>JARFIW010001146.1:0-2400000 GCA_036346225.1 Platerodrilus igneus
ATTAATCAATTTCTAATACACCAACATAATTAATAGAAAGTCCAAGAAAAGAAATTATAAAACAGCTTTTCACATGATCGTTAAGAAATTAAAATATTTGCTGGATTACAAATAAATACAAATGAATTAAGGCTACATTGGAAGTTTCCGGAATTTGCGTTATAATGCTTCTACCGCGTCACGTAAGGTAATTTAGAATTGATTTACTTTCACTCTTATTATTATTTGAACAGTACTTAATCTGGTTTATTACATTTTGTTAATTCTGAAATTTTAGGTAGTTAATGATGTCATACACAAAATTAACATGACTGGTATCTAGCGAAAGTTGTAGCACGCATTTTCAATTACGAATGCATTCTTCTTTCATTTCAGGAGAAATTCCATAGATTTCATACAAGCAAAATGTGCTTTCCATTTACATATTTAAAACACATTACATTGGAATGATTAGTTATTAAACTGTAAAAATAAATTATTAAAATTTTGCGTGCTTATTTCTTTGTATTGGTTAAAGCATATGTCTTAGGTAGCGAAAAAGGTTTTAAAAATGGAGTTAAATATATACGAGCAAAAATTTTAATAAGATTTGAGAGCTTTAAAGTATAATTTGCAGAGCGTTGTCCGATTTCAAATCAGTTTACAGATTCGGGATGTGCGTAAAATTTTAGACTAACAAGATGTATCGCATGACTAAAAAAATTTATAAGAACGGTCGGAAATCGCAACTGGTAAGAAATCTTAAAATGAGGGTAGCTCCCTGGGGGATGATGATATCTGAAAAATTCCTAGAAATTCGGGTAGCTGAGAAAATTCTAATATTAATTGATACCAAACAAGATAGGTTTATCTCGAAAGATGCATTGGCTAGACGAAGAAAACTATTTGGTTCAGAATGTTAGCGGTAAAAAATCTTAAAAATAGGTTTATCTCGTGTGTGGAAATGAGGATGCTCATTTATCTCGAAAGATGAAAAATTTAAGATATATTTATCTCGAAAGATGAAAAATGGTTAGTCGAAGAAAACTTTTTGGTCCAGGGCGGTGGCGGTGGCGGTGGCGGTGGCGGCGGCGGTGGCGGTGGCGGTGGCGGCGGCGGTGGCGGTGGCGGTGGCGGTGGCGGTGGCGGTGGCGCTGTGCTCGACCCATCCACATCTCCTACTGGTATGCCTATTGTCTAACTATAAATAGACCGACTTTGTATGTCATTTTAAGCAGGAAATGCGAATTAATGCGATTACCTTACGATAGTAACTCTAACCGCCTATAACAAAACTGTTATTTTCATTCTTTATTCTTTAATATCTAAATATCTTTACCCTGTAAGTTTCCATTCAAACGAAATATAAATAAAGGCTTCCATAATGGTTTCTTTCTTATTGTACAGGTTCAGGTACTCTACAACTAAAACTTTGGAATGTTCTACAAATGTCTCATTGTGTTCTATTCTGAGAAAAAATATATTCTTTATCTCAGTAAAGTACGTCTATATCTTCAGTGACTTCAGTTTGTATTCAGTGTTTTTCGAATGCGGTGTACTTTTAATTTGTGACTTAGGAAACTTTATCTGACTGTTGAATTAGTAGAAGACGTGTATGTTGATAGATATTGATTGGTCATTTTCCTTGTAGTTATTGTTATCAGGGTTGATAAGTAGTGTAGTTACTGGTTTTTGTTTTTAAAGGAGGCCGAAGATTGCAGTTACAGTTTAGTTACGGATAGGATAGCAGTAAGTACTAATGTACCTAATGCGTGAGAATACATATTTAAAAATAATATTTATTTGCAATTGGGAGATTCTTATTTTTTTTCTTTAAAGTCTATTTGATTAACAAATCTCTTCTTTTGAAGTATCAGAAAAGTAAAGCGTCTGATTTTTTTATTCAGAAATTCAGATCTAAGATCAGTAACAATACTAACAATGGATATTAGAAAATTTTTCAAACGAAATGAACTAAAAGAATCATCTAGCATAGGCTGTAGTAGTAGCGGTGCTGGTGTTAATGCTATTTTTGAGTGTAATAGTATAGTACATAATAGTGTCAATGATCTAAATAAAGCTGGTAGTTCGTCACCTAATACTTTAAAATCTTTCACATGTGAATATGACACCAATCTTTCAACTGATAAGAATGAGTACATGCTCGATTTGGGCAATTTTGTTAACTCGAATGAAACACTTTCCGACGATGTTCGCTTTTCATTATTAACAAATCCTTACAAACCAGATCCTAAATATAATTTCAAGAACGATTCCGAAGAAAGAAGACGTGCTTTTAGATATGACTGGCTTCAACAATACGATTGGCTTGCGTATTCTCTAAAACTCAAAGGCGCACTTTGCAAATATTGCGTAGTTTTTCGGCCAACTGTTAAAAGAGGGGTTCTTGGTTCTTTTATTTTGAAGCCCTTCACAAAATATCATGACTTTGTCGCTTCTGCAAAAGCACATGCTACAACCGAATGGCATCGTGATTCAACTATAAAAGCTTCTAGTTTTACAAAAATTATTGAAGGAAAACGTCTATCAATTACCTCTCAAATAAATGAAGCTGAGCGGGATTTGATTGAATTGAATCGCAAAAAACTTATACCAATAATATCCACCGTCATTTTTTGTGGTAATTTTGAGGATCTTTTACAATTCAGAATAGAAAGTGGGGATCACATTTTAAACGAGCACTTAAAGTTTTGCAAGAAGAACTCAAAATACACCTGTCACAGAACTCAAAATCAAATAATTTCAATTTGTGGAACATTAATTAGGGAAAAAATTGTGAAAGATGTGAATTTGAGTGAAGCATTTTCAATTCTGGCTGACGAAAGTGCAGATATTGCTGGGGTAGAACAGTTATCACTTGGAGTAAGATTTGTTAGTAATGACAATTCGGTCAGAGAAGAATTTTTAGGCTTTGTAGTCCTTACATCGATGAACGCAGAAGGTATAACTGCTGCAATTTTAAACGCTTGTAATGAATATGGTCTTTGTATGGATAAATTAGTTGGATTAGGGTTTGATGGTTGTTCGACGATGGCAGGTCATGAGCAGGGAGTCCAACAACTTATTAAAAATAAATATTTAAAAGCGATATATTTTCACTGCGTGTCCCATAGATTAAATTTAGTGATAAATGATTTGAACAAGATTCCGGATATTCAAAATTCAGTAGGTACCATTAAAGAAGTAATTACTTTCTTTCGAGATAGTCCATTAAGACGTAGATATGTTTCTAATATTCCACTATTATGTGAAACACGCTGGTGCGCCAAATATAAATCAATGAGGTTGTTTGCGGAACATTTTGCAGATACTATGAACGCTCTGGAAAATTTAGCTCATAACCGTGAAATATATGCTCAGACAAGAAATAGGGCCAGTCAACTTTTAAATTGCGTTTCTTCGTCGAAATTTATTCTTTGTCTGCATATTATGGCGAAATATTCTAGCAAATTGGAACCTGTTTGTAATGCACTGCAGTCTAAAAGTATAAACTTATTTTCCGTTAAACAGCACATAGATGAACTACTCAAACTTTTTAAGACACACCGTAGTGATCCTGAACAATATTTTAAAGAGGTTTATAAAAAAAGTGTTGAACATGTCCATGGTTTTGGATTGGAAATTACATTACCACGTATTGCACCAAGACAAACTCATAGGTCTAATTATCATATGAGTAGTGTTGAAGATTACTTTCGAGTAAGCCTTTTTATTCCTTATATGGATTCTGTTATACAGTCTATTTCCACAAGGTTTTCTGAAGATGCTACGACTTCTTTTTTACTCTCTGAATTACATCAAAATAACTTAAAAGACAACAATATAAAAAGAGCATTGTTAAATAAAAAGAAGAAATAGCCAGAAGTTACAACATTGATAACTTTTCAGAACAGTTGCAAACGTGGGTTGAACTTTGGCAAAATAGAGAGATTCAACAAGATACAGACTTTGTACATTTGCTTGATAATGAAGTTTCCTTTTTTCCGGCCATCAAAACTGCGCTGAATTTTTTTTTGGCATTACCTCCAACTACTGCAACAATAGAAAGGTCATTTAGTACGCTAAAGCGGGTAAAATCGTGGCTTAGATCAAGCATGTCAGGGGATAGATTATCAGGTTTATGCATGCTTAGTGTACATAAGGACATGGTAGGTAGGGAGAAACAAGCATTTATAAATGAAGTCCTAAATAGATTTGGTCAGGACCGAAGAAGATTGATATTTTTATTCAAAAATGATGATGATTAATAAAACGCGAGAACAGTCCTATTCAGCAGTGCAAGTTATAATAGTTTGTTGTACCCTTCTTAGTTCTTAGTCATGTTTGTTTGTGCAACAAATATTAAAGACACTATTTAAAGTGCCGGTCGGATATTTATTTACTATTAATTAATATCTGTGGTTTGTGGCCATTTGATTGACAATGTGGCTTTTCTGTTTCCATTAAATATGGTTGTGTCGTGTCTGTATTTCTACATTTTCTTACGGGCGGCTTATGAAGTGTATTGGAATAAGTCCATTCAATTTTCAATTAGTGTGTGTTAATGTAAAATCCAATATTTTCCATTTGCTACCCTGTGCATCATCAAGCCAAAAGAATTGATAGTCTGCTGCACCAGCAATTTACCAGATTGGTAAGTAACTTTACACTTTATGAAAATTCGATTAATTACAGAATGCTGCATTTATTAAGAAACTATCAATCCTACGTTTTTCTTTCAATTTCAAATACTATAGCCGAAATCTCGAAAGAATGCATTTGCGTCATAGGTTTCTGAATTAAACACCGACATACTTTTAATGTATATCGCTTTTAAATTCAGTAACCTATGGCGTGAATGCATTTTTTCGTGATTTCAACTATAATATTAAAAAACGCTGCATTATCGATGGTCCTAACTGCTTTTGAGCTACTCTAAGGAAATAAGATTTTATGCCTTACATTACTTTCCAATACGTCCGGTAACGGGGTTGCATTAAGAGTGTTCATCCTTTGTGTAACATAACTAATATTTTTGAAAGTAGTCTTGACCCCCTCTACAAATTATTCTGTGGGCGGCCTTGTCGCTGCGGACTACTTACGTTACTTTCGTTGCTGTCTTCCTTGCCTTCACGGTATACCGTAACAGCTTACTTCCACACCCTTTGCACTGAATTAATCGGCAACCATTCTTGTTAGTACAGTCAAAGTTTTCGATACTTTATCGCCAGGTATTTCTTCACCAAGCTTTTGTCTAGATTACAGACTAGAATTTCTGGGGCCAAAACTGTACGTAACACCGCGTCCACATCGCAGTGGCGGTGCATACCGCTGTCAGTGTCATGTCATTGTTACGATTGGCGTTGCTGAAATGCCCGTATTATCCCGGTGTCCGTGTCCGTTCCTTTGCGACTGCTTGAGCGTATTTTATAATTGTCTTTATGGTCTTGTTTTAGAAACATCTCTGAATTTTAAATGCGTTCACTGTTATGTTTAAAAGTAGATATATGCGTTTCTTACTCATGTCAAATTTTTATACTTTAAATACCGAACGTTTGTTTAATGAAATACCTTATGTGATTTTGAAAGACATTCTTAACAAATGAATTTAAAAAGTTTATTAGGGTAGGAGCTAACTTAACTATTTTCTTCGATTTATTCTTTTTCTCCTCATGGAATCAGAAATCCCTAATCGCTCACTAACAGGATTTAATTCGTAAATAGATGGGGCGGCTACTAATTACTTAAATTTTAAGCTAGTACTTTCCATCTCTCTTTTATGCGGAGTTTTTATTCACAGAAGTAAATTGCTGATAAAAGGGTTTAGTTTTAGTATAGGTAATAAAAGGTTTTACTGATTTTCCAAATGATCTTCTCCAGTTTCATGTTTGAAAGATACAGCGTTTTTCAAACTGAAAGATACCTTGTAAAATATTTATTGTAGAAACTTTT
Source organism: Platerodrilus igneus (assembly GCA_036346225.1). Classification (NCBI taxonomy): domain Eukaryota; kingdom Metazoa; phylum Arthropoda; class Insecta; order Coleoptera; family Lycidae; genus Platerodrilus; species Platerodrilus igneus. Next base: position 5,932 of record JARFIW010001146.1, read on the forward strand.
CTGTTTAGTTCTATTAATTGCAAGGAAACAAGAAAATGCTTTCTCGCATAGATGGCGGATTAAAAGACGCCACAGGAGGCAAGTTACCAGAAATATTACAAAACGCTACAGTTTCAAACACCGAATACAGTTCTGAATTGTCACACTCTTGGGTCATCATCATCATTTTATTTTTGACCTTACTTAAGGTCGGTTTGACGCAGCTCTAACTTCTTTTCTATTCTGTGCTAATCTAATAAGTTTTATATACCCTTCACAACCTAAATTTCTAATAATTTGACTAATATAGCTTAGTCTAGGTCTTCCTATACTCTTCTATCTTTTTCTTATCTACCTGGCTCTACATAGATATTACCAACCTGATGGTTGTTAAAGAACTCCAACATGTTTACATGATTCCCATTTATAAGGAAATGAAATATTACCTGGTTATCCCCTCCAAACTAGGAAAAGTGTTAAATTATATGTTATGGTAAGCCTTAAGCAATGAATCGCTGCCAACATGCCAGACCGCTAACTAATTGTGAGTTATGTCATGGTGACACTTAGTTAAAATGTATGTTATGGTAAGGCTTAAGCAACGAATCGCTACCAACATGCCAGACCACTTACTAATTGTGAGTTATGTCATGGTGACATTTAGTTAACTGATTATTATTTATTTTTTGTTTTGTGTTCAAACTTACTTAAGGTGTGTTTGACGCAGCTCTAAATTCTTTTCTATTCTGAGCTAGTCTAAAAAGGTCTACATACCCTTCACAACATAAATCTCTATTAATTTAAATAATATAACTTTGTCTAGGTCTTCCTACTCTATTGTTATTTGGTAGTCTATAATCTAAGACCTTACTAAATAGTCCCTCATGTCTTAACTGGTGCCCTATCATTCTATCTCTCCTGACCTTTAATTGTTTCCACAAACAGAGTTCCTCACCTATCCTTCTATAAACTTCCTGATTTGTTACTCTATCTGTCCAATTAATCTTTAACATTCTCTTATAACACCAAGTTACAAAAGCTTCTACCTTTTTCTTATCTACCTCTTTAATTGCCCAAGTCTCACTACCGTATAATAGAACGCTCCATACGTACGACTTTAAGAAACTTATTCTATCATCTAAACTACTATTAATAAGTCTGTCTTTTTAAAAACATTTTTTTAGCTTGAGCTATTCTAGCTACTATATCCCTTCTGCTACGTCTGTCCTTTGTAATTATACTACCTAAATAGCAAAATTCATCTACCTCCTCTAACTCGGTATTACCTATTTTTAATTTTGGTTTAGAACTAGGCTGTAACTCACTTGTCATTATTTTTGTCTTTACTGAGTTAATTCTCATACTGTAGTTACTCTGTAGTATCTCATCTAAAATATTTAAAAACTCTCTGTAACTCCTTTGTAGACTCTGCTATAATGGTTAACACATCTGCAAAACGTAGCATGTCTATTTTCTGTCCCTGTACACTAATACCTATCTCTCTTCTCTCTCGTGCTAAGTTTAAAGCTTTCTCAATATAAACATTAAAAATTAAGGGAGATAGTATACATCTCTGTCTAAAACCATTTCTAATCTTAACTTCCTTTTCTATTTCATCAAATCTAATTACTACGCTTCGGTTTTTATATAGACTGTAATTAATTTTTCTATACCTACTTTTCGTAAAACCCTGAACATAACAATCCAATTAACCCCATCAAATGCTTTTTATAGATCTACAAACGCGAAATGAGTCTTTTCATTTTTTGTAATGTTTTTTCGATAATTACCCTAATCATTAGTATCGGTTCTCTAGTCGCTCTGTCTTTACGAAAACCATATTGGTCTTCGTCTAAATAATTCTCAGTCAAAGCTTCTACTCTATTTTTAATTATTATTGTTAGTATTTTAGAAGCGGTGAAGGTAAACTAACCGTTCTAAAATTGTCACAACTATCAGCTCCTGACTTTTTTTGGATTGGGATAATAATATTGTTTTCGAAATCTATTGGAACCTCACCTGTGTCATATATTACTTTTACTAGTTCATATAATCTGTCTATAGTTTTCTGACTTGCATATTTTATTAATTCTGCGGGTGTATCGTCTATCCCCGGCGCTTTATTTAGTTTAAGATCCCTAACAGCTCTATCAAATTCCGCTCTTAATATTGAGAACCCTATTTCTACATCCTCTTCTTGGTCGTTTTCTAACTCATCCATGTTGTCTCCCTTATATAAATCTTCTAAATATCTTTTCCATCTATCTGCTACCTCAACTTTATTTATTAGAAGTTCATTATTCTCATGTTTAATACCATTATATTTTTTCCTATCTTCCCCGAAAAACTTTTTAACTGACCTGTAAGCCCTCTCTGTCTTACCTACTCTCAAATCATCTTCTATTCTCTTACAATTCTCCTCCATTTATTTATTTCTTGCTTTTCTACACTCATTTCTAACTCTACTATATTTTTGTTTACTTTCACTATCCAATTATCTGAACGGTTAAAGCTTTTTTCTATTCTCTATTAAATCTAATATCTCCTTTGTTACCCAGGGTTTTCTCGCTGCTACTTTTTTATTTCTTTCCATCTATTTTCTACGTTCCCTCCTATAGCTATCTCTTTGATCTTGTTATCTAATACTTGTTTATATATAACTTCATCTGAAGTTACAATTTTTGAACCGAGGCATTACTGTAGCTTGAGATTTATAGCTGGTATCATGTGTTAGGAATGGAATTCCTCATCCGGAAATTTTAAACCGTGCCTGTTATCGCAATGCTGCTCTTGTAAGTAATGTAGACAATTTACTTATAGCAGAATCAAATTTGTATAAAGTAGACGTCGGAATAGCTATCGAATTTTTTCGAAAACTTATCATCATCAATGAAATAAAGAAAACATCTAGCCGGTGGAAAAATTTTAGTGATTACTTATTTATTTACTTGCTTGCTATGACTAATACCGGTATTAATATATACATGTTTCTAAATCCAGGCTGTTCCAAACAATATAAAGATCTTCAACGTACATGGTAAGACTCGCAAATGACTAAAATTTCAGGTTTGTGTGTATTTACAAGCACACGCAGAAAAGCTCTTACTCGTAAGTAGGAAAAGAATTCATAAGTGTATATTTTGCGATGTATACTAACTCGTTTGGTGACAAGGGCACGAACGGTCTTCTAAACAAAAGTTACATAATTATGAAGAATTGTAAAAGGTCGATTAAAGGTCTTGTTTGCTATTTATTTCATTCGAAGTTTTCTTTTTTATAATAATACATTTTGAATATTCTGAAACCATCTTCAAAGATGGAATTTTGTGCCTCCTTAGCAAAGACGTTTTTAATATCATCGATAGCAACATCGAGGTTCTGATTTTTTTATCAGCACGATCAAGATAGCTGCCATTGTAGTATACGTATTGCATAATACGCAAATAAATAGTCATATGCCATGAATTTACTCTCTTTCCTTCAACACAATACAATACAAAACATTTAGAAAAATTCAGGCAATTATTTTTTATTTTTTTTTGTTTTCATTTTATTGGACTCATTTCTAAACACGCATGGAGTGATTTAGCACTAAGCTTCGAGCTTAATGGGATTAATCTAAAATTTATCAAGTTACTTTGTTCCACAGAGTAAATAAAGTACCTTTGTATGGGACCAAATAATGCTATTTTTACGAGGTGTGGCAATTAAATAACGACACTTGTAAGATATAATTCAAATGTACTTATATTTTACTTCTAATCCTCTTCAACATACTCTCCTTTATTTATACAACGCTCTGTACGTGCCCTTTATTCTTCAAAACAATGCTATAGCACATCAGCTGTTAGGCTCTACCGCTTTTTACATGTCGAATAGATTAACTTGTGTTCTTTTCAATGTACTTTCACTTTTGGTAACAGCTAGAAGTCACAAGGTGCGAGATCTTGCAAATACGGAAGATGGAAAAGCACAGGAATGCGATTGTCCCCTATAAACTGCGTCGTAGATAGGGCATTGTGATCTGAAACCTGGTTTGATTCAGAATCTACGAGTTCTTCATCCACAAATTCGGTCTTTTTTCATTACTCTGCAATGCTTAATTGTAAAATTAACAACCAGATAACATAACTAGATGCCTACCGGGGAAAACCCGAGTTAGTACTAAAATCGAGCTCCGCGACCACACCAAGTGCAACCAATACCTCCAGTTCCTTGTAACACCACTTCTACCGCCTTCGGTCGACGTTCTATTATCATTCACAAAAGGCAGCAGATTGTTCCATTCACTGTCACTTCAGCATCGGTCGCGACCTTATCAATGGGCTCAACCACATCCGATCGCCATAAAATTAAACGTCCCAGAGACGACGAGAACCGCCGACCGTTATCACATTTAAACAAATTAGTGTTATCAAAACCGGCATCTCCGAATTTCTGTCAGAGACAGTAATAAAGTCAACAAACCGAATGTCCCCTATATTTTAGCTAGGTGATTCTCAACCGCTGTGCCGTGAAACTTTTGTATGCCACCAAATTCTTGAAGTGTGCCGCCAAATTTTGGAAATGCAAACAATAAAAATTATTTTGTATATACTTTTATATAGCAATTTATTGGAACCGGAACGCAACGGGAAAAAGAGATCTAATGAGTTATGCCGCAATCACTACAGCGCGTTCTCAGAATTATTTTATGCCGACTCATTTATTCTACCGGGTCGATTCAGACATACCGCTATACCGACGATCTTTTTTTGGTAGATTTATACAATTATGTCCATAGGTAGTAAAATCCTTTTAGACTAGTTTTATTGTTAGTGTGCCGCCAAATTTTAAAATTGTTAAAAGTGTACTGCGAGAAAAAAAGGTTGAGTATCACTTTTCTAGCTAAATCTGAATAGCTTGTGCTAACTGCCAATGAAACAGCCCCCAAACGAGACCGCTGCCCAAAAATTACAGTCGGCTGAAAAGAACCTACATGTGGTTCTACAGAGAAGCGCAGGAACTGTAAGTACCACATAGGTATCCCTACACAACCACCCACACACATCACTTATACCGCCGCAACACTATCCAAGCGTACATCTCAACGTGCACCCTCTGTCAGACCTCTATCGAAAATTATCATGCTCTAGCTCATTTCCGCACACATTATTTCCGCTGCAACAATGAAAGCCGTCGAAACCAATCTACACCCTTCCCTTCCGAAATTCAATATTAGAAGTATCCGTCCGACCAAATCAGCAGTTACAATCTTAACACGCAAACCCTCCTACGTTCAACTGATAGTATCCTTCAACTAACAGCCCGCACGGTCTATGTTCAAAAGCCAAAACTACACCAAGTAGTAATTTTAGACCTTGGGAAGGACACTTCGATCACAGATGTCTTAAACTACATTTATATACAAAACTCCTTCCAACTCTTCATTCCATGTTTACAGACAGAAAATTTCTATCGCCATCCAATAACCCAAGAACCATTATTCAAACAGCCTCATTCATAATATTTCACCACGGCTACGCATAGTGTTCACTGTAAACACATGTATAGTATACAAATCTTGTGAAGTCAAAGACCTGGTTGCAGTCACTCTATTAAATACAGTAGTAAATACCACATATAAATAACCTGAAATTTACTGGGGAGTTCCTCGAGGCGATGAAATACGAAGCGGGTTAATAAATGTAGCACTTATCCTGATATTTTGCTGATCCTGGTGCGGTGATTCTCTTGGTGCTCAGGGGTAGTTCTATTGTGGCTTCCTGTTCTTTCGCTTTGTGTTACTTCGCTGTGATCCTCGCTTGTCGACGTATCGGTACGATTTAAGGATAAGGAACGGGAGGTGGGGTAACTGGTCGATAATACTACTAGCACGTCAACACTAGAGGAAAGTCCCGAGTTTCGATACCTTTTCCCTCACGAAAATGTCTATCTCCTCCAGAGAGGTTAAAGCACTCGGACGAACATTGGTGGTAACAACGCCGTTCAAACCGTGAAAAATGCACTTAATATAGTCTCACACCACAAATATAAGCCAATGTCCGGACCGTCCGTGTAAACCAAAACTTTATGTGATTTTCAAATACGTCGGTATTACAGTACTTATCTGCTGGGAATTTTCCAATGCAGAGTTTTAAGAAGTCCCCTAAACCTAACTAATACACTACATGTTAAAGCTTTATGAAAGAAAGCGTAACGATCCGATGCTATAACTGCATTTCGGTCACTCAGTCAGGCTCTGCTGCTCCACGATAACCTGTGACCATTACGTAGGCAAACACAGTATTAAAGACTGTTGAAAACCACTGACTGCAGCATCAACCTGTAATAACTGTCATAGACTTAACCGACAAAGCGATCACCCTGTGACCAGTTCCGATTATCCAGTATACAGACTGGAACTTTAACTAACTAAACTACGAACCGGCTGTGGACTATAAACTTTTACCTAGAAGATGGCAATACGCTTCTCACCAAATGCATTTCTTCATCCAAGCAACACAAATTTAGCATTCCAGACAGTCACCTTAGAATTAGTAAGATTGATTCAAGAACACAAATTTTTCTTAACACTATTACAGTACTACCTCATTAATAATAAAATCTTCAACCTACCCCCTAACGCATTTCGCCCTCCTCCCCAACCGTATCACAAACTTTACTGCCGCAATCATCACGGATCCATCGATAGACGCCACGTACATATTCTCACTTTCCTTCAGTTACAACAGAAATTTGTTGGAAATTCGGCTCCTTCTTCCTCATATCTTCCGGAAGTTTGGCTTCTTTTTCCTCCTATCTTCCTACTTTCAATGCAGCAACGATATTAACACGTACTTGCAGAAGCTTGACATTATTCTCAGAAGAATTGGCAACAAACCAACAAGAATCTGCGCAGGCACTAAGACTAAATCAACACTGTGGAATAATACCAACGCAGACGAGCTAAGTACACCACTAGACGACTTTATACCATAAAAGAACCTAGGTATCATCAATTCCCGGTCAACTATTCGAACCTGAGATGCTACAGTAAAACGCACGGGTTAAGCAGAAACAGAAAGGAAAGTAAGGACCGGCGCGAATCACGATGTCATATAAAAAGATAAAAGGAACTTAAAGGTACTGTACTAACTACAAAAGTGGAGAGCGGGTTGGTTCAAATAGGCTAAGAAAGGACATTGCCATCCAATTTTTATTTACAATAAACGTAAAAAGTTTCTATCTAAATAAAGAAAATTATAATCTGCGGACAATTTTTAATAACCGAGATACGCATTGTAACATGTAAAAAAGGATTGGTAATGAACAAAAAAAGCAATGCTTATGATCTCTTTTAGACAAATATTTTCAGTTACGCACAGTACATTTAGATCAGTTTTAATAGCAATTTAGAGTATTAAAAATCACTAATAGAACTAGCTTCGCAGCAGGTTTTTGTCTACTAGTTCCACCCGTCGTAGTAATGTGATTCGAGTTTCTTTGTGTTGCATGGATTACGCATCAACGTCAAACGCTGATAAGCAGTAATCTCTTGATATAAAGACAAAGAAAACAAGGTATCATACTTCCGCGTACCGAGATACTTATCTTGCACATACATCAGCTGAGGTGAACCAGCAAAACAGTTTGGTCTCGCTCACTGAGGGATCGTAACCACGGTAGTCAGGATCATTAACGCCGCAACTATAACTGCAACAACAGGCTTACTCCAAAGAGCTAAAAAATATTCCTTCTAATCATTGATAACCGCGTAAGACACTTGCCGATGCACAGAGGATATGAGCTTCTCGTAGAAGACGTGCATGGCTCTTGAAATAATAGAATCAGCCACGCAGAAAATACATGTCAGGACGAAAAACAGAATCAAAGTGAACCCAGTTTAGGAAACGATATGATAATCGATTGAAATATTAGGATACCACATGTCAAAGGACATTTCTAAAGTCTTTGTAATGCATAAATAGTTAAGGTAACCGGTAAATTCGATTTCAAACGCCTTCGTTAATCACACATGTAGAAAAGCTATTCTATTCAAACTGATATTACTACTTTTAAATAAAGGGAGCATATCCTTTCAGAAAGCAAACGCTGCTGATAAGTGAATACATTTACAATGCTACAATCCTACAGATTGTTTAACAAACACTTATTTCAATTGTATTAGAATGAGTTTCATAGAAACAAATCGAATTATTGTAGCCCAACAGTAAATCATAGAAATCTGCGCGATCCCTCCAATCATCGTCTCAGAAAGTGAACTTGACAACTACCTTCTGGACACAATTGTATCTAAACTAAATCTTCACAATGCACCCGGACCTGACAACATAACGAACACTATTATCAAAATATCTTGGCCTATCCTAACAGACTCTATCACCTTTCTATTTCAAAAATGTCTTTTAACTGGCACATTTCTTGATGTCCTGAAACGAGCCCTATATCGCCCATACTCAAACCATCTAAACCTCCCGAAAATTCTACAGACCTAAAGCCCTCCTTCCGACTCTAAGCAACCTTCTTGAGCACATTGTCTTAAATAAAATACAATCCCATATAGACAACTATTCCCTAATTTCAGACAATAAACACGGCATTTGTAAAGGCCGTAGTGCAGGAAAAACTATTTTTGATTTCCTTAGTCAAATTCTCTTCACACAAGTCGTCATTGTCATATTCCTAGATTTTTGTTCCACCTTCGATCTCCTGTGGTGGTCTAACGTACTAAATCAACTGAAAGTCGCTAATATCCCATTCTACATCTTTCACAAAGTTAAACCCTACTTAGTAAGCAATAGTACCGCAACCCCAAATTTCAACTTCTACTTTATTTCCAAAACCGTAGACCAAGGATGCCCCAAGGATTCTTTCTATCTCCGACCATATGGAACCTTGCTATCAACCCCTTATTAACCCTTAACATTCTTAACACCGAAGTCTTTGCTTATGCTGACTATTTTACCTACCTTAATTACGGCAATTTGCTCTCCTCACTTGAGTCTACGGCAAACATGCTAATAAATCTCATTGAATACTGGAACTCTTCAAAAAATTTAAACTACTTCTACTAAAATGTAGAAGTAGTTTAAATTTTAGCTACATCAACCTTCACACCGTAGTCCTAAAATGCACATCTTAGGATCTCCGTTAACCTTCTTTGACTTTATTTCCTACTTGGATGCACGTCTCAAAACCAGATTAACAGTGCACTCCACTTATTCAACTTACGCTTTAAAGCTAAATCGATATTAAGTAATCTGCTCCACTCCCTTCCAAAATCCATCCACCTTACTGAACCCACCCGGAAACTAATTCTAAATCAAATAATTATTTTTATTATCCCCTACGGGGTTGACTCATGTACTTCAAACAACCTCCCACTCTCGAACAGTATTAAAACCTATAATTCGTCCTTTCTTTTTCTATGCAACAAGAGTCCTCAAAATCAGATCCACTTCTGTATTTTACACTCTAATTAAAATTCCGCGTATAAAAATGTTTCTTTATGTATCAGTCTAATTCCGTAATCTAAAACACAACCGCTTCATTCACTTGTATCGTACACTACACCACCGCTGACTACCACACCATGGCATTGACACACATAAAACTCTTATTCTAAACTCACTTATACATTCCCGGGGAAAACAATTGACTAATTCCCATACTGGTCTACACACCTATGACGTTTTCCCCACCATCACACTTATTCTAAATTACATCCCATTGCCTAGTTGCTGCACTATCGAATTTATCACAGGCTACAGCGAATTCCGACAGAAACTTCATTCTTTTAACCTTATCCCGTCTCCACTATGCCCTTGCTCAACAATAGACACTCCTCAAACTTAACACCACCTAATGTACCCTTACCCTAACTCAACTTCCTCCAACACGATTTGAAACTTGCAATCAACCTCGATCCACGTTTACTTCTCTCAAGCATTACTTTCCTAGCCTCCCACTATTCAGTACAATTTGACAAATTTCTGAAAGACATCATAATCAACAAACCCCTCATGCCTTAACTGATCTTACGTTTCCCACATCACCGACTCCGTCTACCATCTCGCACACAACACTATTCCACGGCACTATACAAACTACACTCCAAGTACGACCTGGTTCCTTACGGTGAAGAAAACCAGTAATTCAATATAGTCACAGAGAAACCAACACCAACAGAAATCACCTTTTACATCCTTTCTTGTATATATTTCTTTGTAAATATTATCTTAAATATTTTAGACTGTACAAACTTGGATGAGCAATAGACTTAAGATAGCTTGGAATCGATAAATGAAATAAAAAAATAAAAAATTACTATATTCTTTAGCTTGACTAGGAGTTTTTTTTGGAGCATTTCTGATTAACGCTTTGACTTTCAGGCACCTAGTTTGTCACGGTACACTCTTGATATTGAAAAAAAAACGATCAGCATCTACGACCTCTTTCAGACTTTTTGAAAATCGTTGAGCTATCCAAAAGTTCGTGTTGTCACCAAATACCTCTTTTAACATTTGTGTTACATCCCCTGGCAATTAATTTTATTTTCATAAACAATTTCTGGGTATTTCGCTGCTCGATTTTTATGAAAACCATGACCACGGCACTGCTGCGGAACAGTGCCCGCTACCACAAATACTCGAAACCAAACTAAAGCAGAAGGAGACAAATCAAACTATGAGTGTCTTGGAAGTATTAAAGTCAAGAAATTACAATTACAACCTTGTCCATGCGGCTGCGCGGTGAAAGATGTGGGGGTCTCGTCATTTAATTGTTACCCACGACATGTAGCCAAACCTGAAGTTTTTTTTGCAATATTGCACTCTTGAATGTCACTGACCCCTTATATTTTACTTTCCAACACTTCACCCGAAGGTATTACATTGACCAAGAGAAGTTTATTTTTACCTGGAAATTTTGAATTTTGTCGAATCCCTGTTATTCCAAATAAGGTAGTAACGTGCGCGACAACACACACAGTATCTAGATTTTACCTCCCTTCGAATGAGGGCGTATTTTTGTGAAAAATGCTCGTCTGAAATTTTTCAAGCTGTCTTCATTGGTTTGCTAAGAATGTACGCGTGTGCGATGACAACTACGCAACTGACGAAAAAATGTTGCTTCGCGTTTAAACGAAACCTATTAACCAGTTAAACAATGACAACTATTGAAGAATATCGTACAATTGCTTATGCTTGATGATACGAAGCCAAAACAGGTTGTTACCACTAGTTTGCTAGATGTGAAACTGTATTCGATGTCAACAGCACAGCTGACGACCATGTTGTTTCCCGTATAATCGGGGGCAACATTACAGTCCAATGTCTAAACAAAGACATAATCAAAGTTTATTAACAAATCTAACAGCGATAGTTGTAAAACTACTGTAGCCTGTCGTATAAGCGCTTGCACCTAATGAGGCGAAACAAAAGCATGCTATCACCACTAATTTACTAGGAGTGTGAGTTCGAAGTCAATAGCACAACTGATGATGGCACGTTGTTTTCCGTGCAACAACATTACACTCTGTTACGTGTTGAGTTGACTTGCAGTATCTAAATCAATTTCACTATACAAAATCGAAGTGACGTAACAGTAAATAATGCATCAGGTAGCTTTTGGTGATGCGATATGGGTTCTATAAAAGCAAATGCAAACCTTTTTAAGAGTTTACATATTTCAACACTTTCACTAAACACTTTTACGTTTCAACCTACCTGAATAATTCCTGCCCGGAAGATGAATGCCCCGGGAGACGGTTTGTGGTTTCCATTGCTGATCAAGATTGATGTAGCTTTGTGTACACGTTTCTCACCTTTCAATAGTTTAAGATAATAATAAAAGCTCAGAGCCTAGTTCATCTAACCTATACCATCAAACATGAATATCACAGTAAATAACAAACAAAAACCCTAATTGACTAAATGTGCGAGTATCTAAAAGAAGAAGAACAACTTAAATTTATCAGTTATAGATATCCAACTAAATTAACTGGTACATATGAATTATATGACACAATTGTAGTCTTTTTCCATTTAAGAATTTTTGGTTTACAATACGCTTTAAATAAGCGCGCACCAACGTAGAGTCCTCCTAATAATAAGTTTTGTTCATGCGTATGATTACAACCAGTCACAATTATGAAATATACAACAGTATAAAGCGTGTAACAGGTGGAAAACAAAAATTTAATAACGTACAGGCTTTTGTTTGTTTAGTACAAAGTTTTGAACGACCTCTTTACTAAGAGATTCCTTTGGTAGTAGGTAATCTAATACTTCAACTTAACGTTAAATGAAAGATTTCAATACAGGAATACTTTTATCTAACGGCATTTTTAATTCCGTGTTTACACTTGCGTTTGGGAACTTGTTACTCACAATTCCGGAGTTGAATAACTCGCTTGATCAACCTTTAACCCCACGTTGCGCGTCAATTGACTCAGAATCTCTGTAACTGAAAATGAAGGATTGAATGCCGCTTCCTCTATATAATTCATGAGTTTTATAAATTTTTCGTCTCAAGTTCATTGCATATTGCTTACAGGACAATGCGTCTAATTAGTTGAGGCGAGTGTAGTCCTCTTCATGTAGTTGGTCATCTGTTTCCATACTTTTGAAAGCGGTATCGTTTGCGTTCGCAACGCATGTTTTGGGCCGCAATTTGAGCGTATTACATTTAGGAGTAATCTCCCATTGAATTCGTGCAAATGCTTACAAATAAGCTTCCCTACACAGGTTATTTACCCAGATCTATCTGTATCTTTCTAATTTAATACGAAAAGTATAAAGAGCCAATCTTTGTGGTTGTTTATATAAAAATGTACTAACTGCTTTACTATTTTAATTTTTTATTCTAATTTAATATCACATGGGAAGCTTCTATAAATAATCCATCCTCCCTTAGTGCTAAACGCTCATTTAACTAATTGAATCTTAAATTCTTTTCTGTTGACTAATGTTTGCTTAAATATCGCACTAGCGTTACTTTCACATATCAAAATCTAAGCAATGGCATAGCTAAAATGCACTGACTAGTTTAACAGCGATAGTTATAAAACTACTGTAGTTTGTTGCACAAGTGCTTGTGCTTGATGAGACGAAATCAAAACAGTCTATCACTATTAGTTCGCTAGGAGCGTGTTGTTTGTTCTCAACAACACCGCTGACGATGATACTTTGTTTCCCGTATAATATGGAACAGAATCACTGTATTACACAGAAGGGGAGAAATATATCTTATCAACCAGTCTTACAGCAAGAGCTGTATAACTATCGTAGTCTCTCGCACAAACGCTTGTACCTGTTGAAATGAAGTCTAATTAATCAAAATATCACCATGAGTTTTCTAGAAATGTAAGTGTTCGATGTCAACACAGCCGATGACAACAATTCCTTTTTGGGTTTGTCGGGTATAGCATTACACTCCAATGCGGAGATTGGGCAGGCCCAAGACTCATGTACCAAGAAAAAATCTTAAGGAAGGTAATGGTCATTGCAGATAATAGACAACAGATTGATAATCAGCTCTGCTTAAATTATTTACTAAGCTGGGATTACATACAGTCAGAACTTGTACTTTCTATTCAAGTACCGCCATTTGTACACGTTATTGTTTGTCAACTCGATGTGCAACGCGATAGCGATGACGACATCAATATGTTACTGCTCGCGTTTTGCCAGAATGAAGGAGATTATCAAACACCTTCCAATAAATTGTACAATATTATAAAATTTTATCGATATTAAAAAACATTATGCAGAATATTTGTATATAATTTTTATATATTTTAGGAAGGGTAGATTTTAGTAAGCAATACGGCGGTGTGGGGAGTGCATAAACTAGCAAGAGCATGGGAAGCGAGTTACAAAGTTAGAAGATATGGGTGTGCGTGCTTGTAAGCAAGACTGCAAGTATACGCAGGTGTGTGCATGTGCGTATGTGCGCACGCACGCACGCAAGCAAGCGCGTCTGTACGTGTATGTTCACTTAATTTTATGTAGAATCGTTTCTATTTGCGTTTTTTGAGATCACCGTTTAGGCAGTTTTTATTTGTAGATATTTTTGCTGCGCGCTACAGCTCGACTAATTGGCAAATTCGGAATTATAAAGTTAGGCCATTACATGCTCCGTGCGTAGACGTTTTGCTTGAAAAAAGTTTGAGGCTATTCCCTTATCTTGTAAAAGTTGAGAAATAATACACGATCCTAGTTTAACGTGGAATTAGTTTTCGATTCAATGTTACTAAATTCTGTAATACATTATTTACTCCAAAATGCAAATGGATATCCTGATCGTTCACTAGCGCTCTTTAATTCGTAAACGAACCAGTTTAACTTGAAGCAAACATTTTCATTACTTGTTAGTGGAGTTTGTATTGCTACAAAGAAGGTTAGATTTAATTCTTTAAAAGTAACACCATGAAGAAATATGAAAGCTTTTGCTATTTCCCCAAAGTATTTTTTCAGGCTTTATGCTCGAACGATAAATAGGAACTCATTCCTTAATGGAACGAAGGTTATATAATATTTATAATGGAAACTTTTCTTTTGGTTCCGTCAATGGAAAGGAAACAACAAAATGCTTTATGAGTAGATATTGGATTATAAGATGTTGATTAAGTTATTGAAGAAAAAATATATGAAAAGTTTCCGACTTTAACATTTTGGAGTTTGATAAAATTTTAGCTATGTCATGGTTTCCAAATATTTTGTCAACAATTAGGATGCCTAATAAGGAAGATCTGTTATTGTTACCATATTAATTTGGTCTGCAATGATGGAAAATGCTTTACAATATTGTAAAATATTTTTTGCCGAGATTTATAAATACATAGACTCTATTCTTTACTAACAACACTTAGTGTACTAATTGTTTAATTCTGTAATTAGTTCCTCAATTAATTACTATCCAAGCGTATGTAGTATTATCCATTTTGGAGTCGAATATTATTTAAAATAAATAATAGAGGGTCATGCTTTATCGTATGGTTATTTTTCAATTGACAAAATGGGGTCATTCTGCTAGTTCGTTAAACCGGACGGCATTAGTTTTCGGTTCTTGAAACAGTAGGGTGTATTTTGGAATGGATGAGTGTGGGATATGCGTATTGTCATTTTAGATTTGCACCTTTAGATAGGGAGGTCCTACGTAAGCTCTGCTTTATATATTAACGGTACTCAGGTAAACGTATTAGATTCTAACTTGATTTCTATTACAGCGTTTTTTGTCGATGGTTTTTAAAGATGACTGTGACACGAGTTCCCCGTGTAAAACTAGTAATGCGCAAATATTGGCTCTCCTAATTGTTTTAGAAGAAAATGTTAAATACAAAAATGTAGAGCATTAAAAATAGGTCCCAATTCAGATCTTCTTTGTTTATTAACACCCTCTGGGACTTAACAATAAAAGGAAAAAAAATTGAAAAAAATCATACAAAATAGAAATAGCTATAAAAAATGTGACAACCAAAGGTAACAAAATTAATTAATTTGACACAAGAATCTGACAATTTTAGTAAATTCTTTAAATCTGTTTTAAGTCGTTTGCAATGAAATAAAACATGCTGAAATGATTTTCTAATTGTATTGAACGTGGTAATACAGGTAGTCGTAACAAACTAAATTAAATGCTCAAACAATTCCCCTCAAGCTCTTGTACATTTGCACCTAAATCCATAATTCTCTCGTTTGTCACCCTTTTGCATGTCCCTTAGCTTGATTTATCTCTCATAACTTTGTCCCTCACGTTATCAACATACTCCATAATCCTTACAAATTTTACGCTGCATCTGTAATTTCATTTCCATAATTGTTTGATTAGTCTCCCGCAAACCATCGCTTAAAATCTTTATTTCCGAGCCTAACTTTTCGCCCAAATTAGCCAAATTTTGCCCATTTTCATTAAATTGTATTGTTATGTTTTTCATGGCCTCTTCATTTTTATCCATTTTATTATTTAACGCTAATCAAATTGACATCATTCTTGATTCTTGCGCCGTCTGCTGTTCCTCACTGTGTCTCCTTTCTAATACACTCCCTGCAATTGATGAATCTTCTAGTATCACACTTTCCTGAGATCCTATCTCTACCCCTTCATTCCTCAACGCCTCCCTAGCTTCCCGCATTCTTTTGTCCATTGTAGCTTAGTTATATGTACAATTAACCCTAAATACTAATTTAACTTTTTTAGATTTATCTCTTGTCTGTTCTAGTCCCACGCTTAAGCTGCCAATATTCTTTTGTTCTCGCCCCTACGTTCGCTCTATGTTTTTTTCCCGTTCTAGCCCCTACATTAGGGTCGTATATTTTTTTTTTGTATTTTCTAACCCCTACGATTGAGTTCCAAATTATTTTGTGTTCTAGTCCCACGCTTGTGTTGTCAGATTTTTTTTTCCGTTCTAGCCATGTGCTTGAGCTGCCAATATTATTTTGTTCTCGCCCCTACGTTCGGGTTGCTTAATAATCTTCATTTTGCTATTCTAGCCCCACGTTCAGGTCGTCATATAATCCTTGCAATGCTGCACGCCGATGCAATTAACGTTCAGTTTTCTGCTGCCCGCCACCGCTGTGTCTCTAAATAACTTCAAATTTAAATTTTAAACACAATTCGTTTTATATGCCTCGACTAGCTCAGTTTAATCCACACAGAGTGCACGACGGTATGATAACAAAGAAATTTTTATCACCTTATTCTCTAACACTTTTCTATTTGAATGAAATAATTGAACTTATCAAAATTTGTATAACGACCAAAAAATATATATATATGTATATATATATATATATATATATATATATACACTTCACAGCTTTACAACTTTTATAATGTGATTCGCTATTCAAAATATAAACCCCTGAATCAAAGTAATAATATAAATTTGTTTGTTCCCAAATTATAACTCCGTAAAGCCAGCAAAAATAACACTGTATACTACTGGAAACACCTTTTGAACGTTCAAACGATCTTCTTTCTCTCTACGTAATTTTTAAAAAATCTTTGATGACCCTTTACATAAATATTTCAATATATGCAAAAACGTATATGTTTAAAATGAAAATAATGCCTTATGCTATTAAAGAATGTTCTCATTTTTTACCCGTGTTTTCTTGCGTGTTTTTAATTCTTCGAACTGCTGCTGCTTGCGATTGACCAGTATCCCTGGATTGTTTTCAGTTAAGCTCTCTTGTCTATTGCGTAGTACAGCTCGGCCAAACGCCCAGTTTAACCCTTAGTTGATTTTCTTAATTAATTTCTCCCTTCAATGCACAGATGCTTATGTAGACTAATACTTAGATGATTGTTTAGACGAATACTAGTCGGTTATTCAGTCGAATATTTATATTGCTTAATTAGATCTCTTGTCGAATATTTACATTACTTGTTTAGATCCGTTTCAAAGTCAACAGCAAATTTCTATCGTATACTTGCACTAGTATTATTATTTTAAAATTTTTCTATCACGACTTTCACTAAAATTATAATTATTTAATTTACTATTTTCACTTCGCGTGATATCCTAATTCGAACTGGTTCAGAGCATGCCTTAGTTGAAGAAAGACTGATTGTTTATCTAATTCGTGTCCTATATAAAGGACGTGTATAATTGGTTTCCCGAGTTTACCTTGTTGATTGAGGCGTTGCACTTTGCCATATTATGCAGGCTTTCGGACTTTCTATAAAGTTACCATCCAAATTCTTGTCGAAATGCTTAGTACATCACGTAGACATCTAGTTTTGTATAGTGTATTCCTCTGAATCTAATACCTTTGTACTTTCGCAAGTCACGTCCGCTTGTTTATATATGAATTTATTCAAACTTTCCGTTTAATTTATCACGTACCTAAACGTCTGTTTTCTTTTTTGTATTCATAATCTGTTGCATTTTATTTGAATTATGTGCTGTTTTCAATTAAAAGATCATGTCACATTTTTATGATGACGTAAATTGAATTCGTTTATTCACTTCCTGCGCTAAGAAACATATTTGTTTTGAATGGGACTCTTTTATTGCGAGTATGCATGGTTATTTCCTTACACTAATGTGTATTTATTTCAATAAGACTCATTGCGTTTAAAATGTTATTCATGCGTATTTTTTTCGGTTTTAGGTTTCCATTGTTGTTTTAAAATGAATTGTATGATTACAAGTTATTTATCTTACTAAATGTGATCTGGTTTTTGAAGAATAAGCTTCCTTTAATTAATTAAAACTGGATGTTTGCTCCTGTCAGGCTGCTCCTCACTTTGTGTGCACCAGGAGTATGTCATTGTATCCATTTAGAGTACGTAGACAGTGCGTGGTTGCGCGATTCCCTATGGTTTGATACGTGATTATTGTTACCTCATGTATTTTGCAACCTGGTTACATTGTTACATTTAACATCGTATTTTATTATTATGTCTAGTTAGATAATTTGTAACATGATATCTGTAAATTCTACTACATTATAATAATATTATAATAATAATATTATGAGAAATGAATATTGACAATCCCATTGTTATTTACTCATTAATTATTCCAAAAGCTTTCTTAAAGTAACATGATTACGTTATAAAAGTTTACTGCTGCACTTGATCTGTTTACCCAACCTAACTACTATAATTACCCATACTTGCATCCTTGCATTCGGATTCGTAAAGCATAATATTGAAATCTATATACCGTTTTGCGATTTTGAAATGAGTTACTGGTCTGAGTTACGTTTAACTATCCATTGCACAACAAAATAATCATGGTTTTATGGTTTAAGTTTATTACCTACATTTCATTTATAGAAAATAAAAAAAATATTGAAAGCCGTGTTCAATTAACACTACTATGCGTGAATAATATACAGGATATTTATTCTGTCCGTTTAAAATTAATTTTTTACTTTCCAATTTGGTTTCAATCTAAAGTGATGCGATCGCACTACAGACTTCATCCGAAACCGTCTTGTCGTGGAACGGAAAATCTTACGTAGCAATTTTCCTTACGTCGATCATGGTATTCTTTTTATATTTACTAAGCTTTCTCGAAATGGTTCATCTTTTGTTGTAGTGATTCTGGCTTACAGATACTGTTGGCCCGATTAATTGGCGTTTTTAACACCGTCAGGCCAATCATATCGGTAAATCTGAATCACTACAACAGATGCGCCATCATGAGAAACCTTTGCAAAGTAATGGATATCCTACTGCCAAAATAAGAACAACATCAACCAGAAGAGAGAAACTGGCACGCACGAGTGCACAAGTTGCTCTTAGTACAAGTCTATCTGCCCTACATCAGTACGTACAGTTATGATCAATAGGAGTCTCAGTTTATGCCGCGAGGAGGATCTACTCCACTAAGTATGTTCGAATTGTGAACGAAACGTTTGAAGATGCAAAGAATTCCTTTGGACAAAATAACGCCGAACTGCATTCGGTGTTTTACGAAATTCCATTAACAGTCAGAGCTTTATAAGAGTCTTAACTTTGAAACGTGTTAGGCTTGATATGGATTCCACTGAAACCTTCAACACGTACAAGGATGACGTAAAATTGAAATTTCAAAATCCTATTAGTTTGACCAAGTGTCACAAATGTATAAAATTTTTCAACACTAAGAAGAGACATATAGTCGATTGATAAAGTCCGTTCAAAGATACAAAATGCTTCGCTTCAAAGACATAAAGGAAGTTAGTTGAAATTGAAGCTTATGTACGGGTACTATTTAGAGTCGAATAATTTCAACGGACTGACCATGTTTTTTCATGCATTATAATAGCTGTAATAAGACAGCAAGAAGATGTTTGAAGAGGTTTTATACAACTCTGAGTCGATATTCTACGACCTTCAGGAAGTTCTAATAAAATTCGTCAAGAAAGATGTATAAAACAGACAACTGAGAAGAGCTCTGATTTACAGGAGAAAATTAAATTTTATTTTATTAATGACTCTAAATTGCTTTATCGATATAAAATTATAAACTTCAATCGTTCTACAAAGTTTCATAAACTGTATTAGTCTAAATTGAAGGAGCAATCCAGGCACAATAGTTTGAAATTACTACGTAATGTGAAATGTTTCCGAACTTTAGAATTTGCTTTCAGGAATTCCTGAAATTTATTACAGGACGTTGCAATTGTCCAAACTCTTGCATGCAGTTCCAAAGTTTCAAAAAGAAATCTTAAAACGTCGTTCACCTAAGGAAACAACGACGTACGATTTATCAAAAATAATATCTTTGATAAATCTCACGTTCCTATTACAATGTATTCAGTTGTATCTTTAAAGAACATTTTTTTGACACGCCAGATACAGCGGGTTGGTTTCTGTTCTTCGGTTGTAGCAATATTGAAGGATTAAGAGGGGAATGTGACCACCGCTACCTGTGCGTTCATTTTAATATGTTAAGTTTTCAGAGAAATGAAGTTTCACGTTTTCTAAGGCCTGTAGAAGCGCGAGAGTCTTCAACGTATGTGAATATAAAATAAAGTCTAAAAAGAGAAACAAGCACTTTAATTGAATTTGTTTTGTATAATGAGAAAGGATAAAACTCATTAAAGAAAATAAAAAACAGGAGTAGCTTCAAATAAGGAAGATATTTCTACAAATCGGTGCATGATATGTTTATCGGTCTCTCGATGATATAGAAGTGAAGGGCCATAGAAGACTTTTGTTTAAGATAATTTACGGTAAACAACTTCTAGTCAAACTAGTGGTCATACTAGAGTAGATTTCATAATAAAAAAACTCTAAAAAAAAGGAAATTAAACAGTGCTTAACAGGCTAATGGTAAGGCAATACCAGTCAAGTTTAGTACAAAACTAATAGACAGTAATAGTACGTGATCTACTTGCCCACGTCAGATGATGAACACGAAATTATAGGGATGTATCTGTTACGTGGAAAATTGACGTTAAAGACGTTTTGAAATTTTGTACTCGCTTTGGCGGTGCATATACTAAAATTGGAACGATACAGAGAAGATTAGCATGGCCCCTGCGCAAGGATGACACGCAAAATCGTGAAGCGTTCCACATTTTTATACATAAAAGCTTTATATACAGAAGCCAAAGCCCACGTTAGAGTGGGGGCCTATCTTACTAGCGAAATTAATCTTTTTAAAGGAATTAGACAAGGATGTCCTCTTTCAGGACCTCGTTTCACGTTATCCATGGAACCTTTTCTCCAATTGTGCCGAAACTTCCTAGTTGGTTTTCCTATGCTCACAGATGCGCAGCAAAAACTTGTGGTTATTGCGTACGCAGACGACGTTTCTCTATTTATATCTATAGACAGTGACTTTGAAAAGTTAAAACAATTGTGCAGTGTGTTTCAAGACCAATCTGGATTGAAAATTAACGAAACCAAGTCACAAGGGTTTTGGACTGGCGCGTGGAAGTCCAGGTCTGACCATCTCGTAGGATATTCTTGGTCGGCTCAAAACATAAAAATACTGGGTATTCTGTTTTCGAATAACATAAAACCGACACACAGTTAGTTTTGAAGAACTTGTAGGAAGAATAGATAGGTCTATAGAGACTTGGAAAAAAATCGCACTGGGTGCGTCTATCATTGGACTCAAAACAATTGTCAACAAATACATAGCTCCAAAAATTTGGCATTACCTTCACGTCCTAATTGATTTTATGTGGAATAAAAAGCACTGGACGACTTCTAGAGATTTACATCTATCTATACCACAAGGAGGTGTAGGTTTATTCCATCTCAAAACAAAACAAAAATCCTTCCACTTACAGCTAGGACTTCGATTAATTACAAGTACTCCTAATGAGAAATGAGCTTTATTAATGAAACATTTTCTTATAAATAGTAACCCTTATCATTTGTCCTGGCAATGGCTGTTTAGTACAAACCTGCACGACCGCCTACATAACACTTATCACAATCCCTTTATCAATATTTTGTTTGAAACGTGGACTAACCTTAATATAACAATACCTGAATTTCCGAGAACTTTAAGCGACCTATATGATATTCCTACTGGATAATTTAGACTAATTACCAATACACTTTTCAGTGCCAGATGGAAAGAGCTTGGATTCACAACATTGGAAAACTTTATGACAGACAGAAACAGCTGGCAATCTGATGAACAAATCTCAAACACTTTAGCAAACAATTCACAAGTAGTTCGTAGTGAGATGCTTTCTCAGTACAAGATAATAAGAGTTTTCTTCAAGTTGCACTTTAAGGATTTATGGGAAAAAGGTAAAGAAGTCTACCCCAATTTAAAACCAGTGGTGCATTTTTCGGAAAGAATAATTCCTATACAAAAGAATACAAAGAATATCCTGCAGAAGTCCCTAACATCGGCCTTTTTCAACACTGTAGATCCACTCGAAGGACACTGGTCTGATGATAAAGTCAAATGGACAACATTTTTTATATTACCATCTTTAGGACACGACGGAACAGTAGCTTGAAGATTCGCAAAAAATAGATTAGCAGACAGTATATATTTACAGAAATCCGGAATTCTCCAAGAAAGGAAATGTCCGTGGTGCGAAGAAGAAGGAAATGCCTGGCATATTATTCTGAATTGTTCAAAAGGTGCGGAACTATGGAAACGAGTTACGGTAATAATCCAATCCCTGCAAAAAGGAAAGAAAATCTTGGTCAGAGATTTGTACTGCGGCTTTCCAATTAGGAGTAAAGCCGGAGATTTAATAAACTTCCTTGCAACCCTTGCAAAAAGTACTATTTACTGGTCTACAATAGACTTTATAAAGGAAGAAAAACGAGCATGCTATCTAGAGAAATTTTCCAATCGGCTTAAATCAAGAATACTTCAAGAATACGTGTGGTATAATAGCAAACAAAAAATCGATATTTTTGAAGAAAAGTGGTGTGTAAACAAAGCTCTTTGTTGGTTAGAATACGATGAATTGTGCTTCTCACAGCATCTACATGTGTAAATGATTGTGTATGTATATATATATGTGAGTGTATTTGTATATATATATATATATATATATATATATATATAAGTCATATATATATATATATATATATAAAAACTGTATCATCTGTATGTATTCACACTTATTGTAAAATACTCTAATCTTCTGTAATTTGTGAATATTCAACTGTTGTAATAAATAATAATAATAATAATAATAATAATAATAATAATAATAATAATAATAATAATAATAATAATAATAATAATAATAATAATAATAATAATAATAATAATAATAATTAGCAAAATTCGTGAAGACATGGGTAAATTGCTATATAATAACGAACTCATGGAAGAAATTCAAGAAACCGAGGCTGAAAGCAATATCCCAGAACATACTGATTCCGAAAATGTGGTAAATGATAATGTTTTAGAAACCTTAATTAGTAATTTTAAATTCTATGAACACTCACATCCCTTTGACCGCCCAAATATACCTATTTTTAAATTTAATAAGGAATCACACAAAATAATCCAACAAGTCAACACAGCACTAGGCCAGTTTATAGCAAATTCAACCGATTTGACACGTATTCAAACCGCCATATACTCTGCAATAGTAACATGCATTAATCTAAACAGACAAAAGTTACAAATCCAATAACATTGAACAGTAAGTCAAATTCAAGAGAACCAAGATGGAAAACAAGATTAATACAACAGATAGACAAACTTCGGGAAAAATAGATCTTATAACGGAATTTTTAAAAGGCATTAAGACTCAAAAGGTTATAAATAAAGTAAACAAAATTTTAAAGGATGATAATTTGGACATACGCACTAAAGCCAAAGATGAAGTATTAATCATACACCGAGATTCTTTAAGACAAAAACTTCTAGTAAAAGCTTCAAGATTGCGTAGATATAATAAAACTACTAAACGGAAGCAGCAAAATCTTACATTTAAGTTATCCCAAAAACGCTTCTACCAGAATTTAGAAAACAAGGATAAAGATAATAAACCAATATCTTGGACAGAGTCGAATAAAGAACATTTTTTGGAATTTTGGAATAATACATGGCAACAAACAAAGCCAATAAATAAGAACTCTCCTATTTTCAAACCAATTCAAGAGAATGCCACAACTATAGGCGATATGCCCGATATTAAAATATCAAGTGAAAATATTATCACCACAGTTCGACATTTTTCAAACTGGAAAGCTCCAGGACCAGATAAAATAAGTAACTTTTGGCTTAAATCATTCCCTTTAATCCACGAGAATTTAGCAAATTATTTTAATCTTATAATTGAAACCCCTTCAGATTTACCAAGCTTCTTAATGACAGGGAAAACTATACTTATACATAAACAAGGTGAAAGAAATGACCCCCGAAACTATAGACCTATAACATGTTTATCTGTGTTGTATAAACTTCTAACGTCAATAATAAAAGAGAAAATTGAACATCATTGCACGATCAACAGAATTATATCTGACGAGCAAAAAGGTTGTATCAAGAAAAGCATGGGATGCAAAGAACAACTAACAATTGATGCTGTAATCACGAACAACGCAAGAATTAAAAAACGAAATCTACATGTTGGGTACATAGACTACAACAAAGCATATGATTCAATCCCCCATGAATGGTTATTAGAAATACTCACCATCTACAAAATTGATCAAAAAATAATCAATCTGTTAAAATACGCTATGCAGTTTTGGAAAACTACGCTTTCAGTGGAAACGCAAACGATTGGAACAGTTAACATAAAAAGAGGAATTTTTCAAGGCGATAGTTTGAGTCCTCTTTGGTTTTGTTTAGCCTTAAATCCATTTTCTTCACTATTAAATTCAAGTGGCGCTGGATACAGACTAAATTACAAACACAACTTTCAAAAAATTACACACTTACTTTTCATTGACGATCTAAAGCTATACGCTGAAACACATACACAACTACATTCTCTGATTGCTACCACTAAATTATACAGTAAAGCAATTAATATGTCTTTTAGTTTAAAAAAATCAGCAATCATGAGCCTAGTCAAAGGAATTGTAAAAAATCAAAATCCACCCATAGAAAATCTAAAACCAATGTCTAATACCGACTATTATAAGTATTTAGGCTTTATGCAAAACAAAACCTAAATCATACTAATTTAAAACTCATATATAAAGAGAATTACCAAACAAGACTAACCAAGTTATTAAATTCAAAACTAAATTCCAAGAATCTTTTTATTGCAATCAATACGTGGGCAGTTTCATATTTAAATTACACATTTGGAATATTAAAATGGAGTGAGAGTGATTTAAATGAACTAGATCGTCTAACCCGAAGAACTTTAATTAAATTTGGATACTTACATCCTAATTCAGCAGTGCAAAGACTCTACCTACCTCGTAAAGACGGAGGAAGGGGTTTAAATAATATCCGCGATCTTTGTAGAAAACAAGAAAACAATTTAAAGTCTCATTTTCAAAACTCCAATAATAAATTAATAAAATTAATTAGTACTTATGACCAAAATTACACTCCTTTGAATCTAAACTTTATCAACTATCATCAAATATCAAGTTCAAGTGAAAATATACAAAATTGGAAAGAAAAGTATCTCCATGGAAAATACCCAAATGCTCTAGAAAACAATCAAATTGATAAAAGAATGTCTGTAAATTGGGCAAATTTTGGTTATTTATATCCTGAAACAGAAGGCTTCTTAATAGCAATTCAAGATGGCGCAATAAGAACAAAAAATTACGCAAAACATGTTTTAAAAGAAGCCAACGTAGTTGACAAATGCCGCAAGTGTTCAAAAGTAGGGGAAACCATTGAACACATTTTAGCAGGCTGTTCCCAATTAGCCGAAACAGCATATTTAGGAAGACAATCAGATTGCTAAAATTATTCATATACAATTAGGTGTGAAATCCAAACTACTAGCGAATCCGGAGCCTTACTACAAATACAAACCCAGTCCAGTTTTAGAATCAACAGATGCTCTCATTTATTGGGATAGACCTATTTTAACTGATCATACAATAGCATATAACAAACCAGATATTCTTTTTATCGATAAAATAAATAAAACAGGATTTCTCATTGACATAGCAATACCCCTTACACATAATTCGGAAAAGACAGAATCTCATAAAATTCAAAAATATACTGATTTACGAATTGAAGTTATACAATTGTGGAAACTAAAAAATCTATACATCATACCACTTGTTATTTCACTTGATGGTATAACTTCAGTTCATTTTCAAAAGAATTTGGAAAAACTACAATTACCTGTAAAACTACACTCAATATGTCAAAAAGCAACCATACTCCAATCATGTCATATTGTGAGGAAGTTTTTAAATTAGCGGGTAGAGCTAAATAGCTCCTCCGCTAATTTTAGTTACCAAAACGAAATAAACGTTTTTGAGCAAAAGAAACAATAATAATAATAATAATAATAATAATAATAATAATAATAATAATTCAAATTCAAATTCAAATTCAAATTTATTTATTTCTTATTTTTACAAATAATACACCTTAAGCTAACTCAACGTTGCTTGACAAGGTGTTTTAATATTTTATGAATTTTGTAGAGTTGCCTTACTGATTAATTGTCTAGTAAATCTAAATAGTACAACCTACATATACACATTGTTTTGATTTCTAAATTATTTAGTTTTGGCTCAACCCTCTATTTACATAATTTATAATTAATCCCTGCTTTGTATTAATTTTTATAAGATAAGTAATGAATATATTAACTATCATATTTATGTATTTTCTAGTATTTAACTTAACTAATATGTAAAAATTAATAGCTAATGTTAATGTTAATGTTAAGGTTAGTTAAAATTAAAATTATTCTAGCTTAGTTAAAATCATTTTACATTTCTATATTCTACGGTTTTTGTAAGTAACTTAAGATAATGTACAACTAAATTAAAACTAAATTAAACATGAATATTAATTTTAAAATAATAATTGAAACTAAATTAAACATGAATATTAATTTTAAAATAATAATGTAAATAATGTAAATATTAAATATTAATTTTAAAATAATAATTGAAACTAAATTAAACATGAATATTAATTTTAAAATAATAATATAAATGAAAAACATTAATACAGTTACAAAGGAATTGGCAATTCTATTATGATTTTTAATCTTGTAGCTCCAGTAACTGCATGATTATTGCTAAAAGTAATAAAATATAATAATTTAGCCCTAGACGCTTATATTAATTACTACTATACATTATATTTAACTAAGTATTTCTTCAGATCATTTTCAACTTAGCCATATTTACAAATATTTTACAATCGTCTGGCAGTTCGTTCATTAATTTAGGAACAATGTATGAAAGTGTTCTTTTTGAGTATTCATTATGAACACGCGGTACAGTATACTTTTCATGCCGCAGTTCATATCCAAAGCTTTGTTTGACCAAATATGACGATAGAAAATAGTTATCCATAATTATTTTATAAAATAGTAATGCTCTTATACCTAAAAGGTTACATCTATCAAAAGTTCGTTTAGCTTGACTCCTGAACCAGAATTGCAAACTATTTTTAAAATTCTCCTCTGTATTCGCTGTATATGTTTAAGATAACAATCGCTTGCATATCCCCATGCTTCCAGCCCATACCTGATTACCGACTCTGCCAATGCTAGATATAAGGTCTTTTTTACATTAAACGGTACAATATCTTTTACATAATATAATTTAGATAAAACTATTTTAAGTTTATTACATATGTCTTTGATATGGTGATCCCAACGAAAGTAATTGTCAACCGTAATTCCCAGATATTTATAAGTTCGGCACGATGTTACATATTTACAATCAGTAAAGCACGTCTCTAGTTTAATTTTTTTCTGCAACTGGAAGCATTTACACGAGTGAATTTTAACTTTAGGTTCTATTTGCTGATTGTAGGGTGTAATCATGTGCATTATTTTGTTTTATCCGTGTTAACTACTAAACAATTGTCATGCGACCATTTAGTCAAGCTATCGAGATCGCTTTGCATATTGCTTTCTGCAACCTGATATGATCTATGTGCCGATATCAACAATATGTCGTCTGCGAACATTAAAACTTTACAGTGTTTTATTACCTCTGGCAGTGCGTTTATGTAAATGTTAAATAGTAGTGGCCCAAGCACTGAACCTTGGGGTACGCCCTCATCTATTATAAATTCCTTGCTATGGTGATTATTGATTTTACTACAAACTTTCTATCATGCAAGTAGGTTTTAAACAACTGAAGTGTAATTCCTTAATTCCCAGACTACGTAATTTGTTTAACAAAATATTGTGATTAATTGTTTCAAATGCTTTTGTATAATCAACAAATAAGCATAAAATATGCATATTATTCTTCAGTTTGGCGTTCACATAATTTGAGAATTCGGAAAATAGATTGTTTGTCCCCAAACCTTTTATAAACCCGTATTGCTGTTTACAAATTATAGAATTTTTCATCAAAAACTTATTCATTTCGCTTGCTATGTGTTTTTCAAATACTTTTTCTATTACAGGAAGTATTGATATTGGGCGATAGTTATTGTAATCCTTGTATTTGCCTTTTTTGTGAATTGGTTTAACTATTGATTTTTTTAACTTATCTGGTACAATCCCCTTCTAATAATAATAATAATAATAATAATAATAATAATAATACAATACAATACAATACAATACAATACCTTTATTCATATTTTTTTTAATACATTTTCATACACCATAAGCTAACCTTTTTCAGTTGCTTGACATGGCGTATTTTTTTTTTACATACTTCTTTCCTGTTGCATTTTTTGTTTTTCTATAATATTTACAATATGTATTAAACCAAAATAATTTCTTAAATAAAAACCAAATAACAAAAACAAAAAAAATTATAGCTGTGTACTTATATACAGCAAAAGTATAACACAGGAATATTCTTAAGGTAACTACATATAAATTAATACAATTGTTATTGGCTTTACTCTCTTAATCAGTTACTTAATTTGTGTCTGCATTTAGATTTGATTTCTTATAATGAAGTTGCAATTGGTTGGTTTAAGTGACTAGTTTTAGAGATCTGTTTTATCTTATTTTAATTTATTTTATTTTATTCTATTTAAATTTGTTTTTTTTTTATTATTATTATGTAATATCTTTTTTTTCTTTCCTTTTTCCTATTTTGCTAAACTATAATGTTTTACTTTGAACTCAGGTAATTCTTTATAGCGTTTTTTAATTCTTTGCTGTTCTTATACTGTAGACATTCGTTTGGAAGTTCATTAAATAATTTTGGTACTAAATATCGAAGACATTTTTGACCGTATGAATTATTTTCAAAGGGTACTTCATATTTAACTTCCCTTAGTTGCTAAGTTTTTGCGTCCTTCCTTAGGTACTTGTCGCTGGAATAGTTGTTTATTATTATATTGTAATTAAATATTCCTTTAGCTGTTAATAATTTATATTCTTTTAGTGTTTCTTGAAATGTTTGTTTATTTTTGTTTTTATCAACAAGCTTTAATAGCTTTTTTTGTATTGTTGTAATTCGATTCAAGTAATTATCGTTGGCACATCCCCACGCTTATAATCCGTATCTTATTACAGATTCTGCTAATGCTTCGTATACCATTTTATTAGCATACAGAGGCAACGTATCTGCTACATAATATAATTTGACTAATACAGCCATCAGTTTTTTTACATACATTTTTTATATGTACATCCCACCGAAAGTGATTGCCAACTGTAATGCCAAGATATTTGTATTCTGTGCATGTTTTAAGAATTTTGCATGTTGTGTGACACATGTTCCTGTTCCTAGCCATCATTCTAAAACATTTACACGAATGAATGATGATTTTTGGTTGAATAAAGTTTTTCATGTGAGGTGTCGTTATATGCATGGTCTTGGTTTTTTCAGAATTCATTACCAGGAAGTTATCATGTGCCCATTTTGCAACATTATTTGCATCATTCTGCAAATTATATGTTGCAGTGTTAATCGACTTATGGCACGAAATAAGAAGTACATCATCCGCAAACATATATACTTTGGAGTGACATAGAACATCTGGTAGGTCGTTTATGTACATTATAAATAGCAAGGGACCTAGAACAGAACCTTGTGGTACTCCAATATCAAGTACTTTTTCATCACTTAATTCATTATTAATTTTTACAATAAATTTTCGGTGTTTCAAATAATTTTTAAATAGTTGTAACGGTGGTCCATGTAAACCCAACCTCTGAATTTTTTCAATCAAAATCGTATGGCTGATGGTTTCAAACGCTTTCGAAAAGTCGATAAACAGGCATAATACATGTATGTTGTTCGCTATATTTTGATTAATTGTGTTTGAAAAATTTGTTAGTAACGCTTTTGTTCCGCGGCTCTTTATGAATCCGTATTGTTGGCTATTTATTAAACTATTATCATGAATAAAGTTTCTAAGTTTATCTGCAATATGCCTTTCAAAGATTTTTTCAACTACTGGAAGTAAAGATATTGGTCTGTAATTTGAAAAATTTGTATAGCTTCCGCTTTTGTGTACCGGTCTAACCATAGCAATTTTTAATTGATCTGGCACTACCGCATTTTTAATCATAAGATTGATCAATTTTTGAATCAGAAATGTCATAGTTTTTTTCAAAAAGAGTACGTCCCTTCCACGTATAGGATCAACGCCAGGAGACTTACATTTCTTTAGTTTCTTTATTTCTTTAATAACAAAAGCTTGACTAACTTTAGGTATATAAAATGAACTTTTTTCATTAGTACGTTTTACTTCACAATTTATTAAGCTAAGTCCACATTTATGCTTTAAGGAGTTTACATTGTTAAAAAAGGTTTCTGCAAACTCATTTGCTACGGATTTATAATCAAGATTTGATAGGTGGTGATTTATAACTTGATCTATATTCATCTTTTTTTTGACGTTATTAATTGATTTACTGTGTTCCATATAATAATAATAATAATAATAATAATAATAATAATAATAATAATAATAATAATAATAATAAACACACACACATACACACACACATTCTAGTTTTCTGCATTTAAAATTGCATTTTTATTAATGAGCATCTAATACCCTAACGCACATTGAATATATTGAAAAATAAGTACAAAACTGTGTTATTTTTGAATTAACTAATTTCACATAAAGCCCTATTATGTCCAGCTTTAAGGAAACCTAATCAATAGTTGATGATGATAAATGAGTATACCGTGATACGCATACCCAACAAACTCGCGATACGTGCTTCTACATAAACTCACACAAAAGCTACTTTATACTCTCAAGGCAACCGTATAATTCATACATCTACTTAATGTTATTTATGCTACAATTCATGCAGGAAAATTGTAAGGAATCTGGCATTCGACATTATTGAACCATGTGCGTGTTCAGAAACATACCCTTTAGAAATTTCAGTAAAAGCCAACATTTGAGCTTGAAAGGGTCTTTCCATAAAATTTATTAAACGAGAAAGGGTCAGTTTTTGCAAGATAATTTGCACAAATATCCTTTGGATTCGATTAAGCTTTACATATGAAACAAAAATTTTTTTCAGAAATTTTTGATTAGCTATCACAAAAGTTAGATTTACCAATAAAGGTACGCATATTTCGATATTAATAATAATAATAAATTAAAATCTAAAAGTTTACGAAGAAGGCTGCAATCCTAACAATAAGCTGCATTATCTTTCCTTGTTAGAGTATTACTTTAGGCGACAAATGTTTATCATATTCTATATCTACGGTAAAGGCGAGAATCAATATGACGCCCAACGCATTCATTTTTCATGTATCACAAAATTGATCACAAACCCTATGAAGTAAAGAAAATCAATGAGTTTTTCTGGACGCCTAGATTTATACAAATTCAAATTAATAACTCCCACGTGGTGGTTTGTATAGTTCAAAACAATACGACTATAATAAACAAAGAAGAACTAAGTAAAGATACCATAATACCAAACCACAAAAATATTTATAATTGGTTTAGATACGTAGACGACTGTCTAGTCTTCCTCGACGGTAACCAGAACACTGCAAACACACTTCTAACAGAACTAAATAATTTAAACCCTAAAATCCAATTCACAATAGAATACGAAAAAAACAATTCTATCAAATACCTAGACCTACAAATTACTAAAACTAACAACTTAAATTTCAACATATACAGAAAACCCACATAAACACACTATATAATACACGAATCCTCATACCACCATATCCAACACAAAATGGCAGCATTTATTAACTACGTCAACACATTAATTAACATACCAATGGACAATAGAAACTACTTCGAAGAGAAAAACTTCTAGAATCCATAGCCCTAAAAAACGGATATAACCCCAAAATCATCCATTCTGTCATTAAAAAACCACATTAAAAAACTTAAAAAAGAAGCCTATCCTATATTAATAAACAAACCAACAAAAAATTTATCTGCATACGATTCATAGACAACAGTCTTAACAAAAACATACAAAAAACCTTTAAAAAATTCATCCCCGACAAAAAACTAACCTACCGCTCACACACAAACCTCAACCACTACCTAAACAACACCAAAGACACTATACCAGACTTACTAAAAAGCGGTATCTACAAAATATGCTGCTCTGAATGTAACACATCATATATAGGCAGAACAACTAGAAACCTTGGCACCAGAATTAAAGAACACTTTAGCAGACCTACCCAATCAGCATTTGGCCACCATTTACTCGAACAAAATCACAAATTCAATAAAAATAACGACGCGAAAATTCTACACCATATCACCTCAAACAACCTTACAAGATTAGACCTATTAGAAGAAATGGAAATAAATAACAATAAATTAAACAATATAAAACTATGTAACACCCAAAACCAAAACTCAAAACACTATTACTCTTTATTCAAACGCATGTGACATTTCACACTTTTATTACTTTCATGAAATCTTTGATATCCATGATTTCGACATTGTCAAATTTTTCACTACTTATCAATTACATAAGGTAATCTTGTAAAAACTTTATTTTATATTTAATTATTAATTTGTAGCTTTATAGACACTGAAGATGATTTAATAAAATCAAAAGCGCTCTGTACATTGTATTATATTTGCACGACTATACCCCTCATAAGATTTTTGATATAAGTATTAACGTGCACGAGATAGGTTTTGGGCCTCTTGGAGCGACTTTTAAAAAAAGCTTTTTCAAAAAACTATTCTATCAAATTTATTTTATACAGATTTACAATTAATTTTAATTTACAAGTACGTTATATACAGTAACGTGTGGCGATCGAAATAATTCCAAGTTAATTTTCACTAATTAAATAAATTGAAATTACGGCGAGTAGCTGAACTACCAACAATGTTGAAGTTGTGAAGCTCGAGACTGACTGGCCATCTTGGGTTCGAGGGTATTTATGCTAACCCTGCTTCTCACATTGCTTGTGGGAACTGCAGAGCTCATATCTGCTTATTTCTTTATTCATACAAAGTATTATATTTTAATTATTTTAATTCTAATAATTGCTAACTTATAACCTTCTGTGACCTGCACCTACAGTATCATGTTGCGTCTGGAATATAATGTCTGAATCCGTTCTCGCTGTCTAGCTTGTGAACTTTCATTAACCTCTTTCAAATATGTCCTTCAATTTATACATTGTTACAATCTAACTTACGTTTTAATAAATCTGTTTGATTACATATATATTCTAATTTGGGGGATATGTAACTCACGTAACAAAAAAACATTTCCAATTAAAAATCTCCTTCATTGACGCAAAACCAGTAATGTTATCGATGGTCCAAAGATTCGTATGTTATTAGGCGAATGCGTATTATTTCAATTTCAAACCGAGCAAAGAGAAGATTGGATTTTTAAACTATTTCTTAACTTTGTTTAAAATATCAAATCACATTTTTAAGTAAACTTATTGAAGATCTTCTTGGAGTCCCACAGTGCATTGGTTTTGGATGGATTCTTGGGTACGACACCTCTGCCAAACAATTGAATGAAAATTTTTTTCGAGTATTTTTTTTTTAATTTGCGCATGAAATTAATTTGCATGCCTGGTTATGCTTGTTGCTATTTATTTTAAAAGTAGTTATTTATTTTACCAGGGATTCGGCAAAATTTGTAATTACCAGTAGCAGTGGCTGGCTTCGGTAATTAGCCAATGTAACAGTAATAAGCTGACACAAAATCAGCACATAAATTTGCATATAAACAAAAACAAACAGTTATGCCGTTAATCCCGATTGAACAGGCATTTTGCATATTAACAATAACAAAGCAATTCCACGACGATATCTTGAACTTGTAATTTAAAATAACCCTTCGAAATGTAACTACACTAAATGTTATTAAGCTTGTCATTCGGCACCATTTGATACAATTAATTGCAATTTGGGTGACCAAGATATCATTCGTGGGCGCTAACCTGTAGTTCAAATTGAAAATTAATTTTTGTATGCTTCGAACATTAAAGTTAATTAAGATGTTTTAAAAATCCGTTGGGTGGTTATATAAGCAGCATTGTACGATATTTATAGTACAAATGACTAATTAACAAAATGTAATGGATATATCCCAGACATGCTACTTACGATTTTTAACCCAGCTTCTTCGAGGAAATCTGTTGGCGCATTACTGTTAAAATACTGCATTGGTCAGGACGTGCACTATGACATCGTATAGGACTTTAATATTAAAAATTGTGTTGTCTAGTTACCATATTTACTTATGTAATTAAATTAATATTATGTCAATAAGAGAAAATGTCCGTTCTTCTCTAAAATATAATTTTAGCAGTTTGTACTATTCTCAAACCCACACTTAACGCTAACTGTGTACCATCAAGCAAACTACATCACAAGAATAAGCAAACTTTTCAAATAAATAAAATTTAAGTCGTACAAACAGTTCTCCCTACATTTGATTTTCCAATGCTCCACCCGAAGGTACTACATTGGCCAGGAAGTGAGTGACAACATTTACCCACGGGACCTCCATTTTACCTATCATCCGAACGAGGGTGTATTTTTGTGAAAAATGCTCGTCTAACATTTTTCAAGCGAACCGTGTCGGGATTTGAACCCGGGACCTTGGGCATAGTAGCCACACGCATACCAACTACACCACGCATCCACCTCGTACAAACAGTTCGCAGAAAATGTAATACTTTATGTTCTGAAATGGTGGGAATTTACAACCTCTGCTCGATATGAAGTATTAAGAAGATGGTCCTTTGAGCTACGGATGTTGATGAAGAATTTATTGAATACCAAGAAGAGCAGTTACCATATTACAGATAAGTTCCACTGGCGCAATGTATTTACAGGAAGCAGTACACAATACAATCAAGTATGAAAACTACAAGCATGGGTACGTAACAATCGGCAAGAACTATATTTGTACTGAAACTTTAACGAATTTGTCAGAAGTGGCAGTTAAGACAATCAGAATAATCAAGCAAAAGATTGGTCAATAAATTTCAATCAGTACCGTATCCTTTTACATTGAGTGTAGCGTAGAACTTGTAGAAATGTCGAATCAGGAATTAAAAGATTTAATTATAAAACACGGGAGCTTGGAGGCTCAAATAACGCTCTTCAAAAAACGCATTGATAAATTTAACGTAATAGATACTGATTCTAGTCAAATAAAAAATATTCAAATTAGGTAAAAAAAGATCGAACCGCGTTTTGAGCTTTTAACAATATACAAACAGATATCGACGCGTTAGAGACTGACGAATAAAAAAATCTTAATGAACGGGAAGCTTTCCAAAACTTACTTTTCGATTTAACGAGTAGGGCATCATTATTTCAGATCTCAATGTGCCAAAAAAATAGCAGCATTGATTCTCAATTAATTCAGTCAGGAGGTTTATTTAATCTTTAAACCAATAGAGTTAATTACTTTTGATGGAACTTTCACTATGTGGCAAGAGTACCACGACAGTTTTAAGAATATGATGGACGCCAACAGGGAACAGATTTGCAAAAATTCTGGTACATGAAAGCATCTTTATAAGCGAAACCGTCAAACATGTTACGGTCTCTTAATACAACCGTTCTAAATTACAAAATTGCTTGGGGTCCTTATGCAAAAGGTATAGCTAAAAACGCAGGATTGTTGACACTCATGTACGTGAATTGCTTAATTTGCAACCAGTTACTGTTGTAACTAAGGAATCGCATCTAAAGCTAAGACAATTCATTAATTCTGTACAAAATCACATGCAGTGTCTTAAGTACCTAGACTAACCGACGGAATCTTGGAATGCCTTAATTATGCTGATAATTTTTAATAAACTTGATAAGCAAACCGTCCTGGAATCGGAATTAAAATTAAATTCCGACTCTTCGAAGAACGATAAAATTCCAAATTACGATACATTTTTAGAATTTCTAAATAAGAAACAAGCAACTCTCGAGTCTACTGCTACAATTCGTGCTTCTATGGCAACAGAACGACGCAAAGATAAATCATTTATAGCGGGCCACTCAAAGAATTATCATAATCAAAGCTCTTCAAAAACATTCGCAACCATTAATGTGACACGGGCAAATTGTGAAGGCAATCATTTTATTCAAAATTGCGAATCCTTTTTAAATTTAACTCCAACTGAAAGCAACGAAAGGGTAACGGGTTTACACTTGTATTTAAATTGTCTCAGAAAGGGGCATTTTGTTCGAAAATGCCAATCTTCTAAATGC
This sequence comes from Platerodrilus igneus, assembly GCA_036346225.1. NCBI lineage: Eukaryota > Metazoa > Arthropoda > Insecta > Coleoptera > Lycidae > Platerodrilus > Platerodrilus igneus. Next base: position 42,608 of record JARFIW010001146.1, read on the forward strand.
AAAATTTGCCAAAAAAAGACAACACTTTACTGCACATAAGCTATACAAACTATACAATACTTTACTGCACTTTACTGAACATAAACTATACAAGATCAAACAATGATAGCAAACCACGAATTAAAACAAATTCCTCAATAATCCAACACGAAGTACATCAAGAGCGTTCAAACTCAATAACAACAAATTGTTCCTCCACATCTAAGGTTACAAAAATTGGCCAAGTTTTATTGGCAACAGCTATAGTAAACGGCATTAATCCTCAAGGACGCCAATGTAAGTTAAAGGTTTTACTAGACTCTGCATCTCAGTCAAACTTTATAACTGAAAATGCATGCAATATACTCAATCTTCAGGTTAAACCCGTAGACATTTCTGTTCTAGGAATAAATTAAGGTATGTGCACAATTAAGGTACTCGATTGAATATGGCATTAAACATATAAATTTTAAAGCAGGCATATCATGCTTTGCAAAACCTCAAATAACAGGTGCGTCGCCAGCATCTACGATATGCATTTCACGTCTTGAAATTCCTTCAAACATAAAGTTAGCCGATCCAATCTTTAATCAACCCGGCCCAGTTGATTTGCTAATAGGGACACTTCTCTTTTGGCAGATTTTATGCATGGACAAATTAAAAATTCGAATAGTTTAATTTTCGAAAAAAAACAAGCTTGGATAAGTGATTTCAGGTCTTGTAGTTGTACTTGTAGAACCTTATATTTCAACGTTTTTTGAATTGAACGATTTGCATGCCGACTTACAATAAATTTGGAAAATTTACGAAGGAGCTCTTGGAACTGAGATTGTCACACCTTAAGAGTGGTATTGCCAGTCAAACTTTCTAAAAACCACAATTTGCAGTCCTGATGGCAAATTCAGTGTAAAAATTTCATTGAGGGCCAACCTAGACACTTTAGGTAATTCTTTTCAAACTTCAAAAATGAGATTCTTATCATAGGAGAGATGTTTCCAATGCGACCCCATATTAAAACGGCATATGTTAATTGCATAAATGAGTACAAGAAGCAAAATCATATGTCACAGGCATGTTTGAATTCTGAAAAAAAATTTTGTCTACACACCATGCAGTATTGAAGGAGTCAAACGAAACTACAAAGCTACGAATGGTCTATGATGGTTCCTACAGATTGACTTCAGGAGTACTAATAAATGTGTTGCAATGTGTTGATCCTACTATTCAACAAGACATTTTTTCAGTCACTGCTCGTTTTCGAACACACGAATATGGCATTACAGCCGACATCACTCAAATGTATATTTGGGTACACCCAGAAGACGGCAAATTCCAAATGGTTCTTTGGCGCGATGATCCAGAAGAATTTTTAATGGCATATGAACTAAACACTATGGCCTTTGGAATGGCAATAACACCTTTTTTAGCCATGCGATGTCTTTTTGAAATTGCCGATTTAAACCAAATAGAATTCTCTCAAGAAGCACATATTATCAAACAAGACTTTTACGTTGATGATCTTTTGACAGGTGTGGATTCTATTGAAACGCTCCGGGAGCAAGAATAAAGTATTTCGTGAATAATAAAGCAAGCGGGCTTTATTCTTACGAAGTGGAAAAGTAACGCTTCAGAATTAAGTGATTCGAAAACCACACAATCTACTGGAATTGTTCAGGATTTTAGCAGAATATTGGGAGTTTATTGAAATGTTTCCCAATACTTTTTTCTTTACAAGGTGGATAATCTAAAGACTTATAGCACAGCTACTAAATGGACCATTCTAGCACATAAAGGCTCAGTAATTTGATCCCATTGGATGTTGATTGCCAATCATTGTCATAGCAAAGTTAGTAATTCAAGAATTATTGTAACTAAAATTAGGATGGGACGAATCAATACCGAGCGGCTTTCACACAAAATGGCTGACATTAAAATATGAATTAAAATATATAGTGAAAATTAATAACGAAGGTGTACGCTGGAACTTCATTTCTTCACGCTCTCCACACTTTGATGGATTGTGGGAGGCAGGTATAAAGAGTACAAAGTGCTTACACAAATTGAAGCAGTTGTCAATTGTCGACTTTAATACCAATATCACCTTATCCCAATAACCTACAAGTTCTGACACCAACCCACTTTCTGATCGGTCTAACATATACTGGTATTGCTGATCCTGATATGATTGATATTAAGCAAAACCACCTTAGTCGCTATCAGTACCCGCAACAACTAAATCAACACTTTTAGAAGTGTTGGTCCAAGGAGTACATTTCCCGTCTCCAACTACGCTGCAAATGGAAACAAAATCAAATCAACGTAAAGTCTGGAACGATGGTTATAATCAAGGAAGAAAACTTACCTCCTTATAAATGGCAGTTGGGGCGAGTCGTAAAGTTCATCCTGGAACAGATGGAATCACACAAGTAGTTGATGTGAAGTGCTCTAGTGGAGTGTTAAAGAGATCGGTAGCAACAATTTGTCTGTTGCCAATCAATGACTAGAATTTTTCTCGTATTGATCTATACGTTCTTGTATGGCATTAACAACGAAACAGAAAACTTTATCTTGAACCATTCCAATGCCCATTAAAAATACTAAGTTGCACTCTTTGACTAATAATTCCGCAAATGAGCTTCCATTTACATATTTCTTACTCATTTAAATGTTTAACTTCGTTTCTCGATAATATTATGCTTAGATGTAAGCAAAACTATATCCGTCGCTACTTTGTAATTATTTAACGGAATGTTAATTTATGACTACATAAATACAAGCATTTCTATTTAAAATCCACTGGTACATAATTATAAATTTTAACCGCACAAAAATCTCATATTTTACTAACGATGTGCAAATTTCAGGATTCCCAGGTATGCCAATGATTCACCTTTACTTCCTCGGCACGGTAGGTATCATATTCCATCTATCTAAAATCGAACATTCTGTTTCAGAGTAAAACTCATTTACCGCCCTTTTATTACCCAATATTTATTTGATGCACCACCGACGCGAATTTTACGCTTACTTGAGCCTTCTGGGCTTGCTTATCCAGAAAAGTTCAAACCAATTCGTACCAGCGCCCTTTAACACGTAGGGGGTACGGCCTACACGTCCGCTGTCACTGAACCAGCATTATTTTCTTAACTTTTACTTCTCAACTTTTTCTTTTTGTTATATAAAAATCTCCCATCTTAAAATTTTCATTTTTGCAGTTTGTGCGTTTAAACCATTCTAAGGTGGAAGTCAATAATGTTCTCTCTTCTGTATCGACGCATTAATTTTATAGTTGTATTATGAGTCTGTGGTTTATGGTGTGTATCTCGAATGGATATGGCTCTTGAACTCATGTGAAAATATACATAACTTATTATGAACAGTTATTTCTCAGGTGTTTATCGGTAATCTTTCTGAATTTAATTGGAAAGGTGTAAAGTCCCGATGGCCATAACGTTTGTATTTAATGTCTTAGGTGCTTTTGTGTTTGTGTCTGTATCCTAATTTAATATTACATCGAAAGAACCTTGTTGTAAGGTATAATTATAAAAGCTTTTATAAAATTTTCGGAGCGCCTTTGTTGCTGAAAACTCTTTAACTAATTGAATTTAATAAATTCTTTTCTACTACTTAATGTTGATCTGGATAACGTGCTAACGTTACAGCTTGTTATTGCTTGTGTTTTATGTAGCTATTTATATTTATATCTTACTCAGCATGTAAAAATCTCAACAAATTTATTTGTTGTTAGTTATTTTAATTCTCATAGAAATGAAAGTGTATCGCAATTATTTTAGTTATATAATACCTTTCGCGAACCTCTCAACAGCACATTCACATCAGTTTTAATTTGTTATATATCCCCTAGGCGGTCACAAGGATCTAGGCGGCTCCGCGGCGTAATGGTATGTGTGTGACTACTACGCCCAAGGTCCCGGGTTTGAATCCCGACACGGTCCGCTTGAAAAATGTTAGGCGAGCATTTTTCACAAAAATACACCCTCGTTCGGATGAGAGGTAAAATGGAGGTCCCGTGTGTGAGTGTTGTCACGCACGTTAAGGATTCCTACCTTGCTTGGAACAACAAGGGTTCGGCAAAGCTCCAAATTTTCCAGGTAAAAAAACTCGCTTCCTGGCCAATGTAGTACCTTCGAGTGGAGCATTGGAAAATTACATGTAAGGTCACAAGGATCTTCAAGGGTCCGTAAACAACCCTTTGGAAACTAGTGGTTTATAATGTTTATATTCTTAATGCTATCGTGAAAATGACACATTAAACTTAGTTTTTACATTACAGTAAGAACAATTGGATAAATTTACCACCAATTGTATGATAGGAATCGTACAAATACATTTATTAATATCCATTTCCATTAATTATGACTAATCGAAACAGAACGAAAGCAGTACGATGTTGGCTTTACTGTAGCGAAATATTGCTTGGAAACTTTTTGCAAGATTAGCAAAATTTAATTAGCTTGCAGGCAGTTTCAGAAATTAGAGTGCAAAATAACCGTTCATGAATTTGCGAATTAATAAACTCTGTAAGGTACAAAAAATGGGTGCTTCATCATCATTATCTGTATATTATATTAGATTGTAAATTGACTAGCTTCTCAGAGGAAACGATATTTCGAATGCTGAAGAAATTTTAAATTACTACGGTTTTTGTTAGGGCAAATATAGCCTCATGAATAACGTCAACTGCAAATATTTATATTTGCAACATACCCATTTAATTTGAATTTGATAAGTCTCTCATTCTGACTCTTCCATTTCTACGTTTTTCAACTTTCCAGGTGCACTTTAGTACTAAAGTTATTCCGTAAATAATTACAACGTTTCAGCATTAAAAATATATTTAGGCAGAGCAGCACAATTTGGATGAAATCTTACGGAAGTGTCTTGAATATAAAAAGATTTCTAGTATAGTAGAAATCACAAAACAAGACATTCAGTCATATATTTCTCACATAGCTTATAACACACTTTTAAGTAGTGTTCTGGTTGTCTGGGGTTACTTTGTTAAAGCTTCGTTGTAACAGAGCTAACATTTATTTACAAGTTAAAATATTGGTATGAACTTAGTATACATTAACATTAAAGGCATTGATACGCACAGAAAATATTTACAAATGTTTTTGTGTGTAATTAAATTGCAAATGCATTTAACACTATCACTGAAAGTACTATAGTTTGTAAAGTCGAGGAACGAGTTTCTATGATGAAAAATTGGATATTGTTGCTTCACGTCGAAGACTTGTGCCTGATGTCGCGTAGGTGAAGATAGTATCCGTGGTTGTAAATAACTTTGGGTTGAGTTGCGCTAAATGCAATGCGGCACTTCTTGACGGTGATTGCAGTCCAATTTTTATAGCTTTAGTACCTAACGGCTGGTGAGCGGATGCTGTCGTACGGGCAGCTTTCTTGGTTTGTAGAAAATGAAGCAGGATGATGAAATGTTTCCAATCCTAGTGTGTTTATTGACGTTACGTGTTCTAGGGGATGGTCCTGATGGCCGTGGCTTTGAAAGTCTTGACTATAGTATTATGAGAGTTCATTTCATTTTATCCCATTGTATTTGGAAGTCATAATGAGATAATCTAAAGAAAAACCCTTATTGTACGAGCAACTTGGTCACTTCCGTCTTGAATTATTCTTAAGTTCTCTTCAAGAAGTTTGGTGGCAATTCTAAAAAAAAAAACATAAAGTGATTTGTTCTAGCATTTGAAGCTCCTTTTATACCGAAGTTTGTTTGTATTGTACATTCGGATGGTTCTATTTGTATTCGTGTGTAGGACGCGTCCATTATTGACTGAGAGGAGTTTTATGCGTGCATGCTATTTATTTGCATACTGTGGTTTTGTTACTAAGTTACGAGTATGGTGGGTTGCATACTCCTACGGCGGCTTCGTGGCGTAGTTGGTATATGTGTGACTATTATGCCCAAGGTCCCGGGTTCAAATCCTGACACGGTCCGCTTGAAAAATGTTAGGCGAGCATTTTTCACAAAAATACACCCTCGTTCAGATGAGAGGTAAAATGGAGGTCTCGTGTGTGAGTGTTGTCATGCACGTTAAAGATCTCTACCTTGCTTGGAACAGCAAGGGTTCGGCAAAATTCCAAATTTTCCAGGTAAAAAAACTCGGTTCCTGGCCAATGTAGTACCTTCGGGTGGAGCATTGGAAAATCAAATGTAATGCATACTCCTACACACTCAATTTCTAGTGACCGCGTTAATTTTTATAAAAAGTGATATATTTCTTTAGGAAGTACTCTTCTACCGCTTCTTGCAATTGTCATTGAAGGAGCACAAGTTGATTATTTTTGTATTTTGAGGGGTTTTGGACCAGTTCATCAATGATTGCAAGGCGTCTCAAGCGTGTATATGCTATTTATTTGCATGCCGATTGCTTATTGGGCGCTTAGTTATGAGTGTAGTTGGTTGCATACTCCTGCAATAGCAATTCTATTTGTACGTGTTTTAAGTCAAAACATTCATTAAAACTTTGTTCTATGAAAACAACAAAGAAGTTTATGTCTGCATGTTAGTAAAAATATTTAGCTAATTTAACAAACATAATTTGACAATGGCGTTAACCCGTCAACATTATTTGTTACACAACTTCAATTGTTTGTTGTGATAACGTGCGATAAAGATTTGTAATTATAATTATAAAATAGTTCTTATTAGAACATATAACTGTATTATACTGACAAATAGGAAACTATTGAGTTCACAAGCCCCACAATTAGTTATAAATTTGTCGGATAACTTCTAACTTGAATTGAATGATGTTGCACCCCCAGATTTCATTAAATACGCATAAGAAACAGTACTTTTGTTACTAGTAAAAATGACGTTGCGTTACGAATTTCGATTTGCTCAAAAGGTACGGGAACCCCGTAACAATTTTAAGCATGCAGCTACTAACTACAGTGGTACAGGAGCAGATTCCTATGGAAAATATGATAAAAATACTAAAAATATAAACATATACAATGGCCTAAATAGAAAATTATTATACAAGTAGGTTTTACTACTTATCAATAATAGGGACGACAAACCGTCTTATTCCAGCAATTTCTTCGATATTTTTGTTACTTGGAAGACGTTCTTTCGGATATCTCCTTAGTTTCGGCTTTTATAAAATCCCGTTACCTCATTTTTGCCTTTCTTAACCACACCTTAGAAACACTTATTAACTTACTGTCAAATTAATGCAATTTTCAAATTGATTCCATCACTTCGGCAGCTGGATATCCTTTCACAATGATCATCTTTACCTATTTTATAAAGAACTCCAAATGAAATTCCATTCAAGCTTAAACCCTATTAACAGTAAATTCCGGAAATATAAAAATACTACGTTAACCTAAAAAAACACCAAACGTAATACTACATCCAACTGCCCAGGTACTATTAATAGAGCTTGTTAAAAACATTTACTGGTGAGAAACACTTCCAATCCATTGTACTAGTTTCCAAGATTGTTCTTACGACATTTATAATCCCGTTTATCTGGAAATGCTCTTAATGACAATACATAGAAAAATATAGTGCAATACAAACTTCTGCTTTGAACCATTCCCATGTCCATTATAAATATTAAATTGTACGCAGAAATTAACTGGTAAATACATCCTACAAATAAAACTTACGTTTAAATTAATACGCATATCTTCCTTAAAGTTTCAAGCTCCGTTTCCAATAATATTAGTTATAGATGTAAACTAAACTGATTCCGTCGTCCTACGAACCAATTACAAGCTATATTTACAAGCTTACGTGTACATATCTATCAAACGTACACAAAAAAGAAGAGAAGCTCAAACCGTACTCACAGTTTAAAAATAAAACGATTTTCAGGTATCTCCACTGATTCACCATTTATTTCTGTTATTTAAATTCCAACGTGTAGTTGTAGAATAACAACCGCGTATCACCATTTTGTTACGCGATTTACTTTCCATGTTTAACACGCATGCTTGAGTTTTCTGGACTAATTATCCACAAAATCTCAAAACAATTCGTCGTCGGTCACCTATCGAGGGGCCTACGGCCTCCGCTGTTACTTCACCATGGTTTCTTTCGTAACTTACGAACTTTTTCAAACTCAGTCCTATACTCCAATCTCCCTTAGTTAAAAATTTTGTTCTCACACAATGTGCGTCTAAAGCAGTCTTATTGTCGAGTGAATGATTATCGTTTCCACGCTTTACAGTTATTGCAGAAAGCTTGCTATTTACTGTTTGCAACGCATTAAATTGTATGCTATTTTATGAGTCTGTGGATGTTACGGTTGAATTCGTTAGAATGTGTTCAAATAAACGGAGTGTTTATCCTACAATTTTTCTGAATGCAATACGAAGAGTGTAAAGTCTCGATCGTTATTATTGTTGGTATTTAATGTACATTAGGCTCCCTCTGTTTATTTCTGTGTCCTATTATAATATTTTAATGAAATAGCCATGTTAAGAAATGTATACCAACCAAGCTTTTATAAATTCTCAGGTTGTTTTCTTAATAAAGCTCATTGAACTAATTGCAATAAATAAATTCTTTTCTATTGATTCACGTAAAGCGCTAGCGTTGCACATTATAAAATTTTTTCATACAGTTATTAAATTTCACGTTATTGTAGCTGGTTTCAGACGCTTTTAAGATTAGTACGAGGATCGCGAGCGGGATTACAGTAAAATAAGTTCAATTTTCCGTAGTCTTGGAAAGAAACGACTTCGAAAAAAACAGGAAAATATATGAACTTCCCTAAATGTGTAAAAATGACATTAGGAATACTGTATATGATATATATGCTCAATGTGATAACGTTTTGTAAAATGTGTATAAAAATACACTGTTTTTTTATTACAAAGAAGCATATTACTGTAGAAACTTCAAGAAAACAAAATTTTCAAGCAAATCCAACTTAAACCGCACTCTTCACGACATTGGTTTTACGTTTATAAACAAAGATACCTATCGTGCTTTAATTGAAAAATCATTTATCGCTAAAGAACACTAGACAAAAACTTGCAACCCAATCTTGCACATGTGAGTGTAACAAACCTTCAAAAAGTTTAGATTTACATACTGCTAGTTCAATAATTTTTGTAACTTTAATAAACTTTCATAACAAATTATTGTTTACTGTAGTACTGGAACAGTAATATAAATACCGTTATATGCTAAATTAAAGCAAGTTAGCGGATTTAAATTTACTCTACCAATGAGAAGTAACAGTAATTAATACACCAGCTAGCTTTCGATGTGGGGGTTTCTATAAAAGTAAATGCAAATCTTTTTAGAGTATTCAAATTTCAACACTTACACTTACTCCTACCTGAAAATTTTTTTGATCTTTTTGTCCAATAAAAGTTACTGAGCGTTATTCCACCTGATTTCAGACACGTTGGACGATGAGTGGTCTATGAGGCGATTTAAAATGTTTTTCTTTTCTGAAACACAGGCCTTGTGTACATTTTCTTCTCACTTATTAATTTAAAACAAATACAAATAATAAGAAACCTGCCCTTTATTATCCAAACATGAATATCACAGTAATTAACAAACACAACAAAACAAATAAGCTAAACTCTATCCTTAATTGGTCAAGTTTTCGCGTATCTACAACAAAAAGAACACCTTAAATTTATTCAATTATAGTTATGCAACCTATTTAAATGGTACGTATAAATTTATTTAAATATAATTGAGGTGATAGTCTATATTAGAATTTTATATTTACATTACGCTTTTAACAAAGCATGCACCAACGTAAAAATCCTTTTAATACAATAAATTTTATGTAGCCAATTATAAATAATACATAAGCATAAATATGTAACAGGTGGAAAACAAAAATGCAATGACTTACAGCTTGCTTATGTGATACAAAGCTCATGTGATCTTGTATGCAGTATAAAAATGAGTTTGTCAGTAATTTACTAATTCAACTGGTTTTTACGCAAAGTATCCACTCCAGAACAACTTCTACATGTAACGGGACTTTTCTTAAATCCGCGATTACTTTCGCGACTAGGAAATTGTTTCACTAGAAACCCGAGTTTCAAATTTACCGTTAAGAATTACTCAACTTTTTCATTCGCTCGACGATGGTTGCTTGTTAATCGACTAACCGCAAATAAAAACTTGATATGAAAGATATGAATCATCCCCTCTTTTACGATTTGTCATATTTATAAGTTATAATGTTTCAGGGGATTGTCCGATTTTCTCGTTCACAAGGTATGCACGACTTGAACTGTGTTAAGGTCGAGATCAAGGGTATTTTGGTGCGTGAGAGCAATTATATGTATTTCCACAGTTTCTATTTCAGCAATGTCATTGGTTGGTCAGCTTGTCTTAAATTTTGTGTTTCGTGTTTCAGTATGTTTGAGTAATTTACAATGATTTTGGTTTCTTTCAATTCGTGTGAATGTTTACGAATACACTTTCCATAGCTGTTAATTTGCCGAAATGCGCTGGTCTTTTTCCAATTTAATATGCCTAGTGTGAAGTCTCAATCTTTATTGCTGGTCGTAAAACAATGTACTAGGTACTTCACTATTTGTTCTATTTTGATATTATAATGACGTAATTATGTTATTAAATGTAAACCACACAAACTTCTATAAAATTGTATGAAAATTTTCGCGAAAAAATTAACTTCATCAACTTGAATTAATAAATGCTTTTCTATTCACGATTCGGATCGGTAGTTGTCGCTAAACTTTTAAAAATGCATTGTATAATAGCTGAATTTATTAGACCTTTAATTTACCAGGACGACAATTTCAAAGTAGTAAAAGCAATTACTTTTGCGAAAATCAAATATTAACTACTAATGGAAAAGCATAACTCAATTTGCCACAATAATTTTTTTTTCGATGTAACACCTCTAAATACGTATTTCGACCACCAAGTGTTCATCATCAGTAGTAAACAGCTAGCTTGCGATTGCTAAACTGAGAGTTAAACTGAAATTAAAGCTAGTTTCACTTCTGAGGATATTCTCCTCGCCAAATAGGCTGAAGTGAAACTTTACAATTACTCGAATTAAAGCTAGTTGCTAGTTTTTACATCTGAGGAAATTTTTCGCACTAATTAGGCTGAAGTGAGACGTAACAAGTATTCATTAGTGAGTTCATTATTGAATGTTGTACCTGCTAAATTTCACTTTAGCCTAATTGGTGAGGAGAATATCCTCAGAAGTAAAAACTAGCAGCTAGCTTTAATTTTAGTAATTGTAAAGTTTCACTTCGACCTAATTGGTAATCCCGCTTCATTACGATTTGTATATGAGCGAAACTTGTCGGAAACTACCGAAGCAAAATATTTATTTCATTTATATTGATTGCCATTTTTCAGCTTAATAATAGGTTTACAAATGATGACGCAGATATCTTCTTTCACGATTTCTACTATTTTGCAATCACGAAGGATAATAGTAACACAAAATTTGAATCAACTTGTCTTAAAATAAATGTAACTTCAATCCCTTTGACTTTGAAGTGGAATAAGTTTAAATTTTAAGACGTAAAAAAATCGTTTGTTACAAAGTTATTTCTAAAGTAATTCGCTTCAAAAGTTTTCTATATCTGTACTTGCATTTCGTTAATCAATATTATTTACTGCTATCTCATAAACATTCATAAAAGTAGGACCGGCCCAACGCCAAGTTCTTTTCGTCATCACTTTTTTTATTGCCTCATAAATGCATTCGATTGCATCCGAGAGCAAGTTCTTCGCATTAGTTAAATTGTAAGTAGATAGAATTATGATTCGACTTTTTTATAGGTGCATTAGCCCAATGTTTTTATAAGACAGGTTACTGTTAATGAACCTTGAATTCGCCTATCTAAACACATTAATTTGTTCTGTTTTTTGAGAGCGAGATCTTGGCATCTGCAAATTACACACTTGGGAGAAATGACGATTCTGGTTTACAATTTTAAATAAGCCACATTTGTCAATGGTTTTAGAAGAGACGCGCGTTATCATGATACAGTTTGTTATAGTTTTTTTTAGTTTAATTAAGTTACAATAGAGGGAACTACCTACTAAATTTTAAACTGGAATTGTCAACCCATGTGCTGAATGTATAGTAGCAATGTACGACGTTGCCAATAATCTTAAAGCCAAATATGAAATGTTGACGTTTAAGTTTTAGGTTATGCGTCATTCGTTGTTTAGTTGGTGTCAACGACCTCGTGAATTTTTCTGTTTTTATACATTGATATTTGGCTGGTTCTTTCTTCAAACAGTTCTTTTCAGAACTCATATTAGTATTAAACTGAACTTTAATTTTCCTATACAAATAAGAGCACGTGACTTGAGAAGGTACAAAGTTTCATGGTCAACAAAATCCACAATACAAAATTTGATGTTTACGTGATTTGTAAAAGCACTGCGACGAAATGTAGAATGGTAACTCCATGAAAATCCGAAGGCTTGTACGATAAGACAAATGCAATGCCTCAATCAACAAGATAAACTTGGTAAACCAATTATAAAAAGTGGGTAGGCGTACCTTTAAATAGCGCAAGAGCTGATAAACGATCAGTCTTTATACAACCAAGACACGCTCTGGACTTGATACAAGATAACACGTGAAATTGAACCATCAAATTAAATAATAATATTCAAGTGAAAGTTGGTGATAGAAAATTTCAAAAACTAGTACAAGTGCAAATATACAACAGAAATTCGCCGTTGACATTTAAAACGTAAGTCTAAAATTCTAATTAAACATCATCTTTAATGTTTTATTAACTAAGTGCACTAAGTATTACACTAAACATTGAACCAATTATTGAACTAATTATTAAACTAAACTAAGAGTTGAACTAAGGAAACAATTAAGTGTTCAACTAGGCGTTTAGCCAAGCTGTACTACGAGATTCAATAAACAACTACCAAACAAAATCATCAAGAAAATCTAACTGAAAAAAATCCAAGGGTAGTGGTCAGTAGCACGCAGTGGCAGTTCTAAGAATTGGGGTGCATGCAGAGACGCGCATTCACAACCAGAAGTTCAATAGGAAAAACAACAGGTCAGAGATAAAATTTATTAATAGAATAAGGCAATAATTTCTTTTTGAATCTTTAAATTTTGCATGTACTGAGATATTTATGTAAAGGGTCATCAAATATTTTTTGTTGATACGTAGAAAATACGTAAAAGGGAAAGAAGGTTGTCGAACGTTCAACGTACTTCCAGTACTTTACAGAGTTATTTTTCCTGGCTTTAAACTGATTTATGGGAGTCATAATATGGGAACAAACTGATTTATATTGTTACTTTGATTCGGGGGTTTTCTTAAATAGCGAATAATATTATAAAGATTGTGGAGCTACAAGTTGTACATACTTTGGTTATTATATAAATTTTGATTAATTTCGTTTACCTCATTCGGGAGAGAAAAAAGGGGGCAAAACTTTTCTGTTATCGTATCGTCGTGCACTCTGTGTGGGGTTCAACTGAGTTAGCCGAGGTATATAATACAAATGGTGTGAAATTTAAAATTTATCTTAGGTTATTTAGACACACAGAGCGGTAGCGAGCAGCAGCCAACTGAACGTTAAATACATTGGAGTACGGCGATATCATAGCAATATATATATATATATATATATATATATATATATATATATATATATATATTACTCATATTTAGACCAGGGTAGAAAATTAAATAATCACATCAAATAATTTTAATCACCGTGTATAATGAATATTATTAGATAATACGCGTTATTAAAACCGTGAAGCATAAAAATTTATTAGTTTCATGAAACATAAGAGATTTAAATCATGTACAAGACGCTTTATATCAAAAGAAGCAGTATTGGAAAGCTCTGCGTGTAATGTAATTATTCCTAAACAAATGGAAATTACGTGCAAAATTTATCTTAATTAACTCTATTTCAAGTAACCGGTATTGAATCGTTAGTAACAGATAATATCTATAGAAACTTGTCAAAACCCAATGAAATGCAAATCCTAGAAGTGTTAGTTAGAAGTAGGATGTTTGAACACACCTGCGTATTTTAAAAGGCAATTTCAGTTTAATTTGTTTAGATAAACATGTCGATTCTAAGGATATTGGAAACGGTCAGATGCTTTAGCACGAAATACAGAACAGGGTTTATTTAAAAAGCTCTGAGAATTGGTATTATTTTGAACACCTGCGTGGTTTAAATATCACGTACGGCGAAAATTGTGTAGATAACAAATGGTTTCAAAGAATCTTGGAGAAACCGGGGCTTAATATTCACGAGAATGTGCGATACGGGGTTATTAAACCCAGATAGTCCACATGGACCAAAAATATAATCGATAATAAAGAATATCAATTTGCACCAATACGAACAGGTTAGAAAAGGAAAGAGAAAATGCGTCAAGCAAAGACACATAGAGTAAAAGGCGTGATTTAAGCAACGTCACGAGGGTCACAATTGGTTGAAAATAGGATGCAAATATCAGAGGTAGAAACAACAATTTCTGTACAAAATTAATTAGTTTTTCTCGGACATGTTTGCGTGCCGTGTGAGAATTTCTGAGATTTAAATGGGGCGAGTGAAAATTTCGTAAAAACCGACGCGCGAGCGACGGACTGGGGACATAGAATGGGAAATTCGTAAGAATTGTCTGTTTTGGGGAACAGACCGACAGACAGGCTTTTTGCTATATATACCGGGGGTAATATGAATTTCGGCCTCTTAGACTTTTGACTATTCGATGCGTTAAAAGCTCTTACATCCGCGACTTGATTCAAGATGTTAAACACTGCATTTTAGTTTGATAAAATAATTTAAAATTTTGCTCGTATATTTTAGTGATTCAAAATAGTTTGTTATTTACGTGCTAACATGAATGTACTTCAGTGCACTTAGATACAAGGTAATAAAATTTAGTATCACTGTACCAATTAGCAAAATTTACAACGACAAATGTATACACAAAAGTAGGCAGTTTTGGCGTATATTGGTAAAAGACGCATGAATTTCTTTGCTATTTTTCGGGGTGTTAATAATTAAATGGTTCAAATACGTGTCTGGATCCACGAAACAAGGGTCAGATATACACAGATGAGTTCCGGAAAAGCCCAGAAACAACTTTAAATAAATGGTGATGGAGAAAATTTTAAAAGCGTTGAGAATTAGAAGCCGTAAATATAATCCTGTTGGAATGGTGTGATTAACTAAAGGGACGATGTACATTGAAGCTTCGAGGACAGTAACCTTCAGGTAAACTATACTATTTTGTTTGACATTTTTGTGTGTGTTGAATAACTTTATAATTGATTTACTTTAAATGGACATTAGTGAAATTGTACTAACCATAAAATTTTAATTTTAAGATGAAATTTGCTTGTTTAAGTAGAAAGGGGTATTTAGTATTGATGTTCTGAATTATGATGAAACTTTGGGTATGTCTTTGAGCTCAATTAGACGAACCTGGTTAATTAACGTAAAGGGGTGGTAGATGCTCCTTTTATACTCAGACTCCGGTCTGCTTATATTGTTATATTAATTAGTAGGCATCCAACAAGGACTTTAATTCTGGATGCACGTTAAAGTGATAATAAAATTAATCTTGAAATTCTTTTTAAAACTGAATTTTATGCTGAAATTTAATTTGAAAATTTAATGTATTCTGAATATTGATGTAAATAGAGTTAACGTTGATGTTTGTGGTAGGAATGTGTTGTTTAATTTTGTGAATGAGGAGGTTTATAAAATTAGGTGAGCAGCCGAGGCGAAAAGAGGATCACAGCAGCTTATGACGCCCAATCTGTGGGACTAGAATTTTTTTGTTGAAAGGACCCAGTTCCCGCATGCAAAGGAGTATTTCACAGCATATATGGCGACCACAACGTGAGGGCTCGAGGTCCAAATAAAATTTTTGTGATTTTATTCCAGGAAACTGGCGATCTGAGAGAGAGAGTTTTTGTGTGTGTATAAATTTAGGAGTATTTTAGAGTGTGTGTGAGTGATTTGAACGTATGCAGAGAAAGGAGTGGTTAAGGAGTCAAGGAGTGGAAATTGGAAGTGACGATAGTGCATTGTGTGAGAAAATTTCGAAAATGGAAGAAGCTGGAGGCAGTAGAGATCAGTCGAGGACGGAATCAGGAGAAACAGGAAATGAGTTAATGATGAGAATGTTAGAGGAAATGCGATTAGCTAGGGAAGAATCGAATAGAGCGATGGAGGAGTCTAACAGAAAATTAGAACTGCTAAGCGATGAATCGAATAGAGCGAGAGAGGACTCAAATCGGAAATTTGACCAAATGAATGAGACATTAACAGGAGTTAGGGAAACCCTAAGTGAGAAAATAGATAAGACGAATAAAGAAGTTTCAGAATTTAAAAATAGTCTTACCGTAAAGATGGGGGAAGTTGAAAATAGGGTTGAAAAAAATGAGCGTGATATTACAGGTCTTCGACAGGAAATGGGACATTTAAAGTCCGAAGTACGCATGTTCTGTGAAGAAGAGATTAATGTAAAAATGACTGAAGTGACGGACTCATGTAGGGATCAGTTAGGCAGGGTAGAACGCGAAGTTAGTAGTATTAAATACAACATGTCAAATTTAACGGGGGATGGTCCCAGATTTTCTACAGGTGGAGTATCATTGGACCAACACATGAAATTTTATGGCGATAACAGGGTAAATCCACAAATTTTTATTAATAGTGTAAAAAATCTAGTGGGAAATTTATTTGACGAACAGACTAAACTAAATACGATAAAGGCTTCATTAAAAGACAATGCGGAAGCGTGGTACAATTTAGTAGGACAGGAACATAGACACGTATCAGGACTTTGAAAACAAATTTCTAAAGCACTACTGGAGTGACCACAGACAAGATCAGGTACGAGACGACTTAATCACAGGAAATTTAAGGGAGAATTTTCAGGAAGTAGGAGCAATATGCTATACGCAAGTATAGCATAGCAAAGCAACTGAACCCACCACTGACGGACCGACAAATTATTAAGTATTTATCACGACACTTCGAGGTAGACATAAGACAGCACGTAGCACTACAGAACATAGTGGACAGAGAAATGTTTTTGGAATACCTGCAGAGGTACGACGACGTAAGTAGTGGACGACCTCGGGAAAACAGGGAAAGACAGATCAACACAGTTAGGTTTGACAATAGACGGGACAACTATGCTAGAAGGGGAATAATTACGGATACCAGCGACAGAATTGGGAACAGAGACGACCATACGTTAGGAGTAATAGTTTAGGAAGGGGACCTGCACAGAGACCGGGACCTACCAGAATGAATAGTTCACCAGACATGAGCGGGACTGCTAATACAGACACGGAACGAGTGGAAACGCCTAGGACGTACGCTGAGGTGACGGCTAGACCAGGACCGAGTAGGGAAAACAGACCTGGACAGGATTTTTAGAACGCGACAGACCACTAGATTTCAGTGTAAATGTATATGAACATCCACGTGAATTTTTCAAAATTGAGGAGGAAGTAGAGCCAGAAACTGAGGAAAAATTATGTTTGCCAATTATTAATTTAGAAATTTTGAGAATAATGTAGAAGTATTACTTGATACAGGGGCAGAGGCGAGTTTAATATCGGAGGAATTCGTCAGCAAAATTAGGGATAAGGTTTGTGATAGAATTATGCCTATAAAGCGTAGCCATTTAGTAGCTCCAAATAAAAAGAAGTTTGCTGTAGTAAATAGTGTTGTGGTGCTTAGGATAGATATAGGAGGTTTAAGCTGTGAACAGGAGTTTGTAATTGTGCCTGGACTGAAGTTTCAGAGCATTTTAGGTGTTGACTGTATGATGAAGTTAGGGGTTTTGATAGATATGGAAAGGAAGGTAATAAGGATTAATGATAGGGTAGTGCCATGGAAGGGCAGTTATGAAGTCACAGAGGATGACACGGGGTTTAGTATTAATGTAGTAGAGTTAGAGGATGATGAAGTTAAACAGATCAACACGATAATATGTCCAGAGGATAGGAGAGTAGAGGTTCAAGCTTTAATACAAAAACATGCAGAAGTAGTGGGGGTAGAAGCAGCATATCGGGAGCAGGTGAAGGCAGAAATATTTTTGACGAGGTTAAGTGGCAAGTTTGTTTTTAATAAAGTAGATTTAAGGAATTCATTCTGGCGGATTCCATTACATAAGAATTCTAGAAGGTACGTAGGATTTTCCGTAGAGAGAAAAATCGATAATTGTAAAGTAGTATCGTTTGGTTTGTCGGCAGAAAGGGAAACAATAATAAATGAGAAACAGACAAGTGTAGGGACTGAAGAAGAAGTAATATTTAAGAGTCAGGATAAGAGGGATGATAAGTTTATTGTATGTGAGATAATAGAGATGTTAAGTATAGATATAGAAGGGGGAGAAATAGGGATGAAGAGTATTAGGATGGTAAGAAGAAAGACATGGAGGGTCAAGAAGAGAGTTAGATTTAAATAACTTGATGAACAAAGGATAGAGATAGGTGAACTTTAGTATAGATATAGAGCAAGGGATAGAATAGGTGTAGATAGAAGAGTAGAAGTAAGTGTTTATAGAAAATAAAGCTAGGTATAGGATAAATATGGGAGATAATTAGGAATAGGTTTAGGATGAGAATAAAGAGTAAATGTAGGAAGAAAATAAGATAGGTTAAGTGTAGATATTTCATAGAAGATTAGGGGAGAGTTAGGAATAGAGTAAGAGTAGGATAGGCATATAGGATTAGGTAGGGGGAAGTAAAGTATAGTGAAGATTAGTTAAAAGTTAGGAATAGGATAGGTATGTAGGATGTATATAGGATTAGATGGATGAGTAGGATGAAGTTAGGGATAATTTCAGTTTATAGAATTAGGTGAGAGTTAGGAATAGGATAGGGATATAGGATAGGTGTAAATATTTTTTTGGATTGGAGACAAAGTAGGTAAGTTAGATAGATAAGGGTAGAGAGATAGGCAATTTTTTTGTAATTTTTTGTCTAAATGCTTAATATTTGCATTCAAATAAGTGGGATTATTTGTATTCAAATAGGGGGAAAATAATCATATTTAGACCAGGGTAGAAAATTAAATAATCACATCAAATAATTTTAATCACCGTGTATAATGAATATTATTAGATAATACGCGTTATTAAAACCGTGAAGCATAAAAATTTATTAGTTTTATGAAACATAAGAGATTTAAATCATGTACAAGACGCTTTATATCAAAAGAAGCAGTATTGGAAAGCTCTGCGTGTAATGTAATTATTCCTAAACAAATGGAAATTACGTGCAAAATTTATCTTAATTAACTCTATTTCAAGTAACCGGTATTGAATCGTTAGTAACAGATAATATCTATAGAAACTTGTAAAAACCCAATGAAATGCAAATCCTAGAAGTGTTAGTTAGAAGTAGGATGTTTGAACACACCTGCGTATTTTAAAAGGCAATTTCAGTTTAATTTGTTTAGATAAACATGTCGATTCTAAGGATATTGGAAACGGTCAGATGCTTTAGCACGAAATACAAAACAGGGTTTATTTAAAAGCTCTGAGAATTGGTATTATTTTGAACACCTGCGTGGTTTAAATATCACGTACGGCGAAAATTGTGTAGATAACAAATGGTTTCAAAGAATCTTGGAGAAACCGGGGCTTAATATTCACGAGAATGTGCGATACGGGGTTATTAAACCCAGATAGTCCACATGGACTAAAATATAATCGATAATAAAGAATATCAATTTGCACCAATACGAACAGGTTAGAAAAGGAAAGAGAAAATGCGTCAAGCAAAGACACAAAGAGTAAAAGGCGTGATTTAAGCAACGTCACTAGGGTCACAATTGGTTGAAAATAGGATGCAAATATCAGAGGTAGAAACAACAATTTCTGTACAAAATTAATTAGTTTTTCTCGGACATGTTTGCGTGCCGTGTGAGAATTTCTGAGATTTAAATGGGGCAAGTGAAAATTTCGTAAAAACCGACGCGCGAGCGACGGACTGGGAACATAAAATGGGAAATTCGTAAGAATTGTCTGTTTTGGGGAACAGACCGACAGACAGGCTTTTTGCTATATATACCGGTGGTAATATGAATTTCGGCCTCTTAGACTTTTGACTATTCGATGCGTTAAAAGCTCTTACATCCGCGACTTGATTCAAGATGTTAAACAGTGCATTTTAGTTTGATAAATAATTTAAAATTTTGCTCGTATATTTTAGTGATTCAAAATAGTTTGTTATTTACGTGCTAACATGAATGTACTTCAGTGCACTTAGATACAAGGTAATAAAATTTAGTATCACTGTACCAATTAGCAAAATTTACAACGACAAATGTATACACAAAAGTAGGCAGTTTTGGCGTATATTGGTGAAAGACGCATGAATTTCTTTGCTATTTTTCGGGGTGTTAATAGTTAAATGGTTCAAATACGTGTCTGGATCCACGAAACAAGGGTCAGATATACACAGATGAGTTCCGGAAAAGCCCAGAAACAACTTTAAATAAATGGTGATGGAGAAAATTTTAAAAGCGTTGAGAATTAGAAGCCGTAAATATAATCCTGTTGGAATGGTGTGATTAACTAAAGGGACGATGTACATTGAAGCTTCGAGGACAGTAACCTTCAGGTAAACTATACTATTTTGTTTGACATTTTGTGTGTGTTGAATAACTTTATAATTGATTTACTTTAAATGGACATTAGTGAAATTGTACTAACCATAAAATTTTAATTTTAAGATGAAATTTGCTTGTTTAAGTAGAAAGGGTATTTAGTATTGATGTTCTGAATTATGATGAAACTTTGGGTATGTCTTTGAGCTCAATTAGACGAACCTGGTTAATTAACGTAAAGGGTGGTAGATGCTCCTTTTATACTCAGACTCCGGTCTGCTTATATTGTTATATTAATTAGTAGGCATCCAACAAGGACTTTAATTCTGGATGCACGTTAAAGTGATAATAAAATTAATCTTGAAATTCTTTTTAAAACTGAATTTTATGCTGAAATTTAATTTGAAAATTTAATGTATTCTGAATATTGATGTAAATAGAGTTAACGTTGATGTTTGTGGTAGGAATGTGTTGTTTAATTTTGTGAATGAGGAGGTTTATAAAATTAGGTGAGCAGCCGAGGCGAAAAGAGGATCACAGCAGCTTATGACGCCCAATCTGTGGGACTAGAATTTTTTTGTTGAAAGGACCCAGTTCCCGCATGCAAAGGAATATTTCACAGCAATATATATATATAGATAATATAGGTAATATAAATAATATAGATAATATAGATATATAGATAATGAAAAGAAGGTTATTTACGGGTATATTGAGTCATAATGGT
The DNA here is from genome assembly GCA_036346225.1 of Platerodrilus igneus. Lineage (NCBI taxonomy): Eukaryota > Metazoa > Arthropoda > Insecta > Coleoptera > Lycidae > Platerodrilus > Platerodrilus igneus. The sequence continues at coordinate 63,928 of JARFIW010001146.1, forward strand.
CACACAATACTTGTAAATAGTACTAGGAGTTAGAAAACTACATTTATTTAGCATGAAAAATACGTAATTTGTAAATTATGCTAAGAACAAGCATTTAACACCTTGTATAAGGATTGTAATTGACTTTAATTAATGCCGGGAAGCATATCATTCAACAATAAACACACATTCAGCGAAAGAAATAACTCTACACGCAATCAAACTTTTCTTAAACAAAAAAGCATTCCTAAAATTGTAAATAGATACGCATTAAATGCAGTAAAAGTTAGACAATCGTGATACAATTCACATTAAAATTAAACATGCGATAGTGAAAGGAAATAGCATAGCGTCCTTATAAGAAACGCACCTTTCTAAATAAATACGTTTTGGAAACGCAAGAAGTAAACAGAAATATGTTAATTTACGTCATTTAGTCTACGTGATTTTCTACATGGAGTTAATACAAATCCCAAAGTATTATCTAGACAAACAAAAGCTATAAGTTAAATTACGTGCCAAGGCGAATTAGAAATTCCTGTAATAACATCAAAACAGACAGCCTAAAATAAATACAGAATAGAAATCCACTGGTATCCTACGTGACTAAGAAATCGTTCCGGCGAATTATTATCAGACTTATACCTGTAAAATACCAAAGTATTCAAAACATCGTATGGTTGGTTGTAAACTTTGAACAAACAGCGCCGATAACCAATGAATTTTTAGACGGGGCGTAGCTGATATAACACACGAATTTGATAAGCAGACAGTCTTCATTCGAACTAAGCACGATTAACATCACCTCTAGTCAAGAATTTACGCAACGAGTAAATATAAAAATTAATTAAAATAATTAAAGATTTGTGAAAAGTGGTGTTAGAAAATTTTAAAACAAATAATAGTAAAAAATATATGAGACAGGTTTTGCCGTTTGTTGGAAAACGCGAGTAGAAGTTTATTAATTAATTAATTTTAAATATTTATAATTTATGGCTTTAAATGAGATTATGAAAATCTAAGTAGGACGGGGTAAATCTAAGGGAGATTACAAAAATCTAAAGGAGATTAAGAAAATCCAAGTAAATCTAAGGGAGATTAAGAAAATACTAGATTATTGATTGAACGAGGTAAAATTTGGAAACTAAATGAATTGATAATATTGGGAAGAAATTTGAATAAGAATATTGGCAAAGGCGCACAAAGCATTGAATGGAGCAACTGAACTGAAAGTACTATTGGGGTACTAATCCACAGCATGCAGTAGCAGATCCAGAAAGATGCACAAGGAAAATCACAGGTCAGAACTATCTAGCATAAGGCATTATTTTCTCTTAATTTTTTTTGAACATTGACTATATTCATTATACCTGAATATTTTATGTAAAGAGTCAACAAAGATTTCTTTTATACGTGAAAAATTTCGTAAAAAAGGGGAAAGGTCTTGAACGTTCAAAGAATTTCCAGTAGGCTACAGTGTCATTTTTGCTGGCTTTAAAATAAGGAAAGGGAGCTATAATTTTTGGGATAAACAATTTAAAAATTATTGTTATTTGATTCAGGGGTTCATTTTTCTCATACAGTAAAACAGATTAAGCTGTGAAGTGTATATGATTTTTTCTTTCTCATTATACAAATATTAGTCGACTTCGTTTTATCATTCAAAGCAGGAAAAGTATTAGAGAAAAGGAGGTAAATTATTTGATTATCGTAACATTGTGCACTCTGTGTGAATTAGACTGAGCTAGCCGAGGCATATTTAAATTTTAGGATATTAAGACACAGAGCGGTGGTGATCAGCAGGAGACTGAACGTATAATTACATTGTCGTGCAGCGTTATCATATATATATATATATATATATATATATATATATATATATATTGTAATTTGTGTATAATTTTTACCATTTTAAAAAAGCTATTTTAAATATTTATTGTATACATAATAATTTCATGTTCAATCATATTTTTATAACCAACCTCATTGTGAGTAGTTGAAGGTTGTCATACTTGTAGCATTAATCAGTGTTTATATATTTTTAGTTAAACCTGTGATCAAGCGTAAAATATATGCGAAAATTTAGGTATTAAAGAAGAGTAGTTATTTCCAGTAGACCTATAACCCACAAACTATCATATTAAATTATATTATATTATATATATATATATATATATATATATATATATATAAATATTTTAGATAGTTAATTACACAAGGTAAGTTGATAAATACTATAGCATTACAGTGAATAAGATGAAATAACAACTTAGACTTTTATGCAAAGCCCAAATGATCATTTCAAATCGAGCTAGTAATTGAAAGATGGAAAATATAAGGTCTTGGACAGGACTTGAACCTGTATCCTGGTTTTGTCGGAGCCATGCGTTTACCAATTACGCTACCGAGACCGATGACACAATTGGGAAATTTACAAATTTAAATCGTGTACAACAACTATACATAAATCTAACTTTCAATTACGTTTGGCATTTTTGTCAATCATATCTGATATTGTCAAGATATATGGTGGGATAAGGATCTATTTGTTTGGAAATGGAAATGGATAGTACACACCCTAAACCAAAAATTTAGCCATAATGAGTGTAACGCAAAGATTAACAATTTTGAGAAATTTAAATTTATGGTTCTTTTGTAAAGACAATGCCATGAGAACGAAATTAAAAAATGCAAAGCAACCCAATTCGTTTGTTTCTAAATTTAATATTTGTAAATTGATTTGTTGAGAAGATTATTAGTGAGACAGGGTTGAAACCGTTTGCGTTAATGAATTCCATTTTTTCTCTTTTGTTATTGAATTTGACCTATAGGATGATTTTACACGCATAAATAGTAAAAGAAAATTTGGACAATCAGTATTTTAATATACTTGAACTAAGCGTTTAGTGATATAGATTAAACTAAATAGTTTGTAGCTTTTATTTTTGACGTTATGGATTCAAAATTTAGGACGTATTTTGAGCACAATAGAGTAGTTTAACAAGCATTTTGTGTTTACCTAATATGTCAATGTGTTTGGCTCTAACCAAATTTAGTTTTTGAATTTTGGCGTTTGAGCTTTAACTTTTTGTCGCGTTAAGATTTATTAGATAAAAAACAAAATAATAACTAGACGTTCTTGCTAACAAAGTTAAATTGTTTCTAACCTTCTTATTTTATATTAGACATTTGAATATTTGGGCATGTTGGGGCTGCATTTAGGCACAATAAAATGGAAAAAATTATCAATTTCAATCAGCTTCGGGCTTAACGCAAAGTTGATATGAACCAAGTTAATTATAATAAGGCATAGTTGTAGGGTGCAATATGGCGCATCTTGGACCAAAGATACAATGCGCTTTAAACTTTCGGCCGTATGCTGTGCGAACTTCACGCTTAGACAGTTCAATAATTGTTAACTTCTTATAAACAAAATAGAATTTGGTTTGAATGGCATTTCTTTCTATAATTTATATTCACCTTTTCAAACGAGCAACACGATAATACAAGTTCTATTATGATTTTGATTATGTATTCCTAGGAGCAACGGCATGAGGAATAAATTCCTGCGTGAGCACATGTTTATAATTCAAAGATCAATAGCGACTAATCTAGCTTACAAAACATACCGGTTGTCATACCTTTAAAGGATGACATTCAGTCTTTCATTGTTTATTTCACTTGCATTTAAAGGGAAGTTAAAAACTGGTTGCCGGATGTAATAAAATGCATCTCCGACAACAATAGAGCAGGTGATGTTGAAATGAACTCGGCGTTCATTGTTTCGAAAGCATTGTTCCCGGCATTTATAAATATTTATGAGCTCTTTCATAAATAATAACAGTTAACGAAATGTAAATACAGATTCAAAAAACTTTTAGAGGAATAAGGTTCTGAACAACTGTTATGTAAGAAATACTGTTTTGGGGGTGGAAACGGTCGTTATCAAATTCATGTTAACCTTATAATTGAGACAGACAGCATTTTTATCATTATAGTTCGCTGATGACCACATGTGTTTTTCTTTCTTATTTGAAAGTAATAATATAACTGCAGGTCTATGATTTTATCTTCAACACTGTGATTGAGATGGATTTTGCTATTAATATTAACAGGATTTTATTAATTTGCTGCAGTTTGTATTACAACAGAGTAGAGTTTGAGAACTTTTAAAACAGCAGAAAGTATTACGAAACCTTATAAAATCAAATTAGGTGATTTTTTTATGGATATATTAGGCTTTTACATATGAAATATTAGATTTGTTAAACATCAAAAGCATCAATCGTTTTTGATCAACTTACTCTTGATTTATTTGCGCTGTTATTTTGCTTTAGCTTTGACAAATAGCACTCACTTTCGTGTCATATGACATAATAATTACTTTTCAACAGTTCTATGAATAAACTCCAAAAACGCGTACCATGCGCCGTTGGTTCGCAAATTTTCACAACCGAAATTTTGCCTTAGAAAATGAGATACGTTTGCGGCTACTACAACACTAGACAATGTAGAATTACGAGAAGAACTTGTACGAAGTTTGTCGTATTCGCCAAAAATCTTAACCGAGATATTTTACGTATTAAAAGGTACCACGTCGTCATATTAATTAGCTAGGGAATAAAAAACTCAATAGATGGAATCAACACAAGTTAACGCCGCAAATCAATTACGACCACTACCAGTGTCACCCTCCATTGCTTAATCGGAAGAAAAATGTACCATTTTTACAACGCAAGTTACGTTTCGAGCCTTGGGAGCGGTCTTTCTAAAAACTTCTCCAAAATTTCGTAACAAATTAATTTGGTTAAACAGAGGTTAACATGGAATTTTGACAATCTTGAATTAAATTTAACTAAATCAAAAAAATAATTAATAATTGAACTAATGTGAGTGAGTAGCTTTAAGCAAACTGCAATGCTAAAGCGGAAGTACCTATGACTGACTGACTGCCGTGATCTTGTGATCTGGGCTCCCGGGCTTTTTATGTTGTCCCTGCCCCTCACAATTCTGTGGGCTCATGTCTGCTTATTCTTAATTCTATTCATTAATATATTGTTACAATCTTCCTGTCTAGGTAATTGCGGTATCTTAACCGTCTCTGACCTGCCACCTGCAGTGTCACTATCGTCTTGGATACAATGTATCGCATCCGTTCTCATGAACTGTTAACAACCTTTTTATATTTATCCTTGAGTTACATTGTTGTTTTCTGAAAATTTGAGCACGCGTTTTCTTAGTCGTCCTCGTCGTAATTCTCGCATGGTTCATCGCGTTAATAATTGTCTAAATGGTTTGATTCATCGTTCGTACTGGGATGAATGTAATTATTCTGGTCATTGTCAAATTTTTCTACTTCTTGGTGAAATAGTTCTTCCGATGTAAAGTTGCGTTTTTGATTGTGACTTGGTCGGGTGTGCGTTATTTTTGTATTTTGTCTGGTGTTACCAGATGAGGTATCCATAGGGGTTAGTGTTGAAAATGGACGTTGATATTTAATATACAGCTTGCTTGTATGCTTCTACATATAAAAAGAAACGTAGAAAGCGTCTGTCAAACTTGTTACACTTTTACTAAACAATTCCATGTTATCTGACTTTTAACTTTGCTCTTACAATATAACCAGTTTTCAAGCTTTCTTATTATTTTATGCTATCGCAATTCCAAAACACCATCAGTTAGTTTGTAATAGCTATTAGGGTCATTGTTACTATTTGTCATTGGTGTATTTCTAATAGGGTTTGCGTTGAATGCTGATCTTTGTTGATTAATATTTTGGTTGAATCTTGGTTGAAATGCGGGTTTTGTATCATTTGAGTTAAACGTTGGTCTCGGAAATTGTTTAAATTGATTATTAAAAATCGTTTTATTAAAGTTTGGGTTATTAATTCGCAGTTGATTCATTTTTACATTGGATGATGTGAATTTTTGTTGGGGGATTGTTTGTCTCGCGGTTTGTACCGTTTTTATTGGTGAATAACTTTTATTCGCGTTGGGGTTATATAGTCTATTTCGGTAATACTGTTAAGTACACTTTTGATGATTGTTAATTGTACTTGGGCGTGATGGCGTAGCTAGGTGAAGTGATGGTAGAGTCTTTAGTAGCGAGAGGTGGTACTTAACTCAGATCCTAGGGACCTAGGGATCTACTGAGAAGTGTTAGTAAAAGTAACAATTACCTGAATAGAAGTAATGAAACGATGAAATCAAACAACAGTATTTAATAATGAATAAACTTAAAACTAAACAACATGTTAATAAAATACGAAGCAGTAAAAGAGTTAAAGGATTATTTACGTGACCATCTTTACTAAAATGTCTCAGCAACCATAAAACATTAAGTCACCATATTGATGGTTGGCTCTGAGACGACTTGCTCCAGAGCAGTGGATGAACTAGGATCATACTCATACACAGACTGACTGACTGACTGACTGCCTCTTCTGGTGCTTCGTCTTTTATAACTGCTGATAACAAGGAATGGGTTTTCTGCCGAAGGTTGTGGCAGGCGATAAAAATGTATGTTTAATGGTGGTAAGCCAAAACTTACCTGAGTTCTAGGACATCTGCAGGAAACCTAATTGTGGTTGTTACAAAGTAAAGACACAGTCCGACCAAAAGATTAAATATACAAAAAGATAAGTATGGTGAGGTAATTTCAAGAACATGACATTTGATAAGCATGATGCAAGTTTTCCTAGAACAAAGGATGTTCCGCTTACTGATTCTGTTACAATGTAACATTTTATAAGTAATCTAAAATAATGGCTTCGCTATATACAACAATACATTACGTTTTTTTCTTCTATTATCATGTTCATGGCTTCTTCTAAATTTTGGGGATGTTGGAATCTTATTTTATCTGATAGTCGTTCTGGTAATGCATTTATATAGGTGTTCAGTGCGATTTCGTCATACATTTTGATCGGGTTCTGCGATTTTTAATTTTGTTAAGATTTGACTTCTCACGTCTTGGCATTTCATTCCGAATTGGTACGGGGATTGGCTGTTTTCCCTTCTTAGGGTTATTAAATCGCGTATTAGGCATTTTATGTTACTTGGTCTTTAAAATATGCGATTAGTATCCGTTTAAAGTCCTGCCATTCTTCAAGATCATCTTGGCTGGTAATTAGCGTTAGTGCCTGTTTGGTCAGTTTACTTATTATCAGGCGTAAAAGTAATACGGTTCTTTTGTTATCTCCTGGGTTGTAGAAAGTTTTTAAAAATATTTTGCATGCTGTAATGAAATTCACTAACAAGGCCTGGTCTTCGTTGAAGATAAATATGGTTTCGAGATAAATTTTCATGTCTGAACTAATATTTGTTAAGGGTTGCTTTCACTTTTAATTTACTTCAAATTTTGTAAAATTGAGATTTATTTAGCGGTTTGTATTGTTACTTTTTAGTTTGGTTTGTTAATTTTTCAGTTTGAAGTGTGTTGAGTTATTTGAGGAATTGTAATTGCTTATATTTATACTTAGTTATACGGTGCTATAGTTTGAATTGAGGGATTTATGTTCAGTAATGTCTGCCTGCTTGCTGTAGTCTTGAATTCGTTTATTTTTATTTTGCGGATGTTAAATTTATTACGGTTTTAATTTTCTGAACGGTTTCTATGTGAATTAATAATTTCTTGCAGTAATTATTTTACTTTGTATGTTTTTGTGTCAGTTATGATCTTAATGTCTCTATTTCTGTCCTGCTGATTAATTGAGTCTGCTTTAATTATCTCCTCTCAGTGGGTGTTGTAATTGATAAATGTGTAAGATGTTTCTTTGTAATTGTATTGCCTAGTTACCTTGAATGTTTCAATTTCATAGTTGCGTTTTTAGTTAATTACGTTGTTGCAATATGTGCATCAGTTTACTTTATAATTTATACAATAAACTTGTTTAAATTACAAAGTTTTAATTTTACTGCAGATGAAATTTCAGTCTCTGGGAATGGTTTTTTAATCAATTACGTAATGCTGTTGTTTAATCAAATATTACTTATTGAAGTTGTTAATAATTTTTTGAAAGGTTTTTGTTTTCAGTCTGTGATAATTAAATAAATCGAGTCTTTTACAACTAATTACTTTGTATTGAAATATTTAATCATAAAATGTCACGTTTGAATGAGTCTTTCCAGTAATGTAAATATAAAGTTTCATGATGAACGTTCCTGAATGCTTTTATTCAGTAGTTGTATGAAGTTGCGATGTGTAAATGATTTTTATTCAATAATGGTCGTAATTTTATATGCTTGGTTTTAATTTGTAATGGTTTAATTTATTAATAGATTGCAAAGTGCGTTTCTATAATTTATAAAGTGCGATGAAGTTCAAGTTTTAATAATCGTTTCTATAATTAATTGTCTATAAGAATTGCGTTATGTACATTAGCTTTCGGTACTGAATTGGTAAAATTTGTTGCGTTCTATTTTTGGTATTTTAAAATCGTTTTTTGTTTTGTATTATTTTAATTCGTAATAATTGTCTAATAGTTGCGTAAAAATTCTCCTTTAAAAGTCAATTCTCTTAAAATAGTTCTCGTTTGCTTTAAATATAATTTTTCAAAATAAATTTTGAAAATAATTCTTTGTAAATTATTTTCATTAAATGGCATAAAATTGCCATAATATTAAAAATAGAAAATATATTGTACATACATAAAATAATAAAATGAGAAAAATTTTCGTATACTAGCAAATATCAATAATTTGTAAAAATCAATTGGTTTTAGGAAATGAACTTACATTAGTTTCTTTGTCGATTTCATGGACTCGGTCGATTCGTGTACTTTGTCCACGTTGGTTTGATTTGGACTCGATCGATGCCTGTATCACCTCCAAGTTTGTTTGTTTAGCTGGATTTGGTCGATGCTTGTACTTCTTCCAACTTTGTTTGGGTTCTGCCAAATTGAGAATTGAAATTTTAGACCACCAGTTCCTCGATTTTTGGATTCCCTAGTGACCTTTTGACATCCTACCGGCTGTGCCAGTTACGTTTCGGGCCTTGGGAGCGGTCTTTTTATAAACTTTTCCTAAACTTCGTAACAAATTTATTTGGTTAAACAGAGGTTAACATGGAATTTTGACAATCTTGAATTAAATTTAACTACGTCAAAAAATAATTAATAATTGAACTAATGTGAGTGAGTAGCCTTAAGCAAACTGCAATGTTAAAGCGGAAGTACTTATGACTGACTGACTGCCGTGATCTTGTGATCTGGGCTCCCGGGCTTTTTATGTTGTCTTTGCCCCTCACAATTCTGTGGGAACTTGCCGAGCTCATGTCTGCTTATTCTTAATTCTATTCATTAATACATTGGTACAATCTTCCTTTCTAGATAATTGCGGTATCTTAACCGTCTGTGACCTGCCACGTGCAGTGTCACTATCGTCTTGGATACAATGTATCGAATCCGTTCTCATGAACTGTTAAAAACCTTGTTATATTTATCCTTGAGTTACATTGTTGTACTCGACTTATGATTTCTTTAACAATTTCTAATATTTTCCTATTAGATTCTATTATATATATATATATATATATATATATATATTGCTGTGATACTCGCAGCCCCTACGCTTGGGCAACCCATATTTATGCTGTGTTATTACCCTTATATTAGACCCCACGGTTTGGGCATGTCATATTTATGCTGTGATTTATTCTTTTATTACCCAAGCACTTGTAAAAATGTTAATTTATAAATTTTTTTGCCTCGACTAGCTGATTCAATTAAATAAAGCAATTCTACAATACACAGTATAATGATTAAATATTTACAACCTTTTAAATATCTTCTCCCTTTTTAAATTATTTACATCGGGCAGATTTTTAGAAAATGAAGCCAGCAAAACGATCTTTTTATTGCATTTAGAGACTTTTTGAAACGTTTCAAGATGTCTATTGCCTTTCATAAATTTATTCAAGAAACCCCAGTTTGTCGGCTCTTACATTTCTGAATTATTATTGAGATAAAAACAGTTTATAGAAATAAATCATAACAAAATATCTAACCTGAAGTGGTTTAGTGGGTGCTTTGCACCCCCAAGAATTTTCGTGTTTAGTCTGAATGTTCTGAGTCCAACTCGAAGTCGACATCCAACCAAATTAGTATCCAAATCGATATTGGTGAGTTTATTCCAATGAAAGGTTTTTCATTTCTGTAATAGAATATTTACCATTTTCAGAGATTATCAAATTGCTTTAACAGGCAGCATTCTCCAGAGTCTCGTATCCAAAATTGTATTTAAGATCGTAATTGATCGTTATTAAAAGTTTTAACAGGAGTCGTAACAAGATCTTTATTAGGATCGTTATTTAGATTGTAATTAAGAGCACTGTTTTAATTATTATTAGAAATGGTATAATTTTACTAAATCAGATCTACTTACGTCTTTAGAAATACGGCTCGCTTGCACAATTATACACTCTTTTAAAATAATTTTTTATTTTAATTTATTTAACTGTTCACGTAAATATTTAGCACTTTCAAGTATAGTGACTGCCCAGTTTCAAAACATACTAACTCGTTGTTCAATAGTCATCATATTTATAGGACCTGCCCCTTTTGTTGACTCCACGTGCTGGGCGACACCAAGTGTCTTATCTCTTGTTATTTTGGGAAACTTTACCAATTGTATAGTTCAATTACATAGAACGATGCTCAGTTTGTCACGTAATTTAATGTTATACCTCACATTTACTTCAGAAGTCCTAGGAATCTTCGTTCATTAAAGCACGTACTATTGTTGTTGGCTTTATTCTAATCTGAATGGAATAAATTTGGTATTTGTTTATTTCCTAGTTAAATTGGATTTTTGAACAAATGTGATACTTTTATATCACGTACGCTTTTCAAATAATGCATAATTTCTGCCTGCGTTTATGATGATATATTAACGCACTTTTTGAACATTTATCTAGCCAATTCATATAGGTTTTCCATTAATTTAATTTCAATGCGTTTTGACATTCTTAAATTGTCATCTTTGCTCGTAGCTACTCTTGGATATGCGTTTTAATCGCTTGTACTGCTATATACAGTGTGCTCTCAACTAATAATATTTATAATAATGTATTTACTCTTCTAATATCTGTAATATGTGCTTTTGTTACTTGGGAGTTTCTTTTGTTTATTCTACGACCCCCATGACTTACCATACCCCTAAATTAACCTTATAATTAAAGCAATATATATATATATATATATATATATATATATAAATTGGGGGATACATAACTCGCATTGTAACTTGTTAGGTAAAATGGGTTCTCTACAATAACCGCAAAAGTTATAGACAATGATTGGATCGTGCTGAAGCTCCAAAGCTTCATGCGAGAAAATGACTACATTCAAGAGTATTTGGTGAGAGTATGACGGACTTGCGAAGGCGTAGTTTATTATCTTTTTTTGCAAACCGGTGAAATCATAATACCAGAATCAAATTGCAAGGAATTACAGATGATGCATGAATAACTATAAGCTAAGCCACCGTCTCTAGTTAATTTTAGGCCGATATTCTGGTACGATATCACTAGACTTCACGTATAACAGTTGACTGCGAGAAAGTTGTCTAGTTAGGGCACAACGTTCTGAACCATTTATCATATTTCCCTGGTTCATCACCTATCCATTACCATTTTTTGCCCCAAATGCTTGGAAACTATTTTCAGAAGCGTCGGTTTATTAGTCGAGACTTTGTAATTGAGACATGTGAGGAATTTTTGGGTAATAAAAATGCAATTTTTCTTCTATAAGAAACTAGTGCATTGCCGATTGATACCTGTTGTTTTGATTGTCGTCGCGCCAACCAAGCGCCATCCGAATGGGTGATTACAATGGGAAAGATTCATATACGCAATCATACATTGACCTAATTGATAGCTTCATAAGCCCGAAATTATCAAAAAAGGCTAGAAAATTTATGGCAAATGCAAAATGGGGTATTGCTCGAACCAAATGCCTAGTAAAATCAAGTAGCATCGAAGGTAGCTGAGACGTTAAAAACGTGTTGACAAGATCGATGGGAATTTAGACATATGAGAACCAAAACATCTTCATGAGATGAAATACTAATAAGTATCCACATCACAATAAACAATTTATCCTAAAGTTGGGGTTACACGTTCTAGAGGTGCTTGAAACAATACTACTTGAGGTTTGCAACATACGGACCGCCAAAATAATACCACTGAGTCACACACCCTTTGCAATGCCGTCCAAGTGAAGTTTCTGTTTGATGTCATTTTGTAACAATCATGCACTCCTATCCTTTGACTTTGCCACAAAGATGCCCAATTGAAACTGCGCGAGCAAGAACATAAACGGATTGTCAAACCAGTACTGAGATATTGAACGACGAAGGAATTCAAGCATACCACTTGTTGAGAAGGAAGTATCCAACGGTGCCGATGAATACAAGGATATAGGTCCTTATATTGCAAAATATTTAAATTATAAATAGAAACGTCTCTAGAAGTCATAAATCTAGGAACATGTTGAAACAAATTACACTGGGCACTCTACAAAAGGCCAATCGCTAATATTGCAACACGAAAGTGAACTTAATTAAAGAAGATTGTAAGAGCAATATTGTTAAAGTTAATAGTAGTAATTTATATTTACCACAAAACTTTCTTCCTCCCACTGGTAATATTTCTTTTTAATTTTTAACAGTGTTGAATGTCTAATGTACATGTGCGTGAATTCTGGACTATTTATCTTCGATGAAGGCGTATCATTAGAAGAATATCTATTATTTCATAGTCTGGTACAATGTACTTCTGCCGGAACTGAAAGCTACAAACTCCAAAAAATCACCCTCTCCCCAGAATTCTTGTCTGTGCCATCGCTGTACCTTTGCTAATATCACGGTGTTTCCTGAAGAGAATCCCATATAATAAACCAACATGAAATTATTATATCATCCCATTGTACAATTTTTAAACCATAAAAAGTAAAATCAAAAGGTCATGTACTTTAAAGATATTTTAAATTTCACACCATGAAAATAAAAAGATATGATTTGTGGTTTAGGATAGACTGGAGAAAGCTAGCCAAAGAGAAAACTGTTCAGCAGTGGAAACATCAAGAAACCGTACGAAATAGTTTATGAACTTCTGCAGTTCTGCAACATAACTATACTGGTTTTTAATTAGAGACAGTATTCAAAGTTGCCGGTCAAATATGTATAACTATAATTCACCGTTGGAAAGTTGTATTTATATCTCACTAAACTTACTCATGTTTCGTGTATGGTGGTGGTACGTACTGTCAACAAATAATAATTAATAATGGTATCTAATGCTATATATATTAAGCTGGATTTATAATTTCATTATAATTTTAATTGCATCTAAAGATTTATAGTATGCCTTTCCATTATATATACATTGTGTGATTATTGATTACGATTATGAAAAAATATATTTACTTTTTCCATAACTCAATAAATCAATACCTAGGCAATCCACATAGCAAACTGAATGATTTAATGCATAACTGTAAGAACAACATATATGGAACCCTTTCTAGCATATACATTATAATTTTTTTTACTATGAACGAGTCGCGAAAATTTACTATTTGGAATTAAAAATAGAGTATACAGTAAATTAGTCAAAGTTAGCAAGTTCTGTATTATTCAATGTCAAAATTTTTTTGTGAAATGGGGCCCATCTCTTTCTTATTCTACTTGAAATCGCTGGCTTTAACAAAATATATCTGGCTTTTTTAGATGTTACTAGTAAGCTATTATGTAATTTTTCTATTTTGCAATAGCATTTGAATGTAGAATCTTGAACTACATGGATTTTTACAATTCTAATTTAATTTTAAATAATGCATTCATAAAATAATTGAAATTCCTTACTATATTCGAGTAAAAATTAGATATCCACCGACTTTGCAGCATTGTTTTGTTCTTATATATCGAAAGCAAAGCCAATGAACCAAAAGCTTAAGTTATTTCACCACATGTGGATATTGTTGAACAAATTATAGGGCGTATGTTATTACATCCGGCTACAGCTGTAGCGGGATTGTAAAAGAGTTGACTCAATATTTATGAATGTAACTATTCTTTTATTTATTGACGGAATAGTTCACGATGGTAAGCTTAGATGAATAATATGCACGATAAAGGTGGTACTATATCTGTTTCGACACTTACAAATTTATTCATGAATGTTTTTCTAAGTAAATATGTTTTTGATTGTACTCAATTCTGATGTATCGTTTTTTCAATACATATCGAAGTCCTTCAGCGTACAGGTTGGTAAAATATTACCAACATGTTTTGCTGGGACCAGATTTGTTGATAATTGAGCTATTATTACCAAATCATTGATATAGTTCTTGCAATTCCTAAATAGACCTTGTCATCCGCGACGTCACATATCTACTAACCATTGTGCAAACGTTTGCTAATATAATACCTTTGCATTTGACTTTCCAATGATCTATCCGAAGATATTACATTGACCAACAGGCGACCTTTTCTACCTGGAAATTCTGAAACTTGCCAAATCCTTGCTATTCCATGCAAGGTAGATAACGAAAACTCTACACAAACAACAGTTCTTTAGTTTCAATCATTATCAAACGTTTTCAACAATTGGTGGTTGCAATGGAATTTGCTAAAAACTCTTCCAACACTTTGTAACAGTTTAAATTTTTCTGTTACCAATACTGTTGGTTAGGCAATGTATTCTACTTATTCTGATAGATAGACAACCATAGATACAGACCTCGTACGAACGTGTTTGGTCGAAAATAACATTTTAGAAACCATCTGTGCTTAGGAGGGATATTATCTACTTCGTTAGATACGCGAATTTTGTCTTCTTTTTTGATTTAAGCACTGCACGAAAATGGGCTTTCAAATTGTGAATTTGAGCTTAGCCTGAAAAGCATCAAGTACTTAGGGCTCACAAGATAGTTCGTTCACCTTGTCAAAATATGCAAAGCCGAAAGTGGGTAAGTGTACTAAGCTTTTATTAATTTGAAATTGTTAAATCTAATGAGCGTTTTTCACTTCAGTATTTAGTTACGGATTCACGAAAGTGAAATTTAGTTACGGATTCACGAAAGTGGCATTTAGTTGCGGGTTCGCGTGACACTAAATTATTGCGAGAAGAATAATCAATAATTCCCGAGAACACGTAGAAATAATTTTGATCCTGGCTATTCACTGTGGTATCAGAAATACGTATTTTTTTAATAGAGTTCGCACATGGTGAATTCTAACCACTGAGTTTGGAACCACTCAAAACATTATTCGTTGCTACTCTGAACGCACCCATAATTTCTAAAGAGTATTTTTAGCAATTGTCAGTATAACCAATCTACAGTTTAGTAAGTTATTTTGCATGGAATCCACAAAAATGCGTTTTAGTGATGTAATAATAGAATATGGAAAGCATTTAACTGTGCACGCTGTCCAATTACGTTTTTGAAGCTATTATTTTCACAGGTGTTGTCCTTGGGCGATCAATAATAGGAAGTTCTGACTGAGGCTCACTAGGTAATATCGCAATCAACTTATTTAGCAGGTGACAATAACTATATTCATACCAAACACGCAAACAGGTATTACCCATTTTTTCCCTTTGTAATAGCAAAATTTTCATTCTCTGAGTAATTAAACCTGTGCTGTAACATTCTTTCAAAGCAATACATAAAGTTTCAGTAACCTAAATTTTTTTGCTGAATTAATTACTAATCTAGGGACTTCAATTTTGTACAAGTCTGATACAATTAAAGCGAGCTCGATTTAAAATACTTGATGACTTCATTAAAGTATATATAGCAATTTGTTTATGCAGTTTGCATTGCAGCAACTTTTTTATTTTATTTTTATTGTTCAAGTGGCAACATTTCCATTCTTTTAATATTAAACAGTTAATTTTGTATAAATTTGGTTGTACATATAGCATTGGTTAAAGAATAATTAATAATATATTATTTACTCACTAAAATAGTGGCATTGTGTTACTGTTTATTGAACTTGGATTAAATAAAGTGTATGGTTTTACTAGTAGGAATAACAATTCAAAGAACCCACTGCAGTCCCTCAGATAAGAGTGCAGTTCATTTATATTTTAGCAAGAAAATTTTAACCTCATTAATTTTTTTAGAAAGGTAAATAATTATAAAGGTTACTACTTTATTTTCAGCTAATCCCTAACTGCAGAAATACTAACTTCTAAAACACATATTCTTATCCTTTAATTAACTTAATATAAAAGCACTACGGTTAACTAATTATTAATTATATGATCAATACAGTAATTCACATCACATAGAGTAATTAATATCGACAGGAATTTGTATCACAATTTTCAAAGCACATTTTGTAGTCAAAGCTACAATCAGCTTCATTTAGAACTGAACTTTGAAACCCCTCAACGACTATTTATATACGTATTCCAAAACTTTCAGAATATTCTAAAACGCACCAGAAATTATGTAAATAACATTTTGAATGTACCTGTAATCTTTTAAAAGTAAAGTCTTTTGCCTGTCAATCAAGAGATCTGGCACCACACAGCCTACCACCCACCTTTTGTGTATAAACGCTTCGTTTACGCTCTAATGTAGCTATTCTGGTCAAAGGCAGACCATTCGGCGCCAGTAGGAATATTTAACGTGGGTGACAACACTCACACATGGGCCCTACATTTTATCTTCCACCCGTACGAATGTATATTTTTGTGAAAAATGTTCGCTCAACATTTTTCAAGCGATTCAGGTCGCGAATCGAACCTGGGACCTTAGAATCACAAGCCAATGTAATTCCCTACATATGATTTTACAATGCTCCACCCGAAGGTAATGCATTGGCTAGAAAGCAAGTTTCTTTTTCTTGAAAATTTCGAATTTTGTCGAACCCTTGCTATTTCAGAAAGATGGCGATCTTTAAGGTACGTAATAACACTGGTATCTATATTTTGCCTCTCATCTTAAGATTTTTCAAGCGGTCCGTGTCCGGAATCTAACCAAGGACTTTGGGCTTAGTAGTCACACGTAACCCATCTAAGCCACGGAGCCGCCCGCCAAGATAATACACTATATGTGATTTTCTCATGCTCCACTCAAACGTACTACATTGGCCAGGAAAAGGGCCGTAAAAATGGGGTGTGCGAGGGTGGGAAGGGGCCACACTCCCCCACACGATTGTGGTTGTCAGCAAATTTTCTGTTCTAGTCGGCAAATTTTCGGCTTTATTTGGCATTGTTTGGACATTTATTTTCGTGATACCTTACTAATACTTGGGTATTCACATAAAAATATGATGCCTAACATATGCACTATTAGTTTCGCCGACAAATTTTCAAACACACCCACATCCCTCCCCGATAACGTGGTCTACTTACGGCCCTGGCCAGCAAGCGAGTTTCTTTAACTGAAAATTTTGAATTTCGCCGAACCTTTGCTGTTGCAAGCAAGGTAGAGATCTTTGACATGCATACGAACACCCACATACTGAACTTACAGTCTACTTTTCATACGAACGAGGGCGTATTGTTGTGAAAAATGCTCGCCTATCACTTTTTACGGGGATACTATCGGGATTCTAACCCCGGGACCTTGGGCTTAGTAGTCACACGCACACTAACTGCGCCACAGACCCGCCGCCAATATAACACACTACATTTTATTGTTTATAATGCTCCACCCCAAAGCACTACATTGGCCAAGAAGCGAATTTTTTACCAGGAAATTTTGAATGTTGCCGAACCCTTGCTGTTCCAAGCAAAGCAAGAATCTTTAATGCGCGAGCGCACGAGCGCAACAGAGCCCATTTATATAGAAAATGGTTTGAAGCTGTACAAAAAGTTATTTTTCACTGCGAATGAGAAATACAAGTTTTGCTTGCCAAAGTAAAATGGTATGCTCTGCTAATGATGACTCAACAAACTAATTCACGAAATAGCCGCAAAGACTAAACAACTGAAAGTACAACAAAGTCCTAAGTAGAAAATTTCTATTTCAATAGTACAGGACGGAAAGTATACAACGTTTAAAAGGAAGAAAAGTATAAACTTTTGCAATCTCGGTATATTGTCGTATGCAACACGAAATTAATTTCATTTTTATCGCCCTGTTAAGTTACTGTAAAATCAGTAAGGCGTAAAATGTCAAAGTTGCTTGTTTGTAACTACGTTCAGTTCAGTTCTAAGTTAGTTAAGTAACTAAAACTAGGAGAAAACCACGAGACGACCAGAAAATACTGTAACGTTCTAACGTATCTACTATTTGCACAGCCATTGCAATTACTTTCTGGGAAGTACAAGTGATTGATTGGGGTTAAGGAGGTTGATATAAATGTGTGATAAAAATATGCAAATTATAATGAAGGACCAATTGCTTTTATAGCAATAACGATAATGGTGGAGCGGTTATGTAATAACAAAAAGACAACTACCAACTAATTAAGGAAGGGTATAAATACCTTAAGTCTTGCGCCGCTGGGGGCAATAGACACTTTCACGCACAAAGCTTTGTCCTGCGCCGCTGGGGCAATAGACACTTTCACGCACAAAAGCTTTTACGGAGAACCAGTAACACGCTCGACCGGGTGTCGGTCTCGCTTTGAAAGCTCTAATACGACCGTCCCTTTCAAGGTTTCGAAGGCGACTTGCGTCTCTAAAGGCTCTATTACGACTGTCACTTTATGCACTGTTATTGCCGGTATATAAAATGTTTCACTCAAACTGTAGGATGCACGCACAAAGTATTTATTGTCACAAAATACCGAATTGTTCGATGACGACGTAACATACCGCCCACCAAATTCATAGAATTTTGAAAAGGAGGAAGTAGGTTGGGTGAAGGAAATCACATGGGATTTGACCTTGCTAGGAAAGGAGGTAACGAAAGATAGGGTGGTGCACTACAGCGAGCGATATTACCAACTATGCAAAGAATAAAAATATATATGTAAATAAGCAAATATGTAAAATAATATACTACTATACATGTAAAAATGTGTATATACATCTAAACATAAAATAAAATTAAAATACCGGTAGCGGCGCTAGTTTGACCAAAGGTCGTTTTAGTGTGCCATGTGCCGTTTTGACTTCAGCGACACGTATAATACCGTCCGCACCGGGAAAAGTATTAATAATACGACCAAACTTCCATTGAAGTGGAGAAAGCTGGTCGTCCTTGACGAGGACAATAGTGTCCTTTTCCACTTGTCGGACACCTACCTTAGAGTGCCATTTAACCTTCTGGTTCAGAGTATGTAAGTACTCATGGCTCCAGCGAGCCCAAAAATCTTGGTGGAGTTTTTGCAGGAGTTTCCACCTGCTTTTAATGGTACAACGTTGGTTAAATGGTCCTCATCTGGTGGTGCAGAAAGAGGCTCCATAGTTAGGAAATGACCTGGTGTTAGGCAACGCAAGTCATTTGGATCCGAACTCAAAGCGCAGAGTGGCCTTGAATTTAGCACAGATTCAATTTGTGTAAGAACTGTGTACAGTTCCTCAAAGGTAAGTTTTGTTCGCCGATTACGCGAGATAGGTGTGTCTTTACCGACTTAACACCGCTTTCCCACAAGCCACCGAAGTGAGGGGCGCTAGGTGGATTAAACGACCACTTTATCCTTTCTGAGGTTACTGCACTATGCAGATAACTCGTAAGCTGACGATAGGCACCTACAAAATTAGTACCGCAATCGCTAAATATTTGAGAACAGCGTCCTCGACGTGCTATAAATCGTCGCAAAGCGGCAAGAAACGCGTCTGCCGACAAATCCGAAACAAGTTCAATATGTGCTGCCTTAGTGGCAAAACAAACAAAAATACAAATATAGGCCTTAAGAGTTTTAGAGCCTCGCAGGCGGTTAGCCTTTATTAAAGAGGGCCAGCAAAATCAACACCAACAATACTGAACGGTTTGATTTGGGTAATACGTGCTGCCGGTAGGTCTCCCATAGGAGGAGTTACCAGGACCGGTTTGGTACGAAAACATCTATGACAGGATGATAAATAATTTCTGATTGAATGTTTAATAGAAAGGATCCAGAAATTCTGTTGGATAAGATACGCTGTGGTATTAACACCGGGATGGCAATACCTTTCATGAGTTGACAGAATGATAAGTTCGGTTAATCGGTGCCGCTGAGGCAATAACGCAGGAAACTTTTCGGAATAGGAAAGCGAAGAATGTGTCAAGCGCCCACCTACTCTTAAGATGTTTTGTGGATCAACAAATGGAGAAAGTTTTCGCAAGCTTTTAGGTAATTTACGGTTTGCCTTAATCGAAGCTATTTCCTTTAAAATGTAACATTTTGTACATGCCGAACGATAATCATGAGAGCATTGTGTAGTTCAATGTCTGTTAAGGGACCCGTATGACGTTGAGCCATGGGTTTAGAAAATCTATAAATGTAAGCCACGATGCCTTGGATTTTATATAACGATGAAAAGCGACTTAGTAAAATGTCAATGACGTTTGGATCTGTTTGAGCGACAAATGTTAGGATCTTCTTTTCCGTAGTTACCTCAGCAATTGAGGTTGACAATGTTGGTTGAGGCGGCCACGAGTCACTAGGGTAGTGAAGCCATTCAGGCCCCGCCCACCATAGCGAACATGAGATAACCGCGCTTGGCATTAATCCCCGAGATGCAGGATCAGCCGGATTATGCGAAGATTTAATATAAAACCATCGGCTAGGTGCAATGATTTCTTGAATGTGGCTAACACGGTTTGCCACAAAAGTTTTCCAACGAAAAGGTGGAGAACGTATCCAAGTGAGAGCGACCGTAGAATCACTCCACGCTGAAACATCGGAAATGTCAATCAAGCCTTGATAAGAACGAATGGTAAAAGAAAGTAAATCGGTTAATAAAACGGCGGCACATAATTCCAAACGTGGAATTGAAATGCGCTTAATTGGAGCTACTTTTGTTTTAGCGGTTACAAATTGTACAGTTATTTCTCCGGTAGTTTGATTTATGAACTGAAAATACACTACCGCTGCATACCCTACCTCGCTAGCATCGCAAAACCCATGCAAATGACAAGTAAAAGGATCCGAAGGTGGTAAACAACGTGGTAACTTTAATGACGATAATAACGGCAACTCTTCTTGGTATTGCTGCCATTGAGACGAAATGTCTGCTGGTGGGATGTCATCCCAATTTAAACCTAACATCCACAGATGCTGGATTAGGCGTTTTGCAAAAAGTGTTAGTGGGGCTAAAAATCCTAATGGATCATATATTCTGGCAACTTGTGAAAGTATGTTGCGCTTTGTACATATTTGGTTTAATGGTTTAACCCGAAACGAGAAAATATCTTCTGTAGGTGACCATTGAAGACCTAATATTTTTATTGATTCGTCAGAATCGAAATCGAGAGAAGTATATTGGCAAAAATCTGACGGAATGCCTCCAAAATAGAAACTGAATTAGAACTCCATTTTCGAAGTTCAAAACCAGCCAAATGTAAAAGTCGGATAAGTTGATCTTTAACTTCGCGGGCCGATTGTATAGAATCTCCACCGGCGACGAAATCATCAATATATAGATTTGACCGTATAGCCTCAGCGGCTAACGGAAACCTTTGCCTTCGTCAATGGCTAATTGCTGAAGAGTCTTTAATGCTAGATAAGGCGATGACTTAATACCATAGGTCACTGTATTAAGCTGATAGGTCTGAATGGGTTCTTCTGCGGAGAACCGCCAAACAATTAATTGAAACTTTCGATGTTTTCGGTAACCAAAATTTGTCGATACATTTGGCGAACATCACAAGTAAAAACGAAACGATGAGAGCGAAATTGAAGTAAGATTGACGAAATGTCATTTTGGAGACTAGGTCCAGCCAATTGAGTGTCATTAAGTGACACGTTGTTTTTAGCCTTTGCAGAGGCGTCAAAACCACACGAATTTTAGAAGTATGACCTTCTTCTTTAAACACAGGGTGATGGGGTAAAAATAATTATCGTTCCCAACGGGCGGAGAATCGAGTAATGCCATATGACCCGCATCAAGATAGTCCTGCATGAAATTGTTGTATTGGGCGCGTAGCTCCGGTTGAGCATGTAATTTGCGCTCCAACGAAAATAGTCTTTTTAGCCATCTCAAAGCAATTATCAAAAACGGGCAAAGTATCGTTGAACGGTAACGCAACAATAAAACGACCGCTAGGGTCACGAGAAAACGTGTTTTCAAAATCAAATCTGCCTTTTCTTCTTCTGGAGAAGTATAAGGCTTGGATGGCAATTCTTCTATCTCCCAAAACCGCCTTAGGGTCTGGTCGATAGGATCTTCTACAGAAGTAAAAATGCTTGGACAGTATCAGACTGCAAGCTTTTGTGGGACCAATAATAGTCCAACCAAAAATTGTATTTATGGCGGCAGGCTGAAGAAATTTGCCATGTATAACACCGCCATTGATGATGAACGGATAAACATCTGCTCCAAGGAGCATGTCAATAGTTCCTGGAGAGTTCCAGGTCGGGTCTGCAAAGTGCAGGCCGCATAAATGTTCCCAATTATTAGGAACTTCAACGCTAGGTAATTTGCCAGATATTGACGAAAGCACAAAAGTTGTGACTTCTAGAGATTTTTCAGAGTCTAACATAGAGCGAATAGTGCAGCTGACGGCACCTCTATTGACTGCTGAAGTTGTCTGCCCAAGTCCATAAATCGGAACTTGAGAACGTATGCGTGGAAGCCAAAGTTTGCTCACGCAATCGTCTCGAATAAAGCTAGCTTGGGAACCAGGATCTAAGAGTACCCTGATCGGTTTGTATCTACCAGAACGATCTTGAACTTCCACAACAGCAGTGGAGAGTAAGACAGTAACCCCAAGATTTGAATTCGTCTGTGAAGACAAAACATTTGCCGGAATAGGAGAGGCTGACTGCGTCCTATTGGCATTTTTATGCATGTGTGTAGCGGTCGGTTCAGCTGAACGGCTAGAAGCAGGTTGCGATTCAAAATGTAGCAAGGTATGATGCGGCTTGGCGCAAGTTCGAC
Organism: Platerodrilus igneus; assembly: GCA_036346225.1. Classification (NCBI taxonomy): domain Eukaryota; kingdom Metazoa; phylum Arthropoda; class Insecta; order Coleoptera; family Lycidae; genus Platerodrilus; species Platerodrilus igneus. Next base: position 86,897 of record JARFIW010001146.1, read on the forward strand.
AGGAATTATAAGATTTGCATTGCATGGACGCATGGTCTGTTCGTAAGCAATTTAAACAAAGGCGTAAGCGTTTGACAATGTCGAAACGTTCTGTCGGAGTTTTCTTTAGAAACGATTGACATCTGTAAATTAAGTGATTGCCCTTGCAGGAAGGACAATGGTGCGAAAATGAATTATTTGAGTCACTGGAGCTACTTGGTGTGTCCAGTGAAACTACGTTAGAAGAAACCTTTGGTTTAAATTGAAACGCTGAGGATTTCTTAGGCACCGATGTGTGCGATGTATGGACAGTCGTCGAATAAGAAACAGGTGCGGTTGAAGAAAAGGTTTCCAACGCTGCACATTGTTGGGTTAAAAAATATCTCAAATCCTCGAAATTAGGTATTTGCTTCGGATCCGATTGGAGTTCGAAGCGTTTTCTAGTGAACGGATCAAGTTTTTCTAAAAGCAAATCGACCAGAATAAAGTTCCAATGTTCAGTGGGAAACTTTAAGTTAGTTAGAACAGCAAGGTTCTCCGAAAACAATCAATAAGTGCCCTAAGTTTCTTAGGGTCTTCTGATTTTAAAGGTAGAAAGTCTTTCATTGCTTTCCAATGCAAAGTTGCCAATAAACGCGGATTGCTAAATCTCACGCAAGGCGTTATAGGAAATAATAAAATTATCCCCCGAAATGGGTACAGATTTAACGATTCTTAAAGACTCCCCGGTACAACAACTGATAAGATAATTTAATTTTTCGATATTGGACAGCGACGCGTTATTATAGACCAGGCTGTCAAATAAATCGATGAAAGATGAAAATTCAGTTACCTCATTATTAAAAATTTGGAGCTTTAACGGTAACAATTTTGATACCGTGCTGCTTGGAGCATTTTCTGTAATTTGTGGTGCTTTCATTTCTTGCATCGTATCGAGATGCAGCAGTATGAAAAAATAAGCGGAATCTACTTCCTTCCGTACAGCGTTGTAATTTAATGATTCTACCTCGTCACAGGAGGCCAAGACAGCGACTAAAATTGTATTGAAATTTGCATAAAGGTCATGTATTCCCCTTGTTTGAATAAGGAACAATGCCTTTAAACTTGGGTCACTTTGTATAGAATTACAAAGCTCAAATATTTCTAAAATCCGTGTTTTCAGTAATTGGAGTTCTACCACATGTGCTTTCTTTGGAGCCATTCTCAAAGATTCTGAAAGGACTACAATAAACTGTTGTAAAACGGTAAAGCTAAATGTGCACTGAGAAATATTAAAATATTATGAGTTGTTCAAAGCACGAAAAATGTAAAATAGGGTATAACCAATAAATCACGTTTTATGACTAACGGTTCGTCAAACAAAAGCGTGAATATAAGATGTACCGCTTAACAACCCGAGCGGCTTACCATCAAAAGCTCACAGAAACGTTTAAAACATGTGGCTTAACATATTTGCCGAAAGATGCAACTTTACAACCTTATTCCTCTGCAGATATTTTCAATATTGTAATACAAAACGTGCAATAGCTTTTAAATACAAAGCAAATCCCTTTACCTTTCTTGTTTAAGAAGTATAAAGCGATTTATAGTTTTCAGGTTGCTTTCTGTTTTATGCCGCTAAAATGAATTTAAAACTGAAAACTGACAAATTTTATATTATGAATTTCTTTGTAATTAAAACGCTTGCTGGTTTCAATTACGGCGAAATCGCTTAATTTAATCTAAAGACAGTATAAATAATGTTTACAATTTTAACCCGCTAAATATGGGCTTTAAGCACAAATTTAAAACTGAAATATTAATTAATTAAAACTCGCTGAAATGCACAATAGTATTTAATTTAGGACATGTGTAACCACAGGACTAATGAATCCGGATCGACTTATAGGGCCAATGATTGATTGGGGTTAAGGAGGTTGATATAAATGTGTGATAAAAATATGCAAATTATAATGAAGGACCAATTGCTTTTATAGCAATAACGATAATGGTGGAGCGGTTATGTAATAACAAAAAGACAACTACCAACTAATTAAGGAAGGGTATAAATACCTTAAGTCTTGCGCCGCTGGGGCAATAGACACTTTCACGCACAAAGCTTTGTCCTGCGCCGCTGGGGCAATAGACACTTTCACGCACAAAAGCTTTTACGGAGAACCAGTAACACGCTCGACCGGGTGTCGGTCTCGCTTTGAAAGCTCTAATACGACCGTCCCTTTCAAGGGTTCGAAGGCGACTTGCTTCTCTAAAGGCTCGAGTACGACTGTCACTTTATGCACTGTTATTGCCGGTATATAAAATGTTTCACTCAAACTGTAGGATGCACGCACAAAGTATTTATTGTCACAAAATACCGAATTGTTCGATGACGACGTAACAACAAGATTATAGAAAGCTTTGTTTAAAGCTAGAAATTTCAATTACAAACATGGATTTTATTGAATTTATAAAATACCAAAATCATTTTTCCGATTTTAAGCCTTTCACAGCTATGGATACTTATAAAATACATTAAAAGGGTCAATTTGAAGTTAGATGTTTGTCCTTCTTTAGAAAGGACTTCTTTGTGTTTTTATTGTGCTGTTTGAGTCCATCAATTCAACAAGGCAGGGGTAAAGTGGATGAAAATATCTTTACTTTATCGTTCCTATAGGATGTCATGTCTAGATGAAATAACATTTCTTTATATATAGGAATCGTAATACAACTTATAATGTCAGAAAAATAAGAAAGCACAAATAAATCGATAGCACTTTATTGTATGAATTGTATTTTAGATAGAATCGCAGATAGAATAAAAAACCGTTGTGAAAGCATAAAATGCTTAAATTGTGTTTGTATCTTTTTTAGTGCACAAATTGCGTTCGATAGTTTTCATTCACCAACGGTAAGGCTCCAAAAATTATCCTAAATTGTGACACCTTTTCTATCTGAAAAAAACGTATATTTTTGTATTAATTTGTTCACATAGTATAAAATAATCACAGTTTGATAGAAATCGACAGAAACTCACCGCCACATTTTCCCCACAACACATAATTTCACATCATGATTATGACTTTAGAAATGTACCACCAGCGAGTAGAGATCTTAGGTAGGATGTCATCCGTATTGAACTCAGGAGAGGAATAAAAAATTTGTTTATTGTGGTGCACGTAGAATCTAAAGAATGTTTTGTAGAAGATGGTTAGTGCCATTTTAAGAGCAAACTAATCATTACTTACCATGACGGAAAGAATTCAAGCGACTCTTGAAGAAAGCATTATTAAACGGTAATGAAAAAAATTTGAAAATAAAACATTTTTCATCTCCTCGCCGTTCGATTCTTGTAGAAAATATAGTAAGAACTTTATTACCAATGCAGTATGATCAAAAATGTGAACTTCTAATAACCGGCGATAACGAATTCATACCAGCAGTTACCGAGAATAAATTGCTAAATGCTTGTAGTTAAGTATGGAAATAAGAAAGCATCTGGTTTAGCATTCCTAACACTGATCTTAAAACATTCATTAAAAGCTTTCCTGATATCTTTACATCGTTACATAATTCTTGTTTAAATGAGAGAGTTTTCCTAAACCATGGAAAGAACAATATCTGGTATTAATATCTAAGGAAAATTAGCTTCCGGACAATCCTTCGTCATATTGTCCTATATGTATGCTATACACGGCACGAAAATCTTAGACAAGGTTAGCCAAAGCAGATTAGAAATAGCTTTAAAAGAAAAAATTTCCGAAAATCACGCTCCGCAGTGGATGTTATTAATTCAGTTATTAGTTATATACAGAACTAATTTCGGGAAAACGATGGAAAATGGGGCCAATAAAGCACTATGCAGTGATAGCATTAGATTTAAAATGCTTTTAATTCTGTTAAATGGAGTTCTATAGAGAGAGCTATTGAGAAAGCATCTATACTTGCATATATAAGAAAAATCACTAGATACTATTTTGACAACAGAATCCTTAGACACGATAAATATCAAATCCCTAAAGAGTATATTATTACAAGCGGAGTTCCTCAAGGTTCAGTTTTAGGTCCACTACTTTGGAACTTAGCATATGAGGGAGAGCTAAGGCTGAAATTACCACAATAATCTAGAACTATAGCGTATGCAGATGACTTAGTGCTAGTAGTAGTAGCAAAGTTTAAAGGGGAGTTTAAACGAATCTGTAGGCAACCTCAAGATTACGTCTCCGTCCTGGGTAAGAAAGAAGCCAACACAACAACATTACTGTCATGAAGAATGCCTAATGTTGGAGGACTAAAATATAGCAGGTGATTATTTCTGGCATCAGCTGTAACATCTACAATTTTATATGGATCTTTTATTTGGAGTACTGCCGTAAAAATAAAATCCAACTGTCAAAAGATCTCCTTTGTTAACTGATTAAGTGCCTTCGAGTAGTATGTATGTATCATAGAGTATCATATGAAGCTGCACGTATCATTGCAGATATCTCTCCCGGAGATTTTTTAAACGTAAAGGGTGTCTCAGAATGTTTTTCGTTTTTAGATGTTAAATAAAAAACAACAATATCAATTAAAACTCGTTTTATTTATGGTTTATTTAAAGAGCAATTCTTGAACTTTATTTATGAAAAACAATTGTTTGCAAATGCGCACCATTCACTTGTTCACACTCATTTAACCTGGAGCTAAAATTTTTAATCACTCGCTGGAGCATCGCTCTTGGAATAGAGTTGATTTCTACAGTGATTATTTGCTTCAAAACATTCAGGTTGGGTGGCAATGGATTGTAAACTTTACTTTTTAGGTAGCCCCATAGGAAGAAATCAGCAGGCGTTAAATCAGGGCTCCTCGCTTGCCAGTTGGTGTCTCCTTAGCGACTTATCACTCTTCCAGGGAATAAATCGTAAAGAGCATCTAATGAGTCATTTGTAACATGAGAAGTGGCTCCATCTTGCTGGGAAAAGGTGTTGCGGTTGTAGCCGTTCTGGTTTTGCATTTCTGTAGCCAAAAAAGTCCGGATCATATGGCAATATAGATCAGAATTAACGGTCTGAGCTTGACCTCGGTCATCCTCAAAAAAGTAAGGGCCGATAATTCCTTGACTTGATATGGCAGCCCAAACAACAAGTTTTGGCGAGTGCAAGGGCTTCTGATGCAGTTCTAACGGATTCTCGGGAACCCAGTATCTGCAATTTTGTTTATTCACATGACTGTTGATGTGAAAATTCGATTCGTCGGAGAACCAGATGTTATTGAAACTCCTAAAACGATTTTTCATTGTCCTGCATAATTCGACTCGTTTATCAGGATTATCAGACTTCATTTCTTGAACAATTACAATTTTATAGGGGTGAAAATGTAAATCTTTCGAAATAATGCGATGAACCGTAGATTTGTTCAAATTAAGAGAAGCTGCGCGCAATCTCAACGACTGTCGTCGGTCGTCCATAACAGACTGGCGAACGCGGTCGACGTTCAAGGTCGTTCTTGATGTCCTTTTGCGTCCAGATGATTTGTCCGGCATTGTATTCTCAGTCTATTCAAACTTTGCACACACGATGTTTAATTAAATTGGCACTTGGCACATGTCTTAAGCTTCTTAAATTAAAATGTGTCCTGTAGAGACGACGAACAATAGTGTAGGAATCGTTATTTTTATAAAACGCTCGCACGCAAAACGCGCGCTGTGGTCCCGTGAAACGATTCATGGCTACTAAACTTAACAAGCCGGCCAAGCATTTGAGTCCACTCCCCTCCCCCTGCTACCTGCGGTTGGCGCGTATTGGTCAATTCAAAAACGAAAAACATTCTGAGACACCTTTTATTACCATCGTGAGTGGTATTATAGAAATAAAATTGTAAGTCGTAAAAATAATGAAAAAAATGAGTTATTGGCGGTATGTCAACAACGTTAGAGCACATCACAAAAAAGTTGATGGACTTATCAGATGATACCATTCTTAGAGCAGTGGATTAATAGAGACGCCATTCGAGTTAAATTTTTAAACGCCACTACTAAGTGGCCATGAATGCTTTAGAGAATATTTATAGAGGTTTAAACTAGACAACTCTAAATTACTCAGTTTGCGCAAACATCTATGAAGATGCAGAACATGTATTTTTCATTGTTCTCGATTCCGTAAATCACGTGACGAACTAACTGCGAGTGCAAAAATAAATTATGTCCAAATACGCTTGTTGAAAAATGCTAGAGTCAGAAAGGCTATGGTCAGCGGTTACCCTATTTGCTTCATCGTCATTAAACAACTGAAGCAAATTGATAACAAGTGAATAGCAGCCTCAAATACATGACTAATTATAAAATACAAGAGAAATACTTCAGAAATAATTTTGGTAAAAGCAATTTTGCTTTTAATCTCTTGTGCAATTACATTATGTTTTAAATTAATCTCAGAAGTACATACCTATAATGAAGGAATGCTAAGTAGTAAAACTGAAGAACGAGATAGGATGTTTATTAAATTTATCTTAAAATACTCATTGAAAGAAGAGCTAAAAAGCAACAACCACTTCTCGTGAGGTAATGCCTAATCGAATTCTGTAGGAAGATTTTATATAATATTGTGAAAGTAGTGCATATTTTATTTGTTCTTCTGTATATAAAATGTAGAAATAAAGATACTCCGTCTGTTGTAAAACACACACACACACACTCACACACACGCACACACACACACACGCACACACACACACACATACACACACACACACACACACACACTCACTTGCTAATAATTCACATTTTTATAGCCAATTAGAAAGATTTAATTCTTATAGGGATTCCGAAACCATCAGATACCGCATTTAAGTGGTAACATCCGCACAATTTATTACATCAAGAGTACTGTGAAATCGCTAATTGAAAGACAATTCTGTTTGTGTAAAAATTCAATGCAAAATGAAAATATGATTTGAAGTTGTTAAGTATATTGGAAATATAACTTTTGTTTAAAAATTCAAAAATGTGATATTCAGTGCCACGTTTTGAGTCATTACTATTTTAGGCATCCTTTTTGGAAAATATTTTTATATTATTTGATGTCTAAATTAAAATTTGGAATTGGATATTTCGTTAAAGTAAATACCTTTTTGTATGTTTTGGGAACTTGTATGCCAGAACTTTCTTTAGTTGATCATTGTTTAATGGAGTATGCTTTTCATGCCGTGATACGCTACTTACTACTTACGTTCTCTTGTCGATAAAGCGATATTTTATGAAACTGTTACACATTGTACTCCATTCATAGTTTGTTATGGCAATGTTATTGAGATGGTAGGAGTTTTATTTAAATGCTTGATGCATTGAGTAACTTCAGGACCAGTCCAACAGTTTAGAACTCTTTTGTGGTTGTCTTATTGCTTCAATCCCGTGGCGTCCATATATATTAGTATCTAGTTCGTTTACTCCAGGACCTTTGTTCTTTCTGTAGTTTAGGTGAGGATTTACTGTAACTCACCCTATTACAAATCCCTTGCGAGCTAGTTCGGAACATTAAATGGTCACCTACTCTTTACGAATCCATACCCATAACAAAGAATTATTTTCGGCCCCGTTATGGTAACTATGAATATAAAAATAAATGCTGATTATAATTTTTTACACGGTTGCTTTTTTGAGACACAGTTGATTTTAAACTATGCTATTTAACTACAGTGGGGATTAGAAAGCAATAATAATTTTGGGACCACCTATTGGTAGCTAATTGTATCTACATACATTATACTAAATCAAATTTATCGATAAAATTAAGTAATACCTGTAAAATATGTGACAATATCACGCTACTTTATAGTGATAAAAACATTCAGCAAACCACTAGCTGTAGACGTCTATGCATTTCAATATATCTATAATAATAGATGAATTAGTGCAGTTCGCGTGATGTAACCTACTTATAAATTTTGCTTTTCCAAGCACGCAACATTAAGGTCTATCTACATATACAACTCTAAGAATTGTAGCCGTATTTGTCATGATTGAGATATAAAATGAAGAATTACACTATTATCCAATTGCTAGAATACTGGAACTGAGATTGACTTTTTTCATGATAAACCAACTAATGTTTTTGACCTGTGTTATAATGCAATTTTATTCATATGCATATTCGTATGCTGAGAAACATATTGAGTGAACGCGTTTTACAAAGCATATTATATGAAAACATGTCGTGTATTTATTTTCCGATCACCAGTTGTTTATTTAAATTTTTTAATAATAACGAGTTTTCGAACTATTTTGTTGTAGATGACTCGAATTTGTTTGACATATTTAGTTTGGAACTTGTTATCTTGTTTGTTATATTGTGGTGTGATCGTTTTGGAGGTGAATTCTTTGATAGTTTGGGCAGTTTTAAATTACGGACCTGTTTAGATTACATTAATTCTTGGCCGCGAAAACAGCTCCCACGAGGCGCCTAGTGATAGTGCAAGATCATCTTATTACGTGATGCCTTAATTTCCTTATGCGTCCGATAAGCGGTAGGTTTTTAAGCATTTATAAAATTTTAATTCTTTTGGGTAGTGTCCACAATTGTAGCACATTTATTTACGTACGAATATATAGATTTAACTGTGGAACTGTCTGCATTTTATCTTAAGCATGCAAGAATAATGGACAAAGGCCCCGTATTGTTTAGTTTTATTTATGCTAAATTTATTTGGTTGTGGATATAACGTTAAGGTACAGATAGGAACAGTAAACACATATATCAAGCACGTGGGCGATAACTATTAGTTAAAGTTGTTGGGTTTAGGGCTGATGGTAGTAGTATTCTGCATCTCGACTACTATTTTGGAAGTTACGTATTCTTATTTGACGACCCTGGAGGTATGCTAGTTTATCTTGGTTTGGTTTCTTACAAATTTTGCTTTTCATCACATTGTAGTTGCATGCTTCTTGTGAAATATTTTAGGACTGTTTATTTTATTAAAATGTGCATGCCGATGCCGAATTTTGGTTACCTAATATGTCTACCACTTATTTAAATTTTTAAATTTGCTGTTGATAATTTAACACCTTACATCAATAATTAAATTTGATTGTTGCTAAAGAAAAACTTTTGTGAAGGATATACGCAAATCGTGATAAAGAGTGCATTTTTGTTAAGAGATTTTGATTTCACTAAAAAAGGAAATAATCAAAAGTACCACATTAATTTTTAAGTAGCATGAAAAATACAAATTTCTCAGCATAAAGAATTTAAACCTGGCGTTTCTTACCTTATGCCTATAAAATTTATATATAGTTCTTTTGACCTTTGAATTATTAAAAAATTTAGACGCTTAGCTTTTATCTCTAAGATTAGATGTTCCCGTAATGGCGGTTTAAAATGTGAAGGGTTAAGTCCATTTTAGGACTACATGTATACAAATCCATTGTTTGACCAATAATTGAGATTTTTTTATTTATGAATTATCGTGAGTTTCGCTGGTTGTTTGTCACTGTTTGTTCTTGCTTTGAACTTGTGTAGTTTAATGTGTTTCACTTATTTTGTATGTTTGAGAACTTAGTGAAGATCAGTTTATTGATAATGTTTCAGAAAAGAAAAAATTAAAGTACCTATGCCATTAAAACATTTACATAGTAGAATTTAATAATTTCCGTTTAGTTTACTGCTTCATTTGATGGGGCCTTAACACAAGGTCTTTATTTTAAACCCTGGTTGGGCGGCACCCTCCTATTATCCTGACCTTACGCTCGTGTCTCCTTCGTCTTAACCCCAACCAATCAATTGCTCACAATATATCTCAAAGTTTAACTTGCTTCGTATACACGGCGCGTGGTCACTAAGCATTTGTTCTGATGAAATCCCCAGATGAAATTGTTTTTAGAAGCTGTATTCTTGATTCACTGACTTCCACTTAATCCTCGAGTCAAGCAGAATGGGAGTCATTGATACGCAAACACCCACAGATCAAGAGCTCCCTCAAGTCTACAAATACCATCAGATCAATAAAATCACCTGCAGATCAAGAAAAACTTCTAAAGCCGGATAATTCCCCAATTTGAAGTCAGTCTGGGATCCACTGAAATATATTCCTGCACGTGAACGGCAAGAGATGAGCTGCAAACGGATCATAACGAGCGACCAGTGGTTAATGGTGTCTTTTACTTTTGCCGAATCCTTAACCGGATTTATTTAACAACCCCCTTCTTCCACATATGGTCAAATTGCCAACCGTGAAAATCCTCACGGTTTCAGTTCACAAGATCTGTTAAAATGTTGTAATCCCCATTAATTTTATTAATTTTTCATGACTATTTATCAATATTTTTGTGAAAAAAAATCTGGCGGTAAATTTTTGATAGTTGAAGCACTCACTTACGGGAAGCTTAAAGGAGTTTATACTTACTAGTATGAAATAAGATTTATATTTAGATTGCTTAAAATTTTAGATTTTTGTTTAATTTGTACACAACTGCCAGATCTGACACTCATTAACCAACGTGACTATTAAGGAACGAGATTTTGTTCAAATATTTTACACTAAAAAGTCTGTGATATAATTTATTTGTTAAGAATCGCTGTAATCTGATTCAAATTATTTATTATGGTTAAATGGTTATGGTTATTTGTTATCATTCTGGTATTTTTTTCTATGTTAAAGAGGACTGATCAATTATCCAATAATTTAAATAGAAAAATTAAGAATCCTTAACTTCGAAAGGGTTTTCTATATCTACCCTAAAATAATTTTTTTTATTAATATTTGCTTGATACACTGGTGTCTAATTTTAACTTAAATCGTTTTCGGTTTAACTAAGAAAATTTCAGCTCAGTCCATCTCAAACTCTCTCTTGGGGTAATAGCCAAGGTAGCTCTCGGCAAAATATTTTTTCGCTTTCCATCTAGTAAGCCTAAACACTTAAATTTTGATTCAAGTACATTACTATCGGTGTCACGTGCAAAAATTATGATTAAGCCCGCTTTAATTATTTAAAATTGTTACATTAGCGCTGCATCGCAGGGTATTTTAAATTTTAGCACGGTAACCATATAATAAGCACGTTTAAAATAATTAAAACAGGTTTCATTAAAGCACAACGCTTGTGTTTCTGTTTTTACCCTTTTAATCTAATTAATACTTGTTCGGGGCGCGCATCATAAAATATTAAAAGTGTTACAGTATATTAAATACAATCAGTAATAAAAACAGGAATTTTGACACTCCTTGTATTAATTTAAGAAAATCCCGACAGCTTTTGGTAAGGAATCTGCCTAGAAAAGAAACCGCCACCATAGTAAAATACCATAATAGTCGTAAATGTATAACTTTACCACCATAAAAGAAATATATACCGAGCATAAACAACCACACCAATTTCAAAAGGTTACGAACCAGATGACCGTGGACCTGAACAGAATGACATTAAACTCAACAATGGGACAGCCTTAAACGCACCATCCGTGTGGACGACGTAAAATCGGGTAGTTATTTAGGACAATGTAACTTATAAATACCGACAGACCATAATTGAGAGAGTATTCAAAATTTGTATTTGCAGTGACAAAGTTTCGAGTTCGATTGACACGCAATCATCGTCAAGCCCGGGTTAAGGGTGAATAATTCAGGTGATGGTACTTAAAATTCGGGGTTGTTGGAGACACAAGTGCCCAACGCGAACGTAAACGCGGAATTAAAAATTACCGTTGCAAGTGAAACTGCAAGCTTTGCTTCAACGCAAAGTTGAATTATTGGTTTATTTAGGACTTTTTTTGTCTTGCACTATAAGGTAGCTCGAACTTTGTACAAGATCGACAAATCTGTAAGTCATCGAATTTTTGTTTTTCACCTGCAACACATTTCTTGCTGATGTATATTTAAAAATTGGCTATAAAAAACTTATTGCTATTAAGGGAACGTCTACGTTGATGCGGACTTAGTTAAAGCGCATTGTTAACAGAAAATTCTTATATGGAAAACACCACAGTCGTGGTAACAGAAAAAACTTTTATCTGGAAAAAACACGACAGTCGTTTCTGCATAAATTTGTGTACCAGTTAATTTGGTTAAATACCTAAAACTGAATAATTTAAAATATTCTTTTTCTAGATACACGTCTACTAGACCAATTAGGGATATAGCTTAGTTTTCGTTTTGTTCTGTTTGTTATATACTGCGGTATTCATGTTTGGTTAATATAGGTTAGGTGAACAACTTGTGATTTTCTAATTATTTTTGTTTATTTTAAATTAGTAAAAGGAAAAAAGTGTGTATATTAAATTATATCTAATTACATTGCAGCAAAACCATTAAAATCGTCTCTTGGAACACCCATCTTCTAGGGAGACCGAAATCCAGATGAGTTGACGCTCAACAGCTTTTATTAGGCAGAAAGTTTAAAGACCTCTCCAGGTAGGCGTAGGAGAAATGGGGAAATTTGTATATCCCTAAAAGATTTGCATTTGTTTTTGTAGAAGCAAGTTCTTACCGCTGAAAGCTAGCTTGTGCATTATTTACTGTTACGTCTCTTTTGTACAGTAAAATTGATTCAGGGAACTAACGTCCATTTAGCACGTAATAACATCTACAAATATATAATGACGATTTTTTATTGCCTCTTAGTGAATCCCAATCATTATTTAACCTAAAAAGTGCTTGTTTAAAACTTTTTTGTTTAAAGCTTTCATTTTTGGGAAGTCTGAGTTCCGGCATAATATTTCGAAGAGCATTTGTCAATTTTCTTTTCAGTTAAGTGTTTGGGAAATTTTTCCAATACGTTATCCAATAAAGAACTATGATAATGTTGTAAATTTCTTTCCATTTTTAATTCTGTAAAATCTCTCAGCGAACATATAGTTTGTTTGAGAAAGTGATTAAAATTTCGTAAGTTTTTTTGTAATCTGATAAGATCTAGTTTACGCTTATGTCCTATGAAGCGTGATTCTGAGTGTAGATGCTTTTGTTGATGTTGCGCATCCACGTTTTTGGTGTTTTTGTTCAATTTACTATAAGTCTGCCAACGATTTAAGTATAAACGCCTTCTTAGTTTAGCACTTTGTTTGTGACTTCTGAGCCATGACTAGTTTTTGATCGAGACGATAGAACTACGGAGTATTCTGCTGAAGTGCTGCTGGCAAAATACATTGGAATTGGAAACGTGACGTTTTGCTTTGGATTTTGATTTTGGATTTTAGTTCCCGTGGTGGAAGTCTTTACACTTTGTTTGGCATACTTTGACATGTTGTTTTAGTTGATTCAGCGTTCCTTTTATTTTCAACTTGGGCTTTTGACTGCTAGACTTTTATTGATGTGCTTCTCGCCATTTATGACTTACCAATCGTGTTTCCACAAGGACGTAGGGTACGCGTAGTTACCACCCGCTCCAGAAGTCTTAGTTTTTTTGACATGCCCGTATTGAATTCTTAGCTTACCCTGTTCAACATTTGAAGTTTTGTTTCTTACGATTAATGTCTTTTTCCGCTTTATTTTGTTTGGTTTCTTTTCTTTTTTGTTTTTGACAAAAAAATCTTTTTGTGCTCTCGTTTCTCTTACTTTTTAATTTTTTTTATATTAGTGTTGAGGTGGTGTTCACTGTTGAGTTCTTCTTTTATTGGTCTCGTATTAATACCTTATTTTAATAATATTAATAGCAGATAAATAATTTACCGACCAATGAATTCAGGCTCATCTCTAAAAGGTTTGTCCTTTTCTTTTGGAGAAAGGCTGTGTGGCATGTTTTTTTGCCCACTGCAGTTCATAAGAAATATGCATTTGGAAAAGTTTTCAGAGTTATCTGTAGTAAACAGTTTGTTTTAGATCAGGTTGTTGTGAGTGGCGTGATACGACTTTCAAGATAAACCTGTTTGCAAGATGCGTCGTATGATCAAAGAAGTGGTTGTGATCGTTTTCAATTTGGGGGGAGCATGCTTGAATTATAATCCATAGCATATTTACTCTTGGTGGCATTTAGTGGTGCCTGAAAGGGGCAAATGGGACCGCAGTGGTTGCCTCTAAAATGCGATATTTCAAGTTAGCGATGGTCCGACTAACGGTGAGTTTTACAAGTTTTCGATTTCTTTTCCGTCATATCTTTCATATTTCTTTTTAACACAATTGTTCAAACATATTTTGCTAATTTTTAGTTTGTGTATGAAGATCAGTCAAAGGCATTTACAAAAATTCGGTCTGTCCATTCTCATCAACACACGCACAGGAACAACACAAAGAGCATTAGAACAATGAACAATACACAAAAAAGTTACAACGCCCGTACGGAAGGTCATATTCCTCAAAAACTTGTCCAAATGCAGAGATACACACGGACACCATTTTTCAAAAATTTAGCCTCTTATTTTCATAGCATACACCCCGGAACACAATATAAACAGTATCAGAACAAAAAACAGTATAAAAAAAGTTACTGCGCTTTCACGGAGAAATCAGTTTTATAATGTTCCCTTTTTGCGGAGGCTATATCATTTTGTCTTTTGTTTTAAATCTTTTTGTATTATTTCTGGGTGTGTGTGGAGGTAAATCGACACGATGAATTTCTAGAAATGTTCCATTGGCAGCAGCGATAATGTTTCTCACAAAATAAGGCATTCTTAAAAATAATAGAAGGACAATATTTTGGCTGCCAATGCATTTCCAAAAATTCGATCTGTCCATTCTCAAAGCAATCGTTATCGTTCACGTGCTTTAATATCCCAGATAACTATCCTTGGCTGTATTTCGGCGCTATTTTCAAAAGCAAACAAATTTCACATAAATGAAATTAAAGTGATGGAGCTTCCTTCTTCATTCTTGCATAATTACTACAAAATTCAAAGACGCGGTTGCGCAATCAAATGTTTACATTTGTTACTTTCCATTTCGTATTTGTAAATTGCCTCATTAATTTAAAAAGCATTTCAATTTCTACTTATTTGAATTTACGGGTTTGCTACACTTTTATCATTTTAACTTAGTTCAGACAGACAACCAACGTTGCTCGTTTTTTATGTAATTCACAAGTGCACATCACTTTCTGGTTCCTTATTTAGGCATGTGGTCAAACGGAGTTTCCTGAATGTTTCTAGTTTAATTATAATTAGGTAAAGCGGCTGTGTTATCTTTGAAAGATAGAAATATGCTCAAATTTATTTCTACTTATTTTATGTGGAATTTTTGTGATTATTCTGCAGAAAACAAATACACAGGTTAAACGAGTTTACTATATTCTAGCGCTAATTTACGTTGTTCTTCTATGATAAATAATATAAATTCAATGGGACAGTTACAAATCTATTTGATGAAAAACGTGCTCACTCTTTTTACGTGATTGGTATGTAATTGAAGGGTGATGATCATTTACGAGAAATATTAATCCGATATGTAACCAATATTCTTTGGGTTTAAATTTCACATTGTTGGTACCACGCGTTTTGCCATTGTATGCAAATAAAGATGTAATGAAATACGGACCTTGCACTTACCCAAGACCCCAAACACGATTGCTAACTTTACTTACGATACGTGGATTTGGTGGTAGTAGGTAAATATTTAGAAATAATGAACAAATCATTGTCGTCTACTTAATACTGTTATTATTAGAATAAGGATTTAATATAGTTTGGTATGATAATGTTTTTATATTGATGGATCACTGTGTTATTTGGTTTCGTAATTATATATAGACTTGATAATTGTTCATAAGTTGTGGTATTTGATTAGCTGTTAACGTCGATTACACTTAAAGACATTGCAGTAAATATGAACTTTGTTTCTTGGGTGTTAGCAGGTTCTATTTAGTTCGAGTTTGTCATAGTCAATGTAGGTAAGATTTTTGTTATATTTATATATGATATTTTGTATTGTTAGTAATTACAGTGGTAAAATGCCACTTAGTTTTGTTATCCTAAACTATACGGCAATATTTAGGGGTTGTATTGTTATGTATATTTTGGATTATCGCTTTAAGGACCTTTGCGAGGGTTTACATAACGTGGTATCTGAATCAGATACACCGGTATTAGATAATTAATTGTACGAACTACATGTGACAGTGGCCGAAGGGATTACGAAGTGTAATAAAATATGGATCAACACCTCTAACTCACAGCTGTGTTGTGTTTATTTAAGAAGTATTCAAGTACAATATATAAACTAGGTTACTTACAATAATAATCTATTCGCAGTGGGGTTGTTATTGACCATACTGGATGATGCAGTGTTATTAAGTATCGGCTTGTTGGGTTGTATTTCGAACCACTAATGCCCTTATCCCGTAACGATACTTTTCCATTGAGTTTCTCATCTACCCGTTCTCAAAAGGGAAAGTTGAGCTCACTGTTGCAGGAATTGGTTACTCATGTATCCGATGTGTGCCAGTAGCGAAACCTCTGATGATCTCATGCTCATGAAATCATTATATGTGCATGAGATTATTGTAACATAATTATTGCTAGCTACAATTAATTTGAAAATGCAAGCAAATACAACAGTATAAAGGAGTAGGCGGCTCCGTGGCGTAATTGGTGTGTGTGTGATTACTACGCCCAAGGTCGCGGGTTTGAATCCCGACACGGTCCGCTTGAAAAATGTTGGGCGAGCATTTTTCACAAAAATACACCCTCGGTCGGATGTGAGGTAAAATGGAGGTTCCGTGTGTGTGTTGTCACGCACGTTAAAGATCCATACCTTGCCTGGAACAGCAATGGTTCGGCAAAACTGCAAATTTTCCAGGTAAAAAAAACTCGCTTCCTGGCCAATGTAGTACCGTCGGGTGGAGCATTGGAAATCATGTAAAGTATAAAGGATTAGTTTTTTATTTATAAAACATTCTTCATCAATTGTTGCTAGATATAATTAATATTTTATTAGTACGTATGTATTGAAGAATTTTAATGTTCGTCTATAAACCAGCAATTTATTATTGTTTGCTATCTAAATTTATCGAGGTTACTTATTAGAATTTTATTTTACCTTTGTTTTTGTGTTTAATTATACATTCAGGTACAGATGTTGTACAAAAGGCGAATTGGGCCGTGTTTCCTGTTGTTTTGTTCTTTAGACCCCTCTTCTCTGACTGTGTTTAGCGCGGCATTCGTTTTCTTTTTTTCCTTCTTCCTTTGCTATACGTATTTCGGGCGAGCATACCGTTATTGATTTTGTACTTTTTTACTGGCCGGCTTGTCTTACGGATGACCCTGTTACTGCTGTTAATTGTTATAAGCGTTACTGAAAAGAATTGAAATTTGTTACTTACTTAAAAACGTTCTGCTGATCGAACATATAACGAAATTAAACCGTTACTTAATTCGTAGGCCAGTCACGACCACCAAGTGCCTCTAACACTCTTTTCGCCACCAAGTAATGCATTCTGACCAGCTCTAATTCATAACTGCCTAACTTAGCAACCAGGAAACCGCTTCCAAAACGAATAGAAGACATCTTGCCAACAATAAAAGCCCAAAAAATACACCACGCTAAGATATAACAAACAAGATAATAAGTCCTAAAGAATCAAATAAATTCGAGTCGTTTACACCAAATTTGTTCAAGTACTTTTGTTGAAAATTTTTAAATAATCAGCAGTTAACCTGAAAATAAATACGTCACAATACGCTGCAGTAAAGACTTTAACAGTTGAGAATCATGATTTAAAATATTTGTGAGCATGCTGAATAAGCACTACGTGCAATTAAAATAGCACAAGGAGGCTGTTCGCTTGTGTTCAACCTACAATTTCTCTCTAGTGAACACTAAAAACAATAAACCGTGTTTACTTTCCAAATTTAAGCACATTTCAACTTCCCTCTGACTTTAAACCCTACAAATAAAATGCAACGTTTCAGCTCTTATTCGAAATATAATTCTAACTAGAGGGCATCGTCTAGATTAATCTTTAGACGATTGGTTGTAATTTCCAAAACCTATGTGACAACCCTAAATATGTTTTTTTATTTCAGATGCAAAGCAAGCTTTGCATTGGTTTTGTTTTTACGAAAACTTGGATATTTCTGTGTACTTTCATTTTAAAAAATATACCCTTATATTTTCTGAATGTATTTTAAACATCCTTTTTTATTGATCATGATACTATTATCTCACTGTCCTATGTGCTCTTCGTTATTCTGTATTTAAGGCTATTATAATGAAAGAAATTTCTTGTTCTTGAACTTTCTATACTAAAAAGCAGATGACAAATATTCAGATTCTCCCAGAACTTCACCTTATTCGATTGTTGTTGGCGTTTGTCATTAGCTTCGAAGGGCGTAAAAATATTTCTTAGCTGGTGGTTCGTAGACATAGTAAAGGACGTGAATTGAATTTATGGTGACGCGAATGGTTTTCGGGCCCAGGCCAAGTAAGGACTGCAGAAGTCGAGACATCATGAATTTCCTGTACGAACAACATTTGCAAGAAGTTTAATATTCAAATAAGAACGAAATAATTATTTGTGCGTGTTTAGACACATTACAATGGGTTTGTAATTATAGTTTTTCTTTTGTAATACAATATGTTTCAACAGTGATCGTGTTTTCTGTCATTCATAAAACAACCCTAAAAGAAATTGTTACGGGTACATACCACAAGACGTTACGAATTTCGACTTGCCCAGAAGAGGCGGGAACCCTGTAACAATTTAAAAATGCACCGGCCAACTACAGTGTGCGGAAGTTGGTTCCTATGGAAAAATAATAACGATAATATAAATCTAAACATGTAAAACGTTCGAAATACAAAACTACTTTACCAGTACCACTTACCTTCAAAGATTTTAATAGTCGTGAGAAATAAGTGCGCGAAACAGTTTTATACCAACAATTCCTTCGATATTCTCGCTACCCGGAAGACGGTTATTCAGGGCAAGTTTTCTCGCTTTTAGATTTTCTAAATCCCGTCACCTCATACTCTACTTTCGTTTACCATACCTCAAAATACTCGTTAAACTGTTATCGAATGAAAAATTTTCAAAATAAAGGCCGGTCCCAAGTATAAATTCATCACTGGAGTAGCTGGATATTTTTTCACAATGATCACCTTTACCTATCTTATAAATAATTTCAAATAAAATTCTATCAATCTTAAACTTTGTTAACAGTAATTTTCGGAAAAATACATACATTAATCTAGAAAAAACAAACCTCATGTAACGTCCACTGGCATTAATAACAGAACTTTTAAAAAAACACACGTATCCGTAAATAATATACTATGCCATTGTTTTACTTTTCTAGATTGATTTATACGACATTTTAAATCTCATTTATTTGAAAATGCTTTTAATTACAATACATAGAAAAACAAAGCGCGATACCAACTTCTGCTTTCGCCATTTCAATGTCCATTAAAAATACTAGATTTTCACTAAGAAACTTACTAACAAATACGTCCCACAAATAAAGCTTGCGCTTCAATTAATATGTGCATCCTTCTTAACGCTTCAAAAGTTTCAAATTCCTTTTCAAATAATATTAGGTTTAGATGTAAACAAAACCACTTCCGTCGCTCTAGTACCCAATTACACTTTATACTTACAAGTTTACATGTACATATTTATCAAGCGTAAACGAAAAAAATATCAGAAAAACTCAAACGGTACCTATAGTTTTATAAATCTAAGGATTTCCAGGTAATTCTGCTAATTCACCTTTTACTTCCACGGTACGTGACGTTACACGTTCTAGCTATTTCAATTCAAAAATTTAGTTACAGAGTGAAACCCGCTTATCAATCTTTGATGCACGACTGACAAATTAAATTACACGTTTAACACGTGTGTTTGAGCTTTATTATCCAGCAAAGCTCAAAACAATTTGTCACAGGCCACCTATCGAGAACCCTACGGTCTACTACACATCTACACTTACGCTGTTACTTCGCCATCGTTTCTTTTCTAACTGCACTTACTAACTTTCTCCAACTTAGCCCTATATTTTAATATCCCTGCCTTTTGTAGATTCTGACCTCACACTTTATGCATCTAAAGCTATCTTGTGATCAAATTCAGTGCTATCAGTCCATGTAAAATATTTAATTTTGCGACGTTTTACGATTCTGCGATATCTTGAACCTGATATGAATTTATACAAATATTATTGTGACCTGTGGCATCACCTGTTGTTATGGGTAATTTTTCTACTTTAGTACGAACAGTATAAAATCCTGATCATTATTACTGGTTGTATGAAAACGAACTAAGTGCTTGTAGGTTTATTTACTTGTTCTAGTTTAATAGCTTATTGAAATGGGGCCTATATAAAATGTAAACTACCCAAACTTCTATAAATTTGTATGGGCGATTTCTTACTAAAGCTCATTGAATTAACTAAATTATATGCACTTAGTTGCGCGAGCCTTACAGGATATAAAAAGGTGGTGCTCAGGCCATTGATAAGGTGGCAAAAATAGCTACAAGAAAACTGTTCCTAAACTAAAGTTAAAACACAATTTAATGTATATAAGCAAAAATAGGTGTGATGCGAAAATGTTGTTGAATAATGGCACAATTTTTAGAAATGCGCATCAATTAAAATCTTTCGCGAGCTTGTGAAGTGATACTCCATCTTGAAGAGCACGATGGAAATATTCGAGAACGTAAATGTTTAACAGTATAGAAAATTGCATGTGTTTTAAATGAAAAATTGACAACTACACACTAAAGAAGCCGAAGGTGTTTACGAGAAAAGCTCAAGTGTTTTTGACGAATATACCAGATGAGAGATATCTGATGTTTAAGATTATCCCCAGACATGAAAACTCGGACGAACGCAACTCATTTTGTCCCGATCACGATAACCACGCATGCAATCAGAAGTTGGAAAGCATATATAAACAGCTCCGAATTGACTAAAAATTCAGTCGTCGATTGTTATCTAAGCAACGGTACCTTGCAGAGTGCTTGTGATTGTTATCCAAGAATCTAGTATTACGCTACATACAAACTTGTAACTATTTTTTCTCTCTAATTGGCTCCGCTAGCCTCACGCATGGGTGCTAGTGAAACAAACTTACTAGAACTACTAAAACACCAGCCCCACATTTGGTGTCAGTAAAACGAAGTCTTCCGACGTAACTAGGGGTCTATTCCTTGGGTAGAGCTATGAGCAATGGGGGGGTAAGTCGAAATCTGTTGGGGGTCACACTCAAACTAAAACAAATAGGCGCCACCAAGTCCAGATTGATTCATGTTAAAAGCATAGCATATTTCTAAGGGCGGACGTGGAGACCCAAAGAAAAAAAGATCGCCTTCGGTGACAAAAACCTGTCTTAACAGAATAAGACGCTGTTCCTGTAAGAAAGAATAATAATTAAGTCAACATAGAAAATGGGAACACTGTTTGTGTCCCTCAAATATGCCTAAAAAATAAAAGAATATTTTCTACATAAGGGTGGCATCAAAATTCAACTCTTATTGCCTTTTTGGGTTGCTAGGTTTGATCACACTTGATCAAAATAAAAACTTTAAACTTAGGTTAATAATTTACTAGAAAGAATTCCTTTAACTTTAAATAAAATTGAATGCAACAAAATTAAATAATTACTTGTAGTAGTTTGGAAATTTAAGATAAGGTTTATCAATCTGTTTCTAGATCAAGAATATTACAACAAAGTATAACTTGTTACATTAATGGTTTTTAACCCATTCAGATCTGATTAGGTCTATTACATTGTCAAAATTAAAATACAAAATATTCTCGTTAAGTTACATGTGCTAATTTCAGTTTAAAATGAAAATGTTCATAAAGTTATTCTCGTTTTCAAAGTTGGTAGTAATAAAATACTAAGCATCTGCTTTCATAAATACAAGTGTCAGCAGTATATCTCAAACAAACAAATGACGTAATTTACACATGTTATTTTAAAGTGAAGCAACGTGTTGTTCTGACAAAATAAACAGTGAATTTTAAGTTTGGCGCTGGGAAATCCAGCTTAGCAACAGATAAAGTGAATAACAAAATCGTATTTATACGTATCAAAATAAAATAGCGTGTTTCCTGAGTGGAACACAATTGAATTTCTTAAAATTACTACGAACCAAACAAAACTGCTTTCATAGGCTGAAATAGGATTTGCATCGTCATGCGGAATTAACTGCTTACATCCTAACAAAGTAGTATCTTGGCTCGGACCAACAAACGATCTCCTGTTAATTAGATCTGCTTTCCATCCTCTAAAAGCATGTGTTAAATTGAAGTGGTTTCTTAACGTTGATTCACAGTTCTAAGTTATTATTGTTTAACTTCTCATCGCCTAAGTGTTGTAGTGTTTCGTCGTCTAATCTTGGTTTGCGCGTTATTCAGAAAATGTTTCACTTAATCAAACCGACCCGCAGGTCACTGGCCATTGTTCTCTTAAACATGCTGCTGCCTCTTTTACCTATGGCCGAGTGCCTATCTCGTGCTCTCGTACGATGGGAGGATCCCAAAGGGGGGGGTTGTCATTCCTCTCTACGCGCTTGCGACTGGGTGTGAAATACACCGCCATTCAAAACAACTAGACTAACGAGTCAAGATGCTGTCACAATATAATATTCTAATTGTACAATGTACTATGACTTTACTTAATAAAGGTGTTTAACTATTGTCGTACCTTAAATGAAGCGAATTATGAATTCGAAAATAAAATTGTTACACTACCCCTTTCCTAAAAGAAAAAAATTTTTTTCAAGGAATTTAGTATAACAAATACAAAAAATTTTTTTTTTTTAATATACTAGCCTTTTCTACCTTCCTAACTATCAAAACAATTTTTACGAATTTATTCAAACGAGGGAGACAAATATTTACAATTCGAGTGTGTTGGTAACTACGTGTACCTGACGTCCATCGGGAGACAAAATCGGGGAGTCACAATCGGTATAAGTCAAAATTGGGAGGGATCAAATTAGAAAGTCTAACACTCCACAGAAAAATTAATCAAAATCAAACTCAGAATAATCCTTCAACTAGAGGTTCTTATTCTTACCAAGGCTAGTATCTACTAACTGTAACCAAACATTTCACAATTTATCACAACTTCCACAAAAACTTCACTTCCTGGAGCTCTATTAGCTCTATCTACAAAAAGGAATGCTACTACTTCAAAACAGCATAACCATTCAAAATATTATCACTATAAAGTGACAATCAAAAGGAAGACCCTACTAATAGGCCTAAATTTCAAACACTATTATCACAAAGTGATAATCAAAACAAAATTAACCCAACCAAAAGGTTGCGCACAAATTTCAAATACAAAAAATCATCACTTTATCGCAAAGAGACAATCAAAACTAAGGTAACCTAACCATAAGGTCACTTAACAAATTCAAATACAAAATTGAACCAGATAGGGCTGTAATCTCCTACACCCTACTGATTATCCTATCACTAATTTCCAAACAACAGGTCCCATCAGTGATGGACCAAATGGTGAGGCTCACCATTTTGACCTACTCAAACAAAAATATTTCGAACGGTCAAAACAAGGAAAGAATAAATCAATATTCTCTACCTTGATATGTAGAAATCAGGACCAACAACTTAAATAGCCCACCTACTTCTACATTAAAAAGATATCTGTCAACGACATCTTCTAAACACATTTCCGAATAACGCGCGAACAAAACGACCAGCGTGCACATCAATGCACACCTCAACCCTACAAAACCTACAAAATCTTTAACCACTTGTTCCACTTATCAAACAAAATACTCAAAATTAGTGAAACGACACTAAATCAAAAATCGGAACAAAACAAAGCAAACCACTACTGTATTACTTAACATCAAAGAGATGACCAGACCGGAACTAATCGTCAGGATCATCATTTTCACTTGGACACGCTACTTCAACGGGTTTCAAGTCTTTTACGTGCCATTTCCCGGCTCTTGTTCCATCTTCGTTCTCTAACTCATACACTAAATTGGAACGTCTCTTCCGAACCTTACTCATAACGAACTTTGGAGCTAACTTAGCGGAGAATTTATCACCAGCACTCGAGAGTACCTTATTAGCTCTCCAAACACTTTCTCCGACTTGGAACGAAATGTCTCTTCTTCTAAGATTGTAGCGTTTACTCGAACGTTGATAAGCTACATGCAAATTTTCACGGACATTTCCAAAAATATCAAACAAAAGTTGACGATCCAAAACATAAGAAGGTCTACTACTGGAGACGACATCAACATCCTCACCAGGTTTAAAATTCTCACTATAAGCTTTTCCACTTAAGGGTACCTGACGACCAAAGACTAAAAAATTTGGAGAATAGTTGGTGGACTCATGTTTTGCTGAATTAATTGCGTACTGAATTTGTGATATTTCACTATCCCACGTATCATGTTCTTCTACGTATGAACGAATTGCAGTACCAACTGTCTTATTGATTCTTTCCACAAAATTGCATTGGGGAGCATAAACAGCATTATACCAAATCTTTTGAATTTCGTACTTTGCACACAAAGCTTTAAAAACACGACCAATTAATTGTGGACCATTATCACAAATAACAAACTGTGGCACTCCGTAGACAAGAAATACTTTTTCCTCCAAAAACTTCTCAATCAAATGTGCCGTGGCACTACCCAAAGGCTGCCAAATCAAATACTTCGAGAACCAGTCACAAACACTTAAAAGCCATTTACCTGCTTATGAGTCATCAATAAAAAAAACAGATCACGACGATAGCTAACAAAAAGATCAGTGTTCGGGTACACTCTCACCCTTCTACCAACCGAACTGTCGAAACAACTGCAATGCTTCACAACGCCTAAATTTGCTAGAGTGACAAACTCTCTACGAGTCTCACCTAGACTAACAATACCAAAATTTACATCAACTCAAAACAAAATATGATGCAAAAATTCTAGAGCGCCTTACTCACCTCGAGTCTCGTCTAGACTTATGTAATGCCGAGCGACCAACTCTTCCTGAGTCTCGTCTGGACTGACATACTGCTGAGCGACCAACCACGACGACAAGTTCCGCCTAGACTAAATTGCGTTGCAATGCCGATCTAAATAAAAATCTGCTAACAAAATCAAAAACGTGCTTATGCACAAGAGCAATTCTCAAATGACACGACGACAGCTCACTCCAATGTACCATCAAAATAGAATCTCTAGCCTTATCATCAAATTTGGACAAAAATGTTCTTTATTGACTCAAGCAAATCAAACTACAGGCTTATCAGCTTCTTCAGCTAACAATCTTCCTAAAATTTTCCTTTCTCCAAAACTGGTTTCTCACTCACTACTCCAGTTCCTCTTTAAGTAGACAAATAATTTGGAATTTTTCCGACATGATTACAAAAGCCTAATGGAATCAGACCGCTAAATCCAAATGATCTGAACCTTACAAAAATTGTCAAAACAAATTCGGGCAACTAAAGGTAAAAGTCAAAAGGTGTTTTTGGTAAAGTAATTTTTGCCAAAACAATAATAAAAAAATTATATTGGGTCAAAACAGAATGAAAGCCAAAAATAAATTTAACTAAGTTAATTAATTGACTGAACGGGGGTTATCGTTACAACCAATCTTTTAAATAACCAAACCTAATTATCACATAAACGTTGAGCAAACAAATCTCGATGCAAAACTATTTTTGAACAACCAAATTCCAATGCAAAATAGATTTTGAACTAACAAATTTCGAAGCAAATTAAATTTTGGATAAACAAATTTCGAACCCCAAACGTTGAACGGACAAATTTCGACGCCCCACGTTGGGCGCCAGTGTAACTATTTTTTCTCTCTAATTGGCTCCGCTAGCCTCACGCATGGGTGCTAGTGAAACAAACTTACTAGAACTACTAAAACACCAGCCCCACATTTGGTGTCAGTAAAACGAAGTCTTCCGACGTAACTAGGGGTCTATTCCTTGGGTAGAGTTATGAGCAATGGGGGGGTAAGTCGAAATCTGTTGGGGGGCACACTCAAACTAAAACAAATAGGCGCCACCAAGTCCAGATTGATTCATGTTAAAAGCATAGCATATTTCTAAGGGCGGACGTGGAGACCCAAAGAAAAAAAGATCGCCTTCGGTGACAAAAACCTGTCTTAACAGAATAAGACGCTGTTCCTGTAAGAAAGAATAATAATTAAGTCAACATAGAAAATGGGAACACTGTTTGTGTCCTCAAATATGCCTAAAAAATAAAAGAATATTTTCTACATAAGGGTGGCATCAAAATTCAACTCTTATTGCCTTTTGGGTTGCTAGGTTTGATCACACTTGATCAAAATAAAAACTTTAAACTTAGGTTAATAATTTACTAGAAAGAATTCCTTTAACTTTAAATAAAATTGAATGCAACAAAATTAAATAATTACTTGTAGTAGTTTGGAAATTTAAGATAAGGTTTATCAATCTGTTTCTAGATCAAGAATATTACAACAAAGTATAACTTGTTACATTAATGGTTTTTAACCCATTCAGATCTGATTAGGTCTATTACATTGTCAAAATTAAAATACAAAATATTCTCGTTAAGTTACATGTGCTAATTTCAGTTTAAAATGAAAATGTTCATAAAGTTATTCTCGTTTTCAAAGTTGGTAGTAATAAAATACTAAGCATCTGCTTTCATAAATACAAGTGTCAGCAGTATATCTCAAACAAACAAATGACGTAATTTACACATGTTATTTTAAAGTGAAGCAACGTGTTGTTCTGACAAAATAAACAGTGAATTTTAAGTTTGGCGCTGGGAAATCCAGCTTAGCAACAGATAAAGTGAATAACAAAATCGTATTTATATACGTATCAAAATAAAATAGCGTGTTTCCTGAGTGGAACACAATTGAATTTCTTAAAATTACTACGAACCAAACAAAACTGCTTTCATAGGCTGAAATAGGATTTGCATCGTCATGCGGAATTAACTGCTTACATCCTAACAAAGTAGTATCTTGGCTCGGACCAACAAACGATCTCCTGTTAATTAGATCTGCTTTCCATCCTCTAAAAGCATGTGTTAAATTGAAGTGGTTTCTTAACGTTGATTCACAGTTCTAAGTTATTATTGTTTAACTTCTCATCGCCTAAGTGTTGTAGTGTTTCGTCGTCTAATCTTGGTTTGCGCGTTATTCAGAAAATGTTTCACTTAATCAAACCGACCCGCAGGTCACTGGCCATTGTTCTCTTAAACATGCTGCTGCCTCTTTTACCTATGGCCGAGTGCCTATCTCGTGCTCTCGTACGATGGGAGGATCCCAAAAGGGGGGGGTTGTCATTCCTCTCTACGCGCTTGCGACTGGGTGTGAAATACACCGCCATCCAAAACAACTAGACTAACGAGTCAAGATGCTGTCACAATATAATATTCTAATTGTACAATGTATTATGACTTTACTTAATAAAGGTGTTTAACTATTGTCGTACCTTAAATGAAGCGAATTATGAATTCGAAAATAAAATTGTTACAAACTTACGCTAATTAAATCACACCATACACAACCAGTCAATGTTATCCCGATTAACATACATTACTCTCTCATTATTATACCGCTGGTGTGTGTTATCTCGGTGTGAACACTACACAGACGATGATTTTTATACCGGCAGCACGCTATTACTCCATTATTACACAGCCAGTGATATATACCCTGGTGGCGCAAAACCATTCTATCATTCTACACGGTCAAAAAGCACATTCTGACCCTACCTTCCTCGCTTACACCTGGAAACCCGAAGCACCATATTGCCGACGCCATCAGCCAGGTAGATCTTGTCAGCGGATCCGCATTGTACTACAATGAAACGTGGAAGCACCAGTTCTGCAACTGTCTGCAACAATCGCCTTCTGAGTGCCTGTAGCTTCTTTCGGGCTAATAATAATCCTTTAAAGTCCGTAATAACATTTATATTGAACTTGCCTTAATTAACTTAGTATTTATTCTTGTGTGTACGTATTAGCACGCACATGTGTTAATCCTGTATTCGTACTTTATTTGTCTTAAATAACTTAACGTCGTTCTGGTTGTCGTTGGTATTGCTTGAGAATGGCAACGCATGGCATGCTTGTAAACTTTTGGTACTTGACTGTAAAAAGGAACGCCGATTATAGGGTATTTAACTTTTTGAAACAAAAATATTATTTTGCGCACCGGTGCGTTATGGTAACACAAAGTTATATATTTTCAAATACATTGGTACTACAAATATACCCTCTGCACAAGCGGTGAAGCAAAGAAGTTTTTCGCTGAAATATGTCTTTCAATCTGTGTATTGGTTATCCTTAAGACGAACATCAGCCACGTTGTTGACCAGTCAAATGATTATTATCCCGAAAACCCAAACACATATTTGCGATTACTGAGGGACGTAGTACTTGAGAAATATGAGATAAAAAATATTACCGATATATGAAAAAGGAACAAAATGAGGAATTGTAGGAACCTAGTAAGACTCGATGGCAATATCTTAGAAATGCTTAAGTAATTTGCCTATCAGTTGCTACCGTTTTTCATAAGGAAAGAGCAATAAAATTTTTGAAGACTGCAATGAAGTTTTTAACCGCGTTGCATATTCGCCAATCAAAAGTTGGTTTTGTAATGGAACTGCTATTAGGACGATGCAAGAATTGCAAAAAGTACTTGCTATTGAAGGCAAGAAACAAGTTGAAAGAACTTGCTCTGTTGAAAGGAGCCCGAGTCAATGCGACCAGACAATAGCATATCTTTTTTTTTTGTTTTTCTTCCCGAGACGAAGACGTCAACCGCCGGAATGTTTTACTGAAACGACAATTAAAGTTTTTCAACGACTTCATAAACCATAAAAATTATTGCATAAAACTTAGTTTTTTTTTGCCGAATAATCGCGTATCAACGCTCTATATATCCGATTTTCCGAGACTAATGAATTGTGCTGGTAAATTTTTGTCCCCATATAGTTACTTCCAAACAGAGTGATCTCTCGAAAATATACAATGCGTAGGTTGTCAACTATTCTATGCTAACTTCTTGTACCTATGGATAATCCGCACCCACTTACGATGCGGTTGGACTAACCGGTAAAGCTTTAGTGAAAGCGAGGACTGCACAATTATTACGAAAGGCTTTTTTAAAGTTTCAGGTCCCTTGCCTCAAAATGAAAACAAATTTTTGGAAAGCTAATTTGACTTCAGTGAAGTGACCGGCGAGCTTGTACCGTAGCTTAACTTTGGAAATGACAAAGGAACTAATTATATGGTAGAGTGAATAATGGTTCAGAGTTAAAAGCAAACTTCTACTAGTCTTTTTTTGTGACATCAACAGCAATTCAAAGTCTAAATCAGCAAGAATTGAGTATCCAGGCAGTATAAGTACATTTGTTGCAGACGCCGTAATTTTATACACGCATGACCACGTTTTAAGTATGACGCAATAGTCAAATTTTCATAAACATTTAAGGTCAATTTACATTCACAATGCAGGTAAAACGGAGTACTCACTTTCGTAGCTAATTTCAGGGTCCATCATGGTTTACACCATTGCTGAGTTTCAAATTGCCAATCCGTCCATCCTAAAACTCTATGCTCGTAGAGGAATGAAGGAACCCAGGTAGAGGTACACTAAGGTAAGGTAAAAGAACCTACATACCTACATAGAGAAAAAACACACACACAACACAGATATATGTTCTTGGCTTCAGGTCTCGTAGTTTAATGCCTCTTAACACACCGCGCGCACTTCGACATTCAGTCTGCGCCGGCGCCACTCGGGGACGACGGAAATTGACATTTCTTAATTTAAAAATATCCGCGGGAATTTATTTACAAATTAAAGCTAAATCTGAAAATGTACATTGCCGATTTTTGGCATGTAACACATTACCATACATAAAGGAGGTACTGGTATTGTTGGAAATTTTATTAATGATAACTACAATAAATTATATATTTTTGTGAAAATATTTATTTATCCCTTCTATGCATAGTCCAAACAGTTTCAGTAAACCGTTTAGCTTGAATGTTTTAAGACACGGTAATAGTAGAATGCGTTGGTCAAGTTTTTATTAAAACCACACTTGCTAATTTTTGGGTTATACAAAAGCTCAATATGAAGTAATTAATTTGATATAATTTCCTATTTTTTTACTTTATGTTATATTACAAATGACGATTTTATTTCAATAACAGGTACAATACAAAAGTATGTCGCTTGCCCATATAGAGGGCCTAGGAATATAGCGGAAATTTTACTAACAGCATTATTTAAATCATTTACAAAATAAGCCTGCGAATGACTTAAACTAGGCGTACGTTTCGTCCATCTTAATAATTAAGTTGAGGTACGGCCAATCAACTAATTCTGGTATTATGGCATTTGCCACGACGAAATATCACTACGTATTGTTCTTCTTTTTTTGATTCTACAAGGCATAGAGTTTTAGTGGCCCCTCTAGATCAAATTGGCCGTGGACTTCGTTGTTTATCTTCATCACAAAGGGACAAGATAAACGTAAGTATACTATACTAGAAAGGTATACGCATTGAACGGGTAAATTCCACCACTATCTATATAGCACTACTAAGTTCAGACTGATCATGGTGACTGACTTTTTGACTTGTCAACGCTACCACCCTTCTTCATTACGCGTTCTGATTGGTCGAAGTAACGACGTATATTTATTTCGAGCGTGGGAAACATTTCATTTTTATGAAATACAAATTAATAAAACTATTCTTAAAAGTCAGAGCACTTTCGGGAACTCAAAATCGCTTCTTCTGCGTAAATACCCTAATTTAATTATACAAAAAAATCTTCTACGGTTAATAATTAACTAGAAGCTCACGAAGCCAAGCGAATCGTAATAGTTATAGTAAACTTTTATGTCAATATTGAGGGAGGCAATGTCAGTTGCAACCTGAAATTAGGACAGATTCGTTTATTAGTTTTGATATAAAGTTCTATTAAACTTTGGAACTAAAAAATATACCGTTAAATGACTGTTTGGTATGCTGAAGGAAAGTGTAGGATTATCAACCCATTTATCGTCGAAGAAGATCGAAACAATGTGACAATTAATCTGTTCGATACGTAAACATGGCCAACACTTTTCTTAAACTGTATTTTAAAAATGAGGAATAAACAGAGCTATTGTATTATTCTAACAGAATGTGACATTCTAAGGTTTATTGGCTTTGCTCGCTGGTTGGATCACTTATCGCTTTGGTGATGTCCACTGCCTTGCCTCACATTAACATTTCAGGGGTGATTTCATCCGTGCGCCATCTATTTAAAAGTATATCCGTACGTAGGAAGGCTGCGCACACTGGAAGAGTTGCAGTCTGCAGTAACGCTCAAATCCAACAAATCAACGCACAAACACTGAGAAGAGTAAAAGTAAGTTTTCTCAACGTAGTTTTCCGAACATAGACAATTTTCAATTGCTACTGACAGCTTCATTTCTATATTAGTAAAAAATTATTAAACCTAATATCAATGGAGTGCTATTTTATACTAGATCATCAGTTTTTTGTAGGCCACCTTGCATTTACTTAGGAATACAACAATTCGAAACCAAAATGTTGGTATTTATGGGTATACTGAGAAACCACGAGACATAGCTGAAATAACACAAGCAGCAGTTCTCCCCCAAACAACTTATAGTTTGCTTCTAGCTTACTTCAAACAATAAGACCACCAACTAGAATGAAATTTTAGATATTAGTATAGTTCGTAAATTGGTACATAAATTAAAAGCTATTGAATGCTCAATTCAAATAGTTATGTCTCTATAAACTGCTTTTGCTTTACAGATTTCAGCTTATTTCAATTTCTCTCCCCCTAGGCAAAAAGAAATTTTAAGGGTTCATTGTGTTACTGAGCTCTTATTCAAAATACAATCGCCACTAGATGGTCTAACCTGGATTGACCCTAAAGAGATTTGATGGCGATTTCCAAATCCCATGTGGTAACCTTCGTGATTCTCCTCTCTTTCACGATGAAAGCAAAATGTTTAATTAATTCTCAGACATTGTATTTAAAGAAATTATTTTATTATGTCTCTGAACTCATTTTAAACATTTACCTTTTATCGATCATAATGGCATTATCTTACTGCCTTTGTTCACTTTTCTTGCAAAGTACATAAAGCTATTATATGGAAGGAAATCCTTTCTTTTGGGCTTTTCGTAGTAAATAGCTAGGAATAGCTTTTCAGATTCTATGTCTTGCCTTTGTTTGGTATTATGTTTAAGAAAAGTATACGTAGAATAAAACAGACGCTCGGTTCTTTAGTATTAACTACAAAAATAAATTTCAATTGGAAATGAAGGGTGTAACAAAATAAAGGTTTTGCTGGTGAGTTACAATTATTTTCATGGCACGATGCTGCTCTGACAACTTTAGACTAATTATAGTCATATCCATTAAAATACTTCATTACTTTTAAAACCGGGTCCTTTCATCCATGTGGACAAAGCTTCTAGGTTTTGTTATTATCAGCTGAATTCCTATTACTGCCAGATGCAGAAATTGCATTATCGGATCAAGTCTAGATTGTTGCGTGGCTTCTAACAATTCTATTAGACGCATGTTTCTTTAGAATAAAGATTGCTTTTGTACATTTTGACATTTCATTTGTAATGTAATGATAAGAAGCACTTTTGAATGGAGCTTGCTGTAGTGTTTGAGAAAGTGACAGTCCAAAAACTTTTGAAAAATATATGCAGGAGTACATTTGAAATGCAAGGAACAGCGGTAAATAATTCATTTCTTCTCTCAAGATTAACCTATATCCAATTTTATTATTTCCTTTTGATAATTCTATAATAAATTTATTGTTATTCGTTTAATATCTTGAGAACTGAACACAGTAATGAAATCCCCGTGTTATTTTGTATTGCATTTCAACGAGAACGTATTGATAGGCAATCTTTAAGTATCTTCTTCGGTGTCGGAGTCTCCGTCTTTCAACCCACTAACATTATTGAGTTTTGTATAGATTGTTCGAATTTCCATATTTTTGTCACGATTAAATATTTCTAGTCTCCGAAATTTACTATTTAGGTTAAGATTTATATGTGTTAACTAACACTAAATTCGGCAAATGTCTAAGTGTTGGGGGATCTTGGCAGTCACAGGCGGCTTAACCCCCTGCACATACCATTGAATCTAGGCGAAATAGGGCATATAATTAGAAAACAATAGAAGGGGAAACAAGCTCTATATAGGCTGTATGGGAATTTCAGGGAACTGTGTAAGCTTGCTCAGAATATAAATTAGAGAAGGTACGTGTCCAACCAGTTTTGAAACGGAAAACCTAATGACGAAAAAATAAGCACAGATAAATTTGATGATTATTATAAACAACTACAGGTGTTGGTTGTAAAATATCCGCAACTAATGTTGACTGTGCAAATAGATATCTTGGAAAAAATATTAAATTGGCAATGCTCCACCCGAAGGTACTACATTGGCAAGGAAGCGAGTTTTTTAACGTGCGTGACAACACTCACACACGGGACCTCTATTTTACCTCTCATCCGAACGAGGGTGTATTTTTGTAAACAATGCTCGCCTAATATTTTTCAAGCGGACCGTGTCGGAATTCGAATCCGAGACCTTGGGCGTAGTACTCACACACATACCACTACGCCACGGAGCCGCCTCCCCCATCACAACCGTGCATTTACATTTCCAATGCTCCACCCGAAAGTACCACATTGGCCAGGAGGCGAGTTTTTTGTTGCCTGAAAATTTAGAATTTTGCCGAACCCTTGCCGTTCCTGGCAAGGTAGGGATCTTTAACGTGCATGAAAACACTCACACACGGGACCTCTATTTAACCTCTCATCCGAACGAAGGCGCAATTTTTGTGAAAAATGCTCACCTGCCATTTTTCAAGCAGTCGGTCGTGTCGGGATTCGAACCCAGGACCTTGGGATCCGTAGTCTTACGTTTACTACATTGATCCCTCCCCCTTTACAACCTTACATGTGATTTTCCAATACTCCACACAAAGGAACTACATTGGCCAGGAAGCAAGTTTTTTTTTACCTAAAAAATTTTGAATTTTGCCGAACCGTTGCTGTTCCAAGCAAGGTAGGGATCTTTAACGTGCGTGACAACACTCACACACGGGACCTCCATTTTACCTCTCATCCGAACGACGGTGTATTTTTGTGAAAAATGCTCGCCTAACATTTTTCAAGCGGACCGTGTCGGGATTCGAACCCGGGACCTTGGACTTACCCCATCACAACCACTGAATGTCGGAAAAATAGAGTATATAATTGTAAAACTATAGAAGGAGACCGAACTGCACATAACAAGAAAGAACAGCGCCAATGATGAAAGACAACAAACATAGAAACAAGAAGAAAATAGTTGAAAGCATATGTGTGGAGCACAGCACAGTATGCGTATGAAATACGGGCAGTAGGAAAAGTAGACAGCAAAACGGTGGCAGACTTTTGAAATGTTGTGATACAGATGTATGAGGATGATAGCATGGACAGACATAGTTAATAACAAATAGGTTATAGAAATAGTAAGGGAATAAAGATATCTGTGGAAAAAAGGGAGATATAGACGCGCAGAATACGTTCTAAGACATTTTTGGGGAATAGTACGGGATATATTACAAGCAGAGATAGGAAAAAGGGGGTAGATGTAGACCTAGATCAGATAGTGATAGATGCAGACTGCAAATTTCTGAGAAATGTATAGGTTAGTCAGAATAGGAAACAATGAGAGTACGCGTATAACCAGTTTCAGGACTGAAGACCTAATGATAATGAACTAACACTCTCCATTATTTAAATAATATATAGAAGAGTATGAAAACGAAAATATACTTATGCACTTAGGGTTATTTAAGGTCACATCACTATAAATCAATCTGTTCTACCAACAATTGAAGTCCAGCGCATGCAAATTATGGATGCTCTAAGGTAAACTCTCATGAATATTGTGGATACTGCAGGACTTAAGTTAACCAATCTTAACGTCATCTCTAAACTTGAAACAATACCTCTCATTACAAGAAGGATATTATGGGCCGAAATATAATGTGAATACAGATGTAACGCATTAAGATCATGTGTCGGGTTTGTAAATCTATTTATTCTTCACCTAATTTATTAGATCATAAAAAAGAAACACGTTCACAGCTAACGCAGCTCTTCGTCGCGTAAGCACGGAGTCGTAGGTCTTCGGGTTTCAAAAGTAATTCCTTTTTCTAAATTTTGAGAAATACAATAGGTAGTAAATATATGACAGGCAAGGAAGGTGTTCAGAAGTTGAAAGACAAATGGTTGTTTGTAAAGTAAACTAAGGTGATAGAAAAGTAAAGGTCTGTTTTGGTAAAGTATGACATTTAGTAATAAGTTATTATGCAAGGATGGAAAACTTTTAAATCACGGAATATATTGATAAGCTATATAAAGAAAATGAGTTTAAGATTGACGTCCTTGAAAAAGTAGAAGGCATGAGATGGACGAAAAAGAAAGCCCGATTTTAAGGTCAGAATTTGAAATAGCTTTAAAGCAATAACAACAGATGATATACTTGTAGCTACTAAAATTCTTACGAACAATTCCATAAGTTTGACTCTTTGAACTTGTTTGCAAAATATATTAAATTGGAAGAATGCCATTATATTTTATAGAAAATGCTCTTGTTATGATACTAAAGAATGCAAAAGCAGACAGATCTAAAGAATATATAGCATTTAGTTTACCATTGCATGCTTCAACAATTTTAATTCCCACTATGGCGCAATTGGGATTGCCAAAGGGAATGGTGAGGCCACATCAAAATGCCTCAACCCGAAAACGGGAGCTCCATAATAAAACGGCAAGCCCGCGGAATTGATGACGGTTGGCGAAATAGTGACTCGTCAAAAAGTGTTGAACACTCGAAGGAATGGCTGTTACTGGAGCTTGCTCCAAACCGAAAGCATGAGCGATGGGGTAGGTTGGTATACTAGAACATAAAGGATATACGTCACCGTCTATAAACCAGTAGAAAACCGCCTAGAACCGCATACGGAGATTCTAGGGCGGCGACAAATTCCTGAAGAAAGATGCAACCCCTTCAGTCAAAACAAAGAAAAATAAAGAGGACCAAAAAGTGATTAATTGCTTGTTTGGCGTGGGACCTAAACCGGATCAGAGATATAAACCTTACAACCTAGCTATGGAGCTATGGAATATAAATATAGAAAAAGTTAAGAAAAAAAGAGTACTTACGGGGTTAGACTTTTGTATCACTAGTTGTCCAAGGGCAGGCTACAATTCTAGAAACGCAACAGTACTCTATTCTTTCATGTAATTTGGAATATAATTAAATTAATCTTAGGATAGGTCACAAAAGCATGAAATTAGCTTTTTTTAAATAAAGTTGTATTAAAAATATCAAAGATAGTCAAAAAATCATGGTTATAGTTCTGGTACAAAAAGTTTGTTTTATTGTTAAAATTTTGAATTCAGAAAACCTAATAAAAAATAGAATGCCTAAAGGTTTTTAAACTATTGGTTGACTAAAGGGTCTGCTAAATATTAATGAGGTGCTAAAGCATAAATATGGTGTGTACCAAATGGAAAAAACGTTAGCTGGAAACTACCGCAGCATATGCTCTTAATTCTATTTCAAAATTTAAAAATGAGTAAATGTAATAACAGATAATATGTTCATGCACCATAGATACCAATTGTTCAAGTTCAAGTCAGTCATGTGCATCCTGGTGGCACAACATCATTTTATTCTTTTACACGGTCAGTAATTACATTCTGCCACCTTACTCGCTTACATCTGGAAACGCTGAGCATTACCGCCCCAACGCCGTCAGCCAGCTAGATCTTGTTAGCGAATTCACGTCGTATCACAATGAGGCGTGGAATCACCAGCTTTGCCATTGTTGCCGACAGTAACTTCCTGAGTGTCTGTATTTTCTACTGGGCAAATAATTATCCCTTATTAGTTCATAATAATTTCCTTAGTTTAAGTTTGTATCTGTATTGCGAAATAGACTCCACGTCTATTTGCCGTTTGTTCCTGTTGTGCTTATTAACACGCACTCATGTTAACCTGGTATTTATATTTATCCCGTACGAATCTGAAAATGATCAGAGTGCATAAACTTATTCGAATCCCAAAAAAGGAACAGTCAGAGTAGCTTGCTTATTTAAATACATTCCTGTACTTCTGAACAAATCCCCAGTGCTCTAATGAACAGGAAGAAATGTTGAACGAATATCGGTCTAAATCTTATCTAGCTTGCACAAAAAAGTCGCGAAAACGTAACAATCCCACTCACACAAGCTAACTTTGAGTGGAAAGAACGATCTTACGGCGGGATTGCGGTTGATGCCGAACACGTAGAAAGATAACGGATTCACACGATGCAAATACCTAACTACTAATAGAACGCGTTGCCTGCAAATAGGCGTTGAAAACGTCTAAATTAGCTTTAAAATTATATAAAAGGCTACTGAATATTTAATACGCTGCTGTGTAGTACGTTGTTTCGTAACTGCTTACACCTACAAACTTTAGAAAATTACTATTTTATTCTTCAAAAGTTTTGCTTTTGTGACTAGGACGATTTTACTAAATTGTATTGCTTTATAGGATGGTATAGGGGAGAAAAGAGATCAATGAAATTTGCAATATCAAAAATTTGGCGGAAACCCAATGACTACTCAAACAACTGGTACTTTTGCATTGTGGACGCTTCCAAACGCCGAACTGGCAAAAATGCACCAGCTATCGCGTATCTCAGCCTTCCTTTATGTATTGCCCTAGTATTACACAGCCTTCAGCTGCCCGTACCTGCTTTTCCTGAGATTTGAACAGGCATCTTCAATCGACTAAAGCCAGTTTGAGTGTGAGGAAATCATTGAAAAACTTGATGACGATTTCATTGTGTAGATGATGGGAGACTCCCATACTTGCACTCACCAAATCCAATGCAGAGCTTTTGACGCAAGTTGTAGATCAGAGAAAGTGTCACCAAACGTTTTTTATCTTCTTCACCTATCAAGATGGGCTTTGCTTTGCCACGATGTGACTGGTGTGTTCGAGGAAATAGGAAACGCATGTAACCCGAACGAGTGGCGCCTCTTCGTTGACAGCTCTTCAAGAAGTCTCAAAGCAGTGCTGCTGCATAACGGAAATAAGTATCCGTCCCTTCCCTTGAGTCATTCAGTATACCTCAAGGAGGATTAGAATAACACCAAAACATTGCTGAAAGTTTTGAAGTATGACGAATATGGTTGGGAGGTTATCGGCGACTTCAAAATGCTGACGTTCTTAATGGGTCTGCAAGGCGGTTTCACTAAGTTTCCGTGCTACCTCTGTCTTTGGAACAGCAGAAACACCAATGCTCACCACAACAATCGCAACTGGCCACAGGGGACAGAGTTTTCTGTAAGGAAAAACAACGTCAAATGGGAGTCACTGGTAAACCCCTGAAAGTGCTGATGCCACCACTGCACATAAAGTTAGGGCTTATTAAACAATTTGTGAAAGCGCTATGTACGGAATCACCAGCCTTCAAGTACCTTCAACATTTATGCCCTAACCTTTCTGAGGCAAAGGTTAAAGCTGGTGTCTTCATTGGACCACAAATAAAGAAGATCCTGGAATGCGACGATTTCTTCAAGAAGCTCAACCGTAAGGAGAAAGCGACCTGGATAAGCTTTGTCGCGCAGTTGTTCGGGGTTTCTTGGGCAATCACAAGGCCGAAAACTATGTGGAGTTGGTTGCGGATCTGGCAAGAAACTATGGAAAAATGGGTTGCTGGATGTCCCTCAAAGTTCACATGCTTGATGCTCATCTTGATAAATTCAAGGACACCATGGGAGCTTATTCGGAAGAGCAAGGAGAACGCTTTCATCAAGATAATGTACTTTGAACGACGCTACCAGGGACAGTATAATTAGAACGTGATGGGAGACTACATTTGGGGGCTAATTCGCAAAAGTGATTTGCAGTATAATCGCAAATGTCAAAAAAATTACAGACTTGTAAATGATTCGTGGTCATTTTTATATACATATTAATTTTGCCATATTCGTTTTTGTTGTTATTTTATATGTGAGCGGATGCACGTAAATTTGACCGTTATCTTATTCGAAATAGGCAAGTTTCAAATTTTCGTTGTCCCAGTCACAAAAGCAAAGTTAGAAGTTGTACCTACATTAGGGCTTATTTACGTAGCAATTGCCTAAACAGATCTTTCATAACTATGTCAAGATATTCTAGGATTAGAATGTGTGTTCTAATATACAAATTGTATTTACGAGGCTTGTTCAATTGAAACCCATCTTTGATTCAGGAAAAATTTATTGACGACTAAATTTACAAATAATTACCACTTCGATTAAAACACATATCCCATTGTTTCGTCAACCTATGTATAACTTGCCTAAAGAAATCTTGTGGCTGCTGCTTGCAAAATTCTTTCACGGCGTTTTGTACTTCTTCGTCCGACTGAAAACGGTTACCTTCTAACGTTCTTTTTAGTGGCTCAAAGATGTGAAAATCGCAAGGCGATAAATCGGGACTATACGGTGAATGCTCTAATATCCTCCATTTCTTTTGCTGTAGATTTTCATTCACTACGTTAGCAACATGGTCGAGCATTGTCGTGAAGCAGAATGACTCCACGGGAAAGCTTCACTAGACGTTTTCATCTTATTACTTGATGGAGCGTGTTCAAAGTTTCATTATACAGGTTTGCGTTAATATGCACTCGAAGTTCTGTAAATTCTATCAACAAGGGTCTTTCATGGTCGAAAAAAATGTTAACATGACTTTACTGGCAGAAGGTTGAACTTTAAACTTCTTTGGTGACGGAGAATTTGCGTGTTTCCATTGCATCGATGACAGCTTAGTGGATGGTTTAAAATAATGACACCAAGATTCGTCGCCAGTAATTATCGACGAGAGAAAATCGTTTCCATTTTGTCAGTATTCCGTGAGGTGTTGCAAAGATAAGCCCATTCGCAAGCTATTTTGGTTCTCTGACAAAAAGCGAGGAACCCATTGCGCACAAACTTTGATGTAGGCTAGTTTGTGTACAATGCTATGAACAGACCCGATACTCACACCAACATTTTCTGAAATTATTCTGATTGAAACTCGACGATTTTCTCTAATCAGGCCTTTCACACATTCCATATTCCAGTCTGTTGACGCAGTACACATTGCACCTGGTCGCGGCTTATCATTCGTCCCTTCGCGTCCATTCTTAAACTTTCGACACCATTTCTTGACAGTTGGATACGCAAAACATGCGTTTTCATACACTGTTTGCATTCGTGTATGAATTTCCAATGGCAGCAAACCTTCAGCACACAGAAATTGAATGACCGCACGCTGACCACATTTAGT
This sequence comes from Platerodrilus igneus, assembly GCA_036346225.1. Taxonomy (NCBI): domain Eukaryota; kingdom Metazoa; phylum Arthropoda; class Insecta; order Coleoptera; family Lycidae; genus Platerodrilus; species Platerodrilus igneus. The sequence goes on from JARFIW010001146.1 coordinate 127,114, forward strand.
CGGATTGTTAACAACAAACTTCATTTCAGTCACAATACTTAAAATCGCTCTCAAATATATACGAGAGAAACTGACCAGTGGGAAATCTACAAACACCACTAACGTTGCAAAACGTCAGGTGAGTCATTACAATTGTTTCCAAGGCTAAACCGACCAAAGATGGGTTTCAATTGAAAAAGCTTCCTAGTTTAAAAATTTAAGAAAGTTTTAATATCTCTCCGATCTTGGGCCATAGAAATAAAATTTAAGGTTTCAGTGTGTTACTGAGCTCTTATTCAAAATACATTCGCCACTAGCTCTAACCTGGATTAACCCTAAGGAGATTTGGCTGCGATTTCCAAATCCCTTGTGGTAGCCTTCGAGATTTTCCTCTTATTCATGATGAAAGCAAGAGGTTTTACAAATTCTTAGCGATTCTATGCAAAGAAATTATTCCGTTATATTTCTAAATTCATTTTAAACATTCAGCTTCTATCGATCATAATGGTATATTATACTGTATTTGTGCGCGTTTCTTAGTAATGTACGAAAAGCTATTATAAGGAAGGAAAATCCTTTCTTTTGAGCTATTCGGAGTATATAACCAGGGATAGCTTATCGAATTCTATATCTTGTCTTTGTTTGGTATTATGTTAATAAAAGTAGTACGCACAACAAACAGGATGCTTGTCATCGGCTCCTACTCTCAACAATTCCATAAGTTTGACTCTTTGAACTTGTTTGCAAAATATATGAAATTGGAAGAATGCCATTATATTTTATAGAAAATGCTCTTGTTATGATACTAAAGAATGCAAAAGCAGACAGATCTAAAGAATATATAGCATTTAGTTTACCATTGCATGCTTCAACAATTTTAATTCCCACTATGGCGCAATTGGGATTGCCAAAGGAATGGTGAGGCCACATCAAATGCCTCAACCCGAAAACGGGAGCTCCATAATAAAACGGCAAGCCCGCGGAATTGATGACGGTTGGCGAAATAGTGACTCGTCAAAAAGTGTTGAACACTCGAAGGAATGGCTGTTACTGGAGCTTGCTCCAAACCGAAAGCATGAGCGATGGGGTAGGTTGGTATACTAGAACATAAAGGATATACGTCACCGTCTATAAACCAGTAGAAAACCGCCTAGAACCGCATACGGAGATTCTAGGGCGGCGACAAATTCCTGAAGAAAGATGCAACCCCTTCAGTCAAAACAAAGAAAAATAAAGAGGACCAAAAAGTGATTAATTGCTTGTTTGGCGTGGGACCTAAACCGGATCAGAGATATAAACCTTACAACCTAGCTATGGAGCTATGGAATATAAATATAGAAAAAGTTAAGAAAAAAAGAGTACTTACGGGGTTAGACTTTTGTATCACTAGTTGTCCAAGGGCAGGCTACAATTCTAGAAACGCAACAGTACTCTATTCTTTCATGTAATTTGGAATATAATTAAATTAATCTTAGGATAGGTCACAAAAGCATGAAATTAGCTTTTTTTAAATAAAGTTGTATTAAAAATATCAAAGATAGTCAAAAAATCATGGTTATAGTTCTGGTACAAAAAGTTTGTTTTATTGTTAAAATTTTGAATTCAGAAAAACCTAATAAAAAATAGAATGCCTAAAGGTTTTTAAACTATTGGTTGACTAAAGGGTCTGCTAAATATTAATGAGGTGCTAAAGCATAAATATGGTGTGTACCAAATGGAAAAAACGTTAGCTGGAAACTACCGCAGCATATGCTCTTAATTCTATTTCAAAATTTAAAAATGAGTAAATGTAATAACAGATAATATGTTCATGCACCATAGATACCAATTGTTCAAGTTCAAGTCAGTCATGTGCATACTGGTGGCACAACATCATTTTATTCTTTTACACGGTCAGTAATTACATTCTGCCACCTTACTCGCTTACATCTGGAAACGCTGAGCATTACCGCCCCAACGCCGTCAGCCAGCTAGCTCTTGTTAGCGAATTCACGTCGTATCACAATGAGGCGTGGAAGCACCAGCTTTGCCATTGTTGCCGACAGTAACTTCCTGAGTGTCTGTATTTTCTACTGGGCAAATAATTATCCCTTATTAGTTCATAATAATTTCCTTAGTTTAAGTTTGTATCTGTATTGCGAAGTAGACTCCACGTCTATTTGCCGTTTGTTCCTGTTGTGCTTATTAACACGCACTCATGTTAACCTGGTATTTATATTTATCCCGTACGAATCTGAAAATGATCAGAGTGCATAAACTTATTCGAATCCCAAAAAAGGAAAAGTCAGCTTGCTTATTTAAATACATTCCTGTACTTCTCTACAAATCCCCAGTGCTCTAATGAACAGGAAGAAATGTTGAACGAATATCGGTCTAAATCTTATCTAGCTTGCACAAAAAAGTCGCGAAAACGTAACAATCCCACTCACACAAGCTAACTTTGAGTGGAAAGGACGATCTTACGGCGGGATTGCGGTTGATGCCGAACACGTAGAAAGATAAAGGATTCACACGATGCAAATACCTAACTACTAATAGAACGCGTTGCCTGCAAATAGGCGTTGAAAACGTCTAAATTAGCTTTAAAATTATATAAAAGGCTACTGAATATTTAATACGCTGCTGTGTAGTACGTTGTTTTGTAACTGCTTACACCTACAAACTTTAGAAAATTACTATTTTATTCCTCAAAAGTTTTGCTTTTGTGACTAGGACAATTTTACTAAATTGTATTGCTTTAAAGGATGGTATAGGGAAGAAAAGAGATCAATGAAATTTGCAATATCAAAAATTTGGCGGAAACCCATTGACCACTCAAACAACTGGATACTTTTGCATTGTGGACTCTTCCGAACGCCTAACTGGCAAAAATGCACCAGCTATCGCGTATCCCAGCCTTCCTTTATCTATTGCCCCAGTATTATACAGTCCTCAGCTGCCCGTACCTGCTTTTCCTGAGATTTGAACAGACATCTTCAATCGACTAAAGCCAGTTTTAGTGTGAGGAAATCATTGAAAAACTTGATGACGATTTCATTGTGTAGATGATGGGAGACTCCCATACTTGCACTCACCAAATCCCATGCAGAGCTTTTGACGCAAGTTGTAGATCAGAGAAAGTGTCATCAAACGTTTTTATCTTCTTCACCTATCAAGATGGGCTTTGCTTTGCCACGATGTGACTGGTGTGTTCGAGGAAATAGGAAACGCATGTAACCCGAACGAGTAGCGCCTCTTCGTTGACAGCTCTTCAAGAAGTCTCAAAGCAGTGCTGCTGCATAACGGAAATAAGTATCCGTCCCTTCCCTTGAGTCATTCAGTATACCTCAAGGAGGATTAGAATAACACCAAAACATTGCTGAAAGTTTTGAAGTATGACGAATATGGTTGGGAGGTTATCGGCGACTTCATAATGCTGACGTTCTTAATGGGTCTGCAAGGCGGTTTCACTAAGTTTCCGTGCTACCTCTGTCTTTGGAACAGCAGAAACACCAATGCTCACCACAACAATCGCAACTGGCCACAGGGGACAGAGTTTTCTGTAAGGAAAAACAACGTCAAATGGGAGTCACTGGTAAACCCCTGAAAGTGCTGATGCCACCACTGCACATAAAGTTAGGGCTTATTAAACAATTTGTGAAAGCGCTATGTACGGAATCACCAGCCTTCAAGTACCTTCAACATTTATGCCCTAACCTTTCTGAGGCAAAGGTTAAAGCTGGTGTCTTCATTGGACCACAAATAAAGAAGATCCTGGAATGCGACGATTTCTTCAAGAAGCTCAACCGTAAGGAGAAAGCGACCTGGATAAGCTTTGTCGCGCAGTTGTTCGGGGTTTCTTGGGCAATCACAAGGCCGAAAACTATGTGGAGTTGATTGCGGATCTGGCAAGAAACTATGGAAAAATGGGTTGCTGGATGTCCCTCAAAGTTCACATGCTTGATGCTCATCTTGATAAATTCAAGGACACCATGGGAGCTTATTCGGAAGAGCAAGGAGAACGCTTTCATCAAGATAATGTACTTTGAACGACGCTACCAGGGACAGTATAATTAGAACGTGATGGGAGACTACATTTGGGGGCTAATTCGCAAAAGTGATTTGCAGTATAATCGAAAATGTCAAAAAAATTACAGACTTGTAAATGATTCGTGGTCATTTTTATATACATATTAATTTTGCCATATTCGTTTTTGTTGTTATTTTATATGTGAGCGGATGCACGTAAATTTGACCGTTATCTTATTCGAAATAGGCAAGTTTCAAATTTTCGTTGTCCCAGTCACAAAAGCAAAGTTAGAAGTTGTACCTACATTAGGGCTTATTTACGTAGCAATTGCCTAAACAGATCTTTCATAACTATGTCAAGATATTCTAGGATTAGAATGTGTGGTTCTAATATACAAATTGTATTTACGAGGCTTGTTCAATTGAAACCCATCTTTGATTCAGGAAAAATTTATTGACGACTAAATTTACAAATAATTACCACTTCGATTAAAACACATATCCCATTGTTTCGTCAACCTATGTATACCCTGCCTAAAGAAATCTTGTGGCTGCTGCTTGCAAAATTCTTTCACGGCGTTTTGTACTTCTTCGTCCGACTGAAAACGGTTACCTTCTAACGTTCTTTTTAGTGGCTCAAAGATGTGAAAATCGCAAGGCGATAAATCGGGACTATACGGTGAATGCTCTAATATCCTCCATTTCTTTTGCTGTAGATTTTCATTCACTACGTTAGCAACATGGTCGAGCATTGTCGTGAAGCAGAATGACTCCACGGGAAAGCTTCACTAGACGTTTTCATCTTATTACTTGATGGAGCGTGTTCAAAGTTTCATTATACAGGTTTGCGTTAATATGCACTCGAAGTTCTGTAAATTCTATCAACAAGGGTCTTTCATGGTCGAAAAAAATGTCAACATGACTTTACTGGCAGAAGGTTGAACTTTAAACTTCTTTGGTGACGGAGAATTTGCGTGTTTCCATTGCATCGATGACAGCTTAGTGGATGGTTTAAAATAATGACACCAAGATTCGTCGCCAGTAATTATCGACGAGAGAAAATCGTTTCCATTTTGTCTGTATTCCGTGAGGTGTTGCAAAGATAAGCCCATTCGCAAGCTTTTTGGTTCTCTGACAAAAGCGAGGAACCCATTGCGCACAAACTTTGATGTAGGCTAGTTTGTGTACAATGCTATGAACAGACCCGATACTCACACCAACATTTTCTGAAATTATTCTGATTGAAACTCGACGATTTTCTCTAATCAGGCCTTTCACACATTCCATATTCCAGTCTGTTGACGCAGTACACATTGCACCTGGTCGCGGCTTATCATAGGTATTTTGCATTATTTTGCGTATTAAAATAATACGCATCCAACTAACTTATGGTATTTGAAATATAAATCTAAAGCGTTTGAAAATTGCTTGCAATTGACTCAACCATTTGGATTTATTTCATTTGATTTACTAATTTTCATTTAACTTATAATGTACCTTATAGATAAATAATTCAGAAAAAGTTATTAGTCATAGAAATAGAATTATAAAATGGCAAATCGTTGTGTAACGTTCATTTTCTTATTTTAAAAATTTTCCTTTATTTGGATAATATATCTATAGCTATGCCATCGTCGCACTTCGATGTATTTAACGTTCAGTTGCCTGCTGCTCGCCAACGTTCTGTGTTCCTAAATAATGTAGAATATAATTCAGATTTCACACAATTAGGTTTATACCTTGACTAGCTCAGTTCGACCCCACACAGAGTGCACGGCGATACGATAACAGAAGAATTTTTACCCCCTTTTTTTTCTCTCTAACACTTCATACCTAAATAATATAAACGAAATAACCAAAATTTTGTATAATAAACCAAGAAATATGTACAATTTGCACTTCTACAACCTTCGTATTATTATTCGGTATTTAAAGTTCTTGCTTGGATCAAAGTAAAATATAAATTCGTTTACCACCAAATTATAACCCTATTAAAATATAAAGCTAGCAAAAATAACACTGTATTATATTAGAAGTCTCGTTGAACGTTCAATGACACTTCTTAATTTCTATGTATCAATCAAAATTTTTTGATGACTTTTCACATAAATATCTAAGTACATGCAACTTTTAAATGTTCAAAAAATTTCAGTCTTATGCTATAAATTAATTATCGCTAACCTATTCACTATATATATATATATATATATATATATATATATATATATATATACATATAAATATCAGCGCATACACAATAAAATCCACGCAAATATCTCACAAACCTCTGCAAGCTCAGTAATTTCAGACACATTGATCTGCATGCACAATAATGCTAGTTTTTGAGTTTTACTGTTCATTGGTTGTCTCCTGAATTCAAAACGGAACATACCTTATTTTGAATGAAACTTTTTTCCGGCGCTGATGCGGGAGAAAACATTTCAAAAGAACTAAATTTAATCTCAATGGAATATTTCTCAGTCAAAAATTCATCTACTAGTTCATAATAGTTTAGCTAATTTGGTGAAAGGTATTAAAGTTGTACGAATCTGTTAGATCTTTTATTCATTCGTTTCAGTTGGTTGTAAACGACTCGCTGAAGTTCCTGCCTGAAATTTTAGATATGAGAGCCGCTGCAAGACGGATTGTTACTAATTTTAACTATTCAGGTGTAGCTCAAGAAAAAATAAAATTATTCATAGAGATTTTTACCTACCAGAACATCGGCTAGTTCAAGATGTCAGTACCAGGTGGAATTCTACTTATTACATGCAAGAAAAGCTGATGGAACAGGAACGTAGTGTATCGTTCTACATGACTGAGTATACCACAGAGTATAATATGCCAGCTCAGCAATGGGAACTTATGGAACAGTGCTTGAGACTGTTCAAGCCATTTGCAGGACTTACCTAGATTGCCAGTTCCGGTTCTTCCATGCATATCTGATGTGATACCACATGTTGCAACATTATTGCGATATTTAGAAAAAAAAGAGATAGTAGATGGTTACGTTAAATTTCCGAAATTGATTGATTTATGCATGCTGCATACAAATACTAATTTTCAACTAAACCGTTCTTCGCTTATTTAGAGACGCCTTAAAAAATTTTCTAACTTCCCATTCATTAAGTAATTTAACAAGCTGGACTTTCTTTCAATTGAATGAGTACTTACATAAGTCCCTAGTGTTTAGTACATCGATAAATACATATAGACTTTTATATAATAATCTTTTTTGCTTTGCAAAGATTAAAATTCTCTGAAAGAAGTTAAACACGTGCATCAAATACTTTAATGGCCTTTTTTGAAAGATTAAAAAATCGGCGATTATAAATACTTCGAAATACATTTCAACCACCAGCAAAATAGAAGCTTTTAATGATTTACTATCTAGACTATTACGGAGAAATTCTATCTAGTGGTATTCTGTTATCTCGCAGATGTGCACGTTTATGAGCAATATTCATAGAAATCGTTATGTTGTCATTAATTGGGCTTTGTTTGTCCGACAGATGCTTTGCAGTTGTTTTATTGAAAGACTTAGTGGCGCGATTCGCAGAATACTTGACAATTTATGATGGGAATTGTTTTTGGAAACGAAAACATGTTGCTTTCTCTTCCTATAAATACAGACTGGGTCTTGAAAGCCTCTATTTCTATACAAAGCCCTTTTTCGTAAAGGAACCCTGTAAGTCGCGGAGCAAATTAAGATGCTTTACTTTATTTAGTGTTACAGTCAAATCAAATTGTTTTATATAGTATCCAGTTCTGTTAGCAAGCGTAGTAGATACTTCCAGATCGGCTACGATGGTATTAGAGGAAAACTAGTACTATTCTTAAGGTACAAGTTATTCTGTTTTTTTTCCTCAATGCTGCCATGAAAGCTAACCACTTCTGTTGTTGGTTGTTAACCACGTATGTGCTGAAGTTTTTCTTACTTGTGGTCACAGTAAATTACTGACCGCGTATAAAAATTTACTTTCTCATCTCAGTGCACAAGTAATTCCATAATTATTTTTACAAGTTACATTAATATAAATCGAAACTCGCGTTAGAGCAGTTTTCACTGTTTTTTAAATTAATGGTAACGTCAACAGCTTTTACTACATTATAAGCTACAGTAAGTTAATACTTGGTTGATTTCAGTTAGGATTAAGTTATTTCTCTTAGAAAGTGCACTTCACAGAGCATCTAAAAGTAGTGTATACATTCTCTCTAATTTTCTTCTTGTATATATTTAGGGTTTGTGTATTATGTAAGTATATATGTAGATGCTACTTAGATTTTAAAATTTTACATCTATATTGGCTTAAATGTATATTTTTATGTTGTGTTATATGCGAGTTGATGCATTTGTTTCCATTATGTTGTAACAGGGCGATTAAGTAGATGTTCCATTTAGTATCTGTAGATATTACTTTTTATAGTATGTTAACTAACGGTTTATAAATAAATCTACTTACTGAGGTTTCCAATTTTTTTCTGTGTGACCCACCTCCACTCTTTTCTTAAGGGTTGTCACATTCGTAACTTTCTGAGTAATTTGCTTCATCGACTCTACTTGGGTTTACATAATTATCTGTGTTCGGGTATAACTTGATTATTAAAATATTTTATTCCTTGGTGAAATAGCTCTTTGGAAGTAAAGTTTCGTTTCTGTGTATTGTCGGGTTTAATTTGAGATAGGTTACTGTTCTGTCTGGTGTTGCCAGATGACGTGTCCATAGGGGTTCATTTGTAGTAATTATTGGGATTATTACTATTTCTGTTAGGGTTTACGCCGAAAGTTTGCCATGTTCAATTTGCCTTCTGATTGAACTTGGGTGTTAATGTCGGTTTGGGAAATTGTCAATTTTATACGATCATTTGTCTAAAAATCCTGTAGAATTTTATTTAATATTCAAGTACAAAAGTTAAATATTCTAAATCTATTCTATTATTACAAATTATAGAAGATTGTTTGGTTATTAAAGGTTAAAAATTCTTGCAATATGGGTTATAAATAAGTTTAAAAGTGCCGTTTGTTAAAACGCTTGGGAAACATTCTAATAAGGCGGAAATTTGTTCTAAATTATGAACAAGTTGCATAGAAATATGTTTAATTCGATAGCATGGAATGCGGGTTTGGGGTTAACAGATATTAGAATGTTGGCAATATGTATTTGCTTTAATATTAGAAAGTGTAGTTTATCAAGAGCATTTACTTTGACAATACTATTATTACGTTAAAACGTTGGAATTATGTTGTCTCAAACATTTGTTTACAAACACAGATTTCGAATAATGGAAATTTTCCACCTTGTCACCTATTTAATCTTTATTAATCAAAACGATAAATTTCTATGGTTTTATAAGGGACATGGCAACAATTATATACTTACTTATATAATTCTACAGTGTTGGTTGCAGATATGCTTAATAGGCGGAAAAGACGATGTTTTGAAAACGCCAAATCGAGTTTATAGGCAGACATGATTCGTAGAATTTTTCATGTTATATCGAGGCCACTCGTTTCGTTATTTTCGTTTATCCGCAAGTGATGTTTTGAAAATAATTTCTATGTGGTTGTTTGGTCGAGAGAAAATGGTTTTGAAGGGAAAGTACGTTACCAATTTGTGGATTATCTTCACCTATATATACAAGTTAAGCTGCGAAAGAGATGATTTGTATGAAGCGTCCTTTCACGTGAAGAGACCTGAAAAGTCGCGATGTTACCTAAGATGCTTTCTTTTAAGAGTCATTCTTGTGGTTCAGTTGTGTAAAATCAGAAGTAGTAAATAAGTGCAATTGTCTAGTAAAAATGTGCGGTCTACTAACAGTTGCGAGTAAATACGCACTTTCAGTGCTGCTACGTTAGTTATAACTGAATGCGATGAGAGCATACTGGAGATCGTGGAGTGGTTGACTCAAAATCCAGCCCACTTTCATTGAATACAAAAAGGGGCTTACGGGAGGATCATTTTGTTATTTTTTCTTTGATGTTTTAGAGGAAACCGATTTAACTTTCTGTGGTTGATAACCACGCCGGCACTCAAGCTTTTACGCGTGGTTATTGCAGCTACATGCTCAGACTTCGGTTCAAAATTAACGATGCGATATGAGTGCTAAAGGTGATTACGCGATTGTTTTTCAAGTCATAATAAAAATAATCGTAAATTTGGGTAGAAGCACCCTGATAAAATTTATTCGATTTAGTTAAGGCTACAGAACCTAGGTTTGTGTAGAAATAATCTGATAAAATTTACTTGTTTTGATTAAGGTTGCGGAAATGCGAACGTCCACAGCTAGTAGTGATTAATTATAACTTAAAATAAGCTTATTATTTGGAAGGTTATAAAAATTATTTTTAGCGTTATACTATTGTTTTTGGGTTCGTCTTGAAATGCATTTCAATAGGTTGTAACAACCCGATTTTCAATCGCTTTGTTGAGCATAAAATTGTATCATTATTTCTTATATAATGTTACGCTACTGCGTACCAAAACTTAGATTATTATCAGTTGACACAATTTAATTATTACTTGTATATTTCACGAACCGTGGTGGAATAATCTCATACAAGCGAATGCTTCTATATTTTAAAAAGCTTTCGTTTTACATCTACGGTACCTGGGATCGCATAATATTTACAATACAATGTATTGAGAGGGTGAGTTTCTGGTATTTAAACATATGGTGCGGCTGCAGGGCCGGACGGATTCATTGGGGGGTTTGCAGGAATGTGGGCAGATGTAAAGAAGCGGCAAGGATTCCAGGCCTTTTTTTGATGTGTGTCTTTGGGTGAAGAGGTGTTTTGAGTGTTGCTTAGAACACGTAAGTACTTATTTTGTTTGAAAGGACATTTATTTTAATAATGCAAGTAACCCTTTGCTATAAATTTCCTTCTGATACTACATCGATTTATGTAGACCATTATTGAATTGTAACGAGTTAACCTGAGTATTAATTCTGGGTACCGGTGTACATACATTATCGGGCTTGTCAAATAATTGTTACTTCTTTATGAACAACGTTGCCCGCGAAGTCATTTTGTTGTTTTGTGTTATGAATATTTACAAATGGTTGGTTACAAAGACTTTTCATTGTTGTTTTCTTTGTAAAGTAAGAAATGGTTTAACACAAGATGTACAGCATTAATATATTTTTATAAATAACGTTTCGCTTTTATACTGTACTTACAAATACCTTTTGTAATATATTGCATCTGTGCACAATATTAATTTTATTTGTATAATTTTAAAATAGATTCTTGTACTTTTTGTATTAAACGCTGATGCAGACATTTGATAAGGTGTGGTATTGCGTCTATTTGGAATTTTTAGTTCTGTTTTATCAATTAGCATAGTTGCTTGTAAAACAAGTAATCTGTAAACAATTAAAAATAGGATATGCAATCTTATTAGTGATTTTGTTAAATTAATTAAAGGTATTAAGTTAATCATAGTTAGGCTAAGGTTAGGTATAGGTGATGACGTGCACGTCCCAAGATAACAATTAGGTTAGATAGAGTTACGTTATTTTATGTCGGAATAGTGGGCCCTGTAGGCCTTATTGCATTTCGAGTTCCAGACTGTTATTTATTTGTTTATACATGCTATTCCTGACAATCGATGGTATAATAAAATGTTATTGCTTTTTCTAAACTACGAGTTTATTTCATGACTAATTTTATTAGGCATCAGTGCCTTTCCGCTGATTGGCGCCCATGTTTATTATAAATTGTTAATATATGTATTGATGATTTTTATCCATATCGCATATTTGGTAAGTACAAGCAAGGGTTTAGTTAAGAGTTTGAACCACGACCTACGCCGATGAGTTTAGTCTGCCTGGCCTTAATTAACCGTCTTGACTGGTCTTTACAGGCCCTCGACGGACGGTTGATTATGCAATTATTACACTAGCGCCTAACGCTTGGGGCTCGAATTTTGTATCGTTTTACGTTGCTCAATTTTTCAAACATAATTGTACTAACGCAGACACTTTTGAATTGTTGTGCTGAAGCATTTGCTTTTACTTGCCAAGTTGAATGTACATTATAATTTTTTTGAGGAGTTAACATATGCGTGTATTTTGAATTTATTGAACTGACATTATTATTGAAAATGTTTATAGTAGAGTCTTTAAAAGCTGACGAGCTGAGTCACGAATTATTAATTCGAAATTCAGATCCTTCTGATAAAACTGTTGATGTTAAAAGAAAATTATTACGTTCCAAACTTGCATTAGAAAAATGGATGTTTCAATTTTTCTAACTACGAAAAAATTCAAATTAATCAAAAAGACGAATTAAATTGTTTAGAACAAAAAATTAATGAATTGGAATCCTTGCTTCATTCTTATAAAATTACTCCTAAGAAAAATGAATATTTACGGTTGCATACCAGACTTTCACACGTCTATCGAAGGTTAACATACACAACCTTCAATGAAGAATATTCTTCATTTCATTCACAAATATTTTCTCGCTGTATTAAGTCTATTGAAATGTTAGAGCAAGTCCATGAAGAACAAGAATTTAATTCCAACTTTACGTATTTTTCTTTAGGTGTTAATCGCGACTCTACTCATGTTCCTACCGGAAAAGACCTACCTTCTACGTCCAACATTGTCACCCACACTGAGCCTTCAGTTGGTATTTCAACTAAGGACCTTAGTACCTTAATTGACTCGCTTAATAGAACTCGTTCAGCGGTTCCGATTTATAAATGGGGTCTCCAGTTTACGGGTGATCCGAAAAATATTTCTGTTTTATCTTTCATTCAACGTTGCAATGAGCTTCAGGTTGCTCGGAAGGTTTCTTCTGAAGATTTATTCGAAGGAGCCATTGACCTATTTTCTGATTCGGCTCTGGCTTGGTTTAGAGCCACCCGTTCCTCTGTTCATTCCTGGGATGAATTAATTTACAAACTTAAACAAGACTTTCTCCCGAGGACTACAATGAAAATTTATTGGCCGACATAAAGGCGCGAAAACAAAAATTGAAGAGTCCCCTATTGTTTATATTTCTACCATGGTAAATTTATTTGCTCAATTGGATGAAGCTATTGCAAACTCCGAACAACTGAAAATTATTAAAAGAAATTTGCAATCTTTTTATGCCACTCAATTGGCTTTGATTCAGGTTACGGACATTTCGCACCTAATCTCTTTATGTAAAACCTTGGAAGGTATTAAATTACGACATGCACCTGTCGAGGAGCTTCCACTTCCAACAGATTGCCATTCAGTCCAAATCCTAGGGTCCTTGTTTCACCTACTACAAAAAATATAGTAGCAAGAACTGATATTTCTAATTTCTCAAAAACGAATACTGCCAAGTCTACTACAATTTGTTTCAACTGCAAAAAATTAGGTCATTCATTTCATATCTGTGCCGAAAAACTCGCATTATTTTGTTATTTGTGCGGACAACACGATGTTACTTCATTGGATTGTCCAAAATGCTCCCAGAAGTCAAAAAACTAGTTTCGAAGAGTCATTTCGTTAGCCGATGTACCTCTTCACCAAAATTTGCGCTGGCTGACAAAAAGATTTTTTTCCGATTGGCTTCAAAAAGTCAAAAATTTTTTACAAACTACTAGAATTTCTTCTAATTTCTATAATTCTGAAAGAGATTCCAGACCTCATATCGCTGTTAAAATTTTTAACGATAATTTAGTTGCTCTATTGGATTCTGGCGCAACGACCACGATATTAGGGAAATCGGGAATATTTTTAATTGACAAATACGATTTAAAATTAAATCGTAACGATGAGTTTTCGTCACTCTCTACGGCTGATGGTACTTCACAGTCTATTCTTGGTAAGATTACTTTGCCACTTTGTGTTAATGGTCTCACTCATGAATTATCAATTTTGGTTTCTGATACAATTGAGAATGCCCTTACCCTTGGTGTAGATTTTTGCCAATTATTTGAAATTAAAGTAGATTTTTCTAAAAAAGAATTTTTTGCTTGTTCTTCTGAAATTGATACTTTTCATATGATTAAATGTGCTGATGAATTGGATGAAGGTCAAAAATCCGAATTGAATCGTATTATTTCTTTATTTAACTTACTTGATCGTCCAGAATTGGGTCGAACTGATAAAGTCACTCATACTATTATTACTGGCGATGTTATTCCAATTAAACAACGTTATTATCCTTTATCACCTGCCATGCTAGCACATGCAAATAAAGAGATTGATGAGATGCTGGCTCAAGGCATTATTAGCCCGAGTTCTAGTCCTTGGAATTCGCCGATGCTGTTGGTTAAGAAGAAGTCTGGAGAATTTCGTGTTTGCTTTGATGCAAAAAAATTGAATTCTGTAACAAAAAAAGATGCGTATCCTCTTCCATTTTTAAATGACATACTTGATAGGTTTCGCAACGCCAGGTACTTAACCTCTATTGATTTAAAGAAAGCTTTTGGCAAATACCTTTAGACGCGGCGAGTAGAGAAAGACTGCCTTTACAGTTCCTCGCCGAGGTTTATTCGAGTATAATGTAATGGCTATGGGTTTAACCAACGCGCCTAGTACACTTCAGCGGCTCATGGAGTCTATTTTTGGCCATTCCTTGTCGCAAAATGTTTTTGTTTATTTAGATGATATTATTGTCGTATCGAGTACTTTTAAAGAACATATTGAAATTTTAGAGGAAGTTTACAAAAGACTTAGAGATGCGAATTTTACCATTAATCTTTCAAAATGTGAATTTTGTAAACCCAAGTTATTATATTTGGGTTATGTTGTTGATAAAGACGGTCTTCATACCGATCCTTCTAAGATAGATGCTATAGTCAATTTTCCGCTACCTAAGACAGCCACAGAAATTAAACGTTTTACTGGAATGTGTTCGTGGTATCGTCGATTCATCAATGATTTTTCCACAATTTTGGCTCCGATTAATGACCTATTAAAAGCAAAAGGAAGTCTCAATCTATTACCTGGAATGAAGAAGCTCTTAAATCCTTTGCAAAATTAAAGCTTGTCTTGGCCAGGCTCCCATTTTGGCTAGCCCTGACTTTACTAAACATTTCTACTTACAATGTGATGCGTCGAATTATGGTGTTGGAGTTGTGCTGACTCAAGGTGAGGGCGACAACGAAAAGGTAATTGCTTACGCATCTCGTGCTCTTAATAAGGCTGAGAAAAATTACTCGGTGACAGAAAGGGAATTGTTAGTTGTCATTTTGGCATTCAGAAATTTAGGCCTTACATAGAAGGCACACACTTCAAGGTTATTACCGATCATCATTCTTTGATCTGGCTTAATAACCTAAAAGATCCTTCAGGTCGATTAGCGCGTTGGAGCGTTAAGCTTCAGCAGTTTGATTATGAGGTGATTCATAGGAAAGGTAAACTACATGTTGTACCTGATGCTCTTTCCAGAGCTCCTGTTGAAATTAATTCTTTAAAATTTTCTTCTGCTGATATCGATGACTGGTACAAAAAGATGCTATCAGAAATTTCTAATAAACCTGATTCTTATCCGGATTGGAGAGTTGAAGATGGAAAAATTTATAAATATATTTTTAATAATTTAACAATTGAATCAAATTTGGTGGAATGGAAACTAGTTGTTCCAAAGTCGAGTCGTAATGAGATTTTGCAAAAGTGTCACGATGACCCTACCTCGGCTCATTTAGGAGTTTTCAAAACTTTTTCAAAGATTAAAGAGTTATATTATTGGCCCAAAATGAAGTCGGACATTTCTAAATATATTCGCAATTGTAAAATTAAAAAGCTTTCGTTTTACATCTACGGTACCTGGGATCGCATAATATTTACAATACAATGTATTGAGAGGGTGAGTTTCTGGTATTTAAACATATGGTGCGGCTGCAGGGCCGGACGGATTCATTGGGGGGTTTGCAGGAATGTGGGCAGATGTAAAGAAGCGGCAAGGATTCCAGGCCTTTTTTTGATGTGTGTCTTTGGGTGAAGAGGTGTTTTGAGTGTTGCTTAGAACACGTAAGTACTTATTTTGTTTGAAAGGACATTTATTTTTAATAATGCAAATAACCCTTTGCTATAAATTTCCTTCTGATACTACATCGATTTATGTAGACCATTATTGAATTGTAACGAGTTAACCTGAGTATTAATTCTGGGTACCGGTGTACATACATTATCGGACTTGTCAAATAATTGTTACTTCTTTATGAACAACGTTGCCCGCGAAGTCATTTTGTTGTTTTGTGTTATGAATATTTACAAATGGTTGGTTACAAAGACTTTTCATTGTTGTTTTTCTTTGTAAAAGTAAGAAATGGTTTAACACAAGATGTACAGCATTAATATATTTTTATAAATAACGTTTCGCTTTTATACTGTACTTACAAATACCTTTTTGTAATATATTGCATCTGTGCACAATATTAATTTTATTTGTATAATTTTTAAAATAGATTCTTGTATTTTTTTGTATTAAACGCTGATGCAGACATTTGATAAGGTGTGGTATTGCGTCTATTTGGAATTTTTAGTTCTGTTTTATCAATTAGCATAGTTGCTTGTAAAACAAGTAATCTGTAAACAATTAAAAATAGGATATGCAATCTTATTAGTGCTTTTGTTAAATTAATTAAAGGTATTAAGTTAATCATAGTTAGGCTAAGGTTAGGTATAGGTGATGACGTGCACGTCCCAAGATAACA
Source organism: Platerodrilus igneus (assembly GCA_036346225.1). Lineage (NCBI taxonomy): Eukaryota > Metazoa > Arthropoda > Insecta > Coleoptera > Lycidae > Platerodrilus > Platerodrilus igneus. The sequence continues at coordinate 143,745 of JARFIW010001146.1, forward strand.
ATTAGGTTAGATAGAGTTACGTTATTTTATGTCGGAATAGTGGGCCCTGTAGGCCTTATTGCATTTCGAGTTCCAGACTGTTATTTATTTGTTTATACATGCTATTCCTGACAATCGATGGTATAATAAAATGTTATTGCTTTTCTAAACTACGAGTTTATTTCATGACTAATTTTATTAGGTATCAGTGCCTTTCCGCTGATTGGCGCCCATGTTTATTATAAATTGTTAATATATGTATTGATGATTTTTATCCATATCGCATATTTGGTAAGTACAAGCAAGGGTTTAGTTAAGAGTTTGAACCACGACCTACGCCGCTGAGTTTAGTCTGCCTGGCCTTAATTAACCGTCTTGACTGGTCTTTACAGGCCCTCGACGGACGGTTGATTATGCAATTATTACAAGGTAAGGGTTACTTTTCTTTTCATTTTATTGCTGTATGCTTTTGTAGTTATTTAATAAAGCAATGGGCAATATGTAAGTTGATATGTGATTGGGGAGTGATCCCTAATTAATATTTGCTTTAATTTTATATTTTATATGCTAGTTAACTTTTTCTTGTATAGCATGTTAACAAGGTTTTTATAAATATTCTTTTGGAGACCATGTTTTTATCTAAAGGCCTATAATAAAATCATTTCATGAGGTTTCTTATTTTTCTTTTTGGATGATACACCCCTCTCTACGACGTTCAGCTAGCGTAGGCTCTTACAAATTCTTATAATTCTTTTTTCCCTTTTTTTTTGTTGCGGTACTCGGTGTGGGCTGCTTTCTTTGCTGTCTGTGCTTTCCTTGGTTTCTTTGCTTTTTTGCGTGTCCGCACGGATTTACCGTAACATAAAATTTGGAATACCCAACGAGGAACCCCGATTTTCAAAACCTTCCTGTTTTGCTGAATTTTTGCTCCAATTCTTCGAAAACATTCTTTTTCTTAACATTTCGCTAGATTTCGGAAAATTCTTGTTACTTAACGTTTGTCCCCGATTTTATTTGAAAACATTTCTTTTTACTTAATGCTTGGCTTGATTTTATTTGGAAATCTCTATTTTTACTTACCGTTTGGCCCGAATTTTTCTGTACACACAACGTTACGTCCTGATAAAATTTCTTTTGGGTTCGTTTTTGTGTTCCTTGTCCTGTACTCTGTGATTTTCTGTAAGCTTTCAGTTTTGTTGAGTAACCTGAATTGTGTTTTCACTGGCATTTTTGTTGCTAAATTAACTACCCTAGTTTGGGTTCCAAAACCAGAACAGTGGCCGTTATGATCGTAAAATTTTTCCCCTTTTTAGAAATATAATTAACACGCCTAGCCAAATTACCTCTATGTCAGAATTCGATCACTTCAAGGTTATCGAGTTTTGACGTCCGCCCTTATGTCACGATTGACAGCCTGACGCGATACGTAACCTTTCACTAGGTATTGATATATTATTGAGTACTGAATGTGTTGTCAAATATACCCTGTGTGGTATTGGATGCTTTTGATTCCCAGAATTAAATCTCCAATCAATAATAGCAATCAGAAGATTTAGATCTAAATAATTACCTCTTATAATCCTGTGTGGACAGCGTCTTACAAGGTATCAATGGCATACAATTTTCAAACTCCTTCGGCAGTGACATTCAAACCTAACGCAATTGTTTGTTTTAGTTTTACTAATGTTACAAAAAACCTTTTGTAAGGGTTGATTCTAAATCATTTACGGAAAATACGTTTGCTACTAATGGATACTTATTACTGGTGCTGGTCTTCACTACTCGCAGCTGTCTCACGATGCTCTTCGCTGTTGGAACAATTAGGGTGCGTCGATTGTCTTAGGCTCCTGGTACCTATGCTAACAGTTGTGGTGCTTCGATCGATTTCTGAACCCTTGGACTTGGCCAAGCTTACCGCAATAGTCATACTCTTCTAAAACTCCTCTAGAAATATCCTAGTATCACAAGCATTATGCCTGGCTCTTCTTATTTACACCAATATTTGCTGGATAAGGGCTATTTACCTTCTAGTCACTTTTAACAGCTTCTATTAATAAATACCACCAAATTTAAACATAACTTCTCTTTATTTTCAGAGTTTGTAAGCCCGTTTTTGTTAAAAAGTCATTAAAAACTTTTTCCAAAAATTTTCTGTTTCAATAATAATGTTTCTATGGCAACATCATTAGCAATCATTTTTTACTTCTAAATCTACACACTATGTGTCTTTTAAAATTGTCCTAGCCCACTAATTCCTTAATATACTACATACAATGTATGTCACTCATTTCAAATGCATGATAACCAATAACAATCTTTTAACTAATTAACTTTTAATTTTAATATTGAACTCTAAATATTACAAACTGACGTGCAACCCTAATATTACAACTAAACTACTAAAATACTGTAAATTTTGATGGTTATATAATACAAACGGAAGGTGGTCTTAATCCAAGGCATTTACATCAGAATAATAAGTTTGACTTTTATTTTGGATTCCATGTTCTTAAAACGTTTCAATAAATGAATCATGCTCTTCCATACGCTGACGTCGTCCACCACCAGTGAAAAGCTAGCACATGACATCCCCTGGTTACCATTAATCATGGAGGTTTAACACCGAGAATCTCAAGTATCCTTTTATTACTATGACCTGTGTTTTTTTAACTTTTGCTTTTTGATTAAAGATTTTAAAAGTATGAATAAATGTCCCCCTTATGCTTTATTATTATTTTAATAAGATATATGCAAACGCACTCCCTCCCCCTCCCCTCAAGTATATAAACCCACCCCAACCCTCATTGTTTCAATTAATATTTCGTTTAGTAGTAAATAATCAAATAGATAGGTATTAATGGCAAAATTAATTTAGGTATTTACTATATCATGTTTTAGTTAAAATTAGCATAAATAATTAGTTGAAAACATTTATTCAGTTCAGTTAATATTTTAACTAAACTTTGGTTCGAACAGTAGCAAAATGGTGTAATTAATTTATTCAATTTTATCAAAACCCGGTTTTATTGGTTCTCCCAAACTGTTTAGCTTTTACATACCAAAGTTTTTGTATATGCGTACTAAATGTTAATTAAACTGTAATTTTTACTAAACACTTTAGTAAAATTATTTTTTTCAGTGCAATTGATATGAATATATGTCGAATTTCTGTTCACAGTAATTGCTGCTCACATCTAAAATTGACTTAATCAGGCTGTCGTAATTATAATCGTAATACATATTAAATAATTCACAACACTGTGTTAATATTTTGTACAGTGAAATAATTACTCCTATGACGGGGTCCCTCTGGCTTTTGGGAATAATGACAACTCTTTTAAATAAATTAAACTAATGTGTATATAGTGTACGATTGATTTCATACGATGTAAAATATGTAAAATGTACAACATTGCAAATTTTAACATAACTAACCCTGCCAGTAGTTATTGATTTAACTCTAGGAGTTCAACACACGACCTTTTTAATGCTAGAGTTCCAGGACAGCAATCTTAGCAAACAGTTTCAAGGGATAAAGTTCGATTGATTACATTACGAAAACAATGCAGAAACGCAGTGAAGTCGCGGACATTAAAAGTTACACGGAATTGGAAACATAGTTTTCAGCACTTTTCGGTCATTAGAAACACTGCACTTCCAGAAAAACATTTAAATATATTAGTCCATTTTAGAATTTTAATGAAAAATAATCTACATTTCTATCCACTAAAGCGTGTTACTAGTTAAATCAATTACTACACTACTACAAACACTAATAAATCGAGCCTATTGGCGGGGCTATTTTTTCACGAACACAACAGAGCGTGAAATTATTTAATGTGTTTCTATCAAAATAGGATCGTCCAGGTTTTCAATTGACCCGTTGAAATTGTAACAAGACTAACGATATCTAATCGCTGCAAAAGCAGCTTTAACATGAATATAAAACATAAATAAAGACTTACTTTATTTTCCATTGTCTGATCTCCGACTTAATAGTACTATGGAAACTGCATACTAATTAAAAGCACAAATCTAATATCTATTATAACGGGGAGCAGATAGCTTTATTTAATGTTACAAAAGAGACTATAATATTAACGTAAGGATTAACATATTAGCTTTAATAATGAAAGGGCCATATTCACAAGTAAATACAAAGTGGGCCCAAGCCTGCCAAAACCGTGACCGGCCATTAGATAGATCTTGACGTGTTCCAAGGGCACTTTTGGATCTTCGAAATTCACACTTGCCATATTATGAGTACCAGTCTTATGAAATTTTTTTTTTAAATAATAAGAATTCGATAAGTATATTGCGGAATAAGATATGGAATGGAGGCCCGATCAGTTTGCGTCAACTTGTTTGGGAATATCTCCTTACGCCGGCGGTGGGGGGTGTCCCGGAAGTGTGTGCGACACCAACTTGACGAACATTTTTTATAAAAAGACTCGATATAAAATCGTCTTCTGTTTTTTCTACCAAGGCACCTGCATTAAACTCACTATCTTGTGGCGTATTGTGGGCCGCATATGTCATGCCATCAACTGTATTCATCGGAATGTAGTAAGCGACATTTTTGGTGATTTTGTTTATACGTGTTGTAATCGGCGTTTTATTATACTATTTGATAAGGGATCTTCATCTAATTATTCCATATACCTCAGATGTTTTTCATCATTTTGATATGTTTGTCTTTCAATTGTATTTCAAGTCTATTAATTGATTGTTAAGGCTATGTTGTTATTCCTAGTTGTAATAGTAATAATCAAGGCCTTTCAATAAACTGCTTGCTACTAACGCTGCGAATTATGCCTACCTCTAGCTCGGTCTCCCGAAATGAAGGAGGATGAGGTGGCAGAAGAATCGCAGCATGCGGAAACCAAGGCTCCAGCATCCCCTATTTTTTCCACACTTAACTTCGAATTATTTTTGAAATTCTACACCGTGCATTTCTGCCACAAACACAGCAACAACGCTCTGACACTGGCACAACGAGTACAGTTTCCGTGATAATGGCTCATGACAGGAGGAGTTTCCGCAGCTTGGTATTTGTTGAAAGGTTGTTGGGATTCCGGCGGTGGATTACGTGAAGAATGAGCAACTGTTTCGTTTTGGATAGGCAGCATATTCTGACGATGCTGCTGCACGACTGGATTTGACCTAGGAACTGTTGAATTCAGGATATAGGAGCATCGACAAAGATATTCTTCTCCATAAACGTGACCGTTAGCACTTCCGGGATTCTGTTCCACAAAGTTATTCCACGAACCAGTTCCTTGTCGCAAATTATATTTTTGAGCCCCACCCCTAATGAATAACGCTACATTGCTCCTTTTCACTTTCAACATCGTGTACTTCTAAACTATCCTACAAATTATTACATTAGATTACTACAAAGGTGTATATTATTCTATATACCTGCAAACCCTTTGGAGAATATTTATCTTTTGCGCCTAATATAGCAAACAATTCGTAATAATATGGGGGTGGAGGTTTTATTTTTGCTCCTGTTGTTTTCATATTACCCACAAATTCTACATGTGCATTTTGCAAGTTTTGAAACTTTTGTTTACATTTTTTCAAGGTAACATTATAACCACAATTTTGCATTTCCATAGCAATTTTACTCCATTTACTGTTCTTGTTTGTTTTTCTATCTATGAATTTTTTGTTATGTATTCCTCTGAATTCTAGTAATTTAAGTGTCGCCTCGTGGCACTTCTCAGAGAGTTTTCCTTTAGAGAACCGTATATGAGTTGCAGGTACTTTTACATTCCGATTCCCCTGGAGCCTCTTCTGCATCCTCCTTTTCCTGACTATTATCACTAACGTGAGATTGCTCTGTATCAACCACATCCCGTCGATTGGTTTAAAGCTGCTGCAGCACCCCTCCGTCGTATATCACAGCCCTTTCTGGATCTGTAATTTCTTGTATATATAATACACGATTTGGTCAAAGGCATAACAAACAAATAACTTACGATTTACTTAATAAGTGGCGGTATCACCATCTACAGTCATCTGTACATCATTTTCATTACAATTGACAGTAACTGGTGCCATCACAACATTCATATCTCGCATTTTAACGGTAAATAAAACAAGAGCTGGTAGTATTTGAAAAAGCCAATTAACGAATATGATGTAATACACTTAACTCACAGATAACAATTTCTAACTAGAATTTTGTATTATTCCCGGTCATTTACTAACACAAGAGTAACTGATGTTGGCGAGTTCAGTATGCTTGAGTATGATAAAAGCTTACTATTGAGTGACGTCATGAATGACGTTATTACTCTTCCCCTCAAATCACTACACTTACTATTTGTCGCGGAAATAGTGATATTTTACTATGGGCTTACTATTAGTAAGTAAGTTACTCGCGGTTAATAGCCCATAATAGCTTTAATAATAAAATTTTGCAACGGAAATATGCAAATTAAGACTTTGCCTGCTGTCATTCACACACGAGGATCTTTTAACCTTCTTTTAGACATAACTAACTTCTGTTTGAAGCCATTTCATCGTTTTTATGTTAGGCATAAATACATTGCTCATCGTTCGTATTAGACATATAGAAGGTTAATATAAAAATATTTTAACATTAGTAAATAAAATACAAAAAAAATTCCACAAATTAAAGGTTAACTAACAATTGAATAAGCATTAACCTAAAGAAGCCTAATAACTATTTATCGTAATAATGAACACGATTTATAAAAGTTGTACATGCCAAACTTTAATTTTCTAAAGTTTGTGGACAATACTATTATTGTTAATACAACCCCGATATCGGACTAAATGTAATAATTTTTCCTTCGATAACAAGCATACCATCGATAACAGGTCTGTATTGATGTACGTAAACTCAATAAATCACAGGTAACAAAAACGTCACTTACCAAGCTGAAGCAGCACTGGTGTAATTGTCTCGATCTTCTGAAATGTTCTAGGAAATTGGAAAGACGGGAAAGGAATATTGTCTAACACATAATTTAACACCGAAACGTAAACATAGATTTGTGATAACTGCACGTAATGATGTCGAACACAAGCAAGCACGTCTTTATTCCGCGGAAACTCAAAAGCGACTTAAACGTAATGAAATACGAATTTTAATATTTCTCGCGTGAACAATTATTATTTAATGCATCTAGTATTTCAGACTCAATAGATATCTTTGTCAGGTCAATTAAACCGTTCTTGAAGCATTGTAGTCCTAAGGTGATCCTTGATCAAACTAAGTTTACAAAACGCTCTCTTAGCTGAAGCAACTGAAACAGGTAACGTCAAAATTAATCGTAGGAAAATAACTTTGTAGACTAAATAACCTAAAACTTTAAAGTGGCCACTGTTATTTTCTAAATTACAACTAAAAAGGGTATTTATTTCTTTGAATATTCCTATTCCATAGATAACTTTCTCATTCTTGTCAGTTAATATTACTTCTAAGTCTAGGCAGTGTTTACTGAAATCTAATTCTGATTTTCTTTTAATTCTGCTGTGCTGTATTAAAATCCAAAGTAATTAGAATGATCATTAAGTAGGTAAATCGTTCTTACAGAGAGTTAGTGGTCGTATCTAAAATAGCGAAATAAAAATTCCGTTTAAAATCCTTTTTTGCGTTATTACCATATCTTCATTCTGATAATCAGAATGGACCTTTTTCTTTAGTATCTGTTAAGCAAAATGCGACATCTGTTTCAAGAAGATCGGCAATTTTTATAGCTTCCTAAACAAATTCTTCGGAGCTGTTATCTATCCGTTTTCTCTTGAAATACGCTATTATTTTATTTAAAAGTTCCAAGCATTCCGTAATATTATTAGATATTTTTTTAAACAGCTTACTATATTAATCTGCTACAGTATGTCATAGCCTATTACTATAGAACATATAAATTTAAAAGTTTCAATTTTTTTCCATAACTATGCTCCATGGTGCCAAGTTCTAATGTCTTTGACGTTGTCATTTAAGATGGTGATTAATGTTTCTCATATTGTTTCTAAACCGTGCTTTAGGGGGCTTTTCGAATCTATTCTACTTTACCATTGTCTGTCGTACAGTGGTTTTAATGTGAAGTTATTGATGTGTTTCTTCAAAGCATTCTAACGTAGAGTTGAAGATACAAAAAATGCGTAAAGTTCCTGAATGATATCAAAAAATCAATGGTTTTGAAATTTATATTAGCTGCATCATTTACCACCAAATTTAAACTATAAAATGCGCATGGAACAAAAAATGCTCTAGAGTTACAATTTAAAATCTTTTTTGCACTCCATTATGCTTCCGCTTCATGTTTGATCCATTGTCTTATCCCTAACCACGAATATTTTTTGGATCGAAGCATAGAGATTCTAAATGCCTATGAAACTCTTGAAATAGATTTTCGGATATTGAGCTAAATATTCGACAAAACCCCAGGATATTCTCACGAATTTCTACGGTCTTTGTTTGAAAATTTAAATCAAAAAACGTACGATAGCTGTTAATTGTTCTAGGCGATCTTTGTCTGCAATCTAAAATTATTAAGTAATATATAGCACATGCTAGTAACCCTAGTATACGCTTTTTAAGTGCTGGCAAGGCTATTATCACATCTTGAATCTTGCCACCTAAACATGTATGCTTAACTAAAAATATTACTATTCGAGAATATAAATCATTATCAAAATCTAAATAAAAATAAAATTCCACCTTCCTTGTTCGTTTTTTTAGATGTTTGAATCCCAGGAAGGTGTTTATATAAAATGGCATCAAAATTTGACATCGTTTCTATTGTGTTAAAAGTTTCCATTGCTTTATTCAAACAACTGATTTGATACTTCGTGAAAATCTAAATTTTGCCTGACTAGAAATTGTATAACATACACAATTTCCAGTATTACATTGTACCAGTGATATTTTTCCCGATCAGAATGTTTTTATCCTTGATTATCAATTGTGGTTTTGCTCTTGAAAGCAAGTACCAAATTTACAAATGTTTAAAACTGTTATTGTGCATTTTGCTTTTTTCGCGGTGCGGTAACAGGAAAGATAGGTGTTGCCAGTCATTTCTACAAGTTTTTGCGAAAATATTGTTTTTTAAACTAAATAACTTGCAACAAAAGAAAATACACAATCTTTAGACATTGAATATAAACGCTACTTCCTTTCAAATGCTTTACCATTTATCAAAGTGCGTGGATAGAAATGATTTGGGAAATTTCTGCCCTTTTTATTTTGTGGATATGGGCGTCCTATAACTTGAATAGAACCATTTTCAACTAAAAGTTGTCTTTTAGCATGTGAAAGTGTTTTTATCATTTACATAGATTGTCATTAAACAGAGTTTGTGTAATAGGTAAAGGGTATACGACATCGGTACTATGCGTGCAGGTATCATGAATGGTATCTAATGCAACATTAGCTTTAGCTTCGTATACTCTTCCCTCACTACTCTAACTTACTTGAAAGGTAGCACTAATATCGTGATTCGTAGACGGCACCGATTCTTCAGTTTTCAAATATTTGAAAATTGCACCCTCCTCTTTATCTTTTACTTGTTCTTTGGCCACCCTCTTCTTTTTGTATCGAGCGTCGGAGACTTTTTTACGCTTTATCATTTTTTATACGCTGAAATAGTCTGTTACCTCAGTACTGCAGCGTTTGTGTAACTTGAATTTTACAAGATCCTCTTAATTTATTTAACGTAGTTAATATTTATACTTATAATTATACAACACTTAATTTCTACAATTTATATTTCATAACAAGTAATTATATCAACTAAAATGTAACAACTAAATTTATTTTGAATATTTATTTCTGATGTACATGCAACTTACTGCCGAAGCCAACTTTCTTCTCTATCACTAACGTACGTCTTTATATAATTTACGGTAGCTTCTAGAAAGATCTGCAAACTGGAAGTCGACTGAAAATTGATAAGATACAGGCGGCTTTCTTTGACGGCGTTATGTGACAGCTGCGCCTTTGTCGGTTGACAGCGGCTAAAATTTTTAGACGTGCGAAGAATGAAAGCTGATGTAATTTGCTAAAAATTACTAAGCCGTCATCCGACGGCTTTGTTACAGCACTTTACATCGTTTAAACAAGGAAGTTTTTAATCGTACTTTGCACAACCCACATGCACTGATTAATTTCTTCTTTTACTTTTGTTGTATGTGCAACAGTGGAAACAGCTCCACTTGTAGGAGATATATACTTTTATTAAAAAAGGTTTCAAAAATCGCTCGAGAGGCCAGCTTATGATATATAAACGCCGCAGATATGCAGGTTTCAAAAATCGTTCGAAAGGCCAGCTTATGATATATAAACGCCGCAATAAAGATATGCAGCAGTTGATATTTTAAACGCGTCTATAGATAGGTATAAAATATGAATAAAGAAATAATATCCTATCGTACAGTATATGTTGCTGATAGATTTTATAGAATGTCGTAAAAGTGTGTAAATTAAACGCATACGTTTTGTTACGTATGTGGCGAGTTTACGACTAAGTCTCGCCAAAAAACATTGACAACGTTAATTAAAAAAGCTTATCAGCTTTATTTTGAATGCAAATTAAGAGATCAGGGTAAACTTTGGGCACCACATATCATTTGTGCAAAGTGTGTTGTGAATTTATGAGAACGGCTCAATGGTACCCATAAGTAAATGCCTTTTGCAGTGCTATGGTGTGAAGGGAACCCAAACATGATGTTACAAATTGCTATTCTTGCTTGACGAATCCATCTACAATTTCACTGTAGTCGAAGCATACTGTACAGTACCCAAACCTGTAATCAGTTCTCAGACCAGTTCTTCAAAGCAAGAATTTACTTTTTTCCCAAACGTCCAGAACAATATACACTTGACTCTGATATGAATGCTGCGGAAGATAATATTGTTGAACCTATGGAAGAAGACACGGATCCCGATTACCAATCATTTGAAATATGTACTCCACATTTACCTTCACAAGATGAGCTTAACGACGTACTACAGGATTAACATTGTAAAAAGCTCAAGTCAAATTGTTGGGATACAAGTTGCAAAGTTAAAATCTATTACAGAATGGTACGCATATTTCCAATATCTGAGACGTGAACAAAATTTTCTTAACTTTTTTACATTATATGATCAGTTGGTGTACTGTGTAGGTGATTTTGGATTAACGGACGCATTTGGCTGTAAATACAAAACTAATCTAGAAAAGTTATTTATTAATTTATTCACTCTTAGCTTGGAAGCAGTTCTCCTCAACAATAGAAATTCCTATCATTCTGTTCCTATTGTCCGTGCTGTACATATGCAGAAAAACTATGACAATATGAAAACTTCACTTTAAAAAATTAATTGTACAGAACATGGGTGGAGCATATGTGGTCATTTCAATGTCATAGCACTTTTGATAGGAATGCAATTGGATTACACCGAGTACTGCTGTTTTATTTGCGAAAGGGATAGCAAAGCAAAGGATGAACGCTACTTAGTAAATAACAAAAATGCGAGAAAACCTTGTTACTGTTACAATTCTTTATAACTCCAAAACTTCTACCTAGGCGTCATCGCGTTTAAAAACATAAACTATTAAAGGATAAAGCAGAAAACCCTTAACCAAAGCATGTATTTTGTCCTTCGAATATTTTTCTATTTAACTTTTCAGGCTATACTCTGACAAAAAAACCTAACCTCAACCTGAAATAAATATGCACAAATTTTAGCACATAAAGCTTGTCAAATGGGAGCACTGTTTATGTCCTGCTTAATTAAAAGGCAATATACAAACACAATGTAAATAAAGCTTGTATCACACTAAATCATATAATATTCTCTTGTTTAAATTTTTTACAGTAAATAAATCAACAATATCTATATATAGGTGTCAATCCTTTTGTTTCAATTATTTAATCAATCTACTAATTAAAAATTTCCTTTTAAACAAAATTGTGCAATATAAATTTAAATTAAAGCATTTGCATCTGTGTTTTTCAAAAACTACTGATAGAGTATTAAATTTCCTAAAGCGTCAAGCAAAGATCTTTGTTTCACTAATACATGGCTATTTATTAAATTTTCAACAGCTTGACAATTATAACTTTTAATTTAAAAATTATTTTTAAGCTTTGCTGATCACCATTACGTATTTCTTTGTTCTTCAAAAAATCATATTTAGTTAACAAAATCATTCGCTGAATTTAATGTACTAAAGTCCATCATCAAAATATAAACTAATAATGAACTAACCTCTATATTTGAAGAAACCTAACCCTTAATTAATTTACAAATTCTCATAACATTTTATTGTATTGGAATTAAAAACAATATTCTATTTAACCTGCTCACGAATTATGATACCAACACTTCAAGTTCCCTTCTTCTTGTTTAATCTACATGCCAAATAACAAAAAGTTTCACTCATCCTCTAGCGAGCATAACTGAAATTTTTAAAGGAATTTACTTATCACTTCTGCGTTACAAGCTCTTATTTTTTCATCAACAACAGAATATCATCTTGAACAACTGCAAAACAAGATGTCATCAAACTACAGCATGAAATCCTGGGAACGACTACAAATTTCGCCCAAAAACAAAATTTTCATCGCTGCATAATACTATAAAATCTTCTATAAAAATCTTCGTTATTTAATTTATTACTCGCAATTCATACAGAACCCATTAAATAAAGCTACTAACTGCACTATAATAACCTGCGAGCAAGCGACTTGTTAAAAAACAAAAGCTTTCATTATTACCAAACAAGTAATTTGAATTGAAACTAATTTGAAACAATTTGAACAATTGAACAATTGAACAATTGAACAATTTGACAATTTGAACAATTATAACTTTGACAATTATAACTTTTAATTTAAAAATTATTTTTAAGCTTTGCTGATCACCATTACGTATTTCTTTGTTCTTCAAAAAATCATATTTAGTTAACAAAATCATTCGCTGAATTTAATGTACTAAAGTCCATCATCAAAATATAAACAAATAATGAACTAACCTCTATATTTGAAAAAGCCTAACCCTTAATTAATTTACAAATTCTCATAACATTTTATTGCATTAGAATTAAAACAATATTCTATTTAACTCGCTCACGAATTATGATACCGACACTTCAAATTCTCTTCATCTAATTTAACCTACACGCCAAATAACAAAACGTTTCACTCATCTTCTAGCGAGCATAACTGAAATTTTAAAAGGAATTTATTTATCACTTCTGCGTTATAAGCTCTTATTTTTCATCAACAACAGAATGTCATCTTGAAAAACTGCAAAACAAGATATCATCAAACTACAGCATGAAATCCTTGGAACGACTACAAAATTCGCTCAAAAACAAAATTTCCAACGCTGCATAATACTATAAAATCTTTTTTAAAAATCTTCGTCATTTAATTTATCACTCGCAATTCATACAGAACCCATTAAATAAAGCTACTAACTGCACTATAATAACCTGCGAGCAAGCGACTTGTTAAAAAACAAAAGCTTTCATTATTACCAAACAAGTAATTTGAATTGAAACTAATTTGAAACAATTTGAACAATTGAACAATTGAACAATTTGACAATTTGAACAATTATAACTTTGACAATTATAACTTTTAATTTAAAAATTATTTTTAAGCTTTGCTGATCACCATTACGTATTTCTTTGTTCTTCAAAAAATCATATTTAGTTAACAAAATCATTCGCTGAATTTAATGTACTAAAGTCCATCATCAAAATATAAACAAATAATGAAATAACCTCTATATTTGAAAAAGCCTAACCCTTAATTAATTTACAAATTCTCATAACATTTTATTGCATTAGAATTAAAAACAATATTCTATTTAACTCGCTCACGAATTATGATACCGACACTTCAAATTCTCTTCATCTAATTTAACCTACACGCCAAATAACAAAACGTTTCACTCATCTTCTAGCGAGCATAACTGAAATTTTAAAAGGAATTTATTTATCACTTCTGCGTTATAAGCTCTTATTTTTCATCAACAACAGAATGTCATCTTGAAAAACTGCAAAACAAGATATCATCAAACTACAGCATGAAATCCTTGGAACGACTACAAAATTCGCTAAAAAACAAAATTTCCAACGCTGCATAATACTATAAAATCTTTTTTAAAAATCTTCGTCATTTAATTTATCACTCGCAATTCATACAGAACCCATTACTAACCATTTTATTCCATTTTCAGAGTCGTCATCAAACAAGACAAATAAATGCGTTCTTAATAAACTTAATCAAAGCAATTCTCAATTTCCACAACAAAAAAAGCCATGGTAAAAACCAAAAGACCTTCCTCTAAAACATCTGTTTCACCACGCTGTTGCACCTTGTCTCCCTGCTGTACCAAAATAAATGTATAACGACAGTAAAATTACGCCTGTGAAATATGCGACTAAACCACCAAGGTGTGTACTACGGGTCGTGTATGTAGAAACATTGACTTGAATATACACGCATTAACAAACAAATCTGCTAGATGTGTGTTGTGCCTGGATTTTGACACAGTTCATATTTCCAAAAATGGGATTTAAAATGTCATGTATATCAATATTGGAAACTGGAACAGTGGTATGGCAGTATTAATGTGTAGATTTAATGTTTTTTAGGATTTTTAAACTTATTTATGAACTAGATCAAATTAGAAGAAATCTGTGAACGAATATCCAATCACACCCAGTGATGAAATCGTACTTGGGAGAGGCGCTTCATTTTAAAGATTTCTCAATTTTACAAAATTTAACGAGTTTTTTAAGGTGTTGTATAGAAGAAAGGAAAGTATAATGCGAGAAATTAAAGAAATCAAAAGCAAAAGACCTATTCGGAATAACCTTATTCTGTGCAGGGATAATATCCAAAAGAGATTGCTGAGAAAGATGGTTTAGCATGCATTAATTAGAACCACTAGAGAAAGCCTTCCAAGGTAAGTGGTCAATCTAACTAGTCTTTTTTTTATATTTCGGCTATTTCAAATTTTTTTTAAATTTTTATTATTTTTCTATAAGAACCTACTCATGCACCACTGTAGTTGGCCGGTGCAATTTTAACAATGATATGGGGTCTCCGCCCCTTCAGGGCAAATTTAAATTTATAACGTATTACTCATTTTACCCATAGACACTTATACTGTTCTTGCTCTTGTTATTATTAACCTAAAGCGTATTTGATAAGGAAAAGTATCATTAATTAATTACAAATTTAAGAATTATAATAACGTAACAAATTCTTGTTTTGTTAAGGGTCGAAAGATATTTCGTACCACGACCTTTGACAATGTAGCTACGCCACCGATTTTATGAAATATTTTATTTAAAACCAAGCGTTAAACTTTACATTTTCAGCATAAAGCAATTTTAATAAGTTACGCAGGTAGGTTGCTAGGCTACGTGGTTCATTAAATGTAATAGAAATAAAATTTATTCTGTGAATATTTTGGCGGTGTATTTTGTCCAGAGAGCGTTCAGAGCAGTTTGCAATATACACGATTTCACGGCCTAGCGCTCATTCGGGATTGAAACTTGGATGGATAATTTCGACATTAAACCAAAAACGCGCACTTCGGTTTAGGCAATCGATATTGCACTTTACACTTTGATGCCTTTGAAATGGGGTTATATTCTGACCAAATCAATTGAAGCAATTTAACGTTTTAATGGGCTTAAATTTGATAGAGGGATAAATCTCTAAATAATAAATATGTGTCCATAATCGGACACCGCAAATAGTACCACCGATGGTAAATTGTACTATATTCTAAACCAGAGATCGAAGTAAATATCATAGTGCCTTCGTTTGTAATTATGAAGCCGTAATTCTACTTGCACGTATTCCTACGTTATAGGACAATAAAAATGTTTTATTGCGGGACTGTCTCTATCTTAACGTCTTCACAACCCTTGGATGCAAGTGTTAGGATAGCTACAACGTAACCCCAAAAGTACTATCAGTATCCACAAGATAGATTATTTCGCAAGATAGTTGGCAAGAGTTTACTTCCTACATACAAAAATCAGCAGAGAAGTCATAAAAATGATGTATGTGTACGTATGACTTCTGAAAATTTTACCCCATTTACATAGCCAAAGTACATAACATTAAAGTTAATTTTTGTGTTTATCATTGAAAAAATCATTGATAATATTGTAACTTCATTTTTATGCATGTACATAAGTAAATCGACAAACTGCGCAAATTGAAATCTACTAGGAGCTTTGAAGTTTCACGAAAAGCTACTGGGAATTTAAGACGCAGCAATTTACTGAAACGCCAAGACACGCTTACTGTGCAGTTCGGCTTTCGCCTTCTGCCATAACACCGGTTGTATATATTAGGTAGAGCATGATACATCATAATTGATCTAAAACTTTTCAACCTCAATGTTTAGATTCCCTACAATTTATACTATTCTTAGAGTTTTAATTGTTGCATGGACCGCGCCAATTAACAAATGTTTTCATGTCAGTGTTGAGTGTCTAGGGAATTGAGTTGAACGTGCGCAAGCGTTAAAGAACAGACAAATTAAATGCTTGAGCAAAATTAAATTTAAAGAGATAGATACAACCTTAACCAAAGGCAAAGAGATTTATAATGAAGTAACAATGACGCCGAACAATGTGGAATTGAAAGGAATAAAGCCATTAAGCGAGCGATGGATTGATTGACAGATACAACAGTCGAGTTTAATGTAAAGACTGAAGAAAAGTTTTGCAATTTCTATTATAATATAGAAATTTTACAGTGGGAGTTGAGTTTAAATCGAAAAATTAATCCACAGATAAAATGAACCAAATTTATAAAATAAATACCTTTAATGTTTAAATAAATTAGGTGCTTGTGTAAACAAATTACGCAACTGAATTTGGTATTAAATACAGTATAATCGTCGTCTTAAAAATAAATTAGTGCAATATACATTGTTAGTAATTATTATCAGTTATTAACGTTTATAACTGCAATCGAGTATGTTAAGGACTCTGTAAATAATTGTAAATAAATTGAAGTTTGTTACAATAGCATAATGTCCGGGTTAATATAGATCCTGAAAATGGAATTAGTCAAGGAAATGCATAGAAACAAAATGGTCAACGCACGAGCAGGTATAAATCTTGAAACTACAAAGTCAAAGAAAGGTACAACTCTAACGTGTATTCTTAATATGCTTAAGCTGAAGGAATAAATGAAGCGATAGAAAATTTCTTTCAAATGTCCTTCGAAGCCTCAGAAAGTACTGCCTCTCAAATACCCATTAAAGGAAATAGACTAATGGTCGTCCATAAAATATTATGATGAGCTACGGATTTAATACTACGTTGAAAACAAGCCGATGGACTGAACTAAAACATATGCAATAGATAACGAAATAACGATGAACTTAGTGCACATAAAGTCCTCATGTACACGAGGTTGAAATAATTGAGCAACCTATAGATAGAAAGGTTTGTGAAACAGCAAGATTTGACGACAGATATCTACTAAGAAACTAAACCAAATATTTTAGTACGAAATTTTTTTATAATGTCTGAAGCGGTTTTTACATGTATCTCCAAAAAGCAGATATCAAGACTGTATAGTTATAAAGGTTTAAGATAGGTGACAAAATGTGTTAAACGTTTAAAAATAGTACGACGAATATCTTGCTATTAACATATTATTGGCCTCAGACTGAACAATAAAAGGATATGTAACGCGCTGGGTTACGCTATCTATACATTAGATGGGAAATAAAATTTAATTTCTAAGGGCAAAATATATGGACACGCTTTGTATAATAGATTTCTCAAATAATTAATCTTAATTATGCACGATATTTTAATTCCTTTGTTTTTAGAAAATATAATTTCAGTTAGGACAGTCAGTATAATTAAAGCAACAAAATATGAACCTTCTTAAAATAAATTAGTACAATTTAATGCAATACTACGATAACGCATTAGTCATACAAAGTAATAAATAAGTAGTTCAAGAATGTTAAATAGGTATAGAACACAGGGCGCTATATAATAAATAAAACCACAATGAGTATATTTACAAAATTAATTAATACGCGAGATATGTTTTGGGCCTTTGAAGCTTCTTTTTTAAAAGTTTTATTTCCAAAAACACTTCCATCAAATTAATTTTTATACAGTAATTATATAAATGGTATGACAACTTGTACGTTATATTCATTAATGCCTTAATTTTAATTAACATTTAATCAAAGTTATGTTTTAATAATTACCAATGAGTAGCTGAACTACCAACAATGTTAGTCATTAAGTTTGCGACTGACTGGTCATCAGGGGCTCCTCAGTGTATTTATGTAATCCCTGTTCTTGTAACATCTTGTGCGAAGTGCAGATCTCATGTCTGCTACTTCTTGATAATATACAATGCATTACTTCTTAGTAATCTTAATTATAACAATGGCTTTTTTATAGTTCGTTGTGACTTGCACCTGCAGAATCATGTTGTGTCTGGAATACAAAGTAGGTGCTTCCGTTCTCACGTCTGATTATGAACTTTCATTAACCTTTCAAAATGTGCCCTTCAATTACACAATGTAACATTCTATTTCTAAAACTTAATAATTATATTTAAATTAGTAGACATATTAATTGGGGGATATGTAACTCGCGATAAATGCAGAATTATTTCGGAAACCTGACTAGACGTTCAAGGGCAATTGCACAAGTGGAGACTTCTCCCTAATTAACGGGGGAAGAACTGTTTTATTCAGCATAAATAAATGATACAGGATAAAAACAAATTTTGATAGTAGGAGAAGTAGAGTAGTCACATTCGACGGAAAAAAGAATGAATTAATTATCCAAGATCAGTTAATTAGAAAATGCTAAAATGTAGTTATACGAGAAAGTACTACCACGGAGGGGCACATTGTTGAAATGGTATGACAACAAATTAACAGTTAGAAATAGTAATGAAACAAAGTTTTAAAATGAGAATATAGATATCCCCTAGGGAGAAACGCTGCGCGCGAGTAAATTTATTTGCACTTACGCTTTCACGTGCAATGAAAAGGGTTTAATTTTCCGAATTGTAGATATATCGCCGCTGCGGTCTGTCAAAAAGAGGTTAGGACCTGGAGTGTTCGCATCTCCATCAATTTAGAGTTTATGGTGTTTAGTGAAGGAAACTGTGTTACTTGGAAAAATGAAGAAAATGGACATACTAATGGCTTCCGCAAATTTTTATCCTTTTTTAAAGTGAGTAATATTTTAAGCTTTTATGTGTATACTTTGTGATGATGTATATGTTAATTTTAAATGTAAATTGATTGGTATTCATGTAGTAGCAAGCGAAGCAAACGCGAAAGTTACTTATTTTGTAAAACAATAAATCAGCGACGGAATTGGTGTTGGTTAAATTTAGGAATGATGTTATCGTATAAGGAAGTTGGAATAGTTTAGAAAACTTTAAAATATTATGAAATATTTGCGTATGGAGATATAAATGTAAATTTTAATGATAGAATTTAGTGTTAGGTAAAAAATAAAAATTTAGTGTTTTGGAATGGAAATGAAACGATATAACGTAAAAGCTGGTAGTTAATTGTTTTCTATGTTGGTTTAAAGATATTTCCAGAAATTTGGATTGAAAGTGTCATGTTACTCAATATGGAAAACGGGGAAAATTGGAGTATAAGATTATTGATAGATTAAATGTAATGTCTTTCTAGAATTCATTTCGGCAATACACAGAGTAAGGTTAAAGTTTCTTTAAGTGTATTTGTGTATAGATTGCAATAATTATATGTAAGTAGAAGCTAAGCATAGGTTGAATTTTATTTGCATTTATTCAGGAACTAGGATAAAATTTAGGTCATTGTAAAGGGATAACCAGTCACCTTAGTAATGAAATCTTATTTGGAAGAGATTCAGATTTTGAGAATTTTATTTTCAATTTTATTTAGCGTGACCAGGAACTTAATAAGTGTGCTTAAGGTAGTGTAGAGAAAGGTAACGTAAAATTGATATAATTTAGGGAACCTAAACAGAGGAAACCGTCTTCCGTGTAGAGATAATAATAAGAAAATTTCTGTGACAGACGATTTGGCGCCCATAAATTATGACAAAGAAAAAACCTTTTAGGGTAAGCAATTTTATAGTGTAATTATTTTCATTCGTCATTTTATTAATTTTTGTTTCGATTTTTTTTATTTTCTTTATAACTATTTCCATATGAGCCCACTCCAGTACCACTGCAGTTAGCCGACGCATTTTTATATTGTTACAGGGTCCACGCCCCTTTAAGGCAAATCAAAATTTATTAAAGTAGCGCTCATTTTACCCGTAACAGGTACAATAATAATTGTCACACCTTTTTCCTATCTTGAAATGTAATCCTAAATATTAAATAACACCGAACAACAAATTGTATTTTTTTTCTTAATGTGTGATGGGAGTTTGTTATAAGATTTTTTCCGCTGATTACAAATCTGATATCATAATTGATCAGTTACCCTTCAGTCAAAAGCAATTCATATTTTTATAGTGGAACGTTTTATTACATAATGCTTACATTTGATATAATACAAATTATGCACACCTCGTCACTACTAAATATCTTAAAATTTTTTGCATGTGGTTTTCGTTTGTACGGTACTATATCATCCTTGATTAGGCTTTAACAATAATCTGCTAGTATTATGGGACTCCACTTCTCTTGGTACGGTATTCACAATACATAATATCTTGATGAAACCTTTCACCATGTTTGAGGGGAAAAAGCCCAAATTCGAGTACAGAAAATAAATTTTCAAAGACATGCTGCCACCCATATAGTTGTATGTGGAAATTAAGAAATTCACTATTTGTTCTTAATTTTTTGGCTTTGTAAATTCCAAGAAATTGGAACACACCTCTCTAAATAATACTTATGCAGCAGTGTCAATCTCGCTGTCTTTTATGGTGTGACGAATTTACGGCCAAATAAAAATTTCGTCTTTTATTTTTGCCTCGCCTAGTCTGAAAAACTCCTCTCTCATCTTTCTATAAAGCTTTCTCATCTGCCTCAGCTTTATTTGCAGAGGTGGTAGTAAAACTTTCTTTGAATCAACGAGAGTTGGTTGGTTTGGAAGATATTCTATACATTCAGTTACGGGAATTGGACAGGGTTTTCCTTTACACCTCAGGGAAATAAAAAACAGAACAAATGATCTAAATAAAAATACATAGGAAAAAGTGCAATACTAACTTTTTCTTTTCATCATTCAATTGTTCATTAAAAATACTAAATTTTTACTCTTTTACTAACACTGAATCCAGCTAACAAAACTGGCATTTAAAACCAATACGCACATATTTCTTAATATTTAAAAATGTTCCAACCCTTTTTTTCCCTAAAATATCATGCTTAAATCTAACCAAAGCTAGTTCCGTTGCTACTTCATGGTCCAACAAAATTAATTTGCTACTACACAAATACAATTCATTTACATTGACATTTAAAATTCACATATACAAAATTATAAATCATAAACAAAAAGCTCAACTTTACTCAAAGTTTATTTTCCAGTTCATGTTTAAACCTAAGAATGTCCAGAAACACTAGTTTTAAATTTTTTCTTTCCAACCGACAGCACCTCCCTTAACACGAAATAAAACCCAAAAATATTTGTGGGGTTCTCTCAGGTTCCTAAACTCTTTCCCGGGGTCGCCATTACATTAAATCCACACACATATGCTTGAAGCCTACCCTGCACTTAAAAAGTAGTTTAAAGGGAAATGTTTTCCACCGCATGTTTTTACTCCTGCTGGAAATCTATGTTAACATTTTGAAACTGTATTACTGTCAATTTAATAGTACAAGTAAACGAAACATTTTTCGAGCAAGCAGCGATAACATGCTTGGCGAAAATTCTTACTGCGGTGCGAATGCATTCATTTCATCTTTTAATTACCTAACCCCGCGTTGCACTGAGATAAATCGTTATAATACAGCGCCGTAAGGAAAGCAACATTTTCGTTTATATTCAGTCGTCCATTTATAACGCAACACGCGAAAGACTAATTTTACTATATAATTGTTAGCTTTAGGTTTGTAACGTAAACATTAACTAATTCGGCTCTGGTGTATTTTAATGGGGCTAGAAATGGTAACATAAACTTTCATAGTTTAAGTGATGCATTATTGGTGCATTATCTATGCTGGAAAAACGAGGGTTCAAATATTAACATAGTTCATTATAACAAATATTTCAGAAAATAGCCATTATAATTTGATTAACTCAATTACTTAAGATTTTAAGATCGTCTTTGGTTTTCTTGTTGGCTCCCTTGTGTTTTGGTTGTCAGTGCACTGCCCTCCCTAGCTTTGATAGCTACTCTCATATAAATCTTTACGATTTGTGAACTGCCTTTTTCCGCCATTTGCAGTTTCTAGGAAATTAAATGTCTTGCAAAGTCCTTGAACAAATTTATTTGTTTTTAATTTTTGCTATTTTGGGCTTCTTCATCGTGTAGTTTTGTAGTGGCGTGATGTTATTTTCGAACTTGGTTTGTTTACAAAATGTGCGATATGATCACGGAGGTGGTTTTGATAGTAATTTGATTTGGTAGTTGATGTTTGAGGAACAATTCATTACATATTAACTTTTAGCGACGTTTAGTTGTGCCTAGGAGGCGCAAAAGTGACCGTAGTGGTTACTTTCTTAGTCCGATGTTTTAAGTTCGAAATGGTCCTATCAACGCACGAATATATTTTTAATTGTTAATTTGAGAGGTCTACAATTATAACATTATGCATTAGTTCCATTAAAGTTTACTGGTTCGCGAAAAAATTGGAACACAGGTTATTTCTAATTATATTTTTGGAATTATTTGAAAAGCAATAACGAATGGTTTTATCAACAATAAATGGCATACTTGACATGCAATTAATGTCACACAAGGTTGTTTAAGTTCAAATGAAGAATTTGGTTTGCCTCTATGGTAGATAGGGTACAAAACCAACACACTGCAGGAGGTATGGTATTTAGCTGTTATCTAAAGTTTGAAGACCCCTTATAGTTAGATGTTCTATTCTACTAATAGTTTGACATGTGATTTTGGACTGAAAAATTTTGTAGAAACTGCTCATTGTAATTTTCAATTTAGCCTGTCCAATGATTAATTATTATTGTCCAAAATTTTTACTATGCATTACCCTATTGACGCTAACTATTTTTAGTATTAAGAATTTAAAGAATACTTTAGATTCAATTACATTAGGTAAGGTTACAGTCTTGTTCTGAAGTTTTGTAAGCGAAATGTTCAGCTTGTGCTCATAATATGTTCAATATTGCATTAGATTTAAATTATTTAATTTTTCTTTCTTTTTATTATAGAATAGTAAAGTTCTAATTTAACCCTTCAAAATTGTTTGAAAAATTGCTCAAATTTATCATTTTCTGCTTTTGACTGTCCTGCATATTTTTTACAAAAATTATTTTTGTAGACGTATATGTAAAACAATTACTCCGTATCTTTTGTCCATCTTTTAAATCATTTATTAAAGGAGAATTTAAGAATCAACATCATGATCATAGAACTTGACGATCCTGCTGGGTGTAATACACATCTAAGGAACATATTTAATGTTGCGATGCTTTTGTATAGAAATTTGGATGCTTCCATATGTTCGTCTAGTTTATTTAGATTTTTTACTTGTATTGTACTATTGTTTAATAGTTTGTACAGCAACTGGTGACCATATATTTTTGGTACAGGTTTTATGTGCAGGTTATAACTTCTTTCGGCTGAGTAAAGTTTTTGATCGAACGTGTACCGACCGACAAAGATTAGTAAAACAGTATAGCATTACTACTTCTTTCTGTACACAAAATTGAAATATTTTAATCAAAAATCCTTTCCTCGTGAAAGGAACCCTAAAGCCTCTTTCCTTATAACCGTATCTGATTAGTTGGCGACCATTTCCTTTCTTTGTAAGTTTTAATTCTAACCTCCTCCCATCCCGCCTCCTCAGCGCGCTCGTGCCTCCAGTGACCTGACCTCAGCTAGCACAACTTTTCACAGAGCTTTTCTAAATTTTGTTGGCCATTATTTCTACCTCTATTTGATCGCAGGCCATTTTTTACTGAAATATATCCCGTTACCATCATTTTGATATCTTTTGGCAATTCTTTCATCTAAACGTTTCGCCAATGTTGACCTAATAAGTAGGTTCTTACAGATTACCTTTATTTAGTTTTATATCATTTGTACAGTCTTTATTGAATTCAAATAGTGTGATATATCTTCTATAATATAAAAAAAGCTTTGTCATATTTTTTAAACTATACGTCATCAACATTGAATAAGACGAGGGCTTGATATTGTTTAAACCACCATACCAATGCAAATTATTATACACAATAGAGTGGAAAGTGATCTAAAAGTATACAGTCTAATCATTTTTTCGATATTTGTAAATTAAGATAATCTCTCATGTATTTCGTGATAGGAAGATATAACGTTTTCTACAGTATTTTGTTTTCGGTTCCACCCAATATTTGCCTGTCTTCATAGCTGAATGTCAACAAAAGAGTACATTAAGATTTTATTGTAATACCAATAATCAGTACAAATTTATCGTTAACGTGTATTGTACTATCAAAGGTCCTGAATTATTAGTGTAAGAAAGACACCGAAGTCTCGCGATTTGGAAAAACAATGAGTTTTAGTTTAAGCACGAAGTCGTAATTATGAAATAAATTAGATCGAGTGTTGAAATGAATACGTTTAATGTTATATACTATTAGGGGTGGTGGTTGAAATAAATACGCTTATATCTATATAAATTAGAGTCTAGCAGTTAGTTAATTAGATAATAGTGCATCGAGAATTAATTGTAGTGTATCGTTTTAATCAGATAGTGTATTGTCGTTTTAAGCAATTAGTGCAGTAACATTGTTAGTGATTAGCTTGTAATAATTGTCATCAGCTCAATTGGTATCGAAATTCCAGACATTTATAAATTATCATCAAACATTAAGATCATTTCACTTGTGAACAAACAGTTGAATTAAGCTTGATTAAAAACAGTTAAATAACGAAATTCGTTGCATTAAATATTTCCTTCCATGTATTCGCTTCGATGCAATTTTAGAGCTAGGCGCATAGTTTGTTAGTTATTCAGGTTTAAATTCAAACCTAAAGTACATAGTATTACAAGAAATGGAAGCAAACAATCACTTTACCAGTCCTCCATGGTTATGCTGAAGATAGAACAATAGTAACATTGTGTAACTACGATTTTAGATGGCCGAAAACTTAAAGTAGGCTCTTAAAAATGTGTTATTTTACTGGCATTATATTTAGCCATTTTGAACTTATAGTACATGTAGAATCAAGCAGTATAGAATTAAATACATGTTCTATATTAATCAAATTGCTTATCATTTAACCAAATTACATAAATTCAAATGAGAAGTTAACCAATCGTAAATCTACATACCGTTATTCGCCTAAATTATTTACAACCAAAATTATAAAGTTAAAACCTATGAGCTAGCATATTCCAGATAAATTCAAAATTTTGGCTTTTTTAAATTGTTTGCTGAAAACGCGTTTATTGTATCCTCAATTCGCCATTTTAGGCAGTGGTGTTCTACTGCTAAAGGTTAAATCGTCTAATCTATCTTGCAACTGAGGTTCCTAAGATAATTTTAACTAAGTTCACTTTTGAGAAAGATGACTCCGCACTTTTAAAACTAACGGTAAAGATTAGGTATAACATTAAGGCTATTATGGAACATAAAACTGGTTAACCACTAGATTTGGAAAGTACTAGATATTTCTAAACCGTAAGATACCGTTAACAGTTTTCAATTCATCACAAATAAGTCTTAATTGTTCAGTGAAATAAGTTCTATCATATAGCATCATTTAAATCTTTGTAATAAAATTTTGCAATTTTTGCCTTAAATAAAATATCGTAACAGTTAATTTAAAAGCATTAGGTTCTAAAATTAAACTTTTCGTTTACATTAAAATAATTATCAGGCTTCGACAGCTGTGAAATTACAATATCATTCGCGATAAAATGATTTATTTTAAATTTAAATTCTTCATCATTAAATCGATAATCATTGGATAATTCATCGTAATGTTTTTATTTGGTTGCCTTTTTTATAAATTCCGGTTTAATATTCCATTGCCCTGCAACTTTCGCTGCTTCCTCCTTGATGTTGGAATAGTTATTTCTTGTTTCCTTGAAAAATTTTAAAGTTTTTGAAATAAGAGAGTTATCTGATTAATATTCGCCTTTTCACTCTGAGCAGTTTGTGAGAGCTTGTTAAGCTCTTCTAAAAAACTGTTTGGTGTATATCAGAATAACAAAGAACAAATTCTAACCTAACCTTAAAAATGTTTGACAATTAATTACAAACCGAAATATTTTATGGACATACCTTCAGAGTGGTTGCATTGAATTATACAGCCGACGAATATTTTTCTAGCTATCCTTTTTAGATGGGGAAGAGCCAGGTAATAGAGTAGCATAACAATATAGTGTCTGTATTTTATTCATATGCGCAACGATGAGTCATGCTTGACTTTATTTGATTTCAACTATATCTAACGCTTTGCTTGCTGTTCAACAACTTCGAAATTGCTGAAGGTCATTTACGATGAATAGTTACAGAAATGGAGAAAAACCAGCATCGTACCGTATCCTAGCAACCGTTATTTGCCTAACTTGAAAACGAACCACTAAACTACTAAAGTTAAAACAAAGTAGTTCCCTCTATCGTGAGATAGCTATATCACAAACGCGGCTATTTTAAAATTAGTTCGTGTTATGAAAATAGAGGGATGCAATCGCGCCCTTAAGGGGACGTGCGGTTCGCTGCTTGACTACATTTTAATACTGTGTTAATATGACCACTGAGGTCACTCGGAGACAAACTAACTGACAGTCCCTGTTAGCCAGTGACTACCACTTTTATAAACAATCATATCTAACATGATAAATGTTTCCCTGAAATATTAATGAGAACATACAGATAGTGGTTTACCACTGGTTTACTAATCTGAATTTCTTGGTTGACCGTATCGTGCGTGTTTCATGTTTCCTGTTAACTTTCTCGTGAGAATTGGTCATCAGGAAATATGACTGCATCGATATTGAACAAAGGCCAAAATGTGTATGACTAATACTAATTAATAATGGAATTGTAAATCAATACGTAACAATAATTTTGGCACAGCTAGATTTGTTATTGCATTTTTTGACTGTGCGCACATTAAATTAATATCAGGCTCTACTAATGTATGGGTGTTATACAACTGGATTTTGGTTCTGATGTTGAAAAGTGCGGATTGTATTTTACAATCAAATAAAACTCTCAAATAAAACATTTCATATAAATATAAGTTTTAATAAAAGCGATAGCAATTTATTTATGCTTAACTATATGCAATTACACAATTTCTCTTGAACTGAATTACAATCTATTTACTTTGCACATATAAGGATACTTGCACCACATAACCCGTATTTACTTCGTATCTCGCACAGTGTACTGAAAAGAAACATTTCAAACCAGTGTCATAGAAAAAATTATTGGGAATTGATTTCACGGCCTTTAAAATATCTTGATCTTAAACAAGCTGTGTTGAATTGGTAAGAAGTTGTCTGCTTAAAAACTTCACAGTTTAATTTATGTAAGGTATATGACTGTCCAGGCCTTTTGCACCTCTTCTATTATTACAGTCCTTTAACCAAGAACATAAATTGACTGTGATACTTGAAACCTCTTTTTTGTACTTCGTTATACAGCGATGCATTACATCTTCTTTATTTTGTCATTAACTATAGTGAATAAGAAAGTTAAGTAGTTTTGAATTTTCCGTAGATAACATGTATTAGATTTTTTTGTTACTTTTTTTGTAGAACTGTATTATCTGTTGATATAGACTCTTTGGGGAAATATAAATATTTATGCTCATTTAATTAACACAGCATCTACCTTTTTGTAGCACGTAACATAGTCCTCTTAACCCTATGTCATATACAATCATATTGTAGCATTGTCGCCGAAGAGTTTTGAAATGAAAGTGATAAATGGTACAAAGTGAGCAATATTATAAGTGTCGAATATAAGGGGAAGATTCAAGAACGCTTCGCTGACTTCTGGAATAATATGGAAGATACCGCTCGATATATAAACCGTATGACCCGACAGGGAGCACAGTCTATGTATTAAGTCACAAGCGATATGAAATAAATTTTTAACGAGTTGTTCAAATTAATACGATTAATTTGTTTATAAATTAGTCTATAACAGTTGATCAATTAGTGTTTGTGTAGCAACAAATTAAGACTGCGTAACTTACGCAATTAGATTAGTGATAAATATAGAATAATCGTTGTGCTAAGAAACAATTTATTGCCGAATAAATTGTTAGTAATTGTTGAGATAAACTCCAGTAGATTAAGGATTCGCTGTAAATATTTATGAAAATTAGACTCGTATTAGACCGTAAAAGAGTGTAAATTCAAGTCTTTACAGTGGTCTTAAAAATGTAACAACACTATTTCTAATCTGTCGAAATTTCTCGTAAACAATTATTTGTATTTCTCCAAGGTATGAGAGAAACAATTGTTAGATCATATCAAGGTATGGATTCTTTTTATACAGCGTTTCTTTGGTGTTCCCTCCCTTGGAATTCTTAGAACAAAACTCGTTTTGAATCAATCATATGTTCCCGTTGCTGTTTTCGTACTGTTTTTTTAAACTATACGTACTCTTTTATGCGCTAAGACGTCCTGCATTGCAGAAAATAAAGATTTTGTTATTGTTTGTATATATTTTAGTATTTTTTCGACACACTATAGCTTACTTTCAAGTAGATGTTGATTTCTAAACGACCAACGTTTGAAGCTTTCTTAAACAATCATTGAATATGATTGACTTGTTCTGTATAAGTACTGGACTAGGTTCGTTTCTCCCAAATCAATACATGTTCATCCAATAAATTGCTTTCAACGTTCAGATCTAACCTGTAGCAGGCATATATTGTTCCTATTTTGCTACTGCAACGACTTTCTTTTGGTCTGTTCAATTAAGGAAATAAATCAAAATGCTAGGATACAAGCTTTTATGTTTTGTGGCTTTGTTGTTATTTGAAATGAAAATTTTATTATGCAGCCATCTTCTGAATGTAGGCTCAATCGCCGATTTAAAATTTGCAAATAAAGGTTAAAGCAGTAATAAGCTTTAGTAGGATAAAGGCGGCTCCGTGGCGTAGTTGGTATGCGTGTGAAAAATGTTAGGTGAACAGTTTTCACAAAAATATTACGTCGTTTGGATGAGAGGTAAAATAGTGGTCCCATGTGTGCTTGCGCGCGCGTGTGTGTGCGTGTGTGTTGTCGCGCACGTTAATAATCCCTACCTTGCTTGGAACACCAAGGGTTCGGCAAAATTCAAAATTTTTCGGGTAAAAGAACTCGCCTCCTAGTCAATGTAGTAGTTTCGGGTAGAGCATTGGAAAATCAAATGTAGTGTTGTTAGATGAAGTAAGATGAAACCATAACTTGGACTTTTATGCAAAACCTAAATAATTGTTTCAAATTAAACTAGAAATTTACGGAAAATATATGGTATTAGATTGGATATTAATGTTTCCCCCCAATTTGTATATGGATGCTCTACCAATTGGAACAATGCCCAGTATTTTTAGCCAAGGTAAAATTTATTAAAAATGCGCGAGTCTTATAATAAACTAATGTTGGGAAGTTCGGACTATGAACATGTCCGCTAAGATGAAACAATATTTTGGCTGCGAAAAGACGTAAGGTAATCTAATAATATTCTACAGAGACTGACATGCGGTGGATAATGCTTATACAGGGTGTTCAAGGCGAAAAATAGTATTATTGTATATGCATTGAAATATATAATGAAGACTCTTGTAAGCTGAATATGTTGTGTATCAGAATGATCAATATTTCTCGAGAGTTCTTACCCTAAAGTGCAAGAAGCATGAAGTGCAGCAGTCCTAACTGATTTACGTCTTTTATGTTTTATGTAAATGCTAGAGTATTTTATAAAACTAAAATACCTTTATTTAATATAAACACACATGTACATACATACCCAGGCGCACCTGCACATACACACGCACATCCGTACCCACACGGGTAAAATACGTGTTATGTTATAAATTTAGATTTGACCTGAAGAGTTGGGAGCCGTAACAATTTAGGGATGCTTCGACCAACTACAGTGGTGCGGAGTAGGTTCCTATGCATGAAGTAGTAAAAAAAAAAAAATACAAGAAAAAATAGTAATAAAATGGCTGAAATGCAAACAAACTATGCTACTATATGCTACTATATTTCCTGAATAAGTACTCAGGACAGCCTTTTTTACTGTCATACTTCTATCTCTCTCAAATACGCCATCATCACGGTATAGTTGGATATTATTTGCAATTAGTTGACTTTACCTAGTTCTTAAATAAATTTAAATACAATTCAATCTACACTTAACCTCTATTGACAATAATTGCAATATAAATACAAATACACTTTTCTTAAAAGAACCTAATTTCGTAACCTCACTTTGGCCAAACATTACTAAAAAGAAAACTAAAAAATTTAATGTCACTATTAGTAATACCGATTTTCCTAAGTTTTACGAATATTGGTAATTATATCTGAACCCCATCTAGGGAAATGTCTACTTCGCAATAAACAAAAACGTCGGTCAATGCAGATTTTCACGTTCGCATTCTATAGTCCTTTAAAATTACCAACTTTAAGTTCACTTTGTATTTGGAAATATACAACATATAAAACCAACCATAAAAATTATCATTAACATCTTAATTAATCATAAAAAAATGTTCTAATTTCAACTTCATGAGTCTATCGCTATTCAAATAGTCCAGCCAAATAATTATGTTAGCATTATGCCAATTTTTTATAAACGAAACCATCTACAATACGCATCTTAATTTGACATTGACTTATTGCTTCATTATTTAAAAAGGTTTGTTTACTCACATTTTATTTTATATTCTCTGAATAAGAAAATCCAGAACACCAACGGTTCGTATTCCTACCACGTCACCAATTCACATAAAATATTATCAAATTTCTTTTTTGACCGGCTAAATTCGCAAGTTTCAACCGTTTAAGTTATTTTTAATTTCATAATTACGTTGATGTTTTGTTTCACCGAGCTAAGTAGTAAAATGTACGAAAAACGCGAAAGTGGTTATTTATCTTTCTGCAAATCAACAAACACATCATCCGTCTATATCTTGTGTAGATACATTAGGCTTCTATTGTTTAACTTCACTTTCCTACTTATGCAACTTAGCTGTTTCCTTCCCTTTTCTCTTCTACAAAATCTAGTTGCTGTCAGCAATCTTACTACAATTTAATAATTTTAATCTACACTGAATTGTTACGTTATTTATCTAAAAATCATACTTTGTATGCAATTTCTATTAGGTTGTAATATGGTACTATTTTTATGTCCTTGGTGGTCGGGACGGACGATATGTGTCTATTGCATATTTTCTTTTCATGTGAAGCGTATACGCCGCGACTTGTAAAATTAAGATATGTTTTGTTTTGCGGTTTTAATTTAAGTCATCCACCTGGATTACTACGCCTACAATGTATTTAAAAGAAATAATGTTATACCTTCTGAAGTTAAAGTTTGTTAGCTGAATGACCTCTATAGAAACAAAGTTTAAACTATAAAGGTTAATTAAGATTAACTATTCGTGAAATCTGACTTACAAAGTGCGTCCATATTTAGTTTGTGCATTCAAATGTACTACATTTTCGTTTTATATCTAGTTAATAGCTAGCGTACCGCAACGCGTTATAGATGCGTTAGGTGTTAGAGATCACTTAAGTGTAGTGAATATCTCCATAAGTACTCACACTCGCATATGTATAGCAATTTGCAGTTTTTACCACTATCCGCTGCACCACCGTTTAGCTATAACGCTACCACTCACTTATAAATATTGACTCGTATCAAAAGTGTTTCTTTTGCAAGAAGGTTCGGAAAGTGTATAATTCTGTATACGCATGGATTAGCAAAGGGTTGTATGAATATGTAACAGAACGTAAATAAAACTTCTTAATGTGTGAAATAGCCTATGCAAATTGAAGTTTTGTGAATCATTTATAAATATGACCAAAAAGTAAATATTCAGTGGCTGTTTCACCGACATTTGTGTAATTAACGTGATTTAATGCATACTTCTTGGCATGAAGATACTATAACGTTATCGTATTCTATTTTATTTCAGTTCCCAGTTGCATTTGCATTTCTTTATAATTAAGTACTTAGTTCTCTATCGCTCTGATTTATGCACCGCAATTAACTTGTTAGTAACCGTGCAGAGGGCGTGGAAGAAAACTCTAGTGCTAAAATCAAGTAAAAATTTATAATAGGTTGTACATAACCATTTTACTTCTTTGCTTGCTAATATAAATTCGTATAACATAGAAACAAGCTTCTTATCTTTAGGTTATTGGAAGTTTCTTGAACAACAATTATCGTACACTAAGGGACAAAGAAATTTGTGTTTCGCTTTTGTAAAGAAAGTGGCGTATTTGATATTGTTTTTAACAATTGCGAAAGTGAACTCAAACATGAGAAGCGGAATAAACAACTTTATGAGCTATTTGATAAAATATGAAAGAGAATGACTAAATGCAGCTAAGATTGGGAAAGCGTCCAGCCAAATTAAAATATACTAATTCTGCGCAATACAGTTAATATTTAAATCATCTACATGATAATTTGAGTTAGAAAATTACTTCATTATTTAATATGAATGAAATACTTTTAATTATCACTCGTTTATGCGCCAAGCGTAATAAATACCTTTATACAGGGTATTTTACAAAATATTTTTACACAAATAAATGTTTAAATAAATTTGGTTCTTTTTCGAATTTATGAAGCAAGATCTTTATCCTCCGCTGTTTTTCTATGATCTTTACTTAGGCGTTTATGCAAAACCCAAACCATCATTTCAAATCGAGCTAGTAATTGAAAGATGGAAAATATAAGGTCTTGGACAGGACTTCAACCTGTATCTTAGTCTTTCTAGGACCATGCGTTTACCAATTACGCCACCGAGATCTGTGACGACATTTGGAAATATTATTCTTTGTGGGTTTTTAGGTCTGCTGGATATAGAAAACTTTTTTTATGGCCTAAATTTACACATTTATTTTAATGCTTGATCACAGGCTACAACTGCAATAAATTAATGTTTACAGAGATGGATCAAATATGGTGTACTTACAGTGAGGATGATTAAAATTAATATCATTTTTTAATAAAAAATACTTCTTATAAAATAAATATTTCGAAATAGTGAAGGTAAAATGTCACTGTCATGCTCATAGTTATTTGTTTAAAAATATTTTTATTTTTAATTTAATTTATAGACCCATACCACTTATTCAACATTTAACTACTAAATTAAGAAAAGTATTTAAAGACCTAAATATCAATATAGCTAAAAGAAATCTATTAACAATAAAAAACCTACACCCAGAACTTCAGAGAAATGTAATTTACAGAATTAACTGTGTATATTGTGCTGAATGTAATACTGGTCAAAAGTCTCAAAATATTGGTCAAAGAATTATTCAACACAAAAGTGATATTCGAGTAAAACCAAAAGCATGTGCTTTGAGAACACTAACCCTTATCAAAAATCACAGAATGGACCAAAATTAATAAAAATAGAAACAAATTATTTCAAAAGAACACTCTTGGAGATGTGCTACATCTATAAAAGTCCAAACAGTTCTAACAACACAACTGACAAGGGGTCGCGAGATGTGATTGAAAGCCAAATTCTACAAATAAATCTCACCAAAATATAACAGAATCCGGGAAAATGGAAATTTCCGTAAATTCATGGTTACGCCCTGTATAATACAAGCGTACTTTTATTCATTGAGGCACATGCGGTAAATCAAATTCCCTTGTATTAATAATCACACTGTATAATATATGCGTATTGTAAATACATAGCAAGTAACGTAGGTTGTATACCTAAAAATAATTAATTGTAAGATACTGTAAAACGCATTTAATTGAGAATGCAAATCGATCATTTTAAGATAAATACAAACCCATTTATTTTCACTTATAATATTATCGATGCTTTTTTGATGAAAATGCTTTTCACTTGCTGTAAATAGCATAGAATAGTACTAGCTTTGCGCATTTGGATAAAAATAAGTAATTTCGTGTAATTGAAACCTCAATTCTAATAGGTGTATTAAAAACACGTTTTGATGTTAAAAGCAAATATTTTCTACAAAATGCAACCCTTTTTGCATTAAACGGTAATTAAAGTTTAAGTTAATTACTCTGTGGATTACAGAAATTTATTTTAAATACAGAATTCTCTAGAATATTAGTGATACGTATTGAGAACTACGTAAATAAACTAATTAATAAGTAAAACATTTCTTCCAAGAAGCGGCCGGAACACTAAAAAACCCAGAAAATGTAATAGAAATTGATAAGAAATGTTTATGATTTTTGCATTCACTGTTGGAGAGAAGCGATATGCCGTGATAAATGTGTATGTGTTAAACAAGGACAAACAACGCGCGTCACGAATAAGTGGAACGAGATTACGAGGTAATAAACATCGCAATTATAGACGCTAATAAGTTTTTCTGCGAAATCTTGCATCATAATATTCCATCCACATTCTACTAGGTTTAAGAGAAAAGATAATTTGTATGTATAAGGAAGCGTTTAATAATTAAGAAATTTGTTCGATTCTTAAATTCAATCGCGAAATATTATTTTGACTTAAGTCGCAAGCGGTTGCATTGCGAAGATAATATTTGAAGTATGCCGTAAGCATACATAATTAAAAAATTACGATGGTACAGTAAATATAGAAGTGATGTTTTAAACGCAAATTACATAAAAAATTGAATTTATAAATTACAATGAAGAGGCAAAATTCTCCAATATAACGCTATTTAAAAAAATTTATTAAATAATTAAAAGGAAGATTTAAGCAAAATGTACTTTGGTAACTGCTGTTTGAAACGAGGGTTTTAAATATGGAAAATTTTATAAGCTGATTTGACGTCAATTTAAAATAAGAAGATATTTAATTACAAGGAGTGTTTTTATGGATTCTGCAAGTATTACTTTTAAATTTATTTTTAACTGATATTGGAGTATTTGTATTTAATTTAAGGTAGAATAGTAAGTGTTAATCATTTAAAATTGAAAAAGCAGGGAACGTCCGCAGAAACCTCAAGATTAACATATATATATATATATATATATATATATATTATATATATATATATATATATATATATTGTGTGTGTGTGTGTGTGTGTGTGTGTGTGTGTGTGTGTGTGTGTGTGTGTGTGTGTGTGTGTGTGTGTGTGTGTGTGTGGGTGCGTGGGTGCGTGAGTGCGTGCGTGTGTGTGGCTGTGGTATTTCACTATATACACAACCGCTGACCAAATATCTATCTAATTCAGCATGCCGGACTAACTCTGTACTATTGAACGAAAACTTCAAATAAATTTATCATGAAAAAACGATATTCCCTTATTCTTAAAGATTAAGAACATTATATTTCAATAAAACGAACTTAATCAATGCGAGGACATAGGATCTGTAAATTATTTCACAGTTATGAATGATTATTATTCAATTTCAAATCCAAATTGTCCACAAATTCCTAAGTTCAGCACCACAAATACAACTTTTATACAAAATTATAATTATTATTTACAAATCAAATAAACAAAGTTTAAAAAAATCAAAACGTATCCTTTTACAGATTACACACTCTTAATAAATATCAAGCAATATTAAATTCAAGGACAAATCTCTCACGGTATCCCTTTCCCTTTAAACAAG
Source organism: Platerodrilus igneus (assembly GCA_036346225.1). NCBI lineage: Eukaryota > Metazoa > Arthropoda > Insecta > Coleoptera > Lycidae > Platerodrilus > Platerodrilus igneus. The sequence continues at coordinate 179,629 of JARFIW010001146.1, forward strand.
ATCCTTCATTTATGAATCGATCGAATCCTAGAAGCAGGCAATTTTAATTAATAATGAAATTATAGAATTAGTGTTACATTCATTAAGATAACTCTAGTTTTCAATTTATTTGTGTTACAACAAATTTTTAATCTTTCTCCTTATACACGAATAATTTCCTAAATAAACAATAATTTACAATATCAAGGTGCGCTTGTCACGTTATTTAAAAAAGTTTACATACATTAATTCTTTGTCACAGCATATTATAATTAAAAGCAACAAACTTTCAAGTCTCAACCTACGTATTTAGAAAATTTTCAACATTAATAAATTTGTTCCTTGGCCTACAAATTGTATTCAACTATTCTTGAAATGTTTTTCGAGATTAAAATAGATTGTTGCAGGCAATAATTTCAGACGACAAGTTTGTATAATTCAAATTGTTACAGGAAATATATCTTTTAAAGTATCTGATCAAAGCAACCAGTCTGTACAATCAGTTTACGTGTATTCTAGGCTTTCATTTATTGCCAATACAAGCTGCAGTTTCTTCAACCAGGTTGCTACTTTAAATCTCAATTTACATTACCCAAAACTGTTCACTTATTTTTGTAGGATATCTACCCGTTAAAATTATACTTCCTCTTATGCAATTAACGGAATCATTGAAAATAATGTCGGATATTTTTTGGTTCTCTTATCGACAGATAGATGTTTTAGGAAAATACCATTCATGTTAATCATTATCTACACATGGATGTTTTCTAGGGAAGATACGATTTCAATGAATTTATAATTACTCAGACTTTTTTGCTTGAACGGAATAAAGTTGCTTTCATTTTCCGATAAGGATATAAAAATGAGTGTTGTTTCGAAGTCCTGTTATGCGATATCATGTCCGTTTATATGAACTCACGAGGAACAGTACTATGGCTATCTGAATGTGTTTTCTTCAGGGATGCTTTTATCTTGTCGAAACACATGAATTAAGTAATATCGCAAATGATATATATTTTATTATATATTAAGGGTTTCTATCTTTTCTAAAAAAGACATGACAATTGTACTTAACTGCTGAAGTTTGTTAACGGTGGGGTTTACTTCTAAGCTGTAATTGTACACATCGTCAACCTGGTTTCGTATCATATGAGAGGATCTGAACGACCATATGGTAGAAGCGGCGATGTTCATTTTGCTGAATTCCTTTGAAGATGGTTCAAGTTTCATAGAATTTTCAAGGTACGAAAACTGGAAGTCGGCGGTTAAGGAGTTGAATGACCTCAAGCTTACGACATCATGAAGGACGAGGCCCACGGAAAGTGCGGATTTTGAACGTACCAATCCCAACTGTGTATGTATATTAGATTTTTCTTCTGTGTAATGATATTTTGGTTTTCCTTAAGTCAGCTCTCATTGTTGCCTTTATTTATTTCACGTTTATAATTTAAAGGTCAAAAATATTTAATATTTTTGGTCTAAAAATTAATCTATAACAAAATTATGATAAAGTTTGCAGGTACAGGTTCTAATTAATTATTAAAAAAAATTAGCATTGACTGTCCATAAGATGTTCTGTATACAAATGGTTTAGATGTGTAGTGCAGTTCGTCTAGTAGATGGATTTTTCCTTTATTGCTGTTGTCTACTATTACATTAATTTTTTTTGGTATTTACTTATCAGGAGTTACTTCTAAGGAGTGCTTGTGGAAAGAATGGGTATATAGATATATTGCTTTTTATGAATATTTTGAATATAAAGAAGGGAATATAAAGTACTTAAAAACAATTGTATCAAACAAGTGACTGAGAACAACCAGTAATTAATTTTTTAAAATTTTTGTGAATACTAGAATTCAGGTTAGACATTAGTCTGAGATAACTAAGGAGTGTATTAGTTATTTTTGCGAAGATTTTTGCACTGTATAAATCCTCCGGGATATATTGGATAAACATTGTTTTCTCCGCGGGTTGTTTTTCTTTTGTGTAACATTTTGTTTCCTGATCAAAAATTTGTAAAGAAACTTTCTCTGTTGAAGTTTTCTTTCTCTTTTTTGTGACCCAACCCACCCTACGAGTTTCTAGGTAGCACGCTGTTCTTTTGATTCCTTTTTTTTTGATGTGGTAGTCAGCGCAGACTATTTTCGTTGCGTACCTTACCTTTTCTTGTCCGCACTTATTACCGTAACGTTCTCTAATAAAGGAAATATATTTTATAATATAAACAGGGAACTGAGATTTATTTTTGCCAACATTGTGCTGACATAAATCTAATTTTTATTTTTTAATTGGTAAACTGTAAATTTTGTATAAAACTCCTTTGAATACCTTTGCAAGAGACGTGTTATTTTTCAAATTGGTATTGGTTTTGATCTTGCATATTTGGTCTTGGTCTTGTTGCATCAGATGTACTCTAGGTCTTGGTCCTGGTGTTTCATTTTTTGCAAGTCCAAGACCAAGATTGCAAGACCAAAACCGATTTTTAATTCGCAAAGAACTATTTCCCTCATTTATTTCTCATATAACAAGCACGAAGGTTCCTGCAACTTTGTTTCCATATACAAGGTGGTCGGTCTACTTAGATAAGTACTTTGTTTGATTGTGTTTTACAAAATGTTTGATTTTTTTAAGTTAACCAAATACTATCAACTTTTTATTACTTATTCATCGTGGTCAGTTTTTAATCTATAATGCATGTAAAGGTCATACGGAACTTTACAACTAAACCTACACGAGATTCCAAAATCGTTACTACGTTTATTTTATTTTCCTCCTCTTTTATTAAACATTCAAATGTTGTGGAACACAACGGTCTGCGGTAGCGTCTCGTGACATTTGTGTGATTAAGGTTAATTTTCACGCATTTTTAACGAGGTTTCTAACATTATCTTATTATACGTTCTTTTCAATTCTAGGCTCCATTTGCATGCTTTTCATAATTTAGTAGTTGGTTTGGCGTTGAATTGAATTATATGGTGTAATTAATGTGTTATTCATCTTATATAGCGTGTTGCGTGACATTTAGTGTGGTATCAATATGAAGCAGAAACTATAATTAGTAATTTTATCTTTAAGCTAGCGTGGTATTAAATGCAATCAAATAATCACCAAACTGTGTTTCAAGTTTATGATATGGATGTAGTCCATATTGATCATTTGGAATAATGCTTATATAATACTTTCTTGTATGCCAATTCGTAGTTTGGTTGACCACAAATATAAACTGTTTTCAAATTCGGGATTGCTCATTTAGAGGGAGAAAGAATTTTGGGTCAGGTGAATAAAGTTTTGTAGAAAATGAGGATAAACAATGATCTATCATCCGCGCATAAATTGGATAACTTTTAATAAAGTACCATTTTGTTTATTATTAATAAAATTATTTTGCCAATCAATGTTTGAAATTATATCATGTTCATTCCTTATTTCTGTACGACGCACAAATCAGTATCCGCAACAGGGATTCGTTATGGTCACTATTCTGCGGGGAATAATAAATATCCCTTCGTTCAGCCTTATACTGAAAGCATTGTAGATAGAACCTTATGCATTATTCCGAATTTAAGAAAGAGTATTAGGGTGTTAGTGTGTGGGTTGAAAGTAATTTAGGAGCACTATTCATAATAACTGAAATAAATTAAACTCTTTTGGTAACTTAAGAAAAATAGATAATAATAATTTTTGCCGGTATTCATTTATACCAGCAAAAAGCTGTCATGTCTATTTACTTGTACTTTTCTTAGGTTGTAGCTAAACAATTTAATTATTAACGTCATAAACCTCCAGTAAGGTATTTAGTTATTATGCTTATTACTTTGGGTTTCATTTAAAACACCCAACTTCAAGTTACGTTTCATTTTAAATTTAGTTTCCACACAAATATAAAATCGTCCTTTAAAGCGCAATACAAAAGTATAAAATGTAAATGAAAATGTTAACATTTAATTGACCGTGTTTGATGGATTTGGAACCCTTATAAAGAATAAAAGATATACATTTTTCTATATGGCTATAAACATGTCAATCACTTCAGATCGGCAGTTGCGTTATTGTGATCTTACACTGACGGGCATCTGAAGCGAGTCTTTCTTTGTATTAAAATACCACTTTAATACGTGTTTTATAACAAGCAGCTATCGTTTTTTGAATATGTAGTTGTTATGAAACTGCGGCCAACAAAAGTTATTTCTCCTTTGAAACCGCATCGCTTCTTGAGTTTTAGTCGGCAAAGCTATAGCCTACTGGAACGAAATAAAACTTGTCATATTTGCAGCTTTGTTTAAATAAGTACTTTGCTTGTTTGAATTTAAATAGATGTTTAGATAATTGAATGTTAAAATACAAAAATTCTGTTTATCAATTTATCGACGTTTTAAAAACACTCAATAATATTGACTACCACTGGTCGTAACGTCGATGACGAGCAAAGAAAAGAAGAGAGGCCTCACATCACCTTCTAGGTGTTTATATACACCCAAAAGTACCCCCCCCCTTGTTTTATTTTCTCACAATTCCACCCCACATAAAAACAAGCTTTCTCGGTAACCTCCTAACCATTGCTACACTTTTCGAAACTCAAATTTCAACCAAAACAAAATTCTAAAAATCCCCAGTAGGCCTTCCATAATTCTTTGTAATTTTGTTAACAACATTAACGGTCTTTTAAAATCCCGGAATTTTAACGCTTGTACACAACAAATTACGACGATAGTAACTTCTAACCGTCCAACGGCTGTTCCACTTCCCCGTAAACTAGCCTCGACTGATATCTCTTCTTATTAGATTCACGCCCCACATGTAAGACCAACTTAGCCTCCCCTTTCTCTCTATCTCACATACGAACGTTTTCCCTCTCAAGCTTCGTTTACGAATCCCACTCACATATGTACCATCTCTTAATCTCAGACTGTCACGCGTCTCCGTTCTACTTGTGACGTCCAATTACCTTTCGCAATTTCTCTCCCCGTTTAAATCCATATCTTATACAAACATCTTCTAACTCACTCTTGCTTATAGCCTCATCTATGCTTTTTCCCTCGTTAGTTACCAAGTCTAACCGACACGTGACATTTGCATCTCCTTCTTTTATATGGTAAAACCAATTTGTTCTTGTTTTCATATCGCTCCTTGCCTGCTTTAACGTCCACTTGCATTCGTAGAAAATATTGATTTTCTTATGAAGTTGTTGACAACGCGCCCCATCCGTGAAATAATCCTTATCACAGAACGTGCCAATTGTAACCGTCAAGTTTTGTTTATCGAACATCCTTCCAAACTCAGAAACTGTCTCTTTCTACCAACCACATGTTTTTAAATGCTCCCTTATGCTAAATTCTCCCCTATAATATTTACATATGCTAAACGATTTTAAATTAATGTTTCTACTTCACTAAAATTATGCCCGTAACTTTATTGATTTTACGCTTAAATAAATTGAACAAGCTTTCTAATTATTACAAGCTGAATATACTGTAATTAAAGCTGCATCCTTACACTGTACACTAATGAATTGATCTTAATAATAGATGCTTCACATTAATTGTTTCTGCTCCCTAAAGATAAATTTCCTTGCAAATAAGTGCAAAGCTAAAACTGAAGTACAATTAACTCCTACTCTAAAGTAATTAATCGTTACCTGTGCCTGGCTAGCTCAACCAATTAATGGAGTTTTCAAAATGCAATCAAACACAGCAGTATCATAAAGCATCTATACAGTCTAAAATATTTTCTCTCATACAAAATCATATAGAACATTTACAGCATAGTTTCTTTCAAACATCAAATTATTTCTAACAAGTACCTATTTACTTAATTATTAAAATGTCTTTTACCTTTAGGTTTAAATTTACAAAACTAAATGTCTTCTCTTATCGATAGTTTACCTGGTTTTGAATTCCACGCTTGTTATATTTGTTTAGCCAAAAATCTTTGAGATAATCTATTAAAAGGTCAGAGTGTTTCGAACTCTGATCATAAACTTCAATGGTAACTACCCCTACAAAAAAATTATTATATAATTGAGACATATTGTACTTTAAATTTAAAAGACAAATACTCAAATATCAGTTACAAACAATGTTTTAAAAGTAATACTTGCAAAAATCCACAAAGCGTTTTTCCAATTCGTAATTAACAGTATTAACTATCTTCGTGTTTTTAGTTTTATTTTAAATTGACGTTCAAATCCCATTTTATCAAATCATGCATAAAATCTCAATTTAGGAGCCAATGTGCATCCTTGGCTTAATTATTTAAGTTAATTTTAAAATAGCTTTTCGTCTTGAACATTTTTTCATGTTCATTACATTTAATAACTTCTACATTTATATGCAGGTTACGTTTAACTTTATCATCAATCACAAATAATTTTCCATAAGCAAAATAAAAACTTATACTAGCTCAATCTGCTTATTAATACACAAATTGTCTCTTTATGTTTGAAACAAAGTTATGTTTGCGGTTTGGATTGTGAAATGCTTGCTGATGTTCATATTTTGAAGACCATGTGCTTTGCTTATAATTACTAATTAACAGATTCCATTGAAATTAACTACCTCAAAAAATTCTTAGTTCTAATTTTTAGGATTTCTATCATAATTAAGCTTCATACGTCGAAGTATACGTTCTCGAAAATTCTTTTATAGATTGCATTAACCAGTAACCTTGTACCAAGATAACATATTATTTATATTAGAGTAATATATCGTCGTTACACTGCATAAAATTATTATCTATAAATTATCGAATGTCGAAGTACTTATGCTCAAATCTTGACTGATAAATCTTGAATGTCCAGTGATAGAATAAAGTTGCTCTCATTGCTTCCGCTTTTGTATAATAAAATTCTAAATATGTCATCTTTTTGATTACCTCCTAGAAGTATGAGTCAACCGCATGATGTAACAATTTACCGCAATTTAGCGTTCTTATCTCTTTAATGACCCATACTCTAATTACATTGCGATCCTAAAAGGTTTCCCAGCCTTTAATAATGAATTACACCAATTGTTGGTTATCGCCCTCTCCTTTGAGCTTCTGTAATAAATATAGTCATTAAAACTCGTTATCTTATCTGGTTTTATGGTCTTTTTCGGTGTTATGGCGTTCTACGAATTGGGCCGTGCATTCACACAAGATAATTAGCTTGTTAACGTAAATATATTTTATTCTAGAATTGTACCGATACTGGCTTCTTTAAAAGAAAAGTACTTTGCAATAAACGTGTTAGAATGTTTTGAATAAATAACGTTTATTGGCTAATATTTCTAAAGAGGGATTTCTTAAAAATTCTAGATACTTGTCGACAATGTTCCGTTATAAAAACACGGCTCGACAATGGTATTGTTAAAAATTGTGTACCAAACATTCACTGGCATTTACGTTGATAATTCTTGTCTCTGGTTTGTAGTGGATTGACGGTAGGCCAATAATAATTATTTTTTTGTTTAAACATACCATTATTAGAAAAATTGCATTTGTTTGACTATAGAATAAAATTTGGAAAAGTCCTGTCTTCACAAATATTCTCTAACAACCAGTTACAAAACTGCACACATTTGGTTTGGTCTCCTGGATGTAGATGTTGCACTAGTGTAATCTTATATGGTCTATAATCAAACTTTTTAAAATTAATTGTATCGTTTTTGCAGACATACAACATTCGGTGTAGATTGCCGTGTAGATATTTGAGGATAAGCTTCAAACAAAGAAAGTACCTGTTCTTCTACTAGTTCGGTCACTATTTGTGGATGTCATATTCTTATAGATTTATTAAAACTTTTTATTTCTCTGAAAAAAGCCTCAGGCCTTGAAAAATATTTTCGTACTTAGGAGATTTCTTTGTTGGTAGCGTTCTGAATATAATCGCAGTGCATCCGTAACATTTCTGTGGCATGAAAAGTACAATTCTAACATGTCCACCTTCTCATTATTTGAATAGTTCATATTAATGTAACGTAATGATAGCACACCAAATCCTACCAAACACAGAAGTGACACTTACTTGATCAAATGCATATTGCTTTTGCCGTCAATTGTTTTTATGGATAGATAGATTTATTTTCAAACAAGTAAAAACAAACAGTGTAAAATAACTACGTTATTTTTCATTTTAGGTATACATAATGCTTATACTTTTATAAAGTTAGTTATTTCTTATTCAAAAATTTAACAATATATAGGGTTTATATTTAGAAATGCAAAGTTGCTAGCATTTCCGGTTAAACCAGAAGCGATAGAAACAATGCATTTTGTCACTTAAAAAGGCACTCTCTCGACAAGCAAGTTACCAATGATAGACATGTTAAGTTTGACACCCTGTGTATATATATATATATATATATATATATATATATATTGCCCTGTATTTACCTTAGGAAGAAGCTCCACCGTTGGGTCAACATAAATATTCACTGGATTTCTTATTGGATGGGTTCCAAAATTCGTGCCACCCTCTATTTGAGTTGCTATAACACTCACTGAAAATAATAAAACATAAACTCCACCAATTTCCACCTAAATAAATTTTTGAGTCCAAGCTTTGATCACGAAATGTTTTGGTTGAGTACCTTCTGAAGATGCTTTTTAAACTGACATTCCACGGCTAGCTCCGCTCACTGCTTCTTTAGGGATACTCACCACAGCTACCCATTCTCTCGACGACCTTGATAATTAATAAAAAAAATAAAAAAGAATTCGACAAAAACATACAACCCTTTTATTCTGACAACATAAATAATAAATTCACACAATCTGAATATTTACAATATGTATCCATGTTAAACATTTTTATAACCCTACTCGGTTTTAAAAGAAATCAACTTAATATTCCTCCCGATTTTATGCTCCTCCACATTTTGTAATGTTAGTTTAAAGTAGATGGACCTATCGTGGAACCTTAATTTATTTTCCCCTGGTCTATGGTAAGCTCAGTATAAACCTTTTTATATTTCTGTGCAAAAATTTTAGCACTGCAAAATGATACAAAAGACCCGTTTACCTCTTACATCAGTAAAATAATATACGAGCATTTACGCCCTCAGATTTATAATTAAAAAATTGTCCTTTACATATGTCTATAAATTAATTTTCAGTTTATAAATATTTTCACCAAATAAAACTCACATCACCAACAGTTTAAATAAATCAACACCAGCACAACAGTTTTAACAAAAAAAAAAATCGTTACCTGGCGAGTATTCTGCTTTCTGATTACCACCTCTGTAAATGCCGTCCAAAATGACTGCACGTACATGCCTTCCATTGTGAACAGCGATTCCATTTTGAACTCGTTGTTCATCCAAATCATCAAGAATCCTTGCCGCTCCAGATCCAAACATCACCTCTTCTTCCGCGCAATGTGCAACAAACACCTTCGTTCAATATGACAAAGTTCTCTACTTACAAGTCATCCTGCTTCAATTATTACAACGATTTACTACGGTTCACTCCGTTTAAAACTAACTTGCACCTACTTGTGCATAAAAACACTTGTAAATCTTGTGTGCACTTGTCACGTGGTTTGAAGCTAGGATGATCTTCTTGTAGACTTGGAAAAATAAGAGAGCGAATACCGCCTCCAGCAACACTTATATAACCACAACCCCACTTCAGTTGCCAGTATTTTTGTTATCCATTTCTTGTAAATTTGCAAACGGCTATTCAATTCCACAAATTACACCTGCACGTAAACACCACGGTCTTTCAAAACTCAGAAATTGTCAATACAAACACTTCATTACCGCGAAAAACTGTCTAACCTGCCATCCGTCTAAATATCATTTGAAATTTCCCCCTTTCTGTCAACTCCACACAAATACAATCACGCCAATGGTGTGCGTGTTTATCCAGTTATCTCCCTTGCACCCTCATAATAACATATCTCAGCCTTGTTTTCGTTTCCTACCTAAAGTGTTTATGTCACTTCTGCCTTTTTGTTATCTCTTACTGTCCCGTGTTTTCTGTCTCGCATGTAGCCCTTCTCTTACAATATTATTCAGGGTTATTTCTCTCTTCCTTTATGTGTGTCTTGAAAAATCTATACCGTCCACAAACATGATGCATCTTCGTCCCGCTTATTGCTTTTTAAAGTATACTTCTCTGACACGCGCTTGAAAATGTTTGTCACTTAAACACCTGATATCTTTCATCTGTTACGTATTAAACATTGTCTGTCTCCTAATTTTATTGATCTGTTTCCAACTAGTCGACCGTTGCTGTTAGCCTTGCATTTTTCCGTTCACAATTTACCTCGAATTATATTCTTAACGTAAACTAGCCTTACCAGAATCGTTTATTTACCCCAACTTCTGTTCTATGAAATCCTTGACTGTTTTAACGTGTTTTACAATATTAAACCTTGTAACGTTCATTAAACGCTTTAGCTTATGCTATATTGAATAAATGTATCTTGCTCAAATTATTGATTTTTATCCTGAAAAGCTCTAACACTATTAACCTTTGTACACAATTTTCGACTTTGTCGTCGATCTTAATTGTAATCCTAGTACTAAATTAACGTATACAAATTAAACCTACATTATAATATGTAATTTTATCCCAATCTAATTATATTGAAGCGTTTTAAATAAATTATTGATTTCTATATACAGGGTACCTATAAATACAAAAATGCTTTGCTTATTTCACCTATCTAAGCCTACCCAATCACAGTATTTTTGATTTATATATATATATATATATATATATATATATATAAATCAAAAATTTTCTTACTGTTTAACGACCTTGCTTTATAAATATAATTAAATTAATCGTTGTGGGTTTTCGTATATACATACATATACTTATATATACATCGTTCTCCATCGTTTTTCTCGACATTAGACTTAAAACTGAAGAATGGTAATATTTTTAATTGAAGTGTTTAGACACATATTTTAAATCTATTGAATTAGGTTATAGTAGTCGTTTTATGTTACCCTTAGCTACAAAGAATCGAGTATAATGTGGTTCTTTTTAAGATTTTTACATTTCTTATTTCTACATTTTAAAAGAGAACCATTTTTGTTTTAATTATGTAATCAGTATTAATTACTCTCAGTTAAATCATTGTTTTGTTTCAGTAAAATATCTACGTGAAGTAACTCCATATTTTAGAAAAGCTAGTATTATATCAGAAGTTGGTTGGGAATTACAACGAGGATTTTTATCTGGAGCTCCACCAGCAGTTCGTTCACCTCAAAGGGCGGATACTCGTTATTTACCATTACAACTTTGTCATCTTGCACGAGGGTTTAAATACCCCGATCCAGGTGAGCCATACTACTGTTTTAAAAATTTAATTAGTTTTCTCATTTTCTGTTAAACCTAACATTGAATGAGTGCTCCGACAATTAATAATAATTTGTGTTAAAAAATGCTTTTCATTTATGTCGTAAATGTAGCGCAAACATTTCTCATTTTATAGGAAATTGTTTTTTCCATTTACTGTAAAACGCCCGGAAAATTGTTTTGAAAAAAAAATAGGTCCAGTGTTGCCTGGAATTATGTTTTATCTAACGCGAAATCATTTTATAACAGCCCTCCTTCCATATTTTTGATACAAGCATAATGGACGTTGTTTATGTTATACTTAAAATTTCCCATAATATTTTATGAGATAGTTAAGGAAAGCTGGAAATGCAGTACATGAACCACTTTCATTCTAAAATTATTTTTCTGTTACAGTTGTTAATTAAGAAACTATATTTCGCTTTACAAAATCAAAGTGCTAACAATAATGTTAAACCGTTGTTGAAAAATTTAAATATTTTATTTGGTTAAAGTGTTGTCAACAAATATTTATGTACTTAAACCAGGTCTGGAAGTATAGCATTTTGGGGCATTCAGGCGCCCTATCGCTTGTACTCCCATTAGTGCCGGATTTAGAGTGTTTGTGGCCACTGGCGAGTAGTGAAGTGAGATCCCTCTATATTTTATTAGATACTCAAGATAAAGAATATTAACTTCTAGTATGTAAATTAGAAATGCTGTCTATTCATAAATTGATTTTGCCTTTAGTGGTACAGGTATTCATAATTAAGAACTTTATATATATTCAATTCAAACTAAGTTTTGATACTTAAAAGACACTTGAAATGAAACATATTTTAATTGTGCAGTACTGTTAGTGCTTATGTGTTTTAAAACTCTTCCTTTAATTTTGTTGTACCCAACTCGATGCGGGTGAATGTAGCATTAGATCATCAAATTTGGAATTGGTCAAAAAGAGCGGGAATCCCGTAACAAAATAAAGATGCACCGGCTAACTACAGTGATGCGGGGTGGTTCTCTATAGAAATAAGTAAAGGTGCAATTTCAAGCTACGTTTCCACACTTACCGTGAAAGGCTTTTAATCAGTTAAGTTTGTTTATTTATTAATTGAAAATTGCTACCAACAGAATACAAATCCCAATAACAGACTGATTAAGAATTAAGAAAATTTAGCGAACTTAGCGAACTTAGAGAACTTAGAGTATATGGACGCCAACTCGTCTAGTAACCCTGGGAATTTTAATTACGGTGTTCTCCTGGTGAATAGTTCCGTTTTACAAACATGCTACCTCTATGTGTAAACAAATCAAACAACACTTTCCACTTGCTATGTCTTGTAAATCTATTTGAATATATTATTATTCCATTATTCCTGCAAACAAGTATACATAGAAATTTTTGAAGTTACATACATTAATTTCTACATCCACGATAGAGCATTGTTTTGTAAACAAGTACACACACAGAATTATAAAATTTCATAAGCAGTTCATATTCAACTGGTTATAACCTTGATAATTCAATGCAAATAATTTACAACAGGTTTCAAATATTTACCTAAAACTGTCAATGTCCAGATTTTATCCACTTAACTTTTAAAAACGACTTTCTACACATTTGTATTCCATATAATGAGCGTTTTCCCAAACATGCTTCTCTATACAAATAAATATCTACATAATTTGAATTTTTCTTGGGTTTACGGCATTGAATGTTTAAAAAATGATGCTATATAACCGTTCGATGACCTCTAATCACATTTATATATGTTACTACGATATCGCCGCTCGTCAGATGTATAACGACCAATTGCCTGCTGATCGCCACTTCTCTGTGCCTTTAAAATAATTTAAACTTAACACAATTAATTTTATGTCCCGACTAGCTCAGTGATACCCCGCACAGAGTGAACGACAATATGATAACAGAGAATTTATACCCACTCCCGTCTAACACTCCATATACCTGAATAATGCAAGCGAATTTTATCACAATTCGTATAATAGGCGAAGAAAAATTACAATTTACTATTTACAGAACTTTTAAATCAAAATAAATATTCCTATCAAATTTGTTTATTACGAAGATCATAACCCTTTTTACGCCTTTTTATGTCAATTAAAGCCAGCAAAAAGAATTGTAATTTACCATGAATGTTTCGTTGAACGTTCAAAAAAATATTCCCTTTTTAAAAAGTACCTTTACCTACGTACCAAAATTTTGTTGACCTTTTACACAAATATTTAAATTACATACAATTTTTAAGCTCATACAATATTTAAAATGATAAAAGTAACATACTATAAAATTTAAAAGATAATTTTGATCTTACGTTCTTGCTATACTTGTGCATATAAATTTCCTGCACTACCAAATATCAATAAGCCTTTTAAACCTTTTTACAACATCTGGTTATCTGTAAATTCATTTTCAAAAATCAATTTCCTTTTAAAGTCCCATAAATGTCTGTTCATAAAATATCAAACAATAATAAAAACACATCAAAACTCAAATTCAAATAATCATAACCACCATAAAAATATTTACCACTCAATGCTCTAGTCTATCGCCTACCTGGTTTCTATCTTCTAAATGTGCTCCACCACCTAGCTCCTTGTATATGCTGCCGTTTAGTAAGTTCACAATCCATCAGCTAACTCCCCGGTCGAATTACCATATCTGCCATGCATGCCGCTGTTTACAAATTCCAATCCAAAAATTCCAATCTACAAAATTAACTTTTATTATTCAAACATCGCTTTTTTTTCATCATTCAAACAATTTAAAATTCTAATACTTCCGTGCATTCCAATCCCAAAATAATAAGTTTTGTACTTACATACCAGTTTAACGTTTGAACAAAAAGATGCTCTATTAGCTTCTACATAAATTTTTTATTAAATTGCACTAGTTCACTTGAAAGTATCTATTATCACGAATGATGGATGAAATCAAAGAGAAAGAAAGTTCGGCCCCTCTCTGCCAGTGATTAAATAAGTAAAATTTGCCCCCCCATTATTTCAAATTGGTACGTACGCTTGTATACCCGTTCCTATAATTCTTGAAATTCTTTTCCAACCGCCCGGTGTTCCAGCGAAACTCCCTAACAAACCTCAGTTTCTCGTGAATTTTCATAACGAACACCGCTTCAAAACTATCAACCGCCGTTCTAACTTATCCTCTACTTTTCCATTTATCTACGCCTCCAACTTGAACAAACATCTCTTATCTCCCTTGTATCTATAGCTTTATCTTACACATAAGCCTCCACCAGCTGGATCTCTGCCCTTGTACAAATTACACCAATCACCTTGCTTGGGTCCATTTTCCCACCTTTTAACAGACGCGTGCTTGCCTCTAAATTTTTTTGTAAATTATTGATTTTATTCAAGTCTCCCTACTATACTGTCTCCGAATTAAGTATATGCATTTCTCTTGTACTGAATACATTTTTATTCTATCTTGGTCTTTTGTTGGTTCTCTTCTATACTACCTTCAAGATTGAAATTAATATTTTAACCAATAAACCGTGTTTACACTAATTCCAACGGCTGTTCTTTTTTAATAACCCATTAAAGTTTGTTTGTTGCTACGCTACGGAGAAATAACTACCCTTGTTGTTTTGTTTTAAACGTGTTGGGTTTTACGTTTGAAAATAGAAATGCTATTTTAACAACTGCTCCACGCTTTTAGATTGTCATATAATACTTTACTACAAATTTAAATACGTTAGAATAATTTTACCTCAATTATTATTTATTATGCTTTATATTTACACAAGTACTATGTTACATTATCCCTAGTTAAATTAAATTGACCCTACATTATTGTACACTACTTTAGCTAAAAAAATAATTGTTAAAAAATATTCTAACTGCCCAACTGAATAAATTTATTTTATCTCATTCAATAGCTCTCAACCTATGAGTTACCTTGTATTGTATTGTATCACAGATATATATATATATATATATATATATATATACAATATATACACATATATATATATATATATATATATATATCTGTCTGTTATACAATATTTCTTATTAGCGTTGCATGGCTTCTAGGCTGTCGTGTTCTCCAGGAATTTGACAATATTTTAAAATGATATTCATGCTACATTTTCATATTTAGTCAACATCATCTCAAAGGCAGAAACTGACGAATTTGTGGCCGAACAAATATTCCTTTTTTGATTTTTGTTTCGCTCATCCTGGTATAAAAATCCTTGGCCATTGCGATTCATTGCTTTTACGAAATTTTTAATAAAACCAAGTTTGTGTGTAATAGACAGTAGAAACGCATTCTTCATATTAACGAGAAGTTAAAAAATGTTGCTTTCTCTTTAGTTAGTTTTTAATGTAGTGCTTTATTCTGTTTCAATTGCCCCACTCATATTAGAAGCAGCATTACTTGTGTACCCGAATTGCAGTTGTACTAATCAATATTTTCGAACATTATTTTATCATGCTATTCTACTATCAGTGTATTACAGAAATAATAGGGGCTTTCCTTTCACCACCTTACTAAAATATTCTTACCTAACCTAAGTTGTACTTAGTTATTTCGTATGTTTCTTTCACGTGCGTAGTAGTTCAAATAACTCAGATCCCCCCAACACTCCTATCGTCAAAAAGTACCCAGTTGTTTACAGCTGCAAATGTGAGGTTAATTTTATGAGTTCAGTATTTTGCCGGAAGCACGTTCCATTTAAACAAGTTAGGTTAGCCAAGCTACTTCACTTACATGTAAGATAATCCTTTTTACTAAGTTGTGAAAGGAAAGCGCTTAATGTGTTCCAAGCACAGTATGTTATAAGGATAAGCTATTTCAGAATAATAAGTATTTCAGAAATATAGTGTTACAGAAACGCAGGATTTTGTGATATTGCTCTTTATCTTACATTCGTCGCAGACACCATATAGAAGAACTTGCATTGAAAATAATATTTAAACTTTTTTGTCATACACATTTAATTGTAGTTTTAGAGCTGCTTTGACGATCAAAGAACAAAAGCCTTCTATGTTAAGGCACAACGGGGATATAATACAAAATAGACACACACAGTGCTGCAAGAGAGAGGACTAGTACGAAAAGGGGATGCGACATTGCAGTGAATGTTCTAGTCCATGTATGCATTGCATCGGTAGCTGAATAAATAATAAGCGAAATGCTTATACATGATAATGTTTCCTCTCGCTTCTCTTTCCGCTTTTGCTGATGTAATGTAGTGTCGATGTCGTGTGATGCCACTTTCGTTCATGCACTCTTGCACAAAAGGCTCTAATTGCAATTTGCTAATCACTGACGCTAAGTAAGAGAACATAGTGGAAGATTTTGTATTGTTGTTGTTTCAGGCATATAATACGATATTTATTAAGTTCAATTCTAGTTCAGATTTACGTTTAAGGTTTTATTACTTCAATTAAAATTGAAGTGACTTGCTCATCATATCTGCCACTCCCACTGCAGCTAAGTAAAGATACATTCAATAAATAAACAGAAATGCATGTAAGCGCTTATTGTACATGGTTCTGGGTGCTTTATGAATTCCTTATGCACAGAGAAAAAAAATGCTTAATTCGACAAAATTTTATTTGGTCCAAATAAATTACAGTGTCACATAGCCACAAGGAAATATTATTTTTTCCACAAATAAATATTTTTATTAAAAGTATACATAAATTTATTTAAAACAAATAAATAAGGATTCACTCAACAAAATATATTGTTCGTTAAGCATCTTGTAATTTTATTACAACTCGCTCAATTCTTTCCATTTAACACTTTGCACAAATCATTCTAACATAGCCGTTACTTTGAATTACTACACCTACTTTTTCTGGTTCAACAAAATATTTTGTTAGGTAGAAATTTCGCTTTGTTAAAAGGAAAAATACATTTAATTGATTTGATTATGTTGTTTCTTATTTCAACATACTTGTTTATTCTAGCCAATTTAGGTATTTGTGAAATCGACAAAACAGTTTTGTTGAATTAAATGAATTAAAATTTTAAAATAACTAAACATTTTTATTAATTGAAGTATTTGCACACTTCATTTTAAGATAGCACCTAAAATACAAATAATACACTTAATTTTGTTAACTCAAAAAAATCCTTTGTTGAGTTGACATCCAGTTTTTAAGAGCTTCTTTGGGGAAGATAGACCAGCTTCCTCCAACAAATCGTCAAATTCAATTTCCATCTAAAACAATTGTATTAACTGACCAAATAATTCTGTCTAATTATAGTAACTGTAAATTTCATACCTACCTTGAAACGGAAATATTTATGTAGACTCATCAATTGTTATACCTGTTCAACTATATAATAATATCTACTATAAATATAGTACAATGTAATTAAGTTATGTAGTATGCAGTATGAAGAATATCTTTTTTGCCTTGTACACGCTGAATCGAAGGGCGACATTTACGTGATTAATGGCGGTCGGGCGGTTGGTTCACTATAACGGCAAACGAATAGTACTTGTTCTATGTACGCGCGCGCAAAGGGCATCTATTTGACGAACAAAACGGTTTTGTTGTTCCACGCTTCCATAATGTCAAATCAAAGTAAACATGAATTGCTATAAATAAATGTATTTTACATTCAAAGAATAATTATTTTGATTTAAAAAAGCCACAAATTCCAACCAATTAAATAGTTCTACTCGCTTTAGAAACTATGTTTACTCAATTCAATTCACATCAGTAATTGTTTTAAGTTTTGCGACGGAGTTATTTGGATAGTTAAAATTTCTTTAAATAAAAATGGTTTATGGGTGAAATAGAAAATGTTTTTGTTAATTCAAGAAAGATTTCAAATAAATCTTTTACTTACTGTAAAAAGTTATCATATTTGATTCAATTATGAAAATATTTAATTAAAATATATTTGTCTCAGCATAACAAAATATTATTGACAAAATATATTTGGTAACCTCCAAATCGTTTTTACCGAGTGTCCTTAGTTTTTATTCGGTGCAAACGTAAGTAAGCGCAGGTGAGTGAAAAGGCGAAAATTTAATTTACTATGGAATAGAAAATCATGTATATTAGAAATATTGAGTTTTAGTATGAGAAACGATTGCACCGTGCAAAATATTCAGATTTAAAAGCAATCAGATGAAGTTTCTGAAATTCATTGACGTCATTTATAAGAGCAGGCCAGACATTTTTGTGTCGTTTTAAAATGGAATCGCCCAATTATTTTGTTTTGTACAGTTATAGCCACCAAAACAAATGCTTTATATTCACACAAGCCTAAGCAACAGAAATTTTCTAGCGTATTCCCAAAGCTAATATATTCTGTTTTTAAACCAAGAGAAGCAAATGAAAAAAAGCACGATTTCACTGCAAAAAGGAAATAGAAAATATCACTAGAGTCCATTCGGTGGCAAATTTCAGTAAACTTCAAATTTGTCTACACATATCAGATTAATTTAATAATTTCTAGAAACAAGGTTGTAATGGAAAATTTTGTAGCTTCAACATATAAATGTTAGCAAACTAAATTGACTGTTAAATAATCTCTTAAAAACGTACTTTGTATATGTTAGCCCTGATTCATTTAATTGGTACATAAATATATAAACAAAATAGACTGTCAAGTGTCAAACATAAAACAAAATTATTCACCGACTAAAATTTGAAAATTTAATTGTATACAAACTCAATATAAAAGTTTGAAAGGAAGAAAGGGTCGTAAAGGGGTGTAAATATACCAATTTATAGTGTGGACTACGAAGGAAGACCATTACGTGATCATTTGTATTTGCTGAATCAATAAGAATTTCAAAAGTTAAATGACCATCAACTTACCTTTATTGAGAAGTGTTATAGGAAAAAGCAACATTACTAATTCTATTTTATTTCCGAGCATTTAGATTATTGTAAAATTTAGTGCTCGTAACTAACATGTTTTTATTTGAAGTCTCTCTAAAATTATTGGAACCGCAATATACAGTGTGTCTAAATTTCGAGTCTTTACAATATGATTTTGATTATTATAATAAATAGAGATTGGGTTGAATGGAGAAAGATTTGAATACATTCCAATTTTTTAAACAATTTACAAAATTGTCTTGTTTTGGAAATATTCGTAGAAAACTAAAAGTAGAGGATTTTGTTTTTGATAATAAAACATGAACCATAAGCCACACCATCATTAGACTTGCACATTATTAAGACACCTTTTTTAAAAGGGGTATTTTAACATGAACAGAATTATTCTACTGATTTTTGTTTTCGAGGAACCGCCTACAATTTTTTTTCTTATAACCTCAAGTTTGGATATTAAGTCAATATTATGTCTTAAAATTACGTTTCCAATGATATTTAACATGTCCAATAAAAAATGCAAAACTATCTTGAATTTTAAAAATAATGAATTTTGTATGTTCGTTTGGTAATCCTAACGCAGCAAAAAATCTATTTCTAATTTCGAAATAGTACTATATGCATTTTGTTAAATAGATTTCAAGGTATTGACAATAAATCTTAAAATTAGCTTAAACTGCAGCAAATCTTATCTAGTTTAGTGAACATAATAAAACTTGAACGAAACAGGAACAATAATCGAAATCCATTCCCGAAGATGTTGAAAATGATGTCCGTTTGCATCACGGCACATTTGACAGTTAATTGAAACTTCGCGCACAACTCTGCTTAATATGCGTCTATTTATTGAGTTAAGAATGTCTCTGACTCTCTCCTGTACTTCGTTAATATTATAAGGCGGTTCAAACTCATATACCTCAGTTTTAACAAACCCCATAAATAAAAATCAAGTGGTGTAAGATCTGGTGATCTTGCCGGTCACATAATTTGTCCATTATCGCAAATGATATTTTAGCCAAAATGTTCAGCTAAAAGAGCACTAACATCTTGGGAATTGTGAGCTGGTCAACAATCTTGCTGGAACCACAGTTTTCGAAAATCATCATCATTGGGTACAAGACCTCTAATAACCGGAATTATTTGCTCTCCTAAAAATTTCGCATATCTGGCATCATTGAGGTTATTGACGAAATAAAAGGGTCTAATCAAATTATTACCTACAAGTATCAATAACATCGGTTAACCTACTAACATATTAATATCAGATTTATTATCTAAGATACCACATCAAACGTTAAATCTAAATCTCTTTTGAAATTTACGTTGTGCCGTCACATAATAATTTTCAGTGCTCCAGTGATGCGTGTTGGGGTTATTGAGCACCCCGCAATTAGAATACCGCGTCTGTCCATATTACTAATGATGGAAAGTGCGTTCTTTCTCGTATTTTTAGATGTACCAATTACAAAAACGCATTCGTCTGGCGTAATCTTCTCTTTTGAAATCTTAGACAATAGTGGGTTTATAAGGATGAAACTTTTCCTTTTTTAAAATTTGATGAATAGTTTATTTTGGAATATTAAGTGCGCGGCCTACAAAGCTTATGGATATGGATGGATTTTGTGTTACCGCCTCACTAATGCTTTGAACACGTTTCGTATTGTTTATATGGTACTGTTCCCTAGACTGTTCAAAAGCACCGTAATTCAGTAAATTCATTACAATTTTTCTGAAGTATGTTTTATGCGGTTGTCGTCTTTCTGGATATAATCCCAAATAACTACCGGATGCCGTATCGGTGTTCCGAAAAGATTGTAAATAAGGACTTAGCATATCAAAGTCTTCTTCATTTGAAAAATTGTAGACATGTGTCATATTTAAATTAAAAAGGCAGCACCACAAACACCGCAACTTTGAATACATACCAGTTTATTTAAATTTTAGAATTTGTTTGACACATACCTGTAACTCAATCGTTTCCTTTTGTCATGTACCACTGCCTACCATTAAAAAACGATATCATAATGACCACAATAACCTATAACTTGTGACAAAAGCTGTTAGCACATAATGAATAAAATGTATGTAGTACATTTTTGAAAGTAGAAATAAAATTTTTGCTGCGTTAGAGTTATCAAAGATTCAAAAACATACAAAATTCTTTATTTTTAAAATTGAGAATAGCTTTTGCATTTTTTTATTAGATATGCGACATATCATGAGAAAGTAACTTTAAGGCTTATAATATTCACTTAATATCCAAAATGGCGGCCATAAGAAAAACAAAAGTTGTAGGTAGTTCATCGAAAACAGAAAACTGTCCAATGATTCTATTCATGCTAAAATACTCCTTTTAAAAAAGTGTCGTAATAATATGCAAGTCCAGTAATGCTGCTGTTTATAATTCATGTTTTATTATCAAAAACAAAATCCTCAATTTTTAGCTTTCTTCAAATATCTTCAAAACCATACAATTTACACCAATTTTGTAAACGGTTAAAAAATTGGAATGTATTTCTTTAAACCTTTCACATTTAACCCAATCTCTACTTCTTATAAGAACCAAAATCACAATGTAGAGACTCGAAATTTGGACACGCTATATATGCTTGAACCATTTTTCGAACACAGTTAAATTTATTTCTTCATAGTAATCGATGGTGTGTTTGCTCTAAAAATGGTACAAACCATATCCTAAAAAGCCTTTTTTGGATCATATATGCACCACAATAAGTCGCTTTTTTTCAGATTGTCGTTTGATTCTAATGTATAATCTCAGATTTCTTACGAAATCGTCTACCCACAGTTTTTGTATAGTATGGCTTTCATTAATCCATGCCCCATCTAGGTAATAAATAAGTCTACCCTCATTCTCAAACTTTTTAATAGTCAGCAGATATTTTCGACTCCATCTAATAACAACGACACGTTTAATTAACACACTTTTGCAACTAACTTTTATTAACTTGAAGAAATTAATTTGCTTCATAACTTTGTAGAAAAACGAATGATTCATTTGACGAAACTCTGGATTCTTCCTCAACTCATGTAAGATTTCATTTAAAGTAGGCAGTTCATTTTAAAAGAAATTATGTACTGATGTTCAAATTGAGGTTTTATCACTTTCATAATGATTTTTCAGGCATGCAGAATTTCCACCCAAGCGTTTGGAAAGAGTAATTTGCCTGTTTTCTTAATTTTTTTTTAAGGTATTTCAGCCAATTACTGTTTATATAGGTTTATCATTGACTGTTTTTCGGCTACAGATAAATGTCCCATATCCAATCGCTTTCGTTTTTTCGGCGACATACTCGGAATTTTAATTGTATCAGGCAAAGAATCCATTCCAATAAAAAAACCTCTAGCAAAGTGATAAATATATTTACATACAAATTCTGAGAATAACGTATGGAAATGCAAAATAAACTCTATAGCTTAAGATTCTAAAGTTCTGTCTCTTTCTCTCTTCCCTCCTCTTTCTCCCTCTGTCCCTCCTTTTCTCCAACTCTTTCCCTCCCCCTCTCCTGTTCTCTCATCTCCTTCTCTATCCCCCCTTATCCCTTTAACATCAAAAGGTCGTCTAACATCATTAGATATAACGCTACAATCCCGAGCAAATTCGGAGAAATTTTAGAAAAAACTCAGATTATGTAGATATTCATTTTCATGGCGAGGAGTATTTGTTAAAACACCCAGCATATTGAATTATAAACACATAAAGACGTGATTGAAAAAGTGTTCATGACGAAGAAATAATGTTTTTAGATAAGAATAATGGTATATTTCGCGCATAAGGGGACATTCTTAAACGAGCTTCATGCTAAAAGTCCTCAATTAAATAAGGGCGTAATTATTATAAAAGATTTTCATGTTTGCAATTAGTAAGGGAAATAGTGTTCAAATATTCTAAGAAGAATTGACATTATAGTTGTAAAGCGCATGGAATTGCATATTCCGGGAAGTCGCATGTATCATATTTTAATATTTTTATTTAATAATAAACTTCCACGATAGCGTATTCCATTATGTTTTAAAATATTAGTTTCAGATTCTAAGAAAAGGAGTACGATTGTATTTCAATTGAAGAATAACTTAACAACGCGTTTATTAGAATAATTGGGTAGTTAAATGGAGCACAAGGTGAGTGATGAAATATCGCAGATTGGTGGAAGTTGTTAATAAGGAATGTAAGCCTACATCCAATTAAGGCGAGTTACGAGTTAAAGCCCTAAAAATAAGATTAATTGTAGCCATAAATCTTGGATGTTTTCAAGACAACGCATAGGTGAATGGTACTAATTATAGCTTGAAGCTATTGAACGACAGAGTCTTGAATGCTGCGCCACGTACCTCCAGAAAACAACCAATTAGAAAATTCGCGAACAAGAACCTGGTTTTACGCGATCATTCTAGATTCACACGCAAGTTTGTTTATATTACCCAATTCAAGTTTTGAACTCCGGCAGTTGATGAGTTGCTATTAAACTGTTACGATGCTGCCGAACCTGTGATAATATATCACGTAGTAAAATATTACAGTTTTAGTTATTAAAATTATTTTATTTAAATAGCAAAGGAAATTGTTTTAAATGTACAGAAGCCAGAGAGATTAATTGGATGTACTTAAAATGAATAAACAATGATTGACTACTGCAAGATAATATTTTAATTTGAATATAAGCGTATATGGATTTGGAGTACAAATTTGACCTGTAATGGTAATAAATTGCAGAATTTTAAGAATTTGAACGATTTCGACATGGGTAAATAACCACGTGCGAAACGTAGGCAACAACAATAACAAGGAAATTTTGTGGGTAAAATAAAATTATATTATTTCACATATTAAAAAGGGCATTTCTGTTAATTAGTTAAGTTATATTGTAAGATGTGTAGTATGCTAGTATTTGAAAATATACTAGTGAGTGTGTACAAGTGTGTTAATTCGATTGAGAGGTGGCAACCTAAGGGAACTTTGCATTATATAAAAAGAATTGTTAAACGTAACTGATCAGCTTCGTTTAAATCCTATTATAAAGGGGTGATTATTGAGCTATCTATTTTATCTTGACAAATTTTGTATATAGTAAGATTAACCAAGGAATTATTGGAGAACGAAATTAAGATTAGGATGTGTTCATCTTGATTATAAAAGAAACTCTGGACTCTAATTTTAGCATAAGTGAGTGACCGCTATCAAGTTATATTTTTATTAGATTTAAGATATTGTTGCCAAGGCAAGGTCGTTGTGGCAATTTTTGGACTTTACTTTTAGATTTTAATATTTTATGAAATTTTCTTATTAGAGGTTATATGCAAGATATTGCTTGTTAGGGAAAAGCTGTTGTGGATGTAGTAATTGTTAATTGTAAGATTGTTTGTTGAAGAATATTTCGTGTCATTATAAGTGTGATGTCTTATTCTAGTGGTTTCATTTAAATTGATATAGCAAAAATTATTAGGTTAAAACTTTCATTAACCGCTTTAGTTCACAGAATCTTTTATTGACTTGTAACATTTGGACCTCTACAGACCGTAGCATTATACACAAACGGCTAACGTAAAGAAGATAGAAATTAAATATAGCAAAGAGTGCGTTCAGCAAACCCAACGAATTGCTATAGTTCGTTTAACGAACTATATAGCTTATATATAGCTTATAAGGGTCGTGTCCGTTAAGTTAATTATGATATGATGTAGTTCAATAAATTCAGGAGAAACATAATATTTCAGTCTGTTTAATTACTTTTACAAATTCGTTTAGAAACGCGAGAACATTCCTCGACCAAAGCGTAGTTTTAAACTTAACGTAATTGCTACAAAATGCATGCAGTTTATACTTTTCGTTCTAAATGGAGTATTGCTTCATCAATTCTATCACACGCAACGATACGAGGGCCATTGCTCAAATTCTAGAAAATATAAAAAGCACATTCGCTTTTTATGCTTATACCGTTTTACATTTGATTAAACGTATTTTAAAAACATTCAGAACGAGGTGCTTCCCAAACAAACAGATTAACTGCATCCGCGGCCTCTTTAGGCGACGAGAAGCGTTTGTCACATATTTTATTTTTGATTCGTCAAAAAAAGAAAAGTTATTGGGCGATAAATCCTTTGACTATGTAGGCGAGTTAAGAACTCAATAGTTCCTTGTTCTCAGCAGTTGCTTGCATTGTGTAAAGCTTCTTGACTTGCAGCTGATCTTTCATTGCTTATGGTTTGCTTATAATTCTAAGTTTTCATATACAGTTCTAGTCCTTCTGTGCGTAATAGTTTCAGCCCTCTCCATCTTTTTCTCTTTCTATTTTTCTCGCTTTCTCTCTCTATTTGAGAATTTTGTATACAAATTATATAAAAAGCTTCTAATAAAGCGAAATACGTTTGGGTTTTACTAAAGAGGTGTGATTTCGGTGTTCTTCTTCAAACACTTAATTCACTAAAATTATTTCTCTTCTGATTAATAAATGAGTTTTACAAACAGCATAAAGAGCGGTATGTAATCTTTGTACTTTTGTTTAGTGCAAACGCATAACAGTTTCTATACTTTTATCGATAAATATTAAACCTCAAATTAATATCAAGTGTTTTTTATTAATGCATTTTAAATTTTCTTCGTACTGTAGCCGACGTGATCGTGTTAGGTTACGAAACTGTCAAATTGCAATATTTCTTGTGTAAAGCACATTAATAATTTTTAGTAATTTTACAATTTAAGGCAAACTATTTATACTCTGTAATGACTGTAATATATGGAAAGTGGACCAGAAGATCTATCTTCTCACCTCAAATACAACTATCATAGTTAATCATTACACTTTCCAATCCCTTATGGATACCATTCACTTTGCGTCCCGTTTCCAACAGTGTGGGGAATATAATACTTTACAGGTGCTGCGTATTACGAAACTATTCCGAGCTCTGCTTTCAGGCTTCATAGTATTATATTTGAATAGCTGCTCCATCTACAGAAACTTTAAATGACCCTTCTTCATAGTAACTTGTATACTAAGAAAACTTAATTGCTTGTTTATAAATTACAAATTATGAGGACTGTCCTTGGAACAAAGAGGTTTAGGTTAAAGGATGATTAATGGTACGGCGCCACAAAAGTATCTGGCATTGTGCGACCATTTACATCTAGCTCTACGATTGTTCTCATCACAATTTATTGCTCCGCTATAATAAGGAAGGACGATTATTATCAGTGCTGCGTAATTTCATTATATCGAGCGTAAAGTAGAAAAAGGACTAGCTTTAGAAAGCTTTCTAGGGAATACTATACTAAGTTGGATTTTTTTGCTAGAACAGAGACGCCCAAGTACATTTATGAATTATTATAATCTAATAGAAATATTTTTTACACATTGTCCATAACATAGATACCTACGTCAAGTAATACTTTTATTTATTTTTAACTTGTTACAACCAGAATCTTGCAATCTAGAGCACTTTCAATCGATCATAGATTCTGACGAAAATTTGGTAATAAAAGATCCGCTTAGGAAAAGGTACAAATGGATAGAAAGTCCCACACTATATTGCTACGAGTGGATTAAGCGTTAGACGGGTAAATTTTGAATTGCTCAGAAGGGGCGGGAGTCTCTTAACATACTAAGGGTGCACAGGCTAACTACAGTGGTGCGGGAGTGGGTCCATATATAAACAAATCAATAAATTGCCAAAAAGTAATGAAGTTCAAATTATCAAGCTACGTTACTATATACACTTTTGACATTGACTTAAATTATGGGCGCCAATTTGTTTAGTCTAGAGTACGATCCTGTGAAAGACTAGTTTTTCCAAGGGATACTGTTTATGTTGATCTCTCTTTGAAATGGAATTCTCTTTACAACGAATCTACAATCTTAACAAAGAAAACAAACACTTTGTTTCCCTGTGTCACCTCATTCTATTTCACCATAATAGTCCTAACATTATTCCTGTAAACCGGTATATAAAAGAAAAAAATGTTTAAATTACACAAATAAATTCAATTTTGCTCGATCCTAACCTTATTCCTGTAAACGGCTATACGTAAAATTTTAAATTACATAAATACACTCACTTGTGGATAAATTATCACTTTCAAATAAACAACTGTAGTAATTGACTTATCCTCAACCTTTTTTTGGTTAAAGTAAATTTTAATGTCCAGTGTTTTATATTTAGTAATTAAATATAATCCACCAATATAATGGACGTTTTATACTTTTATCACTAGCTTAGCAATATCATTCCACAAATGAAAATGTGTACTGGGATAATTTGCACATTTCTATTTTTTAGTGATTCAAAAAAGGAGACCTTCCAGAACCTGACTTGAGTCCGCAATGTGAATGGTAATGGGATTCTTCCAACTACGTTGTTAAAAACATCTGTTCAACCTGTTTGCGTCAGTCAGGGCCGTTTACATTAAAATCCGCGGATTTCATCGCCCTGAAATCATTTACACTGACTATTTGCCAAATATGTTCCCTTCTACAACCGCTAGCAACGAATTACCCCCAACATGCTTTCTGCTTACGGGTTCACGAGTAGTTTATTAATAATTTCAGTTCACTATCTAGCTCTCGTCATTTCCCCTACTTTTATGTATACGAGGAGTATGTCATGGTATTCATATTAGATCACATCAAAAATGCATGATTTCTCGGTGTTTGATACATTGAAGTCTCTGTGGCTTAGTAGATTCGCGGCTCTAGGGTCACGGATTCGATTTCCGTCACGAACCGCTTGAAAAATGTTAGGCGAACAGTTTTCACAAAAATGCGTCCGCGATCGGATGAGAGGTAAAATGTAGATCCCGCGCGTGTGTGTGTGCGCGTGCATGCATGCATGTGCGTGCGTGCGTGCGTGCGTACTTGTGTGCGTATATTTGTCACTCACGTTAGAGATCCCCACTTTGCTTGAAATAGCAAGAGTTCGGCAAAATTGAAAATTTCCAGGTAAAAACAACTCATGTCCTGCCCAATGTAGTACCATCGGATGGAGCATTGCAAAATCAAATGCAAGGTTTGATACGTTTTTCTTATAGTAGCAACTTTTGAATGGGTATATTGTAACAATTAGCATTGTATTTTATTTCATTATTATGTCTGGTTATATCATTCGTAACAAGATATCTGTGAACTCTACTAAGCTGTATCTAGGTGATTATACTACATTATAGCAATACTACTTTTATCTTGTATGAGAATACTTTGTACTTGTACTGTACTTGTTTCCGGTAACGTTAATTCTGTTCATTACTACTGCTATTGAAGAAAGCTCGCTGTTTATGGGGAAATTATTGTATGAAACATGAATATTGACAGCTTTACTGTTCTTGTGCTCATTAATTATTCTAAATGCATTTTTAAAGTAATCTGATTATCTTATAAAAATTTACTATTGTAATTAGTTGAAAGGCGCTTTTACCAAAAATCCATAAATCTAGAAATTAAAAATGAAGGTATATACAAATTTTCCATTCCATTACCTCTAAAAACCTTTATTTCCTTCAGTTCATAAATCTACATGTACAAAATATGTAGAAATAACTTTTCATTAAAAAATCCATTATCATACCAATTGATCAGTATAGTAAAATACGGGCTAAATTTAAGTTATTTAACATGGTCGAAGCCTAAAACGCGTTGACCTTCACAATGAATAAATCTCTCTATCTTTCATCCTCTTACTAGTATCTTCCCAAAAACGTCTCCTAGTTCACCTGATTCCCCAAACAGGTCTCTTATTCACATGACATTCTATTGATTTACATCATTTTCTTTGTCTGCTATGTACAACATCCAAAATTTAAATGATTGTGGCATTGTATTCCTTTCTATAACAGGATCATTGAGTTATTTACGAGGAGCTTTATTCTACTCCACATCAAGAGTTTTTTTATCCCAGTCCACATCAGTAGTCGTGGGAAATTCTGCACGACTGTAAATTACAAACACAAGTACGTTAACTTAATTTTATTTACAAATTTTGAACTAAATACTTCAATAATTCTGAACGAAGTTTTCACATTTGTATTTTTGGTTGATTAAATCTTGAAGGGAGTGAAACCTAATTCCGCCATATTTAAATGCGATTCCTTGCAACTTTCGCGTCCTGTAGATTTCAACAAACAATTTTCCAATTGAAACTCATAGAAAAACATGTTGTAATTTCAAAACATCCCCCCCCCCCCCTTATCTGTCCCATAAACTTACTCATTACTATATTCTCCAAATATAAAATCCATATTTGCATATTTTTTTGGGGAATAGTGTGGGATATATTACAAGCAGAGATAGGAAAAAGAAGGTAGATGTAGACCTAGATCAAATAGTGATAGATGCAGACTGTGCAAATTTCAGGGAAATGTGCAGGTTAGGTCAGAATAGGAAACAATGAGGGTACGCGTCTAACCAGTTCCAGGACTGAAGACCTAATGATGATGATTTGCTTATTATTGTTAACTCAACTTTACTTAATATTAACATACGTTTTAAAATTGCCAATCGTTTCCAATGTGTTTGTAGTGTTCTACTTCCAATGAATATTTCTTTTTTACTTTAACTTTATAAATCTTCTTTTGCACTCCCTAACCTATACTATACTAGCTCTATATGTTTTGCAATGCTAATATAATTGAACATACGATATCTGCCCCTACAATATTTCTTAATAACCATAAATTCTTATCGCTTCTTAATATAACTTTCTGCTTTAAATATGTTATTCTTACAAATGAATTTCTGAAACTTAAATTGCAGAAAGATATTTCGAACGTATTTTATTTCGATAGTGATTAACACGAATTTAAATTTCATGTTATCCATGAACATATAATTTAAAATACCGTTGCTAGGAAATGCTATTTGAAGTTAAAATGAAAAGCGCTTTAGGCCCTTCTGCTTGTACTGAACGGTACAAAATATGACATTTGGTAGTTTTATCCCCAGATTATATTAAATAATTGAACTTTCGCTATCGGGTGTCGATATTAAGGTTTTCTAAGTGAAAAATTAATATAAGTTATTTTTAAAATTATCTGTTGGGACATTGAAGCCGAGTCTCACTTCCTTGCATAACCGACGTAGAATTTTAAATCTAAATTTAAGGAACTACTTAATCGTATATTTTCGTTAGTAGAACAAACACTCTTCTGCTCGAATAGATTAGTACATTAAACCTTACTAAAAATTTTAGAGTACAAATATTTACAAATAATAATATAGAGAAAAGTGATAATCAGTGTAGCATAAATCCCATTAAAATACATAAAAAGTTACCAAAGTTTTAACTTACATCCGGGATAAGCTTATGTTGAACTTCAAGTGCCGGGGTACTCTCACTACCGTACTTCATCATTGGGTCTTCAGTCCTGGAACTGGTTGGACGCGTACTTCCATGGTTTCCTATCTAAGCTCACCTATACATTTTCCTAAAATTCCCACAGCTTACATCTTTCACTACCGTACTTATGTACTACCACACTCACTTCTTTAAAAATATACCTTTTAGAAAGATACGTGTATATTTCCACTTTGTTAAATAAATAATTTTCTAATGACATTTTGAATTATTTAAACGTTAAAGTTGCAACTTACCACAAATTATTAAATACGAAATGCTCATTTAAATATTTTTATAAAGTACTTTGCAGCAAAATAGCGCAAATCATAAAAGTTAATCTAATCTTTGGACTCAGGAGCCTTGAATTAATTCCAGACCCAACAGTTTCTTAATGGTTAAAACTTCGAGCGCGAATTTCTTTCATTAGGATTGCTTTTTGAATAAAATTATACAACACCATCACTAGGCGTAAGTCAAAGAAAGCTAATTTGCAATTAATTTAATCTCAGTGGAATTTAATCAAATAGCCTTTAACGGAATGTGAATTTGTGTTTGAGCAGAACTAATATTTGAAGGTTTATTTGAAGTACTATTTGAAGTAATATTCGAAGCCCCAAAACAATCCATTACCTAAATTGGTTTGAAATATGTAGGTATACTTACGGTTTCTCAGAAACGGTAAAAATCAAACTAACGCTTTTATATCCATTTTAATACTTGCACTTATTTTAGTAGATTCAGTTATTTTCAAATTACTTCACTTATTCGTAGAAATACAGTATTAACCATTTTAAAATTAGGTTAGTCCTATGTATAACACCTAATTCCAATTATAAACAACCATATTATTCAGGAAATTTCATTCTATTAAAGTATTAAAACGCGCAAAGGGATTCGTTCTCCAAACCAATAAGAATCGTTTCAATTCATAACAAAACAATTCATTCTTCCAGTGCTCTGATTAATTCAAAATCGACTTCGTTTTCTAGACGTGATTCCATACCGTATTAATTATTAAACGCTCCAAATATTTCCTTGATAAATGGCAATGTTTCGATATCGCCGTTTCGCTGCAAACATGGTTTTTTTTTCATTGAAATAACTACCAAGTACGTGACTATTTCTTCATAGACTTTACATTAAGAATTTATGAAAATTTACTTTAACAAAAAAAAACTTTTTCTTATTTAAATTTCTACATAAGTACTACATTAATAATAAGAGTAAACCTGCATTCATTCAGCTAATACAAAACGTAGCCTCATACTAGGAACGTTATTAAGGAAAGTTGCGCATTTATAATCAATTATTGCGAATTGGGATTTTGTCATTACTGACCAAGATTGCGTCTTTTTTCAGCGTCATATGCTAGTAAATAGTTTAAGAATCGCATTTGTATTAAAAAGTTGTCAATTAGTTTATTTAACTCAAAGTTATAAGATTTAGAGTGTATGACTTTTTTTAGTATTTGTCTGTAAGTGTTGCATAAAAAGCACGAATCACTTAAATTATAGTGTTAATTATAAATATAGTAGGTTAAAGAAATTTATTTTAGGGCATTAGAACGCAATCGTCCATAAAATTTATAATTTGTAAAAGTATAATTTCAAAACGAGGTTAATAAAGCGAAAATAATAAGAAATCATATGCATTTCAATATCAATATTTTTTATTTATCGGAAAATTCTAAACAGCACAAATGTGACTGATTAAATCCACTATCCCACGATTCAAACTTGTATAAATACCGACAAATTCTAGGAAAGTAAATTTTGTTCTGTGATTCAGCGATGTAAAAGTCAGCACGCCAATGTATATGAAAAATATATTGAAATTAATTTAAAATCTAAAACATAAATTTAGTAAAATTTTCAAAGTAATACAGAAAGCTGCGTATGGGGTAAGAAGTTATTTAATTTAAACTTATAAAAAATTTTATTGAGCTTTAAAGGATGCATAGAAATTTCAAATAATTTAAATGATGATTGGAAATTAAAGTTACTTTAAAGTATGGATAGAAGTTTTACCTAATTTAAACAATGAACACAAATAGCTAAGTTAAATAGTTTTTGGAGAATAATCGAAGGAATTTAAATAATTTTCGAGCATATTAGAAAAGACGAAAGAATTCCAAGCGGTAACATCAGTTATCGTGATTGAGGTACCAGTGGTTTCACATTTGATAAGCAAGGTCACAAATTTACTCTATTTTAATGCTTAATGAATATTGATGTATTATTGTGTATTTGAGTACTTATTTTTACATTATAAATATTAATTATGTGTAGTGAATTATACATTGTTTTGACTTCAAAACCTTTTAATATTTTGTGGAGATTTTCATGCACAAACAAATTAAATCTGATAACTATTGTCACATGCATGGCACAATTTTAAGCCACTGTGTAAAAGCAACCAGTTTCAATAATACAAACTTTATAAAAATTAATTTTTTAAAGTATAAATACAACGTTGATAACGTAATTAATATTACATTCTTTTATACTAAATTGGCGTTTATCAAAATTATTGATTATAAATAGTTTGTCTAGTGAATGTAACATTTAAAACAATTGTACATATGTCTCATTGATGAAAACTATTTGATTGCGCTTTAGCTTTTGATCCTAGTACGGTGAATCCAGATATTCCACAAATTTTACAAGGAGTTTTCGTATCTACTAACAGAGAGAAATTCTTTTAAGAGCAATCAATTCAAGGACATTCCACAACATTCTTATTGACAAGGGAGGTTCATGGCATATATATATATATAAATATATATATATATATATAAATATATATATATATATATAATATATATATATATATATATATATATATATTGCTGTGAAACCTCCATCATCCGTGAACTACGCTTTTCGCCTCGGCTGCTCACCTAATTTTATAAATCTCCTCATTCATAAAAATTAAACACATTCCTACCACAAACATCAACGTTAACTCTATTTACATCAATATTCAGAATACATTAAATTTTCAAATTAAATTTCAGCATAAAATTCAGTTTTAAAAGGAATTTCAAAATTAATTTTATTATCACTTTAACGTGCATCCAGAATTCAAGTCCTTGTTGGATGCCTACTAATTAATATAACAATATAAGCAGACCGGAGTCTGAGTACAAAGGAGCATCTACCACCCTTTACGTTAATTAACCAGGTTTGTCTAATTGAGCTCAAAGACATACCCAAAGTTTCATCATATTCCCGAACACCAAAACAAAATACCCTTTTACTTAGACAAGCAAATTTCATCTTAAAATTAAACTTTTATGGTTAGAACAATTTCACTAATGTCCATTTAAAGTAAATCAATTATAAAGTCATTCAATACACACAAAATGTCAAACAAAATAGTATAATTTACCTGAAGGTTACTGTCCTCGTCGTTTCAAAGTATCGTTTCTTTAGTTAATCACACCATTCAACAGGATTATAATTACGGCTTCTGATTCTCTACGTTTTTAAAATTTTCTCCATCACCATCCATTCAAAGTCGTTTCTGGGCCT
Organism: Platerodrilus igneus; assembly: GCA_036346225.1. Taxonomy (NCBI): domain Eukaryota; kingdom Metazoa; phylum Arthropoda; class Insecta; order Coleoptera; family Lycidae; genus Platerodrilus; species Platerodrilus igneus. Next base: position 213,600 of record JARFIW010001146.1, read on the forward strand.
TTCCGGAACTCATCTGTGTTTATCTGACCCTTGTTTCATGGATCCAGACACGTATTTGAACCATTTAATTATTAACACCCCCGAAAAATAGCAAAGAACTTCATGCTTCTGTCACCAATATATACGCCAAAACTGCCTACTTTTGTGTATACACTCGTCGTTGCAAATTTTGCCAATTGGTACAGTGAAACTAAATTTTATTACCTTGTATCTAAGTGCACTGAAGTACATTCATGTTAACACGTAAATAACAAGCTATTTTGAATCACTAAAATATACTAGCAAACTTTAAATTATTTAATCAAACTAAAATGCACGGTTTAACATTCTCAATCAAGTCGCGTATGTACGAGCTTTTAACGCATCGAATCGTCAAAAGTCTAAGAGAGCTTGTTTATCTTCATCTCGGTATATATAGCAAAAAGCCTGTCTGTCGGTCTGTTCCCCAAAACGGGTAATTCTAAAGAATTTCTCATGCCATGTTCCCAGTCTGCCGCTCACGCGTCGATTTTTACGAATTTTCACTCGCCCCATTTAAATCTCAGAAAATTTCCACACGGCACGCAAGCATGTCCGAGAAAAACTAATTGATTTTGTACAGAAATTGTTGTTCTACCTCTGATATTTGCATCCTATTTTTAACCAATTGTGACCCCCGTGACGTTGCTTGAATCCCGCCTTTTACAATATGTGTCTTTGCTTGACGCATTTTCTTTTTCCTTCTCTACCGTGTTCTTATTGGTGCAACTTGATATTCTTTATTATCGATTATTTTAGTCCACATGGAGTGTGAAATAACCCAGCTTTAGCAATTCTCGTAACTATTATGCGACGTTTTCCCCAAGATTCTTTGAAACATTAATTATCTGCAAAATTTACGCCGAATGTGTTATTTAAACTACGCAGGTGTTCAACATAATATTAATTCTCAGAGCTTTAATCCGTGGTATTTTAATCTTGGGTTTTTACAAGTTTCTATAGGTATTATATGTTATTAACGGTTTAATTAACTCCAATTAAAATTGATTTCTATCCTTTTCATTTTTAGCGAATACAACTTAAATATTAATTATTATATGTACACTTTGTTTTACCACCGGTTACTTAAATAGAGTTAATTAAGATAAATTTTGCACGTAATTTCCATTTGTTTAGGAATAATTACATTACACGCAGAGCTTTTCAATACTGCTTCTTTTGATATAAAGCGTCTTATAAATAATTTAAATTCCTTATTTCTACTGAAACAACCGAGTTTATTTATGCTTCATGGTTTTAATAAAGCGTATTATTTAATGAAATTCCTTATACACAGTGATTAAAATTATTTGATGTGATTATTTAATTTTCTACCCTGGTCTAAATATGAGTATTTTATATATATATATATATATATATATATATATATATATATATATTTAGAGTGACGCGCAACTCTAGTGCAGCTTCATTGCGTATAAAAAATGTCGTCCCAGCTAAAGGATATTTTCACAACAATATATTTATTTATATACACGCACGTTCACATACGCACTTATACACTCATCGCGCTTGTCTGAACCTATGCTCGATCAATTTTTTTACATGTACTTGTCATATGTCCACTACACTGTATGCGATTGCTATGAATACGTTATTTGAGATTTTAAAGCCTAAGTTTCTATAAGCTCTATCAAATGTTTAGATGTTTGAATATTTAAGTGTATTGTACGCCACACCTACCACGAACTTTAGTGTGTTAGCGCATTATTGAGAGCAGCTTTTGTTTAAGATCAATGTCGTTTACTCTCTTAGTTTCCGGATAATTTGTATTTCTGTTTCGACTTATCACACGATGATGGTTCTACGTTTGCCATTTGGAATCATTTTTATATAATTTATCGATTGCGTGCCTAGTGTAGTAGATAATAAGCGGCAGTGTATCAGGTCAGGAATTGGATAGAAGAAAACAGGCCACTAAACAGAATCGAATGAAATCAAAAGGAAAGCATCACCGTTAGGAATCATGGTCAGCAACACGAGACATGAAAATAGGTCAAGAAAGAAAGTTGCTGACGGTAGAGCAAGAGTATAGGTAGATTGCTACACGTTGCATCACTCTACTAGAAATGCGAGCGAAAACGCAAAATATAATGACTACACAATACGTCACAAAGGAACAACCAATGCCAAAGGTATATGAAATGATGCGATCCAATTAAGGTTGATGATCTCAAAATAAGGGAATTTATTGACGTCACAAAAAATTCCTGAAAATATGAGTCTGTCCTTAGAATGGATACATCAAGTCACTACATACAAAAAATTCAAAGTCAATAACCCCAAAATGGATGCGGTTAATGACGTGTTTTAGAATTGGGCTCAGTAACCTAAAAATAAATGCAGCTCATTATGTTATCAAATGGGCTATGACTAATGTAAAGTCAACCTCCGAAGGTAATAGCACCTACCTTTTTTTCTACTTTAAAAATTACATCTACGTGTAACTATGTCCTATAGGAATAAGCACATAATTGCATTGCAGCAATATATCAAATTTTTCTGTGTATTAAAAAATACGGCCAAGTGGAGATCCTCTTATTTCAATGAGAAAGCGCATGTACGCAAAAGCTATTGTTAAATACACTTTAATACCCTTGGTTACGAATGTTGGGGCATAGTTGAGGTAGAGCGTTAAGAGGTATTTAACTCAGGTTCCATAGAACCTGGGGATCGAACAATAATGCTACCCTTACGGGTTCTTAGACTCACTACTTATCGGCGTTAAGCATAAAATATTCTGTACATAATCGCTTTATTCTAAGACATTAAGTTCAGCAGCAGAATTACATTAATAGCATATTATTAAACTAGGTTAGTAAGCTAAATTGGACTTACATGGTTTGTTGGAGGTGTGTATAGACAAGATGGGGTGTGCTGGATGTAACTGCTTACTGTAGTTCTGCAGTACTGAGGGTTGACGAATTCGAGCTTGAACAGGAGTGGTCTCTTACTGACTGATCTGCTACTACTGGGCACTTCGGACTACTACTACTTGGCCTGAAGGTTGGTTCTCTGATATATAGTCGTCTGGCGGACATTCGAGGGTAAATATGGAATCCCAGAACTATAACTCGAAGTCCTTGTCATGCGGTGGACCGCTTGAAACGCCAAACCGTAACGTTATCCAAGGATTTCTTGGATCAACGGATATTTGATAAAGTAAATGTGTGCAAAACAGGAGATTGAGGTTTCCTCATGAATGTGGCAGTTACAAAGAACGGAATAGAGTCACTAAAATACACCGAATAGGATGTTGAGGTTTCCGCGTTAATAACTTAGTTAATTACAAAGTAATGGACAAATCAGATTAGCTAAAATAAACTGTTCTTGGAATTAAAATATACACATGTAAAAATGCAAATTATTGTATTCATGATAACCTACGAGGTTAAAAAATGTGGGCTCTACATTTGAAACAAGAAAAAGGGTTTGAAAGGGAGTGAGAAAAATAGAGAGAACTCCAGTGAATGTAAGTCGAACCATAGTGTACAAGTTAACTAATATATAAGAAAACATGAAATATAAAAATTGAATTCAAGTAATAATATTAACAAAAAAAAAGTTCTAGTAATAAGTTAAAATAAAAATACAAATACCAAGATGAGTTAGTAATGACTATAAATAAGGATAAATAGAATCCTGTAAAAATTAAGATGGTTGTACAGAGCATGGGAGGTAATCAATTGGTTGTAAAGACTCTAATATAAGTAAGAATTAGATAAAAAAATAAAATTAATTGGATTAAACATGTACTTAAAACTAAAGCAGAACGGTAATAAAGTTTTTGGATAAAAAAATTAAAAAAAAAATTGAATCAAAGAAATTCTTAATATGAACAAAATTATGTTAGAGAAAACATTATGAAATTGAATAAATTGATTAAATTGAATAAAATCTTAGTTTAATAAAATATAAATACTATATTGTATTGATGGAATGCACACAAAATTTTGTGGAAGTTAAAAGTTCCAATGCATTCAGACAGAAAAACAAGTCTGTAAAAATAAGCACTTGAAATTAGCACTAAAAAGTTCAATATTGTAAATGCACGGAAAAAAATCATACCTTGGGATAGCAGTGTTGTTACGTGCCAATCCAATTGGCACTTAAACATTGTATTTAGGTTAGTTTTGATGTACGGAAGTTTCGCGCCATAATTTCAAATGACGCGGCGCGTGGAATTCTAAAAGACTAGGCGCGTACTTCCGTTACGTCATAGTGCATTTGCGCAGATCGTGCGACTCTAGAGGGTTGGACGAATAACTTCGGCGGATGTGTAAAAGACAAAAGAGTGGGGACAAGTTTTCCGTGACGCTCTTAAAACGGGGCTGTTTGCCTTTGTTCTTCGAGTGGAGTGGTCGCTTTGAGGTATCGTATCGTGCTTATCTTTACCTATGTAGATGTTCTGCCTAATTATCTTTGTTGTCGCCCTTTACCTGTTTTTTTCCTAATCCGATCCCTGCATAGGTAGGTGACAATATGAAGCCACCGAGGCAAACTGTACCCTACGACCCTAGACGAGCCTGATGTCCTTGCTCGGTTAGCAGCTCCGGAGGAATCACCATCTTTAACCCCTCCGGGATGGAGCCCTGATGGACTTGGAATAGAAGTCAACTTTGACGCAGGGACATATCCATGTGAGTAATTATTGTGCTATTTTTTGTCCGACATTTATGTATATTTTTCCGATAATTACGTCTTAAATTTATACATTGGTGACGCCATTGGTAGATGACCGCCCCCAAATCTGTATAAGGTTCGCGCTTTCATCCGCCAGAGGCGTAGTCCGCTTTACTCATTGCGCTTGTGCGATGTATGTATGAACTCTTAAACTGTATTACCGACTTCGTAAGCTGTTTTATCGACTTTTAAATGATAAGAACTATCACCAATTAAATTGTAAGAATGGCGCCCTTATCAACGTGGAAATGGTGGACTTAGGGGGTTTTTTTTCTTTGTTTTTAGGTTATAATAATTTCCTTTATAAACATTCAATGTGTTATCAATGTTATTTAAACAGCTTTTTCACTAAAATAACCCTACTTTTATGCATGTAAGGATACAAATAAAGCTTTCTCCTTATTTTATGTCTTTAAACACGGTTTATTACAAAATTATCTATTTATATATTAAATTAAAATATAACTTTTGTTTGTTTTCTTAGCTTAAAAGACCGTTTTTTGAAACTTGAATGCACTGTCTTCTATGTTACATTTTAAAAACTGCATTATTGATTTACCTATTGAATTAATAATATCTTAATTACCTTTACAAGAAAACCTTGTGGTTAAAAGCACTAACGAAATAAATTGGCCTTTTTAATATCTTTTTATGAAACGTCTGACTATGGCTTCTTGTTGCTTTTGTTGCATGGCATATTACCTACGTGTTTTTCTAGTTTGGAATGTCTTTTTGTAGCTTATCAATGATATATCCCTTTATTAAGTGCTAACCTTGTTCGCATATAGTTTTAAACGTGTTTCTTTAGTGTTTGGTCACTTAACGTGATAAAATTTGAATGTTATTCTTTGCGAGTGGCGTTCATAGCATGTTTCCTTCCTTAAACATCTTTATCGTACTGACTTGAAGTAGTTATATCGTTTATTACCTCCTCAATTACCTAACTATTCTATATTTCATATATCGTGTCTCGAATATTCTATTCAAAATGAATATTTCACATTTAAAATCTCTCGAGTTAATTTACGAGATTGAGTGTAGGAATATTATTCCTGCGTCTAACCAAAACGATAGAAGATCGCAGCTTAGGGCCATTTTAGCCCAGGAAATGAAGGGCGTTCCTATCTTAAAGAAAATCGTTGGCGATTGGCCTCATAACGTATCTGAAATTAAATTGTCTTTAGATGACATATCTGGTATAATAAATAGAATAGATCCTTGTCTCAGCGATACTGAGCTGAGGAGATTGCTTTCCAGAATAATGCATGTCAAACAGCGTATCGAATTATTATCTTTATATAACGATGAGCAAGCGACCCAAGCTAAACAAAGTTTGTTGTCCGAAATATTATTACTTGAAGGAATTGTTCTTGACAAACTCAATCCAAATGCAGACGTAGATATATCGTTACCCTTTTCAAATCTCGTACTTGCTCAACCTAAACCATTAGGGAAATCTATACCTGTATACAAATGGGGTCTCACTTTTCAAGGGTTTGATCGCAAGTCTCTATCGTCTTTTCTTGACCGTATTAACGACTTCAAAATTTCTCGGCAGTGTACAGACCAGGACTTATTTGTCTCAGCAGGTGACTTGTTGATATGGTACAGGAACATCCGAGACCAAATTTCTACCTGGTAGGAGTTAGTTGCGTGCCTAAAACGAGACTTCCTACCTCATGGTTATATTACCGACTTTTGGAACGAGATACGTAACCGTACCCAAGGTCCTGACGAAAATGTTGTTTCTTTCATTACCTCATTAGAAGCATTATATAGCAGACTCGACAAAAAACCTTCAGAATCCGAAATTATCGATCAGTTACTTAGAAATTTAAACCCGTATTTCTCGGAACGTTTGGCATTACAGCACATCTCTTCGTTAGCCCACTTTAAAGATCTATGTCGTTCTCTTCAGGAAGTGAAGTTAAGAATTGATAAATATCGTCCGCCCCCAGAGAAACAGTCTGGCCTTTTAGAACCCGATTTAGCTTGTCAAGCTCGATCTTCCCATAAAGTATCTACCCTTAACGTTCCTCCTACCGTAACTAATAACTCACTTACCTGTTGGAACTGTAAGAGAAATGGACATAACTATAATGTCTGCACATACCCCAGAAATATTTTTTGTTATGGTTGTGGCCGCTCAAATATCTACAAATCTAACTGCACGAACTGTAATCCTAATGTATCGGGAAACTCCCGTCGAGACATTCCAAATCAGGGCGTGAATATCTCAAGGATTCAAAATCGTCCTCATCACCAATCATTCAACGGACCCAGACGTCAATAAATTTAAATCACAAAACTACTTCTAACGCTGTACCGTTATTAAATTTATCTAACAATAATACCGCTACTGTTAATGTACAAAATGCCTTACCTTTATTAGAAGAATTATGTTATACTACGCCATCCGAGTGGTCTAAATGGTTACAAACCGTCAATTCCTTTTACCATAAAAAGACTGCTGCCGTTTCACAACTTGTTAAAAAACCCTTCGATAACCGTCCACACTTATCTATCTCAATAGGTTCCTTAAATGTAATTGCTTTATTGGATACAGGTTCTTCATGTTCCCTTATAAATAACGAAGGTTCACATTATCTAAACAAAATATTAATATTCAAATTATTCCCGAAAAAACTTCCATAAATTTAGCTGACGATAATCAAATACATGCAACGGGTTTCCTTAAGTTAAAAATTCGAGTAGAATCCCTTGAACGTGACGTTTTATTTTTGATTGTCCCTGCATTAGCTTATCCTTTCCTATTAGGTGTGGATTTTTGTAAACTTTTTAATCTGTCACTTTATTTCCAGGATTTTTCATGGCAAACTTCTCTTAAATCAAATTCCTGTGCATCTACAGGAATATCTAACAAAATCTCTCTTACTGATTCCCAAAATGTAACTCTTAACGCTACAATTGACAAATTTCGCAAACTTAATACTTCCGAACTTGGTTGTGTTACGACTGCAACACACGTTATCTCCACAGGTGATGCCCTCCCTTTTAAGCAACGTCAATATCCGTTATCGCCTGCATTACAAAAGCATTTACATGCTGAAATAGATAAAATGTTAGAATCTGGTGTTATCTCTCCCTCAAATTCACCCTGGACGTCTCCCATATTATTAGTTCGGAAGAAGAATGATGAATGGCGTGTCTGTTTTGATGGCAGGAAGTTGAATTCCGTGACTGTCTCAGATGCTTATCCTCTACCTAGAATTGACTCGATTTTAAGTCACCTTCGAAACGCAAAATTTATCTCATCTATCGACTTCAGACAAGCTTTTTATCAGATACCTCTCGACCTATCTTCTCGTCAAAAAACTGCTTTTTGTGTTCCAGGCCGAGGTCTTTTCGAATATAATTTTTTGCCATTTAGTCTCTGTAACGCTCCACAAACCCTACAACGTACTATGGATCAAACGTTAGGTCCTATCTTACATCAAGAACGTGCCTTTGTGTTTTTGGATGATATCTTAGTTATCTCAAGTTCTTTCGATGAACATATCGCCACATTAAATGAAATTGCAGAACGTTTAAACGCAGCAGGTTTTAAGATAAACTGGGAAAAGTCTGAATTTTGTTGTTCATCCCTTACATTTCTTGGTTTTATTATCGATGGAACTGGCTTACGAGCAGATCCTGCTAAAGTCGATGCTATTACTAAATTCAAAACACCTAAAACTGTTACCAAAATCAAACGTTTAATTGGAATGATTAGCTATTATCGCATCTTTCTACCCAACCTTTCAACTATATCTGCATCCATTACCGCTTTAATTAAAAATATAAAGAAATCTCAAACTATCGAGTGGAATTCAGAATCCCAACAGGCTTTCGAACAAATTAAAACATTAATCACTTCAGCACCTATCTTAATCTCACCCAATTTCGATGAAAAGTTTTATATACAAACCGATGCCTCGCTTACTGGTTTAGGTGCAATGTTATTCCAGGTAAGCAATGGTTTAGAACATCCAATCGCATATGCAAGTCGTGCCTTAACTTCTGCCGAACAAAAATACTCAGCTACCGAACGAGAATTATTGGGCGTTATCTTTGGCATCGAGAAATTTAGAGGATATGTCGAAGGTACACACTTTACCGTAATCACTGATTGTGCAGCTCTCACGTGGCTTAATAACTTGAAACAACCCGCAGGTCGTTTGGCAAGATGGAACTTGCGTATATCTCAATTCACTTTTGACGTTAGGCATAGGCCTGGCAAATTAAATATCGTACCTGATGCCTTATCTCGTGATGTCGTTTCTCTTAACCTTCCAAATTTAATTCTGGATACCTGGTACCTCAATATGATTAAAAAAGTTTCCGATAACCCCGATAAATTCCCTACCTTTCGTGTAACTAATAATAGACTATATAAATTTGTATCTTCGTCTCCACATAAAATATCGAATATCCCTGAATGGAAACTGGTCGTGCCCACTGCAAACCGCAGTGAGGTGCTCAAATTATGTCACGATGATCCCATTGCTGCACACCTTGGTGTTACAAAAACTCTCGCTAAAATATCTGAATTATATTACTGGCTCACACTTAAGCAATCTGTTTGTCGCTACATTAAGAGCTGTAAAATTTGTGGTTCCCATAAGAGTTCACAAGATGCTCGTCCTGGTTTAATGGGTAACTTTAAACGTGTATCTTATCCCTTTCAATTAATATCGCTTGACCTATTAGGACCTCTCCCCCGATCGAAAAGAGGTAACCAATATCTTTTAGTTGTCACCGATTGGTTTTCTAAATTTGTTATGGTGCAACCCTTACGTAAAGCTACATTCGCTGCGATAATTAAATTCCTAGAACAAAATGTCTTTCTTATCTTTGGTGTTCCCCAGATTATCCTTTGTGACAATGGGGCACAATTTATTTCTAAAGATTTTCAAAATTTCGTTAAAAGTTATAAAGTACAAAAAATTTGGTTTAACGCAAAATACCACCCCCAAGTAAACCCTACCGAAAGAGTAAATCGAGTTTTAATTACCGCTATCTCTTCCTATATTGATTCAGACCATACTAAATGGGATGAACATATCTTTAAAATTGCTCAAGCTTTGCGTACATCTAAACACGAAGCAACCCAATTCACTCCGTCATTTCTTGTTTTTGGAAGATATACCCCAATCGATGGGAGTTACTATGGTTTAGTGCCTGACGATACTAACGTAATTGAATTTGACGATAAAGTACGTTGGGACAAAGACCAACAGTCATTACCTTCTATCTTTAACGACGTTAGAAAAAATTTGTTAAAAGCTTACGAAAAGAGTAAGGACCACTATAATCTACGTAAACGAAATATTTCCTTCGCCTTGGGCGAACAAGTTTGGAAAAAGAATTATGTCTTATCGGATGCATCTAAGAAATTCTCTTCAAAATTAGCCCCTAAATTCATTCTTTGTAAGGTCACTCGTGTTATTAGTCCCCTTATCTACGAACTTCAGGATGCTGAAGGAAAACGCCAAGGCAGGTGGCATATTAAAGACCATTCTCTGCTGACCCAAATGCTACTTAAGTTTTTCATGTTCCATGCTCCTCACTATTTACCTAATATTTTTTGTTCTCACCATCAATTAGTTAACTTTAATTACTTATTCCCTCTCTCATACAGTATATAATCTCTTACACGTTTAACTTTACTTATCTTAATTTAGCTATCTTTTTCTTTTGGTTGACTTTTCCTTGACCATACCGTTAGATATATATCACTTCATCCTCTACACCCCCCAATATAACTCTGTCGTTTCATTTAATTAATCCTCGAACTTTTCCTACTGCATATTATTCGGTTTTTAGTATTTTTTTCTTACGTCATTTAATTTTGTGTGGTAATTGTCGTAACTTTGGTTGTAATAACTCATTGAATTTTTATGATTGGTTTTAGCTGATGTTGAGTGGATGATTTTTTCCTTGGGCCAACATAGGAGTCATGACCTATGCCATTGTAAGAAATAGTTCATATTCGCAGTTGCAAAAAATTAGGATTATCTATTCCATGTGTTTTTCCTCTGAATTATTGCAGTCGCCCACATTATACTACATCATTATTTCTTTCTTTTTCTATTAAATCAACATAACTTATAAACTTTTTTTTTATTGTTTTTTATTGAACTTTGTGGTGAGGTGCTATTGCTTCTTACTGTTATCTTATTAAATTCTCGGTTGTTTTAGCATATTGGAACAGTGTACCTGTATCTAACTGCTTATTATTGGGCATTTTTGTGTGTTTAGGGTGCTACCGTTTTGAAAAACTACCTTAAAACAGTTTGTTTTTGTGTGTTTGTATCTGTAATGATACTTGTAAGTTGTGTCAACTTTTGTCTGATTTTCTTATCGTAGTCGATGCACTCGTTAGGAAAATGATCGTACTAGTTCTCTTGGGAGCCTAGTGAATTTCAACTTATTTTATACCTTATCTTGTCGGATTAATTTCGCAGGTGGTCCTTCAGACTGCGCTGTGTTTAACAGGGACAACTCTCTACCTTCTCTCGGACGCTTGTCCAAAAACTATACTTTTTCTTATCCCGCTGTCTCCGCTATGCCTTATTCTTCTTTCGGTGGACCTGTTCTTATCCCGGAACACCCGTCTGCCACATAAGAGTGATGTTCCTTCACTCCGAGCTACTAGTCACATTGGCTGGTTGAGTAGCGCTTTGCTATCCACCTTTTTTCTGTCTCTTTTGCTCAATGCGAGCCCTTCCTCTACTTTCTTCTACCTGGAAGTGCCTCTAATGCATTCCAAAAAACCAACCTCCTTCTGTTTACCGTTCCTGTTTCTACTGCCTTTTCATTTCTGTTAGTCACCGTGTGGTTGCGCGGGAGGTTTACACAGACACCTGGACCTCGTCTCTGCGAATCTTTCGTGGTAGGGTCATGCGGTGCCGCTGTCAGTGCATGGGCAATGGCAGTGAAGGTATGGATGAGTGTGTGAATGTGTGAGTGAATGAGTATATCTTATATACCGTGTGGGTATCGGGTGATTGTTTCACCGATATCGATTATCGCCGGGTGCAGGAATGCACCCAAATGTTTTTGCCGGTCCCTCGTGCCGTTTATTGTAAACGGACCTGCTTCACAGGTTTCTCTTTTAGAGGGTACGAGTCAATCCCCATTTAAACGGCTCTACTGGAGCCACTCTAACTGTTATTTATTCATTGTCTTGGGTAATAACTAGGCCAAAACCTTTGTCTTCTTTATTATCTTCGATAATACCCTTAGTTTTAATATCGTTATCTTACCGATTACCTTTAATAATAACTTTAGTTTAGTCTCGTTATCTTACCGACTACTGTTAGTAATAATTTTGGTTTAATTTCTCGTTATCTTACCGACTACCGTTAGTAATAACTTTAGTAATTTCGCGTTATCTTACCTGTTATCTTTAGTGATAACTTTTGTTTAATATCGCGTTACCTTACCTACTATCTCTAATAATCACTTTAGCTTAATATCGCGCTATCTTATCTAGTATCTCAAATATAACTAAAGCTTAATACCGTTATCTTATCCATTACCTTTGAGGATAACAACTTAAGCTTAATATCATTATCTTATCTACTATCTTTAACAACAATTTGAGATCTTGTCTTATCTTTTTATCGTCCTAACGTGTGGTATCTATGACCAGACGTGGGAATTATTTTCTTGAAATTTGAGTGAAAAAGCTAGCCCGATATAGAAATGTAATTTGTCAGGTTAGCATATAAGGATTTAGTAGGGGGTACTTTTGGTAAATTTGTTGATTCACAACTATGTCATGGACAAGTTTTAAATGTGCATCGTTAGAAAACCAAAGTACCAGTAACAAAATTTGCTAGAGTGCAGAGTGACTCACTCTATGAACATTTTTAAATTTGGGCACTTCTTGCCAAAAGAAGAATAGTTTTGATGCAACACTCATGTGTGTTTGCACATAAGAACTTTAATGTTAGTTTTAGTTTAGATAGTTTAGGCGACTTGTCGCACCCGGTTTAATTTAAGTAGTGTTTCATGCTCCCCGACAAATTTGTGCTGCCGACAATTAGTGTAGTCAAAGACTATGGGGCTACCTATTCCGTTTCCTGGTACTTCGCTAGACGTATCATCGGTCAAAAAACCAGGTGGCGCCTTATACAAACATTTTGTAGGTTTTAAGTTAGGTTTTATGTAGGGTAGTTAGGTCTTAGATTTTAAGCTGTTACTGTGCTAACAGACTTTTTCTTTTTTTAAGTTTTTTCTTTTGTGGCTTTGCCGCGATTGTTACGTGTCAATCCAATTGGCACTTAAACATTGTATTTAGGTTAGTTTTGATGTACGGAAGTTTTGCGCCATAATTTCAAATGACGCGGCGCGTGGAATTCTAAAAGACTAGGCGCGTACTTCCGTTACGTCATAGTGCATTTGCGCAGATCGTGCGACTCTAGAGGGTTGGACGGCGGATGTGTAAAAGACAAAAGAGTGGGGACAAGTTTTCCGTGACGCTCTTAAAACGGGGCTGTTTGCCTTTGTTCTTCGAGTGGAGTGGTCGCTTTGAGGTATCGTATCGTGCTTATCTTTACCTATGTAGATATCCTGCCTAATTATTTTTGTTGTCGCCCTTTACCTGTTTTTTTCCTAATCCGATCCCTGCATAGGTAGGTGACAATATGAAGCCACCGAGGCGAACTGTACCCCACGACCCTAGACGAGCCTGATGTCCATGCTCAGCTAGCAGCTCCGGAGGAATCACCATCTTTAACCCCTCCGGGATGGAGCCCTGATGGACTTGGAATAGAAGTCAACTTTGACGCAGGGACATATCCATGTGAGTAATTATTGTGCTATCTTTTGTCCGACATTTATGTATATTTTTCCGATAATTACGTCTTAAATTTATACATTGGTGACGCCATTGGTAGATGACCGCGCCCCAAATCTGTATAAGGTTCACGCTTTCATCCGCCAGAGGCATAGCCCGCTTTACTCATTGCGCTTGTGCGATGTATTTATGAACTCTTAAACTGTATTACCGACTTCGTAAACTGTTTTATCGACTTTTAAATGGTAAGAACTATCACCAATTAAATTGTAAGAGTGTTTTGTTGTAAGACTTAACGGCGAATGTAGAGCCTAGGTGGTGACTTTGACCGACGTGGTGGGCGGCTGTTGCTGGATTGTAGTGATGTAGGTGGCACAGATTTGGATGTGTAAGAGAGGTGAGTTCATCTTGCTGTACAATTTCGTAGGTAGTATTGAATAGATAACTATTGCAAAATGAACTTATAAAATCAATACTACAATACAAAATGATGGACTACCCTGGAGAATTGCAACGTTGCGTTTCGTCCTGGAGATATGGTTACAATAATATTGTTTTTAAGAGTTGAATTTGTTCCAGATGATTTTTCGTGTGCTATCTCGAACCTGTCATCATAGATGCCGGGCAAGGCCGCCCACAAAGGGGGTCAATGGGGGTCGCCTGACCCCCCCCTAAATATGTTCCTTTGGTTTTTTCCCGTTAGAAATCGCAACACGAAGTGCACCTTCACTAGAGATTGAAGAAGATTACGATTTCACTATCGGTTATACTATTGTTTAAAAATAAAGTAAACCTAAATGTTGAGATTACACTACAGGTATGCCTATTGTCTAACTATAAATAGACCGACTTTGTATGTCATTTTAAGCAGGAAATGCGAATTAACGCGATTACCTTACAATAGTAACCCTAACCGCCTATAACAAAACTGTTATTTTCATTCTTTATTCTTTAATATCTAAATATCTTTACCCTGAAAGTTTCTATTCAAACGAAATATAAATAAAGGCTTTCATAATGGTTTCTTTCTTATTGTACAGGTTCAGGTACTCTACAACTAAAACTTTGGAATGTTCTACAAATGTCTCATTGTGTTCTATTCTGAGAAAAAATATATTCTTTATCTATAACAGTAAAATACGTTTATATCTTCAGTGACTTCAGTTTGTATTCAGTGTTTTTCGAATGCGGTATACTTTTAATTTGTTACTTAGGAAACTTTATCTGACTGTTGAATTAGTAGAAGACGTGTATGTTGATAGATATTGATCGGTCATTTTCCTTGTAGTTATTGTTATCAGTGTTGATAAGTAGTGTAGTTACTGGTTTTTGTTTCTAAAGAAGGCCGAAGATTGCAGTTACAGTTTAGTTACGGATAGGATAGCAGTAAGTACTAATGTACCTAATGCGTGAGAATACATATTTAAAAATAATATTTATTTGCAATTGGGAGATTCTTATTTTTTTTCTTTAAAGTCTATTTGATTAACAAATCTCTTCTTTTGAAGTATCAGAAAAGTAAAGCGTGTTATTTTTTTTCAGAAATTCAGATCTAAGATCAGTAACAATACTAACAATGGATATTAGAAAATTTTTCAAACGAAATGAACTAAAAGAATCATCTAGCATAGGCTGTAGTAGTAGCGGTGCTGGTGCTAATGCAATTTTTGAGTGTAATAGTATAGTACATAATAGTGTCAATGATCTAAATAAAGCTGGTAGTTCGTCACGTAATACTTTAAAATCTCTAACATGTGAATATGACACCAATCTTTCAACTGATGAGAATGAGTACATGCTCGATTTGGGCAATTTTGTTAACTCGAATGAAACACTTTCCGACGATGTTCGCTTTTCATTATTAACAAATCCTTACAAACCAGATCCTAAATATAATTTCAAGAACGATTCCGGAGAAAGAAGACGTGCTTTTAGATATGACTGGCTTCAACAATAAGATTGGCTTGCGTATTCTCCAAAACTCAAAGGCGCACTTTGCAAATATTGCGTAGTTTTTCGGCCAACTGTTAAAAGAGGGGTTCTTGGTTCTTTCATTGTGAAGCCCTTCACAAAATATCATGACTTTGTCGCTTCTGCAAAAGCACATTCTACACCCGAATGGCATCGTGATTCAACTATAAAAGCTTCTAGTTTTACAAAAATTATTGAAGGAAAACGTCTATCAATTACCTCTCAAATAAATGAAGCTGAGCGGGATTTGATTGAATCGAATCGCAAAAACTTATACCAATAATATCCACCGTCATTTTTTGTGGTATGCATGATTTGCCATTACGAGGTGATAAAAAAGGTAATTTTGAGGATCTTTTACAATTCAGAATAGAAAGTGGGGATCACATTCTAAACGAGCACTTAAAGTTTTGCAAGAAGAACTCAAAATACATCTCTCACAGAACTCAAAATCAAATAATTTCAATTTGTGGAACATTAGTTAGGGAAAAAATTGTGAAAGATGTGAATTTGAGTGAAGCATTTTCAATTCTGGCTGACGAAAGTGCAGATATTGCTGGGGTAGAACAGTTATCACTTGGAGTAAGATTTGTTAGTAATGACAATTCGGTCAGAGAAGAATTTTTAGGCTTTGTAGTCCTTACATCGATGAACGTAGAAGGTATAACTGCTGCAATTTTAAACGCTTGAAATGAATATGGTCTTTGTATGGATAAATTAGTTGGATTAGGGTTTGATGGTTGCTCGACGATGGCAGGTCATGAGCAGGGAGTCAAAAATTTATTAAAAATAAATATCCAAAAGCGATATATTTTCACTACGCGTCCCATAGATTAAATTTAGTGATAAAGGATTTGAACAAGATTCCGGATATTCAAAATTCAGTAGGTATAGTCGAAACCAGTTAAGCTGACCGATGACGCATCTTGTTAAAGCATATGCATCAATGCAATCAGAACGTATTTCTAGCATTCGGATTAGTTCAGTTGTTTATACAAAATGGCGCATGAAGTTTATATTGTGACAAATGAGCTGAGATGTCCCAAGGCTTTTATAAATGATCTTTTAATTTTTACGAATTATAAGAAATGTTTGTTGCATATACAGTTGACAATGGCGATAACATAAGTATAAAACATATTTTTCTTTTATAAAAATTAAACCAAAAAATTTAAGGTTAATTGGAAGTCTGGAACGGAAATAAACCAACATTTTATTTGGATGAATTGTGTTTAAATGAAGATATTAATAATATAATATGGAAATTCAGGAATGTAGATAAAATCTTGGTATAGAAATGTACAACAGAACTGGATATTTTGGTTCAGAGCATGGTGTCGCAAAAATTATTGGTTTTGGAAAACAAAGTGAATTTTCAAGATATTATATTGACATTAAGTATAAAGACGCTTGTGTTCTAACTGATTCGATAATATCTGAAGACTAATGATTACTGTTGGAATTGAGACTGTCATTCACACGATTATCAGGGAAATTGTAGTTTCGGGATTTTATATTATTCCTGTTTTAAATGGTTAACAAGTATGGTTGTACATATAAAAGTGTATTTGTAAATATTTAATTTGTATTTAATCAAATTTAGTATTAAACAAACAAAACGGTATTGTATTATTTTATTGTACTATTGCTCTACTACATTAAGGTAGGTAAAAGTCTTCTTAAGCTAGTTAATTGAAAATCATATATGCCGGCAGCAGCAAGCTCTTTTTGGAGTGTTTTGCAGTTACATGCAATCCTAAAAATATAAAAATCAGTTACTATTTACGATTAATTTTTGTATTACTTTTCGAGTGCATCTCATAAATTTTACGTTTAATTGCATCTGTATTTACCTTTTACAATGTGTAAGAAATCCTTTTAGTTTTGAAAAACATATATTTGCAATTTGAGCTAAATGTAAAAACGTAAATACAACAAAAAAGCAAAAACTACGTGAAAAGACAACAAAAAGTGACAGGAAACTAAAATTATTTATAGGTTATAATAATACATAAATATTAGTTAAAACAGACATACGTTTTGATGCTGCCATACTAATCTTTAAAAGACGTACTTCTTTCCTATCCATCCTTTTTAGAGCAGAGTAGTTACATATACTGACAAAGACAATGCAGTTTACATTATCATTTCTAATAATGTACCGCGGTGAGTCATAGGTCAGCTTAAATGGTTTTGACTATACCATTAAAGAAGTAATTACTTTCTTTCGAGATAGTCCATTAAGACGTAGATATGTTTCTAATATTCCACTATTATGTGAAACACGCTGGTCCGCCAAATATAAATCAATGAGGTTGTTTGCGGAACATTTTGCAGATACTATGAACGCTCTGGAAAATTTAGCTCATAACCGTGAAATAAATGCTCAAACAAGAAATAGGGCCAGTCAACTTTTAAATTGCGTTTCTTCGTCGAAATTTATTCTTTGTCTGCATATTATGGCCAAATATTCTAGCAAATTGGAACCTGTTTGTAATGCACTGCAGTCTAAAAGTATAAACTTATTTTCCGTTAAACAGCACATAGATGAACTACTCAAACTTTTTAAGACACACCGTAGTGATCCTGAACAATATTTTAAAGAGGTTTATAAAAAAAGTGTTGAATATGCCCATGGTTTTAGATTGGAAATTACATTACCACGTATTGCACCAAGACAAACTCATAGGTCTAATTATCATATGAGTAGTGTTGAAGATTACTTTCGAGTAATACTTTTTATTCCTTATTTGGATTCTGTTATACAGTCTATTTCCACAAGGTTTTCTGAAGATGCTACGACTTCTTTTTTACTCTCTGGATTACATCCAAATAACTTAAAAGACAACAATATAAAAGGAGCATTGTTAAATAAAAAAGAAGAAATAGCCAGAAGATACAACATTGATAACTTTTCAGAACAGTTGCAAACGTGGGTTGAACTTTGGCAAAATAGAGAGATTCAACAAGATACAGACTTTGTACATTTGCTTGATAATGAAGTTTCTTTTTTTCCGGCCATCAAAACTGCGCTGAATATTTTTTTGGCATTACCTCCGACTACTGCAACAATAGAAAGGTCATTTAGTACGCTAAAGCGGGTAAAATCGTGGCTTAGATCAAACATGTCAGGGGATAGATTATAAGGTTTATGCATGCTTAGTGTACATAAGGACATGGTAGGTAGGGAGAAACAAGTATTTATAAATGAAGTCCTAAATAGATTTGGTCAAGACCGAAGAAGATTGATATTTTATTCAAAATGATGATGATTAATAAAACGCGAGAACAGTCCTATTCAGCAGTGCCAGTTATAATAGTTTGTTGTACCCTTCTTAGTTCTTAGTCATGTTTGTTTGTGCAACAAATATTAAAGACACTATTTAAAGTGCTGGTCGGATATTTATTTACTATTAATTAATATCTGTGGTTTGTGGCCATTTGATTGACAATGTGGCTTTTCTGTTTCCGTTAAATATGGTTGTGTCGTGTCTGTATTTTTACATTTTCTTACGGGCGGCTTATTACGTGTATTGGAATAAGTCCATTCAATTTTCAATTAGTGTGTGTTAATGTAAAGTCCAATCTTTTCCATTTGCTACCCTGTGCATCATCAAGCCAAAAGAATTGATAGCCTGCTGCACCAGCAATTTACCAGATTGGTAAGTAACTTTACACTTTATGAAAATTCAATTAATTACAGAATGCTGCATTTATTAAGAAACTATCAATCCTACGTTTTTCTTTCAATTTCAAATACTATAACCGAAATCTCGAAAGAATGCATTTGCGTCATAGGTTTCTGAATTAAACACCGACATACTTTTAATGTATATCGCTTTTAAATTCAGTAACCTATGACGTGAATGCATTCTTTCGTGATTTCAACTATAATATTAAAAAACGCTGCATTATCGATGGTCCTAACTGCTTTTGAGCTACTCTAAGGAAATAAGATTTTATGCCTTACATTACTTTCCAATACGTCCGATAACGGGGTTGCATTAACAGTGTTCATCCTTTGTGTAACATAACTAATATTTTTGAAAGTAGTCTTGACCCCCTCTACAAATTATTCTGTGGGCGGCCTTGATGCCGGTTAATGTGCTTACTGAAGCAAACTCAATGCTAGGGTTCTGAGTAATTCTTGTGTTCAGTTTTCGTTTTTGATATAACTTGTAGCAAGAGCACCCAACTGTGTAGAGGGTGATTACAATAAAGAGCAAAAAAGTAATGCATGTGTATAACGCCTCGTGTGATGATTTCTGATCTAGGAGTGTTTCTGCTCGTGCCCAATGGGTTACACTTAGTGGATTTGGGTGTCCTTTTAAAATTAAATATAAGACAAGAATAGAAAAGATAATATTCCAAATTAAATATAAGCTATCGATGCTGAGGTTTCCGCGTTAATAAAGTAATTAATTACAAAGTAATAAACAAAGCAGATTAGCTAAAATAAACTGTTCTTGGAATTAAAGTATACAAATGTAAAAATGCAAATTATTGTATTCATGACACTATTACACTTCGGTATCAGTAATATCAGTGTTTACACGCGGTTTAATAGGAATCTATGTACGATTTTATTTCTTCAAGTTGAAGTGAAGCAAACTGACACTATAGATTGCTTTCAAAGAAAATAGATAAAATTTTTTAGCAATTGTTTTATGTAATTAAGGAGTTCTATTACATAATTGGAGGACTTGTTAATTTGCATAGAAATCAAGCATAAAAGGTGTATAAGCAACTTATTAACTAATTTTCAGGCTATTTCACTTATCAGTGCCATACACGGCGAATACAAATCGCGTTCGTGGCTTAGATATAATAAACCTCCACTATTTCTATCAACCTCTATACAGCGTATGGGCTTGTCCGGAAAACTCTGGATGCTACTCCACTATTCGACATCTTTTCAGTTCATTCAGTAACTCATTTCAAGCATGGCAATATAAGTAACGTTTATTGTAGCGTTTAGAGAATTAAAAAGTTATTACATATTCTCCTGAAACAATTGAAGACAAATATGCGCAGAACATGTAGTTTAGATCGAGCTAGGATAGATAAATCTCAACGTAATTGCATGCTTTCAGTGGGAATTTAACGAGAAAATTAATATCGTTGTTTTGTTATGAATGTCGGTGCAGGTCTTACATACATATCCCGCAAAATTTCTGTCGGATTCCACTCCTACAAAAAGCTATGTAATTTGTTAACGTAATAACTCTTACAAATGTGTCTAAATCATTCATCTTCCACTTTATACTAGGGCATTTATAGAACGTTTCTCAAATTTTTAATTTGACCTCTTTCAAACACTGTACACCGTCATTCTTTCACCCCGCTACCTTCGGTTCAATATATGCCGGGAGCTAGTGTATGTTTGCATTGCTAAAACCATTTAAACAGGGGCCTGACGAATTTTAAATGAAAAATTTAAATGGTATGCCGAAATTGAAATTAATTTTCTGTCGATGTCACTCGTCACAACTTTGAAAATCGTTATTCTATTATGCAAATAAAACCATTAAAAATTTTTTTGTTAGGTGCTAATGATTTGATATGAGCTTCATTTTGTATGTGGGTAAAAACCGTTGTAGTAAATCATATTTCAGATTTAGAATTGTTTGCACAGAGAATTTCAGTGTATATTACAATGTTTATTTATAATTTAAAAGTTTGGGTTGTTGATATAAGGTGATATAAGGTGCAAATTCGGGTATTTGTAGTTAATTCCCAGTTTTTAGTTTCAGCAATTGGAAAATTTTAACATCCGCTTGTAGCTTGTTACGTTTTATTTTAAAGAAAATGTACGGATCGTATATACGTTGGGCGTTGGGTAATTTGGTTGAAATAGTTGTGCTTTTCAATTCAAGGTGTACTAGAGATTGCTAGGGAGGCCGACGGGCATTGAAGAAATTTTTGATAGAGTACCTTAATCTGGCGACACTTCTTTATTGAGATACGACCCTGTGAAGTAACACTTCTTTTCCGATTTCCACTCTAGCGTTGCAACTAAGAAGATTGGTCGTTCTAATTTTCAATAAAAGCCGTATTCACCAATACAAATATCCTCTCCAGTGACTGAGCTTGAATTTTATTCTAGAACCGTACTATTCCTGCACCAAGGATAAGGTAACAGGATTCCTTTTAAGAGAAAATTTCGAAAACTGAAGTGACATTTTTAAAGCTCAATTAGTTTTACATAAAAAATAACTTTTATTGCGAACTTAAAATTAACTAAAGTAGGGTTGAAAGTTTTATTGCGATATAATTTTCTTAAAATTTGCTAATGTTGATCAAGTTTGTGAAAATAAAACAAAAAATCGGTTTTATTGGAAGACAGTATGTATTAAAAATTGTTATGAAACCACTTATGTTCACTACATTATTTCAAGATAATTAACTAGTAATAGCATACATTTTTAAACTAGACTATTACCAGTGGTGTATTTAGCATTTGAAAGCGGTGGGACCGATCATTAAAAAGGCGGCACAATAGTTTTCAGGTATCTATTTTAAAAATATTAATTTTATTTTTATTAGCATACACAGGTTCAAACTATTATACCTATCCTTAATTAAGAAAATATCTTTTTGTATGTAAAAAACTTATAAAATATATGGTGGGATATATTCCAGGAGTCAATTAAATTACGGGCTGTGGGGGTGGCGAGGGTTACGTCAATATTAGAGCTGTGGTTTAAGCATTCCTAGGTTGAAATGTTTGATGAAGTATTTAGGATGGATAAGTTGTGTTGTAAGTAGTGTATTTAGTTACGAATCAGCACCACATTTCCACCAGCATCCACATTTCCACACACATCTGGACCAAATTTACATGTAAATTCCCATAAGGAGGAAATGAGGAGATTCATCTCCACATTTCCACAAGCATCCACATTTCCACATACGAGATAAACCTATTTTTAAGATTTTTTACCGCTAACATTCTGGACCAAAAAGTTTTCTTCGACTAGCCATTTTTTTATCTTTCATCTGAACCAAATAGTTTTCTTTGTCTAGCCATTGCATCTTTCGAGATAAACCTACCTTGTTTGGTATTAATTAATATTAGATTTTCTCAGCTACCCGAATCTTTAGGAATTTTTAGATTGCATCACCCCAAGGAGCTACCCCATTTTAAGATTTTTACCTATAGCGACTTTTGAGCGTTCTTATAAATTTTCTTAGTCATGCAATACATCTTGTTAGCTTAGAATTTTATTGCAGAATCTGTAAACAGATTTAAAATCGGACTACTCCTTACAAAGTTACACTTTAAAGCTCTCAAACCTCTAAAATTTTTGCTCGTATATATTTAACTCCATTTTTAAAACCTTTTTCGCTACCCAAGGTATATGCTTTAACCAAACAGTTAGAGGTAGTAACACAAAAATTAAGCACACAAAATTTTAATAATTTATTCACAGTTTAATAAACTAATTATAATTTTTACAAAGTATAAACATTATTTCCTGTGTGTAGCCGAATCCAAGCAGGTTAACCTGTAACAAAAAAGAGATTAATGTGTTGTTTAAATAGACCTGTAATAAAAAGAGATTAATGTAAAAAAAGAGGAAACGTGTTTTCGGTCAATAAGACATATTGTTAATCTAACAATATGTTTTACCGTCCAGCGACACCACGTGGAGGTAAACACATGTCGCCGGGAACAAAGGAAATTTTAAGGATGGGGGAGGGTAGATATGCTTATAACTAACTTATATACTATATATACATAATAAAATATAAACAACTATCTAATATCCTTATGCCCCCATGCGTAGGTTGATATGCTTCCGGGGATGACGTAACGCTTGTCATCTGCACCCGATAAACTAATTTTATTAATTAATTGGGTGTACAAAACGTGTTTTTTACTCCGGATTGATACCATCGTATTCATGAGGGCATCTCTATTATTAATAACAACATCCCTAAAACTATCTACACTAATCCCCGCCACCACATTACGACTAACACCCTTAATTTTCTTAACAATGTCTTTCTCACTAATAATGCAGTAGGACTTAGCCCTACTACCTACAAATTCCAACACCAAATCCCCACAAAACTCGTCTTTAAATTTCCCCACAACTTTTTTGTTCACACGCGGTATATTGTACTTATTGTTTGGAGGGTAATCACTTGTATCAAAATGCTTAATGTTTGCACTAATGTCACTATACAAGTCTTCAGTTTGCACACTATACACTAAGGAGTCTGTATCTGTATAAAGCAGGGATAATCTGGGACCATACAGAGGAACCATAGTACTGTAGTGAAAGTCGTACATTAGCGTTTTGGATAGATCTAAAATTGACAATGCTGCATAAATCGGCTTGTCGTACTTCACTTTTACACGATTCATCTGTATAATCGCCAGATTTTCCCCCAACACTAAGCAACTGTTAAAGTTTGGTCGAGCAATTAGCTTGTTCGCGCACAACCATTTACCAGAAGCATCCCACCGGGTCACGATTTTCACATCTACACGTTTGTCCACGTTCTCCATAGTCTTCCCGAACACCGCATTATTCATTAATTTATAAAAGTCTTTCTCAAATGCGTTTTCGCCGACATCCTCAACCCGGTGTTAAGGTCGATATACGCCTTCAACCATGGAGACTGAGTAAACTCTAAAACCCGGTGGATTGCTTTTAGTTTTAGACCGTATCGCATACACTGTTGCAAATTCCGATAATGAATAATATAGTTTTTCTTTTCCGACAGAGTTGCTAACAATTTAGGTGTCTTTGATTTGGGCGATGGAGGTACCATGTTTTCAGGACAGAAGGGTAGATCGTTGTGGGAATGGTGTAGATGTTCGGGGTACTCCAGATCAACTTCTAGAATATAACCTTTCTCGTTGGTTTCAGGTATATTCAAAATTAGTTCTTTTAGGAGAGCAATCTTTCTAGCATCCATCCATCTAAAATCACCAATGGGCAGGTGCTGTCTCATTGCCCACCCATAAAGATTATTAGCATCCAGATATGCTAGGTACTTGGATGGTTCGTCAGGGTTGTAATTCTCCATATACCTATTATTCGCTCTAGCATATCGTTGGCTGCATTGAGTCAAGCCTCCCCTGATTCCGGCCTTAATAAAATTATGCATGCTAATATCCATCAACAGCTCCAGTTTTACACCAGTATGCTTAAGCATCGCATCCCAGCTCAAACTTGGAGCTGTCAGGTACTGGCATGGATCCAGATCATACGTCTGCTTGCATACAGAGCGGAAGTTTTCAAAAATATCTGCAAGTAGTAGCACATCGGTTTTCAGGTATAAATCGCTATACTCCCCAAGCGTGCAAATGCCAAACGTATTCCACACCTTCCGTGCGTGCTCGTAGTCCGCATCGCTGATATCCGTAGATGTTAAATTATTAAAAAAGGTTTCTTTCGGTGGTAATGATGTCTCATTCAGTACTACAGCATCGGTGATATAGTTGTATGGAAAAACGCCTTTCCGCGTCAACAACCCAAACTCTTGCTCATCGGGGTAGTATTTGCGAGTTTCCACAAACTGAGTAGTATCAAGATTCTGACTCAACTTGTCCAACGATGAAGCCATGAATCTTAACGAGTCTATAAACCTGAGCTGTATCGCTGTATTGTCAGATCCTTCAGGCTCGCCATCACACTCCTCTGGTTGTTCACAATATAACCTCACATTTTTAGTGAACGATACGAAGCGTTCCTTATTATTAGGGATTACAGTGATCCTCTCTTTATCATACCCCAACTCCTTCACAATAAAATGGCTATCGTACCCGCCTAAATTGTGAAATACAACAGGGATGAAATGAGGTACCCTGTACTTTATATTGCATTGCGGGTGTGCAGCGGAGCGAAAGCGACCAGTCAAGTGGTCGTGATCCTAACTCTTTCACTCCCAAGAGGCTTTTTACAAATTCCGCAATCCACTGTCATATGAAACAACAACTCATCTAGGGGTTCCATTGGAAGCATGGGGTGTTTGTTTTAAAATTTCACCAGTCGTCGAGCTTCTTCTTCCATCTTCTCCATAAACACTTTGGCAGCCTCAGGCCCCTGTACAGCTCAAACTTGTTAAACGACTCATCGTATGAACATTTTATGTAGTATGCGAAGCTGAAGGGTTGTGTTCCTGGATGCTATTCGTGAACGAAGAAGATGTATCTGGAGTAGCAGTACTAATAGGTTTTAGCACCGACTCAAAATCAGCATATATCACAAACGGTACAGTCATTTGTTTGTGAATATTAACAAATTCCAGCACACATTTAGCTGCAGTCGGCATTGTAGTCACAATATGGTTACATTCATGCTCTGTATGTCGGTGTAACTCCTCCTCCGAACGAAAATATATTAAACATCCATCGCATAACAGTTTGAGTCCTGTGCGGGACAACTGTGTTCTAACCAATCCGCTTAAATTGTTGATCAAACAAAAATGTTCCTTTCCGTCTTTCTGAACATATAACAAATTTACGTGCCGATCCCTCTTGCGTGCTGTAAAGTGAAGCGGTCCCACAATCGACTTGCCTTCTATACCATAAACATTAATGCTTATAGCATTCTGCTCCTCGAACCGGGGTATGTCCTTTATGAGCATCGGGAACTGCAGTCCTGTCAAATTGAGAATGGTGCTGTAATGGGGGTAGCTAGCGACTCTTTGCGGATTATGAGCACTGGGGTAGAGCGCAGCCACAACACACCAGGCAAAGCATGCGTTGTCCTCATTTTGTATATTTATAACAGCTCTGGTGTTTCGAACCCATTTGGGGAGCTCGATGTACGAAGACCCACGCAAAGGGTTGTACTTGTTTACATTAATCTCCAAGTACAACGCCTGTTTCAGACTCCATCCTAAAACTTACAAATTAGAAAAAATCAATAATTGTAGAAACTAACCAGAATCACGCTCCTGGAACTCCTCAGACTTTGCCGACATTACCTCCACAAAGGAATTGTAGATCTCCCCAAGGTTACTGGAGGAGGTGACCACAACATTTCGAGTGTTGAAAGATTTAACATCTTCAACACTGTCCATCTTGGTGTAACCACCAAACACCTCCAAGTTCACCTTGAGGGATAGGTGATCTTTTAATTTCTCATCAACTAATTCGATGAACCTCTCTTTCTGCTGACGCAAAAATTCTGAGATGTCTAGAAATAATTAGGTTAAACACTCATTCAATGTTTTGAAAGTATACATACCACTAGTATTAGCATTTTTAATTCTGTATGTAGCTACTCTTGTTTTAAAAGCGGTAGCTACAACCTCTACGCCTCCATCCAAGACACGACTTGCATTAGTCTTGTGAGTGTTGGAGCGCTGGTGGGCTGCCATGTTAGCCACATCCACACCACACTCTTCGCATCTTCGCAACTTCTTGGGGGCAGGTCCTCAACTGTTGGTGCAGCAGGTCGTTTGACCCCGGATGGGCCTGCAACTGGTACCACTGTACCATGCTTGGCATCCTTGTGACGTTTTAGGCTGTCCTTCCGCGAGAAGGATGCCGGACACACATCGCAGGCAAAAAGACCGGCGGATTTCGATGCTACGTCATGCTGCTGGAGCAGATGTCTCTTCAAATTATCGCTTCTCGAGAAGGAAGCCCCGCAGACGTTGCAGACAAAGGAAGCCATTTTCTATAAAGAAATTAAAACTGGTCAAAGACTTTTAACAGTTGTAACTAGCCGAAGACTAAACAAAAAACTGAATTTATATCGCCTCGTACCATGCTTTTATACCCGGTGAAAATCAATTAGGTAGTTTACTTTTAAATTAGAAAAAAACCCAGCGTCGTTTAACCTTGAGTAACATTCCAAACTAGTCTAATCACGTCGGTAAAATCAATTAGCTTCTTGCTTACGCACTACATGTATAATTATCCGAGAACAATTTACGCATGCGCAACAACAACCCTGAAACATTTAAAAGGATGATCTGCATAGCATCCTTCTCAGTCATCTCGGTGAAATCAGTGCAAAGCAATGGAGTCTGCAGGTGTTAATGATGCACAAGTTTCGTATACCGAAAATCTGATTAATAAGTTTACGTATAGTTTAAGTGAATTGGGTGAACACCCTCATAATGTGGAAATTGGGTTTGTTATAAACCAGAGAATAAAACCCGTATTACGATTGGTGTGTAGCAAGAAATATTGTGGTCGCCATGTTCTGGAATTGACATACGAAAATTGGTTAGCATTTACAAATTTTCAAGTGGAATTTCAAATCAACGTATTTTCTCGTGACGTACTAAACACTCGATTAAATGGTGCACCGAAATGGAAGATCTACACATACAACTAGGAGGTCCGTTCTTTATCACTCTGTCACCAGTGTCTGGATCAACCGAGAACGAAACGTTCCAGTTAAAAATAATAATGGGTAATAGCTCGATAGTTATAAATGAATTGGAGTGCCGTAAACTATTCCATATGCGGGAGTTGTTTGAGTATCAACTTAAACAGTTGGAAAGTCGTGACTTCCCAGCATTATACAGCGAATTAGTAGGGTTTGTTGCTAATTCTAATTTAAATGATTGTGATCGGTTTAATACTCTGACTGAAGGGAGAAACGAATTAAAATCTTGATTGAAGGCGAAGTTCGAATTGGCAATATTTTATTCTACAACGAATTGAATCAGAGCGCACTAAATGCATTGGAGCTGGTTATATGTTTTCCGGATATATTTGTGCAAGATGTGATGCGTACAAGAACATTAGTGGAAATGTTTAGACGTTTAAATTTGTCGGAATCTGAAGATTCTGGTTATGGTGATAACTAGAAAGAGTATTTTATAAAAGATAGCTCAAGAGACATGGATGTAAATGTATTGTTATTGTAAATATATTGTAAATTTTTTTGAACAAGTATAAATAGACTCGTTGTTGTTTATTTATTTAGTATAGTTTGAGATTTTTTTGAGTAAACACATGATTATCTGTTCTGGAGAGGGTTTAATCAACAGCGCTATAAACAGATTACCGTTTGAGCTGCATATTCCAGGTTATCAGTACTGCGGTCCTGGTACAAAGTTGGATGAACGCTTAGCAAGAGGTGATCCTGGAATAAACGAATTAGATAAATTGTGTAAAGACCACGACATTGCATACTCCAAGTACCCCGACAATCTTCCAGCCAGACACCGAGCAGATAAAATTTTAGAAGAAGAAGCCTGGGGGAGAGTTAAGTCTAAAAACGCAAAGTTTGGGGAAAGAACCGCAGCTTGGTTTGTGACAAACGCTATGAAAGCGAAGAGAAAAATGGGTATGGGTTTAAAGAAGAAAATAAGTTTTAAAGGTGGATTTTTGAAGAAAATACGATCCGCAATAGACCGAGTTGGTTCCGACAACTTGAAAAAGCTGTTAGATGTTGGTATTCTAATTGGTAAAAAAATCATAAAAGGAGCCGGTGGGAGAAACAAAATTAAAGTCCCACGTATTATACCCGTTCCACAGAAAGGAGGTTTTCTACCATTGATTCCGATATTCGCTGGACTAAGTGCCCTAGGGGCACTAACAGGTGGTGCTGCGGGGATAGCTAAAGCAGTAAATGATGTCAAGACAGCCAACGAACAGCTTAAGGAGAGCGAACGACACAACAGATCTATGGAAGGCCATTACCGTTGGGAAAAAGGAAATGGAATGTTTCTAAAACCATACAAAAAGGCACAGCATTATTCTTGAAACCGTACAAACAGGGGCGTGGCATTTGTAAAAAAGTATCAAAAAACTAAGCAAGTTACCTCGAAGAGCTCTCACCGATGTAGATATAAGGAAACACGCATCTAACATTCCTCATTTTCGTGGTGTCTTTTCTAGAGATCAGTTACAGAAGATTAGACCGCGTGTCAACGAATCGGGTGTGATTAATTTGGATACCACCAAAGGTTCGGGTACACATTGGGTGGGGTACCGAAAACGTGGGAATAGTGTGTATTATTACGATTCATTTGGAGACTTGAGACCACCGGAAGAAGTGAAAAGATATTTTCGAGGTTGTAAAATTTACTACAATAGTGTACCGGAGCAGACTTACAACACATACAATTGTGGACATTTAGTGTTAAAGTTTCTTAGTGACAATGGCTAAAACAGTGAGCGTGTTCGGGTATGGTAATGTCATATCGACAGGATCCATTTACCCACCAATTAAATTGAAACAAGACGGTGAATATGCTTTGGGTCTAGTGGGATTGTACACTTGTAACACTGTGCAAAACATACATCCAGGAAACAACATATTATACTTTAACGATCCAGAGCATCGCAGAATAACCATTGAACCTGGATCATACGAATTAGAAGAAATAAATGCATATATACAGGACGTCTTCAAAAATGGTTCAGTCAGAAGCCGGACATCAACGAGGACATAAATATTTTAAACTGAGTGCCAACAATAATACATTAAAGTGTTCTATACGAAGCAGTATACCGATTGATTTTGGGGCAAACCGTAAAAACAATATTGGAAGCATCTTGGGGTTTACCAACCGCAAATTGGCTGCAGATACCGTGCATATCGCTAATCAGCAAGTGAACATAATATCGGTCTCAAACATTTTGTGGAAACCAATATCACCAGCGGATCGTTCAGAAACAATTTTCTTACGCACAGCATATTTGAATTCAGTCTATCTGTACCACCCGGGTATAATCTGGAAAAGGAACCTAACCACATCATATATTATCCGCTGAGCGTGACAGAAATTGATAATATTACAATCAGACTAGTCGATCATTTGGGTGAATTGGTAAACTTTTCCCCGGAAACATACACCTGTGGAGACTGGAAATAAAAAGTAGCTGAAAATGCCTATCGATTTTGTATATAAAGCACGCTACAACACCCCCAGACGATTAGAAGTGAATACGGCGTCAAAGCGTCAAGTTGTCGAGAGACTTACAGCGGAAGAAATACGTTTCTTAAAATCTTTGGGATTAAAAGTTATAAATGATGGGAGGCAGAAGTAAACGCAGCTTAGATCTCCACGGTGATGAAAACGTTAAACTTGGAAGGCTTAAATATGAGGACGTGCCCAAATTGGATGTGTTTGGAGGTTATAAATTAGACGAGACCATAATAAAGGAAGATTATTATACATATCTTCCCTTTACATTGAATGCAGAAAACAACGATAGAATTTCAATTGAAATCCAGAGCAGTGATAACATCACATACCCTCATGAAAGTTTTATATTTATAAAGGGTACCTATAAGCCTACGGAAAGCATTAAGGAAGCGTCAACAACTGGAGACCCGATTAGAGCAGCAGAACCAGACCCTAAAGCTTACGAATTTACTAGAAATGCACCATATTTTCTGTTTGAGGAAATTCAATACAAATTGGGTAATAATCAAATAATAGATGTCTGTCGAATCCCTGGAATTACAAGAACTATTAAAGGTTTAGTATCCATGGAAGAATCAGAAACAAAATCTATTACACATACCGGGTGGAAACCCGATACCATATTCCAAGATGGACGGTTTAGTTGTGCTATACCGCTAAAAACCATTTTTGGGTTTTTTGAAGATTACAAGAAAACTATCGTCAACATGCCTCAAGAGCTGATTTTAATCAGATCCAAGTCGGACGTAAATTGCTACAAGTCGATTGGAAATACAGTAACGTTCAAAATACAACGTATTTCATGGGAGGTTC
Source organism: Platerodrilus igneus (assembly GCA_036346225.1). Classification (NCBI taxonomy): domain Eukaryota; kingdom Metazoa; phylum Arthropoda; class Insecta; order Coleoptera; family Lycidae; genus Platerodrilus; species Platerodrilus igneus. The sequence goes on from JARFIW010001146.1 coordinate 244,771, forward strand.
CGCATATAACATTAAGTGACTTCGCCAAGGCATCGCTGCTTTCGGAAATGCAAAATCAATCATCTATAATGGTTGCATTCAGAAAATGGGAACTACACGAATTACCGTCTCTAACACAATCAAAGTTGCAAGTATGGAGAATTAAAGTATCGAACGAAACAGAGAAGGCTCGGTGGATATTACTGGCTGCAAAATGGGAAGTACGACAGGAAAGAAGAAAATGCTACAAGCTTTACGAATGCCAATAACCAATGTCAAAGTGTTTTAAACTCTCAGATGTTCCCTCAAGGTCGATTAAATTTGGACTTCGAGCAGAATGACTACTTGCCAGCGTACCTGTCTTATGCATCTTTATGGAAAAATACTACCCGAACAAATCGTCAAATAAATGTTTAATGGACTACAACAGGTTTAAGGAATCACCTGTCTTTGTAATCGACTGTCGTCATCAATTTGAAAGCATCAAGGATGCAACTGTTGATGTAAGAATGGAATTAGAAGCTTCAAGAAATTTTGAACCGTCGATGAAGGCTTATGCTTTAATTATACATGACTCTATGTTTGAATATAATCCGTTTACGGAAATTGTTAATAGATTTATTCACAATTAAATATTTTGTATATATATTTTAATAAAATTGTATAAAATCTATGTTGTTTTAATATTAATAAGATTTTTTGGTGATCCAAGACAGTTTCTCACGTACTCCGGTGTACACCTAAGCACGCCTGTGCCCATGGGTACCCCTGCGCGTGCACACCCCTGCCCATGCGCGCCCCTGCGCGTGCACACCCCTACCCATGCTGGTATATAAGGGAATATTATTTTCAATTTGAATCAGTTTTAAACTTATATTTGAAAGATGTACACCAAGGAATCTTTAGAGACAGCAGTTAGTGAAATACAAAAGGGTATAAGTGTTAACTCTGCAAGTAGGTTATATGGTATACCTAGAAGAACGTTAAGCAGGCATTTAGATCTCCGTAAACCTCAAAAGAAGAATGGTGCTCCTAGATCGGAAAATGTGAGAGACACGGGTGATGCTATACAAGAAGTTAAAATACCTATACAGAATTATGATAACTTTGCTATTGCTAGTGCAAGAGAGGATGGTAAACATGGTTCATTGTTCCCGTCTAACATACGAGCTATCTTCGCGGGACCATCGAGTTGTGGGAAGACTAACGCTTTAATATCTCTGATCCTGCACGAGAACGGTCTTAGATTCCAAAATGTCTATGTATTTTCGAAAAGTTTATATCAACCGAAATACGAATTGTTAAGAAACGTTTTACACCATTAAAAGAAGAAATTGGATACCATGAGTTTGAAAATTACGATGATTTGATCGAACCCAGAGATACCAAAGAAGATTCAATTATGGTTTTCGATGATATACCTGTAAACGAGCAAAGTAAAATCACTCAATTTTTCTCGTTCGGCCGACATAAAGCAATAGATTCGTTCTATCTATGTCAAACTTACGCTAGTGCCTTAAAACATAGACTCAGAGATAACACCAATGTAATCGCATTATGGAAACAGGATGACACAAACCTTCGCCATATCTTTTCGGATCATATAAGCGGTGACATGACATATCCAAAATTTAAAGAAATGTGTTTACAGTGTTGGGGTGACTCAAAACATAATTTTATAACTGTTGTGAAAGATTTTGATTTGGATAAGGGGCGGTATCGGAAGAATTTCGACGAGTATATAAATATTTGACATTATTCAAAAACAGCTAGTTCTCATCCAAAGTTTCATGATGACGGACGTTAACAATTTTATTGCGAATAAACGCAGTCTTCATCTTATGCAGGATGCTGTACGAAAAAAGTTTGTAGCGTACAAAAAGGGAGACGCTACATCTCAGCAAAAATTCAAAGAGGTGCACAAACAATTGATTGATCCGTTGGAAATAACCGCTTCCCAGTTGCAATCGATCACCGAAAAAATTCCCACACCTACAACAAAGGTTAAAGTCGAAAACATGGACGTACCTATAAAGAAAATTAAACAACTCGTTCCAGAAGAACCGTTCCATCTTTACTATGCGGATGTGTTAGCTAGAGACGAAGACGAAAATATTGACAAATCAATTTATGGAGTAAAGTATAATGCGGAAACCGATACATGGAGTTTGTGGAAAAGTGTATTGGTAATTAACCCGGAAACTAGCGATATAACATTAAACAATGTGATATATCCAGGTACGAAGGGTTTATACAACCTGCTGGTTTACAAAGACATCAGCCCCGAAGATGGTGATTTCAATTTGCATGAAGATTTGCCGAATTACTTGGAAATGATCAAATCTGCGTCGATTTTGAGAAGAAAGTTTAGCCCATTTGCGGTGCACGATTTAAGCGGATTCCCAACAAATAACAAAAGTTTAACAAATATGTGCAAAAATATCTCACCGAATTTCGGAGGAATCCCGAAAGAAAACAGCCAAAGAGAAGAAAACAGTCTAAGGGATCGGGTTTATGCTTTTCTAACCGGTTTTACAAAAGTTTAAATTCAAAGCCGGTGCAATATGTCTACTGGAATAATGCACATGAACTTGTAGATCGGCTGAGATTGTTGAACGCATCCAACCGAGCTGGAAATACAAGCGAGGAAAACATTAACGAGATGGTGTCCATAATAGAAGAGTTGAGAGAAGAAGGTATAATACAGTGAGCTTAGTAAATAATTACACAGTTTTAAAATGCCTATCGACCGCTTCGGACGTTCAGAACGTAAAGATGCTGATATTCGGCGCGGTCCTCCAGGTCGAGGATTTGTGCTAACGTTGGATGGTGATGGGTACGATATGCAGCAAAGAAGGTTAGTGAATTCATCAGACCCGAAAGAAGATGGTGATTGTGTTAATCAGAGGAGTACTATAGTATTCAAGTCTGGAGAAGAAACAATTAGTTTTCGTAAACGAAGGCTAGTGGATGTAATGGACCCTAAAGACGATAGTGATTGTGTTAATAAGAAATCTGTAATCAAGCTCGTGAATCAAGCCTTTTCATACTGTCTAAAAGTTCTGATGATATACAACGTAAAGATAAAGCCTTCAATGCAAGAAACCAGCGTATCGCAATGCTTGCTCAACCAGTTGAGCCATCTGATGCAGTTAATAAACAATATGTAAATGAAAAATTGGATAAGCTTGTATCTGACTTTAAAACGTTTATACAGTTTTTTATTAATTTGACTGCAACTTCTGAGACAAATGAGAAGGAGCTCGGTCTTGCAATAGCATCGATTTACGAGGCGTCACCAGAAGCTATAAAAAACAAATACTACAAACCAAAGCTTCAGTTTATGTCAAAGGTGCAATTGGATAAAGATAACCCTATTAGTTTAGCAACAGTGTTAAGCAAAAATGAGTAAAGAAATCATCGTTAAGGAATTATTTAAACCTGCAAGAAAAAATTTTCAGCGTCGTCATACAAATCTGAAACATGTGAAACGTGATCTTATCCAATCGGACTTGTGCGAAATGCAGCCTTACTCGCGTGTGAACAATGGGTACAGATATATTATAATTGCAGTGGACTGTTTCACAAAATATGCTTTAGCTGAACCTTTAAAAATAAAACTGGATCAGAAGTCACAAATGCTATGAAAAAATATTGGACAAAATGCTGCAAGGAGAAAATAACGTAAAATCAATCTACAAACGGATTTTGGGAAAGAGTACTACAACCGCTGGTTTAAAAATCTTATGCAAAAATGTAAGATAAACCATTACTCCACGTATTCCGCAATCAAAGCTAGCATGGTCGAGCGGTTGATTAGAACAATCAAAAACAAATTGTACAGAAGATTTTACTTGCAAGGCAGTCATAAATGGGTTAATATTTTGCCTAAGGTTATGGAAGAATACAATAATACACCGCATCGGGCTATTAACATGACACCTATGGAAGCAGAAGAACATCCGGAAAGAATAAAACTTTACACCGCTAACAGCGTTTCTAAAAGTCACAAGAAGTTGTATAAGGTTGGAGACATTGTGCGTATATCAAAATATAAAGCAGTATTCGATCGAGGATTTCACCCAAACTGGAGTACAGAACTATTCAAAATTGTTAAAGCACAACAAACGAGACCGACAACCTATCTGCTACAAGATTTGGAAGGTCGACCAATTCTAGGTGCTTTTTACGAAGATGAAATTCAGCTCACAGCAGCACCCGACACGTACTTAGTGGAAAAAGTTTTACGGAAACGGAAGCACGGGCGCGAATTATTAGTGTCGTGGTTGGGGGATGGTAAAAGTTGGATTAAGAAAACAGACTTGCTTTAGTATCATCCAGATAATTACCTGGATGAAAAAATCATAAAAGGAGGAGTAAAGTCCCTTAACTGGATATATAGGAGAGATTTGCTTAGAACCCCATTCCCATCTGTGATTTGAAGCAGGAAGCATGTGTTTCATAATCGATTTACAAGGATATCAATACAAAACTAGTGATTTCTATTGCAAGGAGATTGCCATTTTGGATGTAGCGAATAATGTAATATGGCATGAGATACTGGACATGGCTGTGGAGTATAACACCCTAAGTGATGATTTCAAAAAGCAAGTTCGGTGGTTAAAGCAAAGAATCCATGGGCTTAGCTGGGATGGACAGTCCACAAGTGGATATACAAATGTAGGCGATTTGCTGAAAGAAGTCATACCCCCGATGCTACTATCTATGTTAAAGGAGAACAGAAAAGACAGTTACTGTCAAAATATTTATCAAACAACATTTTAAACATGGAGAGTGTTTTCTTACTTCCAAGGCTCAAAGAATTAAGAAGATTCGGTAATAGGTACAATCACTGTTTAAACCATTGTTTGAATAATTTAAGCTGTTCTAAAGGAAAACGTATTGGTATTGAAGCATTTTGTTAATGTATTAAAATTTTAATAAAATATTTTGTGAGAATTGTTTTTATTCTAGCAAAAGCATACCTTTAAAATTTAGAAAAATATATCTGTAATACAGCGCATTACTTTGGAAAAATTAATGTTTTAAAATACAAAGAACCAATAACCGAATACATAATAATTGGTGTTTGCAAATAAATTCAGTTCTACTTTAATAAAAAATGTAAACTTACCTTAAATCTTCCTTCAAAACTTTCCACAAAATAACTACGCGAAACAACGGTTTAAAATTTCGACGGGCTTTACACAAAAGCGTGCGAAACTAATAGAATTCTACTAACCAGGCTGCGTTATATACGTTTTGAATCCGTTAATTATACCACTAAATGAGGTTTGTATTTCCGTAAATACGCACTTTTCAGCGCCTCGTGGTATTGGTAATCTACAAACAATTATATCTCGATTTGAAATGCGCGTCATTGAAACATATTCTCAACATAATTAATAGAAAGTCCAAGAAAAGAAATTATAAAACAGCATTCAAATGTTCGTTAAGAAATCTAGAATATTTGTTGGATTACGAGTTACAAATTTATTAATACTACATTGGAAGTTTCCGGAATTTGCGTTATAATGCTTCTACCGCGTCACGTAGGGTAATTTAGGTAATAAGACCCATTTACTTTCAGTACTTAATCTGGTTTATTACATTTTTGTTAATTCTGGAATTTAGGTAGTTAATGATGTCATACACAAAATTTCTAATTAACATACATGGCTGGTATCTAGCGAAAGTTGTAGCACGCATTTTCAATTACGAATGCATTCTTCTTTCATTACAGGAGAAATTCCATAGATTTCATACCAGCAAAATGCGCTTTCTTAATTATTAAGTCGACCTTGCCATTTCTACATTATTGTTAAGCATGCATTGGAATTTTTGGATGCGGTAATTTCTTGTTTAAAGTAACTTAGTTAAATAAAGTGTAATTTAAAATTCATAAATGATTGTATAGTCAGTTATTGCAATTGAAAACACATTCAGGGAATAATTTATTTGCTCTATATATTTTACAGTAGCGTTTCCGGACAAAACTTTCTGCTTTTAATTAATTAAAAGCATACAAGTTTCTGGTGTATATTCCTAAATAGAAAATAAGTAGTTGATGTACCGTTGAATGGAGTTCATCCTTGTTTACACAAATATCAGATCCTGCGAACTAGCGTCTTTGTTAATATTATTTAAAAAAATTAATACGTTAGATGGATAAGGTGTTCAGTAGCGGCTATTTTATCAATAAATTTTATTTAATATGTTTAGTTTTTTATTTTCAACACCAAAATTCTAAGGCTCACAAAACAATTTCTACAACCGGTTTTAAGACGTTGAAAATAGAGCTAGCCGCGGAGATCTGAAAATTAGAAATAAAAAGATTCGGGTAGCTGAGAAAAATCTAATATTAACTGATACCAAACAAGATAGGTTTATCTCGAAAGATGCATTGGCTAGACGAGGAAAACTATTTGTTAGTTTTGCTTATAAAGCAAAGGCGAAATTTAGAGGTTTGAGAGCTTAAAGTGTAACTTTGTAAGGAGTAGTCCGATTTTAAATCTGTTTACAGATTCTGCGATAAAATTCTAAGCTAACAAGATGTATTGCATGACTAAGAAAATTTATAAGAACGCTCAAAAGTCGCTATAGGTAAAAATCTTAAAATGGGGTAGCTCCTTGGGGTGATGCAATCTAAAAAATTCTTAAAGATTCGGGTACCTGAGAAAATCTAATATTAATTGATACCAAACAAGGTAGGTTTATCTCGAAAGATAAAAAAATGGCTAGTCGAAGAAAACTTTTTGGTCCAGAATGTTAGCGGTAAAAAATCTTAAAAATAGGTTTATCTCGTATGTGGAAATGTGGATGCTTGTGGAAATGTGGAGATGAATCTCCTCATTTCCTCCTTATGGGAATTTACATGTAAATTTGGTCCAGATGTGTGTGGAAATGTGGATGCTGGTGGAAATGTGGTGCTGATTCGTAACTAAATACACTACTGTTGTAGGATAAAATTTTCAAGGAGGGTGCTTTTGTCGTGAGTGGTGTCATTGTACCATAACGTAGAACGTGCGTTAGCGCCTGCACATATAAGTGTCGGTTTGTGTGTAAGGGTTTGTAAAGTGTTGTCCAGTTGTTGTAAGTATGTCTGAATGTTTCGATTATATTGAAAGTAAGCTGAGATAATATAGATAATGCCAGTCTTCCAGTGTAGTTCAACATTCAGTACTTGTGGAGTAGAGTGGGAGAGGATAAGGGATGCATCTATTTGGGGGCCGTTGATGATAGTGGCTGCTGTTAGATTAGAGTCTAGTGGATGTGGGTGGATAAGGGATCTAGTATACGGTGGTAGGTTGGGAATGTCGTTGTTTATAAGGTAAGGTTCTTGAAGGACAGCTAAGGATATTTTCGTTCGGTAAGGAGATGGGCAAGTTCAAGTGTTGCGGAGCGGGAGTGTTGGAGGTTGGCTTGAATAGCTGATATGTAGAAGGCTGTTAGGTGGGGATTCTAAGTGGGCGTAGGAAATTGAGTGGTGGGATTAGTAGCCACAGTCAGTACGTAATGTAGATATTTCTAGGGATTGTTTGTACACGGGTCAATCAGGTCTGGTTATAGAGTGGTTATGGGGGCGATCAATGCCTTGGCAGTTGGAACAGATGGGTTGTGAGGATTGGTTAGGACGCGATCTTAAGGTGTGTTCTTGAGCACAGTGTCCACAGGTGGTCGTTGACCGACAGACCTTGGCTGAGTGTCCAAAGCGTTGGCAGTTGTAACACCTTGTAATTGAAACAAGGTCTCAAATTCTGCAGGACTTATAACTGATGTACACGTGGGATCTTGAATTTATTTTTGGGGATAAGGTGTTGTTGGTAGAGGAGTGAAAAGGCGTCTGGAGTGGGTATGTCTCGGTCTGTGTCAAATATAATCAGTTGGGGTTGACTGCAGGATATATTGAGCACTATTCCAGTTGATTTTCTTAATAGCTGTTATAGTTTCTCAGTTGATAGTTGAAACCGTGACTTCATCATCTCTAGCTCGTTTGTATTTTTGGGTGTCGGAAAGAACAGAACTGACTGATGAGGCCCTGGATCGTGATGGCGGTGGTGAGTGGGACATCCTGGTTGACTTCTGAAAAGGCATAAGCGAGTTTGCAGATGCTGGATATGTGAAGACAGTAGAGGTGCTAGTCGTTAGTGTTGTTCTTGGTATATCGTGTTTGCTTTTATCGGCCATGGCACTTGTTGATATGGAAATGCTGGGAATTTATCAGCACGTGCTGATGCATGTTTGTTAGAAAGTTTGTGTTCAGCTATCTGATAAATTTCCAAAGCTGTTGTATTAAATAATTACGTTACCAAGACCTGGCCACGTGTTGATAATTATTAGGGCTCTAACCCTCTTACCCACTTTTAAATTCCTTTAGGGTTTGATGATCTGGTTTGAACTGTTGCAATCCAGGCACTTGACCGCCGGAAGCACTCCAAAAGTTCAATTTGTTTATAATATTTAAGTGATTGTTACCCTCATTTTAAGGGATTAACCAATTATTTACACTGTAACTTTTAGTAATTCTTATTGCGTTGGTAATATACTGAATAATTAAAAAAATACAAATTGAGATTTAATTTAATATAATTTAAATTAAATGTAATCGCGGAGAGCCTGTACACACGTCTTGCTCTGACGACGGTCATTTTTTTGTGGCCTTATGAAGAGTGACCATTGTAGCCATTCAGGTATTCTACTAAAGAGGAGATTAAAGTTTATACTCGCCAGATGGTAACCTCTTAAGAAATTTGGCCAGTCACCTTTATAAATAGATTCTTATTGTTGCTCAAGCTACAAATAGTTTTTTGTTATTGTCTGATGAACGTTAGTTTGTGTCACAAGAGTAAACCTATTTTAGGCTGCTTTACAACAAACATACTTTGTTACTAACATTAACCTGGTCCAACAAGTCGACTTTAAGTTGAAAAGAGACTAGATTCAAAAGGGCAAACGTTGTACGAAGTCCATTCACAAATTGAATCGCTTTTGTAATTTAGATGGCATCGTAATTCATCGATAGATTATAATTCAAAACTTCCTTTCTTGTTACTTTGTCAAGGAAGTTTGACTCATTTTCTGATTTTCTTCTTTTCTTCTTTTTCTCGTCGTATTACATTTTTGTCTCCTTAAATCAGCAATATAAACCTATAATCTGAAGTTTTCTGAACAGGCACCAATCATTTTAAAATATATGCAGTTAAATTCTGTATATAGCAATTTTGAAACTAATATGATTTATCGCAGCGGCATGTCTTCGTGTATGAAATAAAAATTTGATCAAATTGTTAACACCGAACAAAGGGAAAAATTTTTAAACTGTTCTTTTTTATAATTCAATAACGATTTTCAATGACATAATATGTGAGGAATGGCAGTGATAGCAATTTAACCCTAATTTGGTGAAATACCTTCCAAATGTTTGATTTAGATTTAAAAATCAGCAGATTTTTTAAAGGGTTTTAGCAAATTGAAACAAACATTGACGTCCAGCACATATTGAACGGAAATTAGTACACTGAATCTAGCTATGTGTATACCTTTTTTAGGAGTGAGAAAATTAGAAATTCGATCAACAAGCTAGTAAGAACATCTAACATATTGGAAGATGAATGATTCGGACACATTTCTTAGCAAAATTTATTTATCAAACTATGTAATGGAACAGGATTCTCTTTCGTATTTATCGTCGAATTCGTGTGAAAAAGACGCACCTGTAATACCTTTTCATCATTAATTTTTAATTAAACAAGATTTCAATTTTCCTATTAAAGCCCCAACAAATTGTATGATAAAGGTGAGATTTTGTATCCAGAAACTTTGTAGCAAAATATCGGTGCTTTGTATATTCTGATGAGGTTGTTCGACGGGTGTATTTACATTAATCCGCACTGAACTAACGGTTCACATCTACCATGCAAAATTTAATTGCCCAAGCCTTTGTTTTTCGGGGTAGAATGCATGTATTTTCATTGTAATTATAACTTGGCAAAGGAAAACGTATACTTCTTTTTAGAAGTAGAACTTCTTCAAACTAGAAAATGAAATATCATCATTAATAATAATGCCTCAGTACTAAGGAAAACTTCATCTACATTAGAGTTCACAACCCCTGTGCCAAAAATTTTTATTTTTTCTGATAAGTAAATAGAGTATTGTACCAAACATAAATATGCAATAATTATTATTTTAAGTAGATTGTATCCTAACAAAGTGAATTATCGTTCTTTGTTTACTTTTCAAGCAACACCCTTTACTAAATAAGAAATAAGCTTAGCTCAACCAAATTATTTTATAATAAGAATCATGTCTTTCTCAATTAAGAGGAGATTTTACTTTTGGGAAATAACAACACTAATAAATTGTTACGTGCAGAATTGACTTCACCTCACTACTTTAATTTACCTTGAAGGAATGAACTCAAGTTACACGTTGAACGGTGCCAACTACAGTGCTGCGGAATGGGTTCCTATGGGGAAAATAATAATGTGGACTGTGTTAAAATGTGCACTTACTTCGAAAGGCTTTTGTAATTTTTCTTTCTCTCACAATTGGTAGGGCGCCAAACCACCGTCTGTCTTGGCAAATATTTTTTATGATGGACCTCCCTACTCGTAAGGTGGTTATTCCGAATAGGTTTGGTTTCCTAACTCTCGATAATTTATAATCTCTCTTATCGCTTCTAAAGAAAACATGAAAAGAACCCATTGAATTTAGTACAGTTAAAGAAATTTAAGATGTAGGGTTTCCCAAAACATTGGAAACTCTCAATACCATTGCCTACGGTTTCATCACTGGGTTGATTAGATGTCTTTTCACAATTTTGTTGATTTTGTCTATTTATAAATAAGACGCCAAAGGCAACATAAACTTAACCTCTATTAACACTAAACATTGGAAATGAAAGTATAAGTCCCATTTCCCGAAGGAAATGCTAAAGCCTCTTTTCTACGCTGTCTTATACGCGAGCTGGCCAGAAACGCATGCACATTACTGTAAAGTCCGTAACAAAGGAATAATTATCCTACCATACCAATTGTTCTTTTTTCAAAATATTGATAAAAAGCATTTTAATTCCCTTTCGGTTAATGACCTGATTAGCAATAAATGAAAACAGTTCTATATGACCATAACACCTGCAATATTTTTTTGATAATACGTACAAATTTAGTTAATATTAATTTTCCACCGCGTCGCCAAACCTGCATAACCTGACCTAAAGTAATACTTCTCAAATTGGGTTGTGTAAATGACAGTACACAAATTAATAATAGCAGAAATTTATCGGGTGAATCACCACAGGCCCGGTTGGCTTTTTCATCTCAGGTGGAAATTATGGGCACGTGGATTCTTCGGCGGTGGTTTCGTCGGTGTGGTCCAGCTCTCCTCGTCGACGAAGCCAAGATAATTCTATAGATATTAGGAAAAAGGTAATAAGGGAAGGATTCACTTCGTCGAATTCCGAACTTCGGCACGAATGTCGGTATTCGTCCACGGTCAATAGTCAAGTTCCGACCTTTTAGAGCTTTAGTTTTGACCAATTGTAGTCCATTTTACACAATTTTTCTGCTCCCACGCTAAAACCGCTAAACGTTACTGTATTTCATGGTTTGGGAATGCAACATTTGCAGTTACTTTACACCACAAATTGTAGGCCTATGTTCTGAAATCCGTGAGAACTTAGTATTGGTGGGATTTACACCTTAAACTCAAATTAAAAATTATAATGGAAAGCTTCCCTTGCGAAGTTTAAATTAAATAGTAAAATAAAACGAAGTCTGATATAAAAAAGGCGCATCACACCATTCAATTTTCTCTTAAAAATACCAGCTAACTCCTTAACTAACAATAAACACAAACATACACTAAAAATTAACATGCACATAATAACATTTACTAAGCATTCAACAGGTTCAAATTTTAATGCACAGTCTAAGCTTCTATCCGTCTTTAATCAAAATAAGGACGTCTAAAAAAGCCATTTTTCCTCTTTTTTTATCGTTCATAATAATTCTCCGCTATATTTTTTCAGTTATACCATCTCACTTACTAGCAAAATAAATAATATTTGTTGGGTAAGCCCACAAATTTATTACCTTTTACTGTTTACATTATCTCATATTTATTACTTCCAGTCAACACGGCTGTAAATTTCACGGACTTGTGATCGAACTCTTCCTTGCTATAACCTCAAGTAAACGTCAGAAGAGACTACAACCCTCCTGTCGGATAACCTGCTTTTCAATGTATTTGAACTTTGTTTCTGTTCACTCCTTATTCTGTTCCTGCGGGGCTTACTTTTAGATATTTTCTCTCTGTTCACTGTTGTTAACCACAGTCGAATCTTTCTTTGTATTTTTGCGTTATTCTGTCGGGGATAGTTACACACTAAGCACTTTCACTCGCCATTTGTGTCATTATCAACTAGACGTATGTCGCGACACGTCTCACCATACTATTTTTACCTTTGCATAGGTATTTCTTCTACATGTTTATTTCGTTACAGAGTATTTATGTTTATGCGGTTTTAAAAATATTGCTGCGCCCTTTTTATATGGCGCCCTTCCTTTTTTCAAATTGCAATCGCTTTTATCTCAGTGGCCAAATCAGTCCCATTTCACCTAACTTGTTTCGAATATCGTGATACGGGTAAAATGACGTTACGTTATGAATTTTTAATTGTCTAGAAGAGACAGGAACCTCGTCACAATTTTATAGATGCACCGGCTAATTACAGTGGTACAGGAATGGGTTCCTATGGAAAAATAATAATAACAATATAAATCTAAAGATGTAAAATGGCCGAAATACAAAACTACTTCAAAGTATCAACTTAAATTGAAAGCTTTTAATAATTGTCCATAATTAAAAGCACCAAACCGTCATATTCTAGCAATTCTTTCAATATTTTTGCTATTCTCAAGACGGTTATTTCGGATAGACTTCTGCTGTCAATTTTCCTAAATCTCGTTCCCTCACTTTTACCTTTCGTAGTCACACCTTAAAAATACTCCTTTAATGTTTTATCGAACTAAAACCATTTTTCAAAATAAAGGCCTTTCCCAAAGTACGACCTCATCATTGGAGTGACTGAATATCCTTTAAAAATATTTTCTTTTACCCATATTATAACTCACTGCAAATAAATCTCCATCTACATTTAGACTCTTTTAATAGTAAATTCAAAACATATTGCACGTAAATTAACAAACCTAATCCGATCCTGCTGGTCAGGTATTGTAGACAGAACTCCGACAAAAAAATAAATCCATAAATAATACTACCGTTCTATTGTTCTAATTTTTATTCAATTGATCTATATGACATTTAAATCCTACTCATTTGCTTATGCCCTTAACAATACAGAGAAGAAAACAGCGAAGCACCAACTTTCACGTAACCATTTTATCGGTCGTTTAAAATATTGAGTTTCCACCCTTTAACTAGCAATAGTTCTACGTTTGAGCTTACACGTACATATTTTTTACTCTTTTAAAATAATCAAAAGTTGCTTCGTTAATAATATTATGCTTATATTGAAACAAAACTATTTCCATCTTTATTTAATAGTCCAACATAATACTTATGTAACAGAATGTTAATTTCCCATACATAGATACGCGTCATTTTAAATTTAAATTCACAAGTACACAATTATACATTACAAAAAAACAAAACAGCCCATAGAGTGCTCCGGCGAAAAATAAAGAGAAGTAGAGTTATGACCTTGTAAGGAAATTATTACGATAAATGATTTGAAACACAGATTTGTGGAATAGAAATGCTTCAGTAGTTTTTTATCATAAACTGAAATTGTAAAAATTATTTTAGTAAGACTTTGGACATAAGTCAAACGTATATAAAATCATAAAGCTTCCGTTTGATCCTGCTATTTTAAATGAACAATTTGTCGGCATAAGGCTATATGTTCTTTTATTCGTAAAATCAAATCTACATTTCATAGTACAATACAAGTTTAACAGATAACGTTATTTGAAAAATATACTGTTGTGAAGATAAACAATCCCAATAATTTTACAACAATAATGAATCGACAAAACACTTCTTGTAAAAACGGATTTTTGAATACTATGTAAGTGAAAAAGAGAATTCTTAAGGAAGGGAGACAATCAACTCGCTATATGACGTTTGGTACAAAGGTTAACATTCACACAAGTTGTGTATGGGCGAGATTTAACCATTAATGAATTGAAAGAAAATATATTTCAAAAATAATGACACGACCAACTTAATAACTAGACTAAAATATAGAGAATAAATGTATAAGAATTATGAGCATGATAAGTTATTTAAATAAAGTGTAAATTGTAAAAGAGAGATTATCCGCGTGCAGGCAACTTTACTAGCAACCCAACAGAGAACTAAATTGTAATTGTAAAATAAAACTTTCATAAAAGTAGAAATTTGGAGAGAGAGAGAGAGATTTACGAAATTGCAACTTGACATTGTCACAGGAAAAATGTCACGTTTATTACAAATATTTTTGAAAACATTTCCAGATAATTGGGTGTCGTTATCACAAATTATAAAACGTAAAACTCCATAAGTTAAAAATATGCGATCTTCCATAAATCTCTCTATGGGATGTGTTTTAGCACTACGTAGTGGATGAAGTAACGTAGACTTTGAAAGCCAATCGTTCGCAATTAATAACCACTTGTGGCCTTGTTTAGAACGAGAAAAAAGTCCCATTAGATCTAATGCAATTGTATGAAATGAAAAACGAGTTTCTTTTTCCTTTTCCATGAAACTAAAGGTGCAAATTGGAAACTTTTGTGCTCCACATGTAAGACAGTTTAATACAAAAATTTAAAATATCAAATATCATCTTTGGCCAACAATAAATTTCTTGAACTCTTGCTAAAGCTTTATGTGCCAAAGTGACCTGGAGTTGGTGGGTCATGATAATCAGCAATGACTTGATTGCGTCGACTAATAGGAACCAGTAGTTTCTAGGAAGAAATATTTGAAGAAAAAGGTATATTTGAAGGTACAAATTTATAAATTAAATCATTTTTAATTTTCCATTGAGGGTAGCTGTTTGATGCATTTATAATTTGATTTTTTAATGAAGAATAGTAATTATCTATGTTATTTAAATCTATTTCCAAAACGTTTAAATTTAGAATATTTTTTTGTATAAAACGGTTAAGAGAATTTGGTGAATGTAAAATTTTCCTTTTCTATGAATTAAATCAAAGGTATATTGGCAAAGACGAGTAGTCTAACAAACAAGTTGCCCTGAAGGATTTTAAATATCGTTGTACCATAGAATGCCGTGGTGATAAGTGATTATTGTAAATTTAGTTCCTTCTATCCAAGGGCAAGAAGGTTTTATGCAGAAAACAACAGCAAGACATGCATGTTTAGTAACAGAATAATTTCGTTCTGAACGAGTAAGAGATCTAATAACATAAGAAATTATATGGTCAACTTAATCTACTTGTTGAAGAAGAACATCTCCAAGACATGTATATGAAGCATCGGATTCAATTATAAACGACTGAGAAAAATATGGTTGACAGAAACTAGTAGTTGTTTAATTTGAAGATCCCGCTTGAAATATCCACAATATGGGTTGTTTGTTCTTTTTGCCTTTTAAGAAATCGTTGATGAGGAACACAAGTGAAGAAAAAGTTTTTATAAAACGTCTATACCAGCTGCACATGCCAAGAAAGCGTTGTACATCGGTAGCAGTTTTGGTTTGGGATAGTTAAGCATTGCAGAAATTTTTTCTGGATCTGTTCGTAAAGAATTAGATGCAACAATAAAGCCTAACAATTTTAACGGTTTTTGAAGAATTCATACTTTTCTAAGTTAATAGTGAGATTTGCTTCTTTCAGAAGGTCACGTACTGTCTCTAAAAGTTTAATATCTTCAGTAAAAGTAAATGAAATCACTACAATATTGTCGAAATAATAGAAGATATAAGGTTTAAGTTATGAACCAAAGATAATATCAACCAAATGTAGTTTGTGCTGAATTACGTAAACCAAAAGGAACAGATGTAAATCGATATTGATCTCTGGAGATGATGATGAAGACTATATTAGGTTTTGATTCTTCAGTTAAAGGGAGTTGCCAAAAACTGAGACGAAGGTCTAAACTAGAAATGTAGGTAGCACCTCTTAACCTATTAGGTATACGATCTATGTTTTGCATATGGTAACTGTCCTGAATAATTACTTCATTTAAGGCTCGTCCATCAAAGCAAATTCTGTAACCTCCTAGAGATTTTTTAACAAGAAGGATCGGAGAACACTAAGAACTGATACATTTTTCAATAACTCCCAAAACTAACATTTCATCAGGCTTTTCATGAAAAATTATTGACATATATGGGTGTTCAAGAAAGTTGGACATTCTTTACTTTTAAATGTTTGATGTTAAGTGAAATACGAGATTGTGTTTATGAAATCTGTATTCATTGCGTTCGTTTTCCTATAGTTACTTAAATCTTCATTTTACTTATATACTCATTGTTGTAGAAAGCTCTACAAGTAGAAGCACCCTTAAGTATTTGTAAACTAGGTTAGAGGTCTAGGAAACTATGTACTTGTATAACTTTTGTGTTAATGAACATTTGCAATTATTAGTAATGTAACGTATTTTTTTTCTAGTTACATTTAGTTCAATAAAATAAAAATAAAACAGCTATAATTTAAAATTTTTAATTTGAGAATTATCATCCAATAAAAATTAATATATAATATTCATAATAATGCATAGATTCTCGTATGTATATACTCTAAAGTTCGTTAGCAAGCTCTGTCAAGTTGTCAGTCGGCACTTCATTCTCAACGTTCGAAAGTGCAAGCCGCTTTTGCAGACGAGGTGAAGTCGAAATGGCCCTGTCGAAACACATGGCTTCTAACAAAGTTAGGAAAAAGTAGAGCATTGAAAATTCTTGGTGTCTGGAGGTCGAGCCTAACAGCGGTTGCGTGAGCATGATTTTCGATAAGCCTCGCTCCGAACAGTTTAGTTGATCCCGACAGGCCTGAGAATATGGAACCCATTTGGACATCATTTTAGACAGTTGGTATATATTAATACAATAGATTATACTAATATTTTTCATCTTAGTGCAATATCTTGAGGACATATCTTGAATAACATTTCCGATAATAAATTAAAACAAATTTTGAAGGCAGTAATTTAAAGCAAGAATTTATGGTTTCGTTCTATTCAATATAACATGCAGTAAAGTAAACGCCGATTCCACATGTGTTCCCGATATTTCAACCTTACCGATGACTAATATCACACAAGGATATTATGATGGAAATCTCCGACAGTTGAGGTCAAGGTCCAGCACTTGTAGTACATTCTTGATGCACGTGAGTGTTTTAACTTTGATAACTTTGAAATTATAGTAAATTATTATGAATTATCCAACATTAATTGCTTGAGTAACGTAAATAGAAAGTAGTTTTTTTTGAGAAATCAGTAAATTAACGAATATGTTGCTTGCTTGACAGAATGTTTGCACATGTACGCAAACTGTGTATTTTATAAAGTTCTGAATGACAACCTATGTCAGACAAAAAAATATGTAGATTCCGTTTTCCTATCTAGACGCCATATGCTGTCTTGATTTAATTTACATTATGCTTGAAGACTTTCAGGTCATGTAAAGGCACTTTCATTGACATATGAAATTCGCGTATTTATTATAGATTACAATTAAATTAGAATAATAACATTTTACCAAGTCTGCACTTTGATAATTAATTTTTGTTGTAATAATCAAGGAAGTACTTCGCTGATTAAAAGAAACTTATGTGTTATGAACAATTAATAAATTATATGTCTATCTAATTAAATCTTATAGAAATGAACTACTCATAGATCTTAATTTTGAATGTAAAACTTCATTAGCGTTATTATGAAAAAATTCGATAAAGAGACAAACTTAAAATATTGCAGTCATATGTACATAATCAGAAATTTATCCAAATAGAATCCCTTTTTGCTTTTGAAAGATGTTTTATTATTTAACATTAAAAAATTTGCAAGTCCTCCCGGAATAGAAAGAGTGTGTAGTGAAAATAAATTCCCTCAGTATATTTTAAATGCCTAAATTCTATTATTCTATTTTTGGCAAATGTTTTTGAGGACACAAATGGTGTCCATATTGTGCTTTTGTTTGTTCACAGGTAAAGCTGAGACATCTGTATGACATCTGGTGGTTGAGGTCTTGGTAAGTGTGTCCTAAAGAGTGAAATTCAGGTTTTATGGCTATGTTAGTGGTGTTAAGATAAGATTTCCGCATTCCCCTTATACTAGCACAGTTAAATTTTGTTGGTTATAGTATTAAAAAATACAGTGGCGCTCATTAAATATATTTTTGGTCTTTTATTCACCCAGGACCCAAGCTCATGATCTACCCAGAGCTAACACTCGACTAGCCGTTTATATCTTAAGAGTTTTTCTTTGTCTCAAGCCATTCTCCATCCGACATTACCTTGGGCTTAAAAGAAAAAGAAGAAATTCTCGACCTTGTGATATCAGATTAAGGTTTGGAAAGTTGGGAGGTTTAATTTATAGCTGATAGTCACGAGGATAAAGAAATATAAAATTATATTTTTATAGTACAGTAATACTGAATGTAGTTAGCTATGGCGGGTTTAAGTTCAATTATATTGAATCTAGGTAGCAGGGGGTATAATGTAAAAATTAATATAATTATATACAAAAAAGCTCAAATAAAAACTCAGATTAAACAGTACCGTAGGTTTCGTGGTCTCAATCACAATTTATAAAGGAAAGTCAGTGCAGGAGAAACCCAGTTCATTAAACACATTGAGTAATTCAAATTGCTCAATACTATCTATGTGGAGACAAAGCTTATAGTGATTGCTCTTCAATGGATATGGTCAACAGTATCAATATTCATAAATATTTTATCCGTACGACCTATAGTATCTGGAATACTAGCAATGGTATTAAAGAAATCTATGATTGCTCTTGCTTTCGAAGCTTCTGCATGAAGGGAGTAAATCATATATAGTACAGATATTTGAGTTATCTTGAACGATTTGACAAGAAATAAAATCCAGTAGTGGTATTGTAGTGTTTGAAGAAGTTTGAGTCGTCTAGGAATTATTATTAAAATTTATAGTAAGTTCAAACTTTTTGGCAAAGTCTGTATTGAAAATAAGTAAGTGTGAGAGAGGAATGGTTAAACAATTAAACAAATCGACAGATATTTTCAGTGAAAAAGGGTAAATCAACTGTCTCAGAATTTTTTTGTGGTTTGCCATCAACAGTGCATAATTTATATGTAGACAATTGAAAAGGTTTTAAACCTAAACTTGTAATTACAGGAATATTATGTAAACCACTTACTGAAATATTACTGTCTGAATCCAGAAGAGCAGTGACTTCTATGTCTAACAATTTAACTTGAATGTAAGGTATGTTGTTCGATGATTTAGAAATTAAATGATATGATCTTGAGATAGAAGTGCTAGATTTATAAAAGTTTTTTACTGTAGATAACTATTTTGATTAATTTTTATTATTAAACAATTGATGTTAAAAAAACATTTTGTTGTAGTCTGAAAAGATCAAGTACAAGGTTGGCTACTATGTCTCGTGTACTCTATTGTTCATTTTTTGAGTAAGTTCAGCAGAAAAAAACTTTGACTTGAAGAAAACCACATCTGTAGCAGAAAATTTTCTTTTCAATTTACAGGTGGGGCATGTATGTCCTTTTTTGAAAATAATTGCAACAGTAAGTTCAATTGGTATATTATTATTTGAATTACATTGAATAGTATTTAAAGGAAATGGCTTTGCAGATAAGTTTGAGTTATTATTTTTATGTTGGTTTTTAATTTGTATTGTGTATAGATAAAAAAAGTTTGTTTAGAATTGCTATTTTGTAGAGCTACTTGGTTCTATATTGGTAGATGAAGAGAGTAGATTATTTTTGAGAGTTATCGCTTTTTCTATTTCTTTAGTAGTGAAAGTAATTTAGAAATTGTATTAATGTCAGTGAGAGCAAAGGGGAGTGATAAAATTGATTACATTTATTGGGGATGATGCCAACGGTTTTTTATGAATACGATTGAATAAATTTTACATTTGTCAAATAAATATTGTTACGGGTTCTTTTGGTTTTTGTTTTCTTACTTAAATTTCATCCCACAATAAATCTTCGGTGTTAAATGGTAAAAAATCTGCTTTAAGCCGTGCGACAAGTCAATCCCAGTCTATAATAGTGTTTCTTATTCTTCGAAACCAAATAATCCCTTCATTAATAGATAATTCTAAAGTTGAATTTAATAGCTCTTTTCTCGAAACTATTCTTGACCTAGGAAGTTCTGACACATGTTACAAGAATGCATAAACTGTTATAGGATTACCATCATATTTAATAGGCCAACTAGAAATTGAAGAATGATTAGATACGTAAGTTACTGTAGGGGGATGTACATTGATTGTGGTAGTTGTATATTAACAGTTGAGGATGATTTTGCTTTGGCTATTTTATCATAAAGATCTGCCTCTAATTGAAGTGCAGTTGCATAGCCTTCATTTTTTAAAAACTGTTGCTACATTACTATTGTTCTTAGGAATGATTATACGATTTATTCTACCACATATATATTAAACGTGATCTAATCTTTTTAAAAACCGACTCGTTACTATCACCTTCAAATTCATTCAGTAAAGAAACAATCGAATCAAGTGTAGAGGTAATAGCTTCACTCTCAACTTCAAAAGTGTTTATGTAGGTGGTAACATCTATCGTTGAACGAGGTTTTGAAATTTCTTTAGAAAATGAACGTGCTAAAATTTTTTCTTATCTTGCACATCTTTTGTATAATAGACAGAATCCGTCTTTTAATAAATGAACAACTTGGAAGTTTTCTTCCATTTTTAAAAATATTTATGTTTCAACTACTATATAAAAATTGGTCAGAATATTGATAAATTTTGGTACTTCATGCAGCATGAACCATACGAATATGAAAATTAGAAAAGAAATTGGATATAACGTGAGTAGTCACCCAGCGATGATATAATAAAGATAAGAAGGGTTGGGCACAGCGTATATCGTGGCGTACAGAAAAGTTTAAAAAAAAGGAAGTTGGGCACCACCGTACACCCTACCCTTTTTCAGGTGTGATGAAAGGAATAGGTGCACGACAAGGTATGAATAAATTAGTACATCTAGACTCGGCCGTATTTGGTTGCTGAGGCTGCAAAGAATTGAAATCTTAGGGGGAAGTTAAAAGGAGAAGTTCAAAAGCTATAACCGTGTAAGGAAATTATTACGATAAAAAATTTGAAACAGATTTGTGGAATTGAAATGCTTTAGTATTTCATTATCCTAAACTGAAAGTAAAAATTTGTTAACAAAACAAAAAAATTAATTTAGCAAGACTTTGTACGTATGTCAAACGTATATAAAAGCTTTTGTTTGATCCTGCTATTTTTAGATCAACAACTTGCAGGCTAAAGGCCATATGGTCTTTCATGCGTAAAATTAAATCTACATTTCATAGTAAAATACAAGTTTAACAGATAACGTTATTTGAAAAATATACTGTTGTGAGGATACACAATTTTACTAATTTTATAATAATTATGTATCGACAAAATACTTGTAAAACATTATGTATACCAAACTTTTTTAATAGCAACTATATAACCAACCATTTCAAGAAACTTTTTATTTTCAAACCATTTGTTAAATTATTTCTTCAGGTAATTAAAAATTGTAGATAATGATAAACACTGAAATATTTATTTAATGTAACAGTAAGCACATCTAAATTGAAGAAGCGTTAAACTTACTTTTCACCTTTTATACAATCATGTTTTTATATAAGTCAACAAATTAAAACGCACGCCTTACGGTAAGATAACTAAATAGTAAAAAATGTTACCCATCTCTCTTTACTGCCTCATGGACATCTTTAATAAAGTTACTTAAGATACTTGAACCAATGAAGTAAAGGTGGACAAGTTCACCACTTTACCAATCGTAAAAATTTGGAACCTTTTAGACCAAGAAAATGTTGGAGCTAAATAGGACTCATCTCATCATACAATTGTAAACAAAACTCAAGTCCTTTAAAAATTACATCTGGTGTAGACGAACGAGGTTAGGTATGCGTTCCAGTAATTTTTATTCCACAAAAGAACATTATAATTATTGTTGTTCCATCTTAAATTGTAATTAAAACGTAGTTACTTAAACGTAAAACTGTAAAAGTAGGACCCTACTGTTTAATTGTGTGAGAAAAATCTGCACGTGCTAACAAAAGACTTAAATTATATCTGAATATATCTTACTATCATTAAATTTAATCATGGACCGTTAGGTGTTGATGCAAGTTGAACTCTTTAAACATCGTTCCTATAGAAATATTATTTAGAAACACAGAAGGATTAAATTATATTACATGCCATTTAGAAACGCCAGGTACGAACTTTTCATCTTGATATCAAACGGAAAAGTGCTCTTTGAACGCCAGGTAGGTGAAAGGGAGAGTTATTAAAGAAGGGAAAAAAACCTACTCTCGATATGACGTTTAGTACAGAGGTTAACATTCACACCAGTTGTGTATGAGCGAGATTTAACTGCTAATGAATTGAGAGAAAATATTTTCCAAAAATAATAACACGACCAACGTACAACTGGACTAAAATATAGAGAATAAATGTATAAGAATTATGAGCATGATATTTAATTTAAATAAAGCGTAAATTGTAATAGAGAGACCAACCGCGTGTAGATAACTTTACTAGCAACCCAATATAGAATTTTATTTGGTGCTATGAAGGTAAATTGTGAAAGAATGGATACAAGAGATTTACAAAGTTGTAAATTGACATTGACGCAGGAAAATTGCCACGTTGCACTACGTTAGAATACCATTCATCATGTCACTTCTACCAGGTTCGCCCGTTGTATTCCTACTAAATATTCACCAACGCCAGCGGAGGTGCATGCAATAAAGAAACTGTCGATCAAAGTGGTACTTTATGAATTGGCATGCATAACACCAGTGAATATATTAGCCCAACATGAATTGCTTGACCCTATATTGTTTGCTATAAATTGTATATTAAAAAATTATTTTACCATTACTAATATACCAACTGTTGGTAAATCACTTTACGTCATTAGCACTACGAATGGAATATTCAACCCCCTGGAACCACGATGAGGCCTGTAATACTAACAGTTTAAGTCTGTTGGCACGATAAAATAAATTGTGTTCAAATTCACTACCCATGTGACCTCGTTCCAGCCATCTGCAACCGAAGTGCAACCTCCAAAATAATTTCACTCACATGTTAATAACAATTCAAATCAACAACTTTTGTCTATAATGCTAAAAGAATTAGTTTAGAAATGATAGCGGTAACCAAATGTGATTAATTATTCTCTATAGCACACAACATTAAACACGGTATATGCTTTTAAAACTGAACAAAATAAAATACAAGAAATGCTTTAAAACAATTTTAATCAAAAACGGTTATTAATTTCGAATAGGAAACGGGATATCGAACCAAGGTTAACAGTGAACTGTAACTGTTGCAGTATTCAAGTACTTATAACAGTTGAGTAACCTTAGTGCCGTCCATATATTTAAGTTGATGTTATATAAACTCTTAAGATGACTACGCTTTCAGTTAAAAGTTTAACTGATCCAAAAGAATTATTTTAGTAACCTACATACTGGTGCGTATAATTTTTTCAAAATATGCTCAATTAGTTGCAAAAACATCTGATGCATACACGACTAAGAAGTAATCATAAATTTGTATTCTTGCACCCATAAATCAACACCTTAAATTTCTAAGCTAAACTGTTTTAAACCATTGACAAATATTTTATAATATATATCATAGCAGTCATTAAGAAATGCATAGAACATTCTGGAAATTACGCCTATTTGGTTTTTACTACAGTGGCCTCATCTGTCTAGCGATACGAATGGATGATTGATAGATATCGCAATACAATAGGGTTGTTCTCAAAAAATTTGATGACGCACATTTTAGATTTCTCTCCATTTTTCTGGAATAAACGATTATCGTATAAAGGTGCGAAACCGTTTCACCAGTTTAGTTTAATTTTAACTCTGTATATACACAAATTAATCTAAAGATAAATTCATTTATGTGATATACATGTGTCAGATAAATAAATTATCAGTAACATAAGTATTTAATTAGCGATTATTCGCCGTATTTTGTGCCTGGAAAGAACACTAATTATACTTGTATTTATTGAAAATAAAGGAAAACCAAAAAATTCGTTACAATACATGTAAATTCTGTAGAAAGACAATTTTAAAACAAATATAATTTATCACGGAAACACATTCGCGTGTATGAAATGAAAATTTGATCACATCATTAAAACCTAACAAAGGGAAAATTGGAAAACGACTGTATTTGCATAATTCAATAATGATTTTTGACGATATATGTGACGAACGGTAGTGAGAGAAAATTTACGTCAATTTCCTGAAATGCGTATTAAATGGTTCACTTAAATTTAAAAATCAACAGCCTCTTTAAATGGATTTAACAACTGGAAACAAACTTTGAACAAACGTTAGTGCTGTAAATCGGACTATGTGTATACATTTTATAGTAGAGTAATAATTTGAAATTTGATAAACGAGCTATAAAAGACACCTAACAGATAGTGGAAGATGGATGATTCAGAAACGTTTCTCAGCAAAAATCATCTATCAAACTAAATAATGGAATAGAATTCGCTTTCGTATTTATGGTCGGATTCGTGCGAAAAAGACGCACCTGTTGTACGTTATCGTTCATTTTTAATTAAATAAGATTTCAATTTTCCTATTAAATCCTTAATAAATTATTTGATAAAGTTGAGATTTTGTAACTAAAATAACTGTAACTTAGTATAGGAATCATTTTTGTTGCTTTTAAGAATAGAATTTTCTTACACTAGTAAATTAAGTGCTTCAAATGATATAATTATATCAGTAACATGGAAAACCATATCTTCTATAAAGTTTATAATATAGAAAATAAATTGAGGTATAAAAAATATAAATTTTTAAAAATATTCAATAACTCTTATTTTAAGTAGATTCTTTCCTACAAAAAGTGAATTATCCTTTCTTGTTTATTTTTTAAACAAAATTTTTACTAAATAGAAATAAACTAAGCTGGACCAAGTATGCTTTTCAATAAAAGAATGATTGTAACATTCTTTGAAATGTTTATAACCATCTTTCATTTTAATAGTTTCTGTATTGGTAAATGCAAACAATAGGGTTAGGGTTATTTCCTTTAAGAAATACAATTTTAGCTTACATACATTCTTGATTTAAGGAAGGTTTATTTTTGTATCCTACATTGTTCATACTCAAAGGTTGTCAAAATCATTATGACGGTTTTTAAGGTTACGATTGAAGGTCGGAATAGTACCCTACCAGGATGGTGTCTTAATTTCAGGAACAATTGGTTCCCATAAGTAGACAACTTGGAAAAAGGCAAGTTAGTTAAGAAGATCAAATTAACAAAGTCTCACAAAAGTCCCGTAAGATCTGGTTAGAACAAATTGAGTCCAATTTGATTATAGTTGTTACTAAGGTATCTACTGTCAAATTACTACAGGTTTTATGATGAAACTTCTGAAAATACAACCTACAGTAACTGTAAATGAATGAATATTTTGTAACTGTGTAAGCTTATGAACGTACTCTCAGTACATTATTGTTATTAGTTTAAGAACTTTGAAAGTAATTTTCTTCGCCGAAAACGTTTTCGATTAGGCTACATAGTTTTTGATATATTTGGTTTTTCGTTGCTTAATAATGTTTGTATGTACTTGTGATCAAAACATAATTGTGCAATAGAGTATAGACTTTCCTATATCAGCGTTTTTTACAACTACCGTAAAGGTAATAAATAGTTCCAGCTTTGATGTAATAAAATATATGACAATAACCTAGAGGTATGATTAATTTACAGGTAATTTAGCATTTGATTTTGGTAATCTTCTTTTCAGCTAGCAACTTTTAAATAGGTATATTAATGTCCTTATTGTTAGTGTTTATTTTGGTTTGGTTTTAGTATTAGTGTACTCGATTGATTATTACTTGTGTAAATTTGAGAGTTAATCACCTTCCTGATGTCGAATTTTGGCATCTTGTTCTTACTCTTTTTGGGAATTTTTCTTTGGAACCCCGTACTTTGACATGAGCTGGCTTCCATGTGTGAATGTTGGCACGCGCGTTTAAGATCCCTACTTTGCTTGTAACAGCAAGGTTTCGGCAAAATTCAAAATTTCCTGGTAGGAAAAATTCGCTTCCTGACGATTATAATACCTTCGGGTGGAGCATTGAAAATCAAAGTATGGTCCTCACACCCCGATTTCTGACACGAACCTTTTGAAAAATATTAGGCAAGCATTTTCACAAAAATATGCCCACATTCGAATGAGAGGTAAAAGTAGGTTTCGTGTGAATGGTAATTATGCACGCTAAACATCCCTATTTTGCTTGGAATTGCAAGGACTCGACAAAATTCAAAATTTCTAGGTAAAAGAAACTCGCTTTCTGCGCAGTGTACTACTTTAGCATCGGAAAATCAAAAGCGGTGTTCACACCTTGGTCCCCGACACGCACCGATTGAAAAATACTAGGCCATCAGTTTTTACAAAATACGCTCTGGTTTGGATAAGAGGTAAAATATAGGTCCTGCGTGGAGGTGTTGTCGTGTCCGTTTAAAAACCCTTACCTTTGTTTGGAACAACAAGGGTTCTTCTTTATCTGAAAATTTTAAATTTTGCCGAACTCTTGCTGTTTCAAGCAAAGTAGGAGTTCTGTAACGTACGCCACAACATCATATCCACACGGGACCTACTACCTCTCATCCAAATCAGAGCGTATTTTTGTGAAAAATGCTCGCTAGTATTTTTCAATCGGCCGGTGCCGGAAACCAAGGAGTGAGTACCCTACATTTGATTTTTCAATGCTCCACCCGAAGGTATTACATTTACTAGGAAGCGGCTTTCTATACATGGAAATTTTGAATTTTGCCGTACCCTTGTTGTTCCAAACACCTAGGTTTCTGGCACCAGCCGATTAAAAAATACTAGCGAGAATTTTTCATAAAAATACGCTTTGATTTGGATGAGACGTAGTAGGTTCCGTGTGGATGTGATGTTGTGGCGTACGTTACAGAACTTCTACTTTGCTTGGAACAGCAAGAGTTCGGCAAAATTTAAAATTTTCAGATAAAGAAGAACTCGCTTCCTGGTTAATGTACTACCTTTGGGTGGAGCATTAGAAAAAATCAAACGTAGGGTACTCACACCCAGATCCACGACATGGCCCGTTTGAAAAATGTTAGGCGAGCATTTTCATAAAAAATACGTCCTCTTTCAGATGAGAGGTTAAATGTGAGTCCTTGTGTGTGAGTATTGTCGCGCATGTTAGAGATTCCTACCTTTCTTGGAACAGCAAGGGTTCGGCAAAATGTTCAGTTAAAAAAGAACTGACTTCCTGGCCAATGTAGTACCTTTGAGTGGGGCCTTGGAAAATTAGGTGTAGGGTATAATTGTTTCTACCAAAATGTTGGAGACTGATATATTCACTTCATGGATTGCGATATGCAGAGAATTTGCGGCAGGTCAAGGCTAGGATACCTCCAACACTATTTTCACAATTTGCACCAAAATTAGTCGATGTCCTACTTTATATAGAACATGTTCGCGTACTATCGTTTGAGAAAACTATTCATATTCTCGTTAGTACTGGGATCTTGTAATCTAGTGTTAAACCGTCCTGTATTTATGATTGTTTCCTAAATTTATAGGAACCTGGACCAATAACTATTTATGCTCTTGCGAGTGGTTAAAATACAAACTCACCATTGTTAAGAATGAAGTAACTATCAACTAACTACAGGCTAGTTTCAAATCCATTCACTAGCGGACAGTCATTTTGAACGAAGCAAATGTCTGAGATCGAATTGCCGGAAGGTGTCATTCTAACATAGCCACTACGAAAAGTGTCAGATTGATACTTGCGCACGCGAAGCATTGTCTCATATACATCCATATGTTAAGACACAGGCATAGGACAGCAACCAACAATACTTGAAGCTAATGTTGCAATGCTGGTATACAATAATTAGGGGTTAGGGTTTGTAACTGCCGTAATGAATTAGGTTTAATGTTCAAAGTTAATGCTAGGTTTTTAAATACGTTTTAACCTGATTCACTCGAAGAAGAAAGACACGCTAATTCCTTGACATGGTGAAAATGTTAATCGATGTAATGAATCAGGTGACGTCCAAACAAAGCATTTCATGTACTAACGGATATTCCTCGCTGTTCAACATGGGACCGCTGCTAGTATTTTGGGAACGGTTCTAAACTATGAACAAGAATTATTTAATAATTTATTTTTTCTGTTCTATATACAACATTACAAGTTTTTTTGTAATAGAAAATAATTTTATGAACAAATTTACGGATATTTATGTATACAGTTTGTGTCTTGTTATAAACCCTAAAGAAGTCTAACCAAAACCCAATGGCCATTGAAAAACAAAAAAAACACGTTTGATTTTTATTGGTATTTCAACGTTGTTATCTGTGTTTAGTGCAAATGAAATATGTGCATAATAATTTTCCTTTATTGTGGTATCTTCTAATTAATAACTACCACGTACAGCAATTTGGTGTTCATCCTCGTCATCCGGTTTTCAAGCTTGATGTTCCTCTCCTTCTATAGATCTTAGTTGCGTTTACTCGTACCAACTATTATAAGGATTTCAAAAACATATTTCTTTGGCTGAAATCTTCTGGTAACTTGATGTTTTGAGGAACTGACAACTCTGCTCATCGAGTCACGTAGCAATGTCGTTTATATTCAGAAATCAATAAATATTTCTTTAACTACTTCTTATACTCTCTCTATCACAAGTTTAAGTTTCTGAAAAAGTTAACATTTTTCTAAATTGACTGTTAAACTTCATCGTTTTCGGACACCCCCAGTGGGAAATATATGACGTATCTGGATTCGTCCTCCAGGTTATACCTCGGTGATGCGAGAGTCTAAATTTAAATATACCATGGGATATAAATTTACTCCTACACAAACCGGTGGTAAATTTGTTTCCACAAAAATATTGGAGACGGATATGCTCACTCGATGTCCTGTGAAGAATTTGCTTTAAGTAGAGAGTAGAATGCTTCTAATGTTGTTTTTACAATTTGCACTAAAATCAATGGGTATTATATTTCGTATTGGACACGTTCGCCTACTACCGTTTTAAAAAACAATCGAAATTTTCGTTAATATCTGGATATTACAGAATGTTTGACGCGTTTCGTATTTATGCGATTGTTTTCCCCAATTTGTTGGAATCCTAATCAAGAACTATTTTATGCTTATAACAATTTCTTTACCTTGGAGTTTTAATAATGAAGAAATTGAAACCCCACTGTTATATCTTTTGCACTCGTAAGTCAAACACGTATTACCTACCACAAAAGAGAGCCTAGTTGACAGATGGTAAACGGTTTTAGTAGAAGATATAAGCGTTACCGCGGCGTAACTCGGTCATAACCCCTGCAGTAGGCACGAGAGTGGTCGTAGGTTTGTTGTTTACTTGGTTAAATAACAAGTGGAAATAAGGAAGGAAAGGCGCCACTACCTCTAATACACCTATAACAAAATGGATCATGGCACAAGGGTAGAGGCAGAAACCCTTATGCTCAGTACACTAAAGCAAATACCCTGAGGACACTCGATAGCGGTTCCCACTAGAAGGAACTGCACCTGAAAAGGAAAGTTACAATTAGTATATACAATGCAATCACTATTTGTGATCCAAGATAAACAATAATAATTTTAGATGCAATAGAATTTACCGACTTTTAATATTTTGTGTAAGACAATCAAAAATAATAAGAACGTTACCTAATAAATTAATTCTGTTTCTCAAATTAAATACATTTTGTTGTGTAATTACAGGTCTCAATAAAATATTTACAGGAATAATCCTTAACAGTTCAGCCTAGATTCAAAGTAAGGGGCTAAGTACATTTATTTCATTTAATTGGTAACATTAATGAGGCACATATCATTTGTATGAGTCCTAGCAGCTTTCGGATTTGAATACTTTACAGATGGTTAATCAATTTTTTAAAATATCTATGGTCGACGTAGAAGCAATAGATTTTTTGTGTTAACTTTCATTTGGTATAAACCCGGCAATAAAGGTAATCACTTTCAACATACGTATGCCAATAATATAACGAATTTTTAACTCTAAGAAAAATTTATTGGAACAATCAATTTAGCTATACAAGAACAATTATTTCAAGAGAACAGCTGGTTCTATATTATTTGTTACTTTCCTGAAAGGAAATTTTACGAGTATTAACAAATTAATTCGTTAAACAACCCGGTATGAAATTCCAAAGCATTGAAAATTTAAATTTGTACAATGATTTATTCATTGCTTCAACCGAATGAGGTATTAAACCTGCATCAATATATTTGAAACAATTCCGATTATAAACAAGAAATTAGCAGCCACATAAAATCACAATTACTTTATTAATCGGAATAAACAATAAGCATTGAAACTACTTTACCAAATAGTAATGATGAAAGATCAAAATCGAATCCTGTGTAATAGATGATGTTCACAACTCACATTTTCAGGTGTATATTTTAGTAATCAGATGTGTACTTGATGTTCCATATATATTTAAAACTCAATTACAACCAATAGCTGTTTGAACTGTAACTACTAATTTTATTTTGTTCCTAAATTAGTGCTGCAAATAAAGAGTGTTACAAATAATTAAAAGCAAACTTTTTATAAACTGTCACCGAAGAAATGACTTAGAAAACTGACCCAGACTGATGATACTTGATTTAAAGTGCAATTCTCAGAGTGTACGCCCTCCGAAATGGCTTAAACTTCTTTACGGGGACTTAGAAGCACACACAATATCCTTAATGTTCGTTTCTAGAAAACATTCGTTACGGGATCAGGCGTAACAAGACACCGGCAGGTACGACTGTGTTTAAAACGACACATATTTATAATAAAGGCGTTTTAGCTCCTGCATATAATAGAACCCACAATACGTGTAAATATAACCTGAAAGTATTTTAATTTTCCAATACAAATAATATAACCTTAGAAAATATAGAGTTATCGATTATCAGAGTTTAAACCAAAAATACCCCAAACCAAAGACCGTAGCATTTATACGTACTGCATGCTGTTACGGATTATTAAAGTGCAAAACATTATCTGCGTGCACGTTTTATAATCTGCTACACGTGTGCAATTGCACTTATTCCAAAACATACCTACCGAGTTCCTTTTATTTATTTAACTATTAATGGAAATATACGCACCTATGGGCTAGTGAACTATAAATTGATCGTGAAGACGTTTAACGAAAGCAGAGCATACCGCTTACTAAATTTTATGACCCGTGCCTGATTTATACTACACTGTATTATCCGTTTCAAGTTCATTCAACTTATATTCAAATCTCTGTCACAATTGTCGAGATTGTTAAAATTTTAAATTTATAATATTAATTTTATACATTTGACCATTCGATGCATAACAGGTTTTTTACGAATCTATATGCTTGATATAATCATTTTTGAAATCTGTAAGAGCGTGAGACTCACTCGTAACTCAGTCAGAAATCGCCACTGATTAATCTGAAGAGGCATAATAAGTTAGTTTGAGCTAGGGTACTGAAAGTAGACAATGTTTGCACTATTTCGGCGCCGGTAGCTAAATATTTCCAAGGGTCACTGTATCCCTATAGTCTAAGATGCATATTTCATGTATTTATAGTAGGTTTCTGTCAACCAAACATTTTGTATTTATTT
Source organism: Platerodrilus igneus (assembly GCA_036346225.1). Lineage (NCBI taxonomy): Eukaryota > Metazoa > Arthropoda > Insecta > Coleoptera > Lycidae > Platerodrilus > Platerodrilus igneus. The sequence goes on from JARFIW010001146.1 coordinate 276,669, forward strand.
TTGCATCAAATATAACAGCAAGTTTTCAACTGTTTCCGTTTATTTTCAGAGTGCCGAACATTAGAGTTACATTCTCCAGATGCTGTCCATAGCTGCGTACTACGAGCAACAGATCCAGTGGAAGCTGCTACCTGGTTCAACACGCTACACTCGGCATTAGCTCTACTCACAACAGCAGCCTTACATGAAGCCGCCCGTGCCATTCCTGATCTCCGTCACATAGGCTGGTTACTAAGACGTCCAAAATTTGAAGTAAATTAAGTAGGTATTAAATAATTATAAAATAAGTATAAGTATTATATTTTACAGAACAATTTATCGAGTTCAGAAAGTTCAGAAGAAATGGATCGGTGGAATTCTGTATTTGCAGCTGTGACAGATAGTGAACTAAGGCTGTACGAGAGTGCTCCATGGTCAGGCGAAGCCTGGCGGGCACCTGCAGAGGCATACTCCCTTATAGCAACTCGTCTAGTTGGTTCAGGACGACGTGCAGAAATGCCAGAATTTAGTGTTCGTTGTGCGACTGCTGAAGGAGTAATAACGCACTTATTAAGAGCTGAAACTCACAGGGACTTGGCTGCATGGGCAAAGGCGCTTGTTAGTGGTAGTCATGCTAGTGCTGTCACGCAGAGGGAACTTGTTTGCAGTAAAATATTGTATGATTATATATTTGCAATAGAATAATTCGTTTAATTCTAGGATGTGTTTGGAAAAATAGGCCAGCTCAATTAGTTATACATTATGAAAATGGTTTTACTTTATTAGAAGCCGGAACTGGTTGTAGAACGTTGTGGCGATATCCATTTGATAAACTAAAGAATTCATCAGATGATGGGCAGCGGTTTCTATATTTAGACTTTGGCGAGGACAATAACGTGGTATGCATTTTTCCTAACATATGTAGGCATGTTTACGCATTGCTCAGTTTAGACTATAATGTATCGTACGGTACTTGGTACTGTAAGGATTGTAGTAAGGGTACAGCAATTCATGGCAGTTACCAAGAATTCTGCATTAAAGTGACTAAAAGCTATGGCCCTTATCAAAAAGCAGTCTGGTAGTATTCTAAAATGATGGAAAAGCATTTTATTACGCGAATGCACCTTATTTTGAAACAGCACATGCTTGTTGAAATGAATGGTAGCACAAGGAGGGTTTTTGACATTTTGTGTTTTTTGAAATATACACACACTAACACTTCAAATGATATTTATTAAAAGAAAACTGCTAAAACCTACTATTGTTGGATTTGAAACAGTAAACTTGTTCATTTGCAAATGACCCTTAGCCTAAAGGTCCTATAATCGCTCCCTAAACATGTCATTCCTAAAAAATATGTAGAAAACGTTTTTTCCAAATAATATATCCTCTTTTGATAAACATCTCTACCGTTATTTAATCAGCACAGTTTTAAAATATTTAGATGTGTTCGGTTTTATTTTCTAGAGACGGTGATAAGCCGTATGTAGATGACTAGGCAGCGTCCTGTGACGAAATTACCGATCGGACAATTTTGACGTAGGATGTGACGTCCTCGCGTGGGCTGTAAAATTGCAAATTTAGGAGCTTCGAACGCCTACAAGATGACTGTGTTATTATTGTGATACAAAATACGTGATATACCACACCCCGATATATAGAACAATTACGTTCAGAAATAAATTTTGGGAAGTATAAAATGCTGAAATACGTTCAAAAATATGAAAATACGAAACTACAGATCACAAAAACACAAAAATTCGAAACTACCCACACACGATAATCCAAAAATACCAAAATCCAAAAATTCAAAAATACGAAAATGCAAAATTACAAACACTCTAAAACACTAACATTCAAAAACACGAAATGATCAAACTACAAAAATACATCTTAAATAAGAAAATCTAAAATTGCTAGAAAATCCAAAAATTCGATAATACAAAAATACTTAAATACAAAAATCCAGAAAATATGAAAATACAAAACACGAAAATTCAAAAATAGAAAGTCACAAAATGTGGAAATGCAAAAATACGAAAATTCGAAAATACGAGTTTACCAAAACACGAAAATTCATAAATACGAGACTACGAAAATTTTAAAACACGATAATACAAAGTTACAAAAATACGAAAAATACAAAATTACAAAAATATAAATTTTCTTAAAATACAAAAACAAGAAAATATTAAAATACAAAAACTCCAAAACACGAGCATCTAGAAACGATAATATCAAAATACGAAAATACAATTACACAAAGAATCGGATATACAAAAATAAAATTTCCGAAGAACGAAAACATAAAAATACGATTTCTAAAATACGAAAAATTATACTTACGAAAATATAAATACGAAAATACAAAAATACGAAATTACCAAAATATCAAAATGCGAAAATACCAAGAATCAAAAATGCAAAATACAAAACATCAAAGTACCCAGTATGAAACTGCTACTATACAAATATACAAACATCTGAAATACAAAAACACAAAAATTCAAGAACAGAATTATTTTTAATGGAAACAAGTTTTAAACTCCAAAATTTTCAAAATCAAAAACTCGTAAATAGATAAATACGAATGTTTCGAAATGAAACAAATACGCAAAAATAAAAAAAATACAAAGATATAAAAATACAAATATATGAGAATACCAAAAGACAAATATAAAAATATTAAAATACAAAAATACGAAAATGCAAAAATTCCCAAGCACGAAATCTCCAAAATATATAAATACCAGAAACTCGGAAATACAAAAATATGAAATTACTATAATTCGAAAATATCAAAATACAAAGAATACTAAAATACTAATTTAGGGAAATGTAAATATTCAAAATTTCCAAACTGCGAAATGTGCAAACTGCCAAAATATCAAAATACAAAATTACGTAAACACGGAAATACAAAAGCACAAGAAGAACAGAAATACAAAGATACAAAGTTCCAAATATAGAAATATGCGAAAATACAAATATACAAAAATTCAAAAATACAAGTTTACCAAAGCACTGCAATTCTTAAATAAGGAAATACAAAACCCTAAAATACAATAAAACAAAGTACGAAATTGCAAACATTCGTTAAATGCAAAAATACAAAAATTTCATAAAACCAAAATACGATAATTCAAAGTTACACAACAATGAATTTTTCCAAAATACTAAAATTCAAGTATTCATAAATACAAAAATTCTCAAACACGAAAATTCAATATTATAAAAATATGAAAATATTATAATGCATAAACCCCATAACACGAACATTCAAAAACGATAATACCCAAATACAAAATATCAGATATACAAGAAATACAAAATTACTGAAAAACGAAAATATAAAATACAAAATTTCCAAACTACAAAAAATTTTTATATACAAGAATATTAATACAAAAATACGAAATTACCAAAATACCTAAATGCCACGATACCAAAAATCATAGATGTTAAGATACAAAATATGAAAACACCCAATATATAAAACTACAAATGTATCAAAACCAAAAATACAAACATGAAAATTCAAAATCATAAGTATTTCCAATGGCGACAGCATTTAAAATTCAAAATTTCAAAACTCGGGCATTAAAAATACGAAAATTTTCAAATACGAAAACTCCGGCAATACAAACGAAAATACAAACACAAAAATTTCAATAACCTAAAATATATAAATTTAAAAAAAACCTCAAAACTACGAACACCCAAAAATTTCCAAATACGAAATACGTGAAATACAAAAATACGACAATATGAAGTATGAAATTACCAAAATACGAAAATATCAAAATACAGATATGCGAAAATACTAAGCACGAGATTCTAAAATGTAAAATTTCCAGAAAAAGAAAAATATCAAAATGGATGAACACAAAGATACAAGAGTACGAAAAGATCAGAAATAATAGTACACAAAATCAATAAATACGAGAAATGCAAAACTAGATTTTGAAAACATAAAAATAGCAAAGTTACAAAATACCAAATTTAGTAATAATGAAAATGCATAATCTAAAAAGAATGAAAATTTTCCAACTTTAGGCAGATTTGAAAAGTATACGAGTACCTTGACGTATGCTGCTAATAAATGAAGCCTGTTTTCTATCACCTCTGTTACGATAACAGAATTCTCAGAATTCTCAGAATTTAGCTTCACGTACATATTGACAATCATCAACTAAGCAATTTAAAATATTTTAACACTTCATATACGTTTTACTAATAAACTATGGCATCTAGATAAAAAAAAACCTATCCGAATAGCATTCAACAGTTAATCTCCGAATGTATACTAAGCTGGGAAATGTAGCAGTAATTTCATTAAAGTCAAGATATTATGATTGTAAAGATTTTGAAATAAAGCATCCGCGATTTTTATTTGTCCTTGCAATAACATAGCACTCCGACTTTTGTTCTACCCATAAGATAAATCGCAGTATATCTTCTACTTCTTTAGAAATTGATCCTTGAATAACTTTGTTTTAACTACTGAAAAGTATACGCTGATATAAGTTGATATAAGTCTATAAAGATATAAAACCGCACACATGCGGTATTTTTGTATAAACCGCAACGAAGTTTATAAAAAATACGGAATTCAATTCCCCAATGTGAAAATATTCGAGATCCCACGTGGCTACCTCTGCTTATTTATTTCTGAATGCTAGTATTGAATATCCTGGTGTAGCACCATAATAATAATGTCGATATCTTACACCCCACGTGACTAAAGTTATTTATTTTATTTTTTCTAGTGATGGGACTCGAGTCGCAAATTAATCGAGTGACTCGAGTGACAACACTACTCGTGTGAATCGAGTCAAGTGACTGTGCAACTCGAGTCGATTCGAAACTCGAGTCAACTTGAAACTCGAATCGACTCGTGCAACTCGAGTCAACTCGCAACTCGAGTCCCCTTGTAACTCGAACCGATTTGCAACTCGATTATAATCGACTATCGAGTTATGATTTTTTCAATTCTTAAGTTGGGTGGGTTTTCCACTCAACTTGAATTTTTAACACTCAAAGTTCGTGAATTTAGCGTGTTGTCCCAATTGATCTTCTTACTGTGGTTTAGTTCGAATGAAAGCGAATCATATCTCGGAAAGATACAATTTTCCCCTTTTCTTTTACCGATATTTTATATACAGAACGTTATTGTTATTATTACTATTTTAGTCTGTGAGAAAGTGTATAGAACTTAAAGGGTGTCCCGAACTTAAAAGTGATGGAATTGATAGTACTCCGTTCACTAACTGCGGCTGTACCTATACAAACAGAATGTGTATTTATTTATTACACATTACTGCGTTTTTCATAATAAAAAAGATATTCTATATTAAATATTATATACGTATAAAGCAATAAAAGACACGGCGCTGCCACGTTGTGACCGAGTTTTAGCGTTGATTGAATACTTCAATCAACGGTTTTAGTATAAACTCAAATAAGAGGGAATTTATATTTGCGTCACTCGAGTAAATAAATTGACTCGAGTAAAAAATATTAACTCGAGTCCCATTTCTAGGCTTTTTAACTCGAGTTCAATATCGAACCGAGTTTTAACTCGACTCGAATTTCTACTCGAGTCAAATAGAAATTACAATCGAGTTACTCGAGTACAAAAAATCGACTCGAGTCCCATCACTAATTTTTTCATATTGTTATATATCTGAGCTTAACATACCTCCTACATTTGGTTTTCCCATGCTCCACTCGAAGGTACTAGATTGACCAGGAAGAGAGTTTTTTTACCTAGAAATTTTGAATTTTACCGAACCCTTGCTGTTCCAACCAAGGTAGGGATCTTTAACGTACGTGACAACATTCACACACGAGACCTACATTTTACCTCTTATCTGAACCACGGCGTATTTTTGTGAAAATTGTTTGCCTAATTTTTTCAACAGGTCAGGTTAAACTAACTTGTCTCATGCACGGAGCAGCCGATGTAACATACCTTACACTTGACTTTCCAATGTTCCACCCGAAAGTAACACATTGGTCAGGATGTGAGTTTTTTCTTCGTGTGAAATTTGAATTCTGCCGAACCTTTGCTGTTCCAAGCAAGGTAGGTATCTTCAACGTGTGTGACAATACTCATACACGGAACCTACGTGTATGTCTCATGCTAACAAGGGTGTATTTTTAAGAAAAATGCTTGGCTAACAGCTTTCAAGTGGTCCGTGAGGGAAATCAGACCCGGGACTTTAGGATCATACGCGAACCTATTTGTTCCACGGAGAGCAGCCGATGTAGTATCTACGTAATCTAGCATTATAACAATAACAGTAACGTCATCTCATCGCCGATCTGACTTTCTAAATTTGACATCTAACAACCCATACATCTCGTCTACATCAAAATTACCATCTTACAGATCAATAGTTGCACAGACCGTACGTGCAGTAGAAATAGATCGACATAAAATAAATAATTGTAAATCAATAAATAAACCAAATTTTTATGAGAACCGCGTGGTGCATATCAAGAAGTTTGCAATCGGGACAGCATAGTGAGTCATAGGTTGGGTTCTTATAACATTTCATTGAAAAGCTTTTAAGGTTGCTTTAAACGTTTTTACTCAATCCCGTGTTAAATATTGGCCGTATGACCCTAGCAGCTTTTCTCCGTCGTTTCATGCCAATAAAAAATTCATATAATTTGAAATTAAGACCAAAACTTGTAAAAATCGTTTAATACAGAAATACAGCAACGTGATTCGGTTTAGGATACGCAATCTCCAAATATTATCCTGATGCAGTCTTTGTTTAATAATGTAGCACACAGTCAGATCCACAAACTATTAAACTGCCCACTCTTTCCGAATAAAGAATTTTTATATGTGATTAATGCATATCTTTTTTTCATTATTAAATTGTACAATAAGAAATGAACGTTTAGCTTATCGAAATTCTGATTAAGAAAAGCACATAATACAGTTTGAATTACACATGATGTTCATACAACTGTAGTATCTTTTTTATCACACCACAGAGCACATAATGCCGTTTATCTTTTTTGTTTGAACACTTTCGCACGTGCCAACTTTTATGGTTTTCACAAGTACTATATTTCAAAATTAGAAAATATCTACTTTATGTTCAATAAAATTTTTTTTGTATTTCTACTTATTTGTCGGTTTTAAAATGAGTTGCTTTTTTAAATATACTTCAAATTCATATCTTGGAATTTCTCAATGAATAGAACCTGCAGTTGCTTTGATTGGCTATCGATGGACAATTGTCAATTTGAAACGTACCTATTAGTTAATACCTCTTGGAATGTTTTACTTGTACGACTATGATCATGACTCTAACATTTATTCTATAATAACTCTATTTTGGCACTGGTGTTGCCGATTTGCAGGTGAAGCATCTTTTTGGGATAGCTGTTGCTACCACCTATGGTTAAACCTTTCAAGAGTGCCTTATTGGGCATTATTCGTTTCAGACATAACTAATCACCTGTTCACGATAATAGGGGCATATGCCGCTTTTTTAATTTTGAAACGATTATTCATGATTCTTTTTTTTTGGGTCAGTGATCTCTTCACCATGATCCAAAATTTACTCTCAGTTTCATGAAACAATCACAGTTGCTTACTAGATTGTCCCATCTCAAAATTTTCAGTTCAAGCTTTATGCGGAAGGGTGGCATGCTTATTACTTGATCGACAACAATAACCAGGACACCACTACACCTTTAAAAATACCAAAAAATTAAAGGACGACCTCATGGGAAAGTGTAGAAACCCTCAAGTACAAAGAGATGTAACTGTCAATAATAATTATCAACGAAGCGTTATTGTCCTGGCAGTACGGGGCCACAGTGGGATAAAACTTGAAAGAAAATAATATTATTGTATTTACTTATAGGACACTATCTGCGCCCCAATGACATTTTTACACATATTTAATTATATTGGCGAGTTTCTGCCAATCAATGTTATATCTAAAAAACTAAAAATTACAAGAAAATGCTAATTATTGGTACCCTATTTGTGAGATATTCACTTGTCTCAAATTAACTCAATAATAGGTAATCTGTAATACGTTCCGGCCTTGGGCTCATACTCAAAAGATTCCAAAACGATCCCCTTCATTCTGCCACTACTTAAGAAGAAATAAATAAGAATGGGAAGAACATAAAGACGATCTAACCGAATAGTAACTGATCGCCACGAAACTTGTTAGCATACAATTGAGATCAGCGTTTGTGCCATACATATAATTTCGACGACACTTATAATTAGTGAAAGTTGAAAATTCTAAGTATTCCGTATAAAATGTATTAGAAGTTCGACGTATATATTCTAGAAAGTACAAGAAGGTACCAGAACGTATGAAGTAAGGGTTGGATTGTATATTTTTTAAACCAATGCGTGTAGCAGGCAGGGGTCAGGCACTTTCGGAGTGTGAGTGAAAACTCTATTGATATAATTATGATACGTTATGTAATTAATTTCGACCGTAAAACCCTACAATATTTCGCAGCGAGTTATTATTGATAGTATATTACTTTAAAATGCAAATTCTGCAATTTAATACGTAATGAAACAATCTGAAGACTGGAGTTTGATTCAAAAATCAAAGATAAAGGTTAATTTTGCATTTTTAAATGGAAGTAACAGCTTAAACGATGTTAAGGGAGAATGGAATATTGGTATTGAATTATAAGAATTGAGTAATCGTTATATTTGGATTTTTGATAAGCGGACTTTGGTAATTTGAAAGCTAACTGCAAAAACTTACTTGGTAATAAGCAAGGTAAGATATTTGAGCTATGTTGTTTCAATTGAGTAATTTTATAAAAGCTATTGATTATGTTAATATTTTAATTTTCATTACAGATTTTGTGTACAAATCGTTCAACTAATTTATTTGTAGTTGAAAATTCACACAAAGGATTTGTGATTACATATACTATAATAAACAGACTGAATATTCATCAAGTTTGATACGGTATTAGATTATATCAAATTAAATGATTTTAGGACTAATTGGTTAAAGGGCTGTACATAGAAAATAACTTCTTTAAATAGCAATTTCAATGATAATATTTAATTAAGAATTCATTGTTAATTAATTCTCACGTGTTTAAAATTCGTTTATTGTATTTGTATCTGTACTTCCAAGAATGCCCGTCGGCTAAATCAGTGGAAAGGGTTGTATAAGTGTTCAAAGAGTGTCTCAGAATGATTTCGTATGTTGAAATACGTTTTAATGGAAAAGTATCTTGAGGGCCACCTAATCTCGAAATACGGGAATTTATGGGGAAACCCCTAAAAAGAAAATAATAATAGGATGCAATAACCAGAGATTAATGAAGTTATTCTGGACTAAAAATTCGTATCAGAAGTAATAGAGTACACTAGCACTAAAACCAATATAAAATAAATGTGAACGATAAGGACTTTAACAAAGCTACTTAAAAACTGCTAGCTGATACGAAGGTTTCCAAAAACGCATGCCAAATTACCTGAATATTAGCCATCCCTCTTTGTAATTGTAATATATTTTATTACATCAAGGCTGGAACTGTTACTTTTAGATTAGTTGTGAAAAGCGCCAATATAAGACAATTGTACAATTATGTTTTCATTGCAAATGCAATTAAACATTCTTAAATAAAAAAGGATCCAATATATTAAAATTTACCTAGCTTAGTGGAAAACGTTTTTGGCGATCAAAATTTGTTTTTAAATTCTTAAACCAATAAGAAAAGATTACTATGGGTACGTTTACAAATATATGCCTTTAAATAAAAATGTTCAATTATTTACAGTTACTGTAGATTATGGTTTCAGAAAGTTTATTATAAACAAGCAATGAGTGATTCTTGCTTGTAGATACCTCGGATACAACTGAAAGGCCTTATATCCTGAACTTAACTCGTCTGTACCAGATCTTACGGGGTTTCTGGAACTTTGAAAACAAAACTAAATGTTCATAATTAATATGCTTTTATCCAACATGAAGTTGTTTAAAAGGAACCCATTTGTTCCTAAAATTAAAAGTAACTAACCTGTGAGGGAATTATTCCGTTCTTTAATGGCTAATCACTTTAACCAGTTCGATACCTTATTATCAAAGATTAACTCTACCTACTCAAGTTTACATATTAAGCCTTTGATGGTACTTACGAAATGTTCCACAAAAAATCTTCTCTCCATACAACGATTCGGGATGATTTTCGACAAAATGCATACAAATTAATTAAGATTTCAAACGAAATTACTTTTACGGTTTTTTTATCTATATGTAAAGTTTATCTTACTGAAACATTAACTGAAACCAGAGAAAGTTGCTTGTATATTTTTTGAATCAGCATAACTTCACGATGAAACTTGTTCGTTCCAAAACGATGAGGTCATAGGCGCCAGTGTTATACGTTATTAATCAAAACAAGTAAGCCATGAAGCTACAATAATTTAGAGTACAAAGTAACCATGCCATGATTTCTAACCTTATAACTGCTATAAAAAATTTGACAACTTTTGAGTATAAACAATGTAAAATAATTCTTTTTTAGACCAAGAGTGCATGTAACCTAAAAATTATATTTTTTAAAGGAAAAAAACCTAAACCTTATTGTTGCGATTTACCAATACAGACACTACTAAAATAAAAGATTATTATAACCATTTCAAAGGAATGTTACAATATTAATACTAAACCAATGAAGTTTAGCTTTCAAATTGAATCCAAGTAGTACAAGTTCTTTATAATTACTTTTAATTCAACATTAAACATCACCGCATATTAATGTGCAACACGGCATTGTTTTGAAAACCTCCACTTCTGTTTATTTTATCCAAGTTTCCTATTTTAGTGTCTATTTAATTGTGGCTGTTGAGTCACTTTAGAGTCCTAACTCTTTGTAGGTGTAATCTTAGTCTTCTTTTTAATAATTATAGTTACATTGTTACCATTTTATTAATAATTGATTTTTTGCAGGAACTGGATTTGGAAAATAATCCAAAGCCGATAGTATTTATACTACACAATTTCTTGTCGGCAAAAATTCACAGACTAGGATTATTTACATAGGAAAACAAATAACAGTTTCTTTTTTAATGTTATATTTTTTGTCAATTATAATATTAGCATTGTATTAAAAATTTTGTAAGTTTTTACTGCTGTATTTACTAATAGAAATAACATAACGAATAATGTATCGGTCTAGTATATGGAATTATGTGCCTTTTTATACTAATCTTTACTTTTAATGTGATCTTAACTATTGATAATAAATTTTGAGTTCGTGTTTTAAAACATAGCATTCAAAACAAACTTATCTAATCGAATTGTAGATAGATTAATATGGCTAAGTAATACTACCTTTTACTATTGTGTTCTAATTTTACGGTGCTCATAAATAGAAATAAAACTAGTCAACTAGGTCATAACCACTGATGTCCTTTTAACAAAACAGACATCAATCTGAAAGAAAATATGTAACAAACAAAATATTTCTTCCAATTGTTATTAGAACAATGTTCTTTTTAATAAGGAATGTGTTGGTTTGTACTCTAATGTAGCACGTTTAGCAAATATCAAACAGTTACTAACAATTTCTTACTAAAATTTCACATTCAATATTCAAGGATCATTGTTTTAATATCTATGTGTATATAACGTTTAATTTTAGTTTTATTCTAGTACAAATTCAAGAATCTGTACATTTATCTTGTATACCTGTATGTATTAAAATCAAGGTTAGTGAAACATTCATGTCCTGTAATTAAACAATGTATTTGTACATATTAAACGTATTATTCAATCTATCTTTCAAAGCACGGTCTCTATTTTATAAGGACAGAATCATGTATGGGGGTAGGTATTTGGCTTTCAAAGATATCGCCGAAGAATCAAGTGTGCAAAATTCCCAGACGACATCTGTCGAAATACAAACTAACAGCTTGCCATCATGCAGATAACGCAATTAACAAAGAATTTTTAGACGAAGAAAAACAATCTTGTTGCTTTGTAACATCTTAACAGCTGCATAATAACAATATACTTATAGATAACAAACCCATTTTAAGCAGATGTAGGCAGGTAGTAAGTGGCTTTATCTTTTAGAAGAAGGCTGTGCATTTACGTGCAGCTTTTAATTCAAATGTAGTCACTGCAGGTAGTAGGAGATATTGCAACTACTTTTTAACGCAACGTTTCCTAAGCAGCTGTTTGAATTTATACGGTAAACTTTTATAGAATAATTACTTGAGAAGTTTTATTAAATAACACTAATTTTAAATGGTAGGAAATCGAGCTTGTTTTGAAAATTCTGGGTGTTTTAAATATTAATGCTGAAACAATTATTTGGTGACTACAGATGTTTACTTAAAGTTGATTGTACCTACCACAAGACTTTAATAATATATGTTTTTTCAGTAATGATCAATTTATTTTTGGCTGCAATACTAGATTAATTTCTTGTATTGCCATTTGAAAAAGCGACGAGATAACGGAATCTGAGAGTTAGCTTATTTTGATGGAAGTATGAAATATGACAGGTTGTTACGGTATTCCGTGTAAACACGTAAGAAAGCAGAAAAGTCAGTAAAGAGAATTGCATACACCGAATACCGCAACAAAATCGGGACAGAATGGTAGAATAGAAATTCAAAAGAATAAGATTTCGGGCTAGCTAAAAAACATCGTAGTGTAGGCTGGGTGATTCAAAAAGAACAAATTGGAAACCTAGACAAAAACTTTATTTTAAATCTTTAATAAACATAGTCGCAAAAGGGATATTTACACAACAACAAAAAAAACATTAATTTGCGAAATCGTCCTGTATCAACGTAAACTAAACAAAGCGTCAATTTGTATATTACATAAACTAAAAGTATAAGCTGGTAAGCAATTATAAAATCTGAGAAGCTAGCTACTTACTTAATGCTTCAAACCCTAAATATATACTAAAGAAAATTAAACATATACCTTACAGTAATGCTAAAAAAAAACGTATACATAATTTATACATTCTGCATTGTGAAGTGCACCTTATCAAGAAATAGCGCAACATTAAACTTATGCACCCCAACTTAAATGAATCAAGTGTTAACTACTTTTAATTCGATGCGCAAGTTGTTGACGTTAATATCCGTGCAAAAGAACAAAGGAAACGGTAAAAAGGGCTCTAACCAACGCTTTGATTGACTAATTTTTGACTTGAAAAATGATTACATAGTCGGTTGTGCATTGTAAACGTGAATTTTGTAACGTGCCGTTAGAAATTTACTGGATAATCATGAGTAATAAAATTATCAACAGCAAACGAAATGTTTATTCTTCTCAGCAGCATCAAAAAGTAACGAAAACAGAAAAACTATACCTCAGACCAAACTGCCTGCCTCTCTGGTACCATCTTACAGGATTCGGGTCACATGAACTGCCTTTGTCGATGGATTGGATACTGACTCAACTAATTTAACTAAGTTAGATCACATCTTACAAACAGCATCTTAAAATTGCGACTTGCAACATGTCATTTTGCTAAAAGGATGTTGTATTCAATATCCCATGAAGTAAGAATAAATTAGGAGCACGACTATTTTTCGCGTTTAAACCCAATGTAGTACCTCCGGGTGGAGCATTGGGGACGTGGCCGCAAGTATAGCGGCCCTAATTCAAATTATAATGTATTCAATATCCCGCTTTCAAAGCACGGTCTGTATTTATAAGAAAAGAACCACGTATAGTCAAGGTTTTGGGCTTTCAAAAATATCACCAAATTATCAAGAGTGAAATATTCTCAGACAGCAGATGTAAAAGCTTGCAAACAAGGAGATAACGTAGACTGTCCCGAATTATTAACTTTGAACACATGTACAGCTGCAAGATAAAGCACACCCCTTGATGAAAGTATAACTCGGTATAAATATCAAACCCATTCTAAGTGTTCCTTTACTAGACAGGTGGTTAAGCGGCCTTATCTTTTAAAAAAAAGCAATAAATATGTGCAGCTGTGTTTGAAATGTATTTACTGCAGGTGGTTGAACTTATCTGTAGTCACTGTAACGTGAAGTTGCTAAACAGCTGTTTGATTTTATCAGACAAAATTTAAAGAGTAAATTCTTGATGAGAACTGATTTTAAGTGGAAGGAAATTGAGCTTGTCTATCGATCATTTGTAGAATTTGTTTAGAAATTTTTAGGGCGTTTTCAGTTTTGACGTAACATCCCTATTTACAAACGTACCTGTCATAGACACTGTCTCCTATCTCAAGAAAACGAATTTGAATGCCTGGTCACGCTTATTGAAAAATGCTTAACTTCTACCTATTTTGTCTTCGACGGACAATTTTACAAACAAACTTCGGGCACACCAATGGGCTCACCTCTATCCCCTATTGTAGCCAATATATTCATGGAATCTTTGGAATCCATGACTCTAGAATCCACAGAGCTTAAACCAAAAACTTGGCTCCGTTATGTAGATGACACTTTTGTAATTTGGCCCCATGGACATCAAACGCTCAATACTTTTTTAGATCACATAAACAATCAACATAAAGATATTAAGTTCACTATAGAAATTTAAAAGAACAGAACTCTGCCGTTCCTTGACGTTCTGGTGGAGCGCCAACCTAACCGGACGATTAGGTCATTCCGTATATCGAAAACCCACACACACACACACAGACAGATACCTACATGCGTCGTTACAAAAATCATCGGTAATCAACTCTCTACTCCACCGTGCAATTAAGATTTCACAACCAGGACAGTTATCAAATGAACTGACCCATCTTAAAACCTGTCTTTTAAAAAACGGCTATCGTAACTCAGATATCGGCTAAGTAATAAACCGGCATCTGCATCCTACACGAACCCCCAAAACACGCTGTAATCCCGATACACGATCTTTAGCAATACCATTAACTTTGACAAGACGAAACTAATTACCAGAATTCCATTTTTCTACAATAGAAAAATTAGAGAATTTATAGAAATCAATAAAAATTCTAATAACCTAAACAAAGACGATGGCTACTACTTTTTCCCCATTTGGAAAACAAGCCTATGGTCACAACAGCGGAACCGTGACGTTCACTGATCCGCTACGACACTCCTTTCTATTTATGATCGCTCATGCATCAAGTTCTCGCCCTATATAAACTACCACTTTCGCTACTTTCACCAGTTACTTCGCCACAAGACAGCTTTTGGCTTTGAATTGGCTAGTGAGTCTGCTAGTTCAGGAGTAACTTTTCTCTTTACACTTTAACTTGTCTACTTAATATTATCATTCTTATCTTTATTATTTTTCATTTTATAACTTATTTTTTTTCTTGTCATGATGTAGCCCCTTACAAAAGTGGGCGCAACGTCGACCATAATTTATAAAATGACACGGTCCCAACCTGGAACCATAAATATTTATATTGACTCCGGCCGTAAAAGTCTCCGACAATTGCTGTTTCATTTCATATTGTAATTTCCATTGTAAAAAATTTCCGATGAGCTAGCAAGGCAAAGGAAAGTTAGAAAAGAAGGCAGGTTAGTAATTTCAAATTTACAATTTGTTGTACTCTGCCACAGCACTCTTTTAGCGCATACTCCAACGCGAGGCCTTAACAAAGCTATATATATATATATATATATATATATATATATATATATATATATATATATACACTCAAACGTATAAATTTCATTGCAACCCTGAATGTTATTTGGTAGGTCAATCTCGTAAAATGAAATGAATGCTATATATTGCTCGGTGAATACTAAATCTTAATTCTTACAAGTTCCTTGGGAAAACGCGAATTCATAAATCAATCTCTCAAATAGAGTTCCGTCTTATATATAAAATTTTTAATTGTCTCACTTTTTTCAATTAGTGTCAATCTACGTAATTTACGAGCATCATAAAAGTATCGTCGATCTTTGTCTAACGCACGAAGTTGATGGTTGGCCGTAATTCTATTTTACAGTAATACAGAAAACTGTAAAATCGATTTTATTTCCTTTTAATGTTCACGTGGCTTCCTAGAATAAACGTTTATTTATTTAACTGCGTTTAAAAACATTTCTTAGTAAAGAATGACGTATTTGAAAAATGCTTTATTACTCACGAACGTTCTGGATTAATGTTTTGGCTTAAAACTTTTAAAATGAATTTAAATAATCTACACGCGGGAAAATAATTCAAACTCGCAATTGCTTTCTTTATGGTTTTGCAAATGCAATAAATGGATATAGAAGTTTTACGATAATTGAAGCGAATAATTTATGCACACGAAATGAAATGAATTGTAATACATCTTTATGCACAAAAACTTAATTTAGTATGTTGATAAATACAATAAAAATGTGCTTTATCTCTTAGCAGAAAACCTGTTTTTATTGAGCAGATTTCATTTACACACACCGAAAACTACCTAGTACTTTAAAAGTACATGCGACTTCTTTTTAGTCTACATGAAAATATAATTTTATTTGCTTTTATATCTACACATGGAAAATTTAATTGTATAATTAATAAGAGCTTTGTCTTTTAATGGCAAAGAAGTACGCTTGTATTATATAGGGTATCACAATAAATGTACGGAAATTTTAATTTTTTCTGTTTCTTTCTATTTAGGTAGGTTTTATTTATGAAATTTGGGTTTTAATGAATTCTCGTGACCTCTTTATCACATCAATATTATCATCATCAATAGGTCTTCAGTCCTGGAGCTGGTTAGACGCTTATCATCATTGTCTCATATTTTGAGTTAGCCTACACATTTTCCTGAAATTCCCACAGCCCACATCTTTCACTATCTGTGTGCAATAGTCTAACCTAGGTCTATCTCTACCTCTCTTTTTCCTATCTCTGCTACTAATATATTCCGCACTATTCCCTCTATCCCTAAAACTCATTCCAATTCTTTTGAGTATTTCAAATAATTTTTTCCATTTTACATTGTCCTCTTTCCAGATCAACCAATCCTATATACATGCTTTCTCATTTTTCTATCGTCTTCTCCATTATCGCCTTCAGAGCTAAAATAGCCTCCCTTGTTCCCCTCTTTCGCCTAAACCCAAATTTATCTTCCACAAGTAGTTTTTCAATCCGTTTTTCCATCCTTTTTTTACGATTCTTGTTAATATTTTTGACACGTGTGCTGCCAAACTTAATGTTAGAAAATTTTCACATCTATCCGCGCCTCTCTTTTTTGGCATAGTGACTACGATGTTGCGTTTGAAAAATTTACACATCTTACTTGTCTCATACATATAGCTTACAAGTTGGAAGAGATGTTCTGTTACTGCTTGTCCGGCAGCGTTGAGAGTTTCTGCTTGCACATTATGATCTATTTTTCTATTTTCGTTTTTATTTTATTAAATTCAGAATATTTTCTGTTATACATGGATTGTATTTTCTTTTTCTGTGTACGCCAAAATATCTCTGGCCGCCATGTTTAAGCTGGATTTAATCTAATTCCATTCTGTTCCTCTTTCCTTAGTATAGGAAATGGTCCCGATATCTTTGAGCAATTCATTTGACCTTTTAACAAATCTTTCGTGAATATCTTTATCAACTGCTCGCAAGTTAAATCAAAATAACATTTCGCGATTGAATTTATGAATCGAATGAATCCCATAAATCCATATATTTGATAAACACTTCTTTATGTATTTTAATTTATCTGTTTCTAGAAGGTTGTAGAATGTGCGTGATTCCATTTTAAATAATAAACGCCTAAGTTACGTGATTTCCTAGGAAATTCTCATCAGCGTTCAAATTTGTTGAGTTTATTACTTCTTAATCTCGTTCCAGTTATCAGTGACGCGCGCTGTTCTATTTTGTTTAATACTTAAACGAAAGATAATCAATTTTATCGGATATTTCATGGGTTTTGTAGGTTTTTCGGGTTCCGGTCGCTTCTCGGAATAAATGTTTCATTTATTGATTAGATATTTAGGTAGTTCTAAATACTGAGGACTCATCTCTTTATATTCCTAATATTCTAAAAAATTTGTTATTTAAAATAAATTTCTGTAATTCATAGGGTAATAAATTTAAACTTTAATTGTTTTTAAATGCAAAAGGGGTTGCATTTTGTAGACATATTTGCTTCTAACATCAAAATGTGTTTTTAATGCACCTGTTAAGGTTAGAATTGGGGTTTTAAACAAGATTGTAGTTTTTTGTGTTAAATGCGTAAAGCTAATACTATGCTATTTACAGCAAATCAAAAGCATTTTTATTAAAAATGTATTGATAATTAATAAGTGAAAGTAAATGGCTTTGTATTTATCTTAAAACGATTGATTTGCGTTTGCATTGAATGCGTTTTACGGTATCTTACAATTAATTATTTTTACATATACAACTTAAGTTACTTGCCATGTATTTACAACATGCGTATATAATACAGGGTGATTATTTATACACGGGAAATTTGATTCTTTTGTTTGGCATCAATGAATAAAAGTGCGCTATATCATACAGGGCGTAACCAGGGATTTACGGAAATTTCCGTTTTATCAGGATTTGTAGAATTTAGGTATCAATGACTTCTCGTGATCCCTTATCACGTCAATATATATATATATATATATATATATATATATATATGTATATTGCTATGATAAGATGGTAGTTTAAGGGTAGACTAAGTCATAGGGGTCGTAAGATGAATATAAATATAATTAACGCTAAGAAAACCAAATAATTCCACCATTAAATAGGAGTAAATCAAATATTTTACAAAAGGTCAATAGTGAGCACACTGTATATAAATTATATTTAATGTAATGCATGAGAAAGGAGCTCATTTTGTAATAATTAAATAATATTTATCAAAAATAATAATGTGTACTTCTTATAATACGCTTTAAGTTAAAGAAACGGACAAAAATAATGTCTTAAACACATCAAGTTTTATCAAAATAAACACGTAATCGGGAAATATGAACAATTTGGCATTCTAGCAATTTAAAAATTTCAGTAAAAATGTTAACGCATTCAAATACACCATTATTGGAAAGATGAGTACGTGACTGGAATATCATATTTGCATCAAAATCCAACATATTTGAAGTAACAAACAATAAATAACAAGCGGTCCGCGATATGATAAAATTTTAGACTATAATCGACAAACATGAAAGACGTTACAAAAATGCAATGGATATTTGGAAATTCTGAGAATATGTGACGAAATATTGAACGTCTACATGCGAGATTGAATGAAGAAACAACAATTAAAGCCAGGGAATTTTGAGAAATACCGAGTTCTACAGAGATAGGCGCAAAGTACAAACCTTGATCAACAAACACATCAATCATAAACATTGAGTATCTCTTCAACAAGGCACGAACTACGTCAATTTAAAGTGAAAGATTACGTACAAATGAAACTCAGTAAAAGTGAATAAATTGTTAAAAATTGTAGAAAGGAAAAGTTCCAATTTATGCAACGAAAATAGCAGTTTTACGCTTAAAACGTAAGTTAAACTGTTAATTGAATTTTATTCTAATATTTTATAATTTAGGGCTCTAATAATAGATCTAATAACAGCTCTAAAAACACCTCTAATAATACATCTAATAACACTCAATTAAGCAATAAATATCCAAATATACTTCGAAAATATTATAAAACGTGAAGATACACAAATTGGGCTACAAGATACTCAAAGTTAATCCGAAGGGAAAAATTCAAGCAACCATTAATAAATCATTCTGGCCAACAAGTAAAGCAAGGCAAGCTGTAACAATCAAGGGGTGCGGACCACCGATATTCAGAGGCAGTTCCAAGCAAGGAAGACACAGGTTACAGAACTTATTTATTATTATTTGTAAAAGACTGTTTTCAATATTTTCTATATATCAAATATCTGTAAGGGTCAACAAAAAGGTCATTTGAGATTTAAAAAAATTGAAAAGCATTGTTTGAACGTTCAAAGATATTTTTGCTGGTTTTCAGGGAAACACATTTGGTGGAAAAATACATGTTAATTTTTTATTCAAGAGCGAATTTTTAAATGATATAAAACTGTACATAGTATTGATCATTATATTGTATGAATTTTGGATTGCTTCATTTAAATTATTTGAACAGATAGAAAAAAAGGGGTTAAACAATCTTTATTGTTGTGAAGTAGGGCATTCTGTGTTTGATAGATAGAGCTAGCCGTAGAAAATCAAATTCAAGGAATTATAGAATATTAAGAGGGGTTTAATTATAGAATATTTAAAGGGGTTGATATTCACAACAATTAAAAATAGCAACACTAATCATAAAAGGGCAATATCACAGCAATATTAATAACGACCATTCGTGGGGCGATATATCACAGCAAATATTAAGGGCACACCAACGTAAGGGGCATATGACAGCAATATATATATATATATATATATATATATATATATATATATATATATTGCCGTGTTTCCCTCAGGAATCTCAGTAGATTCGAAAATTAATTTATATAAAAATCAAAAATTTCACCAAAAATAAAAAATTCTAAAAAACTTCTTACCTAGATTCCTCTCTTCATCACCTTAATTCTTTTTCAGTTCCCAGGCTAGCTCAGTTGGGTCTCCTCTTGGATACCTAGATTCACTCACATATTCTCTATCGTTCACGCACACTCTCAATAAAACCACAAAATAATACAACAATCATCCAATATCTATTTTCCACTATTTACAAATAAAACTTCAAAATCATTTACATCTCAGTGGTCAAGTTACACCTCAATAAATTCTATCTTGTAAAATCCAGAATTTTAACTAGAAAAATCAAACACATTGATTGTAACCTGAGTAAATGGGCCCTGAATAATACCTTATCTTTCTTTCTGTATTTATAATTAATTTCAATTAGGAAACTCTGGAGTATGGTGAGCTCATGATAACCCAGTTAATTATGATTAATGTATACTCTTTACTTGGCATATTCTTATTACAAACACAACAAAACCCATGTACTCATAACAAAAAAAATATTTAAATTTCTGGGGAACGTTAATCAGCTTTATATACACCTTTAGCTTTATAGTTAAATACCACAATAAAAGTTAGTTATACGTATACTTTCAGTACTCCAAATAATGTAAAATACCATCATAGTTCACTCTCACCCATCACAATAACCATCATAGTTTATCAACAACAACAAATTCTAAAGCATTACCTGGAATTTCTAGAAGATCTCTGCTCCGTTGACGATGCCGTATAGTTGTTTCGTGGTACTGCTGGCCGCCTCTAGCTAGTTGTAGTTGTACACCCTCTAAGCTGTGCTGCAAGGCTGTTCATACACGATACCTCCAACTCCAAATCCAATTATTACTTTTCTTTGACAATTGTTTAATTTAATTCACGTTACATTACGTCACTACACGAGCTTGTTAAAAAAATATATGTGGCACCTCAATAAAATTTCGACTCGGCACTATCCGCGTACAAATTATGAGGCTAACACCGTACTATTTAATTTAAATAATTTTCTATACTTACAAGCTCGTGGTAACTTCGGTACGTAGTCTGAAGCGATCAAAATACTAAGGGACTTTTATTCATTTTCAAAAAGTATTTATACAATTTCCGATGCCACCTCTCAGCCGCATTTCACCCGAAGTCCTTCATTTACAATAATATTTTTTAAAATTTTGGGTTCAACCGTCTTCTAAATCCCCGAAATTCAGCGCGTCGTTACGATATTTTCTGAAAAATTAACATTCAACATTCCCGTGTTTGTCTGATGTACAATTAACGATATCGACCAATAGTCTATGCATTGACGTCTTACACATCCCGCCTATATTAACGCTGTCCCTTGCTTATGCATATTCTAAGTCTCCTTCTAACCTTGTTTGATTGGTAGAAATCGATATTCCTGTCCATCTGCTATCTAACCCCACGTGGACTTGCCTACGTGCTTTAAATAACCCCTTATTAGCGTTAAATGCGAAAACATTCGACCGTCTGTATAATATATCTAGAATCTTGAGTTTTATCTACACAAAATAAGTGGAAGTTGACATTTAGTAAACATGCAGGTGTTTAATTAACGATCGTTTTAAAATAATATTTCTAGGATTTTGCTTTTCGAAGTATTTCATATCCAACGGCTATTCGTTTGTTAGCAACGCGTTTCACCTTGGTATTATCGACCTTTCAAGCTCGTATGCGTTTTAAACGTTATATTCCTTTGAATTCAACTCAATTAAATTAAATAATTATTTTCATTGGCTTATGCAATTTATTTTCTTTACGCACCTATTAAATTCTTAATCCCTAATTATAAAATAATGGTAATACTTGATACTTTAAATTAAATAAAATGAGATAAATTTCGCACGTAAATTTTGGTTGTTTCCTTTATACAGGGTGTTTTGAAATTGCTTTGTTTATATTTACATTTAACCCTTTAAAATCACTACAATATATATATATATATATAGGAATTCATGAATGTTGTTCTCGAAAAGTTCTCATTTTGATTTTTCATTAATTGACTGAATGCACTTTTGTATACATGTATTTGTTCTTGTTTGTGCTTATTAACACGCACACGTGTAAATCTTGTAAATAATTAGTTATAGCGTTGTATATTAATTGTCAGTATTGTAAAAATATGTTTTTTGCGTGTGTGTATTTATTGACCTATATGTTGCAGGAGTGTATCCCGCTATCTAGCAGGTATCTACCACCACACGCCGTGTTATCAAGATAAAATTTAAAAATCCACGGATCGTATTCGCCTATTAATAAGATAAATAATAAAATCAAATCCCTAGCTGGATTGAAAGTTGTTAACATCATTCCAGCGTATCAGAATTTAGAAATTGCATTGGCTGTTATTTCATAAGAGATATTAAGGAACTTGAAGTATTCTACCCAAAATTAAGCTTTACTGGTATTTATTTCTTCGAAGGTGTATTACATTTTTTTGGATATGAGTGCAAAAAAATATAATGTTGGACGTCAACCGTTGTTGATTACGAATGATATAACTAAGCTACTTATCGAAAAAATTTCTAACTATCGCTCAAGCACGCTTAAAGCTGATACTATGGAGCGTGAAGTTGGCATTTCAATATGCGACACGATAATATCGAAGGATTTCAGATCCGAAGTCATGATTAATAAATGCGTGTTCCGGATTTGGAGCATGTCGTATTAAATAGTAATGAAGTTGCTTCATTAGCATTTAATGTGACACTTTCTAAACACGGATTATTAAACACAACATAAGACGCATTTTTTTAATCATCAAAAAGGAAGAGGATATATGCAAACTGAATAGATCAGTCTCATTTACTTTTAGTTAGCAAAGGCAGATTAAAATACTTCAGGGATACTGTCTTTTGTTTTGCTGTGCCCATAGTGCTCTTTAGTCCGCATTTTAATACAAATCGGTCGGTTCTTATTTTGTGAAAAATTTCTATTGTTGAAATCAGTGTCTAAAGCAAACTAAAACAAATTATTTTAAATCTATTCTAAATTCAACTTTATTCATAGTGTCTGTGTTGTAGACCAATATCAAGAATTAATTCATTGTTATTTATTTTAGTAAATTATCTATTCATCATTTAATATGTTATATAATATAGTATGACAATAATCAACTACTATGTTGCTTAAACGGTTGATCTTGGGGATCGTTGATAAAGAATATCCATTTATATCTGAACGCGAGTTATGTATCCCCCAATTACCTATATATATTGATGTATTGAATCTAATATGAATTATTAGAAATTATTAAGTAAAAGTATAAGTTCAATGCAACATTGTAACACAAGGATAACCCAGAGAGGTTATCGACAGTTCATGAGAACGGAATGCAGCTGTGCATCCGTGAGGGCAGTGATACTGCAGGTGGCAGGTCACAGGCGGTCAACAGACCGCAATTACTTAGAATTAAGTTGTTACATTGTAATAAAGTGTACAATAAAGAGAAACGCAGACATGAGATCTGCAAGTTCTCACAGCCGTGTGAGGGGCAGGTTATTATAAAAGGCCCGGGAGCTCAATGCCCGGCAGTCAGTCTTCGAACTCCATACATCGTTGTTCAAGCTACTCACTCTAGTCAATAATTAATTTTAGTATTATGTACAAGTTCATCTGTTTCAAAGTAAAATAAATGTGTTAAAGTCAAAAGCTTTTTTAAAAAACCAGCTCCAAAGGCCCGAACTTTAACTGGCGCAGTCGTAACGGATGTCAAAAGGGCACTGAAAATCCAAAAATCGGAAGATTGGTGACCAAGAATTTTTATTCGAAATTTTGGCAGAACCCAAACCAAGTTGGAGGAAGAACAAGCATCGTCTAAATCCAGCAACAAACCAAGTTGGACAAGGAACAAGAATCGTCTAAGGCCAACAAAACAAACCAAGGTGGACAAGATACAGAATCGATCGAACCCACCAAAGAAACAGATGAAATTAATGTAAGTTCATTTCCATAATTTTATTTCAAACCAAAAACTATCATTGATATATGCTAGTATTATAACTATTGAGTACCATTTATATTTACTGTTTATGAATTGTATTTTTATGAATATTTTTTGAAAATAGTTCAAAGTGAATTAATTTCAAAACGAGACTGTAAAACATTTTATGAGACGAATGTAAAAGAGATAAAAATTCTTTCTTTAAAAAGCAAATGAAACGTGAAGTTTAAAAGAAATTTTCTTTTAAAATAAATAAGAATTGAATTTAAAAAGAAACCCTTACCATAATTAATAGAACGAACTCAATAATCCAAAAAATAACGGGCGCACATTCACTAAACACCAAAAATAAGAAACTTCAATCACCGCGATCCAACGCACGTTTATAAACCGGCAAACTAGAAACACAGAACGCAATTTAATTTCAAAACTAATCCTTTAAGCAGTACAGAACGATAATTAAACCATTGACCTCTATAATACAGAATAAATCACAAGAACATTCTGCATTAACTAAAACTACAGTAACTTAAAACCACCTAAGAAAACAAAGCTCGCATCTTTTATACACTTAGAACATCAGAGAAGTGCAATAACTTTCAGTAATAAAGTATAGCTTAACAACGCAATATCATATTAAAATCGCTTTCAGAATCCTTGCACAGTACTAAAGAAATAACTTTCAACTTTCAGTATAATTTCAATTTGCATCATACACGGGATAATAAAATCGACGCAGTTCCTATATTAATAAAAGCGTGTACAATTGCAATAAACTCTAAACGTTTTTCAACTAATTAATCAGCATTATAAAGTGCAGTAAAACGGTCATCATAAGAAGCTTTAATTAAAACGCTAAAACGTTATCATACGCTCATAATTGTAAACCTGAAAACCTACATAACGAAGAGTTCAATTACAAGTCAAGCAGTACCGAGAGATCTAAAATAAAACAGACATAACACTTTACATTAGCGAGTACGGAAAGTCAATTATCTAATTCCATAAACTAACATCTGTAAGTGCAATTACCTCAACAAAGTATTCAATTTCAACCATGAAGTACAGGAGTAATCAACCTTAAGTTATAAGTAGAACACAAGACAGACGAACTGTACGTTTACGCAACTCAGTAAAACCCACGGAAAGAGTATTAATTAACAGAATTTAACCAAAACAAAGCTAAGTGAGAATAAATCCATTTCAGATTCCTTAAGAAACAGGAACTCAAGACAAAGTAAAAGCTGCATTAAAACAGACAAATCCCAGACTACGGTAATTATTCTAACATTATTGAAATAAATCTCACAAGAACATCACTGCACTGTGTAATTAAATATAAACAAAGAACGACTACGATTTTAAAAATAACTCGACGCAATATAAACTTAAAATTAATAAATCTAATACTACAAGTACGAAATTAATCTCAAATTCTTACCAAAATTTTATCCACCCAATCCAAACTGAAAATTAACCATTCCTAACAAAAAAATAAGGCCGAAAAATAACGAAATAAACATCAACCTTTACCAAATCTTTATGTACCTAATCTAATTGAAAATTAACAAACCAAAACCGAAGTTAACGTTTCAAATAGCTAAATCAACATCAATTTTACAAAACTCTAAGTTATCCAATCTAAAAAGGAAAATTTAAAAAATCAAAGCAAAAATAACGTCATAAAAAGGAAAATCATCCCCAATTTTTACAAAATTCAAAATTATTTCATCCAAAAGAAAAAAACTAATACATCCAAAGCATAATTAACGTTAAAAATAGAAAATCAACCCCAATTTTTACAAAAATTGAAATTTCACAACCCAAACGGAAAATTAATAAATCCGAAGCAAAAGTAACCATACAAATAACGAAATAAAGCTTAATTCAAAAAAAAAAAATTTTTTGAAATTTCCAAAAATCGAAAACAACCCTTAACCAACATGAGTAACACAGACTTACGTCTCTATTTAGAGACAATTCAGACGTTCGATGGCACGCAGGCCCATCTCTCAAATTTCATTGGAGCATGTGAAATGTTCCTAAAACCTTTACAAACCCGGAGATGACGCAAGAAATTCATTGCTTATACGCTTAGTAATAAGTAAACTAGCCGGAAGGGCACTAACATTAATCGCCAGTAGGGACGACTTATCGGAATGGGACCAGTTTAAACAGCTACTAATTGCATATTTTGGAGACCAACGTAATATAAAATGCCTGGTACGAGACCTAATAAACCTTAGAATGGAACACAATCAATCCCTTACCAATTCGGAATGAAATGCCAAGACGTAAGAAGTTTCAATTTTAACAAAATTAAAAATCGAAGAACCCGATCAAAACGTTAGACATTTAAAAACAAAAATGTACGACGAAATGGCACTAGACACATATATAAACGCTTTACCAGAACGACTATCGGATAAAATCAGATTCCAACGACCCCAAAATCTAGAAGAAGCTATGAGCCTAGTAATAGAAGAAGAAAATGTAATGTATTACCGCAACAGACTATACAATCCCAACGCAAATAAAAGTTATTCACCAACAAAACTATACAAGCTACAAGACAAACAATCCCTCAACAAAATTCACACCCTTTAACCCACAAACAAATCAACCGCGAAGTAACAACCCAAGTTTTAACAATACCAATTTTAATAATCAATATAAACATTTTTCAAGACCAACATTCAACCCAACTTTTACGAAACCCGCATTCCAACCGAGATTCAATCAAAACCTAAACCAACAAAGACCAGCATTCAATGCAAACCCTAATAGAAATACACCAATGACTAATACTCATAACAACCCTAACAGTTACTACAAACCAACACCAATGGACACCTCATCTGGTAACACCAGACAAAACACAAAATAACACATATCCGACCAAACCCTCATCAGAAACGTAATTTTACATCGGAAGAATTATTTCATCAAGAAATAGAAAAATTTGACACTGACCAGAATAATGACATTGAGACACCTACGAACAATGAATCAAACCATGCAGAAACTTATGAACGTGACGAACAATACGAAACTTACGAGGAGTACGACGAAGAAAACTCAAACTCAAATTTTCAAATGGACCAATTCATAACCGACCAAACTTAATAAACTTAAATAATATAAATCACTTAGTATTACCATACATAGAAATACCCCACGCCAAATTCAAACTATTAATCGACACCGGATCATCAAAAACATTAATTAGCCCCAGAACCGTACAAAAACACTATTTAGATTATGTAGAAAGAGAACCATTTAAAATTAAAACAGCTCATCAAACAACACTACACCAATTCGTAGCAAACATACCCTTACCGAGAACATTTAATGTTAAAATGAAACATAAATTTTGTGTATTCGAATTTAACGACAAATATGACGGATTAATAGGAATGGACCTTCTAAGAAAATTAGGAGCCAACATTGACATTAAAAATCGCTTATTAAGGACAAAATACGGAAAAATCCCAATTAAATTTCAAAACACACAAATTGAACAAAAATACACTATAGAACCCCGAACGGAAAGAAAAATAAAAATCCCAGTAAAATCTAACAAAAATTTAGGAATAATAAATCATATGACATTTCAGCAAGGAGTAGAAACCCCAACCGCCTTAGTTCAAATAAAAGATAATTATGCAACCACAACAATACTAAATTCAAACGACTATCCCGTAGAATTATCATTGACAGACCCAATTAACGTAGAAGAACTAAATTTTAACGAAATGGAAATAGACGAAAATTTAGAAAACGATTACAACCCAATAGAACATGACGAAATGTTAAGAGAAAATTTAACTAACATCCGCTTTAATACCGATATCAATCAAGAAGAAGAAAGAGCAATTAAAAACTTATGTTTTGAATACCGAGACATATTCCATTGTGAAGGAATACCATTGACATTCACCAACACAGTAAAACATAACATCGAGCTAACAGACAATAAACCAATCTTTACAAAAGCATACAGACTACCTCATGCAAGCCAAGAAGAAGCTGACAGACAAGTAGCAGACTTATTAGACCAAGACATAATCCAGCACTCCAATTCACCATGGAGCAGCCCCGTGTTAATAGTACCCAAGAAATTAGACGCAACCGGAAAGAGAAAGTACAGAATGGTAATAGATTATAGAAAGTTAAATGAAAAAACGGTAGATGACAAATATCCACTACCAAATATTACCGAAATTTTAGACAAATTAGGCAAATGCCAATATTTTACAACATTAGACCTAGCATCAGGATACCATCAGGTAGAGATGGAAGAAAAAACATATCAAAACAGCCTTCAGCACACCTAGAGGACATTACGAATACAAACGAATGCCATTTGGACTAAAGAACGCACCCGCTACTTTCCAGAGAGTCATGGACAATATATTACGAGGAATACACAATTAAAAATGCCTTGTATACCTTGACGACATCATAGTTTATTCCACATCACTGGTAGAACACATAGAAAGATTGAAAGAAGTATTCGAAAGACTTAGACAAGCACATTTTAAAGTACAATTAGACAAAAGTGAATTTTTACAAAAGAAGTATCATTTTAGGACATGTAATAACACCCCAAGGAGTAATGCCAAATCCAGACAAAACAAATGCAGTTCTAAATTACCCATTGCCAAAACAAACAAAGAAATTAAAGGATTTCTAGGACTTAGTGGTTACTACCGCAAATTCATTAAAGGTTACGCTCAGATAACCAAACCCCTGACAAATTGTTTAAAAAGGAAACAAAATTGAACACACCCGGAATTTATTAAAGCAGTAGACAAAATTAAAACATATTAACTAACCACCCTGTATTAGAATACCCAGACTTTACAAAACCATTTATACTGACGACAGACGCATCGAATGTAGCATTAGGCGCAGTATTGAGCCAAGGAAAAGTAGGTAGCGATAAACCCATCAGCTACGCATCCAGAACCCTAAATGAAACCGAACAAAAATATAGCACTATAGAAAAAGAATTATTAGCCATAATTTGGGCAACAAAATATTTTAGACCTTATTTATACGGAAGAAAATTTTACATATACACCGACCATAGACCACTAGTATGGTTATGCAAACTGAAAGAACCAAATTTAAAATTACAAAGATTGAGAATCAGACTCGAAGAGTATGATTACGAAATTATATATAAAAAGGGAATTTATAACAACAACGCAGACGCTTTAAGCCGAATTCAACTCAATGCATTAGAAACGGAATCCATTATAGGAAACGTAGACGAAGAAGAAATAAGGGAAGATCCAGACGAGAGCGACACAATACATTCGACACAAAACGAAGAACCAAAAAACGCGATTAAAATTTTAAATGAAGCAATCGATATGAAACCTAACCAATTTATAATAACAGAAGTTTTAAATAACCCCAATCCAGTAAAATATACAAAAGTAGATAATAAAAAGATATATCAAATTCAAATAACTAAAGATGATAACGAAGAACAAATAATTAAAATTTTAAAAGAATACACCCCCGAGAAAAAACGATTTTATTTTTATTTCAACACCGAACATTTATACCAAAGATTTTCAGAATTGTACATTAAACTATTCAATAACTCTGGACCTGAACTCATCAGATGTACTAGAAAACTAATAACACTAGACGACCCTGACGAAATAAACGATGTAATTAGAAATCAACACGAAGGAAAAACCAACCATCGTGGAATTAACGAAACAATAAAACAACTCATAAGACGTTATTATTTTAAGACATGAAGGACTTGACCACAGATTTTATTAACCAATGCGAACTATGTGACAGAGCGAAATACGACAGGAAACCCCCAAAGATACCTTTAATGTTAACCAAAACACCCGACAAACCATTTCAAAACTACATGCCGATACTCTAGTAGTAGAAGCGCAAAACTATCTAACAATTATAGACGCATTTACAAAATAGGCCAAGCAATACCAATCACATCCAAAAATAGCATCGACGTGACCCAAGGATTTTTACAATATTTCACATTTTACGGAACACCCGAATCAATCACTTTAGACAATGGTAGCGAATTTAAAAACGAGACAATTCAAAACACTTTAGAACTCCACAAAATAAAAATTCATTTCATAACGGAAAACCACCCTGAATCAAACGGACTAATTGAACGATTACATTTAACCCTGTTAGAACAAATTCGATTATTAAGAATAAATTATAAAAAGGAACATATAACCAATTTAATGTCATACGCACTCATCGCCTATAATAACACAATTCACTCATCAACAAATTTCACACCCTTAGAATTAACCTTAGGACATTCAGATTCACGAAATCCCTATGACATACACTACAATAAAGAAGTATATCAACAATATGCGAAAGATCACAAACAAAAACTAAAAATAACTTACGACAAGGTAAAAGATAAACTAGAAAACGATAAGGAACGTATCACCACAACCCGAAATAAAAATACCGACTCAAATAAATTTTCAATAGGACAAACCGTATATTAGAAAAACTTTCAAAGCAAGCGACATAAAACAGCACCCAGAAATTTAGGACCATTTAAAATTAAGAAAATATCAGATAAAAACATAGCAGTAGTAGACAACGGTAAAATAACTAAATACATTCATTTAAAAAACCTAAGACACCCTGTAATTTCAGATGGACAATCATCACCCTTACCGTCAACCTCCACCCAGGTAGAACGGACAACTAAGTAATAATATAAAAACAAAAAACAACCCCGGTATACTACCAATTAAACTAGACAGTATACAAATTAGAATATTTACTCAAATAATATCCAACCTTACTTTAATGCAACAAATTTTAGCAACATTAAGAAAACGAAATAATATTTTTAATAGAAATCTAGATAGTAGAAAGTAACAATTATCATTAGTATCATTTATTAGTTACTAGCACATACCAAGTAATCATACCCAAAACCAAATTCCTATCCCTAAATGAACTGAGATATGGTTATACAAACGAAAAATGTACTGAAGTAACACCAAACCAATATTTATGTCAATCGATGACGACAACCACCATTCAAGAAGACAGCCCTTGTGAAGTACAACTATTAAAATTCTCAAATCATTACGAAAACTGTGAAACCAAACAAGTGCAAATAACTAATATGAAAATTCAAAAAGTTACAGATAACAAATGGATAGCCATTTTTCCAACCGAAGTAATAGCAACCATCCACTGCAACCAAGATGAAAATAACCAAGCATTAATTGGAAGCAAACTAATTACCCTCAAAGAAGATTGTTATGTGAAATTGAAAGATGAAGTTATCAGAGTTTATCAAGATCCCATAGCAACAAAGAAACTTGCAAACCTACCGGAACTACAATTCAAAATACAACAAGAAGACGAAGAAATAAACAAGAAACCTATGAAGCTAGAGCATCTAGACTTAGACGATCTCAACCACGCCGTGAAATTAGTGGAAAGTTATAAAGAACAATTAAGTGAACTCAAAACGCCAAAGTTACATTATAATAATATAAGTGTTTGGACAATTGTATTGATCATTATAATAATTTTTGTAATCATGTATGTATTATACAAAATGTACCTTAGATATAAGAATGAAGGAAACAGTTCTAGATTTAAGGAAACAAAGAGAAAAAAGGAAACAATAAGCATACCATTAGAAACAATGAATTTTAAATGAATTTAAATAATGTATTTTATGTATTTAAAAATTAAGAAAACCCTTAATTTTTCATTTACGGTGGGAGGAGTTATGTATCCCCCAATTACCTATATATATTGATGTATTGAATCTAATATGAATTATTAGAAATTATTAAGTAAAAGTATAAGTTCAATGCAACATTGTAACACAAGGATAACCCAGAGAGGTTATCGACAGTTCATGAGAACGGAATGCAGCTGTGCATCCGTGAGGGCAGTGATACTGCAGGTGGCAGGTCACAGGCGGTCAACAGACCGCAATTACTTAGAATTAAGTTGTTACATTGTAATAAAGTGTACAATAAAGAGAAACGCAGACATGAGATCTGCAAGTTCTCACAGCCGTGTGAGGGGCAGGTTATTATAAAAGGCCCGGGAGCTCAATGCCCGGCAGTCAGTCTTCGAACTCCATACATCGTTGTTCAAGCTACTCACTCTAGTCAATAATTAATTTTAGTATTATGTACAAGTTCATCTGTTTCAAAGTAAAATAAATGTGTTAAAGTCAAAAGCTTTTTTAAAAAACCAGCTCCAAAGGCCCGAACTTTAACTCGCGGCCAAGCTGAAATAACTTGTAGGGTCTGTTACGGGTAAATTATAACGTTATGTTATAAATTTAGATTTGGCTGAAACGGTTGGGAGCCCGTAACAATTTCAAGGGTGCACCGGCTAATTACAATGGTGCGGAACTGGTGTCTTATAAAAAAAATAAAAACATAAAAAATAAACACTGATATGGCTGAAATACAAACAAACTACGTTAAAATAACTGTTTACGTTAAACGGGTTTTATTATTGTCACTAATAAGGGGCGCCAAACCGTCTTGTCTCGACAATCCCTTTCGATATTATCCTTACACGGAAGACCATCATTCCGAATACGTTTCCTTTGCATTTGGTTTTCTAAATCAATCATCTCATACTATACCTTTCTCTACAATACCTTGCAAACACTTAATAAATTTTGTCATATTAAAGAAGTTTTTTAAATAAAGTGCTTTTTCCAAATACGACTCCATCACTGAGGTGCCTGGATACCCTTTCACTAATTTACTTATTTTAACCAAAATCATAAATGAATTTTAATAAAATTCAGTCTAAATATAACTTCTATTACGATTACGTTGCACTATTAGTACAAATATACTTTCCTTAAAAAAAAATAATTTTCTACATCAAATTGGCCAAGTATTATTAAAAGAAATCCTAAAAGAAAATATTACATCCATCAATAATACTATCACATTATTGTTCCAGTTTTTTATAATTGATATACATGACATTCTAAATCCATTTTAGGAAATGCTTTTAACAACAATACATAGAAAATACAGTTTAATACCAGCTTTCTTTTTTATGATTCGATTGTTCATTATAAAATTACTTTAAAATTAATACACACATATTTTCTAATTCT
Source organism: Platerodrilus igneus (assembly GCA_036346225.1). NCBI lineage: Eukaryota > Metazoa > Arthropoda > Insecta > Coleoptera > Lycidae > Platerodrilus > Platerodrilus igneus. The sequence continues at coordinate 310,228 of JARFIW010001146.1, forward strand.
TTGTAATGTTCAAACTTTAATCTGCAATAATATTATACTTGACCTTAGAACGAGACGAGTTCCGTCGCTAACAGTCGTATCGTTTTAACATTCTATTAATTTCCCGCTACATAGATACCATTAAAATGTGTACATGTATAGGTACATAATTACAAGTCACTAACGGAAACGCACATATTTTACCTACGATTTCATTTCCATCATTATAACTTAAGGACCTTCAGAAACACCAGGATTCAATCTGTTGTCGAGCTAATAGCAGCTCCCTTAACACAACTAAACTCACCTATTTGAGCTGTAACCGCTAGTGGCCCTCATATTCCGGCACACACGAGTTATAAAATCCCGCGCACAGTTAACATTCTCTGCCGTACTTGAGCGAAGTTGCAGAAAAGTTTGCGCACCGTTTAATTTTCTTTTTTCGGCGGAGTCTACGATGCATCTTAGAGCTGTGATCCCTTTATTACTTTAATTAGTTTCCTTCCGACCCTCGCGCTTTTTAAAATCCACGAATTATTAGGAAACCTTTTCTGCACGAACCGCAGCAAAGGTTTCAATTAAAGTAATGCCTCATCTTATTTTGCCTACTAAATGCCCGTGTTTCAACCTTTCCAAATAGCATTTTAAATTTAACTTTCAACTTGTGGTGCTTAGCTATTATATATTATTTTCCTGCTACAATTCTGTTCTTGCAATGTAATGTATTTTATTTATGCTGAATAAAAGGTTATTGTCACGTTAATTACGTATAAGTCACATACTTTGTATTTTTGTTGCAATTTGCCTTGAACGTATAGCCATATCGAATATGATTTTGCATTTTAGCGGTTTCTGCGTTTCTCGCGCATTAATTTATATTCTCAATGTATAGTCTGCGGTTTCGTTTGAGGTTTGACGCTCGGTGTTTAATTTTAATAATAATTTTTAGTCTCATATGTTTAGCATTTTCGTATTACGTATATCGGTGTATTTATTATTAAATGATACGTTGTGTGTATTATACAGTTTGTGCAGTTTTAATTGTTGTACGTTGATCTTATATAATGACGATTGTGTTATCTTGCTATTCTATTAAGTGTTCCAATTTATTTTAAGAAAAATGATTTATATTTAAGTTACGTTTTCTAAAAACAAATAAATTAAAATATGATGTTTGATTAACGTTTATTGTTGGTAAAATCCTAATACGCAGGATATGTCCATCTTCATTCTGTCCGCTAAAATTAATTTTTTTCTATCCTCTCTGATTTATAGCGTTATAAAGTTACATGTCAGAAAAAAATAGAATATAGTGAACGAAGATCCTTTGTTCTGCCCCTCTGCGGCTGTTGTAAATACGGCGACCTGTTTTGCATGCATAATTTGATTTACTGTTCACTTTTGAGGTGTCCGCCAAAATATAAATGCGTCTTAGAGCAACAGAACTAAGTAGTTGTTAAAAATTTCAAATGACCTACCAGGGGTTTAATTTAATACTGAACTTACTAACCGATAATGTTTAAAGGTGTTGGCCAAGCTAATTCCTTGGATACCGATACAGTGGCGGTAGCTTAGGAATTTAGGTTTACATAAATTTATATGAACACAGCTATACAAATACACAGTGCCTCCGATTAAGTGTTGATTAAATTTCAGTTGTTATACGCTGTAATATTACCAAGAAAGCTAGAATATGGAATATAAATGTATACTAACAGAATAATCAAATTACAAAATACTTGGAACTTAAAAAAAGCATCCTGCATATTTATTTTGTATTTCTGTGCCCAGTTCCTAACGAAACCTTCAATATGAAAATTTTAATAAGGGTTGTTTCAGAATGTTTTTCATTTTTCATTTGATCTTTACGAGCCACACACAGACAGCGATGAGTGGGGGTGGGTGTGAGGGGTGCTAAACGTTTAACGGGCTAGTGTAATTTAGCAACATTGAGCTTCTCACGAAATTGCAGTGCGCATTTTGTGTGCGAGCGTTTTATAAAAACAACAATCCTTACACTGCTGTTCGTCGTATTTACAGGGCACATTTTTATTTAATGAAGATAAAACCATTCTGAACGGACCTGCATCTTGACGGTGTTCTAAAATACTAGAACAGGTAGAATGGCTTGCACGTTTCAATGAGCTAAAGAGCCAAACTATAGGCTTAACCAAATTAGTGGGGTCCTTAGTGAGGAACCAGACTAAGACAGGTCTCCGAAAAAGGGCAGCAGCTTTTTGCGATGTGGAAGGTAACGGGAAACCACCACATTACCTCCCAAGTACACTGCGTACAGAAATTGTTAGAAAACTTGATGGCATCCTCTGTGGTAAAAAATTTCAGAGGTAAAATAGTTCCCCATTTGGATTTCCGGTAGGAGACTACTTCGGGAGATATGATTCGAAAGTAGAGAAAAAGATCCGTAAACATTCTGCGAGTCGGAGCGTGGAATGTCGGAAGTATGAAACAAGTAGGTAAGCCAGAGAACCTGAAACCTGAAATGGATAGGTTAGCACTAGATATAGTAGGAATCAGGGGAATCCGCTGGCCAGAGGCAGAGGATACGTGTAGAAAACTACTTACAAAAGAACGAAAAAGTACCCATAGTTAGATTTGAATCTAAACTAGTAAATACAGTAATAATACAGGTATACATGTCATCCTCTAGCTACAGTGAGGAAGAGGTAGAAGCAATCTGCAAAGATATCGAAGACATACTAAGATACGTAAAAGGACATGGAAATTTAATAATTATGGGGGATTTTAATGCAATGGTAGGAGAGAGTATGGAAGGAGCGATAGTAGGTTTATTTGGTTTGGCATGAGAAATGACAGGGGAAATAGGCTGGTAGAATTTGCGACATGAACAACTTAACCATCACAAATACATTATTTCAACATCATGCTAGAAGACGATTAACGTGGAAGATGCCAGGAGATATAGGAAGATATCAAATAGATTACATTATTGTTAGACAACGGTTTAGAAATCAAGTAACAGACTGTAGAAGCTACCCGGAAACAGATATAGACACCGACCACAACATCGTAATTATGAAGGCTGCACTTAAATTTAAAAATCTGAAAAAGAGGAACAGAAAAAGGCAATTTGACTTTGAGAAGCATAAAAATATCCACGAAAAATTTGAAAAAGTCAAATGAATTACTGAAAAATATCAAGAAAATTTCTAGTACTAAGGAAGTAGAAACAGAATGGAATAAGATTAAATCCAGCCTAGACATGGCACCAAAGATATTTTGAGGAATACACAAAAAGAAAATAAGAAACCATGGAAAACAAAGAATATCCTGAATTTAATAGAAGAAAGACGAAGATACAAAAATAAATCAGACGAAACAGGAAAACAGAGTTACAAAGTCATAAAATGGGAAATTATTCGCAAATGCAAGAAAGTTAAAGAACAATGGATTGATGAAAAGTGCAAAGAGGTACAAACTAAGATGGAAATAGGAAAGATAGACAAAGCATACTGAATTTTAGGGATATAAAACCATATAGTAAAAATATAAGGGACACGCGAGGAAACGTCATTATAGAAAAGGTAGAGAAAGTAGCTAGATGGCAGGAATATATAGGGAATTTATATTCAGGAGAGGAACTAACAGCATTAAGAAAGCAATCAGCTATTAAAAATTATGACCTGGGATATCCTATACCTAGAGAGTCTGAAAAATGGTAAGGCGCCGGGTACAGATATGGTGCAAGCAGAAACTCTAAAAGCCGCTGGACAAGCAGTAACAGAACGTCTCTTCCGACCTGTAAGCTATATGTATGAGACAGGCGAGGTACCCAAATATTTTAATCGTAACATCATAGTAACTTTACAAAAAAAAAGAGGCCCGGATATATGTAAATATTTTCGAACAATAAGTTTGACAGCACACGTTTCAAAAATATTAACTAGAATTGTACAAAGACGAATGGGAGAACAAGCTGAAGTATTACTGGGAGAAGATCAATTTGGGTTTAGGCAAAACAGGGGAACACGAGAGGCTATTTTAGTTCTGAGGGTGATAATGGAGAAAACAATAGAGAAGGGGAACGCGTATATATAGGGTTTGTAGATCTGAAAAAAACATTCAACAATGGAAAATGGAAAAAAATTTTTGAAATACTCAAAAAGATTGGAATGAGTTTTAGGGATAGACGGATAGTACATAGCTTATACAAAGAGCAAACAGCGGTAATAGAATTAGAGCATGAAAGTAGAGAAGTAAATATTAGGAAAGGGGTGAGACAGGGATTTGCTCTATCCCCATTAATTTTTAACTTGTACATAGAAGAGGCAATGATTATTGTCAAATGCAGGAAGACATTTGGAATTAATGTGGAGGGACAAAAGCGATTTGCAGATGATATAGCGGTATTAGCATCTAGAAACGAAGAGTTAGAAGGTGCTCTTAATGAAATGGAAACAGTTTTAACGGAGAGATATGGTATAAAAATTAACAAAAATAAAACTAAAGTTCTACTATGCAAAGGTGGGGGAAATAAATCAAAAACAAGAATACAAATAGGTAATGAGAACTTTCAAGAGGTTAAGGATTTCTGCTACCTAGGAGGTCAAGACGGGAAAAGCACAAAAGATATAAAAGAAAAAGCAACTACTGTGTTCAAAGACCCCAAACATAGAAACAAGGAAAAGATTGCTTAAAACATGTGTGTGGAGCACAGCACTATATGGCTGTGAAGACTGTACAGTAGGAAAAGCAGACCACAAAAAGGTAGAAGCCTTTGAAATGTGGTGCTACAAACGTATGATGAAGATATCATGGGCGGATAAAGTTAAGAACAAAGAGGTACTAGAAATGGTAGGGGAAGAAAGAAATATGTGGAAAACGTTAAAAAGTAGGAGAGATAGGATGATAGGCCACATACTAAAACATGAGGGCATGATGCGGAATATATTAGAAGCAGAGATAGGAAAAAGAGAAGTAGAGGTAGAGCTACGTTAGACTACTGCACGCAGATAGTGAAAGATGTAGGTTGTAGGAATTTCAGGGAAATGTGTAGGCTAGCTCAGAATAGAAATCAATAGAGGTACGCTTCCAACCAGATGCAAGATGGAAAAACTAATGACAAAGATAATAACTGTACTTAAACATGGTGACTATTATAAACAACTACAGATATTGATTTTGCAATACTCTCAACTAATGTTAATTGTGCGAAAGGATTTACTGAAAAACTATTAATATGGCAAATGTCTAAGTGTTTGGGGATCCTTGCCAGCCACAGACTGCTTAACCCTTTCACATACCACTTAATCTCGGTGAAATAGGGCATATAATTAGAAAACAATAGAATGGAATCGAGCTGTATATATGCTGCTGTGAGAATTGCAGGGAACCGTGTAAGCTAGCTCAGAACATAAATAAGCTGAGGTATAAGTCCAACCAGTTTCAAGAAGCAAAACCCAATGACGAAAATATTAAATCTGATGATTATTATAAACAACTGCAGGTGTTGGTTGTGAAATACTTTCAACTAATGTTGATTGTGCGAAAGGATAAATTGGAAAAGCTATTAATTCGACAAAGGTTCAAGTGCAGGTGGAACTCGGCAGCCAATGGCTGTTTACCCCTTTCACATACCTTACATGTGATTCTCCAATGCTCCACCTGAAGGTCCTACATTGACCAGAAAGCGAGATTTATTTACCTGAAAAATTTGGAATTTTGCCGAACCCTTGCCGTTCCAATCAAGGTAGAGATGCGTGACAACACTCATACACGGGACCTCCATTTTACCTCTCTTTCGAACGAGGGAGTATTTTTGTGAAAAATGCTCGCCTAACATTTTTAAAACGGACCGTGTCGGGATTCGAACCCGGGACCTTGGGCGTAGTCACTTTTACATACCACTGAATATCGGGGCAATAGGGTATATAACTGTAAAACAATAGGAGGTGACCAAACTGCATCAAACAAGAAAGAACAGCAGCTATGTTCAAAGACAACGAACATAGATACAAGAAGAAAACTGCTCAAAGCATAGTATGGAGCACAGCACAGTACATCTATGAAATAGGGGCAGTAGGAAAAGCAGACAGAAAAAGATACAATTCTTCTGGAATGTTGTGCTTCAGATGTCTGAGGATGGTAGCATGGACAGACAAAGTTAATAACAAATAGGTTGTAGAAATAGTAGACGAATAAAGATATCTGTGGAAAACGAAAAAAATAGGAGAAATAGAAGGACAGGATACGTTCTAAGGTATTTCTGAAGAATAGTACGGGATATATTACAAGCAGGGATAGGAAAAGAGAGGTAGAAATCAGACCCTCGCACAGAAAGTGTTAGATGCAAACTGTGCAAATTTCAGGGAAATGTGTAGGTTGGTTCAGACTAGGAAACTAGGAATGAAGACCTAATGATGATGAAGATAAAAAACGTGCCAAGTTCGATTTTAATCAAGAATTGCGTGTGTAAGTTTGAAGAAACTATAAACACATTCCGAATAAATCAACAAGACCCAAAAGAACATCAAGAACGATCATGAATGTCAAGACCATTCGCCAATACAATTGTGTTCTGCTTCTCTAAAGTTGCACAAATCCACGATGCATCGCATTATTTTCACCCCTACAAAATTTTTGTGTACGAAAAGGAATCTAGCGATCATGCTAAACGAATCGAATTCTCCAGGACAATGAAAAATCGTTTTAGAAGCTTTCAGTAACATGTAGTTCTTCAATTTTCTCATCAGCGGCCACGTGAATAAACAAAATTGTGTATAAGGTTTCCAAAAGTTCATTGGAACTGCATCAAAAATTATTACACTCGCCCAAAGTTGCCCGGGCTACCACAACAAGCCAAGGAGTTATCGGCTTATACTCATTTGAAGTTAATCGTGGTCGCACTCAGACGTTAATTCCGATTCATACCGCTATGTGATGCAGCGTATTTGGCTCTACAAATGCAAAACCTGATTGGCTGAAACTGCAACACATTTTTACAGCAAAAATTGAGCCACTACTAACGTCACAAATAACTTGTTATCTGCTCTTCACGATTTATTACTTGAAAAAGTCATTAGTCGCCAGAAAGCAACTGGCCACCTATAAGTCCAGATGTAGCGTCTGCTGATATTTTCCTATGTGTAGGGTTTTCAACCCATTACCACTCAACTTGAACGTTTTAAAGCAAAGTAATGCTATTCTAAGAAGAATGCTTCAGCAAGTAATTGAAGATTTCAGTTCCAGGCTAGATGAGTTATTTATCGTAAATGAAAATTCAAAGCATGCTCCTTAATTTAGCAGTAATTAAAACGAGTGTGAATTAAATATGCTGTTTTATAATCAAGTATCAAAAACGAAAAACATTTTGTTTCACCTTTTATTATAAACGCTTGTAGAATTTCTCAAGTGTCACTCGACGCACGTACGTCATGTTTATGAACCCCCGTACAAAGCGACTACAAAGTTCCTCCAGGGACGCGTAGAATAATTTTGGAAAAATAGGTCATATGTAGGCTATAAAGTTATGAAAATGAAATGCTAAAACTTCTGTAAAGTTGTAATTGCAAAGAGTGTTTTTTTTTGGCTAGCTTATTTTAAATTGCAAATCGCAGAAGCGTTTCTTGTGTGATTTAGATTAGTTATTAAAAACATCATTGGTGTTTGTATTTTATAACATAATATTCTTTAGAACTAATGTGCTATGTGTACTAAACAGCTGACATTTGAAAACATAAGCACCGTTAAAACAGTGTGTTCATTTAAAAAGTTTCCACCTGTAATATAAAGAAAATTAGTAACGATATTGAAATAAGGTTTATGAAGGACTATTAGGTGTCAAGTGGGAAGTATGGTTTAGGGATTGTAAGATTATAACACTATACCTGCTCACTCACAGTCTACTCAACTTTAAAATTTTGAATAGCATCCTAAATTTTGTACTACATGGTAATAAAGCTGTTGAAAAACGAAATCTTTTGATGAAATGATCATTAAAATCGGTTGATCCGTTTTATAGTTGTTAAATAAAAGGTGTTCTATTGCGTACAATAAATTTTAATTAGTCTAGTTATCTTAAGTTTTATGAAATGCAGTGCTACAACAAATGTTTGTCAGACAATGGTAGAGACTGTTTTCGAATTCCTTTCTAAATTTTGAAACGTTTCGCGGCAAACAGCCCTACAGGTCCTTATTATTCTATTCTAATTCGGAAATCTTGCATCTCAACTGGCTGAATTTTGTAAACAATAGATTTTATGTAACGCCACAAGCAAAACTCGAGTGGGGTAAGATCAGATTGGTGGCCACTCAATTTCTCTTCTTCTGTCAATCCACTTATTAGAAAACCTCTCGTTTAAACACTGCCGAACGGCCAGCACATTATGAAGAGGAGCTCCGTTTATCCACATTCCTCAAACTTTATTACAAGTTTTTGCACGTACGTGTGTGAGACATTATTATCCGGATGCTTTTGGTTAAAGGTAGCTGCCGTTTGCCGGGACCATTTATTTCGGCTCCGTAAATGAAAATTAGCTCGGCTAGACTTAAAGTTTTCATCATCATCAGGTCTTCGGTCCTGGAACTGGTTAGACGCATACCTACGTTGTTGCCTATTCTAAGCTAACCTATACGTTACCCTGAAATTCCCACTGCCTACATCTTTCACCATCTGGGTGCAATAGTCAGATTCAGGTATGATTTTCCTATCCCTGCTTGTAATATATCCCGCAATATTCCCCAATTGCCTTTGAACGTGTCCTGTCCTTCTATTTGATCTATTTTGTTTTCCGTAGATATCGCTTTCTCCTATTATTTCTAAAACCTTTTCTTTATTAACTTTGACTGTCTGCTTCTACTACTGTCCGTCCATGTTTCATAGCCACACAGTATTATGCTGCTCCACACATATGCTTTCAACAATTCTTTCCTTGTTTCTATGTTTGTTGTCATCGAACTTTGCAGTTACTCTTTCTTGGTAGATACAGCTCGGTTCTCTTCTATTGTTTTCTAAATATATACCATATCCAACCGATATTCAAGGGGGTTTAGCAACCTGCGGCTACCAAGATCACCCATCACTTAACTGTTCGCCGAATTAATAGTTTTCTAATAAATCCCTTCGCACAGTCAACATTAGTTGAAAATATTGCAAAACCAACACCTAGGTTGCTTATAGTAACCATCAAGTTTAAGTACAATAATTTTTACATCATTAGATTTTCCGTCTTGAAACTAGTTGGACGCGACCCTCCATTGATTTCTATTCTTAGCTGGCTTAAATATTTCCCTGAAATACCCACAGCCTACATCTTTGACTATCTGTGTGCAATAGTCTAATCTAGGTCTACCTATACCTCTCCTTTTACCGATCTCAGCTTCTAATATATGCAGCGCTATTCTCTCATACCATAGTATGTGACCTATCATCATACCTCTTTTATTTTTTTACTGTTTTCCACATATTTCTTTCTTTCCCTGCCATTTCTAGAATCTCTTTGGTCTTAGCTTTGTTAGTCCATGAGATCTTTATCATGCGTCTGTAGCACCACATTTCTGAAGGCTTACTGTCCGCTTCTCCTACTGTCTAAGTTTCACAGATGCTCCACAGATATGCTTTCAGTAATCTTTTCCTTGTTTCTATGTCCGTTGTCCTTGAAGTAGTAATTGCATTTTCTTGTTAAATGCAGCACGACCTTGTGCTAATATTCGTTTTCTATCTTGCGTTACTTAAGTGCAAACTCTTCCTTACTAGATGCTAATACCGTTATATCATCTGCACATCTAAGCATATCAATTTTTGTCCCCGCATAGTTATTCCAAATGTCTTTTTGCATTTGACAGCATTCATTGCCTCTTCGATGTACAAGTTAAAAATTAATGGGCATAGGAAACATCCCTGTCTTATCCCTTTCCTTATGTTTACTTCCCTACGTTTTTGCTCTAATTCTATTACCGCTGCTTGCTCTTTGTATAAGCTATGTACTATTCGTCTATCCCTATAACTCATTCTAATCTTTTTGAGTATTTCAAGCATTTTTTTCCATTTTTACATTGTCGAATGCTTTTTCCAGGTGTACAAACCCTATACACACGCATTCTCCTTTTTCTATTGTCTTCTCCACTATCACCCTAACAGTTAAAATAGTCTCCCGTGTTTCCCTGTTTTGGCTAAAATTGGTCCTCTCCTAGTATTTCTTCAGCTTGCTTTTCCATTTGTTTTTGTACAATTCTAGTTAGTATTTTTGACACGTGTGCTGTGAAACTTATCGTTCACGAATATTCACATCTATCTGCGCCTCTAGTTTTTGGTACGAGGGACACTATTTATGTATTGAGAATAGAAAGAATAAACAAATGAATGTGATGAAAAATACTTTTATTGATTTTCAAAATAATCGCCTTTAAGATCTATACACTTTTGCATGCGATTGAACCACACTTCAAAGCACTTTGTCCAGTCAGAAGATGATAGTTCGGAAACATGCGTTTTGAAGACCTCAACTGCTTCTTCGGGAGATGAAAATCGTTGTCCACTCAGTTTATCTTTAATTGCTGAAAACAAGAAGAAGTCATTGGGTGCCAAGTCGGTGCTGTAAGGCGGATGACCCATCGATTTGATCTTTTGTGTGTCCAGATACTCGTTTGTTACATGTGATGTGTGTGAGCTCACATTGTCATGATGCAAAATGATTCGTCGTTTTGGGTAGGTTTCTCTCAATTTAGCGAAAACTTCAGGCAAACATTTTTCTGGCTTGAGCTATTCTAGCTACTATATCCCTTCTGCTACGTCCGTCATTTGTAATTGTACTACCTTAAGAGAAACTCCAACTCGGTATTACCTATTTCAAATTTTGGTTTAGAACTAGGCTGCAACTCACTTTTCATTATCTTTATCTTTCCTGAGTTAATTCTCATACTATAGGTACTCTAGTATCTCATCTAAAATATTTAAAAACTTTCCTATCTCTTTTCTAGACCCTGATATAATGGCTATATCATCTGCAAAACGCAACATGCCTATTTTCTGTCAGTCTACACTAATACATATCTCTTTTCTCTCTCTAACTAAATTTAAAATTAAAAATCAAAGGAGATAGTATACAGCCCTGTCTAACACCATTTCTAATCTTAGCTTCCTTTTCTATTTTATCAAATCTAATTACTACGCTTTAGTTTTTATATAGATTGTAAATAATTTTTCCATTCCTATTCTTATTTTTCGCAGAACAGTGAACATATCAATCCAATTAACCCAATCAGATTGCTTTTTCTAAATCTACAAACGAGAAATGAGTCCTTTTTATTTTTTTGTATCTTTTTTTCGATAATTACCCTAATGATTAGTATCGGTTTTCTAATCCCTCTGTCTTTACGAAAACCATAGTGGTCTTCGCTTAAATAATTCTCAGTCAAAGCATCTACTCTATTTTTAATTAATATTGTTAGTATTTTGGAAGCGTGGGAAGTTAAACTAATCGTTCTAAAATTCTCACACCTATCAACTCCTGACTTTTTTGGGTTTGGGATAGTAATATTTTTTTCGAAATGTATTGGGACCTCAGCTGCATCATACATTACTTTTACTAGTCTGTCTAAAGTTTTCTGACTTGCATATTTTATTAATTCTGCGGGTATATGGTCTATCCCCGGCGTTTTATTTAGTTTAAGATCCCCAACAGCTCTATAAAATTCCTCTCTTAATATTGAGAACCCTATTTCTACATCCTCTTCTCGGTCGTTCTCTAACTCATCCATATTGTCTTCCTTATATAAATCTTCTAAATATCTTTTCCATCTATCTGCTACCTCAACCTTATGTATTAGAAACTCATTATTCTCATCTTTAATACCATTATATTTTTTCCTATCTTACCCGAAAAACTTTTTAACTGCCCTGTAAGCCCTGTCTGTCTTATCTACTCTCAAATCATCTTGTATTCGCTTACAATTCTCCTCCATCTATTTATTTCTAGTTTTTCTACACTCATGTACTATCTTATTTCTAACTCTATTATATTTTTGCGTACTTTCGCTATCCAATTCGCTGAAAGGTTCTTCTATTCTTTATTTAAATCTAATATCACTTTTGTTACCCAGGGTTTTCTCGCTTCTATTTTTTTCTTACCTATAGTCTGTGTTGCTGTATCATGTACGGCCCTTTTTATTTCTTTCCATCCATTTTGTATGTGCCCTCTTATAATTATCTCTTTGATCTTATTATCTAATACTTTTTTGTATTCCTGTTACCTCATTATCATTAAGCTTACCTAGATCCCATCCCTCACTTTCAGCCTTTCTCAATTTTTTGAATTTTAGATTACACCTCATTTTAACTAACTTATGATCGTCATCTATGTCAGCCTCTGTTTAACTACGACAGTTTTTAACTTGGCCTCTAAATCTTTGTTTAACTAAAATATAATCTATTTGGTATCTAGTCCTATCACCTGGCGCTTTCCAGGTATATCTTCTTCTAACATGTTGTTCGAATAGACTGTTTGCAGTTACTAATCTATGTTCCTGGCAAAACTCAACTAATCTTTCTCTATCATTTTGTCTACCATACCCAAATTTTCCTACCTTTTTTCCTTCACTACCTTCTCCCACTGATGCATTAAAATCGTTCATAACTATTAAATTCTCATCTCCCTTTACTTTTCTCACTATATCATTTATTTCCTCGTATACCTTTTTTACTACCTCATCCTCGTACTGAATTGTTGGCATATAAACCTGTACTAAAACAGTGGCTGTGGGTTTCGTACTTAATCTAACCAGTGGCGTAGCTAAGAAATGAGGGGCTTCCCTACAAAAATAACAAGGGGCCTACATATAATTTAAAGTAAATATATGAAAGAAAAAAGAAATCGCTGTCCTTGGCGGTTATATACCTATAAAACGCTTTTATTTAGTCATACCACATCGCCTAAATTTTAACAAAAGAAACTTATCGACTAAACTTTCCAGATTAATTTTTGTGTATGTTCCTGCTCTATACTTAATACTGTTAAATCGCCTAACCTAATTTGGGTAATAGTACTTGTTAAGTATGTTTTAATCAATTTTAATTTATAAAAACTCCTTTTGGCAGCTGCTAACGTTACAGGGAGAGTTAAATACAAAACTATTAAGGTGAACACATCTGGGAGACTGCTTGCCATATAACGAAACGCTACCGACATGCCAGACCGCCAACTAGATTGTGAGTTATGCATGGTGACATTTAGTTAACTGATTTTTATTTACTTTTTTTTTGTTTTAGAACTTACTTAAGGTCGGTTTGACGCAGCTATAAATTTTTTCTATTCTGACAACCTAAATCTCTAATAATTTGACTAATATAGCTTTGTCTAGGTCTTCCCACTCTATTTTTATTTAGTAGTCTATTATCTAAGACTTTACTAAATAGTTCCTCATGTCTTAACTGGTACCCTCTGATTCTATCTTTGCTGACCTTTAATTGTTTCCACATACAGGGTTCCTCACCTATCCTTCTGTACACTTCCTCATTTGTTACTCTATCTGTCCAACTAAGCTTTAACATTCTCCTATAACACCAAGTTTCAAAAGCTTCTATCCTTTTCTTATCTACCGTTTTAATTGTCCAAGTCTCACTGCAGTATAATAGAACGCTCCATATGTACGATTTTAAGAAACTTTTTTTATTATCTAAGCTAATACTATTAGCTATTAGTAAGTCTTTCTTTTTTAAAAACATTTTTCTAGTTTGAGCTATTCTAGCTACTACATCCCTTCTGCTACGTCCGTCCTTTGTAAATATACTATCTAAATAGTAGAATTCATCTACCTCCTCTAACTCGGTATTACCTATTTTAAATTTTGATTTAGAACTAGGCTATAAGTCACTTGTCATTATCTTTGTCTTTCCTGAGTTAATTCTCATACTATAGCTACTCTGTAGTATCTCGTTTAAAATATTTAGAAACTCTCCTAACTCTTTTCTAGGTTCTGCTATAATGGCCATTTCACCTGCAAAACGTAACATGACTATTTTCTGTCCCTGTTCACTAATACCTATCTCTTTTCTCTCTTTAGCTAAATTTAAAGCTTCCTCAATATAAACATTAAAAATTGAAGAAAATAGTATACAACCCTGTCTAACATCATTTCTAATCTTACCTTCTTTTTCTATTTCATCAAATCTAATTACTACGTTTTGGCTTTTATATAGACTGTAAATAATTTTTTTATTCCTATGAAAGATTTCTATTTTTCGCAAAACCCTAAACAGAACAATCCAGTTAACCCTATTAAATGCTTTTTCTAAATCTACAAACCCGAAACGAGTCTTTATTTTTTTGTGACCTTGTTTCGATAACTGCCCTCTGTCATTACGAAAACCATATTGGTCTTCGCCTAAATAATTCTCAGTCAAAGCTTCTACTCTATTTTTAATTATTATTGTTAGTATTTTGGAACCGTGGGAAATTAAAATAACCGTTCTAAAATTCTCACGCCTATCAGCTCCTGACCTTTTTAGAATTGGGATAGTAATAATTTTTTCGAAATCTATTGGCATCTCACCTGTGTCATATATTACTTTTACTAGTTCATATAGTGTGTCTAAAGTTTTCTGATTTGCATATTATATTAATTCTGCGGGTATATCGTCGATCTCCGGCGCTTTATTTATTTTAAGATCCCTAACAGCTCTATCAAATTCCTCTCTTAATATTAAGAATCCTATCTCTACATCTTCTTCTTGATCGTTTTCTAACTCATCCATATTGTCTCCCTTATATAAATCTTCTAAATATCTTGTCCATCTATTTGCTACCTCAACTTTATTTATTAGAAGCTCATTAATCTCATCTTTAATACCATTATATTTTTTCCTATCTTCCCCGAAAAGCTTTTAACTGCCCTGTAAGCCCTGTCTGTCTTACCTACTCTGAAATCATCTATTATATTTAATATCTCTTTTGTTACCCAGGGTTTTCTCGCTTCTATTTTTTCTTACCTATAGTCTGTGTTGCTGTATCATGTACAGCCCTTTTTATTTCTTTCCATCCATTTTGTACGTTCCCTCCTATAGTTATCTCTTGGACCTTATTATCTAATACTAGTTTGTATTCCTCTTTTAGCTCACTATCATTAAGCTTACCTAGATCCCATCCCTCACTTTCAGCCTTTCTCAATTTTTTGAATTTTAGATTACACCTCATTTTAACTAAGTTATGATCGACATCTATGTCAGCCTCTGTCTAACTACGACAGTTTTAAACTTGTGGTCTAAATCTTTGTTTAACTAAAATATAATCTATTTGGTATCTAGTCCTTTCACCTGGCGCTTTCCAGGTATATCTTCTTCTAACATGTTGTTTGAATAACTAATCTATGTTCCTGGCAAAACTCAACTAATCTTTCTCTATCATTTCGTCTACCATCTTTACCCTTTACTTTTCTCACTATATCATTTATATCCTCGTATACCTTTTCTACTTCCTCATCCTCGTACTAAGTTGTTGGCATGTAAACCTGTACTAAAACAGTGTCTGTGGGTTTCGTACTCAATCTAACCATAATTATTCTATCACTAAATTGTAAGTACTCTTTAACTTTACGTCCTAATCTTTTATCTAGCACTATTCCTACCCCTTCCTGTCCAATAGTTGAAGAAGTTGTAATTATTTTATAATTATTTCTCCAGAAATCATTACTATCTGGCCATCTCACCTCATTAATAACTAAAAGGTCCAGCTTTCCTTTTCTGATTTCGACTAATAAATTCGTTAACTTATCTACTTTAAGTAATGACCTTACATCCCAAGTCCCTATCACTAAGTCGAACCGTTGTTTTAAATTCTTACGATGAAGAACCCCAGGTACCCCCTCGTGGAGATTCGAATGAGGGGGTATTTTACCTCCGGACAAGAATTTTACTTGTGAGCTCTCTATCATACCTGGTAAATATTGTGGTAGGTTTCCATATATTTCCACAAAGCAGTTTTTAAAGATTTTAGCAAACAGGCGTATTTGTCACGGCCAACCCCCAACAACCTTGTAAATTATTGAGGATCGCCCGAGACCAACCAACTCTCTTGTACGTACGACATGTACAAATAGTTAAAGGAACTTGCTTGTTGCGCAACTTCTATATAAATTCACAATCGCCCCCAAATTATTCAATAAATTGCAAAAGCATGATACCATCCTATATAAACACCACTTGAAATTAATTGTAGATGTAGTACATATAAGCGCATTCATATCAGCCATATAGATCTCTAATGTAAACAGTCCTAACTACCAATACACCAGCTCTATGAAACAGATTTAAAGCTAACGTATGATTTATCACAACAATGAAATAAATGGAAATGCCCATGCAGAATGGAAACGATAGGGAGTAAATCCCCATTCGCTGCAATAATTAAATTTTGCATGCGAAAATCCATCAATATCTGTATAAACAGTTAGATAAGCGGTAAACAAACACCGGAGACCAGTATCTCTTGGATGACTATTAAACTGGTTTAACCATGCCTTTAGTAAGTAGTATTTACGGGGGTTTTGAGCTATCAGGGACGCCCACAAAGATACTGAAAGATTGATGATTCTGCGAATTTCTTAACGCAACCCATTTATCGCATTAAAACGGTGTAATAGAATAAAAACCTCTACAGCGATTACAGGTTTGTGTGAAAAGCACATAGTAGATATAGACTTAAATTAATCAAATTCCTAATTGAATAGAATGAATATATTTTATTTTTACAACTGGGCCTGAAATATAATTGTAGTTAAAGTTTATATAAATTTCACTGTTGTAGACACAAGATTTTATGCCTTAAACCGTTTTTAGAAAATATTAAATGTTAGTTTATTCGTGTCCAACATAATACAAATGCATTACTTAAACTGCCCTTCCGAATATTTAACTAAATGTAACAAACAGATTATCAACTTTCTTAAATTTCATTCAAGTTTCCTGTATAATAATCATAATACTATGGCGTTGCTAAAGTGTAGGAGTAGGTATAGTCCATACAAAATAACTTTAGGATGACGTCAAATATAGTAATAAAGTGTTGGCAAATGTATACCAATAAATACCTAGAATTGCGCATGAAGGATACTGTCATTTAGCATAATAAAGGTTGGCAGCTCTGTACGGTATTCCCACCAATTCTTCTTGCCATTGGGAATATTACTACACCTTTCATTAAATATATTGTAATATAAACTAACATTGGCAATGTAGCATTTCATCCTTTTGTGACGTCATCCTAAAGTTAAAGCGAGTGAACTATAGTTGCGTGTATAAAGTTAATTTACAATTAATATTAAGAATTAGCATAAATATAACAAATACCATGAGCTCTTAGAAGCGTTCACGGAACTTTAATGCATTAAAGTGCATGCTGCGATAGTCTTTGTAATATCAAAACTAATGCGTGCTGTTCGTGATACAATGAGGCGGTTCCGTGTATTAGACAGGTTCGCGGATGACTGCTGATCCAAAGTTCCCGGATTCGATTCCCGACACGAAGCGCTTGAAAAATGTTAGGCTAGCAATAATTTTAGCATAAAAATACTTTCACGTTCGAATGAGAAGTAAAATGTTGGTTCCGTAGTAGAGTAAAATGGATGAGTCTGGAACCACAACCACTGCTCTCTGTCTTTTTCATCTTTCAGCTTCCGGATTCTTTATTTCACATTTTACTAACACATTATTACTTCCACCCCTTTCCTTTCATCATCCACCTTTTACTTCTACACCTTCCCTTCCACATTCTACCTCCTACATTCTTCCTACCACATTTTACCTTCCACAACTTTTCTTCCACATTCTACCATGCACTCAATACCTGCTAGCACATACCTTTCACCTCTATCTTTCTACACCGTGCTTACGCGCTAGACGTCTGCATCGGTCAACAAACGCTTTCAGACTGAACAATTAGAGGTTTAACCTTCTTTTAATTACCTCACTTTTTCTACGTAGTTACGGACATCATTTTTGGTAAATACGTTACAGATACCGTTTTTTAACTACATCATCTTTCAACTACTTACTTTTATAATGATGTACCGCTCAACAAAAAAGACATGTAATAAAGAATTTAAACTCTACATTTTACCTTCCATGTTTTACTTCCACACAACGCTTTCCACCACTAACCTTTCACTTCTATCCCTCTACACTATTTTTACGCTCTAAACGTCTGTTTCGGTCAAAACAACGCTGTTAGACTGAACAATTTGAGGTTTAACTTTCTTCTAACGGCCCCCTTTTCACAACCATCTAATTATGGGCATCATTATCAGTCAATATCTTTCAGACACCATTCTTTGACTACGTCATCTTTGGAATACATGCATGGATAACGCATCATTATTACATCAAGAATCCTAATTAAAAGAAGCAGCTTTAATAGTGCGTAGGATAGCAAACGCATATAATTTAATGCATACATTGTATTCGTCTACGTGACTAGAGAATTAAAATCGACACCTGATTTATTGGAAACAAACAAGGCATGGTAATTAAAAATCAAAGTTCACCAAATTTATTTGAACAAACAATGGTTTACTTATTTAGAAGTATGAAAATCCAAGCGGATCAATAGGATTGACTTGAAATCGTACGTGACAAGAGAAACGCGTTGATGTTAATATACAACAATAATACTATAGGTTATCCGAAAACCTGGTATGAAAGTTTATACAAACAACGAACTTTGCGTTTGTCAATAGATAGACGGTGCATTTAAATATGACCAGATTTGTAAACAAATCAGTTCATTATGAAATAAAGTGTAGTTCACGTCTCTGAAAACAAAAACATTTAGGTAAAGTGAGTAATTGTGAAGTGTAAAATAATACCGCTAAATATGGAAAATTGATGAGTTTGTGGTTTTATCCTTAAATAGACAAACGTAAGTAACTAAAAGTTGTTTTATTTTAAATTCTAATATTAACCTTAATAAAAAGGACTCTAAAGAATCACTGGAGACAAGTCTAAATGATTAAGGGAAACAACTCTAAACAATTACGGGAGACAAATTTAAATAATTACTAGAGTCCAGTTTACATAAATACGGAAACAAGTTTAAATAAATGCTGAAGCGATTATTACTGGAACAAATGTGGAAATGCAACATGCATTTACTTCAATGATTAATGGTGAAGAAGTTTAATGGAGTACACTAGTGTATTTAAGGCGATGTTATGAGGGATGCACACAACGGTTGGACCAGAGACTGATTTAAGCTGAAAACAACAGATTAACCAATCTGAATGTTTATTATTTTATTATTTTATTTGTGGATATTTTGTTGCACTTTGCTAATCTGAATAACTTAAGATTTAACATTTAATTAAATATTACTAATTTAAATATTTTAAAAATTGCTTCATGATAGTTTATGTGAGGGGTCGGCAAGATTTAATTTTTTGAGTATACGTTGTAAATTACGTAAATAGTAAAAGAAGTTAAATGAATGTTCATCAGGCTTCAGTTAATAATTAATAATAATGGTGAATGTTGCTGACTTTTTTGATCATCTTTTCTAATAATTATTATTAAATTTATTGATTCAATAATTAGAAGAAAATTTCAGTTAAAGAATTTTAACCTTTTCATACGTTGTAAATATTTTTGGGAACATTATAATAATTTGTGCTTAATGGTGTTTTGGTTTAAAGATCAAAACAGGAAGGACAGGTAAATAGTAGGTTTAAAGACTTTGTTTGTCGTATTGTCGCAAGCTCCGTGCGTAATTCAAAAACTGAGCTAACCGACGCAATTAAAATTATACAGTAAAAATTAAAAATTGACAGATAAAATTTTTTTTATCTTTTAATTCATAAAAAGGGCACATAGGGTATTACTACAGTATCACAACAATATATATATATATATATACATATATATATATATATATATATATATATATATATATATATATATATATATATATATATATATTAATGATAAGGTGGTAGTATTTTGGGTATGAAGTCCAAGGAATAAAAGTTGATGTGAAATTCAAAAGTTTATTTTTATTTTCTTAACGTTTCGGCGATCCTTTTCGCCTTTATCAAAAGAATCATATAGAATTCATAATTGTCAAAAAAAAAACTATGGGTTATCCGAAAACCTGGTATGAAAGTTTATACAAACAACGAACTTTGCGCTTGTCAATAGATAGACGGTGCATTTAAATATGACCAGATTTGTAAACAAATCAGTTCATTATGAAGTAAAGTGTAGTTCACGTCTCTGAAAACAAAAACATTTAGGTAAAGTGAGTAATTGTGAAGTGTAAAATAATACCGCTAAATTTTTTTTTTGACAATTATGAATTCTATATGATTCTTTTGATAAAGGCGAAAAGGATCGCCGAAACGTTAAGAAAATAAAAATAAACTTTTGAATTTCACATCAACTTTTATTCCTTGGACTTCATACCCAAAATACTACCACCTTATCATTAAAATATTTATGCTGACCAGTCCATTATTGATAAATATATATATATACATATATATATATATATATATATATATATATGTTTGGGTAATCAGCTGTATTTTGAATTCTCGGTCCAGTTACATATCAACAACATCTTCTACACCAGCTAGTCCATTCAATCTGATTTGTCTCGGGTCTTGAGTAAATAGTAAAATTATAAACTCCACTTGAAAATTGCAGAAAAATTGCTATTCAAGGTATCCCATTTTTACTTCATAGCTTGCACACATTCCATTACAGCAAACAATTTGGGTGGCGGGTTGAAGACCACCGTATATAAAGCAAGCCCAACTTCCACGATGTGGTGGTGAGAGTTTGGTTTAAAGTCACCTAAGGTATAGCTTGCGTTATTATTTGATCGAAAGCGTTTTTAAGAATTATTATTAAGGTGTCTGTTATAAGTCAGCCTAAGCGGTTCGACAGCAATTTGGCCGCGAACGGTGTTGATTCAATCCGTATAAGAATAATGCGTTATTTTGTTGGTTATGTGTGGTTACATGCATCGTTTGCCTATCACTTTTGTTTTTGGATTTTTCAATAGTGGTAGAAAATTAGCGTGGAAATGCAGTAAGGCCAGATCTTCTTGCATGATGGTCAATAGATAGATGCCTCATCCTTGGGTTTCAATGTGCAACAATTCAGGGTTTAATTAACCTACTACTACTTATAGTATTCACTAAATTTCTTGCGATGTTTTTAACTTAAAATAAAATTAATAAATTTTGCGAAATAAAGTGTCATAATTAAAGCGATGTAATGTTTGGATTTGATGGAAAATAATCATACGTTATCGTGAGATAACGTTAGAAAATTAAACACTCAGTTGGGGACTGGCATTCTTCCTAAGGTCAAGTATTCCGGAGCAGCAACAAGTGTTGCCAGTATGCCAGTGTGCATAATTCGCTCTATAGTGAATATATAAAAAGTAGTAAACATTTATTTCTTTTATGTCATCGCAAGTCATCAGGCTAAACCTCGTCTCTCGGAGCTAAACACTTTGGTAAGAAGTAACTTCTTTTCTAAGGTGATATGTCGATCCTTATAGAGTAAAAGAACCGTTGTATTGCACTCTTGTTATAAACTGATCATATAAAGCTTCGTGAGTGATTGTAAACACCGAGTTAAAATTTTATTAACAAGAATCTAACTTTTAGTAGTTCGGCATTCCTGTTTTGGTTAAAACTATAATACGTTTCTTAGCTTGTTAATATTGTAAATGTAAAGCCAATCAGATCTGAATGGAATAAAACAATTTTTTAATAATAGATTTGATTAATACTGTCTAAGCGTTCACTCAGTTTGATAATTTATAAACAAAAAATTGATGAAAAACTCGAGTTTTATGTTTATATATTGTTAATTCTTAAATAGCTTCATACAGGATATTTGCCCGAACTTGCTTTGTGTTGCAAAACCGATTGTGATTCTTTTTATTGCACAGTTATCATTTTTTTGTAAATACGATAATTATTGAAATTTACCAATAGAGTTAGTATTTATTTAAAAATAGTTGCTTATTTCAGAGTGGACTATAACGCTAAAGCTAATACTTCAAAACTGGAGTATTGGTGAATCATTTACATTCCATTAAAGTGATATTTTGTATTTATTTGTGTCTAGGTGGAGAACCACAAGTGGTGGTCTTAGCTTAATTAATATATATCTTCTTTTCAGGGATAGAGTATAAAGGATTAGTAGAACAATCTGTTTTATTGTTCAGATCCATTTAAAAGCCGAGGTGTTTCTGTGTTTTCCCTATGACTTTTGCATTCGTGTGGTTTTAGCATAAACGCCGTGACGTCCTCCTTTTTAGTGTTTTGAATGACGTAACAAAATCGGCCCACGACCCCATCTCATGCTAGAGCAATAAAGTAATTTTCAAAGTAAATCGTTTACCTAAATTGGACTTTCCTTTTTCTCTTAGCCACTTACCAACAAACTTCTCCCTGGGCTTTTGTCATATTCAAGTAAACTCCGTACAATAGCGATTACCATAATAAAAATATATATTACACATAGCACCAACAACGTGGGTCGTGCAAAAAAGCAATATAAAACCACTACACTGCCACCGTCAACGTGGGGCTACAAATTAAAAGAAATTTCGTTACAATGTTTCTTACAAAACAAAATTGAACTAAATTTTAAAGAAATGAGGTTAATTGGTGTGTTATAAACTTACACAAATTTAAAGATATTGATCTATCTATTATATTGTAAAAATTAGCGTAAGAAATATAGGTTTTGTAATTTCAATTAAAAAGACTAAGATGCTGAGTATCATTCACATCTAAGCTCTTTATTGTTTCTCACAAAGAATTATGCTCATTTGAAATATTTTTATAAAGGCTTTAAAAATTTTGAATATATTATTAAGACTTTAAAACATTTTTGTGTGGCATATAATCATAGATGATTTTTAATTTGATGGCAGCTTCGTCAAGTTTTACGAATTAAACGAAAACATTCACTAGCTTGTTGACGTTTTATTTGCCGCTAGTGTAAGCAGAACACTGATAAATATGTACTTTATACTAATTTCATAGGTGTCCAAATTTCTTTAAAAGAATATTCTTTATATCGTGTATATAATGTATAGAAATAACCATCACCATGTCAAAAATGAAAAAAAGGTGTTGTCAATTCTGGAATATTGAAATAAGTTCGAGCTTGGATAGCAATTTTTTTGCTGAAACTTCAGAAACTGATTTAGTGATTAAACTGTGAACGATTATTGATTTCTATGGGTTAAATTTCTGTTTAGTTTCTGTAAAATATATGAGTAAGGGTTTGGCATGCTTTCAGTGGAATCCGCATTATATCTATAGTTAGTGAGAAACAAAAGTTTTCATATTCGGTGTCACTAGCAGTTCGTATCCTTTGTCCGCTTGAGGGACGATTTAGCTACTCAAATGTAGGATTTCACTTCTCACTCGATTTACTATATTTTTTGGTATTTTGATCTAAAACCCAAACCCTAATAAAGTGATATAGTATGATGATATAAAATTTATATCAACTAAATGTTGTGAGTTCAACTGAAAGTATGTTTTATTTTTGTAGGAAACTTTATTTCAATTTTCTTTAAAACGACGAAAAAATTATTCTGAGAGATCAGGTAGACCTAGTGTTACCGTGAATGATGATTTATCGTAAGCGAAATTATCTTACTTTAGCTGTTTCCCGCGTTCCTAATATAGACATAACGGATGTCGTTTATTTAATGTTGAGAGTTTCCTTGGAACATTTTAGGGGATGCTTTAGAGAAACCACAAATGTGGCATATATAAAAATTACTTTTTACTTTTGTTGTAAAAATTATTTTTCGATTCTTTTTCTCTATATACAGCAAAAGAAACGTAGCTTGATGTTGAACGATCATTAAATTGCACTAGAAAATGGGAAATTGTATTCAAATAATGTTTAGACAATAGGGATCGCTACAATACGCAGTACGAATCATTTAGTTTAGAGTGTGCAATATTCAGCAATGCAGTTATAACGGAAAATCTAGTCGGCTATTTGTAAATATTTTGTGCACTAAATTTGTAACATATACAAAGTGGGTGTTTAGTGCGTAGATGGAGGATTGCCCCGTAACTACTAGAGATATAAAAACCAACTTGAGTATTACACGATCATTGTACCCACATTTTAAAAATATTTTCAAGCATCAAGACGATTCACCAAAAATCCTGATCCAAACTTGTGTTGTTTTCCGTAAATTCAAAAATTAGTAGATATTTGCATATCCGGATCCCCGTGACATTTATAACTAAAAATGTAGGGGTTTTAGGTGGCTAAGTCCGATCCTTCTTGGGATATTGTCAAATGTCGAAGTCAAGTCCTTTGGAGTCTTGTTGCTACTGCTCTACTCGATAATTATCGACTTACAAAACACGTACCAAACTTACCAACAAGCTTATTGGCGATTTCTCTCCGCGAAATGAAGCTTGGTTTTTCAAAATGACAGCCTGTACATTTTTTTCAAACTGATTGTTCGTGAAAACTAGATAATAAATGGTACACGGTTTTATAGGTATAAACCGAACCCTTCTTATAATACAGGACTTTTCACGACGACAGTACATTACACATTACTGAGAAAGTAAAAGGGATACAATTGTGAAAGTATGTACATAAAGCATTTTCGATAATTCGAGTCAATATAAAATATATTCGTCATGACAGCACTTCCAGTTATACCGGCAGTTGATATTACCTTTGTTATTTTAAATTTTTGCAGTTTTAGATGTACTCTTCATTTTAAGTCAAATTCGTTTAATAAACCATATCTCAATATTTTACAGTTTTTGAAGTATTAAGCTTTTTATGATTTTTTTGTAAAAAAAAGGATCAAATAATGTGCATTTGTATCTCAAAAATCTTGGAATTTCACTCGCAAACAAGCATTTTATGTCGAAACCCTCATTAAAAATCTCTAACGGCTGTCGACTTCGTCGAAATCCCCCGGTAATTAACTCGAATCCAAGCATACAAAACACGCCTCTCTCACACGCGCACATTATCACCACACTCTAACTTGCAGCCAAAATGTTCAGTTCTTTGTCTTCTACCCTTTCCCAATTTTCTATGTCTGTTATCCATTTCTTGTATCGTTGTCTAACCTGTGCGTTATATCTGTTTACTTATATCCCGCTCTTCACAAATTCTATACTACCCTACCAATCTAAACTATCGTCTTTCCCGTTCTTATACATGCAGTCTAACAGTCCTACTCTGTTCGTAGCCTTCTACCGTACTTTCCATTTCCTCTTTTAACCAATTTCTTATGCAAATACGCTGCATCTCCGTCTAGCTTATTTATCTTTAAAAATTTCTTTGTCTTACAGAAGTTTCAAAGTCAATGACAACTAACCATACGACATCTTTCGTTCTTTGCTATTTCATATAAAACACAGTATTTCTCTTTACATTATCGATCCATTTTTGTATATAACGTTCAACACCTTATCTAACATCAACCTGCCGTTGGTTTTTAACGATCTTTTCTCAGGAAACCTTGATATTTGTCGACAGGCTTTTAAATCAATACTATAAACGTATTTACACTGTTAAACCTTACTGGAAATATTTTGGTTCGTAGAAACTCCTAATAGCTAACTTGTTTATTGACTACACTTTCATTGCTAAACCCTTGAAAAATTATAAATGTCCCAGCTTTGTATTACCTTACACTAAGTTATGTACACAAATAAAATAATTAAGCTTTGAATATCCGTTACTTGAATTTACCCTCTTCAATTATCGATTTTTATGCTACAACATAAAAAGCTTGACTATCGCTAATTTTATATGATACTTATGTATTTAAACACACGGACTTATGCTTCCTACCTAAAAATTGTACTTAATCATTACCCTAATTTTAAAATGAAGCGAAATTAATTTTACAGCTTATCTTA
The DNA here is from genome assembly GCA_036346225.1 of Platerodrilus igneus. Classification (NCBI taxonomy): domain Eukaryota; kingdom Metazoa; phylum Arthropoda; class Insecta; order Coleoptera; family Lycidae; genus Platerodrilus; species Platerodrilus igneus. Next base: position 336,115 of record JARFIW010001146.1, read on the forward strand.
AATAATAAATTATTATGTTGTAGCTTTAAAAATTGTTATAAATTATTACTGGCCCTTTATATACATGATGAATCCTATTAAAATATTTAACTGACCTATCTATCCTTGTTTTAACCTAAAAATACATAGAAATATATCATCATCATTAGGTCTTCAGTACTGGAACTGGATTGACGCATACCATCATTGTTTCCTATTCTGAACTAACATACAGATTTTTTTGAAATTTGCAGTCTGCATCTATAACTATCTGATCTAGGTCTACATCTACCTCTTTTTTCCTATCTCTGCTTGTAATATATCCCATACTATTCCCCAAAAATGCCTTAGAACGTATTCCGCTCTTCTATTTCTTTTATCTTTTTCCCCAGATATCCTTGTTCCCCTACTATTTCTATAACCTATTTGTTATTATCTTTATCTGTCCATGCTATCGTCCTCATACATCTGAAGCACAGCATTTCAAAAGGCTGCTACCGTTTTTCTGTCTGCGTTTCAGACTGCCCGTATTTCATAGGCATACTGTGCTGTGCTCCACACATATGCTTTCAACAATTTTATTCTTGTTCTATGTTTGTTGTGTTTCCTCATAGGCGCTGTTCTTTCTTGTTAGATGCAGTTCGGTCACCTTCTATTGTTTTACAATTATATACCCTATTTCTCCGACCATTAGTGGTTGTGAAAGGAGGTAAGCAGCCTGTGGCTGCCAAGTTCCCTCAACACTTAACCATTTACCGATTTAATATATTTTCCAAAATATCTTTTCGCACAGTCATCATTAGTTGCAGATATTTCGCAACCAACAAATAGTTTATACTAGTTTATACTAATCATCAGATTTATCTGCGCTTATTTTTTCGTCATTAAGTTTTCCGTCTCAAAACTGGTTGGACACGTACCTGCACTTATTTATATTCTGAGCTAGCCTACATAGTTCCCTGAAATTCTCACACAGCATGTGTATACAGCTCGTTCTCCTTCTATTGTTTTCTAATTTTATGCCATATTTCACCGAGATTCAGTGAAGGGTGTTAAGCAACCTGTGGCTACCAAGATCCCCCTACACTTAGACATTTGCCGAAGTAATGGTTTTCCAGTAAATCCTTTCACACACTTAACATTATTCGAGAATATTGCCCAGCCAATTCTTGTAGTTACTTATAGTAATCATCATGTTTAAGCACAGTTATTTTTTCGTCATTAGTTTATCCATCTTGAAATTGGTTGGATGCGTACCTCCATTGACTTCTATTCTGGGCTAGCCTACACATCTCCCTGAAACCTCTACAGCCTACATCTTTTACTATCTGTGTGCAGTAGTCTAACCTAGGTCTGCCTCTTCTTCTCTTTTTCCCTATCTCTGCTTCTAATATATTCCGCACTATTCCCTCATACCGTATATGTGGCCTATCATCCTATCTCTCCTATTTTTACCTTTTTCCACATCTTTCTTTCTTTCCTTACCATTTTTAGTACCTCTTCGTTCTTAACTTTGTCTGTCCATGATATCTTCATCATACGCCTGTAGCACCACAGTTCAAAGGCTTCTACCTTTTTCTTGTCCGCTTTTTCTACTGTCCAGGATTCGCAGCCGTACAGTGCTGTGCTGCACACATATGTTTTAAGCAATTTTTCCTTGTTTTTATGTTTGTGGCCTTTGAGCACAGTAGTTGCTTTTTCTTGTTAAATATAGCATGACCTTGTGCTAATCTTTGTTTTATATCTTTTGTGCTTTTCCCATCTTGCGTTATTTGGTTTCCTAGGTAGCAGAAATCCTTAACCTCTTGTAAGTTCGTGTTACATACTTGTATTCTTGTTTTTGACTTATTTTCCCCACCTTTGCATACTAGAACTTTAGTTTTAGTTTTGTTAATTTTCATACCATATCTCTCTGTTAGAACCGCTTCCATTTCATTAAGAGCAGCTTCTAACTCTTCCTTGCTAGACGCTAATACCGCTATATCATCTGCAAATTTAAGCATATTAATTTTTTGTCCCTGCATACTAATTCCAAATGTCTTCTTGCATTTGACAGTATTCATTGCCTCTTCTATGTACAAGTTAAAAATCAATGAGGATAGGGCACATCCCTGTATCACCCCTTTCCTAATGTTTACTTCTCTACGTTTCTGCTCTAATTCTAATACGGTTGTTTGCTCTTTGTATAAGCTATGTACTATTCGTCTATCCCTATAACTCATTCCAATCTTTTTGAGTATTTCAAACATTTTGTTCCATTTTACATTGTCGAATGCTTTTTCCAGATCTACAAACCCTATTACATGCTTTCCCCTTTTTCTATTGTTTTCTCCATTATCACTCTCAGAGCTAAAATAGCCTCCCGTGTTCTCCTGTTTTGCCTAAACCCAAATTGGCCTTCTCCTAGTATTTCTTCCGCCCGTTTTTTCCATTCGTCTTTGCACAATTCTAGTTAATATTTATGACACGTGTGCTGTCAAACTTATTGTTCGAAAATTTTTACATCTATATTGGTATAGTTACTATGATGTTACGTTTGAAATCTTTGGGTATCTTACCTGTCTCATACATATAGCTTACAAGTTGGAAGAGACGTTCTGTTACTGCTTGTCCAGCGGCTTTTAGAGTTTCTGCTTGCACCTTATCTGTACCCGGCGCCTTACCATTTTTCAGACTCTTTAATTCTAATTCAAATTTATCTCTAAGTATAGGATATCCCAAGTCATCATTTTCAATGTCTGATTCCTGTTCTAATGCAGTTAGTTCCTCTCCTGCATATAAATTTCCTATATATTCTTGCCATCTACCCACTTTCTCTACGTTTTCTTTGATGACGTTTCCGTGTGCGTCCCTTATATTTTTGCTATACGGTTTTATATCCCTAAAATTCATTCTAATCAATTTGTATGCTTCGTCTGTCTTTCCTATTTCCATCTTCGTTTGTACCTCTTTGCACTTTTCATCAATCCGTTGTTCTTTAGCTTTCCTGCATTTTCGAATAATTTCCCATTTTATGGCTTTGTATCTCTGTTTTCCTGTTTCGTCTGATTTATTTTTGTATTTTCGTCTTTCTTCTATTAAATTCAGGATATCCTTTGTTATCCATGGTTTCTTATTTTCTTTCTGTGTATACCCCAGGATATCTCTGGCCGCCATGTCTAGGCTGGATTTAATGTTATTCCATTCTGTTTCTACTTCCTTAGTATCCGATATTTCCTGATATCTTTGAGCAATTCATTTGACTCTTTTCGAATCTTTCTTGAATATCTTTATCTTTTAGTTTCTCCAAGTCCAAGTGCCTTTTTCCGTTTCTTTTTGCACATTCTTAAATTTAAGTGCGGCCTTCATAAAAACGATGTTGTGGTCAGTATCTATATCTGCTTCTGGGCAGCTTCTACAGTCTTTTACTTGATTCCTAAACCGTTGTTTAACAAGAATGTAATCTATTTGATATCTTCCTATATCTCCTGGCATCTTTTACGTATATCGTCTTCTAGCATGATGTTGAAATAATGTGTTTGTGATGATTAAATTGATCTTGTCGCAAAATTCTACCAGCCTATTTCCCCTGTCGTTTCTCGTGCCTAAACCAAATAAACCTACTACCGCTTCTTCCCTACCCTCACCTACCACGGCATTAAAATCCCCCGTAATTATTAAATTTTCATGTCCTTTTACGTATCTTAATATGTCTTCGATATCTTTGTAGATGGCTTCTACTTCTTCGTCACTGTAGCTAGAGGTGGGCATGTATACTTGTATTATTACTGTATTTACCGATTTAGATTCTAATCTAACCATAAGTACTCTTTCGTTCTTTTGTAAGTAATTTTCTACACAGTATCCTATCTTTTACCACATAACTATCCCCACACGCAAATTTCCTTCTTCTGCTCCTGTATGAATTACCCTGAAGTCTCCATTCCAAAGATCCCCCCCCTCTGGCCTCCGAACTTCGCTGAACCCTACTATGTCTAGTGATAACCTATTCGTTTTGATTTTTAGGTTCTCTAGCTTACCTACTAGCTTCATACTTCTAACATTCCACGCTCCGAATCGCAGACTGTTCCCGACTCTTATTTTTAACTTTCCGATCGCATCCTCCAAAGTAGTCCTCTTCCGGAGATCTGACTGGGGGACTATTTTAACTCCGGAATCTTTTACCCCAGAGAATGTCATTATGTTTGTTACAATTTAAGTACGCTGTATCCTTGGAAGATAATGTGGTGGTCCCGTTGCCTTCCACATCGCGGTAGTGTGTCTTAGACTGCCATACCGGCTCCTATGGTCTCTGCCAATCTAACTACCAAAGGAACCGCTGCCCTCTTTCGGGGACCTGTCTTAGTCTGGTTCCTCACTAACGACCCTACTACTTTGGTTGGACCTGTAGTTTGGCTCTTTAGCTCATTAGAACACGCAAGCCTTTCTACCTATTCTAGTAATTTAGAACTTCGGCAAGGTGCAGGTCCATTCGAAATGGAGAAATATATATATATATATATATATATATATATATATATATATATATATTTTCTGTGTATCCTTAAATTGATCGAGCCTCTTCGAATTGGGCGTCAACTTTATGCCGTGGATCTCGGGTAAGAAATTGCGATACAAAAATATATTCGAAAATTTTATAAAATTTTCATATTCGACAATAAACAAAATTTTCAAAAATTACCTAATCAAAAAAATTATCCTTACCCGTTTTCCTTTTCTCCTCGGTTGAACGGCCTTCTTCAACTGCTTCCTGCTAGCTTGTAATATATATTAAAATTTGTGATTCTATCTTTATTATTTATTATTAACTTTATCCTTGTGACTATTAGCAAAAAAAATTACTCCCCAAATTTCCTAAACCCTAACCTGATATCGCAAGGTCGAGAATTTCTTCTTATTAATGTAAGCCCAAGGTAATGTTGGATGGAGAATGGCTTGAGATAAAGAAAAACTCTTAAGACATAAACGGCTAGTCGAGTGATAGCTCTGGGTAGATCATGAGCTTGGGTCATGGGTTGATAAAAGACCAAAAATATATTTAATGAGCGCCACCGTATTTTTCAATACAATAACCAACAAAATTTAACTGTGCTTGTATAAGGGGAATGCGGTAACCTTATCTTAACACCACTAACATAGCCATAAAACCTGAATTTCACACTTACCAAGACCTCAAACACCAGATGTCATACAGATGTCTCGGCTTTACCTGTGAACAAACAAGAGTACAACATGGACACCATTTGTGTCCTCAAAAATATTTGCCAAAAAATAAAATAGTAGAATTTAAGCTTCTAACATATATACTGAGGGAATTTGTTTTCATTACACACAATTTCTAATCCGGGATGACTTGCAATTTTTTGAATGTTAAATAATAAAACGTCTTTCAAAAACAAAATAGATTTGGATAAATTTCTGAATATATATATATATATATATATATATATATATATATATATATATATAAATATTATAACTAGTTTTTTACACAAGGTAAGTTGATAAATACTAACGTATTGTAATTAATAAGATGAAATAATAACCTGGACTTTTTAAGTAAAGCCCAAATGATCATTTCAAATTGAGTTAGTAATTGAAAGAAGGAAAATATAAGGCCTTGGACAGGATTTGAACCTGCATCTCAGTTTTGCCGGAACTGTGCGTTAACCAATTACGCTACCGAGGCCGATGGCTATAATTGGAAAATTTACAAATCCAAATCGTGTACAGTACCATATATAAACCTAACTTTCAATTACGTTTAGCATTTTTTGTCAATCATATCTGAAATTGTCAAGTTTTTGACTTATGTCAGATATAGACAGGAAGCAACGCTCTAAATCACGGCTATAAACCAAGTATTAATATAAATATTATAACTAGTTTTTTACACAAGGTAAGTTGATAAATACTAACTTAAAAAGTCTAGGTTATTATTTCATCTTATTAATTACTATATATATATATATATATATATATATATATATATATATATATATATATGTAACTGCAATATTTATGTTTGTATCTTTATAAAATTTTCTCATAAAAATTTTCTATAACAGAAATAGACTAGTGAAGTTTTGCATTCAAAATTAAGAAGATCTCTGAATGGATCTTTTCTATAAAATTTAATTAGATTGACGTAGAACTTCTAAGTTATTCATAATACATAAATTTCTTTCAATCAGCGAAGTACTTTCTTGATCTTCACAATAAAATTTAATTATCAAAGTGCAGACATTGTAGAATGTAATTATTCTAATTTATTTTTATTCAACAATAAGTACGCAAATTTCATATGTCGATGAAAGTGCAAGTTCATGACCTCAAAATCTTTAAACATATTTTAAATTAAATTAGGACAGCATATGGCGTCTAGATAGGAAAACTGAATCTATGTTTTTTTATATCTGACATAGGATGCCATTCACAACTTTATTAAATATACTATTTGCGTACATGTGCAAACATTCTGACAAGCAATCGATATATTATTTAATTCGCTGATTCCTCAAAAACTATTTTCTTTTTACGTTACTCAAATATTTAATGTTAGATAATTTATAGTAATTTACTGTATTTTCAAAGTTATTAAATCCTAAAAACACTCACGTGCTACGAAACTGCTCTGAACTAAAAATACTGGACCTTGACCTCAGCTGTCGGAAATTTCCATAAGCATCAAAGTTGTTTGGAATACAACGACTATATTACAAAACCAACCATAATATCCTTGTTTGATGTTATTCATCGGTAAGGCTGAAATATACGGAACACATGTGAAATCACCTTCTACGTTACTGCATGTTATATTAAATAGGACGAAACCATATATTCTTGCTTTAAAATATTGCCTTAAGAAATTGTTTTAAGTTACTATTGGAGATATTATACAAGATATGTCCTTAAGATATTGCACTAAGATGAAAAATATTAGTATAATCTATTTAATTAATATATACCAACTGTCTAAATGATGTCCAAAGAGGCTTCCATCTTCTTAGGCCTGTAGGGATCAACTGAACTGCTTGGAGCGAAGATTATCAAAAATCATGCTCACGCAACCGCTGTTAGGCTCGACCTCCAGACACCAAGAATTTATCAATTCTTTACTTTTTTCTAACTTTGTTAGAAGCCACGTGCTTACACACGGCCATCTCGACTTCACTTATCCTGCAAGCAGCCTGCCCTTTCGAACGCTGATAATGAAGTGCCAATTGACTACTTGACAGAGCTTAGTAACGAACTTTAGAGCATAAACGTAAAAGAATATATGTGTTATTATGAATTTTATAAATTAATTTCTATTGGACGGTAATTCACAAATTAAATATTTTAAATTGTAGCTGTTTTATTTTTATTTTATTGAACGAAATGTAACTAGAAAAAAAATACGTTACAAGCTCATTCGTATCTCCTCTTGGGTATCTAAATTCACTCGCATATTCTCAATCATACACACACTCTAGCAATAAAACCTCAAATACAATCAACATACAAGCTTTTATTTATAACTATTTACACATGAAATGCAATAATGTCTATATTCCATTAATCCTGTTACAGTTCAAAAAAACCTTATTTCATAATGTCCAGTATTTTATTTTTAAATCATTAAACACAGAAATTATACACGGAGTAAATGGGCATTGAATAATACCTTCGCTAAAATTCCTTCTTTACAATTTATTGATTCATTTTATTCTAAATAAACTCTGGGATAGGATGAGCTCAGAATACCCAGTCATTATGCATTTGCATACATTTAAAACAAATAACAAAACAAAGCCATGTACTCTTTACAAAAAATTTTATGTTCTGATGGAACGTTTAAAAGCTTTATAGAAACCTTCAACTTTTCAGTTATATACCATAATAAAGTTTTACACGTATTACGTTCAATACGTAACTAATACACACTACCTTGAAATTTCACGCTAACATTCTCCCAATATTCACAGTTTAAAAAGTCACAAATCAAATCGTTACCTGGAGAGTTTATAGTAGATCTCTGCTTTGAGGATGTTGCCGTCTATTTCTTTTTTCCGTTCTGCAGGTTGTTTCTAGCGGTTACTAGAAAATCTCCATCTCAATTGAACTGCAAACGTGGCCTCCCTGATGCAACCAATTCCAAATTCCATTTAAAATTATTTCTTCTTTAATTTAAATGCTTCGAACCACGTTATTTAAAGCGCGACACGAGTTGATTATAATTGAAGATGATATCTCTATTAAAAATAATTTCGGCACACTTAACCGCGTATTTAATTACGAGACTATCACTTTGTAATAAATTTAATAGATTTTGTAATACTTACAACTCGTGCTACTGCGATATGTTCTTTTGAGCGGTCGAAAACTTAAGGGCCTTTACTACGTTCTCTGAAATCATTTATACTCTTAGGGTGCCACCTCCTGGCCGCCTTTCATCCGAAATCCCCTATCTACAACAATACGTTCTTAAAAATTTTTGCACTCAGCCCCATTCTCACTCCACGAATTTTAATACCTCGTTATAAAATTTCCCGAATAATACGCTACACTAAGCTCTTGTTCGTTTCAAACTAGACTAAACATTTCAACCAATCGTAGACCTAGTAACGCTTCACAAATCCCTCCTTATATTATTAGTGTCTTTTACTTAGGCGTTTTATCCGTCCCTTTCTAATCTGGTCTGAGTGGTACAAATCGATATTCTTGACTATCGGCTATCTAAACACCACGTGGACTAGCGACGTGACTTTTAAATAATTCCTGGCTCGTATTTCCTGCTAAAGCATTCACCCGTTTCCAATATACGTAGAATCTTGGTTTGTTATCTACACAAATTATAAGAACGTGGCATTTAAAATTTGCAGGTGTTCGCTCCTAATGAACGTTTTAAATACAATTCTCCGAGCTTTGCTTCATGGTATTTTAACCCTCCTTTTAGCCGTTTGTTACGAACGCGTTTCACCTTGGATAAATACAGGCTTTATGCTTATTATATATCAATAATTATTCAATTTTATTCAATTAACTCCAATTAAATTAATAATGAATGGCATTGACTTCTACCATTTAATTTTTAGCAAAGCTATTAAATATTAATTATTATTTGTACAATTTGATTAATACCCGTTACTTAAAAATTGAATTAGTTAATATAAATTTCGCACGTAATTTCTGTTTGTTCCTTTATACAGGGTGTTTTGAACTTGCTTTGTTTATTTTTATTTTTAACAATATAAAAACCGCTATAATATATACATATATATACAGGGTGCCCACAATCTATCTCCGTACATGAGTAACTTTTTTATTATAGAAGATACAATGTTGGTTAAATTAGCAAAGTTGAAGAGAAATTTACGAGTAGTATGATGCTTTTTTGAAAACTCACGTAGATGCTCAACTTTTTTAGATATTTGAAAAAAACTGAAAATTTGCCATTTTCTTCAAACGCTAATAACTTTTAACGGTTTAACCTATAGAGAAAATAAAAACTGCTTGTAAGGTAACTTTTTACGTAGAATTCAATAGCGTATATGACAATTTTAATTGGAAATGGGTTTTCAAGCTACAAACATAACCTCACTTTTTTTAAATGGAAACCATAGTTCAATATAACCCAAGTGGAAAGGTTTTTCTTTTCTGATTACCCTGATGTAAGGGTTGATGTACTTATTTTCAGTAGTTTCTTCATAATAAAGAAAAAACGATTTATTTATTTGCGGACATCAAGGAGTCCATGGATACATATTTTAAATAAACAAAAAACAACTGGCATTTGTCAGATATTATTAGTTAAAGTGTTTATTTGCTCTGGGTTGCAAATTTTGTGTAGAAGACTTTTAAATTTATTTGATTATAATAGAGAATGTATACAAACGACGAAAAAAATGACATGCTCTTTTGTTACTATGCCTGTAACAGAAATTGTGATGCTGCTGGTGATATGTATTATGAAAGATATTTGGAAAGAAGGCAGCCAGATAAACGATTGTTTTCTAAATTAGAAAACAATTTAAAAAGGTTTGGTGCTTTTACAAAACCCAGTACTGATAAAAGAAAATTCAAAACTGATGATGAAGAACGTGTGTTAGCCTACATAAATTTTAAGCCAACAGCGTCCACCCGAGAAATTGCAATTGAGTGCGCTACTTCTACAGAAAAAGCTCGCCTAATTTTAAAACAAAACCGCTACAAACCATACAAAACCCATGTTAGCAATACACTGTATCATGGGGATTGTGAGAGAAGACAACAGTTTTGTAGGTGGTTTCTTAATGAAACAAATAATAATCCTGGTTTTAGTCACACTATTATATTTACCGACGAAGCAAAATTTACTAACAAAGGCATGTTTAACAGAAAAAATACAGTCTACTGGAGTCAGGAAAATCCCCATTTAACAGAAGAAAGGCGGGATCAACATCAATTTTCGATAAATGTGTGGTGGGCCATTTTTGGTAATAAAATACTTGGGCCTTTCTTCTATAATTATAATTTAAATGGTGTACGCTATTTAAATTTTCTACAAAACGAATTGCAAGAAATGCTCGATAATTTGCCACTTCATTTACTGCAAAACTTATATTATTTTCAGCATGACGGTGCACCTGCTCACAATGCTCAAACCGTTTCTGAATATCTTGATAATAGTTTTCCAAATTGGATTGGCAATGCAGGTGCTGTTCCATGGCCGGTAAGGTCACCAGAACTATCGCCACTGGATTTTTTTCTTTGGGGTACTGTAAAGGATGTAGTGTATGCTAAAAAATCCAATAACATTGAGCAACTCAAAGATAGTATTACAGCAGCTATTACAAGTATAAAACCACAAACGTTAAATAAGGTACGCCAAAACCTAATTAAAAGGTGCGAAATGTGTTTGCAAGCTAATGGAGGTCATTTTGAGCATATGTTAATGTAGGAGTGGGCATATTCGCATTAATTAATTTTTGTTTGCTTTGATTAAGTTATTTGTATTGTATGGATAGTTTATTTTTAAGTATTTTATTTTTCTTAGTTTATAATAAATTTAGTTACAATAAACTTGTGTTTCCATTATTGATTTTACACATTTTGTTTGTTTGTAATATGTATCCATGGACTCCTTGATGTCCGCAAATAAATAAATCGTTTTTCTTTATTATGAAGAAACTACTGAAAATAAGTACATCAACCCTTACATCAGGGTAATCAGAAAAGAAAACCTTTCCATTTGGGTTATATTGAACTATGGTTTCCATTTAAAAAAGTGAGGTTATGTTTGTAGCTTGAAAACCCATTTCCAATTAAAATTGTCATATACGCTATTGAATTCTACGTAAAAAGTTACCTTACAAGCAGTTTTTATTTTCTCTATAAGTTAAACCGTTAATAAGGTATTAGCGTTTGAAGAAAATGGCAAATTTCAGTTTTTTTCAAATATCTAAAAAAGCTGAGCATCTAGGTGAGTTTTCAAAAAAGCATCATACTACTCGTAAATTTCTCTTCAACTTTGCTAATTTAACCAATATTGTATCTTCTATAATAAAAAAGTTACCCATATACGGAGATAGATTGTGGGCACCCTGTATATATATATAAAATAAAATGTATCTGTAAACAAACTCTATGAAAATAATAGAGCCTATTGACGAATACAAATCGGGCTGGTAGTTATATAGCCATTCTAGATATCTAGATATCTAGATATCTAGATATCTAGATACTACCAGCCCGATTTGTATTCGTCAATAGGCTCTATTATTTGCATAGAGTTTGTTTACAGATACATCTTATTTTATATATTGTTCTACACAATTTATATATATATATATATATATATATATATATATATATTGTTATGATATCGCCGTACTTCGAAGTATTTAACGTTCAGTTTCCTGCTGCTGTCTTCCGTCTGTGTCTCTAAATAACCTAGAATACACTTTAGATTTCACACAATTCGTTTTAAATGCCTCGACTAGCTCAGTTCTCTCTACACAGAGTGCACGACGATACGATAACAGAGAATTTTTTGCCCCCCTTTTTCATATTACAGTTCCCACCTGAATGAGGTAAACAAAATTAACCAATTTATATAATAACCAAATATGTACAATTTGTAGTTCCACAACCTTTATAATATAATTGGCTATTTAAAAAATCTCCTGAATAAAAGTAACAATATAAACCAGTTTGTCCCTAAAATATGACTCCCTTAAATCCGTAGCAAAAATAACTCTGTATACTACTGAAGTACGTTGACGTTCAATGATTTCTTTTTTTTTACGTAATTTTCTACGTATCAAAAAAATTTTGATGACCCTTTACATAAATATCTCAATGCATACAAAAATATAAAATTTCCAAAAAGAAATTAATATCGCAAGCTTAAACTCCTTGTTGTGAATATGCGACTCTGCAAGCACCACAATTCTTAGAACTGCCACTGCGTGCTGTTGACCAGTGTCCTGGATTGTTTTTAGTTAGTTTTTCTTATTGATTTTGCTTGGTAGTACAGCTTGGTTAAACGTCCAGTTTAACACTTAATCATGTACTTAGTGGAATTTACTTCAATCTTTAGTTCAATAATTAGTTTAATACTAGGTTCAATACTCAGTGCAGTATATATATATATATATATATATATATATATATATATATATATATATATATTTAATGTAATACCTGGTGCCGTTTTTAAATCTCAACGACGAATTTCTGTTGTATATTTGCACTTGTACTATTATTTGAAATTTTTCAATCACCAACTTTCATTTATATTATTATTTTATTGGATATTTTAACTTCGCGTGTTATTTTGGTTTAAAGAAGTAGAGAGTGTGCCTTGGTCGTAGAAAGTCTGACCCTTTTTCAACTCGTGCGGTATTTAAAGGGTACGCCTAATCACCTGTTATAATTGGTTTGACAAGTTTATCTTGTTGATTGAGACGTTGCTTTTATCTAATCGTGCCAGCCTTCGGATGTCCATGTAGTTACCATCTTAATTTTTCGTCGCTATCCTTTAGCACATTACGTAGGCATCAAAATTTCACATTGTGGATTCCGTTAACCTTGATACCTTGTACCTGCTTAAGTCACGTCCTTTTATCTGTATCGGAATTTATTCAAATTTTCTGTTTAATTTTGCACGTAGTCAAGCGTATAGTTCCTTATTTTTGTTTACCAATCTGCCGAATTTTATTCGAATTTTATCGAGTTTCCAATTAAAGGATCACGTAGTCAAATTTATATTGGGATTCCTTAACAGAGGACGTAAATTAGATGCGTTTTTATTTACTTCCTGCGTTTATAAAACACATTTGTATGACTTTTGATGTTACTGATGCGCATTTATTTAAAGTTTATGAATGCATTACTATTCTTAAAAATTAATTGGATTGTGTACAAAGTTATTTATTTTACTAAATGTAATTGAATTCTTAAAGAACGATCTTCCTTTCATTGATTAAAGTTGGTTCTGAAGCTTATACAGTGTGTTTGATACTTGCTTTTTGTATAATTGGCGAATTGCCTGCTCTTTATAATAAAAATGTTTAATTTTCTAGACTTTGATGTCGTTTACATGGAGTGTACAGCTCTTGTGACTCTATATACGACTAAATAACCCTATTATCGTAGCAATATATATATATATATATATATATATATATATGTATAGTAGTCTTTTACACAAGATAAGTTGATTAATACTAACGTATTACAGTTAAAAAGATGAAATAATAACTTAGACTTTTATGCAATAAACCAAATGATCATTTCAAATCGAGCTAGTAATTGAAAAAACGAAAATATAAAGTTTTCGACAAGAATTGAACTTGTATTCTAGTCTTTCCGGTTCCATGCGTTTACTAATTACGCCACCGAGACCTATGACGGCAATTGGGAAATTTACAAATTTAAATCGTGTACACAACCATACAAAAACCTAACTTTTAATTACGTTTAGCATTTTTGTCAATCATATCTGACATTGTCAAGTTTTTGACTTTTGTCAGTGTAGACAGGAAGCAACGCTCGAAGTTACGGCTATAAGCCAAGTATTGAATAAATAAATATTTTAGGTAGTTTTTTACAAAAGGTAAGTTGATAAATACTAACGTATTACCGTTAATAAGATGAAATAGTAACTTAAACTTCTATGCAAAGCCTAAATAATCATTTCAAATTGAGCTAGTAATTGAAATATGGAAAATACTAAGTCCCAGACAGGACTCGAACTTAAACTTTCGCGGCCCATGTGTTTTCCAATTACGCCACCGAGACCGATGAAAGCAATTGGAAAATTTACAAATCTAAATCATGTACACAATCATACATCGTCGCTTCGCATCTATAAGTGACCTAAGTCAAAAGCTTGACACTGTCAGTAATAATTAAGAACAATGTCAAACGTAATTGAAAGTTAGACCAATGTATGGTTTTGTACATGATTTAGATTTGTAAATTTTCCAATTGCCATCGGTCTCGGTGAAGTAATTGGAAAACGCGTGATACAGGTTCGACTCCTGTCCGGAACCTTATTTTTCTACACTTCAGCACCCACACGCGCGCACAGACACAGACACACACACGCACACGCACACGCACACGCACACACACACACACGCACACGCACACATACACACCAGGGACTGTACGTGATCCTCCTGGTTTCCAGCTACCGACGGCCAGGACACGTATAAGAATGCGAACTTCTCGGTTTCTGATTTCCGGCTGCCGACGGTCGGAAGCTGGGAAGGAAAGCAGTCTCAAGGACATTACTATAGACAGAAACACACTCACGCACCCACACACACGCACAGACACAGACACACACACACACACACACACACACACGAGTATTTCCAAACGCAAGTAATATAAGATTAACCAACATAACTTAAGGTAGCAAATAATGATGTTAGATTTCTGAGTAACAGGTTTGCTGTAATTTTAGGTAGCAAACTAATTGTAACGTTAGAATAAATTAAAAAAAAAAACTTCAGTTACTAGCTGGATTTGAAATGTCATTTGGACTTTGCATAAAGGTCAAGTTATTATATGTGTGTATATATAGGGTTTAAATTAATTTTGTTATTGATAGCAGTTGTGCGCGTGATATACAACTGTTGCTTTCTGGTATTGTTTTAATTTAATTGACCAGCAAGATACTTTAGTTTATGTGAACATTTCTTGCAAACTCCTATTCTACGGCGGCATGTTTAAATGTCAGATATCGTAATATTTACAGATATACATTCTTTCTTTATTTAAATAAAGGGAATAATAGTATTGCCTCTACTGGTCTATTTTTGATTTTACTGGACATGCTAGTGTTCTACCCTTGACTGTTTTAATATAACACTGTTTTATGTAAACTAATCCTTTTCCCTACAATAAGCGGACTACGTCGAGTCACAGTTTGAACACCCCTATCAATCGTCGACTGTGTTTAGCACGGCCTACTTGTTATTTTGTTGCGGTGACTTATTATGGTCTTCTCTTCTCTTTCTTCGGTTTCCACCAAACGAGTTGGAATTGCCGTAATAGAACCAGTGGCGTAGCTAAGGAATGAGGGCCTCCCCGCGAAAATAACAAGGGGCCCCTATATATAATTTAAAATAAAGTAAATATATTAAAGAAAAAAGAAATCGCTGTCCATGGCGGTTATATACATATTAAACTTTTGATTTAGTCATACCAAATCGCCTAAATTTTAACAAAAGAAGTTTATCGACTAAACTTTGCAAATTAATTTTTTGTGTATGTTCTTGTTCTATACTTAATACTGTTAAATCGCTTAACGTAGTTTGAATATTATTACTTCTTAAGTATGTTTTAATTAATTTTAATTTAGAAAAATTCCTTTCGGCAGCTGCTGACGTTATAAATACAACGGATAAGATAACCAAGTTGTCGTGAGTTCCAGTCAGACCTCAAGAGAATAAACATCGCAAGAGAACGACTAGAATCTGCATGCAGCGAGAAACTTCAGTTCAGTTCTACAGATTTCCACGAGTGAGCTAAACTTCTAGCTGCTGAAAAGGTGTACATCACGCGCTCCGGCACTTGGTGTACACCATCGTCATTAACCCCTTTTTTCAGAGCGAACCAATGTCAGCAAAGGATTTCCTGAAGGCACGGGCATCCGTCACAATCACTGATGACATTTCCGACATAGATTCTACACGCAGACAACGAGAGGACCGATCATCTTCGGAAACCGAAAGCAAGAAGAAGCAGGAATCCGACACCCATGAATACGAATCAAACCAAAGACATCCACCGCAACTACTACACCACGACTTCGATCACGGCAGACCTGGACAAACCATCGACTAGCAGAAGCTATGCCAACGCCGCCGCCACCATCTCCACCATGGACACTTCAGATACCGAAAGACGTTTACAGCCTCAGACACGGACAAACAGTAACCGCATCCCTCCTATTTTCATCGAGAGGTTCCCTAACTTCATTGAGCACGTCAAGGAGCTAAACCGTCATCTACAAAACAATGTCGACATCCGAGTATCTGGGTAAGGAACAAGAATAATACCCACCGACAGTACGCAATTCAAATACCTGCAGGACTATTTAAAGAAGAACAACATCGAGCACTACATATACACCATCAGATTTGAACGCGAACTCAAAATAGTCATCAAGAGCTTAACAGTCAACATCACGACAGAAGACATCAAGACCGAACTCACCGACATGGGTATAAAATTATCTACGTGACTAAGCTACAGAATAAAAAACGAGAATAATGCAACACCGTCCTCGTATCTTTCGAGAACAACCCGACATCTACTAAAATCTATAACTTGACTACGTAACTCTACTGCAGCCACATTAAAGTTGCCGCATTCGAAAGCAGGGTGGAGCTCCCACAATGCTTTTCGTGCCAGCGATTTGGACATTCTAGCTTAAATTGCGGATACAAACCTCGCTGTGTCAAATGCGCCAAGCAGCACCTGGCAGCGGATTGCTAGAAAAGCAGCGAGTTACCACCTATATGCGCCAACTGCAGTGACCCACATCCGGCTAACTACCGAAATTGCCCTGCATACTAGGAACAACTGCGCAAGAGATATACTGCCGCTACTCAGCAACGACGCAACCCACCAACAGCACAAGAAACCGACAACGAAGGATTCACTACAAGCAGAAATGGACGACACGCAGCTCGACAGACCGCCACAATAATTACCCCAAAGATCATCGACAAAGACGACACCAGTACTACAGAAAACGAAGAGCAATCAAGCTCCTAAGAAGAACCACGCAGAAAAGCTAAACAAAACAAAAGCAGGAGCCGATG
Source organism: Platerodrilus igneus (assembly GCA_036346225.1). NCBI lineage: Eukaryota > Metazoa > Arthropoda > Insecta > Coleoptera > Lycidae > Platerodrilus > Platerodrilus igneus. The sequence goes on from JARFIW010001146.1 coordinate 353,400, forward strand.
TGAAAAGAAGAAAGCCATCATTAACCCAAGGAATCAACAAAGACGAGTAGCAAAGCAACAGAACAACTAAAACACCTTTCACACAACCTCAAGCAGAGCCGTCCATTAGCGTCACCGCGACACTACTTTGTAACAAAATACTGCAATGAGCGCAAAGACTAATTAGTGCCTATATGGCTGGAACATTCGAAACTGCCTTACTATGGACAGTAATGTGCGATATACTGAAAGCTTATAATGAACCATAGACCAATACCAAGAAACTTAGTACTCCTTTTCTAGAACGCCAACGGGATACGGAACAGGTTGACCGAACTGAAACACTTCCTACAGCATCAGAACGTGGACGTCACAATGATTGTGGTAACCAAATTACCCGCACACAAACAACTCAGTCTGGCAAATTACAACATTTACAGGAAAGAACGCGACTTAAAACCATGGCAACCAGCAGACGGAGGAGTTGCCGTATTGATACACGACCGACTACTACACGAAAAACTCCAACTACACTCGACTGCTTTAGACAGCGTGTGCGTATGGTTCAAAGCCAACGGGCAATTCGTTTAAGCAATATCTGTCTACAGAAGTCCAACCAGCACGGAAGTACGCCTTGACGACATCGACGATCTACTACAAGGAGATACACCGACAATAATCTCAGGAGACCTAAATGCCAAACACTAAGCCTGGGGAGCAATAACTACCAATTAGGGCGGCCCCATTCTCTACACACACTCTCTCGGCAAGGACATCGACATTGTAACACCGAACGTACCGACAAAAATCCCACCGCACAGAACACAGAAAGCAGAAAGAACATACTATACCCGCTGGACATAGAGGCTCTTAAAGATCTTAGTTCGGATCATCTACCAATCATCACCGAAATTCAGATACCACCACAGACGACACACAGGCGTTTTAGGATAAGACAATTGGCTAAAGTTCAACGAGGCTTTCCAAAGGAAAATCACTGACGGGAACCCAGACATAAACAGCACACAAGATATTGACGAGTCACTACAGTATCTCACGAAGACCATCCAAGAATCAATGCAACAGTGTTCCGGAAAGACAGCTACCCGAGACAAAAAACCTGGCATCCCACGAGGCCATCAACGAGAAGGAAACCCTCCTCAGAAGGTGGAAGAATACACGAGATCCACAAGTAAAAACGTTACTTAACCGAAAGCAGCGCGCAATCAAGATCATGCTGGATGAACATTACGACGAATCCTGGACTAACCACGTTAACTACACAATGTAAACAGAAGGAAAATTGTACAGACTAAACCATCGACTTATGACACGGAAGAATCCTGGCCCCGTACCGCTACAAGGAGAAAACGGAATGCTGTACAGCGCCAAAGAACGAACAGCCAAATTCGCCGAAGTTCTCCAAAAAACGTGTTCAGAAAACCCAACAACAGACAATATATTCACTAACTTCGTAAACACAAGAGTAGATTAAAAACTATCGGCACCGGCAGAGAACGACATCCTCCACATCACTCAACAAGAAATTAAATAAGTTATCACTAGATAAAGTAACAGGAAAGCTCCAGGAAAAGACAGAATCACGCACATGACGCTAAAACACATAACAAAAAAGACACTGGTGTTCATCACAAAAATCCTCAACAGCATGATCAACCACAAATACTTCCCACACTTATGAAAAACGGCGATAGTGGTAATGATTTCAAAGCCAAGAAAAAAAAAGATGGACGCCGATACAAGTCATCGTAGTAATAAACAACATAGTCACCAACTACAACCTAGGCCTAACCACAGTCGCTATCGCCCTAAATATCAAAAACTCCTTTGACAAGGTATGGATCAACGGACTGCTGTTTAAGGTTGCCACCATCTACAACCTTCCGACGCCTTACATCCAATTGATAAGAAGTGGCCTGACCAATAGGAAGATACAGGTGAAAGTAGGAGACATCCTGTCACAAGAAATGCCGGCGTCCCACAAGGAGGCTGTCTTTCACCAACGCTATTCAATGCATACATCCAAAACCTACCATGCTGTCAACGAGTCTTCTGCGCCATGTACGCCAACGACACCTGCTCTTGGCAACTGGACGAAACGCTAAGAGAAAACAGCAACAAGAATGCAAAAACAGCTCGACGTACTACTGGATTGGTTCCAACAGTGAAAAATTAAATTAAACGTTCAGAAGACTGAAGCCATATTATTCTCCAGACGCAAGAAAAAGCAAAAACCACCGACGCTAGAAAACCAAGAGCTAGTTTGGAGCTAATCAATAAAATACCTGGGAGGGGGGGGCGCACACATCGACAAGCAGTTAACATTCAACAATCACATCACTGAAACGACAAACAAAACTTGAAAAGCAAAAGGTTTCATTCACGGAATACTCGTCCACAAAAATAGACTACCAATGGACATCAAACTTCAGACTTACAAGATATACTTACGACCCATACTAACTTACGAATCGGCGGCATGGTGCACCTACATTTCAAAAACAAACAAAATCAAACTTGAAGCATTCCAAAACAAGACCGTTAGGACCATCACAGGAGCACTATGGTTCGTTAGAAATGAAATCCTAAGTCAGGACCTTAGGCTACAAATGTGTAACATATAAATGTTCGGTAAAATTTGGTTATTAACCTTAGCGCGCTGTAGCTGTTATTTTAGTTGTTATCTAACAACATTTACATAATTCATTCAGTTATTATTACATATTTAATAATCAATAAACTCACAAAGCACATTTTAATCCTAATTACAAGTAAAATATACAAATTACATATTCCTTTTGATAACATTTATATATACAAACTTGTTAACGTGTTCCTACATCGTAAAGTATCTAAGATTTTAAAATCGTTCCGACGATTGGCGATCGTTTATCACTTTTCGTTTAGTAGTTAAACTGAAAGGTCGCCCCGTGTTGGAAATGCTCAACATGTGCAGGAAAACCAAGTCTTCCTGGCGACGACGTCGTAATCGACGAGCAGTCTGTTGAAGTTGTCCATGACAACTATATTAATAATGTAGTGTACAAATCGCTTAGCGAACGGTTTGTATAAATAAATTAGAATGTGAAATTAATTATTTTATTTTAGTGCAACTTTTAACCTACTACTTTTAACGTACAACTTTAATAACGTACAACTGTAATCCCGTATAATTCTGATCCCGTATAATTCTGACCGTAAGGCTTTGATGCCGTGTAATTTTATAATCAAGAAATATGAAACTTTGATACCGAAATAAGGATGGTTTTGTAGTAATTTTGGAGGAGACTTCACTTTAATTTATGGAACTCGTTTAGCAGGCAAAGCCGTAAACTACTGTGTTCCACATGTGACGGATGTTGCTTGTAACCAGCCCGTTCTACTAATGCACAGGTCGATTCAAGGTTGCAGGTCATTGCCGCGTCGGTAAGAATGTATTTGTTATAACATAAGGCGGACGTTACAAAGTCCACTGCGTATATTGTGCATGCAATAATATGCTTATAAAATTTGTTTTACATTACGTTGCTTTATGCAACTTAATATCACTTGTATAATTGTTTTGTGAATTGAATTTAAAAATCCCTTTGTAATGTATAAAGTCCAATGAGTACCGTAACTTATATTTCTTATTAATAGCGTGTTCAAATTATACTTCATATCTGACCGATTGTACAGGTGTGGATATACCTCCTCAGTTATCTTGTTTTGACAAATTGAAGTATTAATATGTTAAATTATAACACTTGAAAGCTATATCATGTAAATTGGAATTTAAAGTAATCTGATTATTGTTGATTTTTGCCAAACGTTTATTAAGCAATATATAAACACTGTGAGGTCGCGTAGCGCTACAAGACTAATTTATAAAATATAAAATGTCAATAATTAAATTTCTCACTTACAAATCATTTTCATAAGAATTAAAATTTTTTAATAATGTTATTTTCATGATGTTAATTACTTTGCTTTAAAGAGAATACAGAATTATTTTATTGGACTTCAGTTCATTTTTCAATAATATTAAATTCTCCCAAAAATTGGTACGGTGTTTACAAAGTAAACTTATCCGAAAAAGTATCCGTAAAATATATATTATATATATATATATATATATATATATATATATATATATATATATATGGGTGTCTATGTTGGTAGAAACTATGTTTCAGAGTCACCCCACTCAACATTAGATGTTTGAAGAACACCAGCAGATGTAAGTATGATATGTGTGACTATCAAACTTTGTATTCAAAGTGGTTTATGCTAATATAGGTTTCCAAATTTTCCTTTAAGCAAATTCATTTAGTTACTTGCTTTATAAAAAATTTAGGTGGCGTCCTTTATTCTGTTTCTTTCAATTCAAATATACCCACTGACCCAATCTCATGCAACCGTGGGCCAGAAAACCCAGCTAGTTCAATGTCTTTAGAGTGTTCTTTAACTATAAGCCAATTTCCATCCAAACCTTACCCTGGGCTTAATACAAATAGATAAGAATTCTCGATAGGTAATGTTAATCTACCACAATTTGCTGTGGTATAGATTGACAGAAAAAATATACATAATATACGCTAGAAAACTACTTCAAGACGCTGACGTCAAGTATATACGAAAAAATCGACAACTCAGATATCGAACACATTCAACACATCGCACCTCCGCTAGACGGAAATCCACACAAACGCAAGACAATACTCAGAAGCATATTAGATGGCTGAGCTATAAACACATATACCAAGTACACAAATACTCCCGCCAGTAAGACCGGCGCGAGGAAACGATTTCACATCCTCTGCGAGCAGAGAATCAGACTTATAAAGCAGTAAAATCAGTTAGCAACGAGACAGTCAGAATCAATTGATTAATGCTGTAAAAGTAAGTTGGACTTGAGAGGTCCAGGATTGACTAAGCTGAGACCAAGTTGTTCTATATAAAAATAAGAATTCTGATTTGTTTTGTAGGTCTTTAGTGGTAAGTATAACTATAGATGAAACACTGGGGTCCTTGTTTTTATTTAATAATCTTTAAACGAAGTCGACATCGTTTATTTCACTATGCTAGGACTGGACCGGGGCCTTTTAATGTTTTTGGCCCCCTGCATTGCGGGATCTGCGGGGGCCTTAATTACGCCACTGAATAGAACCCTGAAGTGAGCAATGGACTACAACATGAAAACCAACGCCACCGTCCGATCACTTAACATCATGTATCACCTTGCACAGAAACCGACTTTGACTCTAGTCGCAAACCAATTTCAGTACACTGAACTACGAAGTAAACGCAACACACTACTAACTACTTTAAACTATCACTAACAGTTTACGAACTATAAGATCTTGAGTTATATTTAGTTTGTGTTATTTGTTATATTGATGTTAACTCTTAATATTAATTGTAAATACATTTGATACAAGCAACTAGCTCTCTTTACACTTAGTCACCACTATGGTAATAAATTACGTGGAAAATTAAAAAAAATATATTCAAAAAGTTTATATATTTGTTTGCTACATTTAATTAAATTCAATTGAAAATATTCAGAGTAGCTTATTATAAAGGAGTTTAAAAATATAGTTTATCACGCTTCACCAAAGAACTAATATATTGATATTTCTTAAAAGCCGTTTAATAAATAGCCTTTTTCCTACTAATTTTCTGTTTGCAAAAGTAAGAATCATTTCAACTTTATCCCCAATTATGTTTTAGATCCAGTTGTAAAAATGAAATATATTATATTCAATTAGTCCATATCATTATATGCTATTCACACAAATCTATAATCACTATAGGGATTTTTATTCTATTACATCTATTTAATGTGATAAATGGATTGCGTTGAGAATCATCAATCTTTCAGTATCTTTTTGAGCGCCCCTGACATCACAAAGCTCCCTTAAATATTACATACTAAAGGCATGGGTTCAGCCCGTTTAATATCCATTCAAGATATTCTGAAGACCAGTGTTTGCTCACCGCTTATTTAACTGTTTATACAGATATTGATGAATTCTCGAATGCAAAATTTAATTATTATAGCGCATGGAGATTCACCTCCTATCATTTCCATTCTGCATTGGCATTTCCATTTATTTCATTGTTGTGATAAATCATATTTTAGCTCTAAATCCGTTTATTGGTAGTTAGAAACAGTTTAAATTAGAGATTTATACGGCTGACTTAAATGCGTATGTGTGTATTACATCTACAATGAATTTCAAACGTTTATAAAAGATATTATCCGACATTTGCAATTTATTCAAATTTAAAAGCAATTGGATAGGTTGTTGTATAAGTTGTGCAATAAGCAAATTCCTTTAGTACTGACCCTCTTTATGTAGAATAATAAAATTTTGTTTAGTTTTTCGTCATCATAGGTTCATTGAAAAAATTTTATATTGACCCATTTACTTTCTCCTCTGTGCTTGAAGGCATTTAAAATATCTTTTGTACGCAGTGTAACCTTGTAACTTGTAACCTTTTTGTTATCGGTATATGTTCAATATGCGAGAGATTTTTTTGTAGGGTGTTTTTCAAAATTGCATTACTGATAGTGATTTTACCACGAGAGCAATCCTCTCATCAAAAAACGCAGAATCCCTCCTTAGCAAGTTTTGCAATAAGTGTCGCTGCAATAAAGTAATCCCTCTAGATATCACCGGTCGCTGCCATTGACATGACTAAACACAAAATAAATTTTGACTCTTCAGCTCACTGGCTCTAGGTCATCGAATTTTGTTCTTGTTCTTACTGATGATGTCTTTGCTAATTGTAATATAGCATATTTCCCATAAGAATTACACAAATTCGCTTAATTACCATTAAGAACAGAAATAATTAATTTAAGAACGTCCATACCACTTTGAAAACATTTCCGTAGATCAAAATCAAACAACGTTGAGCGTAGTAAATCTTTGGAGGTATAATCGTTCATGCGTTTTTCTCATTGTGCATAGCTAAAAATTTATGACAATGTAAGTGCAAGAGGAAAAGCCAAACACTTTTGTTTGGTACATCTATATTGTAACATGCCATTTTGTCTAAGTCTACGATAGCGCATTCATTATGTATACATTTGTATATAGGAAACACATTGATAAATTTTAGCTAGGTTAATAACCGCGGTAAGAAATATACGAACAATTTTATAGAAGCTGTGTGGTTTACAATTTACTAATAAGAGTATTTGATTAGTAAAATATGGGCATAAATAGTAAAGTACTTGGTACATTCTTTTACAACCAGTAATTAAAAACCGGGACTTCACCATAAACATACTAAATTCGACAAACACAATCGTATTTTCCATAACTGTCTATCTTACGCTCTTGGATATGGCAATATTCTCACATTGTGCAAAGGTACCAGCATTATAATAAATTACCAGAAACAGGCAGAAGCCCATAAAATAATATAATTTAAAATGTATCAGGTCTACGCGATTACGCAAATGTTCAGTAGTAAATCGCAACCGCAGGAGTACCTTATGTATCCATATACCCAAAAATTCTTGACCACTAACCACAAGCTCAATATAAAATAATCAATGCAACAAAATTGGAGTGTCTCGTTCCCCCAATTCAGACCAGTTTCTACTCCAATTATTCGCTCGTTCAGCTTCAGTTTACAGTTACTCATTGAGTTACCCAAATAGGATGTAAAAATTCTGCGCCAGGTGGATTCTTCAGGTATTTCGGTTGGATCCAGGAATTATTTGGATATACTTATTGAACTTCTCCAGGCCAGATGTTTGGATTCTTTTGTTCAACTTTTCCAGTTCGGATCCAAAAATTATTTGGAGTTCTTCGTTCGACTTCTCCAGGTCGAATCCAGAAATTACTTGGATATACAGGGTTATTACAAATGAAATAGACAGTTTGGATAGGTTATAGAAAGTTTATTTTTGAAAATTTAAGATTATTACTTATATGATTATAAAGAAGAAATGATTAAGTTTTTATTTAAAATTTTTACAAATGTTCAATGTGTGCACCTTTGGTAACACGACAGATATCAACACGGTAGTCGAATTCTTGCCACACGCTATTAAGCATGTAACGGTCAACTGTAGCAAGAGTATTTGTGATACGTTGTTTAAGTTCGTCGATATCAACAGGAAGCGGTGGTATGAAAAATTTATCTTTTACATAACCCCGTAAGAAATAGTCGCAGGGTGTTAAATCTGGACTACGAGGTGGCCACGGCTTAAGCACAAGGTTTTCCTCACTTGCACGGCCGATCCATCGTCTAGGAAGATGTTCATCCAGATATTTTTTGACCTGTAAGTGCCAGTGAGGCGGAGCTCCATCTTGTACAAAAACGAAGTTATCACTATCTTCCTGTAGTTGAGGCATTAACCATTCATGTAACATGTATTACTCATGTAACATAAATTACTCCGGTTATTGACACTTCGTGAAAGAAGAACGGTGCGTAAACCTTTTCACGAGATAAAGCGCAAAACACGTTTAACTTTAGGGGAATCGCGTATATGTTGTAAAGTCGCTCTTGGGTTTTCTGTGCCCTATATCCTTACATTATGTCTATTAACTTTTCCACTAATGTGAAAGGTACATTCGTCACTGAAAATTAGGCGATTAAAGAATGTGTCATCATTTTCGAGGCATTGTTGCATCTCCAGACAAAAATTGTTCGTACGACTTTATCAGCGGCATTTAAACTTTGTACTAACTGCAATTTATACAGTTTCATTTTCAAACGTTTCCGCAGAATTTTCCACACAGTAGGTTGAGAAATTTGCAATTCTATACTTGCTGATGTAGTCGATTGTCTTGGACTTCGTAAATAAACGTCACGAACACTATCGATTTGTTCTTTTGTAACAGGAGGTCTTCCAGTACTCTTTCTTTTACACAGACATCCACTATTTTCGAAACGTTTATACCAATCATAGATTGATTGCCTTGTTGGTGGTGTTTTATCGTATTTTGTTCTGAAATGACGCTGCACAACAGTAACAGACTTTGTTTTGGCTAATTCAAGAACACAATAAGCTTTCTCCACTTTAGTAGCGGCCATTTTGCTAGACTGGTCGTTGTTTTAACAGCAGTACCAACCTAACAGTTGTACCAACATAAACTTTAAGAAATTCCCTATAAACCTATCTCGCTTACTATATTCAAATACACCTGTCTGATTTTTTAAAGGCTATCCAAACTGTCTATTTCATTTGTAATAACCCTGTACTTATTGAACTTTTCCCGGTTAGATCCAGAAGTTGTTTGGAGACCTTTGTTAATATAAATCTTAAAACCTATTTTAAAGCAACCTTTTATAACTTACTTTTTTGAGGATTAAACGACGAACCTTGTTTAATTATTCACTATCACCATATTTAAATTATTAATTATAAAATCATTTGCAACTATATCACGTAAATATTAAGTTAGGTGATGTGGACCGTGCCTTCATTAGAGTCAAACTGATTTGTTTACGAAATCCTGTGGTTCTCCAGCTCGGATCCAGAAATTGTTTGGAGTTTTTTATTCAACTTCTCTAGGTCGGATCCAGAAATTACTTGAATATACTTATTGAACTTCTCCTGGTTGGATCAAGAAATTGTTTGAAGTTCTTTGTTAATATAAATATTAAAATCTATTTTAAAGCAATCTTTTATAACTTACGTTTTTGAGGATTAACGACGAACCTTGTTTAATTATTCACTGTTACCACATTTAAACTATTAATTATAAAATCACTTGCAATTATATCACGTAAATATTTTATATCAGGTGGCGTGACCGTGTCTTCATTAGAGTCACACTGATTTGTTTACGAAATCCTGTGGTATTTAAAGAAAACGCCTATCTGTTTGCAATTAGTCGGTCAAGCGCATAATTCGTTGATTACCGCCTTGTACCTTGATTTTCACATGCAGGCTTGGGTATTTCTATAAAACTTCCATATATAACGAAGTCGAAATGCCCTTTATTGCACATAGGATTTCAGGTTATTTGTATAAATGTGTTGGAATTTGACATTTTCCATGGTCTTTTAAATCACGTACGCTTAGTTTGTACAGCAAATTTGTTGAACTTTGTTTTATCCTCAGGCTGTTATTATTTTCAAATTATCAAGGTGTTAGATTTTTATACTTTTTGGTCAAGTAGCATTATATTTATGGATGTACGAAATTATATGCGTTTATCTGTTTTACGCATGGACAAACTTGCTCGTTTAAATAGAATTTCTTGTATAATAATGATGCACTAGTCGCGCGTATTGCTTAAGGGCTTCTGTCCATGTGGTTTTATGACTTGCAAGGTTTATTTAGTTGAATCTTTACGAATACTCTTCTTTTCTTTGAATATAATTATTATTATAGTTTATACACAGGGCGTTAGTATTTGCCTTTTTTCCTAATCGTCAAATTTCGCCTTTTTCTTGATAAAATGTCTAGTTTTCTGAACCCTCACGATGTTTATATAAAGCGGACTATCCTAGTGACTTTATATACTCCTAAATGATCCTATTATCATAGCATTTTCTCCCAAATTAAAACATAAAATTTTTTACTTATGCTATTTTTGGCGCCCAACGAGCTGACGACATTCACATTGGTCCAAAAATTCTTTTGCTTTTACTTTCTTTATTTACACAAACCCCTAATTACTTTTACAACTCATTCCCTATTGTAATCTAACTTATCTTACAACTAAACCCCTATTTACATGTACTTATTGCTCTTTCTAACCATATTTGTCAAAAATTTATCCTATTATGACCATTAAGCTAATTCCTATTTATGTCTATCCTTATTCTATTTTATTTGTTCAATCCTAACGCTAATTTCTATGTACCTATGCTTCTTCCTATTTATATCAACTTATTCTAAGTATAGTTGTATTTTAGTATTCCCAGTAAGCCCTCAGAAATTTACCCTTTCTCAAAGTTTAACCTATATTTCTATCAATTTTAATTCTGACTTTATTAATTTTGAGTGTTTCTCCAATAATGCACTAACCCTACCTTTTATTTTACCTGGACAATCTTTATCTGCATTCCCCGCATTATCTAAGTTCCCCTCAAATTGATTTATATTTACACATTCATTATTTACCCTAAATTCTTCATCCCACATGATGCATTCCCCTTTGTATATCACCTCCTTGCTTTCCGCATTTATTTTTATCCCCAACTTATCTATAACATCATTTCCCATATAGTATCCAATTTTAATCCAGGTACAATCATGTATTCATTTTCAAATTTCTCCTTTCCTAGCTCACACTTTTGAATCACTATGTTGTTTATGCTAGCAAACTTTCTATTGTTTCGTGCTACTAAATTACACTTTCTCATCGGCATCATTTTTTTCATTAACTTTTCACGTATAACAAAATCTTTTAAAACAAGCGACACTTCCGCTTCGTTATCGATGAGTATCTTCATTACGTTGTTCACTACATTTAAATTAGTTATAGACAATAAGTTTCTACTAAAATCATTTTCCACTTCAAGATTTATGAATTCACGCTGATATTCGTATTGATTTATTTCTAAGAGCCTATTTAGTTTGTCTTGATTTCAAAATTTGTATTCGTTGTAGATAGGCCTGGGTGATTCGTAACCTCTGCGTAAGTGCGACTAATCCTTCTTGGTTCCGTTGTCCCTTCCTCGTGTCCTTGGTTATTTTCATTTCAGTTACTATTCCTATCCAGGTCTGTTCTGTTTGTCTCTCGCCATGGTCCGTTACTCACATTCCAGTTACGTCTAGGGTTACTGTTGTAATTGTTCCTAAAATTTCCCCTGTAGTTGTGATTGGTTTTTTGATAATTCACTCGGTCAATTGGCATTATTCTGGGCATTCTCTCTAAGTTTACGGATTAAATATTCGTTCAACCTTCCTCCCTATGGTTCAGTGCCATTACATCGTATCGCTGCAAGTATTCTAAAAATATATCACGATCCATTATGTTTCGTAGCGCGATATACTGCCTCACTCACCTCTACTTCAAATTATCCTGCTAGATATTTAAGGATCTGTTTCTCTTGTAACAGAGGATCCAATTGTTAGGCTATACTAAATTTCTTGATCGCGTACTGTTCCCTAGTTACACCTAAATTTCGACTGTACCTCCCCATGATTAAATCATCTCTCACCTTATATTGTTGATTATCCCCCCAAAAGTGTCTTAAAAATTTATATTTAGAATCCTGGAATGTTTTTAACTCGTCCTTGATTGGATCAAACCATGTTTCTGTATTCCCTTTTAACATAGCTCTTCCTAAATTCAACTTGTACTGTTCATTCGTTATGCCCTGTGTCAGTGTTTTAATATCATTTAAAAATAATTTTGGATTAAGTTTGTTGTTCCCAGAAAATTTTGAATATTGATCCAATGTTAAATTTGGATGATTTATCCTTAAGGGTTCCTGGTTATACGTCATCCTGTTCCTGCTAAAATTCACTACGTTAATTTTTAAATCATGTATTTCTTTATTTACTATGCGAAATTCCGTTTCACAATTCCTTTCAACGTGTTGCACTTTTTCCCCTAAGTTCATAATTCTTTCGTTTGTCTCCCTTTCATTGGTCTCTTGTATTGATCTTACTTTAATGACCTTGTCCCTTACGCAATCCATATCTTTTCTGATAGTTTTAACTTTATTTTGTATTTGTAATCGCATCTCTTCCACTTTTTGATTCGTCTCCCTTAGACCATCACTTAACTTTTCTATTCTGGAGTCCAAATTTTCCCCCAATTTATCCAAATTTTTCTCACATCCTTGCATAGCCTTGTCATTTTTTTCTATCACATTTTTTATGGCCTCTTCATTCTTTTCCATTTTGTTTTCAGTGCCAGCAAAATTTCCATTATTTTTGAGTCTTGGGTGGTTCGGTGTTCCTTGCCGTGGCTTCTCTCAAACATTCTTCCTGCAGCTTTCGTTGATGTCTCATGCAAGATCACACTTTCCTGTGAACCTATTTCCACTCCTTCATTCCTCAATGCCTTTCTTGCTACCCTCATTGTTTTATCCATTTTTGGTTCAATGTTATAAATCCTAACTTGACTTTTTAATTTTATTACTCTACAATTTTCCGTTTTGTTTAGGTTAAACATAAATTTATCTTCCCTTTAGTTTCTTTTAAAATTATAACAAAGTATTTACAGCAAATTGTGTGGTTATAGTCTTTATAGAATTAGCAATCGTGATGTTTCTTGAACCAAGCAAGAATTAATGTTTCAGAAAATTATATGTTAAAATATTTTGTGTATTAATCTACATAAAATTTAGCCTCACATTCGGGTAGCCAGATTTCTTGTGGTATATCGTTGCAATTACCCGGTGCCCACCTTTTTATCTCAAAGAAATTAATTTTAATTGTAATGCCTCGGCTAGCTCAGTTTTAATCACGCTCGGAGCTTGCGACGATACGACAACAAAGAATTCTTAATCTCCATTTTTATCTCTATTTCTTATGTATTTTGAGCCAATCACAATTAACTACAATTTATATAATGTTCTCAATATATACAATGTACAAAGCGTCTATATTGATGTTGAATAGAACCTCTTTTATGTAATTGAATTAATTTCTCCCAAAAATTATAATTCCCTTTAATTGATCAGAAAGCTAGCAAAACCACCCTTTTTATTATTGCTTGAAGCCCTATAAACGTTCATCAGTCTTCCTTAAATATTTACTTGAATAATAACGCATGCCAAAACGATTTTGTTGACCCTTACATAAATTTTCGTGAATGAAATATTTTTAAATATTCATAAATAAGATCATCAATGCAACAAAATATTTATAATGGCTAACCTGTTGTCCCTTGTTTGGAGTATCTCGTTCCCCCAATTCAGATCAGTTTCTGCTCCAATTATTCGCTGGTTCAGCTTCAGTATACAGTTACTCCTCGAGGTATCTAAATAGGATTTAAAAATTCTGCGCCAGATGGATTCTTCAGGTATTTGTTTAAATAGTCCCAGTTGGATCCAGGAATTATTTGGACATACTTATTGAACTTCTGCAGGCCGGATATTTGTATTCCCTTGTTCAAGTTCTCCAGCTGGAATCCAGAAATTGTTTGGAGTCCTTTATTCGACTTCTCCAGGTCGGATCCAGAAATTACTTGAATATACTTATTGAACTCCTCCTGGTTGGATCAAGAAATTGTTTGAAGTCTTTTGTTAATATAAATCTTAAAACCTATTTTAAAGCAACCTTTTATAACTTACGTTTTTGAGGATTAACGACGAACCTTGTTTAATTATTCTCTATCACCACATTTAAATTATTAATTATAAAATCACTTGCAATTATATCACGTAAATATTTTATATCAGGTGACGTGGACCGTGTCTTCATTAGAGCCAAACTGTAGTATTCAAAGAAAACGCCTATCTGTTTGCAATTGGTCGGTCAAGCGCATAATTCGTTGATTACCGCCTTGTACCTTGATTTTCACGTGCAGGCTTGAGTATTTCTATGAAATTTCCATGTATAACGAAGTCAAAACGCTCTTCACTGCACGTAGGATTTCAGGTTATTTGTATAAATTTGTTGGAATTTGACATTTTCCATGGTCTTTTAAATCACGTACGCTTAGTTTGTACAGCAAATTTGTTGAACTTTGTTTTATCCTCAGGCTCTTATTATCTCCAAATTATCAAGGTGTTAGATTTTATACTTTTTGGTCAAGTAACTTTATATTTATCGATGTACGAAATTATATGCGTTTATCTGTTTTACGCATTGACAAACTTGCTCGTTTAAATGGAATTTCTTGTATAATAATGATACACTAGTGACGCGTATTGTTTTATGGCTTCTGTCCATGTGGTTTTATGACTTGCAAGGTAGTTTATTTAGTTGAATCTTTACGACTACTTTTCCTTTCTTTGAATATAACTATAATTATAGTTTATATACAGGGCGTTAGTATTTGCCTTTTTTCTTAATCGTCGAATTTCGCCTTTTTCTTGATAAAATGTCTAGTTTTCTGTACTCTCACAATGTCTATATAAAGCGCACTATCCTAGTGACCCTATATACCCCTAAATGACCCTATTATCACAGCATTTTTTATATATTTATATATACATATATATACATATATTGCTGTGATGCTAGGTTTTTAGGCCTATATACACAGTCAGAATTTGTTTCCCCAAAACCCTATAAAAATACCTTACCAATTGTCACCTTCTGGATTAACGAATGCCTTGATAAATATGCCTCGACTAGCTCAGTTTGTAAAAACCTATTAACAATAATCATAAAATAACACATCTATGAACCTGGTGTTAATTTTCATATTTTCAGTATAAGTTTGCAATACCTTTATTTAAAGTTCAGTAAAATAAAACTTTAGGTTAAACATAAATTTATCTTCCCTTTAGTTTCTTTTAAAATTATAACAAAGTATTTACAGCAAATTGTGTGGTTATAGTCTTTATAGAATTAGCAATCGTGATGTTTCTTGAACCAAGCAAGAATTAATGTTTCAGAAAATTATATGTTAAAATATTTTGTGTATTAATCTACATAAAATAATTTTTTATCTTTCGTTAGCAGTACTGCGAGCGAATTTACAATTGAAATTATTACAAGTGATTTGAAAATGTCATCACTTTAAATTACATTCGAAATTAACCCTAACTTTCAAATTATATCATGGGTACATAGTCATAGTACAAATTGAACACACAAACTTTTCTTATCACACCAGATGGTACAAATAACAAGTTGTTTATACTTTAACATAAAAATTATTTCTTGTATTTAATTTGCAGCATAAGAAAATTTAAGCTGAGATTATTAAAGATTCTACTTAACATGGGTGATATACGGACTTTTACTCAACATAAAATTTATCACCTTTACGAAACTTTTATCAAGGTTCAAAATACAGAAGAACAGAGGAAAATGTGGAATGTTCTTACCAAATAGTTGAATTTGAATCAACCAAGATCAGCGATGCACCAAGAAGTTCCGAACAATCAACAGAATTTAACCCAAGCATAATTGTACACCAGACATCTAACCTCAAAACCAGATTTGATACAGCATTAAAGTTGAATTTTAATTCTTGAACAAAATCAGGTTAACCTCCAAATTACGCCTCACACTAGTTGTATGCTACTTCGAAATTCCATGTTACTTGAAATTTACAATACATTCGAAAAATGCATGCTTATTAAAGTTTCAACAACGTTACCATAAAAATGCACCGCCAGTCGCCTACAAATCCATTTTTATCTCTCCTTTATTAACAACATTCTGCAAGTGCCATGCCAACGATGATTTCTTACACAAACAACTTCTTTCTTCTCCTAAACCAGGCCCATCTGGTCATGTTTATTAATAGATAAACCCAGTTGACCTTCACCCTAACAAAATTAGAACGAAAGTGGCAAGCTTTGTCAAATGACAATTGCTTGCAAATTATTAGAATGCAAACATTGATGAAGAGAGCTGTAGAACCTAACCTAACGATGTTGTCACCATGATATAATATATCACCATAGTGACAATAGAGGAATGTATCTTATCTGAAAAATTCTTACTAAATGTTAAAGAAATATTATTACACACCTGTAATTAAAACTGTAATTTAATTTAATAAACTAGATATCATCTACTATTGTTTGTATACCATTGAAATGCACAATTAAAAATAAAAGTTTATTTATCTTTCGGACTTAAATATGGCTAATGCATGTCAATATATATATATATATATATATATATATATATATATATAAAATACATATATACATATATATATATATATATATATATATATATATATACACATCCAATTTGCTAGATACTTAAAGTGGAATACATTTAAGTTTTTTTTTTTTATTTGAGATATACGCAAGTTGGCCACTTATGGTATAACTTAATTTATTTTCGTCGCTTTTACGATATTCATGTTTTAATATAGGTTAGCAACTAGCGTGAATTATTTTGATTATTTATTTTTAGGCTAAAGTATTAGGAGAAAGCCAGTGTAAACAGGGTGCCAGCAGCATGTCGTGATCATAAATAATTCTTCAGTCGTCTTATAGATCACTCACTTTCTGTTAGTTAATTACATATAGACCGGTGATGTAGTGTCCCGTGAATCATTTATCTATTCCTGTTACCGTTATTGCCTGTTTTGTTCCTGTCTGTGTTTTAGGGAAGCAACGAATTTCACTGAACTCCGCTAACGAATCTAGTCTAGAAAAAACTTTGAGCACTTCCGCGCCATACAACCCTGAGGTTTAAGAACAATTAATGGTAAACCAGCTTGCTATATGCAGTAATTTAAAGGTTAGAGAACTATTAGTTGATTTATATTGTAATTTGGAAAGTGAATTAATTTACTTTGTTTGTAAATTCCTTCAAACCTAGTACGCCCTCTATGTGGGCACGCGATTAATTATAGTACTGTTTATTAAACGTACTATTTTATTTTCGTACAGTAGTTGTAACTAATTTCCAGTCTCATTTTAGGCCAATATTTAATTACATGGTTTGTGCTGTAGTAATACGTAGTGGTTCTAAGTCAATTCTCATTGGTTGATAATTATTGCAAATATAATAGCGTACATGTCGATATTTGAAAGTATTTGTTAGAATAGCTCAGTAACCACTTGCAGGTTTCTGAACGCATTCCTTGCCGTCAGAATTTACATTATAAGGGGCACATGTATAGGGACGATCGAGTTAGTCGACAAGGTAAAAGGACTTTGTTTTTAGATTTCAGGATGACAGGTTGAAAGATTGCACTTGGCGGTTTTTTATTAAAGGTAATGTTTTATGTTGATAATGTAGCTGCTATTTAAGGTAATCTGATTACATTTGTAATTCCTGCATTATTTTGAGTGTGATATTGCTACCTATTGTATAACCGTTAGCTATTTAATCATTGAAGGAAATATTTGTGTTACCTGTTGCTTTTGGCTTACAATTTGATGCCGGTTGTTTTACTTATGATGTTTAATATAGGTGAATTTATAATTTTATTGAACGTTTTATGTATAAAGGTGTGTGGTTTGGTTTAACAACCGAAAACTAATATTTATTTATCTGAATTGTTTATTTAGTATCTAAATCAGAGTAATACTAATATTTGTTTATTTAAAATAATGTTTATTTACTATTTAATACAGAGTTCGAACTTCCATTCCATTGCATTTATTGCAAAACTCATAGTAAATGTACCATCACTGTGATTTTACGAGCAATTAATGAAAAGCACCAACATCATTCCTTAGATACATTGAATCAAATTATTAGGCAAGTTTGAATTTGAACAGTATTATATTTTTATGTTATATTATATTATGTTATATATTATGTTATGTTATATTACAGCACAGTATGCCTATGAAATACGGGCAGTCTGAAACGCAGACAGAAAAACGTAGCAGCCTTTTGAAATGCTGTGCTTCAGATGTATGAGGACGATAGCATGGACAGTCAAAGATAATAACAAATAGGTTATAGAAATAGTAAGGGAACAAGGATATCTGGGGAAAAAGATAAGAGAAATAGAAGGGCAGAATACGTTCTAAGGCATTTTTGGGGAATAGTATGGGATATATTACAAGCAGAGGTAGGAAAAAAGAGGTAGATGTAGACTTAGATAAGATAGTTATAGATGCAGACTGTGCAAATTTCAGGGAAATCTGTAGGTTAGTTCAGAATAAGAAACAATGATGGTACGCGTCTAACCAGTTCCAGGACTGAAGACCTAATGATGATGATGTTATATTTGTTTGATATTTGTGATGCATCTGACATTTTTATTATGTGAACTTGTCTTATTTCAGCATATTAAAAACCTATTCAACTGCACCGTTCATATCTTGGTTTAAAGGTAATTATATGTTTGTTGTTTTGTTTATCCTATTATCTAGCCGATGTACATATATAATTAACTAGTAATTAACGTTTGTGATAATTGTTGTGATGTAAATAAATTGAACCTCTGGTATGGCCGACCATCTCGTGCCTTCGGGTTTGCATTTATGACTATGTTGGAGATAGTCTATTCAATAATATGCGCCTTTTTAAACATACGCAATCATACCAAAAGTTTATTTCACCGATTTATATCGTCTTGTCAATGTACTTGTAGTTACACTTTTGCAAATAAAGGAAGTCGGCTAGCCTTTATGAAATATTTTGTAACACGGGCTGGAAACTTAATGTATGTATGTGGGCGCGAGTGTTCGAGCCTTGTTGAATATTACTAACATTTTATGTCCGTGCGGGGAGGAACCTTGGTAGTCAAGGTGCAGGTCATCTTCCTGGTGTCCCCCCTCTTCAACTTCAGCTGGGTAGTATTGGCTTGCCGACCTCAGTACCTACCAGAAAAGACTAGCTGGTCTACACTAACGTTCCTTCAGTTGTCATGTCTGGTATATCTGGGTAACAGTTGACATCCCGTCAATTTCAGTGTTGGTTATCAGGGTACTTGTACGTTACCAGTCCTTGTCGAGATGTGCCAAATGCAGTTGGAAGTGTAAGGGCAGTTTGGGGTTTTCTCTGCCGTGCTCTTTCCCCAATCGCCCAGGTTGAGTACGGCACCGTTTGCTTTGAATGTCAATTTTCTGTCCTTCCATGCGAATGACCCATTTTGATTAAAAATCAAATTAGGTAACTTCTGTAGTTTTATTTCAAATCTTCCCGTCTTAACGCCATTTTCCCGTGTGAATTTGGGTTACATTATAACAACACAACGTGGGTGTTGTTGAGCCACTGCTACTAGATGTTAGATCATGGAGCCGGTGTATTGTTTATAGGGGGCGTTTGGGTCAGCCTTCAGGTCGGTTACACTACACTGCATATATTTATAATGATTTATATTTTTACTTAGTCGGTTGCGGTTAAAATTCAATACAGTTTATTTCACGAAACAATGTAGTGACGCCATATAGATTAGCAGTTACTATGTTGCCACGCATTGCTTATAAATACACTTTCTAAGGTATAATTCGGTGTATTACCGAATGCATCGAATTATCGATTGCAAAATTTGTTGTGATGAGGACAGTTTGAATACAAAATAAACAAGAAAAATTCGTAAAATTGTTAAAAGCAAGAAATCGCAAATGACAGCCAGATATGGAATGAAATTAAATTTATCAAAGTGCTAATGAGAACAGGGCAAAGTGATGCCAATCCGTTGCATTTCTTTTCTTCTAAATATACATGTACATCGTTTTGGATTACATTTGGCTATAAAAATTACTGTCTGTGACGGCACTACACTACACACTAACTATTAAAATGCTGCAAAGTGAATTTAGTATTAAATTACGCATAAATTGAAGTTTAACAAAATATCATATGTGATGATCGTATTGTGTATTAAGATACTTCAAAAATCGCTTCAAATATAATCAAAAGTTTATTAGGGGACGGGGCCAGTCATTTGCATGCGAACGGCATAAAGCTCCAGTGCAACCCCAGGATTCAGTTCACATGAAGAAATCTGTAGACAGTTGTATGATAACAAACGCATACATCATTCTATTGCCATAATATTACCAGAAAATTAGACTATGGAATGTATTTAGAACACGGACAACTAATCCAATTATATAATAGCCGGAACTTAAAGGAGCATTCTGGGTATTTACCTTTGTGTTTGGGGACTGTTAAAAACATGCTTTGCAAATCAAAACTCAAATATCATAAAAGCTTTAAGAGTGTGCCAAGTCACACTCAACGCTTGTACGTCCTAGTTAGAAACGCGTATTCAAAAAGAATACAAAGAAAAGCTTCTCCGGGATGATTGAAATAATTTATGCAAATGAAGGTCATATATAGGTTAAGTACTAGCTTTTGTAAACTATCATTAGCATAACGTTCCTTTCGCAAGCTTATTCTCAATTACTCTTCCTATTACCTTTTTTATGAGTTATATTTTATATTAGATGTATAAAACAGTATTCGAATTTCTCTTTCTAACAAAATTTTGCTACGTACTTCTAAGTAGCCTGAAATATAAAAACAAGAATGACCGGGCTCAATCGGCGAGTGGGCGGGTCAATACCAATATAAAAGTAAAGGATAGCTCTGGAATAAAAGCACACATTAATTTAGAACAGAAGAACGTAACAGAAAAACGTCTAATTAGGCAACATGTTACATTAAAAAAAAACAACTTAAAAAACCCTACCCCTTTCCTTTGTCATACTCTTCAAAACAATTTCTATAGTATAAAATAAAGTGTATAACGGCAACATTATTTAATACCTTTCTAAATTCCCCACTACTAATTTAGATGGTAACGTCTCTCATGCCTATGAATCCAGAAAAATTTACAACCAAAACTAACTAGGATATACAAAAAAAATTAATTCGATACAAACTAGCAAAAGAAATGAACTGAGGGTTGCTATTTAACCACCCACAAGTATACTATATGGACAATTTATTAGTTTGGATACGAAGTGCGCATCTCGTGTTTGACAAAAAACCAAAAAAAAAACTAATCAAACTAATCATAAAACTTGTGAGTTTCTTTTGAAAAACGTTTTCGTTTTTGTTTCAAAATTGCACATCGTAACTGAAGAACGATTCTAATATTTATGTATAGCAACCAACAATAGGCCTACGGTTCCAAGTTTATTGGCACATAACAACATCAAACGCTGATAAAGGGTAATCTCTTGATGTACATACAAAGTAAACAAGTCATATACCTGCACGTGTCTGGCTCCTTATCATACACGCCAGCGGACGTGACTCAGCACAGAATCGTCACGGTAGACGGATCCATTTACCCAATTATCATAACGTCAACAGCGATCTAAGAGTAAAAAGCACCAGTTGGCCTGTGGCAACAAATAGTTGGGCCTACATAAAAAACAATTTGGGATACAGTTAAGAGCTAAAAGATAATCTTATTAGTATGAGTAAGCGCAGGAAAACTTACCCATGCACCCAAGATATTTGCCACTTGTCAATAAGAAAAAAAACGTTCATTGCTCTTGAAGTACCAGAACGAGTAAATCAAAAATACTACCAAGCACGAGCTGCAACATCAGATTCAATTCGTTTTAGAAAGCAGAATTCAACATTCAAACCTCGCGTTATCACAATATGCCAAGAGGTGATTAGAAACTAAAAACACTTATCAAATAGTACGATACCTTATTTTGACGAGTTTCTAGGTCGTAGCATTTAGGAAGTAATTTTACGTTATCAGAATATGCAACAAACCAGCGGACATCTAAAACAAGGTACAGACTATTTCATTTAGAATGGAAACTTCCCAAATTCGCAGCAAATGAGTTTCATTGAAAATATATTAAACGGACTTATTGTAAGAAGGTGAAATATACAAGATGGTGTTGGAGTAATGAAAAGTAGAACCAGAATCTGCGTGAATGGATAATGAATTAAAAGGAACAAGGTGTATTTTAATTTATGCCGAAAATAAACGTAACAATTTCCTACAAACTTCAAAATCATTTTGCTGTGCACTGGAATTGTCAGTAAAATTAAAGAACAGATACATTTTATACAAGAATTCTTGGAATTTTGTATTCAAAGCTTTTACAGAAAATGGTAGTACTGAATAAAATTTGTAAGGGTTTCACCTACTTAGCGACTTACATTTGCGAGTATTTGTAGAGCCATATATAGATAGTGGGCTAAATTAAATTGTCATTCAACTTATTTTTCACTTGTAACATACGCCATTTAATATTTATCCACTAGGATATATAATATGAAATTTACTAGGCATCGCGTAGACAATCGCAAAAACAAACAGACGGATTTATATCTTAAATTATGTACCAAATTACAATAGGGGAAGTGTCAATTAAGGGTGGATTGTCTCTAGTGAGATTTTTAAAGCAGCTGATAAATATATTGAATAATTGAAAAGCAAAAAACAACTCGCTGCGTTTTTTTTTACAAAAAGTGTAGTAGACCCGATGTAAACGTTGTTGACGTTTCTTAAGCTTTTTAAATCTCGTAAAAGTTTATTATCTGTGAGCATCAATGGATTTTTTTACTAGAGCTTTATACACAGTCAAGAAGAATCGAATTCAATTGTTAAAAATCACGTCTCGAGAACAGTACGTCTAGTAAAAGTATTTGCAAAATTTATTAATTCTTTATTTTTTAAATAATTTGAAATATTGATTTATCTTTCTGAAAATAACTGAAGTATTATCACAATTTGTCAACGCATATAAAAATAAAATATGTTCCGAGTAGATAAGCTACCTTCGTACGAGACCAAAATACCGGTTTTCTTATGGGATTTAACATGGGAAATTCTAAGGTCCAAAAAGACCATTTTTGTCAGATGCAAAAGTAAATAGGTAAAATCACCACAACGCTAGCTTTCGGCTACTATTCCAAGATCGTGGTGACGTCATACCAAAATTTTAGAATAGTACTACATTGCTCTTTATTTACAAAAGGCTGTGACGTTACCACGAAATAGCAGTCGCACAGAGAGGGATGCGCATGGGTAGGGGCGCGCATGGGTTGGAATGCGCATCTAATTCTTTATTTGGTATGGAGTACTTGCCGGCGTATGTATCCGGAGTAAAAAACACGATTTGTACACGCAGCTTATTAATAAAATTAGTTTATCGAGCGAAGATGACTAGCGTAACATCATCCTGGAAGCATATCAATCTACGCATGAGGGCATAAAGATATAGGTCTAAGGTAGTTGTATAGATTTTGCAAATTTATTGTATATATTAGTTTTAAGATTCCATAATTTTTAAGTTCTTCTCCCACCTTTCCTTCTTCCAAATCCTTCCTGCTTCTATCCTGGTTGACAGAGTATACGTGTTATCTCCACGTGGTGTTGGCGGGACACATCGGTTTTAGATTTCTCGGGAAATGGTTGATTAAAGCAAGTGTCTTGGGTAGCGAAAAAAGGTTTTAAGGATGTAGTTAAATAAAGATGGATAAAAATTAGAGATTTGGTTCTTTAAAAGGCGTAACTTTGTAAGGGGTGGTCCTATTTAAAATCTAATTACGGGTTTGGGCTCCCAAGAAAAATCTAATATTAGTTGATACCTAGCAAAATATAGTTATCTTAAAAGAGTGACTACTCCGTGAATAATAAATACAATATATCGCTTGTCAACAAAAAAGTTGTAGGGAACTTTAAAGACGAATTTAAGGGGGGCTAGTATTAGAATTCGTTTGTACAAAAGCCAAGTCCAAGTCCTACTGTATTGTAGGCAAAACAGACACGATTAAAAAGATTAAAGGGGTCTCACGAAGTGCAGTTAAGTAAAATCGAGGGTCCTACAACCTATAACGAGCATATATTCCCAAAAGGGGCGGGCATGCAACTACGCAACAGTGCGTGGGAGAATAAGGATTCTCTCCAATAAGAAATTAAAGTTTCCATATACGTAGAACCAGTCATTGAGAAATGGTAGAAATGTTAAACCTATAAAGGCTGAAACGTATTATTCAAAGGCCTACTAAAACACTACTTTATTAACACCATACTTCAAGTTAGGTGTCTGCAAAACGAAATCTTCCGACGTAACTAGGGGTCTATTCCTTGGGTAGAGCTATGAGCAATGGGGGGGTAAGTCGAAATCTGTAGGGGGTCACACTCAAACTAAAACAAACAGGCGCCACCAAGTCCAGATTGATTTATATTAATGGCATAGCAAATTTCTAAGGGCGGACTTGGAGACCCAAAGAAAAAAAGATCGCCTTGGCTGACATACAAACTTGTCTTAACAGAATAAGACACTGCTCCTGTAAGAAAGAATATAGTTAGGTTACCTAAAAAAATGGGAACACTATTTGCGTCCCTCAAGTATATCTAAAATGCATAGAGAATATTTCTTAAATAATGGAATCATAAAATTTAACTCTTTCTGTGTTTTGTCTATCAGGTCTGATCAAACCAGATCAGAATAAAAACTTTAAATGTAGATAATTAATTTACTAGAAAGAATTTTCTTTGTTTCAGTAAATAAAATTTCATGATAATTAAATAAAATAAATATGTGATATTCTTGCAAAATTGTTGTAAGGTTTAACAACTGATCCTTACTCAAATATATAACACTTCAGTGTAACTAACAATATTAAGTTTCTTTATAACCCAACCAGATCTGTGTAGGTCACTTACAAATGAATATATGAAATTTTCTCATTAATTTAACAAAATTAAAATTAGTTTGAAGTTAATAGAATCACCAAGATATTCTTTAATTTTATCAAAAGTGGCAGTACTGTAATGTTAAACATCTGTTAGCCATTATGCAATTGTTAACGGCATTGTTCAAATAAACAGGTGACGTAATAGCAGCTGTTAATTTACGTTGCAGCCATATGTAGTCACATCTTTACAAAACTAAGTGAAATCAAATTTTGATACTGGGGAAAACCAGCTTAATTACAGGTAAACTGAATAACAATTTTGTACATCTAACAAACAAAACGAAATAATGTACTTTCAGAAGGAAGTACTGAGGAAATTCTTAATTCTATTACGAACCCAAATACCGGCTGTCGTCCTTGGTTGCAATGGAAACAACTTCGCAGAGCGGGCCTGCTGTTAAATATGTTTGTTTTCCATGCTTTATTACAGATGCAAGAGCGAAGCGGATTTCTTACATTGGTTCACGGCATCTTTTATTCACAGCGTACTCCTCCGTTGTCTAATTTTATTTCAAAGTGGTCGTGCGGTTTTCTAATTTATCGTTGCAATTTCTGACGTATTGTTGCTTTTCTAACGTATGGTTGTTTTTTCTAAGGTATGGTTGCTTTTTCTAACGTATGGTTGTTTGCGCGTTACTCAGGAAGTGCTTCACCAAATCAAAGCGACCCGGAGGTCACTCGTCATTCTCTTCGAATGCATCTTCACGCTGCCCTAAACTATCGACGAGTGCCCTCGCCGCGCTCCTGCAAGGTGGGAGGATCATAAGTGTGGTTCTCGAACCTCTCACGCGCGCGCTAGTGGCTTGTGGATTTGCACCGAACTCCGAAACAAATAGACTACTAATCCTAGATATAGCAATACTATAAAAATTTGATTGTTACTTGAATCTTTATATTAGTTAATAAAGGTATTTCAATATTCATGGTACGTTTAATGAGTATGTTCCTTTACTGCTAAAATAAAATTGTTACACTACCCCTTTCCTAAAAGAAAAATTTTTTTTTAAGAAAACTCTAAATATAACAAATACAAAAATTTTTATAACAATACTAGCCTTTCCTACCTTCCTAACTAACTATGCAATTTTATAAATTTATTCAAATGGGGGACAAATATTTACAAATGAGTGTGTTGGTAACTACGCGTACCTGACGTCCATCGGGAGACAAAATCGGGGAGTCACAATCGGTAATAATCAAATTTGGGAGGGGTCAAATTAGAAAGTCAAACACTCCACGGGACAAAAAATTCAAATTTACAATATTTCCTGACTTGAGATTCTTACTTCTAACAAGGCTAATATTTCTTACCTATAACCAAACACTTACAACTTATTTCTAATTTCAAAAAACTTCACTTCCAGGAGCTCATTTAGCTCTATCTACAAAAAGGAATGCTTCCTCATCAAGACAGCATAACTATTCAAAACATCATCACTACACGGTGATAATCAAAAGTAAGACCCTACTAATAGGTCTATATTTAAACACCATCATCACAAGGTGATAATCAAAACAAAGGTGACCTAATCAAAAGGTTACTCATCAAATGCAAATACAAAATATCATCGCTTCATCGTAAAGGGATGATCAAAACAAAGGTAACCTAACCAAAAGGTTACTTACAAAATTCAAATTCAAAAATATTATCATCACAAAGTGATAATCAAAACAAAGGTAACCTAACCAAAAGGTTACTTACAAATCTCAAATACAAAATATCATCACTTCATCGCAAAGGGATGATCAAAACAAAGGTAACCTAACCAAAAGGTTACTTACAAATCTTAAATACAAAATATCATCACTTCATCGCAAAGGGATGATCAAAACAAAGGTAACATAACCATGAGGTTACTTATCAAATGCAAGTACAAAACTGGGCCAGTCAGGGCTGTACTATCCTACACCCTACTGAATATCCTATCACTAATTTCTAACAAACAACTGATCTCAATAGTGATGGACCAAACGGTGAGACTCACCAAACCAACTTTGACCTTATCAAATCAAAGAACTTCTAATGGTCAAAAGGAACAAGGGAAAGAATAATCTAATATTCTCTCTACCTGGATATGTAGAAATCAGGACCAATAATCAAATAGCCCATCTACTTCTACATAGTAAGGATATCTGTCAAAGACATCCTCCAAACACATCTCTGAGCAACGCGCGAGCAAAATGTCCAGCGTGCACACTAAGGCACACCTCAAACCTACAAAACTTACAAAATCTCAAACCACTTACTTCACTTCTCAAACAAAATACTCAATATTAGTGGACCGACACTAAATCAGAACAAAACAAAACAAAACGAACCACTACGTTATTACTTAATATCAACGAGATGATCGGATCTGAATTAATCGTCAGGATCATCATTTTCATTTGGATATGATGCATCAACTGGTTTCAAGTCCTTTACGTGCCATTTCCCTGCTTTTGTCCCATCTTCGTTCTCTAACTCATATACTAAATTGGAATGTTTTTCCGAACTTTACTCATAACGAACTTAGGGGCTAACTTAGCGGAAAATTTATCACTCGCACTCGAGAGGACCTTATTAGCTCTCCAAACACTTTCTCCGACTCGGAATGAAATGTCTCTTCTTCTAAGATTGTAGCGTTTACTCGAACGTTGATAAGCTACATGCAAATTTTCACGGACATTTCCAAAATATCAAACAAAGGTTGACGATCCAAAACATAAGAAGGTCTACTACTGGAGACGACATCAATATCCTCACCCGGTATAAAATTATCATTATAAGCTTTTCCACTTAAAGGTACCTGACGACCAAAAACTAAAAAATTTGGCGAATAGTTGGTGGACTCATGTTTTGCTGAGTTGATTGCGTATTGGATCTTTGATATCTCCATATCCCACGTATCATGTTCTTCTACGTATGAACGGATTGCTGTACCAACTGTCTTATTGATTCTTTCCACAAAATCGCATTGGGGAGCATAAACAGCATTATACCAAATCTTTTGAATTTCGTACCTTGCACACAAAGCTTTAAAAATACGTCCAATTAATTGTGGACCAATATCACAAATAACAAACTGTGGTACTCCGTAGACAAGAAATACTTTTTCCTCCAAAAACTTCTCAATCAAATGTGCCGTGACACTTCGCAAAGGTTGCAAAATCGAATATTTCGAAAACCAGTCACAAACAACTAAAAGTCATCCACCTGCTTATGAGTCATCAATAAAAAAAACTAATCACGACGATAGCTAACAAAAAAAATCAGTGTTCAGGTACACTCACACCCTACTACCAATTGAACTGTCGAAACAACTATAAAGCTTCACAACGCCTAAATATGCTAGAGTGACAAACCCTCTACGAGTCTCACCTAGACTAACAATACCAAAATTTACATCAAATCAAAAAAAGATGCAAAAAAAAAATTCTAGAGCGCCTAACTCACCTCGAGTCTCGTCTAGACTTACGCAATGCCGAGCGACCAACTCTTCCTGAGTCTCGTCTGGACTGACATACTGCTGAGCGACCAACCACGACGACAAGTTCCGCCTAGACTAAATTGCGTTGCAATGCCGATCTAAACAAAATCTGCTAACAAAATCAAAAACGTGCTTATGCACAAAGAGCAATTCTCAAACGACACAACGACAGCTCACTCCAATGTACCTTCAAAATAGAATCTCTAGCCTTATCATCAAATTTCGACAAAGATGTTCTTTATTGACTCAAACAAATCAAACAACAGGCTTATCAGCTTCTTTAGCTGACAGTCTTCCAAAAATTTTTTTCAAAACTGGTTTCTCACTCACTACTCCCGTTCCTCTTTAAGTAGACAAACAATTCGGAATATCCGACATGATTACAAAAGCCTAATGGAATCAAACTGAAAGATCTAAATGATCTGAACCTTACAAAAATGATCAAAACAAATTCGTACTACTAAAGGTAAAAATCAAGAGGTGTTTTGGTAAAATAATTTTGCCAAAACAATATCAAAAAATTATATTGGGTCAAAATAGAATGAAAGTTAAAATAAATTTAACTAAGTTAATTAATTGATTGACTGTGGTTTAATGTTACAACCAATCTTTTATCAAAAGCGAACAAACAAATCTAAATGTCAAATAGACTTTAAGCAAACAAATTTCGACGCAAAATAATTTTTGGACAAATAGATTTCAAAGCAAAATAAATTTTGAGCTAACAAATTTCAAAGCAAATTACTTTTCGAACAAACTAATTTCGAAGCAAAACAATTTTTGAACAAACAAATTTCGAAGCAAAATAAATTTTGAACAAACAAATTCGAAGCTAAATCAATCCCGAACAAACAAATTTGGAAGCAAAAATAAATTTTGAACAGACAATTTCAAAGTAAAATTATTTTTGAACAAACAAGTTTCAGAGTAAAAATAATTTTTAAACGAACGAATCTCGAAGTAAAATTAATTTTGAACAAACAAATTTCGAGGTAAATCAAATTATGAACAAACAAATTTCGAGCTAAATTAAATTATGAACGAACGAATTTCGACGAATCACTCGTTGAATAAACAAATTTCGACGCCCCTAGCGTTGAACAAACAAATTTCGACGCCCCAAACGTTGCCGGCGCCAGTGAAACGTATTATTCAAAGGCCTACTAAAACACTACTTTATTAACACCATACTTCAAGTTAGGTGTCTGCAAAACGAAATCTTCCGACGTAACTAGGGGTCTATTCCTTGGGTAGAGCTATGAGCAATGGGGGGGTAAGTCGAAATCTGTGGGGGGTCACACTCAAACTAAAACAAACAGGCGCCACCAAGTCCAGATTGATTTATATTAATGGCATAGCAAATTTCTAAGGGCGGACTTGGAGACCCAAAGAAAAAAAGATCGCCTTGGCTGACATACAAACTTGTCTTAACAGAATAAGACACTGCTCCTGTAAGAAAGAATATAGTTAGGTTACCTAAAAAAATGGGAACACTATTTGCGTCCCTCAAGTATATCTAAAATGCATAGAGAATATTTCTTACATAATGGAATCATAAAAATTTAACTCTTTCTGTGTTTTGTCTATCAGGTCTGATCAAACCAGATCAGAATAAAAAACTTTAAATGTAGATAATTAATTTACTAGAAAGAATTTTCTTTGTTTCAGTAAATAAAATTTCATGATAATTAAATAAAATAAATATGTGATATTCTTGCAAAATTGTTGTAAGGTTTAACAACTGATCCTTACTCAAATATATAACACTTCAGTGTAACTAACAATATTAAGTTTCTTTATAACCCAACCAGATCTGTGTAGGTCACTTACAAATGAATATATGAAATTTTCTCATTAATTTAACAAAATTAAAATTAGTTTGAAGTTAATAGAATCACCAAGATATTCTTTAATTTTATCAAAAGTGGCAGTACTGTAATGTTAAACATCTGTTAGCCATTATGCAATTGTTGACGGCATTGTTCAAATAAACAGGTGACGTAATAGCAGCTGTTAATTTACGTTGCAGCCATATGTAGTCACATCTTTACAAAACTAAGTGAAATCAAATTTTGATACTGGGAAAACCAGCTTAATTACAGGTAAACTGAATAACAATTTTGTACATCTAACAAACAAAACGAAATAATGTACTTTCAGAAGGAAGTACTGAGGAAATTCTTAATTCTATTACGAACCCAAATACCGGCTGTCGTCCTTGGTTGCAATGGAAACAACTTCGCAGAGCGGGCCTGCTGTTAAATATGTTTGTTTTCCATGCTTTATTACAGATGCAAGAGCGAAGCGGATTTCTTACATTGGTTCACGGCATCTTTTATTCACAGCGTACTCCTCCGTTGTCTAATTTTATTTCAAAGTGGTCGTGCGGTTTTCTAATTTATCGTTGCAATTTCTGACGTATTGTTGCTTTTCTAACGTATGGTTGTTTTTTCTAAGGTATGGTTGCTTTTTCTAACGTATGGTTGTTTGCGCGTTACTCAGGAAGTGCTTCACCAAATCAAAGCGACCCGGAGGTCACTCGTCATTCTCTTCGAATGCATCTTCACGCTGCCCTAAACTATCGACGAGTGCCCTCGCCGCGCTCCTGCAAGGTGGGAGGATCATAAGTGTGGTTCTCGAACCTCTCACGCGCGCGCTAGTGGCTTGTGGATTTGCACCGAACTCCGAAACAAATAGACTACTAATCCTAGATATAGCAATACTATAAAAATTTGATTGTTACTTGAATCTTTATATTAGTTAATAAAGGTATTTCAATATTCATGGTACGTTTAATGAGTATGTTCCTTTACTGCTAAAATAAAATTGTTACAAGGCGATTATTAATTGTGGTTTAGAAAAATAGTAGTTTTCTTGGACTAAATAAAATAGCTTAGACTGATTAATGTATATGGTTACATATTCTCGTACATATCCACAAACATCTGCTTATGTCCACATACGGACATGGCCATGCCGGAAGTTTTTGTTTAACAAATAGTAGGAAAGATACGTTAGGTATTATTGTGTGGAAACCCATCGGATTGTTGGATTCAAAAAGAATAGTGCGGCGGAATGTATGGTGGTTCCCGTTCCCGAGTTTTTCTACCTTTTACGAGGGAATCGGAAGTTGACAGACATCGAGCATCTAATTCTCTAATTGGGCGAAATCGAGTACTTACCGGTTCTAGAAATAATTACGTGCTACCGACCGCTATGCGGAAGATTTGGTTCTAGAAAATGAGCAACCTACAAAAGTACGGAATACTCGGTATTAATGCTAATTGGTTTAGTGACCGCGCTTGTACACTCTTCGAGTGTCTTCGACAATCTTCGATTGTTTCTAAAGAAAATATTTAAGCCTGCCATTTCCGAAAATATGACGTAGAAGTTATTTAAAATGAAATTGCTTTATTAGTAAGTATCCTGTAAACAACAAGTTTGGTATTCCCTTAGTAAAGGTTTAAAGTGTTTTATTAAGTTTTTTTTTATAGTAGCACTGCATCTTTCTCCGCACGACTTGCAGCCAGTTTGTGTGCGTGAGCTACCACTCTTTTGGATTTTTAATATGCACGCGATGCGATTGTTGATCTGTATAACATGGAAGACGTTTCCTGTGTTTCTACTAACTGCATTCGCAGCATGGGCGATGCGAACCGGGCGCATGCATTGGTGCTAAATGTACTGGACGAGTAGCAAGGATTGGCATTTAGTTCTCCGCTGAATCCTCAACTTCGCTCGGCCGTCTTCGGAAACCTTCGGTTTGCATTCTATAGGGAACATAAAGCAGGTGCACAAGAGTAAACTTTTTAATTATAAGTTAGTTCGCTTACAAGTTTAACCAAAGTCATATAGTGCGAATTTTGTTTTGTATTAAAATGGTACCTGCAAACGTTTTAAATGCAACTCTTGCGGTGCTTCCTATACCTGGAAAAATACTCTCAAACAGCACCAGAACAAATGTTGTGGTGTAACATCATCCACGGTTAAGCTTATACATCCGTCAGCAGCAAAGTATTTAAACTGTGTGTCATGCGGTATCGCTTCTACAAGAATGGACAACTCACTGCGACACAAGGATAAACAGCACGGTATGTCATTAAGCCGTAAACGTTCAGCTGCGACAGCTGTTAAAGGGTCTTGTACGAAACAACCACGAATTATGTGTAAAGTATGCAATTTCGAAACGGAAAAGACTACCTATGCCGCACACTTGAGAAGCAACAGACATAAATATGCATCAGTTACCGCTTCTGGCGAAGATGGTGTAGAAATGGTTAGCATAGCGTTTAACAACCGTATGGCTACCTATCGCATAAAGAACACCAGTGTCGTCGATGGAGGGTCAGAGTTTCTTTTAACACAAAAAATATGGTTTTAACATCTTCTAGTAATCTAGAAAATATGTACGAGGTCTTAAACGAAACCATGTAAACACCAACTTTATACCGAATTAATTAATAAAATTAGTTTGTCGGGCGAGGACGACAAAAGGTACATCATTCCTAATAGTACAGCAACCTGCGCTTGGGGGGCATAAATATATAAGATAGTTGCTATATTTATATATATATATATATATATATATATATATATATATATATATATATGTTATTGTGTTTCCTTGTACAAACAATTAAGGTAGGCCAGTAAGCCGTATTAAATTGCTATTAATTGGCTTGCATTCAGCGTACTTTCCTTCTGTAATTAACGCATTTGTTTGGAAAAGATATACACTTTTAAAAAAAAATTATACAGCGCTCTCACATGTAATTTGGGTAATCCATAATCGACAAGAAATTAGTTTCGGAATCAAATTGTATTTTCCAAGTAAATATTTAGCATTGAGTATATATATATATATATATATATATATATATATATATATTATAGTGGTTTTAAAAAATCAAAAACATATAAACGAAGCAATTTTAAAACACCCTGTATAAAGGAACAAGAAATTACGTGCGAAACTTATATTAGTTAATTCATTTTTATGTATCAGGTATTAACGCAATTGTATAAATAATTAATGAAATTTAAGTAGGTTTGCAAAGAAATTAAATGGTAGAAGCCAATGCCATTAATTTACTAATTAATTTGAATTTAATTGAACGATTATTGATGTATAATTTGCATAAAAGCGTTTAGAAACCCAATGATACCAAGATGAAACGCGTTGCTATCTGACAAATATATCAGTAGGGTAGAAATAAGCCGAACTCTAAATCGTGGAAATGTATTTAAAACGATCGTGTAAAATTAAACACCTGCGTATTTTCTAAATGTCAAGTTCTGTTTAATTTGTAAATAACGAACAAATTATTCTACGGATTGCTCAAACGGTCGGATGTTTTAGCATGAAATGCTAACGAGAAAGTCCACGTGTAGTTAGACAGCGCACAAACAAGGATATTGATTTTCTACCACTCAAACCAGGTTAGAACGAGACGTAGAAAGCGTATAAGCACGAGACCACAATAGTATAGGAGGGATTTGTGAAACGTCATTAGAGCTACGATTAGTTGATATGTTTAGTTTGACTTGATATGAACACGAGGATAGTGTAGCGTAATTTTCTTGAAATATTATAACGAGGTACTGAAATTCCCGGATGTGAAAATGGGGTTGAGTGCAAAATTGTGGGAATGTGTGTTGTGAGCAGGGGATTTCGGATAACTGTGGCCAGGAGAGATTACATTAAAAAGATATAAATAGTTTAGGAGAATATTATTAAGGCCCTTATTATTTCGATCGTCCCAAAAAGCACGTATGAAAGTTAACACGAGTTGTAAGTATTACAAAATCATTTAAATTGTCTTGCTTAGTGGTAGCCTCTTAATTAAATTAGTACGCGGTTTGTGTGCCGAGATTAAAATCTTTTTATTGAGGTATCACCTATAAATTTTTTATCAACTCGTGTCGGGACATTAAGTAACGTAGCTTACTGTGAAAGAAGTATAATTGAAATGAAATTTGGAATTTGGTTACACCGAGAAGACGGCGTTCCACGAGCAACTTAGATGGAGTTCGTCTAGTAACAGCGAGAAACGACCTGCAGACTAGGGAGAAAAATATATGGCATCATCCACAAGAGCAGAGATCTTCTAGGAATTTCTAGGTAACGGTTTAAATTTGTGATTCCTATAAACTGTAAATATTGGGGTGGCGTATGAGAGTGTTTTTCAAGGTAGTGTGAATTATTTACGTATTGAACAGAATATGTGTAAATAACATTATTACGGTATTCAACTAGAAATTTGATGGTGTCTATGAAGCTTTTAAACGTTCCATCAGAACGTGTAATTTCTGTCAAGAGTACATGGCTTTGTTTTTTTATTTTTATGCAAAGTAGAAGGGCAAACATTATGCAGAATTAGTTGGGTTATTATGAGCTCACCATACCCCACAGTTTACTTAGATTTTTAAAATAAATAATTAAGTTATAAAGAAGGAATTTTAGAGAAGGTATTATTCAAGGTCCATTTACTCCGAGTACATTTTATGTGTTTGATGATTCTAAAATTAAATTCAGGACATTACAAAATAAGAGTTACTGAAGTGTAACGTGAACAATAAAATATGGACAGTGTTGAATTGCATTTGTGAATAGGAATAAATAAAAGATTGTATGTTGGTTGTATTTAGTGGTTTTATTGGGAGTGTGCGTGAATGATAGAATTTGAGAGTGAATATAGATATCAAAAAAAAGGTCTAAATGAGCCAGCCGGAATCTGTTGAAGAAGGCCATTCAACCGAGAAAGAGAGGAAAACGGGTAAGGATATTTTTTTTGTATTATTTAATTTTTTAATTTTCGAGTTTTGAAAAATATATAAAATTTTTGAATATAAATTTATGGTTGGTAAGGATTTACCCGAGTTCCACGGCAATATATATATATATATATATATATATATATATATATATATATATATGTTATGACGTGCTTAATAATTAAAAATATTAAACCAGAAAATTGATAACTGTTTAAAATTTTAAAAGTCATGGTTTTGAATACTCTAAAAACAGTACATTACCGTTTGAAAATTGTTTTAAATATTAAACACTTATGGCTTATAAAGGGCTCATTTCTAAAAAAAATTTAGGTAGCTGAGAAAAATCTAACATCAATTGGTACCAAACTAGATAGATTTATCTCGTGGGTGGAAATGTGGATAAAGATTTATCTCGTAGATGGTATATGTGTAACTTTGTAAGGGGTGGTCTTATTTTAAATCTGTTTTCAGATTCGGATTTTGCGTAAAATTCTAGACTAATTTGATGTGTCGCATGTCTAAAAAAATTTATAAGAACGGTCAGAAATCGCTACCAGCAAAAAATCTTAAAATGAGGGTAGCTCTCTGGGAGATGATGCAATCTAAAAAATTCCTAGAGATTCGGGTAGCTGAGGAAAATCTAATATTAATTGATACCAAACAAGATAGATTTATCTGAAAAGATGAAAATGGCTAGTCGAAGAAAGCTATTTGGTCCAGATGTGTGTAGAAATGTGGATGCCGGTGGAAATGTGGTCACAGATACCCTGTCAACCATCTACTGTTCTGGACACTTTGTACAACAGCTCTAACCTTGTGAGGAATATACTGTAACGTTTAGTCGTTACGAGAAATAATAATCAGATGAGAAAGGGGGAAAGTAAATTAAAACGGACAACTTATTGAAGCACTGTGTGTAATTTTGATTTCAGTATAGTAAGGTTTAATAAGCTATTGCAGTAAATAGGGGTTCTATAAAAATCATAAATTTAGAAATCACAAAGGCAGCATTTTTTGTACAATACATTTGAAATAAAACTCTCATTCATAAAAAATTTTAAAAGCCATAAAAAGGAAAACAATTCGCAATATATTTCTCATAACGTATTAAGAAAGCTTTTGTACATTAAAAATATACCATTAAATAATACATCCACATAATATAATTTCAGATAATTACAATGTATGCAAGACTCAATAAAACACGAGTTTCACAATGTAACACACAAAAGACAAACCTTGAGTTAACGCAACCCACAGAGATTAAATTACAAACCAGGCTTCTACTATGATTAGACTGGAAAGTAAATCACAACGCCCTGTATATAAATAATAATCATAATTAATTCAGTTAATGAAAAATATTTTGAAGATTTATTTGAATAAAACAAATCCACAAGTCGTTAAACAACATAAATGCAAGCTGAATCGCGACACGCGTTGATAATGCAACTTTATTACATCAAGAATCCTAATTAAAAGAAGCAGCTTTAATAATGCGTAGGATAGCAAACGCATATAATTTAAGGCATACATCGTATTTAGTCTACGTGACTGGAAAATTAAAATCGACAGCTGATTTATTGGAAACAAACGAGGCATGGTAATTAAAATCAAAGTCCACCAAATTTATTTAAACAAACAATGGTTTACTTATCTAAAAGTATGAAAATCCAAGCGACTCAATGCTATTAACTTGAAATCGTACGTGACAAGAGAAACGCGTTGATGTTAATATACAACAATAATACCATGGGATATCCGAAAACCTGGTATGAAAGTTTAAACAAACAACGAACTTTGCGCTTGTCAATAGATAGACGGTGCATTTAAATATGACCAGATTTGTAAACAAATCAGTTCATCATGAAGTAAAGTGTAGTTTACGTCTCTGAAAACAGAAATTATTCACGTAAAGTGAGTAATTGTGAAGTGTAAAATAATACCGCTGAATATGGAAAATTGATGGGTTTGTCGTTTTATCCTTAAATAAAAAAAAGCGTAAGTAACTAAAAGTTGTTTTAATTTAAATTCTAATATTAACCTTAATGAAAAGGATTTTAAAAAATCACTGGAGACAAGTCTAATGATTACGGGAACGTGTTTAAATAAATGCTGAAGCGATTATAAATAATTATTACTGGAATAAATGAGGAAATGCAACAAGTATTTACTTCAACGATTAAAGGTCAAGGAGTTTAATAAAGTACGCTAGTGTGTTTAAGGCTATGCTATAAAGGATGCACACAATACCGAGAACGGTTGGATCAGAGACTAATTTAAGCTAAAAAAGCAACAGCTTAGCCAATCTGAATGTTTATTATTTTATTTGTGGATATTTCATTCCACTTTGCTAAACTGAATAACTTAAGATTTAACATTTAATTAAATATTACTAATTTAAATACTTTAAAAAAGGCTTTCATGATAATGTATGTGAGGGGTCGGCAAGATTTAATTTTTTGAGAATACGTTGTAAGTTACGTAAATAATAAAAGAGGTTAAATAAATGTTCACCATGCTTCGGTTAATAATTAATAATAATAGTGATTTTGCTGGCTTTTTGATAATCTTTGGGAATAAAATTAGTAAAATTTTTATTCAAGTAATATAAGAGAATTCTAGTTAAATGATTTCAATCTTTTCGTACGTTGTAAATATTTTTGAGAACATTATAATAATTTGTGCTTAATGGTGTTTTGGTTTAAAGATTAAAACAGGAAGGAGAGGTAGATGGTGGGCTTAAATGCTTTGTTTGTAGTGTTGTCGCAAGCTACGTGCGTAATTCAAAAACTTAACTAGCTGACGCAATAAAATTATATATTAAAAATCGAAAATTGAGAGATTAAAAATTTTACCTTTATTCATAGAAAGGGCGCATAGGAGTATTGCTACAGTATCACAACAATATATATATATATATATATATATATATATATAGCAGGACAAGGTAACACTTCTTCATTCATAGCTCAATCTACAGAGCATGTAGACGTCAGATGTGCTTTTGCCGAAACGTCGCCAAATTGGCAGCAGTTTATTTCGGAACCAGCAAGCTATGCGGAATAATACCTGTAAAATATATATATATATATATATATATATATATATATATATATATATATATATATGTGTGTATATGTTGCTGTAATTATAGGGTTAATTTAGGGGTAGGTTAAGTCATAGGGGTCGTAGAATAAACAAAAAAAACTCCCAAGTAACAAAAGCACATAATTACAGATATTAGAAGAGCAAATAGGTAATTATAAATATTATTAGTTGAGAGCACACTGTATTTAGCAGTACAAGCCATTAGAACACATATCCAAGAGTAGCTACTAGCAAAGATAAGAATTTAAAGATGTAACGAAACGCATTGAAATTAAATCAGTGAAAAACCTGCATGAATTGGCTAGATAAATATTCAGAAAGTGCGTTAATATATCATCTTCAACGCACGCAGAAATTATGCATTATTTGAAAAGCGTACGTGACCTAAAAGTATCACATTTGTTCAAAAATCCAATTTATTAGAAAATAAACAAACACCAAATTTATTCCATTCAGATTAGAATAAGACCAACAACAATAGTACGTGATTTGTTGGACGAAGATTTCTGTGATTTCTGAATCAAATGTGAAATATTATAATGAATTACGTTACATTCTTAGCATCGCTTCATGCAATTGAACTAAACAATTAGTAAAGTTTCCCAAAATAACAAGAGATAAGACACTTGGTCTCGCCCAGCACGTGAAGTCAACGAATCGCAAACAAAAGGGGCCGATCCTATAAATATCATAACAATTGAATATCGAGTTAGTATACTTTAGAAACTGGGCAGTCACTATACTTGAAAGTGCTAAATATTTACGTGAATAGTAAATTAAATTAAAGTGAAAGTTAAAGATTGTGTAATTGTGCAAGCGAGCCGTACTTCTAAAGACGTAAGTAGATCAGATTTAGTGAAATTATACCATTTCTAATAATAAATAAAACCCTGCCCAGTATAACACTCTCTTACATTTGACTGTTAAAGATCTCTACGCGAAGGTACTACAATGATCAGGAAGCGAGTTTTTTTACCTGGAAATTTTGATTTTTGTCGAACCCTTGTTATTATTCTAAGCAAGGAAGGGATTTTTAACGTGCGTGAAAACACTCACACACGAAACCTACATGTAAACTCTTATCCGAACGAAGGGGTATTTTTGTGAAGAATACTCGCCTAACATTATTCAAACGATCGAGTCGGGAATCGAATCCGGGACCTTGGGATCAGCAATCATATGCGAACCTGTCTGATCCACAAATCTACCTGTATAACACTTCGCAAAATTTTGCTGTATTGAAAATATTGAAGCATTTGTAAATTGGACTAACGCTCCACAGTAAATGCTTTCAAAATATTCTACAGAGGTAGTTCCATTTACAGTTTTACACGTATGTTTAGGCACTACCGTAATAACTAATTCAAGGCATTGGAGATAGGAGACGGAAAATGTAGAGATTAAGAGCCGATATTTAAAATGACAAAGCTGAGAGTAAGAATGTGTAAGATTTCATAATGTTTTAACAATCCTCCTCTGAACTGCAAGCATCTATTATCTATTCGGTTGTTTAATTTCATCAATATTGTGAAAAACGTCTAGATTGTATTATGTGTCATGGAGATAAGATTAATAAGTGGGGATCTTAGAGAAAATTTTAATTTATAAAAATAAGTAATAGAATTCATTGTTTAACGTAACTAAGTTCCAGCTCTACCCTCCCTTTGCTCCAAACACAAATATGACATATCAAAAAAGTACTATATAGTGTCCCGTTAGAATTCGAGGATACTTTTTTATTCTTTACAATATTCAACACGTCAATTTTTCAGCCTGTAGAATAATATGGAATAGGTAGGTACCTACAACATATCACAACAAAAATAACGTCTTAATTTTTTATAAAGAGGTTATTCCCTCCTTTGTTAATCACTAGCTTTTACAGACAATTTACGAGGGTGGTTTGAAAAGTTCGCGAAATGTAGCACAGATAGCAGCATCAGTTCGAATAAAATTTATGCAATTGATGGATGCGCAGATGTTAAATTTGACATTATTCTGTCAAGTAGTAATTTGGTGCTATATGAAGTAAAGTTAGTTGTGTGGTTTTTCAAAATGGATAAAACTGAAACGCGCGCTGTTATCAAATATTTTGTAAAAAAAGGGTTGGAAAGCAACAGAAATACATAAAGATTTGCAGGATACATTAGGAGACTCCGCTCCATCATTTACAACTGTGCACAAGTGGGTGACGGAATTTAAACGTAGTCGTGAGAGCCTAGAAGATCACCCGCGCAGCGGACGACCAAAAACTGCCACCACGACTGAAATCGTTCAAAAAGTTAATGATATGGTTACGCAGGATCGTCAATTAAAGGTCTCCGAAAATTGCTAAGGATGCAGGTATTTCAGATGAAAGAGCATTTCATATCTTAACTGCGGAATTAGGTATGAAAAAGCTTTCGGAAAGATGGGTGCCGCGCATATTCACAATTGATCAATACCTTCAGAGGAAGAGAATTTGTCAACAGAGTTTAGACCGCCTTAACTCCAATAAAACCGATTTCGTTTGACGATTTGTTACGACAGGTGAAACTTGGGTTCACTATTATACCTATGAAACCAAGCAACAATCTAAACAATGGAGACATCGGGGGTTTTTCACCACCAAAGAAAGCAATGTCCATGAAGTCGGCTGGAAAGTAATGGCATCAGTTTTTTGGGATGCTAAAGGTGTTTTACCAATTGACTATCTTTCCAAGAGCCGAACAATAAACGGTGAATATTACGCTAAACTTTTAGGCCAAGTGGATAAAAATATTCGTGAAAAAAGACCTGTATTGCGTAAGAAGAAGATCATTTTCCATCAGGATAATGCACGTCCACTGCAGTAGCAATGCAAAAATTGAATAATTTGAAGTACGATCTGTTGCAACATCCACCTTATTCGCATGATTTCGCGCCTTCTGACTTCCACTTTTTCCATGACTAAAAGTTTGCTTTGATGGAAAACGATTTTCCACGGACGAGGAAGGAAAAGCAGCTGTCGACGACTACTTTGGAGGCCTTGAAGAATCGCACTTTCGTGATGTCATAATGAGTTTGGAACATCGCTGGATGAAGTGTATTCAACTTGACGGAGATTATGTTGAAAAATAAACTATATTTTAAAAACAAATTTTTTTTTATTTTCCCCTTCGTTTCGCGAACTTCTCAAACTTTCCTCGTATATTGAGCTTTGAGCTTTTCGTTAAAAGTATTTTATAAAACGAAAACATATTTTAGAAATTTGTTTCAACGAAAAAGTGCATCCCGTGTTCAATGACCACTTCGAACTTTGCCATATAACTCAAACCTACACGAATGAAATGTGGTGTCAGAGAGACCATTATTTGCATAATTATTACCTCGATGCACATGCAACTATTTAAATATTACCACGGTGTTGCATTTTTAAGGTGTAATATTGTAACAGCAGTTTTGTCATTTCACTGCCTCATTTTAAAGCTCATGTTGAAGGAAGGATAGCTAGGGAACGATAAAGCGGAGTTTATTGATTTAAAGAAATTAGACAAGCACCTTCTACATTTTAAACTTCTTTGTTGTAATACTTGGAAATTACATTAAGAGGTAGTTTCAAAGTTATGTGCTCAATTCCGTATAAAAAGACCTTTTTATTTTGCTTTTGTGCAGTTTGAAGTCGCCAATTCAACCGTGCAAGTACAATGAGTGATAACAGTATCACTGAATGCTTTAGTACATAAAATAAAGTGCTCAAAGGAAATTGAATGTCGTAAGTATCTGTGAATATTACAAATTATACTTTTTTGAACATAGTTACATACAACAAACGTTTATTAATATACAATATTCTTTTGACGGCTTTCACTTGCTAAGGTCCTCAGGACAAAAAATATGAAAAAAACATTAAATCTCCTTTCAAATTTTTTTTCACGAATTTCTCGGAAGTACAAAACTCGCGAACACGGCAGGGATTAATAGAATTTTATAAACTTTTGACTCTTAAAATAAATAAAATAGCACTGTTTTCTTTCGAAACATCAAAGTCTGATCGGATGTAGCTTCGTTCCAAATCGGTAGCTGCGTAGCGATATTGGGCGTAGGTGCTTTCGTCGTTTCTGATCCGGTATATGAATGTACAAGTTTTAAATCTTATGAGAACGATGTGTTTGTTCTCTTCTTGAGGTGAGCGCTGTACAGGGTGAATGACAACTTCATAGAAATATTTTAACAAATGCTTAAGAAAAGGACGTAAATTGATATTTACGCATACAAAGTTATTTATTAAAAAAAAACGACTTAAAATTTGAAAGGATATTTTTAAAAATGACTATACGTGTACGTATAAGGTATAGGGACGATATACCACAGAAAGTGATTTGCAAAAAACCAAATTTATTTTTTCTAATCAGCAGGTTACTTTACCCAATAAAGTTGTAAATCACATA
This sequence comes from Platerodrilus igneus, assembly GCA_036346225.1. Lineage (NCBI taxonomy): Eukaryota > Metazoa > Arthropoda > Insecta > Coleoptera > Lycidae > Platerodrilus > Platerodrilus igneus. Next base: position 396,314 of record JARFIW010001146.1, read on the forward strand.
CTTTAACTGATGTTTAAAAAAAGGAACAAAATAATGTTTATGCACATTGTTTATAAAATATATGTACTAACGTACTTAAAGTATCCGCCAATTGATACTTTTGACAAAGCTGTTCGAAATGTCCTTCATTTTGTTGAATCCACAAACCTGCTTTTTTTGTGCTAGTTTTGTAGAATATCAATACGTCGATGTAACTACACTGCACTATCTGTTCGCATTAGCGTCATACACTACCTTTTAAGGCACCCCATACAACAAAAAAACTAAAGCCATACCCTATTTATACCACTAATTTTAAATAACCACAAAAGAATAACTTACGCAGCATTTTGCAAAAAAACAATTTCAAATGAGAAAGTAAGGTATCCTAGCATTGCACTTACGCATCGTTGGCTTAAACATAATACTACCGTAAAGGTTGATGTTTAAGGTTGATAAAATTAGGCTAACGATACGCTTTAGTAAGTATATCAGGCAGGTCGGCGATGAAATTCAGCTATTCTCAATGCATTTCTTTCTAGAAACATTTGACGAAAGTTTTTAATTGCAACTTACTTTTACTAACAATAAAAGAAAGGAAAAAATAATTTGATACAAATGATATGTGGCGAAACCACAATGCCAAGATACCATTATCAAGAAAGCAAACAGTCTGTACAATCTTATTTACGTCAATTTACGGCATATGATTTACTTATCGGAAATAATAAAATAAGTTGTGATGTATGCACAAAGAGACATGGGGACCCGATAAACGAACCGTATATACTAATGCCACTATACAACTTTTAATACGCAATCCACCCGCAGTGTTGATATTGTATTTAAAGTAATTTCAGGTTTTAAAACTTTGTTTTGCAAAGATTAGTAACTACGTTTCCTTCCCATTGTTACTGGATTTAACACCATTTTGTTCAAAACGACGTGAAAATCTTCCATCAATTAATTTCTATCAAACTAAAGTGTTATATACCTTATAAATGAGAACCCAGTTAGAAAAGGAATTATCGTTGACAGCACCTGCTAAATTACTGTCTTCGCCGTATAAAGGAGCCAAAGTTAAAGCTAACATATCATTGAGTAGGTGGTATTATGTGAGCGACACATATTGTAGAAGTGTCCGAAAAAAATGTACTTGAGGCACAGGAATACTTACTAATTTTATAAAAGAATTTGAAAATATATTTTACTGTTATTTATAAGACTATACCGTAATGTACATAATTAATATATTTTGCATAAAATTTTTGGGAAATAATATTTTTTGCATAAAATTATTCTACTGCCCTTTTTAAACATATGTATTCCTACAAAGTTGAAAACATTAGAGTGATTTACAGTCACCTGTTGGGTTCTCCCAAATACACTTTTTGAAATCGATCAAGAATGTTTACTTTGTCAGCTCAAAATCAAGTATCAAACTAGACTATTCCAGTGTAAGACAAAAAACACTATGGGAAAATACTTTCCTGGCTTAGACCGGGAAAGTATTTTCCTGAGCAGTTTTTATCTTTATTTTAAACAATATAATGCACTCGAACCAACAATGTCACAAAGTATACACAAGTGAATTTTTTTTATTAAAAATATTGTACCTACAATATTTACACGTATAGTACAACTATGACTTTATATTTACAGCATTATTGCAATTTGTACAACCATGAAATAGTGCTGAACTATTCCAGCAAAGGTGGAGGCACTACTGCTGTCTAGTGTTAGTAACCCTTCTGTCTCGGTGTATCTTTCTTTAAATATTTTATTTACTATGTCCACTTTATTTGTATAGAATTCATCTATTTATGCTTCAGCACTGTTTGAAGATTTTCACCCTCCATACCGCTCTAATGCAATTAAATCTACTCCAGCTTTGACCAAAACTGTGGTGGTGAAACTACAGAGCAGTGCCCTGTGTATTCATTAGCATTGGGCAAATTTAAAAAAGTTTGCTACAATTTGAGGCATTTTTTTTAAACTGATGTATTCAAATCAGAAGCTTGGAGCCCAAATCTTCTATGTCAATCAAATTTAATTAGTGCCGCTCTTCACGACGACATGCATCAGTAACACCAAATATTAGGGCCACCTAGAAGATATAAACTACATAAATATCTGGCAATTTTAAAAGGGCCCAATTCGTAACGCACCTTATCATTAAGTATGTTATCCGGTGCTTCAGTAATGCAAGTTCCAATTTGTTCCCTGGACAGAATCTTAAACTTCGTAGGTTTGTAGCCGTCACTTTGACGTTTCAAAAATGCACGCAATTTGTATTACTAGGCTATATCAATGTTCTCTTTAGCAGTAAGGGTTAATTTCAGCATAGAATAATTTGACCACAGGGTAAAAGCCTTAAACTTTGTAGATAATTTGGAAAAATAATCAAGCGTTATATTTCCATATCGAGATGTCGTATGGTTTTCGTCACCAAAATTTTTATAAAGTTTGTAAGCGAATTCCTATTTTTCTTTAATTTACTGGGCAATAGGTGTAATACTACATTTCTAACAGCGTCTACCAAGTCTAGTGGCGTTCCAAGCACTTCGGCATCTTCATCACTGTCCATGTTACTTTTTATTGATGTTATAATATTTGCACGGGTACGGTTCGGTTTTGGGAACTTCTCAAATTTAATTTAAAAAATATGAAAATGACTTTTCAAAATATAACAGGAAAATTTGCGGGGAAAAAAAATAAAAATTAATTTTCTAATAGAAGATGGATTTGGCACTTACCTTTAAAATATATGATTAAACGAGGTTGTAGCAACCAATGAACAGACACCAAGTCACTCTTTTGTACGAGACGTATTTTTAAGTAAGTATACTTTTGAAATTCCGCCGCTACAGCGATGCAGTCAATGTCCCGCACATGCGCACTGTGTATCTACATATGTTAACTAGCCACAGACGCTATTACGGCAACAATCGATCGTTTATACATATGTTTTTGCGAATATAAAATGCCCCTAACGATTGATAAACTTGCCGACTATGAAATATTCGTTGTTATTCGTTTTCTTAGTGCTAAAGGCGCGAAGGCCATTGAAATTTACCATCAGATTTGTGATTCATTACAAGGAACGGAGTGGAGGCCCTCAGTGATCACTGACAATTCGGTGCAAAAAGTCGACAAAAAAGTGACAGAGAATAGACACTTAACCCCGTAAGAACGAAACATAACGGACTATGATGAAGGGACAAAAGCTTAGAAAAATTAACGGATAATAATAGAGGGCATATTCAATCTTTTATCTTCAGTTATAGAGCTTCGTTTGAATGATGCGCAACCATCGTCGTGAGGGTGTAAGTTTGAGTAATTTAAATGACGGTATTAAAAACTCCGGGATTATGAGAAACAAGTTCTCAAACGCGAGTAGAACGCAAAATTAAAACTACCATCACAGGTAAAAGTGCTTTTGCGTTGAAAGTTTTCATTCAGAGTTAAATGGAGTATTGGATTACCTACCATCATAAGAATTCTGCATAAAAAAATCGTTCGGTATTTTGTAAAAGGACAAAAACCTGTAAGTTGAATTTTTGGTTTCCACCTGCTACACATATGTAATAATTTCATTGGTTGTACTCATATAAATGAACAAAACGTATTATTAAGAGGACTCTTTACGTTGGTGCACGCTTGTTTAAAGCGTATTGTAAATTGAAAATTCTTAATTGGAAAAGGGCCACAATCGCATCCCCATAATTCACAGGTACGAGTTAATTTTGTTGAATTTCTATAATTGATAAATTTAGGTTGTTCTTTTCTTTAAGATGCACGCATATTCGGACAATTACGGATAAAGCTTAGTTTATGTTTATGCTACTGTTACTTATGTTTATGTTACTTTGATATTTATGCTTGATGGTATAGATTAGGCGAACAAGACATGGAGCTAGTTTTCTTATTATTTGTGTATGTTTTAAATTAGTAGAAGGTGATAAAAGGCGTAAACAAGGGTTCATCCACCTATATTGCAATAAGAACCGATAAAACTGTCTCTTGGAGCACACATGTACTATCAAAGTGGGTTGGCGCCTAAAGATTTTATAAGACAAGAGTTCAAAGACCTTTCCAGATCGGTGTAAGAGTGTTTAGTGAAAGTGTTGAAATTTGTATACCCTTAAAGAGATTTGCATTTGCTTCTATAGAACTCATCTCTCACTACTGAAAGCTAGCTGTTGTGCACTGTTTTACTGATACGTCACTTCGTTTTTGTAGAGTAAAATTAATTCAGGTATGTGAAACAGTATTTACAAGAATTCGAGGTCATTGCCAACTTTTTTTTTAATAGTAATAACTCATCCAGCCGGTTCCTTATAGATGTCGCTATTGCAATGAGTTTTAGTAGTTTGTTTCAAATATTGACCGCAGTGGCGAACTTCTTTTAATTATGACTTCAGAAACTCTCATAAAATTAGGCATTTGATTTTTTTCATTATAAAGATCCATGACTAGGTGTTAAAAATTACGATAGAAAACGAATAATTAATTACTATGTAAGTTTTGTATACGAACGTCACAACTATTTTTCTGGGTTTTAAAGGGTGTTTCTACAAAATATTTTAAATAATGTAGCTAAGCTTCTGCTTCTAGCTAAGCTTGAAATTGAAAAGTCGTTATATCAAACCTAAAATCTGGTGTATTTAGTTTAAGTTGGAGCTCTATAATATTTACCGTTATAAAATTCTAATAAAATTTGTTTTATATTTGTATATGCATGACCTACATTTTAATGTTCATACCGCAGCTGTATTGGTAAATCGACGCACGTTTTTAAAATCGTATCAGGTTTATTTACCGAGTGTATTTGGGGATTTTAATGCCACCCGCATTTGTGAGCAGGAACATCGATAATTATCAGACTACAGAAAATACTAATCTTTTAGAGAACAAAGTTTTCGGTATTTAATCTGTCAATGCCAATTAATTGTGACGTTATCATTAGGTATTTCACCGTGAAGCATAGGGTGCTGAATTATTGTCATAGCCAATAAGTCAAAATTGTATATGACTGATTGTGATTAAAAATTGTGCACTATATATAAAAAACAAACAACTTAAGTAATTGTTTTAGACGGATGAACACATAAACCAGTTTTAAACATTTATTTCCTCAAGACAAAATCTAGCTTTCATTCTGCTCATTTTGTACCTTTACAAGACACCTGACAACGACATCTCGGCCACTTAGGGCGCCCGATTGGGTCCTGTGAGCCGAGGATATGTGATGCTTGAATGTAGGATCTAGTGGGTTGGATGACTTTTGGATCCACAAAAATGGTCTCTCTTGACTTTAAACTTTCTTATGAGAAAATCTATGTAAAATAAGAGATTTTTATTCTATATGCTTAGAAGTTCTTCTATTTGTCGAGATAAAAATATGGTAGTGGTGGAATGGATATGAATTTTGACATTAAATAGTAAAAGTGAAAGATAAGCTATGATGTCGTCACGTGACCTTTGAATAAATGACTTTGAAAGGTGTAAAAATTAAGAGAACGAACCTTTGATTTTCTTATAGGCAATAGGTGTAAACAACCGACTTTTGTGCTCGTACGTCTATAGCTGATCTACTAACCGATTTAATTAACTAGATTCTAGTACAATTAATGTAGAAATACCGTGAATGTTTGTTATATCTCAGTTTACATATTTAATATTTATTTAGTATTTGGGAACTTAGTAAAAATTTATTATCTGACTCAAGAATAAAAGCCATCACTGATTTAATTGTATAAATTTAAAGCATTGAAAATTGATTATGCCAACCAATTGAACCTTTAGTCGGCAAAAGTTTTCTAACTCCTCTGTGATTGGAATACCAAAAAACTTATTTCATGTGTAATTGTTGATAAATTTTGGTAAGGCTCCCCATACACCTCAGTCTTGCTGGTGGTTGAAGGCAATTCCAAAAGGAAAATTGAACGTAAAGCTAACATCGCCCTAGCCCAAACACAAAGTTGGTTTAAAACCTACAAAATGACCATAACACCACAAAAGACTACATACTTTGTGATAAAAGAAACCTTGGCAAGGAACCCCACAATCAAACTAGACGATGTAAATATAAGTAGAACACAAAACACAAAATATTCGGACTTAACATTAGACAAAGAACAGAATTATTTTACACATATAAACACCGTTTGTGCAAGTGCAACTTCTGCAATTCAGAACATCCCAACGCTAGCCTAAAGGACTTATAAGATACCACTTAACTGCGTAAGACTTTATCTCAACCGTTTGCTCGGGACTATGTTATCGTACGCTGCGAGCGCCTAGAGACATCGCCTTAATACAATCAAACCTAGACAAAAAATTAACAGTACACATCTTACAATTTAAAGTTCATAAATGAACAATTTAAAGGTTTATAATAGCAAGCGCGCAAGCGCGGAAAAAGCGACGCCACGGCAGGTGGTAGCTCCAAGCTTTACACAGGCTTTAACGCGGCCATCTGACAATGACGTCACACAATGCACAAATTTAATACGCAATTAACGGAAAATATAAATTTAATATAATAGTTTATAACAGCGAAATACTCACATAAATATGTCCCTGAGTTAAAGTTGGCTTCTGTTGAAGTCCATCAGGGCTACTGATGGCCCTTTTAAGGCAATTAACGGAGGGTACGCCTAACGTCCATCCAAATGGCTTCGACTGGATCTCAGAGCTCCACTCCGGAGTGATTAAAGATGGTGCTCCGGCATGGAATGCGGTTCGGCCAACGGCTACAAATTACCTCTACCTATGTAGGGAAAGGGCAGGAACAGGTATAAGGGCGACAAACAAAGATAATCAGGCAAGGAGATCTACATAAATAAAGATAAGACACGATACGATACCTGACAAAACCGCTCTTCACGAAGGTCAGAGGCAAAAAAAGCCCCGTTTCCTAAGCGTCTTTCGGAAACTCCCCACTTTTGTTCTTTCACGCGTCGGCGCGAAGTTCCCGCGCGATCTCGCGCAAACGCCCTCTGGCGCGACGAAAATACACGCCAAGTCTTTTAAATTTTAAGGCGCGAAAACTTCCGCACATAAAAATTAAGCTAAGACAATGTTTAGTGCCAATTTGGCACGTAACAATCGCGACAAAGCCACAAAAGAAAAAACTTAAAAAAAGAAAAGGTCTGTTAGCACAGTAACAGCTTAAGATCTAAGTCCTAACTACCCTACATAAAACCTAACTTAAAACCTACAAAATGTTTATATAAGGCGCCATCTGGTTTTTTCGACCGATAACACGTCTACCGAATTACCAGGAGACGGAAAATGTAGCCCCATTGTCTTTGACTACACTAATAATCGACAGCACAAATTTGTCGGGAAGCATGAAACACTACTTAAATTAAAACAAATGCGACAAGTCGCCTAACCTATCTAAACTAAAGCTAACATTAAAGTTCTTACGTGCAAACACACATGAGCGTTGCATCAAAACTGTTCTTTGTTGGCAAAAAGTGCCCAAATTTAAAAATGTTCATGAGAGTGCGTTAGTCTACACTTTAACAAATTTTTGTTACTGGTACTTTGGTTTACTAACGATACACATTAAAACTTGTTCATGACATGGTTGTGAATCAACAAATTTACCAAAAGTACCACCCTACTAAATCCTTATGTGGCTAACCTAACAAGTTACATTTCTACATCAGGTTAGCTTTTTCACTTAAGATTCAAGAGAAATAATTCCCGTCTGGTCATAAATACCAAACGTTAGGAAGATAAAAAGATAAGACAAGATCTCAAATTGTTGTTAAAAATAATAGATAAGATAACGATATTGAGCTTAAATTGTTATCATCAAAGGTAATAGATAAGATAACGATATTAAGCTTTAGTTATTATTTGAGATACTAGGTAAGATAACGCGATGTTAAGCAAAAGTTATTATTAGAGATAGTAGGTAAGGTAACGCGAAATTAAACAAAAGTTATTACTAACGGTAGTCGGTAAGATAACGATACTAAACTAAGGTTATTATCTAAGATAATAAATAAGATAAAGATATTAACTTAATCATTACCAAAGATAATAGATAAAAGTAACGATAGAGTGGCTCCATGGAGCCGTTAAATAGGAATTTTTCGTACCCTCTAAAAAGAGCGACCTGTGAAGCAGGCCCGTTTGCAAGAAACGGCACGAGGGACCGGCAAAGGCATTTGGGTGCATCCCTGCACCCGACGTTAATCGATATTGGTGATATAATCACCCGATACCCACACGATATATAACGATATACACATGCACTCACACATTCACACACTCATACATACCTTCACTGTCAGTGCCCATGCGCTGACAGCGGCACCGCATGACCCCACGAAAAATTGCTAGAGACGGGGTCCAGGTGTCTGTGAAAACCTCCCGCGCAACCACACGGTGACTAACGGAAATGAAAAAGGCAGTAGAAATAGGAACGGTAGAAAGAGGGAGGTGGTTATTTGGAATGCATAAGAGGCACTTCCAGGTAGAAAAAAGTAGAGGAAGGGCTCGCATTGAGCTAAAGAGACAGAAAAAGATGGATAGCAAAGCGCTACTCAACCAGCCAATGTGGCCAGTAGCCCGGAGTGAGGGAGCATCACTCTTATGTGGCAGACGGGTGTTCCGGGACGAGAACAGGTCCACCGAAAGAAGGATAAGGCATAAACGGAGACAGCGGGATATAAACAAGTAGAGTTTTTGGACAAGCGTCCGAGAGAAGGTAGAGAGTTGTCCCTATTGAAACACAGCGCAGTCTGAAGGACCACCTGCGATATTAATCCGACAAGATAAGGTATATCATATGTTAACAATTCACTAGACTCCTAAGAGAACTAGTACGATCATTTTCCTAACGAGTGCATCCACTACGATAAGAAAATCCGACAGAAGTTGACACAACAACTCAAAAGTATCAATACAGATACATTCACACAAAAACAAACTGTTTTTTTTAAAACGGTAGCACCCTAAACACACAAAAATGCCCAATTATAAGCAGTTAAATACAGATACACTGTCCCTATATGCTAAAAAAACCGAGAATTTAATAAGATAACAATAAGAAGCAATAGCGTCTCACCACGAAGTTCAACAAAAAACAATGAAAAAAAATGTTTATAAGTTATGGTGATTTAGTAGAAAAAGAAAGAAATAATGATATAGTATAATGTGGGCGACTGTAATAATTCAGAGGAAAAACACATGGAATAGACAATCCTAGTCTTTGCAACTGCGAACATGGACTATTTCTTACAATGGCATAGGCCGCGGCTCCTATGTGAGCCCAAAGAAAAAAATCATCCACTCAACATCAGCTAAAACCAATCATGAAAATTCAATGAGTCATTACAACCAAAGTTACAACAATTACCACACAAAATTAAATGACGTAAGATAAACACTAAAATCCAAATAATATGCTGTAGGAAAAGTTCGAAGATTAATTAAATGAAACGACATAGTTCAATTGGGGGTGTAGAGAATAAAATGATATATATCTAACGGTATGGTCAAGGAAAAGTCAACCAAAAAGAAAAATATAGCTAATTTAAGGTAAGTAAGTTAAACGTGTAAGAGATATACACAGTACAAAAGAGGAAATAAGCGATTAAAGTTACTAATTGATGGTGAGAACAAAAAATATTAAGTAAATTGTGAGGAGAATGGAACGTGAAAAACTTAAGTAGCATTTGGATCAGCAGAGAATGGCTTAAGGTCTTTAGTATGCCACCTGCCTTGGCGTTTTCCTTCAGCATCTTGAAGTTCGTAGATAAGGTGACTAATGACATGAGTGACCTTACTAAGGATGAATTTAGGGGCTAATTTTGAAGAAAATTTCTTAGATGCATCCGATAAGACATAATTCCTTTTCCGAACTTGTTCGCCCAAGGCGAAGGAAATATTTCGTTTACGTAAGTTATAGTGGTCCTTACTCTTTTCGTAAGCTTTTAACAAATTTTTTCTAACATCGTTAAAGATAGAAGGTAATGATTGTTGGTCTTTGTCCCAGCGTACTTTATCGTCAAATTCAATTACGTTAGTATCGTCTGGCACTAAACCATAGTAACTCCCATCGATTGGGGTATATCTTCCAAAAACAATAAATGACGGAGTGAATTGGGTTGCTTTGTGTTTAGATGTACGCAAAGCTTGAGCAATTTTAAAAATATGTTCATCCCATGTAGTATGGTCTGAATCAATATAAGAAGAAATAGTGGTAATTAAAACTTTATTTACTCTTTCGGTAGGGTTTACTTGGGGATGGTATTTTGCGTTAAACCAAATTTTTTGTACCTTGTAACTTTTAACGAAATTCTGAAAATCTTTAGAGATAAATTGTGCTCCATTGTCACAAAGGATAATCTGAGGAACACCAAAGATAAGAAATACATTTTGTTCTAGGAATTTAATTATAGCAGCAGATGTAGCTTTACGTAAGGGTTGCACCATAACAAATTTAGCAAACCAATCGGTGACAACTAAAAGATATTGGTTACCTTTTTTTGATCGAGGGAGAGGTCCTAATAGGTCAAGCGAAATTAATTGAAAGAGATAAGATACACGTTTAAAGTTACCCATTAAACCAGGAAGAGCGTCTTGCGAACTCTTATGAGAACCACATATTTTACAGTTCTTAATATAGCGACAAACAGATTGCTTTAGTGTGGGCCAGTAATATAATTCAGTTATTTTAGCGAGGGTTTTTGTAACACCAAGGTGCGCAACAATGGGATCATCATGGCATAATTTAAGCACCTCACTACGGTTAGCGGTAGGGACAACAAGTTTCCATTCGGGGATATTAGATATTTTATGTGGAGAAGAAGATACAAATTTATATAATCTATTATTGGTTACGCGAAAGGTAGGAAATTTATCGGGATTGTTAGAAACTTTTTTAATCATATTAAGATACTATGTATCAGGAATTAGATTTGGAATTTTAAGAGAGACAACATCACGAGATAAGGCATCTGGTACGATATTTAATTTGCCAGGCCTATGCCTAAAATCAAAAGTGAATTGAGAGATACGCAAGTTCCATCTTGCCAAACGACCTGCGGGTTGTTTTAAGTTATTAAGCCAAGTGAGAGCAGCACAATCAGTGATTACGGTAAAATGTGTATCTTCAACATATCCTCTAAATTTCTCGATGCCAAAGATAACGCCCAATAATTCTCGTTCAGTAGCCGAATATTTTTGTTCGGCAGAAGTTAAGGCACGACTTGCATAAGCGATTGGATGCTCTAAACCATTGCTCACCTGGAACAACATTGCACCTAAACCAGTAAGTGAGGCATCGGTTTGTATATAAAAATTTTCATCGAAATTTGGTGAGATTAAGATAGGTGCTGAAGTGATTAATGTTTTAATTTGTTCGAAAGCCTGTTGAGATTCTAAATTCCACTCGATAGTTTGGGATTTATTTTTATTTTTAATTAAAGCGGTAATGGGTGCAGATATAGTTGAAAGGTTTGGTAGAAAGATGCGATAATAGCTAATCATTCCAATTAAACGTTTGATTTCAGTAACAGTTTTAGGTGTTTTGAATTTAGTAATAGCATCGACTTTAGCAGGATCTGCTCGTAGGCCAGTTTCATCGATAATAAAACCAAGGAATGTGAGCGACAAACAACAAAATTGACACTTTTCCCAGTTTATCTTAAAACCTGCTGCATTTAGGCGTTCTGCAACCTCATTTAATGTGGCGATATGTTCATCAAAGGAACTTGAGATAACTAAAATATCATCCAAAAATACAAAGGCACGTTTCTGATGTAAGATAGGACCTAACGTTTGATCCATAGTACGTTGTAGGGTTTGTGGTGCGTTACAGAGACCAAATGGCAAAAAATTATTTTCGAAAATACCTCGGCCTGGAACACAAAAAGCAGTTTTTTGACGAGAAGATAGGTCGAGAGGTATCTGATAAAAAGCTTGTCTAAGGTCGATAGATGAGATAAATTTTGCGTTTCGAAGCCGGCTTAAAATAGAGTCAGTTCTAAGTAGAGGGTAAGCGTCAGAAACAGTCACGGACTTCAACTTTCTGCCATCAAAACAAACACGCCATTCGTCATTCTTCTTACGAACTAATAATACGGGAGAAGTCCAGGGTGAATTTGAGGGAGAGATAACACCAGATTCTAACATTTTATCTATTTCAGCATGCAAATGCTTTTGTAATGCGGGCGATAACGGATATTGACGTTGCTTAAAAGGGAGGGCATTACCTGTAGAGATAACATGTGTTGCAGTAGTAACGCAACCAAGTTCAGAGGTATTAAGTTTACGAAATTTGTCGATTGTAGAGTTAAGAATTACATTTTGGGAATCCGTAAGAGAAATTTTGTTAGATATTCCTGTAGATGCACAGGAATTTGTTTTAAGAGAAGTTTGCCATGAAAAAATCCTGGAAATAAAGTGACAAATTAAAAAGTTTACAGAAATCCACACCTAGTAGAAAAGGATAAGTTAATGCAGGGACAATCAAAAATGAAACGTCACGTTCAAGTGATTCTACTCGAATTTTTAATTTATAGAAGTTTTTTCGGGAACAATTTGAATTATAATATTTTGTTTAGATAATTGTTGTAAACCTTCGTTTAGAAGAGTTTATAAGAGAGCATGAGGAACCTGTGTCCATTAAAGCTATTACATTTAAAAGAACCAATGAGATGGGTAAATGTGGACGATTATCAAAGGGTTTCTTAACAAGTTGTAAAGCGGCAGACTTTTTATGGTAAAAGGAATTAACGGTTTGTAGCCACTTAGACCATTCGGACGGGGTAGTATAACATAATTCTTTTAGTGAAGGTAAGGCATTTTGTACATTAACAGTAGCGATATTATTGTTAGATAAATTTAATAACGGTACAGCGTTAGAGGTAGTTTTATGGTTTAAATTTATTGACGTTTGGGTCCGTTGAATGATTGGTGTTGAGGGCGATTTTGATTCCTTGAGATATTCACGCCCTGAGTTGGAATATCTCGACGAGAGTTTCCCGATACGTTAGGATTACAATTCGCGCAGTTAGATTTATAGATATTTGCGCGACCACAATCATAACAAAAAATATTTTTGGGGTATGTGCAGACATTATAGTTATGTCCACTTCTCTTACAGTTCCAACAGGTAAGTGAGTTATTTGTTACGGTAGAAGGAACATTAATGGTAGATACTTTATGAGAAGCTCGAACTTGACAAGCTAAATCGAGTTCTAAAAGGCCAGATTGTTTTTCTGGGGGAGGACGGTATTTATCAATTCTTAACTTTACTTCCTGAAGAGAACGACATAAATCTTTAAAGTGGGTTAAGGAAGAAATGTGTTGTAAGGCCAAACGTTCAGAAAAATAAGGATTTAAATTTCTAAGTAACTGATCGATAATTTCAGATTCTGAAGGTTTATTATCGAGTCTACTATATAAGGCTTCTAATGAGGTAATGAAGGAAACAACATTTTCGTCAGGTCCTTGGGTTCGATTTCGTATCTCGTTCCAAAGGTCGGTAATATAACCATGCGGAAGAAAATCTCGTTTTAAGCACGCAACTAACTTCTCCCAGGTAGAAATTTGATCTCGAATGTTTCGGTACCAGATCAACGCGGAATCGGAAAACAATTCACCTGCTGAAACAAATAAATCCTGATCGGTACACTGCCGAGAAATTTTAAAATCATTAATTCTGTCGAGGAAAGACAATATAGAGACTTTCGAGTCGAACCCTTGAAAAGTTAGACCCCATTTGTAAACAGGTATGGATTTTCCTAATGGTTGAGGTTGGGCAAGTACGAGATTTGATAACGGTGACGATATATCTGTGCCTGCGTTCGGATTGAGTCTCTCAAGAACAATCCCTTTAAGTAATAATATTTCTGATAGAAAAGTTTGTTTAGCTAGGTTCGCTTGTTCATCGTCATATAAGGACAATAATTCTATGCGTTGTTTGACATGGATTATTATTGAAACTAAGCGTTTTAGTTCGATATCACTGGGGCCGGGATCTATTCTATTTATTATACCAGCGTCTAAAGACAGTTTGATTTCAGATACGTTATGAGGCCAATCGGAACCGATTTTCTTTAAAATAGGGACGCCCCTCATTTCCTGGGCTAAAATGGCTCTAAGTTGTAATCGTCTATCATTTTGATTAGGGGCAGGGGTAATATTTCTATACTCAATACCGTAAATCAGCTCGAGGGACTTAAGGTGTGAAATATTCATCTTGAATAGAATCTTTGAGACACGATATATACGAGATATACAATACTGAGGTAATTCAGAAGATAATAAACGGTACAGTTACTTCAGGTCAGTACGATAAAGATATTTAAGGGTAAAAACTTCCTATAAAAGGCATTCGTAAGGTATAATATTCAAATTTAATCACGCTAAGTATCCAAAACACTAAAGAAACACGTTTAGAACTGTACGAGGGCAAGATTAGTGTTAAATAAAAGAAATATATCGTTGATAAACTACAAAAAGACACTCCAAATTATAAAAAAGGTAGGTAATGTGTTATTTAACAAATGCAACAACCCGTAGTTTAACGTTTCTTAAAAAGATATTGAAAAAGGGCAATTTAATTCGTTAAGTGCTTTTAAACACAAGGTTTCTTGTAAAGGTAATTAAAATATCATTAATTAAATAGCTAAATTAGTAAAAGACACCTTTAGAATGTAAACACACACAAGACAATGTAGGTACAGTTTTTTTAAAACAAGCAAGGGTTATATTTTAATTTATTATAAAGTAAATAATTTTCGTAATAAACAGTGTTTAAGACATGCATTACTTGTTTACTTATTGATTGTATGTTTATTCATATCTAAATAATACACTTACCAGTATAATGCAGAAACGAAGTTAAGGTAAAAATCCTTCCTAAGAAACTTATATTTGTATTTAAAAAAATAACTATACACTCAACAATATAACTGGAGTCAACAAACACATCCCACATTCAAAATTAAACTAACATTATATTTAAAACATATTTTATAACAACAGCTAAATTTTAATTTCAAAATGGCGGTATACCTCTAATTGCCATAACAATTATTTTTGACATCTAACGAATGTGGTGTGTTCCAAAACACGAATATAAGATTTTAAGGTCAACAGATATTAGATAATTGATTTTTTTAGTGAAAAAGCTATAAATAACATTAGGGAATACATTGTATAGTCAAAAAAACACAAAGAAAAACTCTTATTTCCACTTTCACACGTTGAGGGCGCCAATTTTTACAATTTAAAGTTCATAATTGCACAATTTAAAGGTTTATAATAGCAATCGCGCAAGCGCGGAAAAAGCGACGCCACGGCAGGTGGTAGCTCCAAGCTTTACACAGGCTTTAGCGCGGCCATCTGACAATGACGTCACACAATGCACAAATTTAATACGCAATTAACGGAAAATATAAATTTAATACAATAGTTTATAACAGCGAAATACTCACATTAATATGTCCCTGAGTTAAAGTTGACTTCTGTTGAAGTCCATCAGGGCTACTGATGGTCCTTTTAAGGCAATTAACGGAGGGTACGCCTAACGTCCATCCAAATGGCTTCGACTGGATCTCAGTGCTCCACTCCGGAGTGATTAAAGATGGTGCTCCGGCGTGCAATGCGGTTTGGCCAACGGCTACAAATTACTTCTACCTATGTAGGGAAAGGGCAGGAACAGGTATAAGGGCGACAAACAAAGATAATCAGGCAGGGAGATCTACATAAATAAAGATAAGGCACGATACGATACCTGACAAAAACCGCTTTTCACGAAGGTCAGAGGCAAAAAAAGCCCCGTTTCCTAAGCGTCTTTCGGAAACTCCCCACTTTTGTTCTTTCACGCGTCGGCGCGAAGTTCCCGCGCGATCTCGCGCAAACGCCCTCTGGCGTGACGAAAATACACGCCAAGTCTTTTAAATTTTAAGGCGCTAAAACTTCCGCACATAAAAATTAAGCTAAGACAATGTTTAGTGCCAATTTGGCACGTAACACACAACGAAGTGTTTTACTGCGACAGACGGGGGCCTATGGGACTACCGCACATGATGCACTTCATGTATTGGTGGAAACTATGCCCTTGGATCCAGTAGTGAAACAGCGAGTTGCAATGTACCATCTTACACACAATGACAACCAACAACAACAACGCATCAAACCACACAAACCAACTGCCCCCGACAAAGACGGAAATAAAGAGCTACGTACTTGCAAAATTGTAGACACATTGGGTATATGCAATGATCCCAAATATCAAAGACTACCTAAAAGCCAAATACCTAGTGCCCAGTCAAGAATTTATTCATTACCTAACTGGCCACGGACCTCATCCAACATACATAGAAAGCATGAATTTAGTTGACAACAACATGTGCACGTGCAGAAAACAGGAACACTGGAACATCTTGTATTCGAGTGTAATAACTCACAACCGTACCTTGACCCAAATAGACAAACAAACAAGACCCTACACGCAATGATTTGGAACGAAAACCTTTTTCCACTCTTAAATGCACTCGCACAAAAAACTCGGCACTCATCCATCAACGTTACTTTGACGGGAAAAAGACACAAACAAAACTACCCGGACAGAGACATAAAAGTATCACCTCTCCTCGGACCGAGGCTCTGCCCCGGAGACCGGAGACCGATCTCCTGCAATTTCAGGAGCGCCGCTCCTGATGACCAGAAGCAACAAGATTCAAGCATTGTAACATTTTTTGCTTCTACTCGTTGGATACAAGTGAAGCTTTACTTGTTCGCGGCTAAGTCTGGGAATTACCCCAAGGGTGAGCAATGAGAAAGGGCGTGGGGATGGTATAAACTCTACAATAAGCTAACATAAAAAGAAAATGGGGAATTGAGCGCCACTGTATCTATATGGATGATAACACAAGAAATTCAATACTCCTATGAGAAGATACAGAAACTCATGGGATATAAGCACCATAAAAAAACTTACAACATAATGAACTAACACATCTGGAAACCTATGGAACATACTTACAATCTCTTCAATCTCGATGACCCTGAAAGAAAAAGTACACAACAAATTTTCTATTAAAAAGACACTGTTTGTGCTTTTTAATAAAAAAGCATACTAATAATTACGAGCGGATAATCTTGAAATTACCACACCAAAGATATTTGTATCCAAAATGAATACCTAGAACAAATCAGTTGTAGCATATCTGTGTTTTTAAATTACTTCAACATTCGTCTAATTTCATTATTCAAAAAATTTATTTTCTTTAAAAAAATTTATTAAAATTAATTGTGCATGGAATAAAAAACTTGAGTCCAAAAATGAAATTTAATATAGTTTCTCTCTTTTCGTTTTTTTCGAATATGATTACAAATACGAAATAATAAAATTGAATTCTTTATAAATCTGTCTTGACATAACAAGACCTTAATTTTAATAATATTTCATAACAAAATTTCTGATACTAAATGGACAGATCTGTTTATTGGTTTACATGTATTTCACATCAGTTTAATTTATTTCTTTAAAAAAATTTAAATCACGTGCAGCTAACTTGGATAAATAACATTTCAACTTGTTCAAGTATAATGACCTTATTAAAATTTGACATCTGTAATGAACTTTTTTAAAAAACAGGAAATGGACTTTAGAATCACAATATTTTAACACATGGATGCTCCGCGTGTCTTACAAAATTATTTTAATAGTATTTCTTAACAATTATATTCCACGTTGTTCTTCGTGCACAAAATTTTGTATAATTAAACAATCTTCGATTACAATTTTATGTGAGCACATTCAAAGTCTCACAAACATAACAAAAAAGGTTTGATGCCTGTTTTTAATGAAGCTCTTACCCCTAGTTATCGAACTGCGAAGCACATTTTCTGGAATCCGCTTACTAACTTGTAGCAACAAAACATCGAACAAAAGCTGTAATTTCTTAATAAACGAACGTTGTCTCAATCTCTTTACACGTATTTCTAGTTACTTCATGCGCTAAGGAAATAAAGATATTTTATATTAGTATTAAATTACTTGAATAATGCGATCTCACCGTTAACAAATACCGACTCGAACCATTTTAAGAAGAAGCGTGGTCTAGTGCCTTGCCGAAGTCACAGGAATGAATTTTCCGTGTCCCAAGACGACCAGCCCTCCTGTCTCTATCTCGGCACGCCTATTCTGAGGCCCCACTTATGAAAAAATTTGGGAGCCCATCTGTATATGATGCAGTCTGGACTACATTCTCAAATACAATGGCTGACTTGGTTATTCCTTCCGAGCAAGTAAGGAACGGCTTATCTGCTTTGCGCGTCACCTCGTGACCGTATTCACGCAAGCGCTATCCTAATTTTAACGACTGAAAGGATATAATCCGCCTGTGGATTAGGCAACACAAACGACTAGTTCCCTTTTAAATATGTTTTCTGAGTGTATATTATTATTAAATATTTCTGGGTAAAGCATTTAAGCTAATTAAACGGTCATGATTTCCTGTTCCATTGTGGAATTGTTTCTTTCAGATATAACAGTATCAAATACAAGAATCAAATATCACAGACTAAAAATGCACAGATGTGATTCTTCCAAAAATAGTGCTACAGAATATATATTCGTTACAGCATCAAACCGACTTTGAAACAACTCAACCCCCTAATATGCAAAATTTGCATGCTCCTACATATTAGCAACCTCGTCTCTAATAAATAATTTCTAACAGTTGTAGTATAAGTTAATCTTAAGTAGTAGAATAGGGAATTTTCTTTATACTAACGCTAAATTTTAAGAATCAAACTTAAACATACCAGAGGCAAATAATACAACAAACAAATCTTTTCCTTTGAAAGAACCTTGGTTTTTATGTATTAGTATAAGTTCAAACATGTACAAATTTATATAAATTCAATCCAACCTTTTAGTAACCTGGGCAAACATAAACACAAATTAACATTTCAAACGCACTTCAAGTACATTTGCAAACCATTCTTCCCCGAGGACTGGATTTTTGGCTGACGATGGTCCTAGTACTGGGGGAGGAGCTGCAAGGCGGATTCAAATAACACGCAAATACACAAACAAACACATACAAACACAAACACACACACACACCCAACACACACTAACACAGACAAACACACAAAACACCTCTCAAACACTGTACAACACAAACACCTATTCACACACTTACAGTGCATTTTCAACATCTGGATCTTCGGCTGCCGATGGTCAGAACTGATAAGGCAATATCTGTTGAGCGTTCTTCCTTGACGACTGGGATAGCCGGCAGCCGATGGTAATGGTCCTAGAAGGGGAACGTAGTACGGATTTCAACCACATACACACAACTCCCCCCCTGCACACACACTCACGCACACGCACACACACACACACAACACATGCCCTCAAGCACGCGTACACACACACACACTCACACTCACACCTTACTCACAGTTACTTTCTCAAACGCTGTACAAACACAAATGCCTATTCACACACTTACAGTGCCTTTTCAACATCTGGATTTTCGGCTGCCGATGGTCAGAACTGATAAGGCAATATCTGTTGAGCGTTCTTCCTTGACGACTGGAATAGCCGGCAGCCGATGGTCCTGGTCCTAGAAGGGAAACGTAGTACGGATTTCAACATCACATACACACAAACCCCCCACTGCACACACACTCACGCACACGCACACGCGCGCACACACCCACAACACATGCCCTCAAGCACGCGCACACACATACACACACACTCACACCTTACTCACGGTTACTTTCTCAAACGCTGTACAAACACAAATGCCTATTCACACACTTACATTGTCTTTTCAACATCTGTATTTCCGCCTGCCTAAGGTCCGGACTAATAAGGCAATATCCGTTGACCGTTCTTCCTTGACGACTGGGATTTCGGGCTGCCAATGGTCCTGCTCCTAGAACGGGAACGTCACACGGATATCAACACTACACACACAACACACACACAATCTCACCCACACATATACACACCCATAACACATGCCCTCAAGCGCGCGAGCACAAACACATACACACACACGCACACACACATACCTTACTCACGGTTACTTTCTGGGGAAAGCCAGGTCAGCTTAAATTTCAGGTAGCAGACTACTAAAACGTTGGCACAAATAAAATAAAAAATACCGCTCAGTTATTAGTTATACCTAGTATATCTCGTTTTCGAGTGAGGAGGCAAACAGTTTAGCTATATAAAGACTGTGATTTTATTTTCTAGCCGTTAGTAAATATTAAAGTTACAGTTTCCGTAAGCATTATAAGAAGCTCTTTTAAGAGATACCTGACTAGTTAGAGGTTAGTAATTTTAATTTTAAATAATGTTACGTTTTTTATGCAAAAGGAAAACATTATAAATCTAAGACATGTTGGTTTGTGAATCATTAATATTTTAGTACTCGTTGACTGATTTATAAGTCAACGATACAATTCTTGATAAAGTCGTATCGACCCACAGTGTTCCCACATTACAAAACCGACTATTAACTTTGCATATCCGCTACATATAACATTATAATAAGTTTATCTTTATTTTTCTAACTCGGGCCCCGCGATGCGGCGCCAATGTTGCAAATTCGAATTTTTTATTATTTAGATGGGGCACGTAAATGGTTACTCAGTTCGAACCCAAAAGCATTGGACGTTAATGCAGTAGTCTTTATTTTTAGTTACACGTTGTTGGAACAATGTAGCCGTTTCTTGTTTTTAATTCGACTCGGAATTTAAAGGGATTTGAACTTTTTACGCGTGCCGGGCGGAACTATAAAAACTTGCAGCGCTGGCGGCTAGCTTGGCTATTATCCCAATGGAGATCGAGAGAAGGGTAGAGTTGAAATATTCTTCTTGAAACGGAAAACTAAATAAAGTTAAGTTGGACACCACTGTATCTAACAACTATTAAAAAGATGTGATTTCAGGTCAATACAGAAACCTTATCGAAGTGGATCGATAAAATTTTTAATTTACCCTTTTAAGAAAATAGAACATTTTAAAATCAGAAAATAACTATTACATAACAAATCCTTTTATCCAACAATAAAAAAATTAAATAAATTCACATATGTTAGTGATATCAAGAAAACAACATTTGTGTCTCATGATTTAAATGAGCATCAGATCTGATACTCACGTACAAACTTAAGTAAGACTTTAATTCAAATTACTCTAAATAAAAGATTTAAATAGTCAACATAAGATTATTATTTGTTACTAAGGGATGCAAAGTCTTACTAACTGGAACGATTAAAATTGTTCTCAAGACATAGCTGTTGTGGAAAAAGGGTTGCAAAAAATATTATCAGATTTTTTGGGGTCCTGCAAAACTCACTCACTCTTAACATTGGCTGCTGGCAGCTACCTTTAGGCTGGTCAGACATAGCTGTCAGCTGGATAACATAAGGTGTCGGCCCCAGACTGATTGATGCGGTACGTGATGGATACGCGCTAGGATGTTCAAAAATGGTGGTCAGCTAGAGGGTACATAAAACTTAGCAAGCGGCTTCCGCTTCTACGGCCTATTGTCTGACTATTTCATGATAAAAGTAGTCACTATAGGGCCTTTGTGGTTGTTAACCTTACTGGGCGTTTGCGGTGTATTAAAAATCGATTAAAGCACTTAATATTTGAACGCAAATCTCACCATCAACGACTTTCCAACCTGCTTCCTTTGAAGATGATGTGGATTTAGAAAATTATTTGCAAATACAGTTCAAGCGAGAAAGTCTTATTTGAATAAATGTTAAAGTCCACGCGCCGTGTATATGAAACAAACTGAAACCACCAGAAATTTCTTGAAGAATAACGTGTTTACACGGACTTTTGGAAGATTAAACTGCTATTTATGATTTCACAAACCAGGATTTAAAACAGTTGAATTGTTTTCTACATGATTGTGGGTACAAAATGTTGAACTTAGCCTTATAATTGAGCCAAATTAGAAAATAACAACTGGCATGTTGTTTTCCATACGACACCAAGGAATTATTAAAAATTGAGAATTTACTTATTTTTGCAAACAAATATTCTTGACGAATGTTTCCAATTTTTCTTTTTTCTTGCCGTTATACTTCTAGGTTGTTTCAATATTATAACTATAAAGCTGGCAAATTTTTTAACATGTACAGCACTTGAAACAATAATCTCAAATGAAGATGTGTCATTTATGAATTATTATTGTTTTATTATTTTTAGATAAAGTGAAAGATCGTTTAACCATCAAACCGTTACCTTAGATCATTACAGTAACAGTTTTTTTATAATAAGTTACGAACCAAAGACAACAAAATGCCAGGAAAACCCAATTTTCTGTCCTTATATTCCAGAATGTGGCCACTGTCCAGGGATCACACCAATTTAGGTTAAAGGATGATTAATGTTGGGGTGCTACAAAAACTATCTGCTTGTGCGAGAGGATCTAAATCCAACTTTGGGATTGTTTTCGTTAAAATTTATTGCACTGTCATAACAGAAAGGATAATTGTGTGTGCTTCGCATTTCTCGCTAAGTACTACAAAGCTTCAAGTAAAACAATAATATTATTCAAGCTTTGATAGAGCTTCTTAAAGAGCAATAAACGAGGCTAAAAAAGCAATGTATAAGATTTTCTTAATTGTAATAAAAGCATCGAAGCACGTTAGTAACTTAAATCTATTAATAAAATTATGGCGCCTTTTTCCACAAAGGCAAGACACAGGTAATCTCATGGAGTACTTCCAATAAATTACTTTCATTCATTTCTTGCTGTCTTGAAAATACGTGTGCATTTAATTTGTTAAAAATAAATTTTTAACTTTTAAGGTATCTTTTACTGGAGTATCGGGAAATTATATATTAAAAAATTGGTTATGAATTTTGACTGAAAACTTGTGAAATAGTTATTATAAATTTTAAACCATAAAGATAAAAAATAAGCACTGATGCAACAATTGTTTAGTTTTTGTTGTACAATACGTCGTGATATTTCCTTGACAATAATTAAAGATTATTAAGATTGCACTGCGTTCTGCGAAGAACATGTCCTTATCGTTAGCTGGAGTTTTAAAAGAAGAGCGGGTTTTTGGAGAGGTAAAAGAGGTTATATACCTTTCGCGTGAAACTTTCTTTCTTTAAAAAGCATACTTAGCAAATATATCCACTTTGTTAAAATTCAAAACCCTTTTTTGTAGATAGGTCCTCCGTGACCAGCGAATATGCGTAAATCCTTTATTTGTCTTCACGAAAAATGAAACATGGCATTGCGCCCAGATTCCTCCTTTCGTACGCATAATTTCTCTGTTGGAAAAATTAATTCAAAGTTCGTACAATGGTATTTTTTTAGACGCTATGAAACCTCGCAACGCCCAAGGCTTGCATGAAATGGCTTTTGTTACCCCCTGGGGTTCTATACAACTCCTTTGTTTTTAATAATAATCGTATTTTGACGGATGGGAGGTCTGTTTACATGTGAAGCTGAACGAAGAAAGATCTTTGAAGATTGCACATACTGACTTTTTCCCAATTACTTTGAGATCTAGCAAATACAACTTTCCCATCCTCTACCCGAGTGTACTACATTGGCCAGAAGCGAGTTTTATTTACCTGGAAATTTTGGACTTTGTCGAGCCAGTGATAACTGGCAGTAATTGGTTTTGGAGAATTATAGAAGAATGTCTGTAAGACTAAAGAACTCTCAGTAATAAAATTTTAATTATCTTTTGTGTTCTTTGTACTATTACACCTCATTACATAAAGATTCTATTTTAATAATTATCCTAAAAAACCTTTTTGTAGAATTAAGTAGGTTATAATGTATTAATAAATGCGGCTTTGAGTTCCCCAGTACTTTTCAAGACATTCAGAAATAGTTTTATTATGTTCACTATGTATTTCGTAGAATGAAATGTTAAATAAAATATTTCCCATGCTTTGAAAAATCTCCGTCGTCGTCTTCGAGCAATCCATACGTATAATAAGGAAGGGTTGTAACTTGGACAAGCGAACAAATCAGCCGCCATGATTGTATTCTACACGCACCAACCGTATCTGAAAGAGTAGTGAGAAGTAATGCTTAATAAACTAGTGGTGGAGTTTATGAGTCAAATCCTTATACCTATCTAGTGCCGTATCTTTACCTTTGTCTTGTTTCTATGCTGCAGGTAAACAACGAACTCCGCTACCAGTCTGGACTCGATTGGCGTCAGTCGCATCACACGCCCTGTAGAACCACGTAAAAGGAATAACATCATTAATATATCAGCGCGGCAAACGCCGTAATCAAGGATTCATTAATTGGTTAGATATCAAATGTAGAGCTAATCCTCTCTTAACCGACGCATGGGTGCAGGATCTGCATCCACATTCATACGTTGTTACGTTTCATTGTGTAGCTTGAAAATTTTCTGCATTTCACTTTTTATACCTTTTTTAACAAATGTTTAATTTCACGTTTGATAAACGGCTCAGTTATACGAGCCGCCTATGATACTTTAGTGTTCGATATTTATTGTAGTTAAATGACGTAGTTTCGTTATAATTACATGAAAACTTTCTAGTTAGCGCTTGAAGTGAGCGGACGTGTATTACGGAGCTCCCGCTTCAACAGCAAACAAGTAAATTTTTAAATAGGGGTTTTATTATAATTTATTATTTGAAACTTTGTCGTTTGTTGTGTTTAATTTTATTATTGTGTGGCATTAATTTTAATACAAAAGCCCGTAAAATAATATCAAAAACAATAATTTAAACCGAATAAATCATAAATACATCGCGTGTTAACTTAAAATTTTAACTAAAATCCGCGTTTAAATAAACTAAATGAAATTTCGGGCAAATAAACCAAAAACTAATAAACAAACAATCTAAAATAATTTCGAAAATAATTTAAAAGGCGTTTTTAATAACAATACAGAACAAACCGCGTAAAACGTGTAAAAACCGCGTAAAATAATCAAATAAATTCCGGAAAATTTTCTAGTGTGCGTGTAATAAAATAACAAATTAAAAACCAAAATCTAGGGCTTTTTGAACTAAACAAATAGCTTAAAAATCGTAAATTTTGAAATAATTTAATTATAAATACTCCATATTTTAAGTACTCGCGTACTTAAACATTCATAAAGTCGAGTTTTTAGTGCAATTAGGGCACCGACTATACACGGGATAAGTGAGTTTTCAGTACCGCATTCCGATAACGCCTGTTTTGTTAGTTTATTATAATATTTAAATTTAAAGTGCAGTATTTAATAAATTTGATTTTTAGAATTAATTAGTTTGTGTATATTTAGAATTTGATTTTTCGGTTTAAAAACTTTAAATACGATTTATTTTTAATCGATTACGGATCATTTTTTGTACTTTCACGCTTAGTACTGTCGGTGCTTTACCGCCTGATGGCGATATTATTTACTTTTGCCATAGTACAAAGATTCCTTCAAAATTATATCAGTTTAATAGCTTCCATTACTTCATAGGGTTGTTGGAAACTAATCTGCTCTGACAAAGCTTAATGAAGCTGAAACCGGTATGTGGATGTTTCCTCCCCTTGTGAAATAATAAGGCTATTGTTTTGTTAATGGCTATACAACTAATAGCTCGATTTGTATAGGTGAATAAGCTCTTATTATTTTCATAACAGTTTATTTACAGATGAATATTATTTTTTATTATATACATATATATGTGTATATATATATATATATATATATATATATATATAGTCGTGTGATATCGTTGCAATAACCCGGTGTCCCCTTTTTGTGTAATAAAAAGGTTAAAAATTTTCTTCCTGTCAATTTTAATTTTAATACCTCGGCTAGCTCAGTTTTAATAACGCACGGAGCTAACGACACTAAGGCAACAAAGAATTTTTAGTTTTTTCTTTTACCTCTACTTCCTATGGTTTTTAAGCAAAACACAATTAACCACAATTACTATAATATTCTCAATATGTATAAAGCGTTTATAATGTCTTTGAGTTTCTCTCAATAATTATAATTCCCTTTAAATGAACAAAACGCCAGCAAAAATTACCCCTATTATTACGATAAATATTTATCAGTCTTGCTTAATTCTTTACGTAAATTATAACGTGTGCTAAAACGATTTTTGATAACCCTCATAAAATTTTCATAAACGCAATATTTAAAAATATTTAGAAATAAAATGCAACCAAATATTTAGAATGGTTAACCTGTTGTCCCTTTTTGGCGTGTCTCGTTTCCCCAATTCAGATCATTTTCTGCTCCAACTATTGGTCGTTTCAGCTTCAGCTTATTCATTTAAATACTCCAGGTTGGATCCAGATAAACTTATTTAACCTCTCCGGGTTGTATCCAGAAATTGTTTAGATACTGTTTGGATATTCTTATATAATTTTTCCGGGTAGGTCCAGAGATTGTTTTGATATTCTTGTTTCACTTCTCCTGGTTGATCCAGAGATTGTTTGGACATCCAGGTAGGATCCAGGAATTATTTAGAGTTCTTTTGTTAATATAAATCTTAAAGTATATCAAAGGAACCTCTTATTACTTACATTTTTGAGGATTAAACGACGAACCTTTTAATAGTTATGCACTATCACCACATTAAGATTTATTACTTATAAAATCACTTGTAATTCTTTTACGTAAATATCTTGTTTCAGGTGATGTAAACTATGCCTTCTTTTAATTCAAACTGATTTGTTTACGAAATCCTGTGGTATTTAAAAAGAACGCCTATCGTATACAATTGGTCGGTCAAGAGCACAGTCTATAATTACTGCCTCGTACCTTAATCTTCACATGCAGACTTGGGTATTTTTACGAATTTTGCATGTATAAACGAAGTCGGGACGCTTGTCCCTGCACGTAATATTTCAAGTTATTTGTATAGATTCGTTGGATTTTCAAATCTTCTATTGTCTTTCAAATCACGTAGATCTTGTTTGTGTAGTAAATTTGATGAACTTTGCTTTATCACCAAGCTGTAGTTATTTCCCACTTATCAAGGTGTTGGATTTTATACCCTCTTGGTCACGTAGCTTTATATTTATTGATGTATGAAATTATATGCGTTTTTCTGTTTTACGCATTTACAAACCTGCTTGTTCATATGGGATTCCTTGTATAATAACGACGCACTATTCACGCGTATTGTGTTGCGGCTTTTGTCGACTTCGTTTTATGACTTGTAAAGTTGTTTATTTAATTGAATCTTTTGAAATACTCTTTCTTTCTGTAAATCTAATTATAATTATAGTCTATATACAAGGCGTTGGCATTTGCTTTCTCGCCAAATCGTCGAATTTCGCATTTTTCTTTACAAAATGTTTTCTGGATTTTCATGATGTTTACACAAAGCGCACTATTCTAGTGATCCTATATACCTCTAAATTACCCTGTCATCATAGGGTAGTTTAGAGGTAGGTTAAGTCATAGCGGTGGTAAAATAAATATAAACAACTTCAACTTTAAGAAAAGCAAATAATTCCAGAAATTATAAGAGCAAATCGGTCACTCTACATATTGTTAATTAAGAAGACACTATATAAAATATGCGGAATTAAATGCATGAGAACATAAATATGTGTAAGTGTAGTTTACAAGTAAAGATAAGATTTTAAAACGCAATAAATTGCATCAAACTTAAATCACCGAAAAGCATAGATAAATTGGCATTGCAAATATTTAACAGTTGCGTCGAAAATATCAACGTACACGCATTCTAAATAATTCATTATTAGAAAATTGTTACGTGACTGGAAGACAACGCATTTGTTTAAAAAACTAATATTCTGTAGAAACAAATAAACACCAGGCGGTTGAAATTATACGATAAAATTAACAAACATCCAAATACGTGAGTTAATGAAAGTCAAAAGTTGGAAATTCTCGAATAATATTACAATATGCTGGATGCGGACATAACGAACAGAGCATGCATCGAAGATTTAAACTAAGTAATTTGTAAAAGTTCGGAGTTATGCGAGATAAGGCAAAAGTATCAACTTAGAATGTAAACAAGCTAATGAAAACAATTGGAGGAAGGGCTTATATGTACGATAGTAACGGAACGACATTTTAGTCTATATTCAAACTGAGCAACAACTATGTTCAAAGGTGTTAAAACTTACGTAACTTATGAAGTATAAATCAAAACAAATCAGAGTTAAAAAGTGCGAGAATTTGTGCAAAGAAAACTAAGCCGATCTATAAATACACGTAAGTAAAACAACTTAATTAAATTTATTTCTAATACTAATGAAACAGGGCATTAATTTGGGCTGTAATTTGAGATGGTTTTACTTTGAGATGGCTTTAATTTGGACTTTAATTTGGGACCTTTAATTGAGACGACTTTAATTTGGAACTTGTAACTTTGAACATACTCTAGATGCCTAAGTTTATGTCAATATTTTATTAAGTAGAGAAAATAGCTTTTGTTAGGGTTAACTACGTTTTTATAATTGCTTAATATGCTGATCGATAGTTGTGTATGTGGTAGCTCCTTGAGAGTGCCTTCGACGAAAGCTGGCTCTATTATGCTTGCGGCATATTTCCAATTCAACATCTAAAGTAAGCAACACATAGTTTGTAAAAATAGCACCATGATTGGAAAGATAAGTTGGAATTTTTGAACTGGTGGTTGGTCAATCTTAATATTGCAATACCACAATGTGGGACTTTATTGGCATTGAATGATTTTTAGCCTTGTTTACAAACCAGGCTGCTATCTGCTAATATCCGGTATATACAGTATTAAGTGTTGCTAGATGACTAGAAAGAACTATCGGTTCCCCCGAGGGTTTAAAATGTACCAACAGATCATGCCTTATTGTACCATGTAATTTAGTTTACATTAAAAATATGCAAAATACAATATATTCAATTTTAATAAAAATTCTAATCCAAGAAACATAGGTAAGTACAAATAAAGTGTGGGTTTGACTATACTAAATTCTATAGGATAATGTAATTTTAAACCAAATGGTGTTCTAGGCAGTTGGGTTGCCTTTCTTGGCTGCTTTCTTGGATCGTTATTAGTTGAATATGGTTGCTGTTGGTGGGTCACCGTCGTGATTGGCTGCTGATAGTTAAACGCTGTCGGGTTGTAAATGACTATATAATAAATTTTTATTTATTTTTTACATCGACTTATTCCTGTTGCTTAATCATCAATACCAGATAACTAGAACAACTACTACTTAAAATTTATAAAATTCCTCTAAGTAGACTAAGGACATTTAAGGCGCATGACAGCACCCATACTGAGAGCCGCCGGCTGAGCGTCTAATATGAAAGAAAGTATATTGTTCTATCAAATGCTTTTTGGTCGAGACGAAAATATTGCAGAAATGGTGTAGGTTTGAATTTTGAACTTGGAAAGTGAAAGTGAAGGGCTGCCCATGATGACGTCAACTGATCCTAGAATGAATGATCTTAAAAGGTACAAAAATTTGCAAAACGGATCTTAGAATTTTCCATATTAAAATCCAAAAGAGAATCAGTTTTCTGATCCAGAACGAAGGTAGCTTATCTACTTGCGGCCCACAATTGGTGTCGTTGTATATGGATACGTTTACAATTATGTTTAAGCTGGTAAAGAGAAGAGATTAATTACACATTGTAAGATGATACCCTTAGTGATAAGTACGTAATGCTAATCTCACCCCAACTATAGCTATTGAAGTTAGTACTTACAATTCTTACTATCAGCTGAGTGGAAAATTTTACGTACGCAACAAGTGCCCCCAAGACGACAACTATTATTGTGTTAAGAATTTATGAAACTGTTCTATTGTAGTTACAAAAATAAAGTATTATTTAAAAAAAAAAGGTGTATTGACAGTTCTTGCTTTGTCTGTTATACAGGATGTCCCACGAGGAACCCGACAAACTTCTAAGGTGGTTTTCTCTCATCAAAATAATGAAAAAAGTCCATATAAACGTATGTCCGGAAATGCAAAATATTTCGCCCGATTTTCTGGGAAAGGACGGAAATAAAGCCGAACTGATTTTTTTATGGCGTTAGGTTAGGTGTTGGAAATTAGAATAAAAGAGTCAGCAATTAAAATGTTTTGTTTTTACGTAGAACGTTTATTTAACAAACAGATATTACATTTTCTGTCTTATTTTTCGTATGTGTTGATTTAATTAAACATTAATTTTTTAAACTTTGTGGTTGCTTATTATTTGCCTATCCGACGCATCCGTGCATAACATGAATCCTAAATCAAACCTAATGTGCCTTTAAATTAACTGCTCGTGGAATTGCTCCAATAAGGTCAAATATGCCGCCTCCTGGCTCTAGGACCATTGCCATTTGACTCCCTTTTTCAAAAGTTTGAACAATGGAACAGCCTTCTCCGAAAATACTGATACAAACTTTTTGTAGAAATTAAGAACACTCGAAAATGCCAATTTCCTAATATTATTAGGCCTAGGATATCACAACCTTTCCTTGTCGATGCACATACCCTGATTATTTACTACATAGACCAAAATTTAACAGTTTTAGAGAAAAATTCGCACTTTTGAATATTCAATTTTAATCCTGCTAATTTGAGCTCTAATAAAATTCTTTCCAAGTAAAAATAATGTTGTTGTTCATCCTCACTGAAAATCAAAATATCGTCGACCTAGTGAATACAGAATTTTTCATACGCCCCTAAAATCGTCTCCATGGCCTTAATCAATGCTGCACTTGATGTAGACAAACCATGCGGTACCACTTTAAAATTATACACTTTTCCCTCCACGGAAAACCCTGTGCACTTTCTAGAATTTTTATGTAGAGATATTAACCAAAACGAATTTTAAATCAAGCTTACTAAAAATAAGTTTGCCACTTAACCTCGTTAAAAGTGTGTCCATGGACGGTGGACAATGAAATTGCGGTTTAGTTCGTTGATTAATCTTCCTCGCATCTAAACATAAACGAATACTATTATCCTTTTTTTAACTACAACCAACGGATTCAGAAAATGGGTGTTCGAAAATTCTATTATGTCATCGTTTAACATTTTTGTTAATTCCAGATTTACTTGCTCCCTGTATGCTTCGGGTATTGGATAAATTTTTGCATTGAATGGTTTCGAATTATCTACCTCCAAAATATGCTCGTAATCCTAACGCTGTGCTTGGCTGTACTCTTACCAGCTCAGAATGTTTCCTTAATAACGCTTGGACCTCTTCTAATTTTTCTTCTGGACATTTGAAAGTCTTTATTTCACTACCCTCACACCTTATCTAACTCCATTACATTAACGTTCAAACCTGTGTCATCTTCTGTGACATTATCTCTCCTTCCAGGGCAATACCAAGTCCCTAACCTATACTTTACTTTTGTCATCTTACCATTGATTTCCTCTTCACAGAAAATTCTTACATCAGTTTTTAATTGACCAATTTCCTGCCTCAAACCTACTATATTTCGCTCATTCCTATCGACCCTTGTTTCGACTTCCCCCTTTTTTATCGTCAAACTATTTTTAAAATTTTGTGTATTTTGTCTGATATCTCATATATGAGTGATCCTAGAGGTGAGGGACATGTTTTATTCAATTTTTCAGTTTATTTTACATAAAATCCAATAAATTTAACACCTAACTTAACGTCATAAAAAATCAGTTTGACTTTATTTCCGTCCTTTCCCAGAAAATCGGGCGAAACATTTCTCTAGCAGTAACTCGCTAACAAAGCATTTCCGAACATATGTTTATATGAACTTTTTTCATTATTTTGATGAGTGGAAACCACCTTAGAAGTTTGTCGGGTTCCTCGTGGGACACCCTCTATATACTACAGTAGGCACTAGCTGCCAATTACGGTGTGTGTCATAAAAAGGGGTATCAATTGTTGTTTGCATATTTTCAGCTAGATATTTATAACTGTTCCCCCTCCGAACCTTTCGTTTCTGAATTCGTTCGTATCATTTTATCGCTATATGCAACAAATTATAAAATTAAGTACTCAACAGTTCGTAACATGATATAAAATCACGCGCTTTCTACATATAACATTAATGGAAAGTAAATAAATTACATGTGATAGTGCTGATTTTTAAATTGATTTACAAAAACTGGCTCCTATTAAAAATGAAGTACAGAATGAAAAGAATCCTGGCACATAAAGTTTCCAAATTGACACTTTTTGCTAGTAACCAACAAACTACAGCGATTAGGCAAGTTTTATTAACATTAAATACGCTCGCTTGCCAACGGAATTTACATTTACTAATACTATGTATTTACCAGTGGGTACACCTAGAATGAAAAGAATTTACTTACTAACGCTGTGCTTGGCTGTACTCTTACCAGCTCAGAATGTTTCCTTAATAACGCTTGGACCTCTTCTAATTTTTCTTCTAGACATTTGAAAGTCTTTATTTCACTACCCTCACACCTTATCTAACTCCATTACATTAATGTTCAAACCTGTGTCATCTTCTGTGACATTATCTCTCCTTCCAGGGCAATACCAAGTCCCTAACCTTTACTAATCTCCTCTCTAAATCAATTACCACACCAATCTTCACCATACATTCAACCCCTAAAATACTTTTAAATTTAAATCCAGGAACGATAATAAATTCCTGCTCACAGCTTACCAAGCCTATTTCTACCTTCAATACTAACTACCACGCTATTTACCACAGCAAACCTTTTTTTATTTGGAGCTACCAAATGACTCTTCGTAATCGACATAATCCTATCGTAAATTTCCTTTTTGATCTCATTAACGAATTCCTCTGACACTAAACTCGCCTCAGCTCCTGAATCGAGCAACGATCCTACACGATGATTAAAAATTTTGATCTCTACCACCGGCAAACAAATTTTCTCTACTTCTTCTGGTTCTGTTTCCTCTTCAATATTCAGAAATTTTCACGGATGTTCATATTTACCTACTTGAATTTCTAGTGGGTTGTCTACTTCTAAAAATCCTGCCTACCTCGTGCTTCGCTACTCGGTCCTGGCTGACCCTCAACTACTTTTGCATACGTCCTTCTTGTGGCTTCCGGTCTATCTCCTATTCCTCTGTCATTAACACTTGTAGCTATCCTTGTTATTTTCGGTGAGCTATTCTGCCTCTGAACCCCCGGTCTTGAGTACCCCTTGTACCGCTATTACTCCTGTAAAAATTACCTCTCTGATCCCAGTTGTTTCTAAAATTTCTATTAAAATTTATTTCAACTTGGTTATTAAAGTTCTCCCTCCTATTTTCAAATCGTACCTGATTTATATAACGTTATCTACTTTCCATAGGCCTACTCGTGCTTACATCATCGTACTTTTGAAGGTACTCCAAAATTGTCTCACTTTCTACTATGTTTTGTAACGCCACGTGTTGCCTAACTTCCATTTCGAAATGCCTGGACAAATATTTGACTATTTGACGGTCAGTCAAAGGTGGATTTAACTGCTTCGCTACACTATATTTACGAATAGCATACTGCTCTCAGGATCCTGCGAACTCGCCCTTGTATTTTCCCGTAATCAAGTCGTCCCTCACTTGATCTTGTTTATGATCACTCCAGTAGTGTTATAGGAATTTCTCCTCGAAATCTAAATATGATTCTATGTCCTGACCTACTACTACTTTTAATAAAGCTTTGACAACGTTTAGTTTTGCCTGCTCATCATACAAATTGCAAACTAGAGTTCTAATACTATTTATAAGAATTTGAGGGTTCACCCGATTATCCCCGTAAAATTTCATGTGTTGCTCTAAGGCCATATTACCAGTAAAATATCGTGGACTATCCCCCGCTAAAACCGTCATATTTTGTTTTATTGCACTGACCTCTCTTTCAAATCGTCCTAATTGATCCCTAGAAGAATCACTCACTTCTGTCATCTTACCATTGATTTCCTCTTCACAGAAAATTCTTGTTTCGACTTCCCCCTTTTTTATCGTCAAACTATTTTTAAAATTTTGTATATTTTGTCTGATATCTCATATATGAGTGATCCTAGAGGTGTGGGACATGTTTTATTCAATTTTTCGGTTTATTTTACATAAAATCCAATAAATTTGAACACCTAACTTAACGTCCTAAAAAATCAGTTTGACTTTATTTCCGTCCTTTCCCAGAAAATCGGGCGAGACATTTCTCTAGCAGTAACTCGCTAACAAAGCATTTCCGAACATATGTTTATATGACCTTTTTTCATTATTTTGATGAGTGGAAACCACCTTAGAAGTTTGTCGGGTTCCTCGTGGGACACCCTCTATATACTACAGTAGGCACTAGCTGCCAATTACGGTGTGTGTCAAAA
Organism: Platerodrilus igneus; assembly: GCA_036346225.1. Lineage (NCBI taxonomy): Eukaryota > Metazoa > Arthropoda > Insecta > Coleoptera > Lycidae > Platerodrilus > Platerodrilus igneus. The sequence continues at coordinate 430,572 of JARFIW010001146.1, forward strand.
AAGGGGTATCAATTGTTGTTTGCATATTTTCAGCTAGATATTTATAGCTGTCCCTCTGAACCTTTCGTTTCTGAATTCGTTCGTATCATTTTATCGCTATATGCAACAAATTATAAAATTAAGTACTCAACAGTTCGTAACATGATATAAAATCACGCGCTTTCTACATATAACATTAATGGAAGGTAAATAAATTACATGTGATAGTGCTGGTTTTAAATTGATTTACAAATACTGGCTCCAATTAAAAATGAAGTACAGCATGAAAGGAATCCTGACACATAAAGTTTCCAAATTGACACTTTTTGCTAGTAACCAACAAACTACAGCGATTAGGCAAGTTTTATTAACATTAAATACGCTCGCTTGCCAGCGGAATTTACATTTACTAATACTATGTATTTACCAGTGGGTACACCTAGAATGAAAAGAATTTACTTTTAATATGGAAATTCTAGACGGAAGCTGATGCAGACGTCAGTAAAGCACTACCATTAGTGGGGGATTAAATCCCAATAACCACCAGTATTCCGACAGGTAGTGATGTATTGCTCTTTGTGTTTCCTGCATGCCTTTAGAGTTGGATAATAAATCTGAATAGTTCTTTTACCTATATGCTCTTGAAACAAGCTTCTTAAAAACAAGACATTATCTTTGTAATATACATTTCTAGAAAGTACGTGTATATAGATATAGCAAAGATCGCACAATCATCACATGCCACGCTACAAGATTACTTCAAAGAGTTTTTCATACATCTTAGGGATACCATACACTAGATACCACAAAACCCAAGGAAACTCAATTTCCTGTCCCTAAATTGCAGATGTGAGCATTGTCCGGAAATCTGAACAATTTAAGATAAAGGATGATTAATGTGCGGTGCTGCAAAAAATATTTGCCCTATGTGATCTGGTTTAAATACACGTCATGAATCTTTTCATCGCAATCTATTGCAATATTACACAAGGAATAGCATTTATCAGTACTCTAATTATACATAATCTTGCAGACTTCAGCGTTAGAACGCTTTAAGAGAAACCTTCTCAGGAATAAAGAAGGATTTATAACAAGCAATTGATTTGTCAGTAATGAAAACGGAAATTTAGTAATTCAATAAATAATTCACTCGTAAAAAGAGAAACAATAATTGTTCATTTTGCACTCGTAACGAGTACACTGATATAACTATTTAAAAACAGCTAGCTATAAAAAGAGCAATTCCCAAAATCAAATGTTAAATAACTTGTACATTAATCACGCCCCTAAGTAACTACAATATATTTTAATAAATCAGAGTTGTAAACTATTACGTTTACATTAGTTGTAAAAACACAAACGTATATATATATATATATATATATATATATAATGCTATAATTATAGGGTAGTTTACGGGTAGGTTAAGTCACAGGGGTCGTAGAATAAATAAAAGAAACTTCCAGTTAAACAAAAGCACATAATTACAGGTACTATAAGAGTAAATAGGTCACTACACATATTGTTAGTTTAGAGCACACTGTATATAAAAGTACAAGAGAATAAACGCATAAGAAATAGAAATATCCAAGAGTAGTTACGAGCAAAGATAATATTTAAAAACGTAACGAAATGCATTAAAATTAAATCAACGGAAAAACTATATGAATTGGCTTGATAAATATTTAACAAGTGCGTTAAATATATCATCGTATACGCAGGCTAAAATTATGCATTATTTGAATAAATCGTACGTGACATAAAGTATAACATTTGTTCAAAAATCCAATTTAACTAGAAAATAAACAAACACCAAATTTATTTCGGTTTAGATTAGAATAAGCAATCAACAATGAATACGTGACTGAATAAACGAAAATTTGTGAGATTTCCCAATTAAACATCATGGTATGTAAATGAATACGTGACAATTTAAGCGTTCATCCAAGTATTTGAACTATACAATTGGTAAAATTTCCCGGAGTACACGAAAGATAAACGCAAAAAGTATCGCCCCAACACGTGAATAAACAAATAGAAAACAAGAGGTATGGCTTATAAATACGATAACAATTGAGCGACGAGTTTAGTATACATTTTAAACTGGGCTACGACGATACTCAGAAGTGCAAAATTATTCACATAGTTAGTCATACGAAAGTAAATAAAAATCATTTTGAAAAGTGTAAAAATTGTGCAATTGTGAGCCGATCTATTATAGACGTAAGTAAAAACAACTTAGTAAAAGTATAATTTCTAACATAAATAAAACAGGGCTCTAGTATACTCTCTTGTAAATACTCTGGTTATTACTCTGGTATATTCTCTAGTTAATTCTCTGGTTATTCCTATGGAGAATTCTCTGGTTAATCAGCTCCTGTTAAATTACTTTGGTAATTACTTACATGGTAAATGTTCTATTACTGTCTTGTTAATTACGGAGCTGGAAAACCTTTATTTACTGATATACAAATTGAATCTTAAATTGGATTAACTTATGGGATTTCAAATAACGATTTGGATAGTATTTTGGTTTGATGTCGACTTCCAAATTCGACTCCAAATATTCAGACTGGGCACGAAAACTCTTGGGGGATGCAGAGGAAGTGTGGTGCCATTCCAGGTTAGACATATTGATATAATTTATTACTGAAAACTGTTTTAATTCAATATTTTTGGTACATGTAAGAGTCAACAAAACATTAGTTTCATTGATCAATTTATGAAAGGTAATAGGCATCTTAAAACGTTTGTAAAGGTCTCTAAATATAAACAAAAGACTCGTTTTGCTGGCTTCAATTTCTTAAATCTGGTATATGTAAATATTCTGAAAAATGGGAAGATTTTAAAAAGGTTGTAAATATTTAATCATTATATTGTGTACTGTAGAATTGCTTTATTTAATTGAATCAGCTAGTTGAGGCAAAGAAAACCTATAACTTAACATTTCACATCATATGTGCTTGATTCATATAAAGAAAGCATTACATTAAATTAAGGAATCTTGGGAAGGAAAGTAACACAGCATTTTGTGTACGCCCAAGTCGTGGGGTTAAATATAATAAAATATCACAGCATTTTATGACATGCCCAACCGTGGGGCTAAAAATAAATAAAACCATCGTAGGGGCTGGTGAAGTGTCACAGCAATATATATATATATATATATATATATATATATATATATATATTGCTATAACATCGCCGTAATTCGATGTATTTAACGCTCAGTTGCCTGCTGCTCGCCGCCACTCTATATTCCTAAATAATCTACAATGAATTTTAAATTTCACACAATTTGATTTATGCCTCGACTAGCTCAGTTCAAACCCACACAGAGTGCACGACAATACGATAACAGAAAATCCTCCCCCCTTTCCTTTAACACTTCATACCTAAATAAGATAAACTGAATGACAAAAAATTTTGTATAATAAACCAAGAAATATGTACAATTTGCACTTCTACAACCTTCGTACTATTATTTGCTATTTAAAACGCTTGAATCAAAGTAAAAATACAAATCTGTTCATCACCAAATTTTTACCTTATTAAAAATATATAAAGCCTGCAAAAATAACTCTGTATTATATTGGAAGCCTCGTGAACGTTCAATGACCCTTCTAACTTGTAACGTAATTTCTACAAATCAATTAAAATTTTTGATGACTGTTCACATAAATATCTAAGTACATGCAAGTTTAAATGTTCACAAAAAATAAGTTTTATGCTATTAATTTACTTTGATCTATTACCTGGTATTTTTCTGTTGATTTCCTGGTTCGAATGTGTTATTTTGCGTACACTCCAATCCTTTGTCCTGCTGCTACGTGCTGTTAACCAGTGACCTTCGGTTGCTTTCAGCTTAATGTCCTGATTCAGAGTTTTTCCTTTATTATATCTGTTACTTGTAGTATTGGATTTTTACGTTAGATTTCTTACTGAATGAGTTTAGTGAATTGTTTATTGAATAGCTTCGTAAATCTCTCAGTAGATCTCTTAGAGAATTTCTCAGTGAATTTCTCAATATATTTTAGTAAATTGCTTAGAGAATCTCTCAGTTTTTTTAGATTCCTTAGATTCCTTAGAGCCCTAAGTTAATAAATGTTAAAGATCATGTTTACCTTAATTACAATTTGGACTTACGTCTTATATCGACGGCGAACTTATATATTTAAACGTACACATGTACTTGAAATTTTTAATTATTAACTTTCACTTATAAATCGTGGTTTTAATTTCCCACTTGAACTTTGCGCAGTATTTTTGTTCAAACTGGTACAGTTTGTACTTCAGTTATATAGAGACTGACCATTACCCGCTTGGTGTAATATATAAAGACAAGCCCTTCCACGTGTTGTCATTGGCTGATTGCGCTTATCTCTGTTGTTTAAGCATGGTAGAGGCATTAGACTTGGCTTATCATGTAAGTCCTCAGATTTGCCATGGAGCTATCTATCTTAAATTTTGTTGCAATGCTCCCAAATCACGTAGGTATCAAAGCTTTACATTATGGAGTTCGTTGGCTATGATACTTTATACCATTCAATATAATGTTTTCGTATTTTGTATAGGAAATTATTAGCTATAACATTTAATCTTGCACGTATGCCAAAACAATGGATACATATTTTGTTTTCCTCATATGCTGCATTTTATGCGAATTTGTCGAGTTTACTTTTAAAAGATCACGTAGGAAAATTTTATAATGGGATTGTTTAACAGATTACGTAAATTCGATGCGTTCTTATTGACTTTTCACGTTCTGAAATATGCAAGACCTGTTTGTTGTGAGCAAGCATGATTATTTTCTTATATTAATGCGTTGAGAGTAAAAAAAATTGTTTCATGTTTGTTTGACTTTAGCTACTCCTAATTTTTATTTATTCAAAGTTTCTGAATGTATTACGGTTTCTAAAATGAATTGGATTGCGTCTAAAGTTATTTATTCTACTGCATATGGTTAAATTATTAAAGAAAGAGCCTACTTTTATTTACTAAAGTTAGTTGTAGATTTTATACAGTGTTTAATATTTGCTTATTGCACAATTAACGAATTGTGTATTTTTTATTAATTAAACGTTTCGTTCATTGATTTTGGTCTTGTTTACATAAAGTATACTACCATAGTGACCCTAAATACCCCTCAACAACCCTGTTATCATAACAATTTATATGTATATATATTGACGTGATAAGGGGTCACGAGAGGTCATTGAACCCCAAATTCTACACATAAAACCCACTAAAATATTATAAAATCCGGAAAAAATAAAAAATTTTCGTAAATTTATGGTTACGCCTTATATAATGCAAGCCTACTTTTTTTTATTCATTAGTGTACAAGCAAAAATGCAGTTGTGCGCAAATAAATAGCCACCCTGTATGATACAAGCATATTGTAAATACATAGGAAGTAACGTAAGTTGTATATGTATAAATAATTAATTGTAAGATACTGTAAAACGCATTAAATGCGAACACACATCGATTGTTTGAAAATAAATACAGAGCCATTTATTTTCACTTATTAATTATTAATACAATTTTGATACAAATGTTTTTAATTTCTTGCAAACAGCATACAATGGTACTAGCTTTACGCGTTTAGCATAAAAAACTACAATCTTTTTAAAAGTACCTCAATTTTAATATTAATTTTGTGTACTGAACCACGAAAGCAAATATTTCTGTAAAATGCAACCTTTTTTGCAATAAAAGGCAATTAAAGTTTAAATTAATTGCCCTGTGGATTACAGAAATTTATGTTAAATAAAGAATTTTACAGAATATTAGGAATATAAAAAGATGAGCCATCCGTATTTAGAACTATGTAAATATCTAATTAACTAATAAATAATTTATTCCGAGAAGCGGCCGGAACACGGGAAACCCACAAAATCCAAGAAATATCCAATAAAATTGATTATTTTTTGCATTGCTCACAATAATTGTTAAACAAGAAGAAACAGCGCGCGTCACGAATAACTGGAACCAGATTACAAAGTAATAAAACTCAACAACTTTGAACGCTAATGAGGATTTCCAAGAATATTACGTAAGGTAGGCGTTTATTATTTAGAATGGAAACGCGCTAATTCTACAACATCCTGGTATCAGACAAAATCGTGTATATAAGGAAGCGTTTACTAAAAACGAGGATTCATTCAATCCATTTCGATTCATAAATTCGATCGCCAAATGTTATTTTGTTTTAAGTCGCGAGCTCTTGCTTTGCAGCGATAATATTTGAAGTATGCAGTAAGCATACTGTAATTTAATAATTACAATGTTATGATTAATATAGAAGCAATGTTTAAATGCAAATTACATAAAAATGGAGTTTATTAATTACAATCAAAAGGGAAAATTCTTGAATATAACGCTATTTTAAAAATTTTATAAAGCAGTTGATAGTAAAATTTAAGCAAAATGTACTTTGGTAATTTCTGTTTGAAAAATATGGAAAATATTGCAAGCTGATTTGGACATCAATTTAAAATAATATGTTTAATTACGAGGAGCGTTTTTGTGGATTCTAGAGGTATTTCTTTTAAATTTATTTTTAACTGATATTGGAGTATTTGTATTTAACTTAAGGTAGAATAATAAGTGATAATCATATAATATTTTTTTGTATAGAATTTCTACCAGAAAAGTTTGTGTTCATAGTTCGAAATACTCTGACCTTTTAATAGATTATCTGCCAAGAACTTTTGTTGGCAAAACAAATCTTACAAGCGTGGGAATAAGCGTAATCAAGTAAATCATACATAAAAAAGAAGAAAATTAGTAAATTTAAAATAAGGTAAGGAACAATTTTTTTTGTAACAAATACTTCATAGAAATTATTTTATGTTTGAAAGAAACGATGTTGTGAATGTTCGATATGCTTCTGTATGAAAGAAAATATTCATATTGTATAAATGCTCCGTGATATTGCTGTGTTTGATTTCATTTTGAAAAGTCCGTCAATTCCGTTAGAAAGGAAGGTAAGTGAACAATTTCAAGTTTTACAAATCTGTAACACAGTAACCTTTTAGTAACGTCCCAAAGCGAGGCGTTGTTACAGCACTCTTTTAGTAGCTCCATAACGTGCAACCTTTTCATATCACCCTGTCAGCGGCGCTCCAACGCGGGCGTTACCACAGCTATATATATATATATATATATATATATATATATATATATATTACTGCGGTCTTGCACGTTGGGTGCCTATAATTGCTACGATTCCTTCGACTTGGGCGCCCATTAACACTGCGATCTTCGCTGCTCCCTAGTTCAGGGTCCGTTGCTTATAAAATTTGTCACGGCTGCTTTGCTCGCTTTTCCGAAAATAAACTAGGTACTTGAAAAATTCTGCTACGATAAATAGACAACATTTATTTATAGTCCAGCTAAAAAGAAAATACATGCCAAAATCAAAATTAGTCTCCTCTCTCTCATCTCATTTACAAATTATATACATCACCTTTAAGACACTCCCTTAACAGTATATTTCAAGATCAATATTTACACCATATAGTATATCCAATTAATGTAAAAAGGACAAGCCATAAACTAAATTATTTTACTCTTTCACACCTCATGTAAAAACTATATGTCTCCCCTTTTATAGACGCATTTAACAGTACATTTCAAGATCAATTAATAAAAACATTAAGTAATAGGGCTTTAACACACTTCTTACTCTATCTCTGTTTCAATGCGAGCTCATAGTAATATTTCAAACAACCCCATTTAGCTTGTACATAATAAAATATTTCCAATACCATAAATTATTCACACAAAAATATTTAAAATATCCCAAATTAAAATATTCCATCAGAACTTCCCCCTTTTTATGACCTTTCGGTTAATATACAGTTATACACCCAACCCACAAAGTCATTAATTACATATTTACACACAGAAGGAGCCTGCTGCCTGGAACTGCTGCATGCACGAACAACTCTAATTTGGACTGCTTCATCCACCTTTTGCTGTAACCAAATCTATCACGAGGTCCTCTATCGGCAATCAAACTACTGCGGTACCTCAAACCACTTCTTCTATAACCCTAGTTTTTGATGACAAATCAAATTGGTTAGGCGCCGACATTTACTTCATACTAATTGCATTATTTTCACAATAAGTGTAAAATAAAATCAAATTGCTTTTACTTAAAAACGTTTATCGTAATTCAATGGATTATGCATCGTATAAGCATATCGGAGTCTCAGAGCCGTAGTATAATAGTAGACTAAGAGCGTAAGAACGTCGAAATACAAGAGAGCTGCCATTCAAACTCCTGCGGCTTATATCCAAGTCCTCCACCTCCAAAGACTGCTACAATTCCTAAAATGAACAAGGTCAAATTCTTGCTTTCCACAAACCGTGCCACACTCACAACTCACGTGCACAACAATTCTTTTCCAACAACCACACTTAGTTACACAATGTAACAACACTTCTCTGAAAATCAAGTTAAAGCTAACGAACACCGCACGTGTACTAATGTGTTCTTAGTATTATTAAAAATTGATACTCAAAACAACCTTGGCATTTACCCCAAGTCGACGACACTAACATCTAAGATACGCCTCTATCAAACACGTATTATCTCCATTTCACTTTTACCTACGCATCTAAAGCACCTTTCTGTGTTACCGAGTTTTCAATATTCGTTGTATAACAAACGACTTCTACCCCATCTTATTCTGGTTATACTCAAGTTTAACGTTCTTTATAGAAATATAAATTTATTTCTCGTATCACTAATTAATGTCGGTAACTAAACTACCTGAAATCGCTGTTATTTGTTCAAGTGTTATGTCCCCATTTAATAATATAAGGAAAAATAAAACGGTTCAAAATTGAGCTAAAAGCTTTTTGAGATATTCCTACCAACTTATCTGTAATTTAATAAGGAGGTTAAATTTGTGTTTAAAAATCTGAAATTTAAATGCCGTATTATACATGGGATGTTTCTTGTATCTCATGCGCTATATTTTCTAAGTAATTATCAGAAAGATTATGAAAATTAAACTTTAACTTCCTGAAATTTTCTGAAAAATTATTACATTCTAAACTATTTACTTTAAAAAAGTTATTTGATGTACTTTCACATGCTGAATGCCAAATGAGTTTCAAAATGACAAATAATGCCCTTTCAGCCCTCAAATCTCACAGTAATATATTTAAATATATTAGGTAGCTAATTACCAAGGTAGGTTGATAAATACTAACGTAATACAGTTAATAAGATGAAATAATAACTTAACCTTTTACGCAAAACCCAAATGATCATTTCAAATCCAGCTGGTAACTGAAAGATGGAAAATACAAGGTCCCGGACAGGATTCCAGCCTGTGCCTTTAGGTTTCGCGGCCGATGCGTTTTCCAATTACACCATCGAAACGGGTGACGAAAATCGGACAATTATACAAATGTATATCATGTACGTAACCATTATCAACCTAACTTTCAAATACGTTCAGAATTTTTGTTAATAATATCTGACGGTGTCAAGTTTTGACTTATATTAGATATAGTCTGGGTTCGCTTTTCAAAATTACGACTGAAGTCAACTACATGTGACAAATGGCATAAACTTGATACTGTCAAATTACACATGACCCTACGAAATCCGGATATACCGTGTATATATATATATATATATATATATATATATATCTTATAACTTTTTTATAAATAAAAATGATGGGCAATGTTGAGGAAATAAATTTATGAGCATTGGAGGTAATTTATGATGTAGTAAAATAGATATTTTTACCTCCTGAATTGCGTAATGTTCCATCGTTGGCCGCGGCTATAGGAACCAGGACTATAAACCATAGAAAACCAAATGTAAAGCTGCTTTCTCGTGTAGCTGTAGGGTAGCACTTAATAATTGCACAAGATGCTATGAATAAGTTTAAGAAACGGACTTAATTTTTAATTTACTATTAATCTTAATCTATTTCTTAGCATGAACATTGTACTTTTATCATTTCTAAATTCGACTCGGTAATTTACCTTCACAAGTACTAACTCTTCTAATTTAATTTATATAGACATTAAGCGTATTTATTTTAACCATCGACTCAAAATGTATTCCGTATTACTTGTGGACTAATGCTTGGATTCCATTAACTGTTGGATCGTACGGTTTAAATAGCAAATTATGTAACTTCCACATTCTAACAGGGATAGTTAAACCTAGACCCTTGAACTGTCATCGTATTTTATATTACCCTAGTAGCTGTCAATCAATCATTGTTCGTTTAATGGCTTTAACTCATTCAAATCCAGACTGTTCAAAGTCATTGTTACAATCCTTACTTTTGACGTAAAAAATTGTGCTAGAATAAATTCTATTATATACTTTAAATACTTTATATATTCGTGTAAGGAGCATAAATTCCTTGTAGTAGTTCATGTATACCAAAGTCGATTTTTCTTCTTTTTAATATTTTTCTCATGACAAAACCAAATGAGCATAAAGCGTTGTATACAAATATAATACTGCCACGCAATTTCTTATTACAAAAGCATATTCAAACGCGTAATATTACGTATTTTTCTTTTATAGGTGTGCAGAGAGAATGAAATTCGTACTGTTTCATTAAGAATATGTTTGATTGATGTTGGTATTGGGCAGGTGCGCTTTCTTCCGCAAATCCAATTATAAAACACTATAAGATTTGTGTTCCACCAAATCTATTTAATTTGATGAATGAGACGCCCTGGGAAATGCTTTTGTATTATCCATCTTCAACTATTAGTTATCGGCTCCTTATACTTCGATTACCAAATTACAAACTTCACCTCTCTTTCATACTATAGATTAGCAATCAGATTCACGCCAACAGTTACCGTTCAATACATGCAGGGGCGTCAGTATTTGCTTCTAACGCCGGCAGCAGTTAAACAGCAATTCATGAAATTTTAAACACAAAAATTAACTGTTTGTTCAAAATGGAGATTAATTGACTATCGCTACCATTCGCTAAACAAAGTTTTGATTAATGTAGCATTGCCGATTATTATTGCATTAAGCAAATAAAGTTGTTACAATTTGTTACACTTTTCAGGTTTGCATCCTGTAAAGACTAATGTACTGAATCATATTTGAGCTCCAAAACTGTTTTCATACCGAATTTCAGTGAACTTTAAGCTCATAATCGATAGTTTTAAACAGTTTAGATTAGAAATTTATACCTACTGCTAATTTATGTGTTTCTTCACGTACTTGCAATTAATGTGTATGTGTAAATATAGCATTCTTTGCAATTTTTTGGACATAATTATAAAATCAATAAGAAAAATTAGAATAGAAGTTGTGCAAAAAATAACGCGTTGAAATAGTGACTACCACCGTTACAAACATGACAACAGTTTCTAAGTTTAATTCCAGACAGTAAGCTTTTATAGCAGATTGTTCAGAAGCTAAAATGTAACGCTGTTATACAAAATTTATATACAACTGACAGAAGTAAACATGAACCACATAATTACACGAACTGAACATTATCAATATGTAACAAATCAGAACAGCAAGCGGTTTAGATGTACATATCGTGACAGAAGTTAATTTTCCAGTCTGTGTGTCAAATTACATAGACTTTAGAAATTAAACTGATGGTGGAGACGTGCAAGTTTGTAATTAACAGTAATCTATTTTACGCGTGTAATACATAAATAACTAATGTATAGCTGCAATGTTTCTTATTTTAACCACTAATTTGCACTGTTGATTGTTTGTATGTATTGATATCAAGTTGTATTTGCAAATACATTTATTAGATTGCAAATGTAATTTTTAGTTGCCTCGAAAGCAGTAGATAGTGAAAGGTCAGCATGTAAATTTTCTGAGTGGGCGAGTCAAACGTTTTTCTCGTCCTCCACAACCAGGTTTAACAGTGATGGTGGGGCTGTTATTTTCTTAATAATATACTTTCCCAGTTTCATTAAATTTATTAATCAAAAGCGCTATTGTTGACATAAACAACTATAGAATTGAGAAACTATAACTGAAGGTCGCCTTTCAGTCGTTTGAAGGATTTACTGGAATAATATGTCTCAATAATTAACATACATTCGTCCGTACAAAATGATATAGCTGACAAAATAGACCTGAATAAATACTGGAATAATACTAGTCATTTCATCTATTAAGTCTTGAGTACAGTTTTACCAACAGAAATGTGACTGAAATAAAGATTTACGTAACACTTATCTCCTTAATTTTATAACCGAGCACTATAATTACATCTTAGGATGAAATAGGTTAGATAGAGAAGACACTTCCAATGTGCATGCTACAGTGTATTAGCCTCATCTCGTAAGATATTCTATCCGGATATTTGCAATTTATTGAAATGCTTCTTTATTTACGTATAGCTACTATACGAAAATCCTTTGTTAGTAGAGTATTTAGTGACGTTCTGGACCATCATTTGCTCCCGAAACCCTCATTTGCTCCCTCATTTGCTCCCAAAACCCTCATTTGCTCCCACATTTACATGTAAATCCCCATAAGGAGCAAATGAGGAGGAGCAACTCTTTCCTTCTTCATTTGCTCCCTCATTTGCTTCCAAAACCCTCATTTGCTCCCTCATTTGCTCCTCATTTGCTCCGCCTTGTGAACCGCCTTGCTCCCTCATTTGCTCCCTCATTTACATATAAATTCTCATAAGGAGGGAAATGCGGAGATTCATCTCCACATTTCCACACACAATCCACATTTGCTCCCACATCTGGCGACAGTAATAAATAACATTACCATCTTAAATTTTACACAATAGTTTTCTTCGTCTAACCAATGCATATTTCGAGATAACTCTATCTTATTTGGTATCAATTAATATTAGAATTTTCTCAGCTACCTGAATCTCTATGAATTTCTTAGGTTGCATCATCCCCCAGAGAGCTACCCTCATTTTAAGATTTTTTACCAGCAACGATTTTATGATCGTCCTTATAAATTTTTTAGCCATGCAATACATCTTGTTAGTCTAGAATTTTACGCAGAATTCGAATCTGCAAACAGATTTAAAATCGGATCATCCCTTACAAAGTTACACTTTAAAGCTCTCAAACCTCAAAATTTTGCTCTTTGCTCCCACATCTGAACCAAATAGTTTTCTTCGTATAACCAATGCATCTCTCGAGATAAACCTATCTTGTTTGGTATCAATTAATATTAGAATTTTCTCAGCTACCCGAATTTCTAGGAATTTCTTAGATTACACCGTCCTCCAGGGAACTACCCCCATTTTAAGATTTTTTACCAGCAACGATTTTATGATCGTTTTTATAAATTTTTTAGCCATGCAATGCATCTTGTTAGTCTAGAATTTTATGCAGAATTTGAGTCTGCAAACAGATTTAAAATCGGACCATCCTTTACAAAGTTACACTTTAAAGCCTCAAACCTCTTTAAATTGTTTTGTCATCTATAACATATGCTTTAAACAACCATTATTCGAGAAAATCTAAAACCGCAAGGATTTTAGAAATGAGTTCTTTATAAGCAAAAACCCATGACTTTTAAAATTTTTCTGGTTTTAACATAATTACATGCACAATGCTAAATAGTTGGAAAATACGTAGACGAGGACAAACTAATTGCTTTACAATTATGTGACGTATAGTGAAAGTAGCGTAGACCCACTAATTAATAAAAGAAAGGTCTACGCTACTTTCACTATACGTCACATAATTGTAAAGCAATTAGTTTGTCCTCGTCACGTATTTTCCAACTATTTAGCATTGCGCAGGTAATTATGTTAAAACCAGAAAATTTAAAAGTCATTATGATATTCTGAAAACAGTAACATTACTGTTTGAAAAATAGTTTTAAATATTATACACTTATGGCTCATAAAGAACTCATTTCTAAAATCCCTGCGGTTTTAGATTTTCTCGAATAATGGTTGTTTAAAGCATATGTTATAGATGAGCAAAACAATTTAAAGAGGTTTGAGGCTTTAAAGTGTAACTTTGTAAGAGATGGTCCGATTTTAAATCTGTTTGCAGATCTAATTGCATAAAATTCTGACTAACAACGTTTGCATGGTAAAATTTAACGATCTAAAATCGTTGCTGGTAAAATTAAAATGGGGTAGTCTGAGGACGGATGGTAATCTAAGAAATTTAGAAATTAGGTACTGAGAATCAATTAATTTGAAATCGAAGTTTCGAAATGCATGGTTAGACGAAATATTTGGTTCAGATGTGGGAGCAAAGAATAAATTTAGAGGTTTGAGAGCTAAAGTAACTTGAGGATGATCCGATTTAAATCGTTGAGATTCGAGATTATGGTACAAGATATGCTAATTATGGAGATTAATGTACAAATCAATGAGGGTGTTGGGGATGATGCAATCAAGAAATTCATGGTTCAGGTAGCGAGAAAATTCTAATATTAATGTGATACAGATGAGGTTCTGAAAGATGCAATGTTAGAGGAATATTGAAGAATTTAATGGTAAATGAGATGTCGATGTGTGGCAATGATTGAGATGAAATGATGAGAGAATTTGTTTAAAGATTTTGTAGATTGGTGGACTAAATGAAAAGAGTCTGTCCTAAATCATTTGGTTAGATTTATTGTAAATGAGAGCAAATGAGTTTAGGAGCAAATGAATGAAAAGTTATTCTAATAGGGATTTCATGTAAAGACAAATAGAGGTTTCTCAGATGGACATGGTTTCATAGGGTCCAGAAGCTAAATACTCTACTTTTGTTATTATTTGAATAGAAATTATTAAACATAAAAAGATAGTTTACAGCTTGTAAATAAATATAAAATTTAGTTTTAAACGCTATTCTTGTAGGATTGGGTGGACTATCTTGAGACTGAAAAAGTCTGATTTAAATATTTGGTTAATTTATTGTAAATACGACAGAAATATGTTAACTGTGAATAAGTAAGACTACAATAATGTAAAAAGTTAATATAAACTAATAAAGTTTGATTAGATTTAAAAATCATTTAACTTTCAGTTTCCAGTGCTTGTCTCACAGTGGCTGTTTATTAGGGTCACTAAGGGACAGGAAAAAATGGGAGGAAAAACAACACTATTACTGTAAGGAAATATTTATAAAACACTAAACGAAGCCATTTTAACATTATTAACCCATTTAGAACAAGAGAATACTTATAAAACACTAAAAAAGGATAAATGTTAGCGTAATATTAATAATTAAAAAAACTAACACTTGTTCAGTTGACATAAATTAATATCAAACTTGTAATACGATTTCAAACGTTTTGTATTTCCTAAAAGGCTTGGTTTAGTTAAAATCATTTTAGCATCATTGATTGAAAACGGTTACAATTTTGGGAACAGTTGGAAATATAAAATGTCCCCCAAACCTCAAACTGAAATGCTTAGAAAACTGAATTATATAAACTGCAATCTTATTTAAAAGCAAATGACCGACTAGTTAGAAATTGTTGAATGACCAAAATCCAAGAAGTGTTATAATATAAAATTAAATTGTCATGAATCTTCAAATTGATTATATATATATATATATATATATATATATATATATAAAGTGAATAAGATGAAATAATAACTTAGACTTTTTATGCAAAGCCCAAATGATCATTTCAAATCGAGCTAGTAATTGAAAGATGGAAAATATAAGGTCTTGGACAAGACTTGAACCTGTATCCTGGTTTTGCCGGAACCATGCGTTTACCAATTACGCCACCGAGACCGATGACGACAATTGGGAAATTTCCAAATTTAAATCGTGTACACGACGATACATCAACCTAACTTTCAATTACGTTTGGCATTTTTGTCAATCATATCTGACATTGTCAAGTTTTTGACTTATGTCAGTTATAGACAGGAAGCGACGCTCAAAATTACGGCTATAAGCCAAGTATTAAATATATAAATATTTTAGCTAGTTAATTACACAAGGTAAGTTGATAAATACTATTGTATTACAATGAATCAGCTGAAATAATAACTTAGACTTTTTATGCAAAGCCCAAATGATCATTTCAAATCGGTCTCGGTGGCGTAATTGGTAAACGCATGGTTCCGGCAAAACCAGGATACAGGTTCAAGTCCTGTCCAAGACCTTATATTTTCTATCTTTTAATTACTAGCTCGATTTGAAATGATCATTTGGGCTTTGCATAAAAAGTGTAAGTTAGTATTTCATCTTATTCACTGTAGTACGATAGTATTTATCAACTTACCTTGTGTAATTAACTACCTAATATATATATAGTAAAATTGGTAACGACCTTGCTTTCTTAACAGTATATAACTTTATGGGTTTTAGGTCAGCAGAATTGAAGAATTCTCTTTTTAATAAACTCAAGCTTTCGGAAATTTATTTTTCCATTATCAAGAGTACTACAAATAAATACGTTGAATTAGTTATGCGAACAGGATTTGACTAATAGCTAAAAATTACAGAAATAGTATTTAATACTTACTAAAGTGAGATAACAATTAATTGAACGATTAATAATACTAAATAGGATGATGTTGGTGTGTAGTATAATTAAATATAAAATAAAATATTTAAAAAATGTATAAAATGTGTTTTAAAATTTTAAATAGTAATATTATTTTGATGTTGATGTGTGTGTGTGTGTGTGTGTGTGAGTGTGTGTGTGTGTAAGTGTTTTAATAGTTACAACAATAAAATTCAATTTACAATTGAAAACGAACAAAATTATTCAGTTCCTTTTTTAGATACTTAATTAATAAGAAATAAAGACAACAAAATTATTCTAGACTGGTATCAGAAACCTACCACTACAGGTAGATACCTAAATTACTACTCGTACCAACCATTAAATATGAAAATAAATTTTATTTTAGGACTAAAAAACAGAATAAAAAACATTAGCCATCCATTTCTATACCAAAAACACTTAACTAAACTTTATAATATACTAAAAGACAATAGTTATCCTCCCCCTTTAATAAAAAGACTAATATACAACCATGCAACCAAAATAATTCACAGCACTTCAACTAACACCATACCCAATCAAACAACCCAATACAAAATATTTCAATATTTCGACAAATTAACTCCAAAAATAGAGCATATTTTTAAAAATTTTAACATAAAGCTTGCAAAAAAACCAAATCTAACAACAAATAACCTTTTTTCAAAAACTATAGCAAAATCACACCTTCAGAACAAAGAAAACCTATATATCAATTAAATTGTTCAAATTACCTTGGTATTTACATTGAACAAAGTTCGCAAGGCCTCAAACAACGAATCACGCAACACAAAAGTGATATACGCATAAAACCAAATGCAACTGCGCTGATCACACACATAACAAAAACAAACCACTCTATAGATTTCAACAATCCAAAAATCCTACATAACAAAAAATCTAAACGCGAATTTCTGGAAATGTGTTACATTTATCAAAATTCCAATACACTCAATAAAAAAAAGAGACATTGGAAATCTGAGCTCTATATATACTTACCTTTTAAACCTAAATAAACCAATAACAAATAACTAAATTACACATATCTTCTTACAATCATACTCACTCACACACACACACACACACACACACACACACACACACACACACACACACACACACACGTATACACACACACACACACTCACACACACACACAACTAAATAAATTAAACTAAACATATACATACATATTTACTAAAAATTATATATACAAGATCATTTTTATTAAACCACCAAAAATCAACATACAAACGATTGCTTTACAAAAATTAAAAAACCAAGACAGTATACATCAATATCAAAATAATATAACTATTTATAATTTTAAAACACATTTTATACATTTTTTAAATATTTTATCTTTATATTTAATTATACTATACACCAACATCATCTTATTTACTATTATTAATCATCCAATTGATTGTTATCTCACTTTAGTAAGTATGAAATACTATTTCTGTAATTTTTAGCTATTAGTCAAATCCTGTTCACATAACTAATTCTATGTATTTATTTGTAGTACTCTTGATAATGGAAAAATAAATTTTCGAAAGCTTGAGTTTATAAAAAAGAGAAACCTTCAATTCTGTTGACCTAAAACCCATAATGTTATATACTATATATATATATATATATATATATATATATTAGGTAGTTAATTACACAAGGTAAGTTGATAAATACTATCGTATTATAGTGAATAAGATGAAATAATAACTTAGACTTTTATGCAAAGCCCAAATGAACATTTCAAATCGAGCTAGTAATTGAAAGATGGAAAATATAAGGTCATGGTTCCGGCAAAACCAGGATACAGGTTCAAGTCCTGTCCAAGACCTTATATTTTCCATCTTTCAATTACTAGCTCGATTTGAAATGATCATTTGGGCTTTGCATAAAAGTCTAAGTTATTATTTCATCTTATATATATAGCTGTGATAAGGGGTTGTTTAAGGGTGTATTATATAGCAATGTTCGTTTAGTAACCATAAATTACGATAGGAAGCAGAAAACTGCATTTATTTATCAGAAAATTAAACAATTTAGATATTATGTAAATAGTAAACATTTAACACCCTGTATATAAAGCATAATTAGTTTTAAGCGACGCAAATAAACACATCTTACAACAATAGGACGCATATTTAGCATAGAAATAGGTAATTCATACATTAGGTAAATGACAAGTATTCAACACTCGGTATACAGAGCTTTATTAACTTTATGCAATGCAAATAACAATATCTTTCAGTAAAAGTGCGCGTATTTAGATATAAGGATAATACATGTACTTAAACACGCATTCAAAAGGGTTCTAATTAGTTATAATATAATACGGAGATAAGAGATAAAACTTAACAAAGCTTTATGTAAGTGCGTAGAAACAATTAACATTTTTGATAAAAAATGCAGTTCAAAAACACATAAAATAAACATACACGAAAATCGAAATTGAAGTTACATCATGTATTTTTGTATAATATGGAAAACGCGATATCTAAACAAAACAACCTATGGTATAAATAACGAGGCATCTGTAGCAAACAACCATTACATGGGAAATAAATATATTACATCAGAAAACCACTTCAAGGTGTAGGATATACAAATACCTTATTGGTTAAGATAGCGACAGACTTATGTGAAACCCAACCCACATCAAAGTGGGATGAGCCTATATTAACAGCGACAATGATAACAGAGTTTAGTTTTAACTCAAGAGGGCAAAGCTGTGCTACTTTGAATCGAAAAGTGACGCGTAAATGTTTAACAAAATGTATAGTGACAAATAAGTGATACAAATATGAAGATTTCTTTTGCCGATTACCGTGAGTGGAATTTGGGGTAATTTATTTAAAGTAATAATATAATAATAATAGGGCTTCGAATGTGATGTTAATAATTCAAATGTGTTGATGACAATAATTCAAATTTTGGTTGATACAATAATTCGAATGTGATGTTAATAATTCAAATGTGTTGATGATTATAATTCCGAATTGGTTTATAATAAATCCTAATGGATGGTATAATAATTTAAATGCATGAATACTTCGAATCTTGGTAAAAATAATCTTAATTGATGGTATAATGTTTCAAATGAGTGGATAGATATTATAGTTGATGATAATTCGAATATGGGGATGTTTTAAATGGATTAATGTAATATTTCAAAGCAGCGTCGACGATTTTGGTACAATTTTGAGTTGCGAGATTCAATGCAAATAAAACAAAGAAGCACGAAGCAATTCATGGAAACCAAAGTGTTCAACTAAGCAGAGCAGGTCAGATCTAATTAGTTTTAAGGCATTTTTTTAATTTAAATTTGAATACTGGATCTACTTAATTTATAAAAGTGTAACAAAGTCTGTAACAAACTTTGCATACGTTAAAAGTTCGTAATATTATAAAGGGATCTGAACGTTCGAGGTTTCTTTGGTAAAAAGAGTAGTTTTTGGTGACTTTAGATTGATTGCAAAGCATATAAATTTTGGGATAAATAAAACTTATGATATTGATTGATTGAGGGGTGTATTTAATAATTTTCAAAACTTGTACATAATATTTCTTTTCATTATATGGAATTAATTGACTTCATTTTATAATTCAAACAAAGAGGTAATCGTAAAGGAGAAGAAGAAAAAAATTGATCATCGTAACGTTGTGCACTCTGTGTAGAATAATAAAAGCTAGCCGTGGCAGAATAATAATAATATTAGTGAGATTTAGAATTTGATTGGAAAACACAGAGAGGTGGAGTTATATAGAAAACGTTCATTTACACCGAGTACGGCGTTATCATATCAATTTTTATTGGACGGCCCAACGTCGGTGCTCGATTGTTCCTGAAAATACATAGCAATATATATATATATATATATATATATATATATATTATAGTGTAATTAAAAGGGTCAATAAAATACATGAGGACATAAGTGAACTCATAGGGTAAGAGTGATTAGGTACAGTAAAATAAATTTATTGAGTTAAAAAATTTTCAGCAATATGGATTTAGTTTAACGCGTGATTAATCTAGGAATAATTTATCTTAATTAGATTTAGTTAGGAACCATGTATTATAGTATGTATGTAAAAGAAAATAAAAAAATTATTTGGGGTTAAATTGTAGCATAATGAAGTACTATAGAATAGTTTTAAAAGCGTTGAGCACGTTAAAAATAACGATTTCTAGGTTTCAGTTCTAAAAACCAACACGTTTTAAACAACAGGGGGAAAGATGCATTTCTTAGTAGAAGTGTTAATAGAAAAGTTAATAGCTTAGTGGAACCAACAGCCGTTGGAATTAAAGCAGCCAAGGACGTAAACACAACCACACAGAATTGATGTAAAAGCAGTATATGTTAGTTAAAATATTGATTTTTAATCTTAGATAGAGTCGGAAGGAGCAATGACAAGACCAATATTGAATACAAGCTTATAAGTATAAGAGAGAAACATAAAGTATATCCAGAGGAAGGGAATTAAAAATCTATAATTTCAATGATAGTTGTAAACAAGCACGCGTCGCTCAGAAAGGCGGGTAATGGAGGCAAGCGAGAGTATTGAAAATTGAACGAGAAGGGCTAGAAAATCAGGTGGTAGAGGCTGGTGTGTGCGATAAAGCGATATGTACAAGGGAGATAAATAATGTTTGCTTGAAGTTAAAGGCGTGTACCAAGCGAGGAGTAGAGGCTAATCCGGAGAATTGGAAAGGACAGTTGACGCTTTTAAGTGCATTACCACGTACTGTTGTGTTATGTTATGAAAATTACGAGAAATCGACGGTCGTTGGTGATTTTCGAGGACAATAAGACAACGGTTAAACAGATATACGTGCTATTTCTTAAATAGGGGGGGGGGGGCAGTTTGCATTATATAATCAGTAACAGAGAGTGGTCTCTTTGCTCTTTGCCCTTTGCTCTTTGATTCCATCGGTGATACAGTGAGTTTACTTAGTGCAGTCTAATTAAATAAAATGTAAAAGTTGATAAAGCGTTATTAGTAAATAGTAAAGTTGAGATGTAAGTACAAAGATTTTTGTTTGTATGCACGAGAAGTACTAAAATTTGAAAATTACTTGGATGTGGATCAAAGCGAGGTTTGGGGTAGTAGAATTTATTTGCAATAAAAGGAACGAAATTTGGAGATTAGATATTTTAATTGAAATTTATAAAAGAAGAGTTCTTGGAGTAGAGGCATGTATGGTACAAATGGGGATCCGACCATGGAAGTAATAAATAGACGGAGGACCTACCAGACGGCAACATCTACAAGGGGCTAGTTAGTGGACCGCAGTACGAAGAAAACTACAAGGTAGGAGATAGAATAAGATATTTCATGGTGAATATTTTCATAGTGTTTGTGGTGTTTTGATGTGTTTTATGATTATTTGCTTTGATTTTTATTTGAACAGACATTTATAGGACTGTTAACACGAGATTGATTTTTGAGCATTATTCCTTAATTTGCAGATAACCAAAAGTTGTAAAGAGGTATAGAGAGCTTTTTGATATTGGTCGTGCAGAAAATTTTTATGCACATCTATAAAGTTTTAAGGTGAGCTCATGCTAGAATGAAGGGCAACGTAAGGTATGAGGAATGCCGTCTTACTTTAATAAAAAGCTATGTTTTAAAAGGGTTATCAATATGCAAAATGATTGTTATAAAATTTAATGAACACATGAATGTATCTAAAGCGATGGTATTTTAAATTTGAAAAAAAATGTAATTTGGATTTCAGATAAATAGAGTGTGATATTTTGGTTAATCGAGTTATTTTTGAATGCATGATTGATGTGGATTTCTATTTAGGTTACTATGGTGATAATGAGGGCAAGTTTTTTTTTATGTAATAGGTAGGTGTATGTAATATATAGGATGAATCGAATTAAGAGGACGATTCAGGGGCAGCCGTGGCGAGATTTGAGCTAAATTACACAGCATTTATGTCGACCCAATTCGTGGGGCGAGAATAAATTACACAGCATTTATGTCGACCCAATTCGTGGGGCGAGAATAAAGGGTTAACTTCACAACATTTATATATATACATATATATATATATATATATATATATATATATAATAATATTGAAATAATACATTTAGTATAATATTTGAAAATGGTTAGTACAATAATTAATTGTAAAATTGTTAATTATTGACGTTATCAGGAATATTTTGTAGACTTAATTAATTAAAAATGTTTTGTTAGTCGAAACGTCAAGTAATAGTTTAATTTTACTATATAATTATTTATTGCTTTGACCTACAATATCCTGATAACTGAAATTATACTCTTTTCCAACTATATATATATATATATATATATATATATATATATATATTGATATGATAATAGGGTTGTTTAAGGGTATATACGGTCTCAAGGTAGGAATACTTCATGTAAATATTATAAAAACCACGAAAACCAAACGTTTAAATCATAAAATGTAAATAATTCGTTCATTATGCAAAAAGCAAATACGAATCACCCAGTATGAAATCAATAATAAGCTACAGTTAATTAAAGAAAGCACATTCAGTAATAACTTCACCACATTCATCGAGATAAATAATTGCGGACGCAATTCAATCAATTTTAAAATATTTAAAACATCCTAAGCTCAAAATAAATTCAAAATCGACATATTTAAAGCAAAATAAACGTAAAATGAAATTTCGTTCAACCTAGATGCATTTGCGTAAGAAATATAAGTCGATAAAACGCATACAATTTATACAAATTTGTATAAGCAAACATTTAAAAGCGTGCATATTTCATAAAGTATAAAGAATTGAGGCGAAAGCGTACGTGCCGCTTGAAATATAAGAATTGCCATATTGAATAAACCCTAAGATTGGTAAACAAAGTGTGAACACTAAAATTACAGCTACGTGCAGTTTCAAGCATATATGATGTAACATGTGGTAACGAAATCCAATACAAAGCTTTGATGTACGTGTAAAATCAAGCGTCTATAATAAGCAACACTAAATAAAACCCCAATAGGTTGAAGATAGCACATAATGGCAACGTCTTCACTGGTCTAATAACAAGATAGCGAACGGTCAACCAATACGAACACGTGGAACGAAGTTGTTTATGAAACCGACCGTAGCTAATAAGAGGAAGCATTCTATGATCGACGCACGGACTGTAATATTCGAAACAAAAAGTATTACGTAAATTGCAAGTTGGTGAAGTTAAATTAGAAGTTATAAGTGAAAGTAATATTAATTAAAAATTCCAAGTGGAAAACAGTAAAAGGGCGCGATTGAAACACGAGTGTAGTCTCTGCCGTTAATATAAAACGTAAGTCTAGATTTAATTAATATAAACAAAAACTTTATAATTTATTTAGGACTCTAAGTAAGAAAACAACGATAAATCGACTCTAGGTATAGAAAATTAAAATCGTCTAAGTAGGGACACAACTATAAATCGACTCTAAGTAAGGAAACTAAAATCGAGACTAAATCTACTTGAAGTACAGGGTTAGTACTTCAAAAGCAACTCAAAGTAGCTGATAAATATTTTTGAAGTATCTGGGAGCACGCCAAGCTAAGGGTTAACCACTAAACAAGCAACTTATTTGGATCAAGAGGTTTCAATAAGAAGTTACAGCAGGAACATAAGGTCTGAATTATCTTTTAAATTTATAGTATGTTACTTTATTGTTTTAAATATTAGATGAGCTTAAAAATTGCATGTAATTGAAATATTTGTGTAAAAGGTCAACAAAATTTTGGTTGGTACGCAAAGGTATTTTTTTAAAAGAGAAGAGTACTTTGAACGTTCAACGAAAC
The DNA here is from genome assembly GCA_036346225.1 of Platerodrilus igneus. Classification (NCBI taxonomy): domain Eukaryota; kingdom Metazoa; phylum Arthropoda; class Insecta; order Coleoptera; family Lycidae; genus Platerodrilus; species Platerodrilus igneus. The sequence goes on from JARFIW010001146.1 coordinate 454,848, forward strand.
ATTCATGGTAAATTACAATTATTTTTGCTGGTTTTAATAGACATAAAAAAGGTGTAAAAAAGGTTGTGATCTTCGTAATGAACAAATTTAATAGGAATATTTATTTTGATTTAAAAGTTCTGTAAATAGTAAATTGTAAATTTTCTTTGCTTATTATACGAATTTTGGTAAATTTCGCTTGCATTATTCAGGTATATGAAGTGTTAGATGGGAGTGGGTAAAAATTCTGTTTTTATATCGTCTTTCACTTTGTGCGAGGTATCACTGAGCTAGTCGGGGCATAAAATTAATTGTGTTAAATTTAAATTATTTTAAAGGCACAGAGAGGTGGCGATCAGCAGTTAAGCAGTTAAGGGCGAAATTTTTACTGAGCATGTAGGTACAAACTACTGCTATTTTAGGTGTTGGAGCGTACAAAGGCGTTCTTAAATGGAGTTTTAATGGTGAATGCATCGAGTATTGTTTTTGATCATGAGTGGAATTGTAATGGGAGATTTTAGAGCTTTGGATGCACTTTCTATGGCAAATTAGGAGAGATTTGGATAGCAGCCTGCCGAGAGGAATGGTGATTGAACTTGGGGAGCGGTTCCAGAGTCTAGAGTCATTTTAGACGGCAACTTCTTCGAGGGCTGGTTTGCAGGTGCTTACAGGATAATGGTTACTAGGTAAGGAATTTTTATAAAACATTATTGTGCTGTTTATTTGAAGTGTTTTAACTCTTTTGTGCGTTCGAGTGATTACTTCTATGAATTTTAATGAGCTGAAGATTTTATTGAACTTTATATGTAAATCAAAACAGGTTTATAATTAATGAAAGGACAACCAGGCTGTTTTGTACAAAGTAAAGGGGACTTTTTATTATTGCAGTACTATAATGTTACACACAAGTTTAAAGAGTTTTACTGTGGACTCATATTAAGAAGAGAGTTAAAGTCAGCTATGAGGATAGCCCACTTACTTTAATAGGGTATATGTTTGATAAAAATATTTAATACACACACATTTTTTAAATTGAATTGTTTCTATTCAAAGTTATATTATTGTATGTAATGAAAAGAGTTTTGGAAGATATAAATTTTATTTCGTGTAAATAGAGTGTGATGTATTTTGTTAGTTGCGTTGTTTTGAGTATGATGGTAGGGCAGTAATTTCCTTTTAGATTACAGCATAGAGACAGTTAGGTGGAGTTGAGATTTAGCAGTCCAGATAAGTTTTCTTGAAAGTTTTTCATTAGCATTTATAGAGGAGAGCGGAGCTGCCGAGGTGAACTACACAATAAATTATAACGCCCAATTTGTGGGGCTCAAAGTAATTTTAGGCTCTAGTCAGTCAAAGGGAAGATTCACAATAATATAATGTCGACCCAAGCGTGGGGCACGATGGTACCTGTTTGAATTTCACAATAATATAAAAGCGACCCGAACGTGAGGGGCTCGATTCCAGATAAAAAAATTTATTTCAGGAAACTGACAACCTGAGATAAATGGAATAATTGTCTTGTAAATAATTTTAGAACTTTTTTTAAATTTTATTGGAATTAGTGGATATATATGAGCGGTGTGTTGTGAACGAATGTTAAGAAAGGAGTGGTTAAGAAGTGAAGGAGTGGAAATTGGTAGTGACGATAGTGCTCTGTTTGAGAAATCAGGACAAGAAATGGAGGAAGCCGGAAGTAGCAGTGATCGATCAAGGACAGAGTCGGGAGAACAAGAAAATAAGATGATTATAAGAATGCTAGAGAGGATGAGTGAGGAATCAAACAGAAAATTTGAGCAGATGAGTGCAGAATCGAACCGGAAGTTTGAGGAAATTAGGTAAATGGGTGAAGAATCAAACAGAAAAGTTCAGCAGATGAGTGCGAAATCGAACCGGAAACTAGAGCAGTTGACAGAAACTTTAAGTGAGAAGATCGATAAATCGACTAAAGAGTTTACGGACTTCAAAAATAGTTTAACGGTAAAAATGGGTGAGGTTGAAATGAGAGTCGAAAGGAATGAGAGGAATATAACAAGTATTATGAATGAAATAGGGCAATTAAAAACGGAAGTTAGGATTTTTGTGAAGAGGAGATAAACGGAAAATGACTAAGGTGAGTGAGTCGTGTAGAGATCAGTTAGGGAGGCTTGAAAGAGAAGTTACGGGGATCAAACAGAATATTAATGTCTGTAGAACAACAAATGAAATTCTATGGAGACAATCAGTGAACCCATACATTTTTATAAATAACATTAGGACCTTGGTTTGTAATTTGTATGATGAACAGGCAAAACTAAATGTGGTAAAAGCTTTATTATAGGATAACGCCGAAGCCTGGTACAATTTAGTAGGGCAGGATATAACGCCATATTTAGATTTCGAGAAGAAATTCCTTAAACATTATTGGAGTGATCACAGGCAGGCCCAGGTTAGGGATGATCTAATCACAGGGAAATACAAAGGAGTTTGCAGGATCGCGCGAACAATACGCCATTTGTAAATACAGTATTACAAAACAACTAAGTCCACCATTGACAGATCGCCAAATTATTAAATATCTGTCTAGGCAATTCGAGATAGAGGTTAGGCAATATGTTGAATTACCAAATATATTTGATAGGGAGACATTTTTGAAGTACCTGCAAAGGTATAATGATGTAGGTTCTGGAAGACCAAGGGAGAGTAGAGAGCGGAATATAAACCTAGTAAGATTTGACAACAGAAGGGAAAATTTCTACAATCAAAGAGGGACAAGTTATAATCAAAATTTTAGGAATCATTGGGGATAACGAGGTAATTTTTATAGGAACAGTAGCGGTACGAGGGGTGCTACTCCAAGACCGGGAGTCCAAAGGCAAAATAGCTCGCCGGAAATAAAATGATTAAGTATGATACCGGCAATCTATTTGTTGAACAATCATCCCATAATAAACCACGAATGCTTTTTCTCACCCAATCATACTGACAACTTGCATAATATCGCACGGAAGTAGATCCTACCGACATTTTGATAATTTCAAGCCAAAAACTATTATTCTTTAAATACCGAGGTTGAGATTTTATTGAACACAAATTTATTTCTTTTATATTTACACCCTAGTATATCTATAATGTACATAATATTTATTCTATGCACTTGCAATTGAAACAATATGTACAATGACAAAGCTCGTAGTTGCATTGAAATCAATATGTGAAACGTCAAAGGAGATCCTTCTTTTATATTAGAAATGAATACCGTTGACACGGCATGTTCCCCTTTTTATGCAACCGCGACAAAATACTGGTAACTAAGAGCTTACCCAAATTATCCAACTGTACTTGAACCACTAGCAGTTTTGCTGACCTACTTTGAGTTCACTGTACGCCTAACTAAGCGATTAGCAAAATTATGCACCACCTGCAGTTTTTTCTAACTTACTTTGAGTGGCGACTCCGTGGATTAGTTTGTTTGCATGTGACTACCAAGCCCAAGGTCCCGGGTTTGATTCCCGACACGGACCGCTTGAAAAATGTTAAGCGATTATTTTCTACAAAAATAACCCTAATTCGGATGAGAAGTAACATATGGGTCCGTGTGTGAGTGTTTTCACGCAGCTATAGATCTTCACTTTGCGTGGAACGCAAGAGTTTGAAAAATTTAAAATTTCCAAGTAAAAAAGCTTGCTTCCTGGCTAATGTAGTACCTTCGCGTGGAGAATTGGAAAATCAAATTGAGTGACCTACTTTGAGTTCCAAGTAACGCTGTTTTTAATCGGTTGACATACTTTGAGATTAAAGTAGCGCACGTTTCAGTCGATTGAACCATATTGAATTCACAGTCATGTTGTTTTTAGTAGATTAACCTAAAAATCAATGCAGTCAGGCCATTTTCAGTCGATTAACCTAAATTGAGTCCAAAGTCGCATAATATATTACTGGTACACATATTGTCCTCTCAATGGATCTTGTTCGGTAGTTTGGTCATTTTGGAACTGACTGGGCCATCCTGAAACCCTGGGTCACTCTGGGTCGCTGGGTGATGATGGTACCGGATCAGTAACAAAGTGGGTCACTATCAAGGACAAATAGCTCTTTTTAATTTTTTTATAAAATTTTGATTTTCATTTTCAGGTTTTTCATACAGCTGCAACCGAATCGTGAATCAAAAAATGTGATTCGACTATAATTCTATAATTTATAGATTCATAATTTAGCAACGTCACAGTTGCTTTAAACTTTTAAATTACTCTTTTCTATTTAGTCAAGATTATAATCATACTTCAAACGCAACATGGTGGAAATTGCAATATTACCCACTTCAACTGAATAGTGTACTTACAATTTAATATTGAAATAATCCACCCAGTTTCAACTCCCTATGAGTACCTATTGGGCCATGAAACTGTGTTTATTGAAAATTGTACTAAACGTTGGCCTATATAACATTAACACTAAGTAAATTTAACTCATATCACCTGCATAAAACCTCGTTTGAGCTAACAGCCAATATGTATAAGCGGCTTTATATTGAAATTGGAAAATGAACTTTTGAATCCAAATGCGTTTTATTGCCTTTTCCTTTTTCAGTATGTGAGGTTATATTAGGTTTCATGCCGCCGCGCCGTTGCGGTTTATGTCAAAGCCTAAATAAGCAGTGTAGCTTCCACTAGTTAAAATACAAGTCATTTTGCTCTATAGCATGCTCGGGTTTGTATCAGTAGAGACTTTGTTGATTTAATAACACTAGTAAGAAGATTTTCGTCTTTAGAATAACTGTGTGACGATGTAAGAAAATTCAACCCTTTCCGGCTAAAAGTGATAAATTAAACTGTTTAAATAATGCTACGCGCACAAAACCGAAGAAGGCGCTTAATAAACTATACGAATGGTCGCAGGCGGTAAAATTAAAATTTAACACGGCGAATTCAGAGGCGCTTTATTTCGGAAAGAAACCGGGACAGCGACTACCTAGGCTAGAGCTGGGAGGGGGGAAAATACCGTTTAAGGGAGCAATTACATACCTCGGCGTAAAGATTGACGATAAGTTGAATTGAAAAGCTCACGTACAGTACGTTAAAAGCAAAGGCAGCGAAATATCATACAAAACGATGGCGGCTGCGAAAAAAAACTGGGGTTTCAAGGGCGATTCGCCGAGGACGATTTATGCCGGAGCAATTGAGCCGGCAATGCTGTACGTAGCATCTGTATGGGCGGAAGGTTGTAAAGTCCGGGAGATGCGTCAATTGACGAGCGTACCACGCACAACCACGGTGAAAGCGGCCAGGGCATACAGGACCACCTCCACAGAGTCGGCCCTGGTGATCAGTAGGACTCTCCCTATCGAATATGTCGTTAGGGAGATTAAAGATAGGGTATTGATAAACATAGGGAAATGGCGCGAAACTATCGAAGATATTCATCTTGGTAATAGGAAGGTAGAAAGAAAGATCGTTGTATCGGAACTGGGGTACCCGGCCGATATTAGATGAATCGAGTTTGTCGAAGGCGTTGCGGACGCGACGGGTATCAGAAATTACACGGACGGTTCATGCATGGATGACGGGCAAGCAGGCGCGGCGTTTGTCGTGTTTAAGCAGGAAAGGGAAGTGCTTCGGTTTCAAACCAAACTTGCAAACTGGAGCACTATTTTCCAATACGAATTGGTAGCCATACCAAAGGCTATCGATTACGTAATAAATAATGCGGGAAGAGATGAATATTATATAATCAGCGCCAGTAAATCAGCGCTGACAGCTTTAACAAACATGAACACCTCGACAGACCTCCAGGCGGATATCTGGAGAATAGCGCATACGGCACTTGAGTTTCGACGTTTAAAGTTCTGTTGGGCTAAGTCGCACAATGGTAACGTAGGGAATGATAGGGCTGACGAATTAGCTAAAGGAGCCGCAATGGGCAACTTTCGAATATCACATACGTCGATACCGAAGTCTCTAATTAAAGAAAGCCGCGCGAAAAGTCAATTCGACAATGGGAAGGGAGGTGAAACAACGCTGCCACGGGCAGGTTGACCCACAAATTCATTCCGAGTATAGTAGCGAGACATAGAATTGAGGTGAAGCGTGACCATAAAATGGTGCAGCTGGTAACTGGGCACGGCGCCCTGAAAGTGTATTTACAAAGATTCGGTTTAACAGACAACGACCGCTGCGAATGCGGTGAGGGCGCGGAAAGCGCAGAGCACGTGCTCTTCGACTGCCTACTGGAGGTGGCAAATCGAAGGTTATCTGATATGAAATTAGCAATCGCAGGGCTAGCATGGCCAAAGAGCCTAGAGGAATTCGGGGAAGTGGCTAACTAGAAGGCGTTCTGGACAGCCTTTAAAGAGTTCGCGGGAAAGGTCGCGAGATTAAACGGCGATAACCGCGTGTAAATCGGAAGAAAGGGGAGGGGGGGGGTTGGAAATTTTATATGAGTTTGGTACCCAAATCCTGTATTTATATAATTATTAAAAAAAACATAAAAAAAATTTAAAAAAATTATCATAATATTTATTAAAGTCCATATGCACGAAACCCCCACACCACTAATACAATCACTATAATCACTATCTAACCTTATACGCGCGGAAATCGGAAATAAATTAAAAACTTAAAACTTAATCAGGGCAAATAAATAAATAAGAACATATAAATCAAAACCCTCATTAAATTAAATCAATAAAATAAACAAAGGAATAAAGTAATAAAATAAAATAGAGCAAAACCGCGCATCCCTCCAGGACTTAAAAATGAAGTGATAGTGATTGTGACCCCCCAGGACGATTAGTGCATACCCACCAGAACTTTAGCAGTGCATATCCATTTCCCTCTAGCAGTAAGTTTAAATGTATGCAGACGACCAAATCTTCGGATGCTGGAGAAACATACTAACGAGGTAAGAACAAAATTATGGCGGTTGTGCTCGCATAAGCATTGATTTATGATAATTAGCATATTTGAAATAATTTAACGAGCACGTTTTGTGCGTAATGGCGCTAGCCGGTATAATGCTTATACGAGTTCACCTGATAATTTGGGTTATCTTTTTTGCAATTTAATGCACTGCTCAACGCTTAATGCTTATAGATGTTTATTCATATATTTATATAAATATTTATATTTATTTTTATATTTATATTTTTGCCTGCTTTTATTGTTTGTGGCTTGATATTATTTGTTTCACGTTCTGCCGCCATTTTTCATCATCATCATTTTGTTTTCGACCTTACTTAAGGTCGGTTTGACGCAGCTCTAACTTCTTTTCTAATCTGTGCTAATCTAAAAAGCTCTACATACCCTTCACAACCTAAATTTCTAATAATTTGACTAATATAGTTTGGTCTAGGTCTTCCTATATCCTTCTATCTTTTTCCTATCCAGCTGACTCTACATAGATATTAGCAACCTGATGGTTGTTAAAGAAATCTAACATGTTTACATGATTACCATTTATAAGGAAATGAAATATAACCTGGTTATCCGCTTCAAAAAGGAAAAGTGTTAAATTATATGTTTTGGTAAGGCTTCAACAACGAATCGCTGCCAACATGCCAGACCGCTAACTAATTGTGAATTATGTCATGGTGACATTTAGTTAACTGATTTTTATTTTTTTTTGTTTTGTTTTCGAACTTACTTAAAGTCGGTTTGACGCAGCTCTAAATTCTTTTCTATTCTGAGCTAGTCTAAAAAGGTCTACATAGCCTTCACAACCTAAATCTCTAATAATTTGACTAATATAACTTTGTCTAGGCCTTCCTACTCTATTTTTATTTGGTAGTCTATAATCTAAGACTTTACTAAATAGTCCCTCATGTCTTAACTGGTGCCCTATCATTCTATCTCTACTGACCTTCAATTGTTTCCACATACAGGGATCCTCACCTATTCTTCTATAAACTTCCTTAATTTGCATTGTTTATTAATTAATACATTATATTTAATAATATTTTTCATTTATCGAATATATATATTTGTTTAATATTACTTACTCTGCAGTGTTATCAAGAAATTGTTGAGTGGAATACTTTAAATATATTTTAATTATATTCTAATATATGTCAATTATATTTTAAGTAGAAAAAATAGAGTAAATACATTTTTATTATATCTTTATTTAGAAATACTTTTTCATATATTTATAACATTTGAAGCTCAAATGTGGGTTTTTTTTTAAAAACTTTTATAATTAGAAGAACTTGAATCTTAGTTTTCTTCTTCTTCTTCATTATCGTTTTTCGGTCGCCCAAAAATTTCCAAAGCATTATCATTTTCGTTGTCAAAAATATTTGTCTTTAGATCTTCGAGAATTTCGGAGTCAAATGTACTATCTTCATCGAGATCGCTTTGATACGGTGAAGCATTAAGGCACGCTTGTTCATTACACTGGCCACGAACTAAAGAACATTGCAACCCCGATTTTCTGCACCCGTAGCGTGAACCACAACCGTTCTGACAGCTGCAAAATATTGTGTTCAGTAATTTATCTGGAGCTGGTGGTAATATTGTCATCGGGTCTAGAAGTAAATCCCACAGCACCCAACCTCATTCTTGCGGTTCTAAATCATTTTCTAACCAAGTTTGAATTTGACAGTCTACACGGTTGATGTGTTGATGAGGCGCTGTACTTGTTGGTGGAAGATTCGATAACTGCACGGATTTATTAAGCTTTGTTAACTTGACAAATTGAGTGTAGCGAAGATTGATATTGTCCTCAGATTTTGAAGCATTATATACGGCCAACAAGATGCGTATGCCATTGTCATATAATGTTTGTACAGGGCAGTTTTCTTGTTGAAATACTTGAACCAGTTGATCAAAATTTGGAGGTTTCTCTATTGTTGTAATGAAAGTTTTTTTCTCTTTTTTAAACAGCGCAGAAGTCGTGTCACAGCCACTAAATGCATGCCATAATAATATGTGTTTTTGAGAACGAGGATATTCATCAAAACTTTTGCAGGAGTATATTTGAGTTTAAACATTTCCTTTTCCAACTCTTTTAAAAAAAATTTCTTGTTGATGTGATTGAGTACGTCCAATTAACATGACGAGCAAGTCTATATGTTCCACTTTTATGACGGCTGTCCTTTGACATTTTGATTTTTCAATAGCTGTTTCGATGATAAGAGCATCTGTATCATCTCTGGCCTGTTTTGTAGTGATAACAACAGTTCTAGTTTTTCAATAAGCATATCAATATATATTTTTTGTTACATCGAATTGACAAATTTCTCTTGGTTCATTGGTACGATCATTGTTTCGTCGAAACAAACTTCATATGATTTTGAAAGTGCAGTAGCTGTCTTACAACATAAATTTCTTACTGATAGGGTTAATTGAATAATTAAAGTAAGTAACCCGTAGGTTCTTTAAGATTCTCAGATGAAACCAGTGAACTTTAAGGAAGGATTTCCTTAAAATGATGAGACGCAAATATCTTCCGACTATGCTAGGGGTCTATTCCTCGGGAAGAGCTTATGAGGATTGGTCGTGGTTCTTTTTACAAAACATTATTTACTTACTATGGCTTAATTCATACCAAAATAAGGGTTTAGGGAGGGCGCCACCAAGTCATTAAATTTTAAACACAGAGTTTCCCTAAGGGGGACTTGGGAGTCCTTAGAGAGGAAAATTGTATGAACTGCTTACGCAGGAGCTGTAAAGAAAATTGAATTAAATTAACAAAGTGAGGACACAAGAGGTATACTCTTGCTACCTCATAATAAAAAATGCTGTAAAGGTTAATTATGCACACACTTTTATAGACACAAATATTAGGCACCAAATTCTGAAAGAGCTATCAGAGCTTCTTCGTTAAATAGGAGCTCCAGATATCATTATCTCGAAGATATTTATGCCTTTTGTTCCTTGATCTAGTTACACTATTTTGAACTCACTTGTTCAAAATAAAACAATTAATTAAATGAATTAAATGGTGATTCTTTAATTAAAAGTTGCTTCATGATAAAAATTGAATGTACAAATTTTGCATATCAAAAAAGCTACTATAATTTCTTCTACACAGATGTAGAATTATAAGTTCGAATGAAATATCAAACACGTTAAGCGTTTCTTTTACCACAAAATTAACTCGAAATAACCCAAAATAATAATAAAATAATAATAATAAAATATAATAATAAAATAACCCAAAATATCAGATCTGTTATTCGGTTTACAAGTTTATATGAAAATATCCAAAAATCTAATAATTCAATGTTCAAAAGCTTTAACTGTAATTACACATAAATGGAACTTTAATCAGAACTTAATCATAACGGTTATTACACTAGATTTAAAATTGACAATAAAAATATTATCAAAGTCCTTTATTGTTTGTTAAACAAAATAATAGTTATAGGTCATCACTAAGTTATTTTTTTGGTGTAGCCTTGTATCAATGTTCGCCAAGTGCAGACGTCATGTAAAAATAATTTAGAGCGCTTACCTCGTTTCAACGGGTTTTTGTTTGTGTGACAGCCTTACATTGTATTAAAGCAGGTGTATATGCATACGGTTCCTGGACAAACAAATGACGTCGACTTCACATGTTGTACTGCAAACAACCAGCTGCATGTTTCTTGTACCCAATTATACGAGCTTAAAGCGTATTTCCTCTACACAATAACGGGACAAACCAAAATCCATTCCACGGTTATCACAAAATGCAAAGCTTCGATGTATTACTGCATTTAGTTGGTTACTAAAACAAGTATCTTGAGTGTAATTATCCACATGGTTACTTGTAAATTCATCTTAGCAATTTTAAAAATATCATTACTGTTAATTATTGGACGTTTAGCTTGAAACCAAAGAATTGCTATCTAAATTGAAGAACATTCCGGTTAAATCTCAAATATAGTTTCATTGCACAACATTATATTAAATCCAAGTATTACGGTAAAGTTGAAGAACGTTCATTTATTATCACAACATTGAAGTACTTTTTTGTTAAATTTAGAATATTATCACAAACTTGATAAATGCTCACATTAAATGGTAAACTCGATAATCGTAAACAAAAAGAAGAGATCCATATGGTCGTACAGCACAAAATTTAAACGGGGTAATTTTTATAAGACAAAATAAAACAGGATAAGACTAGATAAAAGAAGATACGAGAAAAGCGCTACAACAAAATTATTTAGTTTGTCTAAGAGATTATATCTATTTGCTTACCATTATTAAAAACACTACATCAAGTGTTTATTACACTTGAGCTTTCACATAGGCGTAAAGCCACACGTAAATTACTCGCTAGAAGTCTAAGGTTCTTCATGATGCCTTTGTGCCAAGTGTTCCAGCTAGAATGACTGTTGACACGTTTCGCACGAAATATCAAAGGTGTTTGGCATTGAAACGTTTATTCAAATAGTTAACGTCTGATGTTAGCAACCAAACTAGCATCTCTGTATTGTGGTTAGACTACATGATCCCAATACGGATATATATTTAATTAACGACGTTTACGTGTTTAATGGAACAGACAAAAAATGTATTTAACTAATAACTTATTGGTGCTTTGCAGTCGTAAAAAATATTGTTACAGCTGTTCTATTGCTTTTATGTTTTTACTATAGTCCAAGCATCCGTCAAATACATCAATAGCTCTTGAACCATAATGTATCTCTAAATATTTTACGTATTTATCTAAAACTGTAGAGAAAGTATAGTCTTTACTCCATACGACGCGATGCAGAAAAAATTCACCATCAATAATGTATGTTACATTATTTTCATCAAAATCAAAATCGACAGATGTCATAGTGTCATATAATGTTGCTTCTTGTTTTTTCTCATGCCATTATTATCAAATATATATGTTGGATACGAATTTAGTTCATATTGAAGATATTCTTGAAGATTATTTTCAAACTGTTTGCTTACAGTTATTCTTTGAAAGATAAGCAATGGATCTACAGAGACTTTACAATCGTTAATCTTGACAGATTTGTTAACAATTGAAAGTTTATTTACATCAATATTATCTCTTTTTACTCTTAAATCTCTAGCATCAACGTGTTGCTCTGCGGATTCTAAAGAAATGTTACAAAACTTCTCAATTTTTTAACAAATAGTAATTGTGACGTATATAGCATACAGCCATTTACACAAAACACTTTCTTGCGTACTTCGACATCGAGGTACTCCCCTCTGTCTTCATAGATTTCATAAGACTTTGTTCGATTACCATATTTGTCCATGTGCTAGAATTAAATTTCGCTGGTCGTTATACAGTTAAGAAACCATTTTTACAGTTCCAAAACTCTGTTAATCCATTGTATTTTCTAATTTGATCATATCTTGAAGATACAATTGTGCTGATTTGGCATATAAAAAGTGACCCCTAGCGTGAAAATACGGCAGCATTTTTTGGACTGCATCAAGGTGTTCTTTAAAAAGTCCCAGTCTTTCAGCGCGAATTAAGTCGAGTGCTATTGATATCATTTCAAAATATTGTGCTGTAGGGCCTCAAGCTTTTAATTCCTTCAGTTTATTTTGAAATTGATTAAAGAATGAGCTTGAGTTACCTACACAACCTTGTACGTCCTCATAGGAAACATTTTGTCAAGTTATTTGTTTAGTTAACTCATCTAACACACAATCTTCAGTTTTCATGTCTTCGAAAATCATCTTTGACAATAATGCATGTCGTAATAATATATAGCATCTAATACTTCTTAAATAAGCGTGACAATTCAACATTTTGTCGACAATTTATTGCATATACTGCACCTGGAGCACAGATTATCCACCTCTTACAGATGCAAAGGCTTTGTCGGATCCCTTGAAGCTTGTAGGGCAAAATTCTATAACCTTGAACGCAATCTGCCATTACATAAGAGATTTTTGCGGGAAATTTGAATGTAAATAATAAAATCTACTGTAATGTTTTTAACAGTAACCTAACCTCAACACTATATTCGTGATACACACTATTTTGTTTACTTAATCGAAATCTAAAATTGAATTTTCTAAGAGACCTATACCTACACCGAATTGAAATGGTCCTAATTAACTATTTTGGTTGTGCCTTTTACTTGATGCTATCATAAAAGATTTGTCTTTTCATAAGTTTAAAACGAATTTAAAGGGATTTTTGTTAGATAATGCTTTTTCTAATATTCTTGATCTTTTAGCTTCTGTTGTGGTTCTTTCAGATCGTCCTTTAGAAATTTATGATATACTTTAGTATGGAACATGTCTATTAATAATTTTTCAAGTCATAAATATACTGTTTATTTTTTGTGGTTTTAAAATAATTTGTGGACCTGAGTTACGTTCAAATATGTATTCCCAAGAAAATTTTTGTTTTTATGTTTTTTAAATCTATGACCCGGACTTCCTTTAATAGAATTACAAATTTATTGAAATGTAATGCTTAATGTACACTACTATTCAAGAAATCAGAGATATACGAGGTACATCAATATCAATTTTGTTCGTTTACGATTATTTTTTCCTTTTCCATCTAATTTATATTTAACATAACGCCAATGCTTTCCACTTTCTCAATGTACTGATTATTCTGCTTACTTGTTTTGCTTTTATGCAATCTCTAAACTTGTACTTACTTATTACCTGTACTACTTTTACTTTATCGACTTTAGTAAAAGCGTGAATTTGAAATTTCTAATTTACCTTTTAATTTTGTTTTTCTACATCCTAACACTTACAGCGCTTTATTAATTTTTCCATCACTACAATTCCTTTAGACAAGTTACAGCTAAAATTATTTTCAAAACGACAGACATTAAATAAATTGAAATAGTGGATTGGAAGTGCTCTGGATCGTTGTTATAGTTTGGCGGGGTTGTGAGCACAAAATAAATAAGACATTGCAAAATCAGTAATATTATTTTCCTTGCAATGGAAATTTTGTCTAAAACAATTAGTTCACTGATGTACTTCAGTGCGTTTATTACGCACAAAACAAATTTTTACTTTACTTCTTTAGCATTCACATTTTATTACTCAGGAAGCTTTGTGAAAGCTCTAACGATAATAGTTGTTTTACGGTTTAACGCCCGAGCTTTTATAGGATTTAGTCGAAAGTATGAAGCACGGTTTCTTCTTGAGATAACAATGCAATAAATTGCTAGGAGAACAATGGTTATTCTGAATTTATATTCTATAGTACAATGTAGATTCTTTTTGTGGGAGAAAAACATTAATCATAGTTTAGCTTAAGCTATTCTGATCCCTAGCCTGTGACAATAATCTGTTATTTAAAAGCAGAAGATTGAGTTTTCTTGGTTTCTTGTAAATTTCATTTGTAGTATTTACATGTTAATATGAAAAACTAGTAGCTTACATAATGAGGGTTTGGGCTTTTCTGTACCTGATTTAACTTCTGCTCTGTCCTCTGTTAATACCCTAATCCTTCCTCTATGTCACAAAACATGACTTATAATCTTGTCAAGCCTTCCTTTAATTACACTCGTAATACTTTTATTTTCCACAACCATTTTCTATCGTTACTAACTCTATTTGTAAGCAAATCTCAAAATTATTACTACAAATTGAAAACTTAAAATCTACTTCTTCGTTACCTAATATCCAAGTTTGCAGCTCTACAGTGCTACGCTCCAGACATAAATTTCCAATAGTCTTTCCTTGAAAGCAACAGCTATCCTAGACTTTTAAATCACGCCTTACATTCTAAAGGATTTCCTTCCGCAGGCCGTTCTACCTTTTACGTCAATTTAACTTCTATTGTCATCTGTAATCCAACTTCCTTAAGTAGCAAAACTCCTTCACCGCTTCTAATCTTTCTGATTCTAGCTTTACTTTCATCTTTATTCCACATTACCGAATCTCGTTGTCTTTGCTTTAGTGTTATCGATTTTAATTTTTAATATTTTATGTTTCTGCTAATATATCAAGTAGAGGGTTTTTGGGGATCCTGGGACCACATATCCCCCAGCATCCACATTTCCACACACATCTGGACCAAATTTACATGTAAATTCCCATAAGGAGGATCTGAGGAAAGGGATTTCCTCCTTGCTTTCTTCTTGCTCCCCTCCTTGCTCAAACACCCCCACATCAAACATTTTCATTACGTCACACCCGCCTTCTTTCCACCCGCGAGATAAATCTATCTCCACATTTCCACACACGAGATAAATCTATCTTGTTTGGTATCAATTAATATTATATTTTTATCGGCTACCTGAATTTCTAGGAATTTTTTAGATAGCATCATCCCCCAGGGAGCTACCCCAATTTTAAGATTTTTAATTGCTAACATTCTGAACCAAATAGCTTTCTTCGAGTAACCATTTCATTTTTCGAGATAAACCTATCTTGTTTGGTATCAATTAATATTAAAATTTTCTCAGCTACCAAAATTTCTATGAATTTTTTAGATAGCATCATCCTCCAGAGAACTACCCTCATTTTAAGATTTTCTACCAGCAGCGATTTCTGATCGTCCTTATAAATTTTTTTAGCCATGCGAGACATCAAATGAGTCTACAATTTTACGCAGAATCTGAATCTGTAAACAGATTTAAAATAGAACCACCCCTTACCGTTTTACACACATACCCTCTAAATTATTACTTTTCTGCAGCTCATACCTAAAATTAAATCTAAAACCATTCCTAAAACTTTTTATTACAGAAATTTTTTACTAATACAGTTAAAATTTTGTAAACCACATTTCTAAATACATATTCACAATTTTTATTCTTAACCTAGAACTCCTCACATCGGCTTATATTTCTAAATACCACCTTTTCCAAAGACCAACCGAACCCACGTGTTTCAAATTCCTCTGATTTTGTTTTCATGGTTTCGCTTAAGACTTCGTACATATTTTCCAGATTACTAGAAGATGTTATAACCATATTTTTTGTATTAAAGGATTTCACATCGGTAGTCTCTTCTCCCATTTTTGTGTAGACGCTGTAGAGTTCGCAATTAACTTTTATTGCTGTATGCTGTGTTCTTTCTTCATTAATTAATCGAATAAACCGCTGCTTTTGCTGCTTCCAAAGAAACTCGGACACTCCATCGTCGACACTAGCGTTCTTTATGCGATAGCTAGCCATACGGTTGTTAAACGCTGTGCTAACCATTTCTACACCATCTTCGCCAGTGGTGGTAACTGTTGCATTTTTATGTCTGTTGCTCCTCAAGTGTGCGGCATAGGTAGTTTTTTCCATTTTGAAATCGCATTATGTTTCTTTGACTTACGCCCTTTAAAAAAAATCGATTCATATAAGGAAGCGTTTATTAAAAACAGCCATTCTTAAACTAGATCGCGAAATGTTATTTTGATTTAAGTCGCGAGCTGTTGCTTTGCAAACATGATATTTAAAGCATACAGTAAGCATACTGTAATTTTATAATTACAATGTTACAATGAAAATAGAATTGATGTTTTAAACGTAACTTACATAAAAATGGAAATTATTAAATTGGCATGAAGAGGGAAAATTCTTCAATATAACACTATTTTAAAAATTTTATTAAATAATCGAAAGAAAGATTTAACCAAAAATGTACTTTGGTAACTGCTGTTTGAAATGAGAATTTTAAATATGGAAAATCTTGTAAGCTGAATTGACGTCAATTTAAAATAAGAAGATATTTAATTACGAGGAGTGTTTTTGTGGATTCTGCAAGTATTACGTTTAGATTTATTTTTAACTGACATTGGAGTATTTGTTGTTTAATTTAAGGTAGAATAATAAGTGTTAGGATCTTTACTAGGAAAGTTTGTGTTCAGAGTTCGAAACACCCTGACCTTTTAATAGATTTAATAGATACACAAAACGATTTCTGCAAACTCCTCTGTACTAAAGTCTTCCATTATTGAACATATTTAACAATTTAATTTAGAATTCTTCTACCTGTCAAACTACCTATTACTCAATCATATTCTGTTTTCAATGTCACTTGACATCATAATAATTAATAAAATCCAATCTTTTGTTGGCCATGGAGTTTGGCACTTTAGATGAATTGTTAATGCTTTCAAATTTAGGGTTTAAATTGTAAGCGTTAGTATGAAATTTTCCCCGGTTGTTTTTCATAATGGATATTAATGCTAGTGCAACATAGTTTACTTACTGAAACTGGGATAGATAAAGTATGCTTGCAAATATCTTAAAATGCTCATACCCTAGAAATAAAAGATCAGGAATATATTAATATAAACTTTTTTACTCAAAATAATCCAAACTCTCATCAATTATCGTTTGGCAGACATGTCGTAGATCACTCTATATGGTACGGAAGTAGAATATGTTCCACATCGAACTAGATAAAACAATATATTTGTTGCTGCAAAAATATTTGCGTTACAATTATTGCACTTGCAAAATTGCTATTTTATTGCCATCGCCTACTCTAAATCAGGTTTCCATATCACTATTATGCCAGATCATATTCTAGGTTACGTATCTGAAACTAATATAAATACGGAATTTTGGTGGACCACTGAAGCAGTGAGGAACTACAATTTAGCGATTTTTGCCCCCAATTCTATAACTTTCAGAAAAACACACTTCGCAGCTTCTTCATCGTACATGAAATCTGCTTGACAAAGTTTTTATAATAAATTTTTAATACAGCCTTTCGGGTAGTGAAAGTTTTCACTCATACCTTAGGCGAAAAGATAAAAAAAATGTTTTAAAGAATTAAGGGCCTTTGTAATTTATAGCAGAATCGCGAGCACTAAACATTCTTCAGAGGCTTAGAAAATTAAAAAATTTACGATACTTTTTTTGCGTATAAACTTTAGTTTCATGCTTCTTAGCAATGGCTTTCTTATACAACTTCGAATTTAGAGTCAAGCATCCTCCGTAATACATTATTTGCTAAAATAGCGATCTACTTAGGAATTAATTTTACCTGCGGGTGATTAAAGCTGAAGTTTATATATCAACACGGAAAGTAATCGCGGAAGTTAGCGTGGTCCACCTAAATTTAGGAAAATGTTTCTTTCTAATATTAATCATATGTAACAGTAAAATATTTCATGCTGATTTATTACTGAAAATACCGGAAAAAGCCGAGTCACTTGAAAATCTGGACAATTTTATATACATCACAAAACTTTGTAACAAAAATAATTTTATTTGTATAATGTTAAGCCTTGAAAATGTAAATCTGAAAAAAATTGTATACGTCTCACTTGAATTCATTTAGAGAAGCGTCTAATTTTTTAATGTTCTTATATATATATATATATATATATATATATATAATTTTGTGTGGTTTACCCCGCTAAAACGCGCCCCAAAAATTGGGTGTCATAATACTTGTGTAGCTTTACCTCTGGAACGTTTCTGGAATCATGCCCCACTGTTGGCGGACATATTACTGTGTAGTTAAACTCGAATCTTTGCCCTCGGCTGCTCCCAATAATTTCTATTAGCTAATTTCCTAAATTAATATTGACACCTACCTGTTACATCCAAAAATTTCCTCGCAATATCCCCATGCTAAAACCTAAATAGAAATTCACACCAATCACACACTCAAAATGAACTCAATTGACCAAATATAACACACTCTATTTAAATTAGATCCATAGTACATTTTAAAACACCATTCCTTTATGTACATTCATAAAGGTCAATAATTTTATAACAATAATCATGCAAATCGATAACCTTTTAAACACATATTTTTATTAAATGTAAGAGAGCGTTCTTCATACTTTACGTTACCCTTTTGTCTTAGCATGAGCTCTTAATAAAACTCTATAACAGTGCATAAAAATTTCTTGCGCAACCAAATATCAATAAACCCTCTATACCTCTGTACAACATTTGGTTATCTGTAAATTCATTAATTATTTTCAGAAATCAAATTTCTTTTAAAGTCCCATACATGTCTGTTCATAAAATATCAAATCATAATAAAAACGCATTAAACTCAAATCCAAATAATCACAAACACCATAAAAATATTCACCACTCAATGTTCTATTCTATCGCCTACCTGGATTTTATCTTCTAAATGTGCTCCACCACCTAGCCCCTTGGAGATGCTGCCGTCTAGTAGATACCCAGTTCATCAGCTAACTCCTTGGTCTAATTACCATATCTGCCCTGCATGCCGCTGTTTACAATTTCCAATCCAAAAATTCCAATCTACAAACTTAACTTTTATTATTCAAACATCGCTTTTTTTCATCATCCAAACAATTTCAAATTTTAATACTTCCGTGCATTCCAATACCAACATAATAAGCTTTGTACTTACATACCACTTTAACGTTTTAATACAAAGATGCTTTATCAGTTTCTACATAAATTTTTATTGCACTAGTTCACTTGAAAGTAACTATTATCACTAATGATGGATGAAATCAAAACAAAAGAGAAAGAGCGAAAGAGCAAAAGAGAGACCCCTCTCTGCCAGTAATTATATAAGTAAAATTCGCCTCCCTCCTATTTTAAATTAGCACGTACACTTGTACCCCCGTTCCTATAATTCTTTTGAATTTTAGTCCAGGAAAGATGATAAACTCCTGCTCACAGCTTACTAATCCAATTTCTACCCTTAACATGACCATTATATTGACTACCTCAAACCTTTTCTTGTTAGGAGCTATTAGATGACTCATTTTTATCGGCATAACTCTATTTCTAATTTCATCTGAGATTTCCCTGACGAATTCCTCCGATATCAAACTCGCCTCCGCTTTTGAATCGAGCAACGATCCTACACACCTATTTAAAATTTTAATTTCAACCACCGGCAAACAAATTTTCTTTTGGTTCCTTCTCTTCTTCGATGTCCATAAATTCGCGTGGATGTTCATACTTAAAATCTTAATTTCTAGTGGTTTGTTCTTCTTTAAAAATCCTGCATATCTCTGGTCTCTCCACTAGGTCCTGGTTGTCCTTCCACAACTTATGCATACGTCCTACGGTTCATGTCTTGTCCCTCAGATCTCTCCCTATTGTCCACATTCGTCGATGTCCTATTGATCTCGGGTGAACTATGTTGCCTTTGTATCCCAGGTCTTGCAATAGCTCCCCTCGTGCTGCTGTTGCTCCTGAAATAATTTCCCCTTGGTCCCCAATTATTCCTAAAATTTTGATTGGTCCCCATTTGAGTATACGCATTATCTCTCCTACCCTCGAATCGTACTACATTTATATTCCTGTCCCTGCTCTCCCGAGGTCTTCCCGAACTTACATCATCATCCCTTTGCAGGTACTCCATAAATGTCTCCCTTTCAACTATGTTTTGTAGAGCAACGTGTTGCTTAACCTCACTCTCAAAATGTCTCGACAAATATTTGATTATTTGACGATCCGTCAAAGGTGGATTTAATTGCTTCGCGTTGCTATATTTTCTAATCGCATATTGTTCCCGTGATCCTCCAAATTCTCCCTTATACTTTCCTGCAATTAGATCATCCCTAATCCTGATCCTGCCTATGATCGCTCCAATAATGCTCGAGAAATTTTTCCTCAAAGTCTAAATATGACTCAATATCTGACCCTACCAAATTATACCAGGCTTCTGCGTTATCTTTCAACAAAACCTTTACTACATTTAATTTAGCTTGTTCGTCATATAAATTACACACTAACGTCCGGATATTATTTATTAAAATTTGTGGGATTACCCTATTGTCTCCATAAAATTTCATTTGTTGTTCTACTGAAATATTACTCGCAAAAATCCTGGGGCTCTCGCCCGCTAAAGCACTTATATTTTGTTTAATCCCCGTTACCTCTCTCTCAACTCTGCCTATCTGGTCTCTACTTGGTCCACTCACCTCAGTTGTTTTTCTATTTATTTCCTCTTCACAAAAAATTCTAATTTCCGTTTTTAGTTGTCCAATTTCACTTCGAATCCCACTTATACTCCTTTCATTCCTTTCAACTCTCACTTCAACTTCAACCATTTTTACTGTTAAACTATTTTTAAAATCAGAAAATTCCTTAGTCGACTTATATATTTTTTCGAGTAAGGTTTCATTCATCTGCTCCATTTTTCTTTTTGATTCTTCACCCATTTCCCTAATCTCCTCAAACTTCCGGTTTGATTCCTCATTCGTCCTCTCTAGCATTCTTATGAGCATCTCGTTTCCTTGCTCTCCCGATTTTGTTCTCGATTGATCCCTACTACCTCTTGCTTCTTCCATTTTTCCTAATTTTTCTACTAACGCACTATCGTCACTTCCAATTTCCTCTCCCTCACTCCTAAGCCACTTCTTTCTCAATATCCGTTTCACACACACCCAAAATTAAATCTAAAACTATCACTAAAATTATTTACACAATTCACCCTTTCCTCTCAAGTCGCCAGTTTCCTGAAATAAAATAAAATATTTTCCTTTTATCTGGAATCGAGCCCCTCACGTTCAGGTCGTCATAATTACTGTGTGGTTTACTCTGTGTACCTTCTAGAATTACGATGCAAAGGAATTAACCAGAACGAATTTTTCAAATCAAGCTTGCTAAAAATACGTTTGTCACTTAACCTTGCTAAAAGTGTGTCCATGGACGGTGGACAATAAAACTGTGGTTTAGTTCGTTGATTGATTTTTCTCGCCAAACATAAACAAATACTCCCATCTTTTTTCTTAACGACCACCAACGGATTCAAAGAATGTGTGTTTGAAACTTCTATTATGCCGTCTTCTAACATTTTTACAAGTTTTATTTTACCTGATTTCTATATGTTGCGGGTATAGGATAGATTTTTGAATTGAATGGTTCCGAGTTATCAACCTCAAACACATGTTCGTACCCCAATGCTGTCCTCGCTTGTACTCCTACTAGCTCAGAATGTTTTCTTAATAAATTTTGTACACCCAACTTGCTCATCTGAATATTTAAAAGTATTTATTATTTTTTCCTCTTCTTCATCTACCTCTAACACATTTATATTCAAATCCTTAGTGACCTCATACCTACTCATTCTGGGCAACTCTATGTCCCTTACCTTCACCAAACTCTTATCATAATTAATTATAATCCCCATCTTCCTCATACAATCCACTCTTATAATACTTTACTACATATTTAAACACGTTAGAATGATTTTACCCCAATTATTATTTATTATGCCCTATATTTATACAAATATTATGTTACGTTATCCTTGACTAAATTAAATTGACCCTACACTACTTAAGCTAAAAAAAATAATTGTTAAAAATATTCCAACTCCCTAACTGAATAAATTTATTTTATCTTATCCAAAAACTCTCAACTTATGAGTTCACTTGTGCCCTTATATATCCCAATAGCCCCTTAATTACACGATAATATATATATATATATATATATATATATATATATATATATATATATATATATATAATGTGTATAGGTATATGTATATATTAAAAACCTTAGCAGGTTTTAGGTCAGCTATTTAATAATGTTTATTTTCCTTTATAGCCTAAGCTTTTGGTTTATTTTAAACATTAATAAATTCACTAGAATAATAAAATAAACCATATTATGAGTATTAATTAATGTGCAATACTTATTAAACTGAGATTGCTATCATATAAATTTTGAATTTAGATTGTGAACTATAACTAAAACTATTTTGTATAAATGTCAATTCGAAATAATTTTTTAATTAATTTTTTTACAATTTTGACAATTGTTTTTATTTTGTTTGTCATAGATAACCTTCCTACTAAGTTGATAAAGGTTTGAACATTTCTGTATGTTTTTGTTTATTTATTTTTATTTAAGTTTTAGGTTGGAGGAGTTGTGTGTGTGTGTGTGGTGTGTGTGTGTGTGTGTGTGTGTGTGTGTGTGTGTGTGTGTGTGTGTGTGTGTGACAAAGGTTAAATTAAATTTGTTTTAGGTTTAAAATTGAGTATATAAGTGCATATAAGGCTTAGTTTATCAATATAAGTTTTTTTATTAATATCTTTGTTTTAAATTTGTGGCACATTACTATAAACTCTAAGTTTGCGTATGTGATTAGGGTACAAGCGTTAGGCTTTTTACGTATGTTACTTCGTGCTGCGTTAAGCGTAATTTTAATTGTTGAAAGCTTTGACCAATGGAACTTAAATTGCAGTCTAAATAATTAATTTTATATAAAACATTTCGTTGTTGAAGGGTTGGTGTTGTCTTACAATTTGGAAGGAATTTAAAGTCAAAAGTTTTTTTTGCAATATTTGTATTGAATTTTTTGAATATGTTTTCTAATTTGGAACTTACATTTTCAATGTAAGGAATTGTTTTATATGTAGGAATGATTATAGTACGGTCAACTTTATTATTTTGGTGTCTATCAGACAGTGACGCGCATGTAATATAAGCAAAAAGGCAATGCCTACCCTAGAAAAATACGAATTTATTTGTATATTTTATATTTTTTTATTTTAATAATACATTATCAAATTTAATTTAAATACATTTACATTTTCAATAACGAGTAGTTTATACTAATTTTAATACTTCTATTAACAAATTAATTTATTACAAATATTTTTGTCAATATTCCGCCAAAAATGAAAAGGCAAGCGCACCCAAAATAACCGAATAATTGCATGCACAGGATATTATGAATGATGTAGCGTGTAGGTATACCGTAAGAAATCTGTAAAGGCACAAACATATGACCCTATACATTCTTGCAGGCATTCATAGGCAGTGCTTTACTGCGGAATCGTAAATCTTGGTCGCGCATTATCGTTTACCATCGATCGCTACAGTTGCAGACTGGTAACAACTTAACTAGTCTTGACGCGTCCGGGGAGTAATTCCTTTGTGTTGTATTTATTTTATCAATAATACAATATCATATACATAATATAGAATAATGTATGCTTCTGTGACATGTGTTTGTGAGAATAGTGCAGATATAAATTGCATTCAGAGACTAAAAACGAATACGTTTAATACTAAAACGTATAACGAAAAACAAGTAGTGTAACAATTTTATTTTAGCAGTAAAGGAACATACTCATTAAACGTACCATGAATATTGAAATACCTTTATTAACTAATATAAAGATTCAAGTAACAATCAAATTTTTATAATATTGCTATATCTAGGATTAGTAGTCTATTTGTTTCGGAGTTCGGTGCAAATCCACAAGCCACTAGCGCGCGCGTGAGAGGTTCGAGAACCACACTTAAGATCCTCCCACCTTGCAGGAGCGCGGCGAGCGCACTCGTCGATAGTTTAGGGCAGCGTGAACATGCATTCGAAGAGAATGACGAGTGACCTCCGGGTCGCTTTAATTTGGTGAAGCACTTCCTGAGTAACGCGCAAGCAACCATACGTTAGAAAAAGCCACCATACGTTAGAAAAAGCAACCATTCGTTAGAAAAGCAACAATACGTCAGAAATTGCAACGATAAATTAGAAAACCGCACGACCACTTTGAAATAAAATTAGACAACGGAGGAGTACGCTGTGAATAAAAGATGCCGTGAACCAATGTAAGAAATCCGCTTCGCTCTTGCATCTGTATTAAAGCATGGAAAACAAACATATTTAACAGTAGGCCCCGCTCTGCGAAGTTGTTTCCATTGCAACCAAGGACGACAGCCGGTATTTGGGTTCGTAATAGAATTAAGAATTTCCTCAGTGCTTCCTTCTGAAAGTACATTATTTCGTTTTGTTTGTTAGATGTACAAAATTGTTATTCAGTTTACCTGTAATTAAGCTGGTTTTCCCCAGTATCAAAATTTGATTTCACTTAGTTTTGTAAAGATGTGACTACATATGGCTGCAACGTAAATTAACAGCTGCTATTACGTCACCTGTTTATTTGAACAATGCCGTCAACAATTGCATAATGACTAACAGATGTTTAACATTACAGTACTGCCACTTTTGATAAAATTAGAGAATATCTTGGTGATTCTATTAACTTCAGACTAATTTTAATTTTGTTAAATTAATGAGAAAATTTCATATATTCATTTGTAAGTGACCTACACAGATCTGGTTGGGTTATAAAGAAACTTAATATTGTTAGTTACACTGAAGTGTTATATATTTCAGTAAGGATCAGTTGTTAAACCTTACAACAATTTTGCAAGAATATCACATATTTATTTTATTTAATTATCATGAAATTTTATTTACTGAAACAAAGAAAATTCTTTCTAGTAAATTAATTATCTACATTTAAAGTTTTTTATTCTGATCTGGTTTGATCAGACCTGATAAACAAAACACAGAAAGAGTTAAATTTTTATGATTCCATTATGTAAGAAATATTCTCTATGCATTTTAGATATTCTTGAGGGACGCAAATAGTGTTCCCATTTTTTTTAGGTAACTTAACTATTATTCTTTCTTACAGGAGCAGTGTCTTAGTCTGTTAAGACAAAATTGTATGTCAGCGAAGGCGATCTTTTTTCTTTGGGTCTCCAAGTCCACCCTTAGAAATTTGCTATGCCATTAATATAAATCAATCTGGACTTGGTGGCGCCTGTTTGTTTTAGCTTGAGTGTGACCCCTACAGATTTCGACTTACCCCCATTGCTCATAGCTCTCCAAGGAATAGACCCCTAGTTAAGTCGGAAGATTTCGTTTTGCAGACACCTAACTTGAAGTATGGTGTTAATAAAGTAGTGTTTTAGTAGGCCTTTGAATAAGACGTTTCACTAGCGCCCATGCGTGAGGCTAGCGGAGCCAACAATTAGAGAACAAAAAAAAAATCGTTTCAGTAGTATTTGAAATCGGACGGCCTACCCCATCTTTAAACTTACAACAAAAGAAAAAGAACATTTCAAGATATTTCAACTGTTAGTTTTATAGTAACTATGAGTGGCTTTGCGGTTATGTACATGATAATAAAATGTACTGTTGGCCGTGTCTACTATTTTTGAAAGATATAACTGTTTGGAGCAAGTCCGGTTACACAGACTTAAACAATTTTTCGAATGCTTCAAAAAAACATGACCAATCAACCAGTCATTTAAATTCTGCCCTTGCTTTGCACAGTTTTGGCAAATCTCAAATAGAAGTTAGCAAACTGCGTCAGTTTAGAGAAGAAATTGAAAGACCTAATGCAAAGGATTATCGGAATCGGAGCATAATGCGTAGGCTTATAGACATTACGTGTTTATTAGCAAAACAGAAGTTGCCGTTTCGTGGACATGTGAAATCCCTCGCATCGTCAAATCGTGGAATTTCATTGAATATGTTCAATTACTTGCTGACTATGTTGGCATTTTAGAAGACCATTTACAATTAGTAAATCAAAATGACAGCAGATTCGTTTTTTGTGGACTATCAAACAGAATACAAAACGATCGTATACCTAGTATAGCTGCTGTAATTCTAAAGAAAATTCATTCTAAAAATGAACTAACTGACTTTGTTGCTATATTGATCGATGAATTTCCAGACCTCAGTGCGAAAGAACAACTTTGCGTTATTTTAAGATATTTTAATGCATGTAATGATACTATCAACCGTTTCCTGGGATTTGTTGATGTCAGCTGAAATCTAACTGCAGCTGCGCTATCAAAACTCGTTATTGACATATTAAATGATTATAAATGTACACAAAAATTGATGGCACAAACTTATGATAGAGCTGCTGTTTTATCGTCAGAGAAAAATGGTGTTCAAAAAACAAGTGCGTCAGACATGTCCTGATGCGTTGTATGTTTGGTGCAATACCCACATTTTAAACTTACTTCTATCAAAATCCAGCGAGATAATTGTAGAAACTAAACACTTTTTTCAACTGTTAAGAACTTAGCAACATTTTTTCATACTAGTACCAGGCCTACATTTTTGATAATCAATTTTGTTTAATAAAGTTGTAACAATTACGATTTTCTATTATTCAAATAGACAATTTTGTTCAATACACCTAATCAATAAATGTTAAATTTCTATTGAAACCTTTTATTATAAATTCATACATAGTACGCCATCTACATTAGAATAGCAAAAGTACACTTAAAGTGAACTTCTAGTTGTTTGTATCTTGTTTCAATATCCTCCTTCCCGGCGCATGCTCGTATAACTAAGATTGTCTCGTGGAATAAGCCATTTTGGTATCAGATGTAGTCCGTAGACCAGTATTATCTTGCGCTTGCAGGTTTTTGATTAAACATGCCGCCCGAACAATTGGTTAAGTGGAGTCAACATGTACCATAAGTTAGTCTCTGTAATAGCATCGACCTAAAATGGTTGTAGATATATTTTTACGGTAAGAAAGTATTTCACAAACTTACCCCAAATTTTTATTCTTTCGTTTCATTTCAGCGCAAGTTCTTCTTTGCTTTAGTTTAGAGTTTCAAGGATTAAACTACCTATCATTAAATATGAAGATAATTATAATTTTAAAATATTAAATTCAAGTTACAAGTAATGAAGTTATGGAAATTTAAATATTGTAAAGAAAACAATCGTTAAACATAAGACAAGCACTAGAAAAGCAGCTTCAATTGTTACTAGGCAGGAATGTAAAAATCCGCAGAAGTGATTGGTTTGTATGAAGATTAAATCCGGAACCCTGCGTCAGCCACGCTTAACTATAAGAATAAGGACACAGATGTTTAAAAAAAATTAAAAAAAAAAAACCGGCCGCCAAGCAGATGGCCAGCGGTGAGTCATCCTTCATTTTTATACTTATATCTTTTCAAAAAACTTTCAATTAAAATGCTCAGATTAATTTTCGAAGAAGCTATATAAAAGTTTGTTTAAAATTAATTCTTAAAATTTTTCAATTAATTTGTTTCATTTAAAAATTTAATTTAAAAATTTAGTATTTGAATAAAGCATAATTGACCTTAACATTTTTAAGATCTTTGTATAAGATTATGTTTGAAGTTACAAGGTTGTATTGAAAGGTTTGCTTTATTGAACATGTGATATGATAAGAATTGTTTGCTGAATTATTGTGTATAACACATTGTGATAATACGTCTGAAGTATAATTCAATGTCGACAATAAGTAGTTTTCTTTGACCTTTGATTTTATTAATGATAACTATTAAAAATGTACAACCATAACCAGAGAAATTATTTTTGAATATGTAATTTTTTTGTGAACTGAAAAGGATCCTATTCTAGTAGCATGAAGTCACTGTAACATAAAGTAAAAGTAACATATTTTTTTAAAGTGAACTCAAATAATTTATACAGTTAATAAAACAATATTCCAAGAATGCTTAGAGATCAATATTAAATAGTGAAAACGGAACTGTTTTGAAAGTCTCCGTATAAATAAGTTGTATAAACAATGTATAAATAAATATTTTTTTTTAAAATTAATAGAAAAATACTAAGTTGTCTCAAAATTTTCTTTCTTTGAAGTCAACAGTAATTATCCTACAGAAGCAAACTGTTTATTATTAAGAAACTTTAGTACTGAGGAAAGATATTATTGGTGTTAAAGTTAAAAGTTTTTCTTGAAAGTATAATTTGGACTAGTGGATTTACATATAATTATTTTTGTGATAAAGTGACTAGGCTCTAATGAAGCCCTAGTTTGAAAATGTTTAAGTGTGATTAAATTTTCAGATAGCACGAGATTGTCGTTCCTATTCCAGGTTGCAGAGACCACAGTAAGTATATTTGTTTATGTTGCTCGTCGAAATTTTTTTTTTTTTCGAAGATTTCCGTATCTGATCTTCGAATAATTTTTTATAAAACACTCATTAAGATACGGTGGCGTCCAATAAAATTTCTTTTGTTTTATCGTATACCATCCTACGACCCTAGTTCATAGCTCTGCACTAAGTTGAAGAAACTTAGCTGGCTGGAAGAACTTTTTAGAGGGACCCTTTTTTCTCAAAGCCATTCAACATCCTTTTTACCCTGGGCTTGACTATCAAACAGGAACCACTCGTAATCTATCGAGGCTCTGCCGCCTGTATGGTAGAGCAGACATATTATTTTTCTTTAGAGGAAAGAAGTGAGGCTACAAAGTTACCACGTGTTGTACAAACTAGGTGAGTTTATAATTTGCGAACCATTAATGAAATTTTTATTTAAAAACACAAAAATCTGATTGAACTCTTCACTGAAATTACCGAAAATCCGATCAATTGGGATTCAGAAACGCTTTCTGCAGCTAGAATGTATGAATTTATTTTAAGCGACTTTGAATTTAATTACTTTTTAGTAATATTTACCAGAATTTTTACACAGACTGACGTGCTTTTTAACACAATACAGTCAAAAGTTGTAGATGTTGTCTTAAAAAAATTGAAGAGTTTAGACTCTTTGTTGAAATGTTCTATAATGAAAGTGATGTAGTATACGAGAAAACTTTAACTTTTTGTGGAGAACCAAGGAAAAGATGAAACATAAGTGATATAAAACTTTACTGCAGATGCATCTTTCGTGAAATAGTAGATAATATCAAAAGTGAAATTTCTGATCGTTATTCAGAAATTAGTAAACCATGTTTTTTTCGTGATTTGGATCACGATTCTTTTTCTAATTAGAACTTTGAAGTCCCAGAAAAACTCTTTTCAGAGTTAAAAACAAGGTACAGTAAAAGATTTGAATTTGGCCGCCTTAAAAACGTGTTAATTTGTTTGTACTTCTCATCGGAATTTGCTAAAAAATTATATGTGTCATGTATTTCCCCAACTAATGGCATTGGTCAAATTGATTGTGACAATTCCGGCAAGTAACGCATCTGCGGAAGGATCGTTTTCTGGCCTAAAACGGATTCATACTTACCTGCGTAATACTTAGGGACAAGGCGGTTAAATAACTTAGACATTGTTTCTCTTGAAAAGGACCTAGTGCAAGAACTAAAACAAACTTCTAGTTTCTATGACAATATTTTGAGTGAATTTTTAAAGAAAGACCGCCGAATTGACTTAATTTACAAAAAATAGTTTGCTAGTGATACATATAATCTGTGGTGCCAGGCGTAAATACAAGTCAAACTCACATTTAGATACTTAAATTGCAAAACTTATGTACACCTATGGTAAGTTTTTTGTTTTTAATTTTTTGCCTACCCTACATTAACAATCACTGCACCCCACTGCTATCAGAAATGCTGGTGTTTAAAGTGTTGTAATAGGCTTTTTTATTAGTTTTGGTGGGTAGCTATTATTTTTTAGAATGATAAATAATTTGTCAAAATCTTTAGATATAATAAAGGATGACACATTATTTTGACTCTCTTTTTTAAGCCTAAAATGAAATTAATTTTTGTTTTGTAAGGATGATATGAAAGATAATTCAAGTATCTGCCACAATTAGTCAGTTTTTGGTACCAGTCTAATATAATTGTGTTGTCTTTCTTTCGAATTAATAAGGTGTCTAGAAATGATATTGAATTGTTATTTTCTACTTCTACTGTAAATTTAATTTTATCGTCATAACTGTTAAAAATTTTGAGCGTTTCGTCAATTTTGTCAATCGGTACAAATGTTTTTATGTCGTCAGCAAATATTTTTTAAAGAAACCCCCAGAGAGCTGATAACGGAAACGTCAGTGTAGGTATGTCTAACACTGAATATAGAGAAGATTTATACACTACCAGATGACGTAGCTGTTTGTAGAAAGTTTGGGCAGAGATCCTACATCACACTTTCAAAACTTAAGATTAAGTATGGTTAAAAACTAAAAGATAAAAACGCATCAGCATACAGCAACCAAAAACTTAAATAATTACAGTTCCACATGTCCAAAATCATACGACTTATCAAAAACTCATAAAGCAGAATATCGTTTAAGACCTATAGTTGCCTCAATAGTCCTATAGAAAATCTTTCCAAATTTATAGGAGATATTTTACAGAAATTAACTCCAATTATAACGTCTGCTAACTTTATAAACAACTTACAATTACCGAATAATTATGTAATAATAAGTCTAGATGGAATTTCTTTTTATTAACATTTCAAAAATTGTACTTATAAAAAGTATAAATAAACTATGGGCTAAAATTACCAATAATTGTAACATTTCTAAATCCGTTTTAACAGAAATTGTAGATTTGGTTTTTAACGCCAGCTATTTAAACTTCGATAACGAATTTTTTTTACAAATTTTTAGTTGTCAAATGGGGTCTAATTTAAGTCCAACTGTGGCAGATATTGTGATGAATGATTTATTAAATGAAATTATCCTTAAACTAAACTTTAATGTGCCTTTTATGAAAAAATTTGCTGACGACATAATAGAATAGCATCTGTACCAATTGACAAAATTGGCGAAACGCTCAAAATTTTTAGCAGTTATGACAATAAATTAAATGTACACTAGAAGTAAAAAATAACAATTCAATACCATTTCTAGATATCTTATTAACTCGAAAGAAAGACAACACCATTATATTAGATTGGTACCAAGAGCCGACTAATTCTGACAGATACTTAAATTATCTTTCATATCATTCTTACAAAACAAAAATTAATTTTAATTCAGACTTAAAAAATAGATCCCAAAGAATATGTAATTTTTCACTATATCTATAGAAATTTGACAAACTATTTACCATTCTAAAAAATAATAGTTACCCACAAAAAGTAATAAAAAAGCCTAATATATACTGTTTTAAATACCAACATTTCTAATTGACACCAAAATAATAAAGCTGATCATACTATAATCATTCCTACATATAAAACAAATCTAAGTTCCAAATTAGAAAACGTATCCAAACACTTCGATACAAAAATCGGCAAAGAAACCTTTCGACTTTAAGTTCTCTTTTTCCAAATTGAAAGACAGAGCACCAACACTTCAACAAGGAAATGTTATATACAAAATTAATTGTTTAGACTGCAATTTAAGTTACATTGGTCAAAGCTCTCAACAATTAAAATTACGCTTAACGCAGTACAAAAGTGACATACGTAAAAACCAAACACTTGTGCCTTAACCACACACGCAAACTTAAATAAACCTAAAATCGATTTTGGTAATCCAAAAATATTACAAGTTGAAAATATTCGATCCAAAAGAGAATTTATAAAAATGTGTCCAGAAATTTAAAAACAAAGATAATATCAATAAAAAAAACTAATATTGATAAACTAACCTTTTTATACACTTATATATTGAATTTTAAACCTAAAACAAGAACCTCCATACTTAACTAAAAATAAATAAACAAACAACAATCATTGATATGAAAAGACCTCGCGTTGCTGCGCCGCCGAAGGAGTGCTATTATAAGACTTCACGTTGTAGCGTCACTAAAAGAGTGATGCGGTAAGGCCTTGCGTTGGAGCGCCGCTGAAAGCGTGCTGTGACAACGCTGCGTTGAGAGCGTCACTAAAAGAGTATTGTGAAACAGAGGCAGCAATTTGCAAAACTTCAAATTGTTTACTTACCTTCCTTTCTAACTTTGCCTGGCTAGCTCAACAGAATTGACGGTGTTTTCAAAATGAAATCAAACACAGTAATATAACAAAGCATTTATACAATATGAAATATTTTCTCTCATACAAAAGCACATAGACAACATTTACAACACCGTTTCTTTCAAACATAAAATAATTTCTAAAAAAAATGTTCCTTACCTTATTTTAAATTTACAAAATTAGATTTCTTCCTTTATGGATGGTTAATCTGGTTATGATTATTCCCACGATTGTAAGATTCCTTTTGGCCAAAAAATCCTTGACAGTTAGTCTATTAAAAAGGTCAAAGCGTTTCGAACTCTGAACACAAACTTTCCTGGCAAAAAATCTTTACAAAAAATATTGTACGATTAATACTTATTATTCTACTTTAAATTAAATACAAATACTCTAATATCAGTTAAAATAAATCTAAAAGTAATACTTGCAGAATCCACAAAATCGCGCCTCCTAATTAAATATTTTCTTATTTTAAGTTGACGTCAAATCAGCTTACAAGATGTTTCATAATTAAAATCCTTACTTTAAACAGCAGTTACCAAAGCACATTTTTGGTTAAATCTTCTTTGCAATTATTTAATAAAATTTTTAAAATAGCGTTATATTGAAGAATTTCCCCTCTTCACATAATTAATAAATTCCATTTTATATGTAATTTTCATATAAAACATCACTTCTTTTTTCATTGTACCATCGTAATTATTAAATTACAGTATGCTTACTGCATAGTTCAAATATCATCTTCGCAAAGCAACAGCTCGCGACTTAAATCAAAATAACATTTTGCGGTCAAATTTAAGAATCGAATGAATCCCTTAATTAATAAACGCTTTCTTATGTATACAAAGTATCTATTTTCTAGAACCTAGTTGAATATGTATGGAACATTATGATGCAAGAGTTTGCAGAAAACTCATTAGCGTCAAAAATCTCAGCGTTTATTATCTCGCAATCTCGTTCCACTTATTCGTGACGCGCACTGTTTGTCCTTATTCAACACGTATACGATTGTTGTGGCGTATCGCTTCTCTCCAATAGTAAATGCGAAGATCATAAATATTTCTTATCAATTTCTATTACACTTTCTGTGTTTTTTTAGTGTTCCGGCCGCTTTTTGGAATAAATGTTTTATATATTATTTAGGTTATTTATGTAGTTCTAAATACGTATGACTAATATTATAAAAAATTCTTGATTTAAAATAAATTTCTGTAATTCACAGGAGAATTAATTTAAACTTTAATTGCTTTTTAATGCAAAAGGGGTTGTATTTTATAGAAAATATTTGCTTTTAACATCAGAACGTGTTTTTAGTACACCTATTAGAATTGGGGTTTCAAATACACGAAATTATTTATTTTTATCCAAATGCGTAACGCTAATACTATTCTATGCTATTTACAGCAGATGAACAGCATTTTTATCAAAAATGTATTGATAATTAATAAGTGAAAATAAATGACTTTTTATTTATTGTATAATGATCGAATTGCGTTCGCATTGAATACGTTTTACGGTATCTTACAAATAATTATTTTTGCTTATACAACTTGCGTTACTTGCTATGTATTTACAATACGCATATATAATACAGGGTGATTATTTATACACATGCAACTGCATTTTTCGCTTGTACATCAATAAATAAATGTTCGCTTGTATTATACAAGGCGTAACTATGAATCTACGAAAATTTTTATTTATTCCGGATTCTTTTATATTTTTGTGGGATTTATCTGTAAAATTGGACTTTCAAAAACCTCTCGTGACCCCTTATCACGTCAATATATTTATTATATATATATATATATATATGTATATATATATATATGCGTTTTAGAGATAGAGGGATAATACATAGCTTATATAATGAGCAAACACCTGTAATAGAATCAGAGCAGGAACGTCGGGAAGTAAATATTAGGAAAGGGTAAGACAGGGATGTGCCTTATCCCCATTAATTTTTAATTTGTACATTGAAGATGCGATGAATACTGTCAAATGCAGAAAGACATTTTGAATTACTATGCAGGGACAAAAGATTGATATGCTTAAATTTGTATCAAGCAAAGAAGAGTTAGAAGCTACTTTTAAAGAAATGGAAATAGTTCTATCAGAGAAATACGGTATGAAAATTAACAAAAATAAAACTAAAGTTCTAGTATATATATATATATATATATATATATATATATATATATATATATATATATACAAATAGGTAACGAGAACCTGCAAAAGGTTAAGGACTTCTGCTACCTAGGAAGCAAGATGGGAAAAGCACAAAAGGTATAAAACAAAGATTAGCACAAGGTCGTGCTACATTTAACAAGAAAAGCAATTACTTTGTTGAAACACAACAAACATAGATACAAGGAAAGGATTGCTTAAAACATATGTATGGAGCACAGTACTGTATGGCTGTGAAGCCTGGACAGTAGGAGAAGCGAACAAGAAAAAGGTAGAAGTCTTTGAAATGTGGTACTACAGACGCATGATGAAGACATCATGGACAGACAAAATTAAGAACAAAGAAGGACTAGAAATGGTAGGGGAAGAAAGAAATATGTGGAAAACAGTAAAAA
This sequence comes from Platerodrilus igneus, assembly GCA_036346225.1. Classification (NCBI taxonomy): domain Eukaryota; kingdom Metazoa; phylum Arthropoda; class Insecta; order Coleoptera; family Lycidae; genus Platerodrilus; species Platerodrilus igneus. The sequence goes on from JARFIW010001146.1 coordinate 489,663, forward strand.
ATATGAGAGATGGGATGATAGGCCACACACTAAAACATGAGGGACAAGTGCGGAATATATTAGAAGCAGAGATAGGAAAAAGCGAAGTAGAGGTAGACCTAGGTTAGACTATTGCACACAGATAGTGAACGATGTAGAATGTGGGAATTCAGGAAAATGTGTAGACTAGCTCAGAATAGAAACCAATGGAGGTACGCATACAACCAGTCCGAAGATGGAAAAACTAATGACGAAAGAAATACCTGTACTTATAAATGATGATATTTATAAACAACTACAGGTATTGGACTTGCAATATTCTCAGCTGCTAATTGTGCGAAAGGAACTTACTAGAAAACTATTATTTCGGCAAATGTCGGGGGACCCTTGGCAGCCACGGGCTGCTTAACCCTCTTCACATACCACTGAATCTCGATGAAATATGGCATATAATTAGAAAACAATAAAAGCGAAACCGAGTTGTATATATGCTGTTGTGGGAATTTCAGGGAATTGTGCAGGCTAGCTCAGAACATAAATAAGTGGAAGTACGCGTCCAACCAGTTTCAAGACGGAAAAGCTAATGACAAAAAATAAGTGCACTGAAATCTGATGATTCTTATCAACAACTACAGGTGTTGGTTGTGAAATATTTTCAACCAATGTTGATTTTGCGAAAGGATATATTGGAAAAACTATTAATTCGACAAATGTTCAAGTACTGGGGAACTTGGTAGCCACAGGCTGCTTACCCCCTTTCACATACCACTGAATATCAGGATAAATAGGGTATATAATTGTAAAATAATAGAAGATGACCGAACTGCATGTAACAAAAAAGAACAACGGCTATGTTCAAAGAAAACAAACATAGAGACAATAAGAAATTCTTCAAAGCATATGTGTGGAGCACAGCACAGTACGTTTATGAAATAGGGACAGTAACAAAAGCAGGCAGAAAGAGATAGAAGCCTTCTGGAATGTTGTGCTTCAACATGGACAGATAATAATAATAACAAATAGGTTATCGAAATAGAAGACTAATAAAGATATCTCAGGAAAACAAAAAAAAATAGGAGAAATAGAATGGCGGGATACGTTTTAAATCATTTTTGTGGAATAATACCCGATATATTACAAGCAGAGAAAGGAAAAAAGAGGTAGAGGTAGACCGAGATCAGACTTTCGCACGCAGCTAGTGATAGATGCAAACTGCGCAAATGTCAGGAAACTGTGTAGGTTAGTTCAGAACTATTTCCGTTAGCTAAGGAACAAATTAATTAATCAAGAGCTATCTGAAGCAACGTTGGCAACAAAACTGATAAATGTATAAAGATTTTGTAAAAAAAATTAGAAGTGCTAATATCTTGATGATCTAAGAACTTTAGTAGGTTGCAATAATATTTTCCGATAAATCTAGAGCTGGTGTATCTACGGTGTCAGTGTGATATTAGGAAAAGATTAGTATACATTAAAGAACTAGTTTTAGTTACACAATTTTTCGACAGAATAGAGAAAAATATACAAGTAATATAACGAAAACTCACTTAAATTTTAACAATAAGATAATTCTCTCGTCAACGAATAACTTTCCTCGGAGATCTTATTCATTATTATGTTACTATTTAAGTTATTTAACACGTCTTTTTTAACTTTCATTAACAAAAATGCTTCTAAATTCGTATCACTAAGCGTACCTACTCCTTAGTCTGGTTTAAAAAAATTTTAAAGTCGAAAAACAACTTTCACAAGCTATTTGTGTTGTAGGTCACAAACACTGATAAGTCAATGTTAATATACTATACGCTTCGCTGTACCTCGTAGTTCTTACATGTTTTGGAAATGTTAAAGATTTTTAAATTTTCAGCGTCTTCCTCCTCTTGTTCATCATTTTCAATTTGATAATATTGTTCAATTTCTCAGCAATAATCTTGTTTAAATTGTCCCAACTATTCGCCAAATTTATTAACTTTTCACATAGCCTTTCTTTTGTTGCATCTTTATAAAATTAGTAAAATTTGAAAGCGATAAAAATTTTAAATCTTGGTATATAACATTCTGTTTTTTGAAAAACGATTCGCCATGCTCTCAATAACAGCGTCCAAAAAAACATTATGTACATATGTAGTAAATTTATGAACACTGTTATTAACTGGGTTATCATCCAAATTTTCTCCAGGCTATTTTTTCACTTTCCTATCTCTTTTATAAGGAAATGTGTGACCAATACAAATTGTTTCATCTGCACCTCCCGCTTTAACTTCCTTTGTTATTCAGTTTATAAATAATTCTGAGGCTGATTTTACCTCTTCAAAATCTCTTTGTATTCATTTTAATTGAAGAAATGCAGAATCCACAAGTTGACGTGCTTTTAGAAGATCAAATCCGCTGGTTGGTAAATATTTTGCTAATGGATTGGTTATAATAAATATTCTTAAATAAATTTGGGATAACACAATTGTTTCAAATTTTTGTAAAGATTTTCTCAAATTTTTAGCCATTACTCTTACATCTATATTAAACTTTTCAGTATTTCCAACTTCAAACGGGGGCAAAATAACATCTACATAAAGTGAATCCTTATTAGGATTCAAAAATTTACCAAAAACACGATTAATGGCCCTATGCTTTGCCCACCAACAAGTTTCACCTATTGCCTGAAGGTTTCGTAAATTCTTTTTTCTTTGTTTATATCTCGCCATATACTCATCCGCTGATAGTACTCTTCAAAAGATACTGTCAAAAAATTGACTGTATAAAAAAAGCTGAAGGAATAAAAGATTTTGTGGCTTCATCCAATAACTAAATTTAAAGTGTGAACATATTACAACACATGCACTTGCTTTGGAGATTTTTCTGTAAGCCATGCGGTAAAGCCATTATATTTCTCTTTCATGTTAGCAGCACCATAGTAGAATTGTCAATTTATGTCTAAGTTTGTGTCCATCAAAACTTTTGTTAACAAATTAATTACTCCTTTTCCTATAAAGTCGCTAACTGTGACCACTAGTTAAAGCATTTGCTTAATTTCACCGTGCAAAACGTATGTGATGATCAATGAACACTGGTCCATTACCGAAATATCTTGTGTAGTAATCTATTTGTACCACAAACAATTCTACTTCTCTTACTTTACTGGCTATTAATGTTTCTATACAAGAAGATGGTGTTTTAATAACGTGGTTGACAGTGGTCTTTGAAAGGAAGGTTAACAGATTCTTCTGCCTTGACATTCTTTAATTTTTCTTTTTCAATATTTTGAGTTACCGTCACGTACTTTTGTTCAGACCTGTCATGAGTTGCATTGCTAGCAGCAATTGCTACAGCTAAATGCTCCTGTAATGTAACGTCGTACTTGATGATCAGTAATATTATTTCAAAAAAATTTCCGTTGTCTAGGCATGGCTCTTCTAAAGTGTAGGCTGTTTCAAATTGGTTACCTCTAAAACTTAAACGTCCTTGCCAATAAACCTTAGTGTGTCAATAATGCGTTCCATAACTAAGCGTTTGTTTTTCACTTGGGAATGTTGAACAATAATTTGCTTTTTAAATAATACGTCAGCAATAGTTTTGTTCTGGGTTTTAAAAAAAGTCATTTTGATGGGTTTTACTTGGTTTGTTTTATTTATGCGTTGAAGAACATGTTTATAATTACTCATGCCTTCAAAAAATGTAATTTTATCTGTTATTTTAGCAAAAGCCAAACAAACTGCACAATACAATTTTAACGAGTTTGAGTCAAAAGTAAGCCAAGTACGAATAATGTTATTTTGATGAAAGAACACCTTGTATCAATTTCTTTTTGACAACTACAAATGCCTATAAATTTAATTATAAAATTTACTGTATTGTCTATTTAAATAAACAATTAATTTTGCAACGCAAATAAATATTTAGAACAGGACCGTATAGCCCAATCACAAGGCATATATTTCTTAATAATACTAGTATATTTTTTATTTGTAAACGTTGGACATTTGAATTGAATCTCCAATGTCAGGCGATTTTTATATGAGTTGTGCGCATCTCGTCGACAGGACGGTCAGTCTGGCCCGACCACTTGTAAAGTTGTAACAGTTTTATTTTCGAGTTGGTAAACCTTTTCATTAAAGGTACAAAAATAATAAAACACATTTATTAAGTAAAGTCGTAATACGTTTAACAATTAAATTATTACATTAAAACAGCATCTAGACTCGTTAGTCTATTTGTTTTGGATGTCGGTGTATTCCACAGCCAGTCGCAAAGACACTTAGAGGTGTGACAACCTCCCCCCTTGGACCCTCCGATCGTCCGAGAGCGCGTGATAAGCACTCGGCCATAGGTAGAAGTAAGAGCAGGATGGATACGAGGACGATGGCCAGTGACCTGCGGGTCGGTTTGAATGAGTGAGCACATTCTTAGAATAACGGTTGGTAAAGTATACACTTTATTATCTTGTTTAATTTGAAAAATTTGTTTAGCGCAACAAAATTTAGGCGATGAGAATCTAAACGACATGAATTTAGTACTTTGAATACGAGAATCGACGTTAAGAAAACCACATCATTTTACCATGTGTATTTAGAGGATGGAATGCTGATCTAATTAATAGAAGATCGTTTGTTGCTCCGAGCCGAGATGCTACGTTGATAGAATCTAAGCAGTAAATGCCGTATGGCGATGCACTTCCTAATCCTGTCTTGGAAAGCAGTTTTGTTTGGTTCGTAGTAGCTTTAAAAAATTCTTTTGTGTTTCATTCAGGAAGCACGCTATTTTGTTTCGATGTGTAGAAGTGCGTATTTGTTATTTGCTTCAACTATTGCTAAGCTGGAATTCCCAGTATTAAATTTAAAATTCACTCACTTGATTTTGTAAGAATATAATCTGTTAGTTACAATAACAGGTGTAATTATATCATTTGTTTGTTTGAAATATGTTGTTGACACATGTATCCGTGATGGCAGATGCTTAACACTGCGTCACTACCGACTTTGAAAACAAGAATATTTTTGTGAACATTTTCATTTTAAACTGAAATTAGTACTTCGAACTTAAAGAGAAAAATTTGTATTTTAATTTCTATAATGTAATTGACCTAAACAGATCTGAGTGGGTTAGAAAATATTGGTGTAACAAGTTACACTTTGTTGTAATGTGTTTGATCATGAATAGGGTTGATAAACCTTATGTTAAATTTATAAAGTAATTCAAGTAATTTTTTTAATTTTGTTGCATTGAATTTTATTTAAAGATAAACAGATTCTTTCGAGTAAATTATTAATCCAAGCTTAAAGTTTTTTATTTTGATCAAGTGTGATCAAACCTAACCACCGAAATTTAATATCTTTAAAAGTTGTATTTTGATACCACCCTTATATAGAAAATATTTTTTTATATTTCTTTAGGTATATTTGCGGGACACAAACAGTGTTCCAATATTCTATGTTGACTTAATTATTATTCTTTCTTACAGGAACTGCGTCTTATTCTGTTAAGACAGGTCCTTGTCAGCGAAGGCGATCTTTTTTTCTTTGGGTCTCCACGTCCGCCCTTAGAAATATGCCATGCCATTAACGTGAATCAATCCGGACTTGGTGGCGCCTATTTGTTTTAGTTTGAGTATGATCCCCAACAGATTTCGACTTACCCCCATTGCTCATAGCTCTACCCAAGGAATAGACCCCTAGTTACGTCGGAAGACTTTGTTTTGCTGACCCCCAACTTCTAGAGTCAGATATAGGTATTAAGAAGAGAACGCTAGTTAAGACCAAATAAGGAAAAATGTAACAAAGTTACAAGCACCACGCAGGTCAATAAAGTCCACACCAGCATTCTGCGTATCGCAATAAAAATTGTCGCTTAATCAAATGCAAGATGCAATTTTATTCTCAACGTGTTAACAATCTCACAAAATTACTACGTTTTATTTTTACATTCCGATATACTTCAAGGGATCGTACAGCAAATTTATGGAAATGGTTTTCTGAGGTAGTCCAGTATGATACGCTGTTATAACATAATTCATCATTAGTTCAGAGAAATTCAAATTCACGTCTTGAAAAATGCAGATGTCGAATGTTCGCTGACGTCACTTGTTTGTCCAAAAACGTAGGCTTGCACGTGAGGCTTAGATAAGGTATTTGTTACAATGGAGTCACAAAGTTCAACTTATTACAAGGTAAGCGCTAAAATAGAAATTTGAGCTGACACCAGCTGCTTCGAATAATTTGATAATCAAACGGACACTTGAAAGCTAAAATGGTAGTATTTTACTAGTTTTGTTTTACGGAGTCGTGAGATCTCCCATAGTTTAGATTTCATTATTGTGCTAATCATTGCTTATTTTTGAAGTAAATTCAGATAATTAAAATCAGGAAGCTTTTTATGTATTCCAATAAAATGTTATTTTCAAGTTCAATAATACATGAAGTAATTACGAGAAGTAACTTTATTTAACTTGGAATATATAACACACATTTGTAAACCAAAGTAACATATCTGTGTATTTTGGGTATTCAATTTAAATTCTACCCGGTCATGTTTATTACATTATTGACATTCAGATTTATAGTAGAAATATTTAAATATCTGTGACTAAGAGACTAGACCACATTTTTAATGTATATTATGTATATAAAATTTTTAACTGAAAGAAAGATAAATTAATTAAAGAACGATCATTAAATTCTATTGAGTAACTTTTTATTTTGGACAAGTGAGTCCAAAGTTAGGGTTAATTGATTTAAAAGATAAATATATACACACCCTTTATTAAAGTAAAGTTTTTTAGCTGTGCACTGATAAAGAAATACTAACAACACTTTCTAGAAATTTTCCTCTTATAATTATATTTAAATTATTGAAATTAATAGCAACTCTTTTCTTTATGGTATAAAGTAGCAAGAGTGTATCTCTTCAGTATTACATTAACACTATTTTTTTACAACTCCTGCTTTTGCAGTAAAAGCAATTTGTCCCTCTAAGAATTTCCAAGTTCTCCCTTAGGGTAAACCCGTGCTTTAAAATTTTAGGACTCGGTGGCGCCCCCTTTGCATCCCTTATTTTGTATTTTAGAGTCAGTAAGTAAATAATGTTTTGTTGTGAAACCCACAACCACTCCCCATAAGCTCTACCCGAGGAATAGACCCCAGCTTAGTCGGAAGACTGTCGATTTCCCTTCATTATAAGAGGACCGAAATGACAGGCTATTGTAAAATTAAATTAGGCTAGTTTTACAAAAACCCAAGAACACCTTGATATTGTTACAACCTTCCATGTTAAAAACGTAAATTTGTTGTCACTATATGGCTGTATGGGATGACTGAGAAATAAAAACTTCTTCGTTTGGTTTTGATCTTACAAATAAGTTAAAAGCTTGCTCTGCGGCGACTGTGTTGATCTTGTTTGCTTTTTTTTTATTAAGGCATAAGAATCATTTAATTCTGTTATTTGTACATTCTGTAGTTCAGTATTTTTAGATGACGAAAAGACTGTTGTACTTTGGGTTTGTAGTACTGAATATCAGAAGACATTGAAGACGATGTACTGGAAGTCGGCTTCATCACACGAAATTGGTCTACAGGAATAGAGTGTGATAGTATTGCCTCTCGTATTTCTGATCAAGTCAAAAATTCATTCACTTAATGTAACACATTTTGAGCTTCTTGTTCGATTATCTTACGTGTTTTGTCTCTTATGCGCTCAGCACCACCTTTGTGTTTAGTTGTTTTTTGTTAGGCATTGACTCAAGTAGCATAACAATATTCCTGAAAACAGGTACATTCAAAAGTAGCAGCAACATCGCTGGAAACCGCGACATGTACGAATTTGAAATTATATAAATTAATCACTTTTGATTGGTCACACCATCTCTATTAACCTATAACAATTTAATCACATCCTCCACCTTGTTGACTTTAATCCCAATGTCCAGATTACATAAACTTAGTGAGGTCAACATTATAACCCACAATACTGGTGGACGTTTTATACTCGTAATGTCCACCTAAACTGGTTTCATAAATACATGCCGCCACAAAACAAAAGAACAACTTATACCTATCCACCAAACTTACAATCAAGTGTCAATCCAAACAAGTACTTAGATCTCACCAGCCGGAATCCACATCGAAAAAAGATTTTTCAATTTGCCACTAAAGTGGTATCGAGCTTAACTGTCCAACTTAGATATCGAATTATTGTCGATTACCCGCACGTTGAACCCCCAGTTGCTACTTCCTGCCAATTAAGTTTTTCGACTTTCTTATCTATGCTTACCTTTCATATATTTGCTGGTTGCTGACTCGCGAGTATTTAATTGTTCTCTGGTGGCTGTATAGCCTCCATCATTTTCCTCCCACTTTTCCTGTGTTGGAGGTTATGTCATTGTATAGTCTTACTATTGAGCTCGAATTGAATGAATGACGTCAATGTGTGTGACGTCATATGATTTACTTATGTTAACGTCATGTGCTTGCCGTTACATCGTGTCTTCAGCCATCTAATTGCACACATTAAAATATTTGGTATTGTATGGTATAATTAAATTATTTGTAACCTGATATTTGTAAACTTTACTAAATAAGCGTCTGTGCTTTGTATATTATAATTATAAGTATGTCGCTGTAACATTAGCTCCTTTAAATTCTACTAAAATTTCTAAAAAGCTTTCCTATATTTGGCATAATTATAATATAGAACATGCATAATTATAATTTCACTGTTATTTACTTTATTAATTATATTAAAAGATTTAATAAATTAACCTGACCACGCTATGAAAATTTATTGTTCTAATTATTCTGTTATCTACTAACTAGGGTAATTATTCATGCATATATCTTTGTAGTCAACTTCACAATACGCGATATTCAAATCAGTTTTTAGTTTCCGCGGTTTTTGGAGTAATTTATAGACCTGAGTTGCGTTTAATATGTAATATACAGAAATAAAGCTATGCTTTTGTGATTTTAAGTTTATGACCTGAATTCCAAGTAACGGAACTAAAAATTCATTGAAATTCTATATTTAGTCGATACTACTATTCATGAAATCGGAATATACAGGATACATTTATTTTTATTTTGTTCGCCTACAATTAGTTTTTTCGTTTTCACTCTGGTTTCTATTTAGCGTAACGCCACCACGCTACAACTTGAATCTACCATAAATCGGTTTAGTGTGTATTGTATGGTTCTGTTTTAAAATATCCAAATGTTCACTCACTGCAGTAGTAATAAAGTTACACAATAAATAATCAAAACCTTTCTGCATTAAAACTTCCAGTGAATCATCATATTCAAGATAAAATCTTATTATTACAGTAGTACTACTATCTCGAATACTGATATACTTTATTCATGAGGAACAAACTAACGTAGTCTTGGGCAAACTGTACACAAAAGTTAGTCGAATGTTGCTAACGCTGATTTGGTTAAAGAGTGACTTATTAAATTCAACCACCTGAAAACAGCATCTCATAGTTTAAAAGTTTCTCAAAAGACTTTCCTTTAAAAGGCTCTAAAAATCTGGGATTGCTCTACGTTAGACACTATTGTGCGTTACAGATCGCATAAATATAAATGCCTAGAATTCTGCCACGGAACGCAAAGTTCTTCCTGATATGTCTTTAGTGAAAATATGTCGCTGCATTAAATCAATAACAGCCGACGGCTATCTTTTATGGACGTTTACACAGTCGCTTTTGTCAGAACAGTTAACTATTTTGAATCAAACTTTTCTGATCACGTAAAAATTTATTTTACACACCTTTCACCCTGGGAAATCATGATCGAAGTTGTAATGAATCCCACAGGGTTGCATTGTTCAACTGTATATACGATGCAGACAAAAGCTCAAGTTTAACCAAACTGCAACTTTTACGTCTTTATAGTTCTAAATATTATAAATTATCTTGGTTTTTGTGACCAATATAACAGAAGTGGTTGTAAACGAAGTGTTTGCTTTAAAATTTATAGCAGTTAGTTTGACGGGGGAAAGAACCCTGCACTCAAATTACACAGGATATTTTCAATATTTTAAAAGAAAGCATCTATGAAGTAAGTTCATTTCGAGAGATGTAACTAATTATTGCAAATGCCCCCCCACCTACATCAAGAACTGACCGAATTTAGGATACTTACTTATTGACAGGAAACAAAGTGCACAACGAATTAAATCTAAATTACAGCTAAAGTTGATTAATTAATTCTGAGTAGAAATTCGATATTCCGGAATGCAATATTAATTTGTGACTGGTTAGAAACTATGCAGAAAATTCACAATCATTCATTACGGCATCGACAACTTATCAGTTCTTGAAAAGCTATATTGTGGCAACTGCTGAATTTGATTTTATTATTTAGATGCAAATGTATCAAAAACACATTTACTGAAAAAACTAATAACTAGAATATTGTGCTTTGTTTATAAAGGATTTGTTCTATAAAAGATTAGATGAAAAATTAAGAACATACGAGTATTGCACTTTTGATTTCTAAGAAATCCAGATCTTTAGTCGGGAGGATTATTGATTTTGATAAACAAAATAAAATATGTATAGGAACTTCCTGCGGCTTCAAATACTACAAGCGACAATTGGACATTGAGAATTTGTTAGGTTTGACGCATACGCCTTTAAATAACCTTTAGCATATGTTCCGTTTATAATTTTATATAATTAACCGCTTGCCCTATTTTAAATATGTAGAATTTGTTAAGTATTTACGTCCGCCCGGTATATTCAAATGTCATTGTATGTACCGCAAAACTACTTCAAACACCGCGCCTGTGTATTTTAAGTGTCGCGAATACCGATAAACTATGCTGTGTCTTCGCATGTGCAAGAACTATTTTATCACCTGCCAGGGAGAGGACGCGACCTATTCTACTATCGCTTCCCGTCCTGGACGGCCGCACTAAATAAATGTGCTACGTTTCGCTATATTTACAAGATTATCATTATTTGCGTATACAATGTTCAATTTTCTCTACCACTGTTAGTTATCGAAATATCACCCCACCATTATTTTACATTGGTCCTTACAGCCGGATGTGAATATTATAGTACAAATTCTAAATGACAATAAATTCATATATTATACTACCGCCCAGCTTGCAAGTGATTAAATAAAATTACATTTACGGTGGATTACCGCTTATAAAAGCATTGTACATACCTTTGTATTTATCTTTATTCTATTTCCTAATGGTTGATCTGTTTTTTACACTTTCATTCAGTGTAGTAAGATACTCAATTTTGAAGGAATTGCAAACTTCATTTTTGGAGTTTTACTGCATTAGTGTTTAACCTTTCGCATCTTTCGCATTTGGAATTACCGGTTTAACTATTTTCTTTTATTATCATCACCAGGACTTTCTTTTTTATTAGATAATCTTGGAAGCGTTTTAATGTTTTGCCTGCCATTTGTTAATATTTTCATACACAGCCAGTTTTTCTTTAAATTGATTAAAATTTTTGGCATCATATAGTACCGCTTTATTAATACGGGAGGCTATTTTGACTCTGAGGGTGATAATGGAGAAAACAATAGAATAAGAAGAAAGGGTGTATATAGGGTCTGTAGATCTGGAAAAAGTACTCGACAATGTACAATGGAAAAAAATGTTCGAAATATTAAAAAAAATTGGAATGAGTTTTAGGGATAGACGCATAGTACATAGTTTATACAAAGAGCAAACAGCGGTGATAGAATTAGAGCAGGAACGTAGAGAAGTAAATATTAGGAAAGGGGTGAGACAGGGATCCACATTAATTTTTAACTTGTACATCGAATAGGCAATGAATACTGTCAAATGCAAGAAGACATTTGGAATTATTATGCAGGGACAAAGGATTGATGTTGCTTAGATTTGCAGATGATACAGCGGTATTAGCATCTAGCAAGGAAGAGTTAGAAGCTGCTCTTAATGAAATGAAAACGGTTCTAACAGAGAGATACGGTATGAAAATTAACAAAAATAAAACGAAAGTACTAGTATGCAAAGGAGGGGAAAATAAATTAAAAATTAGAATACAAATAGGTAACGAGAACTTACAAAAGGTTAACAATTTCTGCTACCTAGGAAGCCAAATAACGCAAGATGGGAAGACCGCAAAAGATACAAAACAAAGAATAGCACCAGGTCGTGCTACATCTAACAAGAAAAAACAACTACTGTGTTCTAAGACAACAAACATAGAAACAAGGAAAGAATTGCTTAAAACTATGTGTGGAGCACAGCACTGTACGGCTGTAAAACCTGGACAATAGGAGAAGCGGACAGGAATAAGATAGAAGTCTTTGAAATGTTGTGCACAGATGTATGATGAAGATATCATGGACAGACAAAGTTAAGAACATAAATGTACTAGAAATGGTTGGAGAAGAAAGAAGTATGTGGAAAACAGTAAAAAATAGGAGAGATAGGATGATGGGCCACATACCTAGGCATGAGGGAATAGTGCGGAATATATTAGAAGCAAAGATAGGAAAAAAGAAGGTAGTGGTAGACCTTGAAAGATGTAGGATGTGGAAATTTCATGGAATTGTGCAGGCTAGTTCAAAATAGAAATCAATGGAGGTACACGTCCAACCAATAGAAAACCTAAAGACGAAAAAAATTACTGTACTTAAACCTGATGATTATTATAAGCAACTACAGGTATTGATTTTGCAATACCCTCAACTAACGTTAATTGTGCGAAAGGATTTACTGGAAAACTATTAATTCCGCAAATGTCTGCTTAACCCCATTCACTTACCACTGAAACCTAGTGAATTAGGGCATATAATTAGGAATCAACAGAAGGGGAACCGAGCTGTATCTAGGCTGTGGGAATCTCAGGAAACGGTGTAGGCTAGCTCAGAATAGAGATAATTGAGATTAGCGTCCAACCAATTTCAAGACGGAAAACCTAATGACGAAAAAAATAAGTGCACTTAAATCTGATGATTATTAGAAACAACTACAAGTGTTGGTTTTTAAATATTTTCAACTAATTTTGATTGTGCGACAGAATACATTGGAAAACTATTAATACGGTAAATGTTCAAGTGTTGGGGGATCTTGGTAGCCGCAGGCTGCTTAACCCCCTTCACATATCTTACATGTGATTTTCCAATGCTTTACCCAAAGGTACTACATTGGCCAGGAAGCGAGTTTTCTTTACCTGGAAAATTTCTAATTTTGCCGAATCCTTGCTGTTTCAAGCAAGGTAGGATTTTTAACGTGCGCGACAACACCTACACACGGGGCCTCCATTTTACCTCTCATCCGAACGAGGGTGTATTTTTGTGAAAAAAGCTCGCCTAATATTTTTCAAGCGGGCCGTGTCGGGATTCGAACCCGGGACCTTGGGCGTAGTAGTCACACACATACCAACTACGCCACGGAGCCGCCCCTTTCACATACCACTGAATATTGGGGAAATACAGTATATATTTATAAATAATATAAGGTGAACCGAACTGCATCTAACAAGAAAGAGCAGCGGCTATGTTCGAAGACAACAAACGTAGAAACAAGGAGGATATTGTTAAAAACGCGTGTGTGGAGCACAGCACAGTACGTCTATGAAATAGGGGCAGTAGGAGAAGCAGACAGTAAAACGGTAGAATCCTTTTGGAATGTTGTACTTCAGATGTATGAGGATGATGTCATGGACAGACAAAATTAATAACAAATAGGTCATAGAAATAGTAGGTGATTAAAGATATCTGTGGAAAACAAAAAAAATAAGAGAAATAGAAGGGCAGGATACGTTCCAAGGCATTTTTTGGGAATAGTGTGGGTTATATTACAACAGGGATAGGGAAAAAGAAGTAGAGGTAAACCTATCAGAGTTTGCATACAGATAGTGAAAGATGCAGACCGTGCAAATTTTAAGGAATTGTGTAGGTCAGCACAGAATAGGAAACAATGAGGATACACGTCTAACCAGTTCCAGGACTGAAGAGCTGATGATGCTATTGATACCTACCTGAGGTATTTTTTATGTAAGCTTTTTGTTTCTCAACGCGATCTGTAAGGGCTGATGTTAGCTGCCCCAGAGTGAAACGCGACACTCGGTTGTTCACACGCTCCTTTTCAGACCAGCGAGAAAAGGGTAAGATGCAAAACTTTGGATGTAAAATCCATTAACAGTGTTTTCATTTTGATATTCAGTCAGTTATATCTTATAAATTCACAATTTCGTTAGATAATTCTCATTCGTCTAAAAACACTTCGAAAAAAGGAATTTTATATACACCTTTATGGGTTATATCTCAACTTACCTTCATACTCTATACAGGCTTAAGACTTGCAGCAAAATACTGGCGTATTTAAAAAACGGAAGTGAATTACTTTGGTACTTTTGTGTTTTTTTTTGTTCCTGTGTGTTTGTGCAATGTTTGTTTATCTTTAAGTTTTCATTTGTAAAATAAATGTAAATTAATATCTTATTGTCCTTTTATGTTTATGCAATCGTTTTTTCCATTTTTAAGTCTTTATTTGTAAATAATTATAAGCTGGTAATTATATTATGAGCTACGTCTTGTAAAAATTGTATCTATTTTATGGGTTATAATTTGCAATAACTCGCGCTATTCTCTACGTGCAAGCTCTATACTTTTTACAAATAAATAGACCTTCTATATCACCTATATATATATATATATATATATATATATATATATTGCTCTATCTGAAGCTCGTATAGGCTCTGCTCTCTCTGAAAAGCTTCAATAAATCTCCAGATATTGGGGTGGTCAGCTGCAATTTGTTATTGCTGGCAGCGCCATGACTTAGATGGTTCGCGTGAGACTACTAAGTCCAAGGTCCCCGTTTCGATTCCTGGCACGGACTATTAGATGAACATTTTTTATAAATACATACTCTCTTTCGCATGAGAAGTAGTGTGGGTGTTGTCAAGCACATTAAAGATCCCTACCTTGCTTGGAATAGCAAGGGTTCGGAAAAATTCAAATTTTCTAGGTAAAGAAACTCGCTTCCTGGTCATGAGATACCTTCGGACGGACCATTTAAAAATCAAATGTTGTGTATTTGTGGCTGAAAACCTTGGTACCGTCCTTCAATCTAATAGTTGGTTTTGGGTAGGGCTTCCTATAATCCACTATAGCAGTTTCACATGTCATAAGGGAAATGTGGTGTTCAGCGACGATGACGTCTTTGGGGACGTCTGATCGATGTTTCCTTAAAGTAATCCGCCACAGGTTGTGCTTCCGGAAGTATTACATTTTCATCACATAGATGTTTAAATGCGTCAACTACACTTGCTTTGGGAACAAATGCTATCGCCAAAAACAACTGTGGCTTTAAAGCAAAAGCATGTTTATGTTTAAGCCTTTCTGAATGAATATTACGAAATATGCATTACGAATAATGAAAGAAAAAGCTGCGATGTCTGGATGCTGGAAATTACCGTGCCAAAGCGTTTATAATAGCAGATTCAAAATCAGAGAGCATCATTAGTAGTGAAGTCCCTGGCAACAGTACTTTCAGCTCCAGTAACAATCGAACATAGGTATCTGAAGCTACATCTGGTAGCAATGTATATACTAGAGGAATGGCAATGATATGTCGTAGTTCATCTATAATCTACTTTTGATACAAAGGATGTGGTACTGTTTTGAAGGTACGGTCTGCATACCAGTTGTCAACCTGAGCTAAAAGTTAGATATTACTTCTAGTAGCAATGATTAGAAGTCGATCTTCGATAGCTCCAGAATCAAAAATCAAAAATTCTACGTCATCTTTGGTTATTTTATAGTGATCCGGGAGCACAAGATCGCTACGATGAACAGACAATGCTGGCGCTAACTCAATTTATGCCGGGGATATGATATAATGTGGTGCATCTTGTGTACGTGCAACACCGTCGCGTATATTGTTCATCACCTTCATGCTGTCTATTTCAGCTGCGTTCGCGCATGGTTATGAGTACCACAGTTTCTAAAGAACAATATCACCCTGCGTTGTGATGCATGCACCACATTTAAATTTACTACACCTCTCGCTCTTCCTATAAATTTTTGCAAGTGTAAATTTTCGATAAACAAAACGTGCTTTTGCATCACTCGGTGATCAGCAAACCTATTATTGGTTAACATTACTAAATAGGGTAATAAAAGGCGAATCTTTTTTCTTCATTAAAAGAGTCATTAAAATGTAGTATCTGCTAAATGCTAGTTAGCAAACCAAAACGAAAATGTATCCTATTTCTCTTAATTTGTAATTAAACCTAATATTTTTGTAATACTACCGGTGTAAAAGTAAAACCAAAACTGTTCATCGACCGTTACTTATATAATAAAAATAAAAAAGTGAAAACAAAAATTTATTAGAAATGCGAGAAATATGGTAAATTTAAGTGAGGTGCACGCATCACAACTCGGGGTGGTATTCTTCTTAAACACAGTGGTACTCATAACCATGTCGCAAACGCAGTTGAAATGGAAAAAATGAAAGTCACGAACAATATACGCAAGGACGCTATACGTACACGTGATGTACCACATCATATATCCACGTCATCAATTGGAGTTAGAGATGCAGCAACGCCAAAGTGAGCTGCATTAAAAAGACAATGTACGAATTAAAGAAAATCCTGTCCCAGCTTTGCCTGTTCGTCGTAGCGTTCTTGTGCTCCCGAATAACTATAAAATAATAAAAAATGGAGAGAATCTTTGCCTTTTTGATCTTGCCCCTACCGAAGATTCACTTCTAATCTTTGCCACTAGAAGTAATCTTCAACTTTAAGCTCAGGTTGACCACTAGTATGCTGACGGTACCTTCAAAACGGTACAACATGTTTTCTATCAATTGTACACTATACATGAACTACCACATAACATTGCCGTTCTGTTTAGTAAAACCTTTCGTCGATTGATATAGGTTGAAACCCCAACACTACTTTTGGCTCACACTATTTTTGTTTCAACACTATTCCTTTAATGGGAAAACAGATTTATAATGGAAAAATTTCCAATCATGAAATTAAAATTACCATAAGTTTTTAAAGGAACGTCTCCGTGCTAAATGTTACTCTTATTATGACCCAGGAGTCAATTTCCAACTGAAATATATAAACAACCAATAAAAATTTTAGTCTTCTTAAAATCAACTTGACTCGTAAAATCGCATCCTCTCCAATAAACGGCATTTTCATTTTCCGGTTAAAAATTAAATAGAAGCGCCTCCCTTCAAACGAAACCAAATCAAACATTTAAGAACTAAATACCATATCTTTACATTGTCTCAAAAATTTATAGGACTTTATAATTTTGGTCAAATTTTCTTTCAGTAAACTGTGTTTGGGTATAGTTTCATTTGGATCAAATTTCGATTCGGCGAATTTTCCTTTCGGTAAATTTTCTATCGGTCAACTTTTTTTCGGTCAGCTTTCCGTCGGTAAACTTTCCGTTAGTAGATGTTTTCGGTAAACTTTCATTCAGGGAAAAGTTTGAATGGAACATCGTAGTGAAGATAAAATCTTATTTACAGTGATGCTGTTATCTTGAATACGGAAGTACTTCAATCACGAGGAACAAAATAACGGACAAGCTGCAACAACACAAAAGTTAGTCAAACATTGCTAACATTCGTTCAGTTTTAGAAAGACATTAAATTCAAAAACCTGAAAGTAGGCTGTCATGTTTTAAAAGTTGCTCACTCTCCTGTAAAAAATTTTTAAAACCTCGATTTGTTTTTGGCAAACCCTTATTGTGTATTACAATCACATGAATATTTATAAATGCTCAAAATTCTGACGAAAAAAGAACGTAAAGTTCATCCTTCTGCTACATTTTGTAGTGTGTGCGGGCAATAGATTTCAACGTTATCGAAAATATGTCGCTGTACTAAATCATTGACTGCCCGAAGCCACCGTTTATTGAAGTTTACAGAGTTGCTTTTGTACGAATAGTTAACCATTTTGTATCAAACTTTTCTGATCACGTAAGATTTTATTCTATATACACTTTTCGCCTTGGGAAATCACGATCGAAGTTGTAATGAATCTTACAATGTTGCCTTGTTGAAATATAGATACGATGCAGATATTAGTTCAATAGTAACAAAACTTCAGATTTACATTGTGTGCTTTTATTGATTATATAAACTTACATTTGGGTAAGAATATGATAACACAAATGGTTTTAAAAGCAGTTGCGGCTTGTCGGGTGACGCAGGTGAAACGTTGTTTGAGCTGGATTTAAAAAAACTACTGTTTTGTTTTATATATAAACCATTATAATTATTATAACTATTATTGCACGAATTTTTTCATATGACGAAGTCGTCAAGAAATTTCATCTTTTAGTAGGGCTTAATATTCAGAGCTATACCTTTAAAATAAGAGTTTAGTCGACTTCCCTGCAAGAGTACAGTTTTTCTAATGATATTTTAAATATTTCTGACATCTTTAATGAAGTTATAAATAATTAACTACGTATTCGCTTTAAAATTTAAATTTAATTATTAAATAATTCAATTTCTTTTTAGCGCTTAATATGCTACAAATAAAACTTGAACTTATACAAGTGCGAAGGTTCACTGTATATATTTATTTCGGGCTGCTGTACCATAGGGTGTGGTTATCGTGAGAACAGTACGCACGATGTTCTTATATAGCTCTGCATTCTAGCAACCACGCGATTAGACTAGAGGCTGTAAGTGAAGCGTTCACGATCTTATATTCATATTGTCCCATTTGAGAATTTTATGTGATTTGTGTAAATTCTAACTGTTTTTGATTTTTCTTAATGTTCTTTTGGAATTAAACCATTCATAGTTTTAAAATCATCTTTATTCACGTTTCGATCCATGACCTAGGATCGTTGTCCAAATAATAAAAACTTCAAGTTTGACATTTATGACATAAATTGAAGATGACTTTGATTTATTAATGTTTGATATATTTGGTTTGAGTACATTAGGTGAAAATTTTAAAGTTTAAAAAAATGATGGCCTTCAATTTGTGTTGCGGCCTGGGGGCCGACTTTTTAGCTAGCCAATACACTTAAAGTGCAATCAGCTGAATATTTTTATTGGTAATTTCAAATAATTCAATAATTTGAGGTTGGAAAACATTTTTTAACATGTCTCTATTTATATGGTTGAGAGGGTGGTTATTAAAGAAGTGTGTGATAACGTTACCGTAAGGCTTAAGCAGCCGGGCTGCTAATATGCCTATTGTTAGTAATTAGTTGTTGTATGTATAAATAGAAATCATGTGTATAAGCTTTATTTTAAACCACAACAAACATACAGGGAGTATTTACAAGTCAGGTATGGGCCTGAAATTTGTATTTGTTTTAGACACTTAGACAATCTAAACCTAATCCTATCGCATGCCAAAAATTCACCCACGTTCCTAATAAAATGCAGAAACAACGAAATAATACCAAAAGGATTTAGAATCAAATTTGGTCAGACAAGTAGTAAACTATCAAGGATTCTTGAAAGAGCAAGTTACAATATGATGAGAGAAAGGTTACAAAACCACCGACGCATTATTTATGAGTTAAAATAAGAGATTGAGGGCATTATAAATTTCATACGAATAAAGGTATCAAAATATGATTTTGATAAAATTCTCGCTAGTGCATAAACCTACTACGAATCAGAATTTTCCAAACAAAAAGAAATTCACATAAAGAAATTTAATAACCTATTTAAGAGAAAAATAATACACGGACTAAAACGTTAAAAAACAGCAACACCATGCTAAACACCGTCATAAATTTATCAAGCAGAACTATTAACGAGACAGAAAAATTAATTCTATCAAAAAGCCTGAACTTTGCAGTAACACAAAAATCAATACCAACCTTTGAAATAATTAGCTGTATTGGAAAAACAGCAAACCAACTGAAAGAAGATTAAGCAATCGAATTTAGAGTACGATGCAAAATCAAAATAGAAAAGAATCATGAAATAAAACCAAATGTAAGTAGTAACGAAATAAAAGCAATTCGCAATCTAAAAAACAATAACTCAATTATAATTGTACCTGCTGACAAAGACAATGCAACACTAATAATGAATAAAAACGACTACAACACAAAAATTGACGGATTGTTGAACACTGAAAATTACACCAGTTTAGAAACAGACCCAACAAAATCAATTGAAAATAAAATATACAAAACTCTATATAAATTTGAAAATGAATTCGAAAACAAAAAAGAAGTAAACGGGTCCCACATTACAGTAAACCACCCCACTTTTACGGTCTACCAAAAATTCATAAAAAAGACATTCCTTTAAGACCTACCGTAAGCTCGATAGATTCACCATGCTATAATTTAGCAAAATTTCTCCTAAAAATTAAAAATCCATTAGCAGGCAAAACGTACTCTTTCATAAAAAACAACCAACATTTTTTAGAAAAATTATCAAACATAAAAATTGAAAATACACAGACAATGGTAAGTTTTGATGTAGTAAATCCCTTCACAAATGTCCCCATAAACAAAACACTTAATATTATAAAAAACAAACTAGAAAAAAATGACAACTTTAAAGAAAGAACAAAACTAAGTATATCATCGATTAAGGAATTACTTGGTTTATGCGTCAATACCACATATTTTCAAACAAGGTACCAATTCTACAAACAGAGCTTCGGAATGGCGACGGGAAGTACACTATCACCAATCTTTAGTAATATATTCATCGAGGAATAAAAAGATGTAATATTCACACAAGAATTGAAACCACTAATCTCATGGAGATACGTAGATGAAGTCTATGCTATTTGGCCTCATAATACAGAACTAATTAAAAACTTTGTAGAGGCAATTAACAAAATAGAACCAACTATTAAATTCACATATGAATTAGAATAACAAGGAAAACTTCCGTTTTTAGCTATTCTAGTTAACAAAAACGATACAACAATTAACACATCGTGCGTTGCTATCCCTTTTCTGTGCTTTTATGTATTCATAAATCTAAAAGAAAAGCGATAAATACCAATAATGTATAACTTAATTTGTTCTCATATCGTGGTTCAAAATAAGATACATTAAATTCGTAGAATGCAAAAATACCATACAAAATCAACTTAATTTCTCTTTTTCCACAGCCCGAAAACTATTAACTAACCCATCGGCGTCTTACCAATCTATCCCCCCTCGCATCAACCAAAACAGCGAACCAACACTCTTGTCCTTTCCACTCACTTCCTTACTTCGGATCGCGGCGCGAAATTCGAATTTATGCAGCGCAATTTTCGCATATACCATAGCCGCATTACAATCGGTATACAGAAAACCAACGCACACAAACAGATACTTAAGCTTCGATTTAAATCACCCACACTGTGTCAAACGAGGAATTATCAAAACCATGTATGATAGAGCAAAATTAATATCATCAAACGAAGAAATTTTAAAGAAAGAGAAAGATCTAATCAGATGTACACTAATAGAAAACAAGTATCTAAAAGAATAATAGAGAAAGGAAAGAATAAAGTACCAAAAAATAAAGAAAAAGAAAATAAAAACAATGATACACACCAAAAAATGCTCTCAATACCATGCATAAAAGGATTCTCCGAAAAAATCTAAAGAATAGGAAAGAAATTCAGAGTTAACACGGTATTTATAACCAACAATACACTAAGAACACAATTAACAAAAACAAAACCTAAAAACGCATTACAAAGTTCAAAAAACTGCATCTTTCAAAATACCGTGCGAATGTAACAAGTTTTACATAGGGGAAAGTTCCAAACCATTTAAAGTTCGATTAAAAGAACATAAATCATATATATAAAATAGAAAATTTGAAAAATACATGCCTTGCCAACATGCATGGGACTCCAGTCATAAAATAAAATGGAAGGACGCACAAATTATCGACAAAGAGGAAAACCATCAAAAACGCAAATTCAAAGAAGCTGCTTATATAACCCTGCATTAAAATAGCTGTGTAGTAAACGAATCCGTGACTTTCAGTAAGCAATTGATTCCACCCTAAAAGAAATAACAAAAGAAATAACAAATGAAAATCAAATGCCCACAATATCTAAGTAGCATTGCAAGTTTTTCTTGGGTTTTCCTTGCGATATTAACATGAAATACAGCTTATGCACATGATTTCTATTTATACATACAACTAATTACTAACAATAGGCATATTAGCAGCCCTCGGTTGCTTACGTCTTACGGTAACGTAATCTCACACTTCTTTGATAACCATCCTCTCAAGCATATAAATAGAAACATGTTAAAAAATGTTTTCCAACTTCAAATTATTGAATTATTTGAAATTATTAATAAAAATAATCTGCTGATTTCACGTTAAGCGTATTAGCTAGATAAAAAGTCGGTCCCAGGCCGCAACACAAATTGAAGGCAATCATTTTTTTAAACTTTAAAATTTTCACCTAATGTACTCATACCAAATATATCGAACATCAATAAATCGAAATCACCTTCAATTTATGTCATAAATGTCAAACTTGAAATTTTTATTAATTTAACAACGATCCTAGGTCATGGATAGAAACATAAATATAGATTATATTAAAAACTATGAGTGGTTTAATTCCCAAAGAAGATTAAGAAAAATGCTAAACAAACCACAACAAACATACAGGGAGTACTGACTGTTTATGTTTGGCATCGTATCCTCTCAAGTGATACAGTGCGAATTTCACTTAAAACGCCTTTTTCTAAATGGAAAAACTATGACAAACAAGACTTTTTTGCTGTAGAAGACCTACAAGGCGGCTCCGTGGCGTAGTGGTATCTATGTGACTACTACGCCCAAGGTCCCGGGTTCGAATCCCGACACGGTCCGCTTGAAAAATGTTAGGCGAGCATTTTTCGCAAAAATACACCCTCGTTCGGATGAGAGGTAAAATGGAGGTCCCGTGTGTGAGTGTTGTCACGCACGTTAAAGATCCCTACCTTGCTTGAAACAGCAAAGGTTCGGCAAAATTCCAAATTTTCCAGGTAAAAAAAAACTCGCTTCCTGGCCAATGTAGTACCTTCGGGTGGAGCATTGGAAAATCACATGTAATGTAGAAGACCTACACCTATTTTAAGTGTAAATCAGATTGTAAAAATTAAGGATCAAGGATATATTCAAAACTTTAAAAGGTAGTGGTATTTGGAATGAGTGATTATGTGGTAGTCATTATTTAAATAAACGTTTTTGTTTGCGGTACTTAGTAATATGAAAAACGGGTTTTCATAACTATGACAAAGTGACCCGCGTTTTCAGAAATATGAAAGTACTTCAGAACACGTGCATTGGATTTTGATAAATCGAAGAAAAGCTTTAAAAACATTGAGAATGCTTTAGAAGAAAATTTTAGGTCGAATACTAAAAATTTTAATTGTAACCTGTTTCGAAACAGGCGCTTTTGGCAACTGACCATGCGTGCGGTTCTTTATTTAGGTAGATATAATTAACACTTCGTGGTCATCATGAGGGCACTTCTTCTGTTAAGTTATAAAAAACCATTGGACGCTTTTGTTTCGATAAGGCCAATATAAAAAGTGTCCCTGTTTCTGCAGTAAGTTCCAAAACTACACAAATCAAACTGATTGTAGGCATTTCTCAAAGTATTGATGAATACGCAGAAAACGAGATTAACAGCTGCAACTTATTGTTTATTCAGGTAAGCGATTCCACAGATATTTTACAAAAATTAGGTACGTTATTCCTGAAGCAAAAATTGTTATAACGATTTATAGGATTTTTTGATGTTAGTGAAGGTAGAACAGTTGACACACTATTTAAATTTGTATCAGGTTGCCTAGAACAGTTCAATAAAATAGCAATTAAATGGTCTCCAATCAAGAATTAACAAAGTATCCCAACAGGGAATTTTCGTCCACTGCTTAGCGCATCGTCTAAATTTAGTACTACAACAAAGTTGTAACAGTACTTCAAAGTGTCGCATATTCTTTGCAACTGTGATTTATCTTCTCTTTTCTTATACCCTGCCAAACGAACATATGTGGTTGATAAACAGTTGAAAACCAAATGTCTACTTCTGTTATAACAAGATAGACATCACACTCTAAAATTCTGAAGGTGATTAATAAAATAAATGGGATTCTGCAAAACAAGTTTTTACAGAAATTATAAGCAATTCTACTTCTGGTCATTGTTGTGTTAGACACAGTCATAGTTCTCTAAACAACTCTAATAGCTTTGAATTTGCATCTTCTGTAGTTGCTTTCAACAATCTTTTTAGCCTAACTAATAAAGTTTTCGATGTGCTGTAGAAAAAGTCATTAGACGTTAGCATTTACATATCAAATGTTAATGAACAAGAAAAGGAAGGAAAAAACTTTCAAAAACATTTTTGATTTAGCAGTTTCAAAAACTGCAGTTCCGACACAATATCATTAGCGGCAGAGAAAACAAATCTCACGCCATATAAAGTTTTTGAAAATATAAAATTTTGTATTACGAAATCCTAGACACTTTTTTCCTCAAATTAACACTGGTTTCCAAGACATAGAAAAACTTAATTCTTTAACACTAATAGACATTTCACAGTTTAAGGATATCCTATTCAAACTTTTACAATGAGACAGATCGCTTAAAAATGAAAAACAACTAATTTATGCAGATGAACAACAAGAGATGCGGGACCTCCAAATTTAGTAGAAAACCGAAACATTTTTAAAAACACTTAGAACTATCGTGCTTATTTATGACTACCTCATCAACTAGTGCTTCAAATGAAATAATTCTTTCTTGTCTAAAATGTATACAAACCTACTTATGTAATACAATGACTGAAGAAAAACTATTAAATTTGACAAAATTTCGATTGAGAAAACTATTAAACGAATAAGTAAATCCACAACCTTTTTACGATGGCATCATTGACAAGTTAACAAGTATGAAGGATAAAAGAAATGACCTTATTTAAAAAAATAATAAATCAGTAGGTTCTACTTATATTTTTTGCTTAATAATTACACAGACCAACACGAATTTCGTTTTCTGAAATCTGATGAGTATTTTTTATGTACTTTCGGTCGCTGAAAGCAAATCTACACTCAGAATTTTGTATCACCCTAAGGTATTACAATATCCGTTATAGATGGTTGCGCAGCAGAAAAAGAAAATTAATACCATACACACTACCATGTACTTTAATGACAAACAGTCATCTGATAGTTCTGTAATATGTAACATGTTTAGAGAAGATTTTCACTCGCTCTACGAACCTGAGGCTGCTTCTACTCCCCCACATTGGGATGTGTACAAATTTAGTAAAAATTCTGATTTACACACTTTTAAAATAACCCATGACGAGTTATTGGAAGCACTTAACAAATTAGATGTTACTAAGGGCGCTGGTCCTGACGGGATTCCTCCAAGTTTTATATATGAATGTCGCGAAGCACTAATAGGTCCATTGCTTATCATATACAATAAAGCTCTAGATGAGGGTTGTTTTCCATCGATATGGAAAAAGGCATTTATAACCCCTATTCTTAAGAATGGTGATAAAAATAATGTAAAAATTATAGACCGATATCCATACTAAATACTTTTGCAAAAATTTTAGCATCTATAATTACAAAGCAACTTTTTTCAAAATAAAAAATCATATCAACAAATTTCAACATGGATTTTACACTGGGCGGTCTACAGTAACTAATTTGATATCATTCACGCAAGATGTTACTGATCAAATGGATACTAGAACTCAAGTGGATGCTGTGTATACCGATTTCTCTAAAGCATTCGACAAGGTCTGCATCCAACTTCTGGTTCTCAAATTGGAGAAGATTGTTATAGGTGGTATGTTACTAAAATTTCTTCATTCATATCTGACATCACGTCAACAGTGCGTTGTGGCAAACAACCAACAATCAGATTGGTTCTTAGCAAGCTCCGGTGTTCCGCAAGGTTCACATATAGGCACCTTGCTCTTTATTATATTTATCAACGATATCTCAGGCTGTTTTAAGCATTCTAAATTTTTACTGTATGCAGACGATCTGAAAGTCTACTTGCCTATAAATTCAATAAATGATTGTTACTTTTTTTTTTGGATAGACTCTCTAATTTCTGCCGTAAAAATAAACTTTCACTAAATATAGATAAATGCAGCAAAATCTCTTTTACGCGTAACAGAATAATTATCAGTAACGCTTATCATCTAGATGGTCAAATATTGAAAACTGAGGTTATTGTCAAAGATCTCGGTGTTACCCTTGACACAAAAAAACATTTGAAACGCATATAAATAATATTGTTAACAAAGCGTGTCGTAACCTAGGTTTCATCCTCAGATTAACCAGAAACTTTAAAAATCCTTTATCGTTAATTTTACTATTCAATTCTTATGTTAGGAGTCATTTAAAATATTTTGCAATTATTTGGACTCCCTTTTACCATAAATATACAGTTCGTATCGAACAAATTCAAAAAGAAATTTATTAATTGTTTAAACTATAGATTCAATAGATATTTATACCATACGTCTTATGAATCAAACCTCAGCTTTTATAATTTACATCCGCTAACAAAAAGAAGGTTGATCACTGAGCAAATTTTTCTTTTTAAAATTTTACATGGCGTGATTGATAGTGAGTTCTTAGTCGGAGCCTTGTGTTTTTACGTTCCTGTATACCCTCTCCGAAACCCTTCTCTATTTGCTTTAGAACATTGTAACACTAATCACGGTTTAAATGCTCCAGTCACAAGAATTATGCGTAATTACAATAATTACGTACACAGCACCAACCTGAATATATTTAGCTATAGTCTTCAAAAATTTAAACACTATTTAATGCAAAAGTTTTAGCATTGAATTTGTTAAGTTTAAAATTTGTAGAAATATCTTATTTGCATTATGTTAAATATTGATTATTTTAGTCTTATACTAGTTTTTTAGTTTTATAGTCATTTATTTTTTACTACATCAAAGCTATTAATAATTAAGTTTGAATTTGTAAAATTCCATTGTCACTGCAGTAATATAAAGTTGTGGCACCTTCATTGGAAGATTTATACCTTCTGTTTGGTGTCCTTTATTGTAAATAAATAAATAAATAGACATTGTATAACATATTGTAACGAACGTAACCTGGCGGGTAACTCATTGGAATGTAAACAGCGTCATAATGTGTGGCGAAGGTTTTAAGAATTGCTGGAAGCCTGACTTAAGATATACAGGCGCCGGGGATATACGAGCAGCAGTTGATATTCTGAATGCGTCTGTAAATAGATATAAAATAAAAAATAATATTTTACTGTATACAATATATATTGCTAGTTGACTATAGAATGTCGCGAAAATTCAAAAACCAAGCGGATACGTTTTGTTATGTATGTGGCGAGTTTATAATTAAATCTCACAAAAAACAATAACTTCGTTACTAAAAGAAATTACGGAGCTTTACTGTAGATGCAAACTAGTAGATCAGGATAAACCTTATCATTTGCGCAACATGCGCTGCGAATTTAAAAGAATGGTTCAATGGCATCCGTAAATCAATAACTGTTAGAATTGTCATGTTTATCTGTTCTGTTTTTTAAAATAGTAGGCGTAGTTAGTCTGTCTGTAAAATGTCAGTTTATTAAATATAAATAAATTAGCTATCAGAAAATTATTTTGAGTTATTTTGGGAAAGCGCTGTGTTCCGAGCCAGTGTCATAAGAAGCTCAGAACGGGTAGTTTTGAAGACTTCTTACATGTTTTGGCGACCGTGACAGGACCGAAAGTGCTGACACATTATAACTGAGTGTTGATTCGTGCATGATCAAACAGAAATGGCTAATTTAGAGAGCCTTAAAAAACAGCGTAGTGCAATGCGTGCCCAATTTACTAAATCTGCTACCAGTTTGGATGCGGCATTGGCCCAAAATGCAGATTTAATAAATATTAGAGAATTGTTGTGTAAGCTGGAGGATAGGTCTACGTTAATGTTTAAAGTTGATGAACAAATTACGGCAGTTATGAGCGCCGATGAAAATTTGTCAGAGGAAAAGTTCCTCGAAGAAATGGAGTCTCAGTGTAAATATAGAGACATTCTGATAGCAAAACAACATCTTGTTCAGGTACGTGCAGCTGCACCGCAAAATGGTTGCAGAAATGTAGAACGAAAATTTAAACTCCGGAATTTAGAAATAAGAAGGTTTGATTCTGATGTTAAGTCATGGTTAGGTTTTTGGGGACAATTCTCTAAAATTCATGAAGACCCTACCGTACCTGACGTTGATTAATTTCAATATTTGCTTCAATCAACTGAGCCTGGTTTGAAGGCGCGGGAGATTTGCGAAAGTTTCCCTGCTACAGCAAAAAGTTGTCCCTTGCTTGTTGAGCAGTTAAAAAACAGGTTTGGACGTCACGATGTCTTAGTTGAGGTGTATGTGCGTAAATTGTTACGGCTTGTTGCCAACGCAATACACCCGAAGGCAAAAACTTCCTTGACCGTTTTGTACAACCGATTAGAGTCGCAGTTGCGTGCGATGAAAACGTTAGGAATCACTGCCGACAAGTATTTTATATTGTTAAATCCTCTAGTGGAATCTTGCCTCCCTGAAGAGGTCTTGCGAAATTGGGAGAGGAAGCATACAGCGGGAAAAGGTCATGATGTCTCTAATCGCTTAAACGATCTCATGGAATTTTTACGGGAAGAGGTTGCCGGGGAAAAGCGTGTTTTGTTAGCAAGAAGTAGTTTTCAACCAGTTGAGAAATCCATTAATAAAGTCAAACGTGGTAGAACTGAAGATGTCTCCACAGCCCTAGATTTATTATCGTTAGACGAGTCGACGAAAAGGAAAAGTGTTTGCATTTTTTGTGGTAAGCAACATTTAAGCCATGATTGTTTTAAGGCACCTTCTTTGCCGCTAGAAGACAAAAAGAAAATCATTAGTGAAAAAAAATTATATTTTCAGTGTTTAAAATCTGGTCATTTTTCAAAAAGATGCCGAGCTAATGTCAGATGTCCATTATGTAAGGCTGGTTATTATATTGTCTTGTGTCCAGAGTTAACGCCTAGCCGATCTCTTATATCGGAGGACAAAAGACTAGTAGTAGCAGATACAACTAACGCTAGCACGTCAAGTGTAATGGCGGTTCAGAATAGTAAACATGTGTTGCTTCAAACTGTCATAATTAAATTAGTAGGTTTTGGCCACAAGCGTAATATTTGAGCGATGATTGATACAGGTGCACAAAATACGTACATTTTGGAGAAGACCGCAAGGTCTGTTGGCTTGCGCCCTATTGGTAAGAACACCTGAGTCATATTGTGTTTGGCGCTGTGGCCTCGGAACCGAAAGTTCATAATCGTTATACAGTTACCGTTTCTTCACTTAACGAATCTTTTCGATATTCATTTGAGGCCCTAGATCAACCGTTAATATGTGGTGCGGTTCCACGGTTACGGAACGAAACACTTTTGAATGAGCTTCGTAGGCATAATATCAGTCTTTAGGATGTTGGGGAGCACTGCCCGGAAATTGAGTTGTTGATTGGGGCAGATGTTGCTGGTAATCTTTTAACCGGAAGAAACTTGAATTAGAAAGTGGATCAATCGCTGTTGAAACGAAGCTAGGTTGAACTCTTATGGGCAAAGTGCCTGATGTTAACCCACTTGAAAATGCAGCTTTAATGGTTGTTTCACTGTATGTTAACAGTGCAACCATCACAGATTTGTGGGATTTGGAGACCATAGGCATTCGTGATCCTGCAGATAAGAAAACAAAAGTTGAAGTGCAGGAAAGTGTATTAGTCCATTTTAACGAGACTGTATCTAGAGATTTAGAGGGACGTTACGAGGTACGTATGCCATGGGTAGAAGATCATTTGGTTTAACCTAGCAATAGGGCTATAGCAGAAAAACGGTTAATTACTATGTCCAAGAGACTTAAAGATACGGACATGTTTCAAGCCTATAATCAAATATTTGACGAATGGGAAGCTGAAGAAATTATTGAAAAGGTTCCCGCTGGAGAAATTGTGAGTTCTCTGCACTATTTGCCACATAAAGCGGTGATTAAAACTAGTAGTGAGACTACTAAGATTAGGCCAGTATTCGATGCCTCATCCCACGAGAAGGGTGCACCTTCTCTTAATGACTGTCTTGAGCAAAGACTTAATCTGATAGAGCTTATACCAGAATTGTTACTTAGGTTTAGGTTGTACCGGTTTGGTGTTCTGTTTTTTAAAATAGTAGGCGTAGTTAGTCTGTCTGTAAAATGTCAGTTTATTAAATATAAATAAATTAGCTATCAGAAAATTATTTTGAGTTATTTTGGGAAAGCGCTGTGTTCCGAGCCTGTGTCTTAAGAAGCTCAAAAGGGGTAGTTTTGAAGACTTCTTACATCACCCTTTCCGGCGTCTATGGTGTGGAGAGAACCTAAAGATCATGTTACAGATAGCAATTTTTACTTGACCAATCTATCTGGAATTCCACTGAAGTCGAAACATACTATACGGTACTCAAACATGCAATCAGCTCTCAGGCCAGTTTTCCACAGCCAAAACTTACCTATTCCCAAATGTCCAGAATCATATATACTTGACAATGATATGAGTGCTGCTGAAGATAATATGTTAAATCTATGGAAGAAGATATAGATCTTGATTTCCAATTATTTAATATAGAAACTCCACATTTACTTTCCCAAGATGAACCTTACGACTTAGTACGGAATTTAAATTTGTCAAAACCGAACTATTAAGATCCTGGTTGCAAGGTTGGAACCTACGATAGAGTGGTACGCATATTTCCACATATTGGAGAGGTGAACAAGCTTTTTTCTATTTTTTACATCGTGTGATCAGTTGGTGTACTGTGTAGATGTTCATGGACTAACGAATGCATTAGTATGTAAATACGAAACTAATGAGTGGAAACTATTTATTGATTCACCTGCTCGAGCCTGAGGGGAATTCTGCTATACAATGGAAATTCATACCCCTCTGTACACTCACGCAGTACATATGAAGGATAACTTTGACAATATAAAATCTTATCTTGAAGAAATTAAGCATAAAAGACATGTGTGGAGCGTATGTGGTGATTTAAAAGTTATAGTACTTTTTCTAAGAATGCACTTGGGTTACACCGAGTAATGCTGCTTTCTCAGCGAATGGGACGGCAGAGAAGAGACTGGAAAATGCGAGAAAACCTTGTTGCTGGAAAAAGAAATGTTAGAAATCCTTCTTTTGTTGATACAAAGAAAGTTTTGCTACCACCTCTGCACATAAAACTGAGACTGACGGAAAGTTTTATCATGCATGGGTATCATTTATAAAAGTGTGCTCCAGTTTCTTGAGAAATACAAAGGCAAAAAATTACGAACAAATTGTAAATCTTTTAATTTCCACATACAGCGATGTGGGTTGCAGGATATCTTTGAAGATTGATTTTCTCTACTCGCAATTTCGATATTTCCCCGCAAATCCACGGTCTATGAGTGATAAACACGGTGAAAGGTTTCACCAAGACATTATGTATTGTGAAAACCGCTACCAAGTAAAGTGGAGCCGCATAATGTTCGCAAATTATTTTTAGAACCTAATCAGGGATGCTGCAGTGGTTTTCCACAAATAAAAAAAGCATGTAAAGAAATGTTGAAATTTGATAGTGACGTGTTATGCATTATTTGTGTTATAACAAATATAAACATAATAAAGCGTTTCACTATAAAAATGTTAATAACTTTTGACTGGAGGACGTCAGAAAAATTTTGTTAACAGATTTGTAATCAGCAAGAAAGATCCTATAAGAATCACGCATCGCACATTAGGCAACAAAAAAAAAACAATTTGTTGTTCAGAGTTATTTGTGCTTTTGCAATTTAGTGTACGTATTTTGTTCAATATCTATTTGTATGGAAAGAAAGCAGTTTATTCGATGTATCACTAAAAGACGTAGTTTCTTGTAAATATACCTTACCTGTTCTTGAGGGCACAAACCGCCACTGTTTAAAAGAAGCGTTTGTTTTTAAATCTCAATCAAGAAGTTTGATGGATCAAAAACCGTACCCCCAGTTTTGATTCTAATGCCAAAACTTGTGAATGTAAGATATGGATGTATTCCAAAAATATTTATGTACTAAGTATATCACAAAAGTTTAACTAATTATTGGAAATCCCTTTCTCCTAATAATAGAACCGCCTCGACCGGAAACTAAATTAGGAACCACATTATCTAATAACTTAATGAATTATTTCTTTGAACTGTTTTAAAATCCACTAATTTGTTACTGATTAGTAACTACCCAAACAGACACTGTAAAAGTTAAAATTGCTCATAACAGTATCGACCTCTTATCGGTTTTCAACAAGTCATACTTTCACACATGATATCTTATTGCTTATGTTCACAATTTTCGTTATTAGCTATTTGGCTGGTTTGATGCATCTTTCCCAGTCACCCCATACTGCACCAGTTGCTTTAAATAGTAACGTCTCCGGAGCGTCTAACAATGTAGCCAATAAAGTCCAAAAAACTCAATGTTATGATTGACAATTACAGAGGTTGACTATATGTGACTATGTTCCGGCAAGTTCCTGAAAAATATGGAAGATAAACAGTCAGATATCAATCCCGTCACTCCTGTGTCTTCATTCACATGTGATATCAAATAAATTGTTTGATCGAGGCTCTTCGAAATTAAGTAACCAAGGATGCACGAGGCTGTAAAGTTGTTGCCGGGTTATGATGAGCTGGGAACTCCATTTGACTAGAAGCACTGTCAACGGGGATACTGCACCAGTTGCTAGTAGACTCCTAAACTAACAGCGGAAAGTGTGTCACTCTCAATGCCGTTAGAGTCGGTATTGTCTGACGGCTGTCGGGCACCGTATATAAAATGTGTATCAACGCTGCCTATTATTCTTGAGCGTCGCGATGATGCCCGGACTACTGGAAACGCCTGTGTTAGCTAAATTACAGTGGCCAGTGAAAGCGTCGTTGCTGATACAGATAATGTTGTACTCGGGCTAGTAAAAGTGCCAAGTTGACCATCTTTGCTAATGAAAGCGCATAATGAAACTGTCATAAAACCTAAGGTGGATCTACTTTTGTGCCCTTGGTAGAAAACAAAAAAATTTTGATGTTAGTGGAAATCTTATTGCTGACCAACCAGCTGCTTCACTTTCCGATGTATATTATAGGAAAGCAGGCGGTGGACTAGTTTTGTATAAAAGTGGGTTGTTGCAGCCGCAGTACGATTGAGCTAGTTGTAGCCTTTTTATCCTTCTCTGTGATTCTACGTACTGTATACACATAAAGGCCTCATCTACTTTACGTTTGATTTTTCAATGCTCCACCCGAAAATACTACGTTGGCTAGAATGTGAGTTATTTAAGCTGACAAATTTTGAATTTTGCCGTACCCTTGCTGCTCCAAGGAAGGTATGGATATTTAACGTGCGTGACAACACTCACCCACGGGACCTCAATTTTATCTCTCATCCTAACAAAGGCGCATTTTTGTGAAAATGCCTGTATAATATTTTTCAAGCGGACCATCTCGGGATTAGTACCCTGGGTATAGTAGTCACATGCATACTTATTACACCACTAAGCCGCCGGCTTCAACTACAGTGAACACGGATTCGATGCAATCCGTGTCCACTCGAAAACGTTAATCTAGTGGTAATGTATAAAGGTGTACGCGAGAACAACACGTTGCCAGTTAATCGACAGAGACGCATGCTTCCCGCACTGTAGTATCATTTCACGCCTTGCAAAATGAACGATGTAGGTATCTTCCCGCATCATATCTCACATCTAGAGCTACTAGCCGCATCGAATTCGTTGCAGCACCCGCCACATCTACAAATAGAGCACTAGCTACCTTGAACACGCACCGGTGATTTTTGCATGTGAATTTGAAGCGTATTCACTAGAGCTCAAACTACACTGTCCATTTATACAAACAGTGCCCATAGAGCTAATTTTACGCATTGCACGTTATCTTCTGAAAACACTCTAAATTCCAACCACGTTCAGTACATTTCATAACAAAGTATATACACTACTGCCGTTACAGTACAACGTTTTTTTTAAATGCATTAAATTTCACAAACTGTATTAAACTTTAATGTTTAGTTTGCTACCCTATATATTTCTTTATTCTCAGGACCGTATTTACATAATTTGCCGCAGTGGACCTGACTCAGGTGCCGCCCTCTATTCGATTTCACAAATTTCAAGAAATGTTCGCTTGTTCCAAATATAGAGTTAGAAAACACCAATAAATTAAATTTAAAAAGTTAATTATTTTATCGTAATCAATATCATTCGCCAGGTCTGGTTCTATAGAAAGTAGCAATAAATAATTAAGCATATCTTCTCTTAAACAGAAACGCATATAGCTGTTTACTCTTTTTTAAGACCGAAAATGATTTTTTAGCGGAACGGCTCGTGACTATTGGTCAATGTTATTTTGATTATTGGAAAGCTAACTGCTAGTATTTCCTTTTTTTGTAACAATTTAAACAGTGAAAAACTTTTCTGATTAGTTGTAATGCGTCGACGTTAAGTTGAATAGAAACCGGCATAAGAGGGAAAGATTAACCTTAAACAGGTAAAATTAATATTGATGCTTACTGTATAATTTTGATTTTATTAATTAGCCTTTATTAAGCATGACATTTTAATAAATTCTTAGTTCTATTAAAATCATAAACGTAAAAACCACAAAAACATCGTTTTATTTCTGTTGAATACATATTTGAACGTTACCTATGTCCATAAATTATTTTAAATCACAAAAAGGCAAACAAAATACTTATAACAGTAAATTCTCGTAGCGGTATAATGTCATTTTGAAAAAGCTTTTAAAGTAACAAATAAATAACAGTAAAGTTATTGATATGCATATTCCATACCATAACTATCCCCAAATATACGAGAATTTTCTACAAATTTTATTAAAATGAAGTAGAATTAATGTTACATAGTTGCAATTTCAAGTAAACCTCAGACCATATCAGAAGTAATTCAATAATGTAGTAATTAAGTAATAACTGAAAACATAAATACTTCGTTAATAAAATTCACGAATATCAAACTGCAAACAGTTTAATCATTCCATAAATAACAAGAAATTTATTTTTATTGCCTAGGACACTTACACGTGACGCTAACGTAAGTAAGCAATACGACAGCATGCTTGATTCACGTACAATTGGAATATTATACAATCACAACCCCCATATACACACATGTGAACGTGGGAGAAATGCAAAAGCTAAGCAGCCGCCAAAAATAGATAAACTAATTACTCAAGATTTAGTAACGAATAGACACGTAAAAGGTTACTATAGTTAAAGGAAGTTGAAGCATTGCATTGGCTAGAAAGTAGCATCCGGGTCTTCAAGATTGTGACTCACTGATATTCGACAAAACTTGAGATCGAAATTGAACATGGTGTTCCATATCACTTTAGTTGGAAATTGAAAATAATCTTTTTCCACTGTGGATTCCAGCTGGTGAATGGATGGCCTTAATTAAATTGGCACTTAGTTATATGTTTATAAATTATTCTTTTATTTTGTGGTGGCATGCATATATGAAACCTATTTAGCACGACATTAAAAGTGTAAGACGTTCACCTGTATTGTAGATTATATTGCTTACTTTATTAGATTTTTGAAGTCTAGATGTCGGAATTATAGTTAACAAAGTGGATGATGTAGTTAAATACTTATAGAGAAATTGTTATGCCACTTGCATCAAATTGGATGTAGGTAACCTTTAAATTTTGTATGTACCTGTTTTCAAAAGTATTGTTAAGCAACTTTTGTTGAAATTTATTTAAGTAACCTTAACATTTTTATATATACCTATTTACGTGAGTAGTAAAATGAAATTGTATTACAAATAGGTTTAGATGAGACCGTAGGACTAAATCTTCTTCTTGATTGAACATATCGATTACGTGTGAGAGGAATTCCATTCCACCTTGAGGTTAATGTAATTAAAACGCCAAAGATTACTCCTCGTCCACAGAATTACTAGACCAGAGCAGTTCGCGTCCATAAACTTGCAGTGTTAAAAGCCTTTCAAGGTTAAGTGTTATTGATAATGTAGCTTGAAATTACGCCTAGTTGATTGGTAAATTATTCGACATTTTGTTCCATTTCCAGGAACTGAAAGACCTCGATATACAGGGGAGTTTGTGGTCCAAGTACGCGTTTTAAAACTTCGCACCAGCAACTGATCTTTGTCTGAGTTTTCGGATTAACTTTTCATTTATGCGCCCAATAGTTCTTCTTTTCTAGTTAAAAGAGTTGTCATGCAAGTTATATACCCAGGTGTATTTTCATGATCTGTGAAATGTTAATGCGAATGTTTCCAATCGTCAAAACCTTCTGTAGATTAAGTGCAATGTCTAGTATTTAATATTCTGCATGGGACGCAGTAGACAACATAAATATCGCCTTGTTTATTCTGAATATTAATTTTAAATAGACTTTTATACACGCGGTCAACTGTCTCTACACTATTTTACCAACACACGATGAATGGCTTACATTGAACATGGCTCAATTTTGTGGCATGAACAAAAAATTAGCAGTTTTACGCAAAACATATTAATAAGCGACTTTTGCCCATAGATTATTATTTTACAGGTATCGAATTATAATTAATCGTCGGTAATTCAAACAAAGTAAAATAAGTGTAAGTAGCTGACCAGCAGAGAGAAAGCGCTGGTGAAG
The DNA here is from genome assembly GCA_036346225.1 of Platerodrilus igneus. Classification (NCBI taxonomy): domain Eukaryota; kingdom Metazoa; phylum Arthropoda; class Insecta; order Coleoptera; family Lycidae; genus Platerodrilus; species Platerodrilus igneus. The sequence goes on from JARFIW010001146.1 coordinate 526,305, forward strand.
ATAATAAGGACACAAGGACCTTTGCGAGTGCCTCCTCTGTAGCAGTGAACTGTAACTTTAGAACAATGGACAATGCACAACCCGGGAGTGAAACAAATACATTTCACAAACACATACACCACACGTACGCACACGCGTAAACACATAATCAAACACAAACACCACACACACATACAACATACGTACGCACGCGTGCAAAACACACACACACACACACACACACACACACACACACACTAAACACACAAACACACACACGCGCGCGCGCTCAGAAAGAGGAGAATGAAATTGTTACTCGCCAAGAACAAAAAGAAACCTTGAGGATTGATAACGATTTCATTAGGAATAATTTACTTCTTTTGCACTTACGATTATTTATTCTAAAAAATTGTTTAAACTTCACTAAACGTCCAGTATAGATGCTGCTATCTTAACTTCGTAAATATCAATCACAAAACTCCCATTTGCAACAGTTATAACTTTCTATGCTTAAACCAGCGGATTTACTCTACCGCGACGCTATTTATTTTACTTATCAAGCAATTCGGCATCACACAATGTTTTCAGTAGTCCAGGCACGTCCAATTTTTAATTTTTTATATTAATACGAATACGGTTACAACGTTTTCAGCGAAATGATATTCCGGTGGCTTCGTGTGTTAGCTGCGTTCGGGTATGACTACTAATCCCAAGGTCTCGTGTTCGATTTCCAACACGGACGGCTTAAAAAAAAGTTAGGCGAGCATTTTTTACAAAAATACGCTTTCGTTCGTATGAGAGGTAAAATGTAGGTCCCATGTGTGAGTATTATCACGCACGTTAAAAATCCTTGTCTTGCTTGGAACAGTAAGAGTTAGGTAAAATTCTAAATTTTTAGGTAAAAAAACTCGCTACGTTGCCAATGTCGTACCTTCGGGCGGTGCATTGGGTAACTTCAAATATACAGAATAAGATTCCATTAAGTGTTACTCAAATACAAGTTTAAGTTGTGTGAAAATTACTTATTAAATTGTTGTATATATACTGCGACGAGCTTCAAATTCCACTAAACACAGTTCAATTTACTATTCTTTATTCGGTGCAATATGAGCATAATTATTCACAAATATTTACAGAAAATCGTTAACATACTGAATGCAGCAACAGAAATCACGAAACTAAAATCTTTCTTATACACTGTGTTTATTACTATTTTAACTGCGTAAGTGGACGTATCATCTACACAAGCACTACCTGTTCTATCCTAGCTTATATATACATTAAGTGTATCTATTTTAACAACTCCAGTACAATTTATTTCATATACTTATGAATTAACGCCAAACTGAACTGTCGGGTCATACAGTTTATACATCGAACTGCATGCGTCCATACGTTTCTATGAATAATTAGATTATTATTAAATTACCTCATTTGTCCATTGTCAACGGTCTCCTGATTGTCCTCAGCCAATAAAAATTGGATCTATGGCGCAAGCGGAGATATAATAATGTTCCTGATTGTAAAGTAAGTAAAGATTGTAACGTTTTACCGATACCTTGAAATGTGAGCCGTACAGGAGAAGGTTTTCTCCACGATCTCGTTTTTCCTCTTTATTTATGTTGTACCTGGGGTTTCTTCTGCAGACTCCCTCCCAAGATTAGCCGCTGGGTTAAAAATTATAAGTAACTAATAATTTTAAACTCCGCGTAATTTCGCACTTTAAATATTGTGGTACGTCCCGAAATTTATATCTGTTTGTATCAACGTTAAAGTATCTGGATTAACTGCAAAATAACTCGATTGACTTCAAAATATCTCAATTCTCAATGTATTAAAATATAACAAATAACTTTTAAATATAACAAAGTAAGATGTGTACGAAAAAGTTTCTTTTTCTAAAATAAAAAGTTAATTCAGTAAACTGAAGTGTCTGATGTGTTACGTTCAATTACACCCTGCCGAATGGTTTTTGTTTATTTTAAAGTTCCGTATAAATACTCCAGCGCTTTCGTTTCAATATTCTGTAACTACCCGTGGCAAGTAACAATTTCTTTCTCTTCTTTCTGAGCACGCGCGCGCGCGTGTGTGTGTGTTGAGTGTGTGTGTATGAGGGATCGCGCGCGCGGTTGAGAGCATGTGCTAGGTGTGTGTATGTGAGTGGATGGGGTTTTGTGTGTGTGTGTGTGTGTGTGTGTGTGTGTTGTGTTGTAACAATTTTATTTTTGATTGATAAATCCCTTCATCAAAGTGCGAGAATAATAAAACACTTTTATTGGTAAAATACATTTAACAACTAAAGTAGTATGTTAAAGCAACATCGTACTTTAGAATTCTATTTGAGGTTGAATATCTGTGTCTTCTACAGCTATTCGCAGGCGCGTTATTCAATTTGACAACCTCCTCCTTGTACGCTCCGATCGCCCGAGCGAGTTTGATAATCAGTCGGCCATACGTGGAAGCAGAGATAAGATGTACCAGAAACTTCAGGCCGGCAATCTGCGTATAAATTTTGAGGAGTCGGGACACATCTTTGAATAGCGGTTGGTATCGTATGAACGTTATTAATTTGTTTAATTTAGATATTTTATTTAGCGCACGCACGAACGAACGAACGACATGAACAATGCAACTTAGAAGATAAGAAATTTTATCCCTTTTGTTAAAACCACTTTGTTATACGACGTGTAAAATGCAACTTAGAAGATAGGAAATTCAATCTCTTTTGTTAAAACCACTTTGTTACACGACGTGTAAAATGCAACTTAGAAGATGGAAAGTTTAATCAATTTAAAGAAGACCACCTTGTTATACCGCGTAAAGATGCTTTGGTAAGGCAGCGTGATTCAACGTATTGCAGCAGCTGACGAATGTATTGTGACCGCATGTAATTCTACACCTGGAACAACTCCATGTGGTAGCAGCTGTCTAGGATGAGCTGAGTTCATACTACATGCAGTAAACATCGCATGATGTAGCAAGTACCTCATCCAGGCGGGAAAAGCAGTTTTTGGTTCGTAGTTAGCTTTAAGTAATTTTTCGTGTTTCAAATTAGAAACACGCTAATTTGTTCTTATGTGTAAAAGCACAAATATGATATTTGTTTCAACTATTGCTGAGCTGGAATTTCCAGTGTCAAAATTAAAATTCACTAATTTGATGTTTTAAGAAACAACACGTTGTTTCAGTATAAATTGTTAGTTACAACAACAGGTGTTACTGATGTCACTTATTTTTTTGTAGTATACTGCTGACAGATGTATCCGTGAAAGCAAATGCTTAGAACAGCGTTAGCACAACTTATGTAAATAAGAATATTTTTGTGATCACTTTTTTTGGAAACTAAAGCTAGTACATTTAATTTAAAAAGGAAAACTTGAGTAGTAACATTTTTAAATGTAAACCGCCTGAACAGATCTGCACGGGTTGGAGTATTTTTGTGTAACAAGTTTACACTATGCTGTAAAATATTTGATTATGAATAATTTTGATAAACCTTAATTTAAAGTTCACGAAGTAATTCAATTATTTATTAAATTTCGTTGCATTGCATTTTATTTTAAAAGAGATTTTTTAGTAAATTTTTGATTCAAGATTAAAGTTTTTTATTTTGATCAAATATGATCAAACCTAACCACAGAAAGCTAACATCTTGAAGAGTAGAATTTTGATGCCAACTTTATATAGAATATATCTTTTTAATACTTCTTTAGGTATATTTGCGGGACACAAATAGTGTCCCACCTTTTTTATTAACATAACTATTATAATTTCTTACAGGAACAGCGTCTTATTTTATTAAGACAGGTTTTTGTCATCGAAGGCGATCTTTTTTTTCTTTGGGTTTCCACGTCCGCCCTTAGAAATATGCCATGCCATTATCGTGAATAAGTCCGGACTTGGTGGCGCCTATTTGTCTGAGATTAAGTTTGACATACAAACAGATTTCGACTTACCCCCCCATTCCTCATAGCTCTACCCAAGGAATAGACCCCTAGTTATGTCGGAAAACTTCGTTTCACTAGCGCCCAACGTCTAGAGTCAGATATAGATTAGAAAAACGCTTCACTGGCGCCCATTCGAAAAATATGCTTCACTGACACTGTAACGTTCCGTTTGTATGACCATTCATTATATTATAATCGTATAGCATGCATAGTAAATGACGCACTTCGAATATTAATTTTAAAGCAGGCGAGGAATTGACATTAAGGAACGTCGGAGTTTTTGTGTTATTTTTATGGTGCGGGTGTGTTAATCTATTTGTTGCAGGTCTACTCATTGTCCACTTTTATTTGCCGTTATCTACATCCATATATATATAGAATACAAATCCATATTGGGAATTTCTAATTTGGACGAGAAAGAAAGGACTTTTAAATTACGTATGCCGTAAGCCGTAATTGTCCAATCTATTTGGGAACAGCACACACCCCGTAATGACGCTTGGTGGTAGTTTGTTAAAACGTACACGACTCCTCACTATGTACAGTGGTTTGATTTACCCCACAAGGTAAGCGTTGAACTGTTACTATTTTTAGTTAGTGATCAGACTAGTTCCGCACGTTGGCACTGAGCTATTTTGTTCCCCAAAACTATACGTTGTTGTTGACAATCGGTGTCAGTGGAGCCAACATTAGGAAAGTGCGCTGTGTCGTATATTCACTCTATCCTCGCTGCCCCGTCGGCCACGTGAGATAGAAATAGATGTGTGCGCACTGTTTACATTTATAACTGTAAAGCTACGAGTCTTTTCAAGGTAATATAGCCGTGGTGTAATTTGTTCCGTGGACGCAAGTTTATAATATGTGTAAAGCAAACCTATTCAACTAGTCCTACGTTTAGTATCCACCTAGATACAGCAGGTTTTGCATGTACCCAGATCAAAACGCATGATACTTCGGGTCCCAGTTCATAACCTACGTCGTCAAATTGATTAGCCGCATCAGCGTGAGATCCAGGTACATCCATCCCTACTTAGTTAAAAATATAAGTTGTACATAAGAGTTTATTTTGAAAGCTCTGGCCAGTGCGAACGTTGATTTAATAATAAGTTACTGTTTATGTTTGTTGCATTTAAGGCGTACTAGTAGGCGCCGTATGCTTGTTCAAATGTATATATATCTGTGTCAATTAATGTAATCCTTACAGCTATGTGTAGAAATAGAGTCAGCAACCGAAGATAAGGTGTATCATTTCTCTTAAGATTGCATGTGCAAGTAGGGCAAATCAGAGCATTCTACACCGTGAGTTTCTCTTTATTGTTCCTTTATTATTATTACCAAGTGCTAAAAAGCTTTCTCGACCAGTAACGAGATTCTTATGATTATAGCTAGCATTGTGTCATTACTGGTGGTGCCCACCCGATTTTGTTATCGTTAAAACCTATCTCTAATCTATACTGTTTACCGCTTACTACGGATTTGGGCTGTTAGACACCCAAACTACAACTTGTGTCAGACCCACCCCTCGCCGACTAGAGCTAGTCAACTTAAGGATATCAATCCTTTTGTCCCCTGGTGTCGTAGTGTCAAACAGGACCGTAACAACACCCAATGTGGGGCTGGTGCATTTAGAAAACCGTTTCACTGGCACACAACGTGGTGCAAGTAAGAAGAAAGGAAAAAACACCGTTTCAGTGTATATAGTGTTGATATTCGTGTTACGTTCCTCTTCTAGAACCAATACCATCGGCAGCCGGAAATTCCAGTCGTCAAGGAAGAACGCTCAACGGATATTTCCTTATCGGTTCGGACCATCGGCAGCCAGAAATCCAGATGTTGAAAAGGCAATGTAATAGGCATTTGTTTTTGTACAGCGTTTGAGAAAGTAACCGTGAGTAAGGTGTGTGTGTGTGTGTGCGCGCGGGCTTGAGGGCATGTGTTGTTTGTGCGTGCGTGCGTGTGTGTGTGTGGTGTGTGCGTGCGTGTGTGTGTGTATGGGTGGGTGAGGGTTGTATGTGGGTGTGTTGTTTATATGATGTTGATGTCCGTGTTACGTTCTTCCTCTAGGACCAGGTCCATGGGCAGTCGGATATCCCTGTGGTCAAGGAAGAACGCTCAACGGATATTGCCTTATCAGTCCGGACTATCGCCAGCCGGAAATTCACTTGTTGAAAAGACAATGGTTTATTTATTTATTTATTTATTTGTTCCAACGTTTCAGTAGTCTGCTACCTGAAATTTAAGCCGACCTGGCTTCCCCAAAGAGAGTAACCATCATGTGTTATGTGTGTATGTGTGAGAGATGGTTGTGTGTATGTGTGTTGTGTGTGATGTTGGTCCGTGTTACGTTCCCCTTCTAGAACCAGGACCATCGGCAGCCGGATATCCCAGTCGTCAAGAAAGAACGCACAACGGACATTGCCTTGTCAGTCCCGGACCATCGGCAGCCGGAAATCCAGATGTTGAAAGGCAATGGAAGTGTGTGTTTAGGTGTGTGTGTTTGTGTGTGTGTGTGCGTGTGTGTGAGAGAGAGAGAGAGAGTTGTGTGTATGTGTGTTGTGTGTGATGTTGGTATCCGTGTTACGTTCTCCCTTTAGGACCAGGACCATCGAAGTCGGATATCCCAATCTTCTAAGAGGAACGCTCGACGGATGTTGCCTTAGGCAATGTAAGTGTGTGAAAAGTGTTTTATGTTTGCACAGTACATAAGAGGTGTTTTGTGTGTTTGTGTGTGTGTGTGTATGTGTGTGTGTGTGTGTGTGTGTGTGTGTGTGTGTGTGTGTGTGTGTGTGTGTGAAGTGTGTTTGAAATGTTAATTTGTGTTTATGTTTGCCCAGGTTACTAAAAGGTTGGATTGAATTAGTATAATTTTGTACATGTTTGAACTTATACTATTACATAAATACAAAATTAGGTTCTTTCAGAGGAAAGGATTTGTTTGCTGTATTGTTTGCCTCGGGTATGTGTAAGTTCTTAAAATTTAGCGTTTGTTAAAAAGAAAAGAAATTCCCTATTCTGCTACTTAAAATTAACTTATACTATCACTTAAAATTAACTTATACTACTACTGTGGGTTATTATTTGTGAGAGACAGGGTTGCTAATATGTAGAAGCATGCAAATTCTACATATTAGGGGGTTGGATCGTTTCAAAGTCGGGTTAATGGTTTGATCTTGTTGCTTCTGGTCGTCAAGAGCAGAGCTCTTGGAATTCCAGAAGATCGGTCTCCGGTCCCCGGGGCAGAGCCTCGGTCCAAGGAGAGGTGGTACTTTTATGTCTCTGTCCGGGTAGTTTTGTTTGTGTCTTTTATCCGTCAAGATAACATTGGTGGATGAGTGCCGTGGTTTTTTGTGTGAGTGCATTTAAGTGTGGAAAGAGGTTTTCGTTCCAAATCATAAGGCAATGGTTAGTCTGATTTGTCCTTAGTCACGGGCCTCTTTGGATCTTCACCGTAATCACTAAAAAGCCGATTATTGCCATCCGAAATGATTCCGCCAAAGGAATTTTCGTCGTGCCTGACACGATAAATGTAGCTAAAATGATGTCACCACGTAATGCTGTGAATATTTTGCCTGCTCCTATTCGTATATCTGCTGTTGGCGAGGAAGCAAACCCAATTGCAGCCGATGTTCTATGTAGTCCACTGCTGTTGAAAAAGAAGCAAATCCTAACGCGGTTGAAAATCTTCTTAAGGTTTTTCTCGAATTGTAATTGTACTAATTACGTTTAGTTTAACCGTTACCGCTTATGAGTTTTTTTTTATGCAACCTGTTTCAGACATACTACTACTACTACGCATGCTGACGGCCGGAGTGCAACCCGACGGTCTTCTGCTGGTGATCAGGAAGTCAAGTAAGCAATGTATTTTGCAATTACGCATATACCGTTCTAATTTCCTTTTTTATTGTACATAATACTGACAAAAAAATCCTTCGGGGTAATATGTCTTATATAAATTAATATTTTCGGCGCGCGTTGAATTTAATTTTCATTATTTTATTTGTATATACCACCCGTTTCTCTTATACAAAAAGTAGCTTGTAAATAAAATTTATACAAAGATGCCGCCTGCCTTCTTAAATAAGAACTCACCCCACTTTCCGCGTTTGCAGCTAGTCCGGTTTATCTAAATTTCGTTACTGGGTTTTATTATATACGTTTCCCCGCTTTTCAACGTAATAGATGTCTAACTAACAGAATCAAAATGTCAACATTTTATGAAATATCAAAAAAATTGTTTCTTTTTCATTCTAGTTATTGTCTGTAAAAAGCCAGCTTTCCAGATGCCGTGACAAGAATTTTATCTTCTTCTTTCAGTTGAAGTACAATAAAACTAATTAAACCTAGCATCCCGTTGACATATTAAGCACATGATCGATACAAAGATAAATAAATTTATAACTATTTTTTGAACAGTAATAGCCGATTTTATTTTCAACAAAACCCTCTTATTACTACAGAAGGAATATTTATAGTTTATATATCTACAAAGATATTTTAACGTCAGTTGAACTTTAACTAGGAAACCGCTCTGAATTCCTAAATTCCAAGAACCTTGCCCTTTTGAGGTGAACTTTGTACATGAAAGATTAGCCGCTAATGAACTTTAAATTATACTTTTGCAAACACGCACAAATTAATTTTACATATCTTTTCCGCTTGTAGAATCATTATAGAAGTAATAAATTTCGTACGGTTGTTTTGCTCAACAATTAATTGATGTTTACTACAGGAAAAGTAAATTTCAGAGCGAACTAGATTTTAATCTCCCTATTTTTGTACAGAAGATACGCTTTAATTCAACTAAGCCATAAAATGGCAACGCAATAGTTGCAGCTAGTAGCAGTATTAACCGATTCACCCACTTTGATGCCTTTTCAGCACATTCTAATCGCGTAATGTATGGTGTATTGGCGTTCTGCTTAATTATATATCGAGAGTTTCTGGTATAATTGTGACACTCCAGTGGCACTTTCTGCTATGAAGCAATCGAACAATTACAGCACTTAAATTAAAGTAAGCATTGCTCATATCAAAGTACAGTGATACCCCGGACATACGAGTTTAATTCGTTCCGTAACCTTGTTGGTATGTCAAATTGCTCGTATCTCAAAGCAATTTTCCCCAGTGAAATTAATTGAAATGCCATTAATCCGTTCCAGCTCCCAAAAAACCACCTCAGTTGTTTTTGTTAAGTGTTTTTGAATAAGAAAAATGTATTTACAGGAAGAAACATTTATTTATAAATAACAAATACATATTCTATAAAAACATAATAAAAGAAAGAGTAAAGTGCTTACGGAAGCGCTTAATTTTCGTCACTGGTCTTGCTCCCTTTCAGGATATTGCGGAAATGAGTTAGGCAAGTTTCGTTGAATAACTCCAATGCACGACCAGTTGCAACTTTTTTGGGGTGATTTTTATCCACGAACTCTACAACTTTTTCCCACATTCCCAAGATCTCCTTCTGTTAGATGCTGCACACTACACCAACATGCGCCCGCAAGTTGTGGTCGTGTGCAGCGGTGTAGTGTGCGATTCCTCGTATCTCAAATCTTGCTCTCATCTCAAAGCAAAATATCGCCCGCTCGGCGGCTCGTATCTCAAAACACTCGTATATTAAGGCACTCAACTATCGAGGTACCACTGTAGTTTATTATACACCAACGGAGATGAGAACCTAATCTTAGTAGGATTGAAATATTTACACAGTAGTCAGAAATATTATACATAATTTCGCTGCGCATCAACATGTGCGAATCATCGGTGTCTAAATTTCTAACTATTCTTTGGAGCAATTAAAATATTTATACCTCTGTACTAAATATGATTTAGTTGTACATTCGTACATCGCATGTTGTGCATTTAGAATTTATTAAAGGTTTCTTGTCACATGTTGGAGAATTACTCGGGATTAATCCTTTATAGTTTTCGAAACACCTATTACCTATTTTGCATGCGCTCGTTGTAAAATTTTTGTTTTCGTAATTTGGTCGTGTTGCGGTGTTGCTGGAAGATGCCAAACACAAACAAAGTATAAAACTTACTAATTGTGCTATTTTCAAGCTTGTCATTTGAACAGAAAAACAGCACAATAAAAACATGTTAAAGAAATTCAATGCCAGTAGAAAACCTAAGTGCCTTAGCAGTGCTCAAATGTCAGAAATTGTTCGATTCTATTGAGAATTATAACAACCGCGTATTTGATTTATTTGCAACAAAGGAACCCATGACACGGACTTCTTACTTTAGTCATTGTAAACCATTTATTTGTGTTATTTGCTATTTTTCTGACCTTTTATATTTCCACGTCTTTAAATACGATTTTGAGTATGAAGCTTGGATAAATAATTTATAACCTTGTTACATTAATTCAATGCGCATAAGCCAGACCTCTGGGTCTAACTAACTGGCATTTTTATTAATGCCTTTGCTTTCTACAACAGAGAAAGGTGTTCAATAAAATCGTATACTTTTTTCTGGCTATCCGGTATCGTGGCAGAAATGGTAGTGAACGAACTTAAAAAATAAATCTGTTCGGTTAACTCGCGTACAAATCCGGTATATTGGTCGGATCAGTAATAGTAGGTTGGTTCGCGAATAATTCCAGTATATTGGTGACAGTTTACTTACACTCTTTTTGTTATTTCAAATGAAGAAGTGTTACTTTTCATACTTGGTGGAAGCAACGCAAAATGTTATTTACGGGTTAAATGTGGGTACCGTCCTTTTTTGTATGTATATAACCTATGTAGTGGTTACCGTGTGATTTGGAGTCAGTGTTTATATTTTGGTTTATGGCTGTATATTAAAGAACAGGCAATTCACGTCTATGGTGTCCATGTGTCCACAAGAGCGAGCGCTCGTATATGCAGTCTACTGGAGGGATAAGGTGAGTGTTTGTTTACTTTATTATAAAGTAACCAATTGTTTGCATTGTCTCCAACTTCGAATATTTAATTTAATTTAGTTATGGAAAATCCTATGTAATTACAGTACTACTCATTTTTTATATCGTGAAAGTGAATGAAACCCGTACAAAATATGTACCACAAAAGTACATTTTCCGCCAGCTATCAGCAATCTGAGGTCCAATTTTGTCGATTTTGAAGTTTTTATCGTATCTGCACAACTGGGACCGCTTCTTTTCATAAGCAAACTGTCATGAGTGAATAATCAGGAGAAACAAAGATAGCCGGTGACATATTATAATAAGTACAGTCTGCCCCTCGAGGTAAAAGTGATGTATGAGATCTCGCAATAATTGACTTCTGAGCTATCGATGGCGTTGCTATAGCAAAGGTACTCGTAGTCGTTCACCTCTGACAAATTAGCTGCATCCACTGGTTTTAGGAGTTTTACGTTTATTTGCTTCTAATCCAGAGAGCAGCATTTCTTGTCAGCTTGTTGTTTTGCCGCTGTATGTTATACGTTTTCACACTTTTTCAAGTAAAATTCACAAACTTTCTAATAGACACTAAAAACTGATAATCTGCATTAACTAGTAACTCATTATGTCATAGTTTAATGAAAGAACAAAAGGGATGGTGTTATTAACCTTACAGAAGCAAAGGTGAGTTACCTCTTACTATATTAAATTATATTATACCCATCAAATAATGCTTTCGATTAAGGTACTTTAAACACCAGAGAGTGTTCTGCACTAGATAACTGGATAATAGTGTTTAGCCGGTCATCGCTTTGATACATAACCTTAAAAAACGTGCATGATATTGCATTATATTATGTTATTAATCAAAATGAAACATCCAAGTTGTATAAAAATATATTATTTGATTCTGAATCAATCCATATTTGTAATCGCAAATTTAAATCTTATAATGTTTATAGGCAACCTAACCTAGTTATATAAAATGTGCGCTAAATGCAGCAAAACTTCAACGTACTTCTAAGTCTGCGGAAGGTCAAATGAGGAGTTAATCTTGCACGTTTCAGTGCAAGTGGTTTGTAATAAAAACCAAACATGTTTTAGTGCTCTGCGGCAACCCAACGTATATAACTGAAGGTGCCTAGTAGGAGCGTACAATACGCGCCATAAATGAAGATCAGTCAGAAAGCATGTTTTAGCATTGCTTAAAATTCGGACGTACTGAAATTAGAGAAGTATTTCACAAACAATAGGTACAAGGCAACTCACTACGTTTCAGCATCACGATAATTAAATACACGCAGAAAAATAACATTCTCACTAAATTCAATGACAAATATTGCAATTATTTTTCTTCACTTCAAAAAAATATGCAAAAAGAGTAAAACTATCCCCTAAAAATATATAAAGAAACGCGGAAATATTACGATACTCAACAGAATACATGAGGTGTACGTTTTGCGTCAATCTCCTTTTTGAGATCTGCGGTCTAGCTTTGAACTCTAACTCAGCGGGTTTTTTTTGTATGAGACAGGGGCGGGGGAATGAAGATGTAATGACGAATAAATCTTTGGCGCTACTGCACCTTAAAAACTAGTTATAATGCAAGAAAAACTTGACAGGAAAGTGTAGGAACCTTCAGACAAGTTGCACAATCATGGTCACAAGATTAACTGTAAAAAAATCCAACGTCGATATCTGAAATAAAATTACATGTTATTATTGAACAGTAGAGACCGTTATTTGCGTCTCAAATTGAAAAACAAACATAAAATGAAAATAACTAAATTGCCGATTACCTACTTATGCACTGGCGGACCTTCTAAAAACGAGCTACACCCAATGCAAAACGAGGAAGTCGTTCAACTTATTTGGAACCTTTCTGCTTCTCTTGTCTTGACAATATCATCATAGCGACCCCTTCTTTCGACGAACACCTCCGCATCCTGAATCTAGTTCTTTCAGGTCATTTTTCTGCAAGAACGGCGAAACCGGTTACTGGCTTTCCTTTTGCAAAATAATCAACAATTTTACATCAATTTCCGTTCTTCTATGCTCGAATTACTTTCCCACTGCAAGACAAAATTACTCATATCTATTTAGCTGGAAACGCATTGGTTTCCATTGACCAAACTCCTCGTTTTGCATTGGGTGTAGTACCTCCTTAGAAGGTCCGCCAGTGCATAAGTAGGTAATCGGTCATTTATTTATTTTTATTTTCAACTTTGTCTTTTGACCAGTCTGACACTGACATCTATAATAACATGTCGGAGACTTGAACGTTTACCGATAGTTGGTTGGTTACAATCGGGTATAGAGGTCGCATGAGAAATGTTTTGTACGTATAAATACACCAGGATTTGTGTATCATTCAAAACCTTAGTTGATTGTTTTGCAAAAAGAGATGCGTCCGTCTGATGAGCTGCAAGAACAGCAAACCGGTCACAGGCTTTTCTTTTGCAAAATAACCAACAATTTTACATTAATTTTCGTTCTTCTATGCCAGGCAAAATGACTCATAAACAAACATAGCCTGTCTTATATGCCAAATAAATAAAAATTTCAAAATAACCTTAATATTCAATTTCATAAGTGTATCCTTACTTTTGGCAAATGTTCCATAAATATAACTGTATAATAGAATTTTAAAATCATAGGGATCACGAAATATTATGTGTATTTGAAATACCAAACTCAAAGAAGTCAAGCCATACAAATCACCAATCATACTAAATGAAAGCTAATAATTGGGATGACTATGTATATAATTGACAAAATTAATAAACCTTCAAAATGTCACAAAGGTAAATATGAAATATGAAAAATAGTATCTTTGTCGTAATTTCAAATTTAATATGTTTTAGTACTTAAATAAGCAATTGTCAAATTATGAATTCAAATTTTATTAAGTTCTTATCAGATTTATAAATAGTCCAATAAATTATTATCTAAAAAGTTAAATATTTTACTCATTTGACATATTTTATAATTTTATATTTCAGTAAATTATCGAGTACTAATCTATTCAGTATTTTCAAATTTTTTTTAACTTCATTTCCATTTCAGTTCTTCTCAGTATGAAGCAGCTGTGCAAACCTGAAAATGAGCCGTTGTGCGAATGTGATGTACACAACAGAGTGATTGTTGATGACATAGTGGAGCCGAATGACATTCTAGTGTTGACCAGTGAATTTGTTGATGACTTTTTTGCTACTGATACGCATGTTGATGGTCTGGTAGCTACTAATAAATGTGTTGATAATCTCGACATGGTAGTAGCAAAATATGTATATGGGGAGAAGGATACCAAAGTAAAATTTTCCGACCGATCATTTTAATAGACTTGTATAAATATTTGATTAATTGATGTTTAGAAGTGTGGACCCGCCATCTTCAGTTTGCCCTGTTTTAAATTTTTTTCCAGTGTTAATAAAAATATCACAGTAAAATGATTGGAAATAATATGTTCAAACGGTTAAATTTTTCATAGTGACTGAAACATTGCGTAGTTAAACGCGGTTTTATGCAGAATACCGTAATTATATACTTGTTCACTGCCCGAAGTCATGAAGTGCTTTATCCTGAAGAACATACTCATATAATTCATATCAAATTTTGAATTGGGGCTCATTAGGGTAAACACTTTCCTTTGTTTATTGTATGTGAACATTTCATAAAAAAATTTGCAAATCTTCTAACTCCGTAGTAGATAGAATTGGTGATAGTTGTCGGTGTTTCGTTGTGAAATTTGAAAGAAACCTTTAAATATGCTCTTGTGTTAAAATCAAAATATTAAGAATTTAATTGAAGTTGATGCAAATTGTTATATTTTTGGCTGGTTGATAGTTTAAAGTTATAATGATAAAAGAAATACGCTTGTTCTGAGATAATATTCAGGTATAATTTTTGTAAGAACGTGCATATTACAATTTATTCAAGAAGAGCCTGTACGTCATTTCACATATGCGCAGACCTTGAAAGTCAGTGGCGTAGCGGATTTAAAGATTTTTTAGGGTTTTGAAAACACTCACATGGAGTAAATATTTTAAAATCAAATATTATTTGTTGTTAGTTTAAATTCACATGGCGAATGCGCGGATAAGCAAGGCATGAAACACAAAGAAACAGAAAGGAAATTATGAAAGCGTAAAAAATAAATATAGAATGTTATAATCACAAATATCAATTGACATTTAACAGAAAATTTTCTACGCTGCTGAATGCTCAACGAACATACCTATTTATAAACAGTGGCTAATCTGACACCGTTTTAGCAGTGTGCGCCTGAGGACGTACAGGCTCTTCTTAAATAAATTCTACTCTACACTAGATATATACATAACCAGCATAATATACTATATGTTATATCTATAATGTACAACGTGATATCCATGCAAATACGAAAAATCATAGCCCAAAAACTATAACGGAAGGAGTCTACTTATTTATGAAATATCATAGATGATTTCAAAAACCGTGTGTTTTTCCGAATGAAAAAATGTTGTCATAGATATACACACCCGCACACACATGCACGCATGTCCAAGCACCGACTTACAAAATGCACACACATCTGGCACATACAATAGCATTACGAATTATTGATATAGTTTACTTACATTTAATATTTTTATTCTTAAACTGTATATATTCTTATGTTTAGTATTTCCATAATTTTTTATTATATTTTGCATACTCCGAAATCCCGACACGATGCAGGCTAATATCAAGCTAATATCAAATGAATGAAATGGATGTAACATGTAAAGTCCTAAATCGGATTTTTCGGTAAATATGTGAAAATCCTATAATATATAGATATTAGTAGACATTTATACACTTTTAAAGTTCTTACCTCTCCCTGAAATGGTTGGAATTGCTTGGTTTTGTATTTATACTGTTGCTTCATATTTTATGTCTTTACAAATTCAATATGGTTTTCTGTAAAGCTTGATTTATGGAATAAATGCAATATTGCAAAAAGTACCCACATGATCAATACTAATATCACCAACAAATTCGATTTAAAATTAAAATAAGGTGAATCATGATGTATACCCTTAAATATCTCGAAAACAATGAGTTTGTTGCTATGAAAAGACGTTGATTAGTTACTTAAAAAGTATTAGAAAGTTGTAAATTTATACGAAAATGACAATTTTACTAGTGGCATAGAATTTAGGGAAGGGAGATTTTTATCTATCGCTATGGTATAATTCTGGTGGAAAACTAGAAACTTATTTATTAACGCATTTTAATATATTTTAAAATACATAAATTGCATACCTTATATGAAATATCAAATAGAACAAACGCAATTGGTGTAGATCATTAAAAATCTTTTACATAAAGCACCCAGCTCAGTAAAAAGCCACATTTTATTTAAGTGTAATTAGTTAAATCTTTATATTTTCAACCCACATTTATCTAGTTGGCGTAAGTATAAGTATATTTTGTGTATAACTGGCATTGAACACGCTATATCCAACCAAAAATGTAATTTTTTATAGTTATATCATTACCGAATCGAAAATTCTTTTACATTTTCTTATATGTCTAACGCTACATCTTGTAACAAAGCTCTCAATCAATCCATTGTTTGACTAACTGCTTTGCCTCTTTCAATGCTATATTATTCAATCTAGTGTTGAAAGAACTTTTTCAAAACAAACAAAATAACCTCGTAGAATCTTGACGGTTCTGGTATAATATAAAAGCTTTATAATTCGATATATAAACCATACGAGCCGACAGTGAGTTCCACTGGGTTCCGAATATACAAGCTGTATGAAATATGTGGGCGTTTGAGTTTTTAAAATAAATACAGGTCTACATAAACTAAGATATGAGTCAATTTATACTTGTGTAAATAAATCAACGATACGCAGTTAAGCAAATAATAAATATAGTGTCTAAGAAAGAATATAGAGTAGTAGATATTGTAGCAATTACCATCAGTGGTCTATGTAACAACATCTAAGCATACTGAGAATTTTCAGTAAATATTTGCGAACAATCACGCTTATGTTAAACCGAATAAATAATAGTAAATTGAAGTTTGTTATAATAGTACGCCATTTGTCGATTCAAAAGCCACGCTTTTCACTTGAAAATAGTATCGTGCAAATTCAACCAAGTGGTGATATTACCATCTACCTACATAACAAAGTATACGCCATCAAACAGCACAATGGAAAGTAGAGTTACTGTAGAAACCAAGTATATAACTTTGAAACGACTGCTTTAATGTATTTTCTAAGAATCTTGTGAAGAAGTTTAAACTGCAAAACGCGTTACTCTATTTTCTTTTAAAGTCAATAAACTCGCTGTTACCGGCTTCTGAATTTCATATCTTCCACTGGTATGAGGATATTTAAACGTCTCTTATTATGCTACGTCTCTTAAAGCGTAAGTCTTAACAGTAAGTTAGTAGACGCTTTTAATAAAATCAATTTGATAAATGTATAAGCGTCAGCTACTGTGGATTTCAATGCGCGTGTGTCCTACAACATGAATTTTGTTTTCGAAAGCGAGACTCCAATAAGAAGATACTTATTAAAAAGTGAACAAGTTATTACAAATCGAATACAACTGTAATACAACTAAGTTCAGTAGTACAAGTTATATTGTTCAGCAATGACAAGATCTTTTTGTGTCAATTGTCGTTTTTATACTATTATCATGATAGTGAAAGTAAAGTAAAAAGCGCCTATGAATACTAAATAGTTTGAGGTTATCAAGAATTGATACTGGTGTAGAAAATAAAATGAATAAATGATAAAATTCTGCAGGCACGGTATTTAATCATTTTAGGATATTTTATTTAATTTTGAAATAACTCCATTCAGTTGAATTGGATCTATTATTGAACTGTGTAAAATATTGAAGCGTTCAAATGACATTGCTATTTCTAAATTATTGACCAAATTTTGCATTGAATGTAAGTGTGTCATTAGGCTATCAAAATACTTGAAAATAAAAATGTCTTTCCAAAACAATGACTTTAATGAGTCCTGATCTTATATTATTCAATTGATTTCGCTACAGTAACTGATTTTCATGTAAGGTATTAAAATTGTGCCCGCAGATATTTGTCATTTCTTGTAACGCATTTTTGGGAGTCTAATTCGTTGTGTACCTTTTTCGTATTACTTATTAATAAATTAAATTAACAATTTATGAGTTGCTCATCTTCGGAAACTAACGTACCGAACAGCCACTTTGATTGCTTACCCATACCGTTTATTAATCCTTATTCTAAAATTGTGAGAAAATGTATTCAATTTAATTGTGAAAATTGATGTTTAGGATAATACATTTGAAATTTAATTTTTTGATATAACGTTCTCTAAAGATTTTAGATCGGTTTTAATTCTTTTCGAGGATTTTTCGGGATACATTAAGTTTACATGATATAAGAAAGTGTGTTTTTGTGAATTTTTGGTAAACAGTAAAGTTTTGGCATTTCAGGATTTGAAATTGTCAATTTTAATTTTAGTGTGGGCGAAATTAGATTTGGACATTCTTTCGAAACAGACTCTGTTGATTTAATCATTTTATTTAAAGAAAATTCATTTTACGTTTTTTGACTATTGGACCCTAATTTCGCCCACTCTAAAATTAAAATTGACAATTTCAAATCCTGAAATGCCAAAACTTTACTGTTTACCAAAAATTCACAAAAATAATAAATCGATGAGACCAATAGTTTCAGGTATCAACTCACCGACTTACTATTTATCACGATGGCTCTCAAATGAATTTAAGAATTTAAAGTTTAACAGTTTGTCTGTACAAAACTCTTTAGAGTTTATTAATAAAGTAAAAAATATCACATTAGAAGAGAACGAAATCTTAATTTTATTTGATGTCAGTTCATTATTCCCTAGTGTTCCAATATCACATACTTTAACATATTTAAAGGATGTTCTTATAGATAGTGATATTGATGATGATAAAGTCGATGATTATATCAAGCTTGTTTCGCATTGCATGTCCCAGAACTGTTTTCAATTCAACAAGTTGTACGAACAACATGAAGGCACTGCAATGGCAAATAGCCTATCACTTTTCATAGCAAATTTAGTTGTCTCGCTTTGAGACCGAGTTAAAAGCTTCCCAAGAATATGGTTAAGGTACGTGAATGATATTTTTGCAGTTTTTGACACTACTAAATCGAATGTTGATGATTTTTTTAAAAAATTGAATTCAAAATTTCAAAGCACAAAATTTACGTATGAACTAGAGAATAATGGACAATTACCCTGTTTAGATACATTAGTAATTAGAAATGGTAATAAACTGGAATTTGACATTTATAGAAAAGAAACCAATGTAAATCGCTTTATTTTGTCTTCCTCCAATCATAGCATACAACATAAATTGGCTTCATTTAACTTTCTAATTAATAGATTATTGAATTTCCCTTTAAATAAAAACACATTTAATAAGGAATTTGCTCTTATCAAGCAAGTAGCAAATTATAATGGTTTCTCTTCGGATATTATAATATTTTTAAAAAGTAAAAATAGAATTAACATCCGTAAATCAACACCTTTGCAATCGACCACCTCTAACGATAATGTTAAATATGTTCAACTTCCGTTTCACAAAACCACAAAGGGTCTTGATAAAATATTCAAACAGATTAGTTTCAATATTGCTTTCAGTAACACTAATAAAATTAAAGATTTGTTAGGTAACCAAAAAGACAAGGTGGAAAAATTGCAAAAGTCTGGGATTTACGAAATTAGTTGTTCAGGGCCAGGGTGTTTTCAAAATAATATTGGTCAGACCAAGAGAAATATAACAACAAGATTTAAAGAGCACATTGCTCACTTCAAATATGGTAAATAAGAAAGGTCTCAGGTCGCCAAACATATTTTTGAAACCAGCCACCCCGTTAAACTAGAAAATGTTAAATTGTTAATAGCGGTACCAACGTTTTCCTTCTTAAATGCTTATGAATTGATTAAAATTGTTAAACATAAAAGACCCCTCTTAAACACTGATAAAGGGCCCATAGAACCATCTGCCTTGCTTTCCCTATTAGTCAACAACCAATGAGAAAGCAAGAATGATTTGGTTTCGTTTCAGCAGATTTAGATTTAGTATAAACTAAGTAGATTTTAGTTATAACATCACAATTCACTTGTTTGTTGTGGAGAACACCAGCCTGCGGGTGAGGGGAATATCCTCGATAGTGTTTAAAGCAACATCCTAGTAAATTGTATGTTGGGAAGGTTCACTTCAGCCTAAGTGGTGAGGATAATATCCTCTGAAGTATTCTGGAACAACTAATTATTAGTTAAAAATTCCTACTGATCATGACCACATAGTGGTCGAAATACGTATCTATTAATTTAAATATTTTTTATGGTTAAGGGTTTATGTTCATTTTCATTTAAATCGTGCCACAGTGTTCCTATAGATTATTATTTTTTCTCTAGTTATTTGAATAAGTGTGTTTTCTATGAAACTGTGCTTAGAGCTTTTATAGGATAATAATGCGTGTCAGCATTTCGATATTTTCATGAGGTTTGGTATTTTTCAATGAAAGAATTGTTTCTGCTAAAGTGGAATAAAATCAATTTATTGGGCTGTGTATAATGAATTTATATATTACACACCTGGCATAATCCTAAATAACTTTGTTTTTTAATTCGCGTCCGTTGTCTGTGATTATTTTTCTAGAGATGCCATAGTGATCGAAGAATTTTTCAAGTTTTATTTGTATTTCTTCAGATGTTAATGATATTGCTACGTATGGTTGTTCAAATTTGGATAGACCTTCAATTATTTTTACGAGGTATTATCCCTGTTTTGTATGTATCAGCATGAGGGCATTCAAACGATTCGTATCCAATGGAGTTTGCTTTGAATATTAATTAATTGGGATGCCTCTCATATTTAGTCTCTTGCTATATTTTGCATGAATTTATGTAATTTCGTATATCATGATCTAGTTTAGACCAATAATAAATTTTCGTGGTGGATTTTAAATTTACTTGAATTCTGCGTTGCGACGTTTTTGTCTAGCGATATTTTAACGATAACTCTATTTGAAGTAACAACAGTTCTTTATTTTCAGCCCTAATTATACAAACCTTCTCAACAACTAGTAGCTACAATGGAATTCTCCAAGAGCTCTCATAATTATTTACTTTCCGAAATAATCACTAACAGTGCACGTATTATCTTCTTATTACTACGATTCCGATCTTCTAAAATACTATAGAAGCACTACAATCAACTATCCAAGCACTAATTACTAATTTATATTATCACTACAATAATTTATTTCAACACTTTAGTAATTTATATCAACAGTGATTTACATCACACCCTTTAAAGCTTTAAACTAGGACATACCGCAAACAAAGCTTTAACCGGAACATGTATTGTGATCCATGTTGCAATTAGAACCGAACTGGAGAACCCACTACGGCAATTATGAGCACATTCAAAGACTTATAGATTATTCTAAAACATACCAGAAATTATACCAATGACATTCTCAACTGTATTCTAACGTTTCTTCTAACGGATCATGCCGGACTTAACAAAAAGCAAACAATTGACACCATTTTTATGTTAATACGAACAATTTCAAAAACGAATGAAGGCCCATCTATAACTTCTAAGTCCTACAGGTAAGTTCTACTACCGGATCTAACGGCTTTTTCGCCGGATCATACCGGATCTAAGAAAAAGCAATCCTCTGACGCCATTTTGAATTGTAAACAACTGTTTGTTTAATAATTTTTCCGAATATGTGAAGTTAACTCACAAACAATTTTAAATTTCTATTGGTGATTACCCTCAGCGGATCTAACGTTATTTTCACCAGATATTACCGGATTTTAGTAAAAGCAATCTATTGATATCATTTTTATGTTAATACTGACAATTTCAAACAAGTGTGAAGTTGGCCCACCTGTTACGTAATTCGTGGCAGTCCCTGTTCGGGCGCCAAATTTATGCTACGTTGGCTCGTAGCCGTGCGTAACACAAGGAAAATCAAAGAAATGACCGGGCTCAATCGGAGATTAGGGGGGGTTATAGAAAGCAGACCAACATATAATGTACGCGGCTGTAAGGAATTAGTAACAATACCTGCAATAAAAATAGTTAAGCAAACCTGAAATAAAAGAAAAAGATTAAGCATAAATTGTTCAGTACTTTGTAGAATGAAAAAAAAAACTGTTGGGATAATCTATATAATATAACAACGGTAAAAGCAATACAAAAATTTTTAGTATAAAGTGAGGTAATATTGGGGAGTAGCAGAAACGTTTCCTCACACACCAATTAAACATAAATCAGACAAAATGTTAACAAAAGATAAATAGGTAAGACACAATTGATATGAGTAATTCAATAGTATTGATTTTTCTTTCTTTTTTTTTTCTTATGTTTTAAAATAGCATGCAAGTCTATTGAAAAAGGTATCAGAACGACAAAGCTATGGCAAAGCAACGGATAGATATTTAAAGTAATAACAAGTAGGAAATAGTTCAACTTACAAAAAGGTCCTTCAGTAACGCTTCCTTGCAATGGAAGTGTGGGATTCACGATGTCCTGCACTAACAAAGCACTTCACCCTTGACTGTGAGGGTGTTGATGGAACTTATCACACGTTACACTAATCACACCTACGTATTTCACTGGTGTTAGCAGCAGACATTATCATGCTGATGGAACTACATCATCATCATTTTGTTTTCGACCTTACTTAAGGTCGGTTTGACGCAGCTCTAACTTCTTTTCTAATATGTGCTAATCTAAAAAGCTCTATATATCCTTCACAACCTAAATTTCGAATGATTTGACTAATATAGTTTGGTCTAGGTCTTCCTATATCCTTCTATCTTTTTCCTATCCAGCTGACTCTACATAGATATTAGCAACCTGATGGTTGTTAAAGAAATCTAACATGTTTACATGATTACCATTTATAAGGAAATGAAAAATAACCTGGTTATCCGCTTCAAAAAGGAAAAGTGTTAAATTATATGTTATGGTAAGGCTTAAGCAACGAATCGCTACCAACATGCCAGACCGCTAACTAATTGTGAGTTATGTCCTGGTGACATTTAGTTAACTGATTTTTATTATTTTTTTTTGTTTTCGAATTTACTTAAAGTCGGTTTGACGCAGCTCTAAATTCTTTTCTATTCTGAGCTAGTCTAAAAAGGTCTACATACCCTTCACAACCTAAATCTCTAATAATTTGACTAATATAGCTTTGTCTAGGCCTTCCTACTCTATTTTTATTTGGTAGTCTATAATCTAAGACTTTACTAAATAGTCCCTCATGTCTTAACTGGTGCCCTATCATTCTATCACTCCTGACCTTCAATTGTTTCCACATACAGGGATCCTCACCTATCCTTCTATAAACTTCCTCGTTTGTTACTCTATCTGTCCAACTAATCTTTAACATTCTCCTATAACACCAAGTTTCAAAAGCTTCTATCTTTTTCTTATCTACTTCTTTAATTGTCCAAGTCTCACTACCGTATAGTAGAACGCTCCATACGTACGACTTTAAGAAACTTTTTCTATTATCTAAACTAATACTATTAGCTATTAGTAAGTTTTTCTTTTTTAAAAACATTTTTCTTGCTTGAGCTATTCTAGCTACTATATCCCTTCTGCTACGTCCATCCTTTGTAATTATACTACCTAAATAGCAAAATTCATCTACTTCCTCTAACTCGGTATTACCTATTTTTAATTTTGGTTTAGAACTAGGCTGTAACTCACTTGTCATTATCTTTGTCTTTACTGAGTTAATTCTCATACTATAGTTACTCCGTAGTATCTCATCTAAAATATTTAAAAACTCTCCTAACTCTTTTCTAGACTCTGCTATAATGGCTATATCATCTGCAAAACGTAACATGTCTATTTTCTGTCCCTGTACACTAATACCTATCTCTTTTCTCTCTCTGGCTAAGTTTAAAGCTTTCTCAATATAAACATTAAAAATCAAGGTAGACAGTATACAACCCTGCCTAACACCATTTCTAATCTTAGCTTCCTTATCTATTTCATCAAATCTAATTACTACGCTTTGGTTTTTATATAGACTGTAAATAATTTTTCTATCCCTATGAGAGATTCCTATTTTTTGCAAAACCCTGAACATAACAATCCAATTAACCCTATCAAATGCTTTTTTCTAAATCTACAAACGCGAAATGAGTCTTTTTATTTTTTTGTAACCTTTTTTCGATAATTACCCTAATCATTAGTATCGGTTCTCTAGTCCCTCTGTCTTTACGAAAACCATAGCATTGATAAATTTCTTGTTAATTCTATTTCCCGAGACAATAATTCCGAGATATTTTGTAGCACTAGTTTAATTTCAACTGGGACCAAAAGTATATTATTTTCAGAAACGTCCAAAAATCAGTGAGAAACTTCAACCAATACCTTTGTAAACCGGCAATCTGTTATATTTCGCAAATAACAAAATTTGCGCAAGCAATGATCTATTTTAGGTTTTTTGTGGTTAGAAAATACAGACACTACAGTAGCAACTGTATTTAAACAATCCAAAGTATGCACTACTCTGATAAGAAAAGGACCCTCGACTAGATCGCACACACAGTTTAAAAATATCTAAAGACAAAGCAACTAAGAAAACAACAACGAGTAAAGCACGTGTATCACTAAAGTACGTCCGTCAAATGTTCTTAAAACATTTATCTCACAAGAAAATCAATCCTTTGACGCCATGTTGAAGTGTGAACCCATTTTTTAAATAATTTTGCCAAATACGCGATGTTTAAATTTCAACAGCTGATCATACCGGACCTAACAAAAAATAATTTTCGTACAGCACTTTAAAATGTAAACCCATTTATTTAATAGTTTTCCCAAATATGTAAAGTTAGTCCACCCACTATCTTTCAATATAGTGGGGAAAAATGATGACAGCTAAAGTGATAATATTATCGATTGATTTGATTTAATGCTTTTTTCACTTAGGCTTCATTTTAGTAGTAACTCACCAATTTAATGTTAGGAAATTAGGATTTCTTTTAAGGAAAGTATATTTGTATTTATATTGCAATATTTAATGTCAATAGAGAATAACTGTAGGTTGAATTATATTTGCATTTACTTATTAACTAGATAAAAATTAAGTAATTGTGAAAGAATATCCAGGCACCCCAGTGATAGAGTCTTATTTGAAGGAACCACTTTATTTTCAAAATTTCTTTGTTGTGCAAAACTTAATGAGTGGTTTTAAGGTGTTATACAAAAGGTAACGTATAATGTGATGCATTTAGGAAACCAAACGCAAAGAAGACGTAACCGAAAAACAGTTTCTCGTATAGGAATAATACCGAAAGGGATTGCTGGGACAAGGCGATTTAGCGCCCTTTAATTATAATAACAAAAAGCCTTTTAAGATAAGTAAATATTGTAACGTAGTTTGTTTGTATTTCATTCATTTTAAATGTACATATTTTTATTATTCTTATTATTTGTTACACACCACTGTAGTTAACCGGTACACTCTTAAATCCTTTTTCTAATAATTTTTTAACCGAGTTGGCATTTGTGGCTGAGGTGAGTTGAACTTATGATAACCAGTATACTGCAAGTTAGAGCTACTATTCAAATCTTCGAACAATAGGCCAGAGTCCCGGTTTGTCGGTTTTAATGTTAATCGACTACATTCTTTAATCAAGAACACTACAAACCTAATCTGTTAGTAAATGGAATAGCAATTTAGAAGAGTATTTTGAAGAAGCAAAATGTAATATGTTGCAGAATTTGTTTCTGATAGTTTTGATGTCGCGAACAATGGTGGATAACCACAACTTCTTTTTTTTATTTGCTCCAGTAAAATACTAGATTATTTTACGTGAAGATGTTTAAATTTTTCAATCTCAGTTCCTCATAATTTAAATCTTTGTAATCATATGTATTTTTTTCCAATCCTACATTAATTGTTGCAATAAATGCCGTTGTCAAATAATCAGTAGAAGTGACCTTAACAAGATATACTAGCACAGTCTTTGCTTGTTGTCGAAAATCACATCTTCCACATCGATAACATATAAATAGGACAGCAAAGATTGGTAACCTGGTCGGAAGAATAACAGACTTTGGTCCTATGGACTCCTTTGCATGAAGAGTTTGGTTTATGAAACTCCTGTTGCGTTCCAAGAACGCTTTTATCTAACATTATGGTCACAGCATAAAAATTGAAAAACGCATGGTTTTACAAAGCGAATAGTGCAACACAAATTGAAGGATGTAACATTCCGTAGAAGTGTTTATAATCATATTTCATTTTAATAGTTTCTGTGTTAGTAAATCTTACAAATATGGTTAGGTTTATTTCCTTACAATTTTTAGATTATACGCAAAACGCATATTTTTATCTTACATTGTTTATATTCAAAGATTGTCAAGCTTATTATGGCGGTTGTAAGATCAGAAATGATAGTATAGTTACTTTGTATTCTAAATATTGTAGTTTTATGATTCATCTATGTTGATTAACAATGTATAACGTTGGCGCCTATAACCTTATTTTATTGGAATGAAACGGTCTCACACGCAAAATGATGTAGACTTAGAAAATAAAAACTCCTTCCTCTGATTCTAGTTAGTGTTTTATTTGTCCGAATTCTGTCGAAGATATTTTCGTCGTATATGATGGGAAGATAACTTTTTTTGATGAGCACTTCGTGATTACCATCGAAATACTTAACATTGTTACGGCTATCCGTGTGAAAAAGAAAGTAGTAAAGTAAGCAACACAAGCAACCCGCACCGAGTACTGCAACAAAAAAAGAATAAAAAAAGAATACCGTGCTAGCTAAAAAGTGTAAAGTAGGGTGGGACAAAAAGAAAAAGAAAGGGAATTTCAAGAAGGAATTTTATTAACAAATCTCTAGTACAAGAAACATGGTACCAAAAGAACATTTACAAACTACAAAATTTAAAAGAAAATGATACAAAAAGTCAATTGGCATAGAAAACAGCATTCACCCAAAATATATCCCGAAGCATTTACACAATCTAAACATCTACGCAATAATAATTTCAAAAGAATAATGTCTACCCTTAATTAACTGCCTATAACTAAATTTTAGGCTGTTTTAATAAATTTAAGAAACAATATCCAGAACTGTTTTAAGTTGTGTGGTTACCCAATTTTAAATATTAATAAAAAGTTTGTACTAATAATTTATCGCAAAAATAATGTATTGTCTTCTTTAATTCCCTATAAATAAATTTTGAGGTCAGTTCTAATATGTACATAAACAAAAATTAAGAAATAATATATAATAGACTGTGTTCAGTCCTTGAGTTACCAAGATTCTTAAATGTTAATAGAAAAGAATTATGTGCTTACAATAAAAGGAGACCCTACATAAGCTGAAATGTAGTTCCGCCATAAGTGCTCTTGGAGTATGTAGTAATATCACGCTTTAAAAAAAATTGTATAAAAAGGAATTTTATAGCCAGTTCAACCTCGTCACCGAAATATCTCAAGTTGTGTAATGAGTAATCTGAAAATTTCAAGCCCAATTCTTCCCGAGGGAAGCCATCAAATCGTCGTAGAGAAGAAATACCAATCCACGTGAAAGTAACTTGGCGCCAATTGCAATAAATGATTTAGTTGTTAGACAAATTCCATCCCTGAGAGGAACAACTTCGTACAAAAGATTTTTCAGAACCCTGCGATACAAATCCGCTAACTGTACGAGCCCACTGCATTTCAAGTACTCGTTTAACGGCGATTACACAAATTTATATATCTCCAATCAACATTGCAATATGTTACCACTGTCCTTCATTGAAATAAAGTTTCAAACGAACAACAAATTAGTAAACGCCGTTATCGTCGTATAGAAAAACTGTATCTTTGGCACTTTGCATGTCTGTCTAGACAACAAGCTGAGTACAACGAAGTCAAAACTCGATTACGTTCCCAGTTCATGTTCCTTATTTAACCGGAATTTTATACCATCTTCGCGTAAAATGCGAGTGCGTATGTTATTTAGTAAACATTGCACAATTATATGCGTCCTTGTTAAAGGACACAAAATATCTCAACTTTACGCAAAGAAAATACGTCAAGAACTCATTCGCGGTACCCGTAGAACATCACGCAAAACAATTCAGTTCTGTTTTTTGCGAGGAAGATGCACACAATAATCTATCAATCCGACGGGTAACCTTTTTCCAAAACATTTTCGGTCGATAAATAACCACACGAAAGATATTTCTTAAAACACATCTGCTGATAAGAGAACAACATAGCGAACTACGATCAATAAATGGAGAATCCCACGTTTACTTAATGGCTCTAAAACGCTCTAAGAAACACGAAAATATCACAACGTTGTAACTAGGTAAGAAATATCCGCAACAGAACTCGTAGAATCATGAATTAGGTGTAGGATTAGTGGTGCATCTTTCGCAATAAAATTGTAGAAATTTAACGTATCAATTATTAATTTATGTACAGGTAGCGCAGCGAAAATAACCTTTTAGAAACACGTACATAGACTAATTGTAAAATTTCCGAAAACAAATGTTATTAAAATTGAATACCATGTTATAAACTTAATACAATATTTCCCAAGCAAATGTTTAATAAATAAATACGAGATTTAAGGCTATAAACCAAAATAAAACATTTAAAATATTTAAATTTATAACTGAATATTTAATACAAATTCTGCAGGATGATAAATAAACAATCGTTTAAATTGAACGGTAGTAGTACTTTCTAATAATCATGCAAATTCACCGTGAATAAAATAAGGGATATGAAATTTAATTACATAAAAACGAAAATATTTACCTACTGGAACGGCACGCAACAACAAGCAAACTTGAGTAGGTACAGTTAACTTTGATAATACGGTATCGAACTGATTAATATGTTTACTCAATGAAATATGGAAAACAATCCAATCAGGTTAGTTACTTTTAATTTAAGATCAAATGTATTTCCATAAATTGACTAATTCAATTTCAAAATAAACATGTTAATCAAGAATGTCTAGCTTTTCTCCAAACTCCAAAAGTTAGTTAAAACAAATTGAGTCCAGGAAATAATGGCTTTAAGTTGTTTCCGAGGTATCTACAGTCAAAAATCACTCATCAGGTATTTGTAATAAACTCTTTGAAATTATAACACACAGTAACCCTAAATAAATCAACATTTTTAATCAATTGCATAAATTTATGAAGGTACCCATAATATGTTGTTGTTATTAGTTTAAGAATTTAGCAAATAATTTTGTTCTCCTAAAACGTTTTCCATCATTCTAAGTACTTTTTGATATATTTGGTTTTCTTTGTTTATAAATGTTTATATGTACTTATACAACTAATATAAAGGTAATAGTTCACCCTTGATGTAATAAAATACATTGCAATTACCTAGAGGCGTGATTAATATTCAGGTAATTTAACATTTGATTTTATAAACTTTCCTGTTCGGTTAGCATTTTTTTAATTGGTGTACTATT
This sequence comes from Platerodrilus igneus, assembly GCA_036346225.1. Lineage (NCBI taxonomy): Eukaryota > Metazoa > Arthropoda > Insecta > Coleoptera > Lycidae > Platerodrilus > Platerodrilus igneus. The sequence continues at coordinate 555,635 of JARFIW010001146.1, forward strand.
GTTTATATTATTAACGTTTATTTTATTGTGGTTTTGGCGTTAGTGTACTCGATTATTTCTCGAATGAGTTTTAGGTCAGAGTCATTTTCTTGTTCTCGGATTTTGGCACCCTCTTGTTTTTGCTGCTAGGATTTTTCCCTAGAAATCCCCTTATTTTGAGAATAGGTAGCGTTTAAGGTATTTCACAAATAAGACTGGTATTTAACACGTTAGCGTTTCGGGACCCTCTTCAAATACTTACTTATACCACCCTTTCCACTGAGTTAGTCAGTAACCATTCTTGTTAGTAAAATCGACTTTTTCAGTACTTTATCGGAATACAAAATTTTAGTAAGGTTCTTTATCGAGTTTTCTTTCCAGATTACTGGCTAGAATTTCGGGGAGCCAAAAACGTACCTGACAATGTGTTGAACATGATTTTTACAGTTACTAAAGTTTTTTACAAATACATGTAATGTTACTTGCATACTAGATTGTCCATTGTGAATATTACTGCTACGTCTAATCCTCGTTTAAAAATAGTACGTTGATGTATTTTTTTAATATTGTTCTGACATTTTATTCCACACATTCCCCAAAAATCAGTAACCCATATTCTCCTTAATACCTTGAATCGATTGACTCTTTTACTAGAAATTGTTTATTACGCGAGTTACATATCCCCCAAATTAATATATATGTATATTCAAATGCAATTATTAAAACTTAAGAAATAGGTGTTACATTGTATAATTGAAGGACATATTACAAAAAGTTAATAAAAGTTCATAAGCATACGTGAGAAAGGAAGCAACTACTTTGTATTCCAAACTTAACATAATAATGCAGGTGCAGGTCACAATAAGTTATAAGACAGCAATTGTTAGAATAAAGATTACTAAGAGGTAATACAATGTATTTATCAAGAAGTAGCAGACATGAGATCTGCATTTCCCACAAAACGATGCGAAGGCAGGGATAGCATAAATACCCTGAGGAGCCCAAGATGGCCAGTCAGTCTTGAACTTCACAACTTTAACATTGTTGGTAGTTTATACTACTTATCATAATTTTTAATTATTAATTATTGATTAAGTAACTTTAAGCATTTTGTCAAATTTCAAATAGTTTAGTAAATATAAACGTTTGAGTAATTGTAACAAAGAAAGAAGTCATTTTTGTAATTGTTTAATTGAAAATAAAAATTGATAGAAGAGCTTTTGGCAAACGAAACTTTAAAAAGAACCTCCCAAAAGCTCAAAACCTATCTGGCGCAATCGATTATAGAATTCCAGAAAGGCGTTAGCAAATCAAAAATCGAGGAACTGATGTACAGAAAACCAACCAATTGGACGAAGTACAAAAATCGACCGATCTTAATAAAAAGAAAGACTAATGGAACTGGCAATCAAACTCTTGTAAGTACCATAAGTTCATTTCCTAACCATTTTTAATTGCATATTAATATAAGCTAGTAAGGAGCAAGAGAATTTTATATACGCATTTATATGTACAAGTTATTACCACAATTTTATTATTATTAGCAAAAGAATTTATTCAGGAAAGCTTTATTGTATAATTATAACACAGTTCTTTGTACCATTTTATTACAATAATTATTACTAAAAGAATTTATTCAGAAAAACTTGATTCTCATCACATTCATAATCTCTTTATCAAGGTTTATAATTAAACACATTTTACGTATTTTATTAGTCTTGCAACAATTTAATGAAACAATCATTCAGCAAAGTCTGAAACCGATGTAGTTATAACCAAGGTTATTGTAATTACTCGCAATATATATGTAACGATAAGTGACTCTTTAAGTAAGTTTTATACAAACTTTACTTTATAAAGATGAATTCTGGAAACATGAAACTATACCTAAATTTAATTTCAATATGCGGCGGTAACCAAGCGTTCTTAGGCATTTTCATTACTGCGTGTAAAACATTTTTAAAGTCATTTTACAAACAAGGTGACGTTGAACTCATTGTTTGGCTTTTACGCTTGATTTTAAGCAAATTAAGCGGAAGAGCTTTGACCCTTATTACAAGTCGCGATGACCTCACAAAATGAGACAATCACAAACGGCTATTAATAGCATATTTTGGAGACCAACGTAATATGAAATGTCTTATCAGAAATTTAATAAATTTACGAATGGAAACCAATCAATCACCGTATCAATTCGGTACGAGATGTCAGGGCGTACTAAGTTTAATATTAACCAAACGGAAAACGAGCAAAACATACAATTAATAAAGACAAAGAAGTACGACAAAATGGCATTAGACACCTACATCAACGCGTTACTCGAACGGTTATCGGATAAAATAAGATTTCAACTTCCCCAAAATTTAGAGGAAGCAATGAACTTGATTATAGAGGAAAAAAACGTAATGTACTACAGAAATAGAATCTATAATCCTAATGCAAATAAAAATTACTCACCGACGAAAACGATAGAAGCCACGAAACAAATACCAACACTACTGAAATTTACACCATTTAACGCACAATTGAATCAACCAAGAATTAACAATCCAAACTTTAATAACACAGATTTCAACAACCAATTTCGACAATTTCCAAAGCAAACAGTAAATTCAAATTTTATAAAACTCTCATTTACACTAAGGTTTAATCAAAACGTAAATCGAACAGGGCAAACATTTGGCGCAAATTCAAACAAAACACACCCATTACGAGTAACAACTACAACCAGAATAATTATTACAAACCAACTCCTATGGACACTTCATCTGGTAACACTAGACAAAATACAAAAATATCGCAAATCGGACCTGAACATACACAAAAACGAAATTTCACTTCTGAGGAACTATTACACCAAGCAGTAGAAGATTTTAATAATCAAGACACAGATAATTGTGCAAACCTAAGTAGAGACGATAAAACAAATCATTCAGAAAATTACGAATGCAATAACCCTTATGAAACTTATAACGAGGATGATGAAGAAAGTGCGTGCTCAAGTTTTCAGTTGGACAGATTCAAATACGACCAAACATAATAAATTTAAATAACATTAATCAACAAATCTTACCCTACATAGAATAAATACCTCACGCGGAACTTAAATTATTAATCGACACAGGATCTTCAAAAACTTTAATTAGCAAAAAACCGTACAGAAACACAATTAGAAAGAAAACCTTTTAAAATCAAAGCAGCACACAAAACGACGTTACACCAATTTATAGTAAACACACCGTTACCCAAAACTTTCAATGTAAAAATGAAGCATAAATTTTGCATCTTCGAATTTACCGACAAACACGGCGGATTAATAGACATGGATCTTCTAAGAAAACTAGGAGCAAATATTGATATAAAAAACCGATTATAAAGAACTAAACACAAACAGATTCCAATTAAATTTCAAAACAGTAACTATCAAACCGATCAAAAATACACAACCGAACCCTGGACGGAAAAACAAATAAAAACATTAGTAAACTCGAAACACGACATAGGAATTATAAATCACGTATCATTTCAACCAGGAGTAGAGACACCCACCGCGTTAGTACAAATAAAATACAATTACGCCACTACGACAATTTTAAACTCAAACGATTACCCCATAGAAGTATCATTAATAAAACTCATAAATGCAGAAGAAGTGAACTTCAACGAGATGGAAACCGATGAAGATTCAGAAAGCATTTCTAACCCTATAGGAAAATATAGTTAACATTCGTTTTAATGATGATATTAGTGACGAAGAGGAGAAAGCAATTAAAGACATGTTTTGAATACCGATATATATTCCATTGTGAAGGGATACCTTTAACTTTCGCCAACACAGTCAAACATTGAGCTGACAGATGATAGACCAATTTTCACCAAAGCATATGGACTACCTCCAGCAAGCCAAGAAGAAAACAGATAGACAGGTAGCAGACCTATTGAAGCGAGATATCATTCAACATTCAAATTCACCATGGAGCAGCCCCGTATTAATATTATACCAAAAAAAACTAGATGCCTCAGGTAATCGCAAATATCGAACGATTATCGATTACAGAAAACTAAACGAGAAGACTGTAGACGACAAAGTATTCACTACCCAAACTTACAGAAATTTTAGATAAACTAGAAAAGTGTCAATATTTTTCGACATTAGACCTCACCTCAGAATACCACCAAGTGGAAATTGAAGAGAGAGACACAACCAAAACAGCTTTCAGTACACCCAGAGGAAATTATGATTACAAATACATGCCGTTTGGATTAAGGAATGCACCCACTACTTTTCAGGAAGTTATTGACAGTATTCTAAGAGCAATACACAACGAAAAATGTCTTGTGTACCAGGACGATATAATCGTATATTCAACATCACTCCTAGACCACATCGAAAGATTAAGAGATGTTTTTGAACGTTTAGGAAAAGCCCACTTTAAGGTTCAAATAGACAAAAGTGAATTCTTGCAAAAAAAAGTGGCATTTTTAGGACATATAATAACTCCACAAAGCGTTATGCCAAACCCAGACAAAACAAATGCCGTATTAAATTACCCCTTACCAAAAACGAATACAGAAATAAAAGGATTTCTAGAACTCGGTGGATATTACGGAAAATTTATCAAAGGTTACGCGCAAATAAACAAACCATTAACAGATTGTTTCAAGAAAGGTAATAAGATTGAACACACACCGGAATTCATTAAAGCAGTAGAAGAAATTAAATGCATCCTTAGGAATCACCCTAAACTAGAATACCTTGACTTTTCAAAACCAATTATATTAATAACCGACGCATCTAACGTTGCATTAGGCGCAGTATTAAGCCTAGGAAAAGTAGGTAGCGATAAACCAATCAGCTACGCATATAGAACACTAAATGGAACGGAACAAAAATATAGCACTATTGAGAAAGAACTATTAGCCATAATTTGGGCAACAAAATATTTCAGGTCATATCTTTATGGAAGAAAATTTTACATATACACCGACCATAGACCTTTAGTATGGTTATGCAAACTCAAAGAACCAAATTCAAAATTACAGAGATGGAGGATTAGATTAGAAGAATATGACTATGAAATCATATACAAAATAGAATTATATAACAATAACGCAGACGCATTGAGCAGAATACAACTCAACGCAATAGAGACAGATTCAGTTGTAGGTAACGTTAACGAAACGGAGATACAAGAACACCCAGAAGAAATAAACACCATCCATTCAACATAAAACGAAGAACCAAAACTGCAATTAAAATTCTATGCAAAGCAATCGATACAAAACCAAATCAATTTAAAATTATCGTAGTTTTAACCAACCGCGACCCTGTAAAATATACAAAAACGGACAACAGAAAAATATACCAAATTCAAATAACAAATGATGATAACGAGGAACAAATCATTAAAATTCTAAAAAAAATACACCCCCGAGAAAAACCGTTTTTATTTTTATTTCACCATAAAACATTTGTACAAAAATTTTCCGAATTATATATTAAATTATTTAATAATTTGGGATCCGAGATTATCAGATGCACACGAAAATTAATAACTTTATATGATCCAGGTGAAATAAATGATGTAATCCAAAACCAACACAAAGGTAAAACAAGCCATTGTGGAATAAACAAAACTTAGAAACAACCATAAGGGGATACTATTTTCAAGACATGAAAAAATTAACCACGGATTTTATTAACCATTGTGAATTATGTGACAAAGCAAAATACGATAGATCGCCACCAAAATACCCTTAATGTTAACCAAAACACCCGACAAATCCTTTACAAAAATTACATACGGACACTTTGGTAGTAGAAGATCAACACTTTTTATCAATCGTAGACGCATTCATCAAAGCAGGTCAAGCGATATCCATCTTTTCAAAAAGTAGCATTGATGTATCCCAAGGATTTTTACAGTACTCAACATTTTATAGTACACCCGAATCAAATGGATTAATCGAATGATTACATTTGACGTTATTAAAACAAATTAGACTTTTAAGATTAACTTACAAGAAAGAACATATTACTAATTTAATGTTATACGCCCTAATTGCTTATAACAACACAATTCATTCTTCAACTAACTTTACACCCCTCGAACTAACATTAGGACACTCAGATTCCAGCAACCCTTACGATATACACTATAATAGAGAAGTATATCAACAACACGCCAAAGACCATAAGGAAAAATTAAAAATTACTTATAATACTGTCAAAAATAAATTAGATAACTGTAAAGAACGTATCACAAAAACCCGTAACGAAAAGGCCAATATAAATAGATTTTTAGTAGGACAAACCGTGTACGAGAGGAATCTTAAAAGCAAGAAACACTAAACGTCCCCCAGAAATTTAGGTCCGTTTAAAATAAAAAAAAATCTAAGACAGAAATGTAACCGTAGTAGACAACGGAAAAACCATAAAGTACATACATTTAAAAAATTTAAGACACGGTAATTTCAGATAAACAGCCATTACCCTTGCCGTCAACCTTCACCCAGGAAGAACGGACGACAACGACATAATAGTGGAAGATATAAAAAATAACCGCGGTATACTACCAGTATGCAAAACATAATAGACTCTTGGATTTTTGCACAGAAATTTGACTTAGTCGAATTGAAACTAGAATTTTATATAATTAGAGACAATTACGACAGACTGAAACAATCAATAGGCAGAGCCAAATTCGGAAAAGAGTATGCGATAGAAATACTCAATTACAAAAACATAAGGAAAAATATCCTAATGAATACAAACAATAAATGCAATTGATTAATACCAACAGAACAAACCACAAGACAGAAACGAGGAATTATTAACCGCTTAGGTAATATAATAAAAGCTATCACAGGCAATTTAAATAACCAAGATGCCGAACGATACGACATTGCAATACGAGAATTGTTTAACAACCAGCACAATATAAAACTATTTTGAAAACCCAAATTTCCTTAACCCATTCAACCGTAGTAAAATTTAACGATACACTACGAAAATTAGTGAAGAATCAAGACAGTATAACGAACAGAATACTCTCTTGAAAGTAACATGCAAACCGCAATGCTAGGAATGCCAGACTTAATGAGATTAAACACGATATTCAATCAAATGATATCAACCCTTATTGTAATTTAATAAATTTTAGCTACACTAGAAAGTGCTGTAACATTTGCTAACCTAAATACTTTACATGCTAGTATAATAGAACCATTTGACTTATTAAACGAACTATTAGGAAATAGATCACTTATAACTCATAGTAAACTACCTTTTGAAGTAACAGAATATAACACACTCATATTTGAAAAAATAGCCATAGTCAAAGCTTATGTAAAGAATCAGGAAATTACGTTTTTAATAGAAATTTCCATTGTAGAAATTATATATTACAATTATTATCATTTGCTTGCTTTCCCCATGAAGGTTACTAGCCAATACCAAGTTATTATACCCAAAACCAAGTTTCTTTCCCTAAATGAATTAGGTACGAATACATCAATGAAAAATGCAAGGAAGTGTCACCCAGCCAATATTTATGTCAATCAATAACGACAACAGCTATTCAAACGGATAGTCCTTGTGAAGTACAATTAGTAAGATTTTCTAATTACTACGAGAATTGTGAACCAAAACCAGTACAAATTACGGAAATGAAAATTCAAAAAGTTACGGACAACAAATGGATTACTGTATTTCCCCAGGAAGTAATAGCAACTGCCAAGTGCAACCAAGACAAGAACAGTTTAGCCCTAATCGGATGCAAAGTAATCACCATAAAAGAAGATTGTTATTTAAAATTAAAAAGTGAAATTATTAGAGTTTATCAAAACTCAACAGTGACGAAGAAATTCACAAATCTAACCGAACTACAGTTCAAGATTCCTTAGACCAAATAAAACAAACTCATCAAGAAACCGATGCAACTAGAACACCAAGACCTAGACGATCTCAACCACGCCGTAAAATTAATGGACACTTATAAGGAACACTTAAGTGAGTTAAAAGTACCAAAATTACATTACGACAATATCAGTGCTTGGACAATTTTATTAATCATTGTAATAATTTTAATAACTATATATGTATTTAATAAAATGTACCTCAGATATAAGAACAAGGAAATTACAAATGAAACTTTAGGGACAATGAGTTTTAAAAATTACTACGACCTTTAGTCTTTATCTGAGTCGGGGGAAGTTGTATATACCCCAAATTAATCTATATGTATATTCAAATACAATTATTAAAACTTTAGAAATAGATGCTACATTGTATAATTGAAGGACACATTATAAAGGGTTAATAAGCGTTTATAAGCATACGTGAGAAAGGAAGCAACTACTTTGTATTCCACACGTAACATTATACTGCATGGGCAGGTCACAATAGGTTATAAGACAGCAATTGTTAAAATTAAGATTACTAAGAAGTAATACAATGTATTTATCAAAAAGTAGCAGACATGAGATCTGCATTTCCCACAAGACGATGCGAAGGCAGGGATAGCATAAATACCCTGAGAAGTCCAAAGTGGTCAGTCAGTCTCGAACTTCACAACTTTAACATTGTTCATAGTTCATGATACTCATCATAATTTTTAATTATTAATTATTGATTAAGTAACTTCAAGCATTGTGTCAAATTTCAAATAGTTTAGTAAATATAAACGGTTGAGTAATTGTAACAAAGAAAGAAGTGATTTTTGTAATTGTTTAATTGACAATAAAAATTGATAGAGGAGTTTTTGGCGAACTTTTTAAATGGAAGCTCCTAAAGGCCCAAACCTATCGCGCGCCGATGTAAAAAGTAATTCTAATTTCGTGAGAAGTATAACTAACAAAGCTTTTTTAAATCTGCAGCTGGCTAGTACTTGTATAATTATTTATATATTTAGCAAGCGAATATGTAGTTAAGTTAAGTTGTCAGACCTGTGATTATTTACAGTCATTGAGTTCTATTTGAGTTTTAGATGAAACTTTCTGAGAGCTGTCTATGATTTATTCCAACAACCACATTTTGTGAAATTGTCGCGTCGCGCAGGTGTTACAAATTAACATTAAGAAGCTAAAATAAATTATCATCAAGAGAATAGCATATTACAGGTACAGGTGTGCAGGAGCTTAGCTGCGGTGCTAATAATACATTGCCTATGTATACTAGGCAACTAATGAGGATAGTGCGGATTGTTCTGGAACAGTAAAACTAATTTTAACAGCAATGAGTTTCATCTTCAAGCTTAGAATTGGCTAGCAGAGGCTTTTTTTATATAGTTAATTAAACCAGCGCTCTTAATCTGTAACTTATGCTGGGAATTTTTTCTATATTTTAGCTTTTACCATCTTTTACTATGGAACCTAATGCAGTTACGTAATATTGATATATATATATATATATATATATATATATATATATATATATATGTATTTAAAAACTCTACTGCCTCTGAATCGGAGCTTATGGGTATTGAAATTCTACTAATTTGATAAATCATCGTATGACGAATCGCGTGTAAAAGAGATAATAGTTATAATTTTTAAAGTTGTCTAAAATTCTCCCAGCCCTTTCTTACTCTATGATATATTATGTCCAAAAGCGTTACAATTTTCTAGAACGAATAATTTTATTTCATCAAATGCATAAATTTTGTGATATAAAAGAGTGCCATATTTACAGAAGTTAACCGAGTTATTCCATACCAATAAAAAACAAGAACTTGGAAATGTTTTGATAGTATAGGCATTTTTGCTTAAAAGAATTTAGTAAATTTTACAAACTATTGTCGTTCTTAGATTATGTATAGGCTTTTCTTACTTAACCTTACCATTAGCAACTATTAAGTAATTCATATCTATCAGTAACAAGGGCCGTAGCTACTGGAGGGGGGCTTAAAGTTTAGTCAGTCGGCAAAACTAATCTTCAGTTGACACATGTACCATTTATTATGCGTGTATTTAAAACCGTGTATAAGCGGCGCGAGGCGTTGCGGGACCTTGTGCGGAATTAGATTTGCGAAGCCCACTTATACGGGGGGGGGAGGAATTAAATATCCTCAGGCGGGAGGGTTCAGAGCCCTCCTTCGGAAAATTTTAGGTTAACTAGGTATAAAATTGAGCACATGGATACTTTCTGGTGTTGATTTTGGCAATACCACTTTGCCCGTTTCATCACCTTAATACTAGTTAATTACCACATTTGCAGTTAAACCTATATTTTCCAACCACATCGTTTTTCTATTATTTGCATATTAGCAACAAATCTTATTTTTATACACTCTTTCTAAGCTAATTTGTTTTGGCCTAAAGTTACCAGATGAAACTATCTTTTGTGAAAAATGATTCAACTGGTATCAGGTAGGGTCTATTTAGTTTTTGATAATATTCATAATATACCATACCCTCACCTGGCTCCTTGAAACTTCCATCGGAAAATATAAATTAAAAACCAGTTCCGTGACGGCGGTACTTCACAAACGGAGGTATCCTAGAACTGTTCATAGCCTACTTACTATGCCCTGACTACTTTATATATCTGTACACTTAGAAAACTTTATGTAGACGTTATTTTAGGCCACCTAAATCATATTCAAACCATTAAAGGTCTATTCTAGAATATACCAGGTCGTCAAAGGATAATGAAAAATACATGAAATAATTGGTGTGAGGAATTAGTAAGTTTAATGAATTAATCTTTTACAAAAAATAGTACACTGTTGTTATAACAAAAGCTTACAGTAACAAAGAATGCTGAAAATGAACTCGTCTACTCTTTTTGTGGCTGAAATCTTCTGTTAAATTTTTAAAGTTCAATATTGATGCCAATTCGTTTTCTATGGATAATATTGCAAGCTGAAAGTATGTCTTAAGTAATGGCGTTTCTGAAATAGGTTTTAATTAATTTCAATTTAGAGAAACTCCTTTCGGCAGCTTCAACTGTTACAGGAATCGTAGCAACTATTTAAAGTTCAACAGTTAGGTTTGGATAAATTTCACTTAGATGATTTTCCACAATGTAGTTCAAAGCTGTAACAGTTCCACTGTTTTCACGGAGGGAAAAATAAATCAAAAACAAGAATAAAATAGGTAACGAGAACTTACAAGAGGTTAAGGATATCTGCTATCTACGAGCCAAGTAACGCGAGATGGGAAGAGCGCAAAAGATATAAAACAAATATTAGCACAAGGTCCTGCTACATTTAACAAGAAAAAGCAACTACTGTGTACAAAGACAACAAACATAGATATAAGAAAAGATTGCTTAAAACATATGTGTGGAGCACAGCACTGAACGGCTGTCAAACCTGGCCAGTAGGAGAAGCGGACAGGAAAAAGATAGAAATCTTGCAAATGTAGTGCTAAAGACCTATGATAAAGATATTATGGACAGACAAAGTTAAGAACAAAGATGTACTAGAAATGGAAGGGGAAGAAAGAAATATGTTGAAAACAGTAAAAAATAGGAGAGATAGGATGACAGGCCAGATACTAAGGCATGAGGGAATAGTGCGGAATATATTAGAAACAGAGCTAGGAAAACGGAGAGATAGAAAGTAGAGGATTGAGCCGATTCTGGCGCAGCGCCGCCGCCACCGCCGCCGCTAATCGTTTTTTAATGGGTTTTCCCATTAAAACCCCATTAGCACTAATCGTATTTAATGGGTTTTCTCATTAAAAACCCATTATCACTAATCGCTTTCTAATGGGTTTTCTCATTAAACACCCATTAGCACTAATCGCTTTTTTAATCGGAAAACTCATTAGCACTAATCCCTTTTTTTAATGAAAAAACTCATTAACACTAATCGCTTTTTAATAGAAAACTCATTAACGCTAATCGCTTTGTAATAGGAAAACTCATTAACGATGTTATCATTTTTCTATACGTAGATCCACCTAATGGGATCCACCACTCGGGGCGTTTTTCTTAAAGTATGATACATAAGTTTGATCTAGAATTTCGCGGGCAATCTAACCCCGTTTGAATTTTTGAATCAAGCCATCCTTACAAAGTTTTCTGCGGGATAATTTTAAGAAACCAAATAAAACGCATAGACTAAGTTTAGAAATTTCCTCACTCATTTCCTCCTGCCTTTCTAGCTCATATTTCGAGATAAATATATTTTGTTTGGTATCAACTAATATTAGATTTTTCTCAGCTACCTGAATTTCTGGAATTTTTTAGATAGCATCATCCTCCAGGGAGCTACCCTCATTTTAAGATTTTTTACCAGCAGGGATTTCTGCTCGTCCTTATAAATTTTTTTAGCCATACAATACATCAGACTAGTTTAGAATTTTACGCAAAATCCGAATCTGTAAATAGATTTTAAATAGGACTACCCCCTACAAAGCTACACCCTGTTAAAGCCTCGTACCTTTAAAATTTTTGTTTATTTAATTTTAACTCGTTTTTGTTTATTTAATTTTAACTCTTTTTTTGTTTATTTAATTTTAACTCGATCTTTAAATCTTTTTTTGTCATCCTAGATATACGCTTTAACGCGGAATTTCCCGACTACCCCCACCTTAACACAAACCCTCAATACAATTTTTTAGCTAATGTACTTATAGAAATGTTATAAGGTGATCTAAAATTTACAGCAATATGCAAATCATTCAATTATTTTAAGAATAACATCAAAACTTTGAAAACAACTTAAAACATTTCTAATTCTTTTCTGTAGGATAAGAAACCTAATAAATTTTCAAAATAAAATCAACTTTAAAAAGCGCTAAAGACAAACAATTACTTGCATATTTTTCTCAATACCTTAAAAAACAATTTAGTTTTTGTAAATCAATTTAAACCTTTTCAAGGATTAATAAAACACTTTAAACTTTTACTAAGGGAATACCAAACTTGTTGTCTGCAGGATACTTAGTAATAAAATAATTAAATACCTCCTACGTCATATTTTTGGAATTTATGATTTGCGTAGTTTTCAAATAAATCACCAAGCAAAAGTACATGCTTACTGGTATTAAAATACACCATTAGTTTCTCATTTAACGAACGCGGTTAATTATTGTTTAAATACCGACAAAGTCGAAATTTAAATCAAATTATAGAATGCGTATTCCCATAATTGTAGGAAAGTACCTTTCACAATTAATAATCAGACGTCATTGACAAAACAATGCAAAGTTAAGGATCATACATTTCACTGTTATTAAATTAATGATTTGTTAATGAAATCCACTTATAAGCTAATTTTAACGTTGTCTAATGACCTAGAAATAATTTCTAATGCGAGGACAGTTTTGTAAATACCTTGGAAGTGAATATTTGTTTTCTCTAATAGTAGTAATGTTTAATTGTATTTACTAGAATTAAAAATTGCCGCCGGCCTCACTACTCATTTTGAAAAAATTCCCGTACAACTTTCCATAGATACTATTAACCGTGTAGTCGTTCAACAAAAGTTTTCTTAGAATAACCAACATTTGTTACGTTCCAGTAGTATGACCTATCAAATTAGCCTAGAATATTCTCAACGATCTAATGGGTTTTAATTCCCAAGGTTAATGAAAAATTTTAATTTGTATATGAAACTGTAATAATAATAATGCACTTACTGATGTACGAACGGTCTATGTACTAAAATTTTTGTTTTAGTAAAAGTAAAATTCTATACAATAAGACTAAACAGAATTAAAGCAAAGCACAGTCTAACATTTATTAATTTTAAAATATACATTTTATTGCTTTATAAATAAATACAACATTTTGGTTGGCACATACTAAATGGTTATCCATATGCATAAAAGAATGACCAAATCCTCCTTGATCCATCCTTAATGTTTTCAAATTCGGAACGTTAAATTCTTCATTATTTATAACATTATTGCACGGCATATACTTGCATACGATACGCTGTTTTTCCAGTCCTTTCACATAAATTGTAACATGAGGCGGTATAATGGTTTGCAGGTATAACGTGAGAAAGTCTGGTGATAACAGATTTGTTGATGGGTTTTCCCAGCTAAGCCCGTGCAAGTGCTTCCGGAGCCATGCGCAATGTTTCTTGAAATCTTCACTCAAATAGCTATAGTCTAAAGGCATCTCTAATATTTCGTGCCATACTTCGTCGTTTTCCACGTCAAAACCGTCACTTCTTTAATAAAAAATTCGCTTGTTTTATACTGGAAGCCTTGCACATCTAGGATGTAAGCCATGGTGTAGTGTTCTTGTCGATGGACGTCAACACCAGAAAAATCCATCTTCAACTTGTAATTTTGATCAACTCGATGATACTTTGGCAACTAATGCTCTGGAACATGGCTCCCTTGCCTTTTATGCTGACGGTCAAACGTGCGCAGTTCCTTATTATGTTAATCGGTGTTATATGCAAGTCTTGACTGGAAAAGTGACACTTATAATTGTTTTATAGTGGGTTTTACCTGTTTGTATTTAACCACCAACACCATTTAGAATTTTTATAAAAATTACTCTTAGCGGTACTTTTAATGTAACTCCGTCGTGTATGATATCAATTATTATTGTGTTTGCCTCAGGTTCTCAAATCGTTTGGAATTTTTTTTTCAAATCGAATGACCCCTTACTGATTTACAGATCAACCTTTTACAAACCATATGGGGTTCATCTTTAATCTATTTCTAAACAGCATCGCTCTGCCTTTTGACATAAACCATCGTGTAACCTATCAAATTAGTATAGAATTTCCTGGGGGATCAAAATCAATTATCACGTCTTTTAAAATTAGCTCCAACAAAGACCCCCATAGTGTTTTAATATTCAAAAACCTAACAGGAAACCACCTCGGCATTTTTACTTAAATTTAACTCGATAATACAGCAATTTTAAAAAAATATTTATACAATATTTACAGTTATTACTATTTCTATGACCCGTCTCCGCGTACAAGTCCATTTAGTTAGAGGGGAGTCCGCATTTACTTTAAATAAAAATATTCAAGTCCGTACGTTCTACTAATACTGAATTTCAAGAATGTAAGTGACGCGCGTAATTAAATGCGATCTTGAACCAGGTAATTAGATTGCTATACCTTTAGGGTAAATGTTTTTATAATGAGAGAACTGGTACAATATTCTAAAACTTTCCAATACTTTGGTTAATTATTGTAATTCGAAAAGGTATGCCTTAGCCTTGACGTATTAATTTTTCCACCTTTGAAAATTTCGGGGTAAGACAACATTTTCATACTTGCATGTTAAACTGCGACTTTCTAGTGTTATTCTGCAACTTTACCTGTAAGACACCTTTTATATTATCCGCAGTGTATGGAAAGCGTTTTACTGCGCCAGGATCGACTCAATCTTCTACTATAGAAGTAGATCTCGGTTGGACTATTGCACACAGATAGTGAAAGATGTAGCCTGTGGGAATTTCAGGGAAATGTGTAGGCTAACTCGGAATAGAAATCAATGGAGGTAGGCGTCCAACCAGTTCCAAGATGGGAAACTTAATGACGAAAAAAGTAACTGTACTTAAACCTGATTAACATAAGCAACTACAGGTATTTGTTTTGCAATATTCTCAACTATTATTAATTGTGCGAAAGCATTTACTGGAAAATTATTAATTCTGTAAATGTCTAAGTGTAGGAGATCTTGGTAGCCACAGGCTGCGTAACCTTCTTTATGTATCACTGAATCTTGGTAAAATAGGACATAATTGAAAACAACACAAAGAGAACCGAACTGTATCTAGGCTGTGTGAATTTCAGGGAACTGTATATGCTAATTCAGAATAGAAATAAGTGGAGGTACGCGTCCAACCAGTTTCAAAAGGAGAAACCTAATGACGAAAAACATAACTGCACTTAAATCTGATGATAATTATAAACAACTACAGGTGTTGGTTATGAAATATTTTCAACTAATGTCAACTGTGCAAAAAGATATATATTGGAAAACTATTAATTCGGCAAATGTTCAAGTGTTGGGGGATCTTGGTAACCGCAGGCAGCTTAACCCCATTTGCATACCACTGAATATCGGGGAAGTATGGTATATATTTGTAAAACAATAGGGGGGTAACCGAACTGCATCTAACAAAAAAAGCAGAGGTATTGTTCGAAGACAACAAATATAGAAAAAAAAGGAGAAAATTGGTGAAAGCATATGTAGAAAACAAAAGACAACTAGGAGAAATTGAAGGGCAGGATACGTTCTAAGGCATTTTTAGGGAATAGTGCGGGATATATTACAAGCAGAGATAAGAAGAAAAGAGGTGGATGTAGGTCTAGATCAGACTAATGCACGCAGATAGTGAAAGATGCTGACTGTGTAAATTTCAGAGAAATGAGTAGGTTAGTTCAAAATAGGAAACAATGAGGGTACGCGTCTAACCAGTTCCAGGACTAAAAACCAAATTATGAAACTTTTTTATAATACATCTTAAAGATCGGCTACCAGCTCATAAAAATATTTGAACAAATTTTGATGTAATAATTCCAATAGGAAAAGAAAAAACCTAACGTAAGTACAAATTACAAAAATTGTATGCATTTTATGGCCATTATATGGATTTTCATAGTTTCGATATATTAGGGGAGGCCAAACTCTGGAAAAGCATACCGAATGAAAAAAGTGATCGTCTAAAAATGCTATAGATGCACTCCTATACTTAAAAGAGAAACATTTTGAACTATTTCCGAATGTTGCCACACTTTTAAAATTATTAATTACAATTGGTAAAATCGTTCCGACATTCAAACCTGAAAAATATCTAACAAGCGCCACAAACCAAACACCCATATCATTAAACTGTTCTTTAGACAAAATATTTAAAAAAATGATACATGTCCGTCTTCAAAGGTCGTCGAAAAAAGAACCTGCGTTCTCTACACCAAGTTGAATGCAAAAGACCACTCTACAGTCGATGCATTAGGGCGCTTACAGAACGCCATACAAAATGCCTTTCTAAATAAAAACCATCCTGTCGCTATAGTATTTGATATAGCAAACGGCATATGACACCTCTTAGCGACACGGAGTCCTGGAACAGTTTTACAACTGGGGATTGCAAGGGCAATCTTCCAATAATTATAAGAGAATTTGTACTACGACGCGAGATAGGTTTTGGGCATCTTGGAGCGGCTTTTTAAAAAGGCTTCTTCCAGAAACCTCTTCTATCAATTTTATTTAAACAGAAATTACAATGTGACTTTAATAACAGGTACGTATTGAAATCAAAATATTCTAAGTTGACAATCACTATTTAAATTGACTAAAATTATGGTGAGTAGCTGAACAACCAACAATGTTAAAATTGTGAAGGTCAAGACTGACTGACCCTCCTGGGGCTCTCAGGGTATATATGTTATCCCTGCTCTTTATATCACTTGAAGGAAATGCAGATCTCATGTCTGCTATTTCTTGATACAATACAAAGTATTACATTTTAATAATCTTAATTCTAACAATTGCTGTGTTATTGTCTACTGTAACCTGCACCTGCCGTGTAGTATTACGTCTGGAATACAATGTAACCGTTTCCGTTCTCAAGTCTGGTTTGTAAACTTTAATTAACCTTTTTATTATGTCTTTCAATTATACAATGTAACAATAATTCTTAAAATTCAATAGTTCCGTTTGATTATACCTATATACTAATTTGGGGGATATGTATCTCGCGACGTTCCCTTTGGTTCAGGTAACGCAAATAGAGTCCTCAATCAGAACGCTAGAAAATAAAATTTTTCAAAAATCTATACTAAACGAAACCTTTTGCCATTTCTGTAAATTCTATATTGAAAAAACACGTTGATCCTGTAGATAGAGTTATGTATGTATACGATTTAATGATCTTTATGAGAGTAAGTGCATAGAAGGGATTGAAGAAATCCTACAGGTACAAATAGAAAGAATCGCCGCTACAGCAAAACCAAAAGAATTATTATTCTCCATCACTAAAACAGCATATGTTTACTTTTGTCGTCTGCAGTCTGAACATGTAACGGTTCAATCCTTACCGTTCCAAACTGCAGCGATTCCTGTTCAGTTAGTTCACATATTCCGTGTAATTTATTATTTCGTAGTAGGACCAATTGAAATTGTTTCCTTATTCGAGTGTCAGAACGCCTGTTTTAATATAGGCAGCCTTCCAATGTCTGTGGAATTGTTATTATGCGAATGTTATGATTTGACATTCTGACAGACTAATTTTATTTCTATTGCATCCAAATTATACGATACATATTTGTACGTTTATTAAGTGTGCTACGGAGGAAAAGCGTGTAGCTTTATTTCAGGTTATTCTGTGTGGAATTGTTGCTCAATGCTACAAGCTATGTTGGTATTTAAAACAATCATAGACACGGGGATGTTTTTTTGTGATAGTTGTTATTAATATCTATAAATTGAATTGGACAGCTGTTCTCGATCTTATTATTCTTGTTCAACCGTTAGCACAAAAGGTTGAATTGTTGGTGGAGTGTTCCAGTAGGTATGAAAGTACTGGGTTGCTGAATATAGTTCCAAGTAAGGGTACATGTTGTGAAACAATACTGTGCGTTGCTCACGGAGGAATTAGCGTGGCGTCTGTAATTAAACGACCTCCGATAATATTTAATTATTTAAGTGGTGAAATCTTAACCACAGGCGAGTGAATTATTGCAAATACCAATACTTACATTAGCATTTTAGGATGCTGTATCGTGCCTGTATAATATTGTTGGTTATTGGGAAACTTTTCTTATAATTTGTAAAGACTACGAATTCGCGCCGAAGTCCTACGTACTAGCTCGACTATAGCAGTTGCTTGCGATGCAGGTATCCCTCCACTAGCATACATAAGAAGTATGTACCTATTCGAATACGCAGCGAAGATTTCATCCCCTGTGCACCACATTAACCATAAGTTTTTGAAGAAAGCGAAGAAAATGGTTTTAGAACCAATCCCACAAAATCGAAACCTGAGCGTAATCGAATGCTAGAACTACGGAAGCGATGGTAACTTTAATAAACAACACCTTTCCATTAGGGTTTTTGGTGAATTCATGATGAAATATTGAAGAGTTGAGATGTTGTTATATTTAAAGAATCGGGAAGGGGCGAATTCGTAATTAAAGCTGTACAGTCAGTAGCTAGCAATTAAATTCTTGATGTTGTTACAGAGAAAATAGACGACATCAGAGAGCATATTAAAAGAGGTATCCTCAGTAGGTGGAATAGTGATTGGTCGTACTACGAAGCTAAATTAAAATAAATTAAACATGACGTACATCCATGGCAATTTCCATGTGACCTAAGTAGACCCGAATAAGTGGTTAGTACTCATTTAAGAATACGACTTACACACGTTGCATCCTCCTATTTATTATCTAGAGACTAGTGACCGATATCTGCAAATTGAAAGGAATATTTAAACGTTTGGCGTATTCTCTTATTTTTTAACACGAGTTACGTTTCGGGCCTTGGGAGCGGTGTTTTTAAAAACTACTTCCAAAACTTGTAACAAATTTTATTAGTTTATACAGACATTAATTATGGAATTTAAAAAATTGTACTAGATTAAACTAAGTCGAAATAAAATAATTAATTGAACTAATATGAGTGAATAGTCTAAGTAAACTGCAATGTTAAAGCCAAAATGCTTGAGACTGCTTGACTGGTCTTGGGGCTCCCGGGGTATTTATGTTGTTCCTGCCCCTCACATATCCGTGGGAACTTGCAGAGCTCATGTCTGCTTATTTTTTAATACTATTCATGATACAATGTAACAATTTTACTTTCTAAGTAATCACGGTTTTTAACCCTCTGTGACGTGCCACCTGCAGTATCATTATCGTGTGGAATACAATGTATTGCATCCGGTCCCACAACTGTTAATAACCTTTATTTAATTATCCTTGAATTACATTGTTGCACTTGACTTAATAATTTCTTTATGATTTTTAATAATTCCTAATAACTTCTATTTTATTATACATACATAGATTGGGGTATACATAACTCACGTTACACAACCAACGGATGTCTTCCAACATAAACTTGAATACATCAAATGCTCTGGTAACTCTTTCAAATCTTTTAAATCTTGTATCAGATTTTGGAATGACATTCTAATATATCAAAGAATATAACTGTAAAACTATTGAAGTTCGATTAATATTTCTTTAATTCCCTACCATACTCAAATATAACTCATGACATCAAACTATGTTAATACAACGAGATCCATGATAGAAAGTCCAGAGGGCTTAATATATAAATGTAGCTCTCTGAATCCCAGCAAATAAAGTTATTGTGTGTAAAATAAACAAGCAGAATTGGAAAGGCTAACAGAACTGAGATGCTGACGAATATTACATTTATACCTGGGTAGTTTTATAATGGTTATTGATCTCAATTCTCTATGCCGTATGTGACAGGCAGGAGAGCATACCCCACCATTAAGCTAATAAAACCCTTGAACTTGATATTGTACTAGTACACAAACACTAAACAAATTTAATAATCATAGGGCGCCAAATATTTAGTTCATAGATAATAGAAATATTAGTTTCGGATTCTCATACAATATTGATTACGGAAAAAAAACACAACTTCGTTAAGTGAACAATTAATGTTGAAATTAATGAACACCCTTTTTTAATTACAATTAAGCAAACTATACCCCATAATAAACTAAATTAGTTGCTTAATACCATAAACCCTATTCTAAATCGTGTAAATAATTCGTCGTCGTAAAATCACGTCAATAATCTTCTCACTCGCTCTTTTACGCAATCACTGTCAACATATTCAGTGTAATTCCACTCCT
This sequence comes from Platerodrilus igneus, assembly GCA_036346225.1. Taxonomy (NCBI): domain Eukaryota; kingdom Metazoa; phylum Arthropoda; class Insecta; order Coleoptera; family Lycidae; genus Platerodrilus; species Platerodrilus igneus. Next base: position 576,378 of record JARFIW010001146.1, read on the forward strand.
CCGATGACTGCTTTTTTACTAGCAGATGATGTCGAGGTTAACGGCATACACCAATCTTTAAACACAAACTTTCGAATGCAGGTGGTATCCCACAATCTTATCTCACCACCGCTACACATATAATTTTAAACGTTAGTATTCACCACGTTAACGCGAGATAGGTTTTGGGCCTTTGAAAACTTCTTTTAAAAAAGTCTTTATTTCCAAAAAAACACTCCTATCAAGTGTATTTTATTTATACAGTAATTACAATAAAGATTTGACAACTTGGACGTTATGTTCATTAACGTTTTAACTAACAAATATTCAAAATTACTAATTACTAATGAGTAGCTGAACAACCAATAATTTTAAAGTTATGAAGTTCGAAACTGACTGGCCATCATGGGTTCTTCGAGGTATTTATCTTATCCCTGCCTTTGCATCGTTTTGTGGGAAGTGCAGATCCCATGTCTGCTACTTCTTGATAAAATACACTGTATTACTTTTAGGGTAATCTTAATTCTAACAATTGCTTTCTTATAGTCTATTGTGACCTGCACCTGCGGTATCATGTTACGTTTAGAATACAAAGTAGTTGCTTCCTTTCTCGCGTCTGATTATGAACTTTCATTAGCCTTTTATAATGTGTCCTTCAATTATACAATGTAACATTCTATTTCTTAAAACATAATAATTGCATTTAAATATACATATACATTAATATGGGGTATATGTAACTCCTCTCGACTTAGATGAAAATTAAGGGCTGTACTTAATTTTTTAAAACTCATTTCCCTAAAATTTCATTTGTAGTTTCTATGCTTACATTTGTTTCTTTGTTCTTATATCTAAGAAACATTATATACAATAAATATACAGTTAATAAAACTATTACAATGATTAATAAAATGTCCAAACACTGATAGTGTCGGAATGTAATTTTGGCATTTTTAACTCACTTAAATGTTCTTTATAATTGTCTATTAATTTCACGGCGTAGTTGAGATCGTCTAGGTCTAGGTCTAGATTGATCATTTCGTTGTCTTCGGTTTGAGGAATCTTGAACTGTAGTTCGGGTAGATTTGCAAATCTCTTCGTCACTGTCGAGTTTTAATATATCCGAATAATTTCACTTTTTAGTTTTAAATAGCAATCTTCTTTTATAGTGATCACTTTGCTTCCAATTAGAGCTAAACTGTTTTTGTCTTGATTGCACTTGGCGGCTGCTATTACTTCTTGAGGAAATACAGAATAACTTGGTATTGTCTAGTAACCTTCATGGGGAAAGCAAACAAATGATAATGATTGTAATTGTTAATTCCTACAATGAGGATTTCTATGTAAAACGTAATTTCATGGTTCCTTAGATAACCTTTTACTTTGGTTATTTTTTCAAATATGAGTATGTTAGATTCTGTTACTTCAAAGGGGAGTTTACTATGAGTTATAAGTGATCTAATTCCTAACGGTTCATAAATTCATCGGTTTGATAATACTAGCATGTAACGTATTTAATTTAGCAAATGTTAGATCATTTTCTAATGTAGCTAAAATTTGTTGAATTACAGCAAGGATTGATATCATTTGATTGAATATCGTGTTAAATCTTATTGAATCTCGCATTCCTAACATTGTGGTCTGCATGTTATTTTCAGGAGTTAGTATTCTGTTTGTTATACTGTCTTGGTTCCTTACTAAGTTTCTTAGTGTATCGTTAAATTTTACTATGGTTGATTGAGTTAAAGATATTTGGTTTCAAACAATAGTTTTTATGTCGTTCTGATTGTCAATTAATTGTTTCAGTCTGTCGTAATTGTCTCTAATTATATAAAACTCTTATTTTAAGTCAGTTAAATCAAATTTCTGTGCGGTCCAATAGTCTACTGTATTTTGCATACTTCCCAATTTTACTGGTATTATACCGGGGTTGTTTTTTTATATCTTTCACTATTATGTCGTTGTCGTCCATTCTACCTGGGTGGAGGTTGACGGCAAAGGCGATGGCTGTCCATCTGAAAATATAGGGTGTCTTAAATTCTTTTAATGTATGTATTTTATGGTTTTTCCGTTGTCTACTACGGCTTCATTTCTGTCTGAGATTTTTTGATTTTAAACGGGCCTAAATTTCTGGGGGCCATTTTGTGTTTCTTGCCTTTAAGATTCCTTTCATACACGGTTTGTTCTACTAAAAATCTATTTATATTGGCGTTCTCATTGCGGGTTTTTGTGATTCGTTCTTTATCGTTATCTAATTTATTTTTGACAGTATTATAAGTAATTTTAATTTTTCTTTTTGGTCTTTAGCGTACTGTTGATATACTTCTTTATTATAGTGTATATAGTAAGGGTTGCGGAAATGTGAGTATCCTAAAATTGCTACTTCCTTTAGTAAGAATTCGCTTGTGTCTAATTGAACTTTAAAGTGAGCTTTTCTTAAACGTTCGAAAACTTAATCTTTGGATGTGTTCCGCGAGTGATGTTGAATATACGATTATGTCGTCCATGTATACAAAACATTTTGCGTTATGTATTCCTTCTAGAATACTATCAATAACTCTCTGAAAAGTAGCGGGTGCGTTAATTAAGCCAAACGGCATGCGTTTGTATTCATTGTGTTCTCTAGGTGTACTAAATGCTGTTTTGGTTGTGTCTTTCTCTTCCATTCCCACTTGGCGGTATCCTGAGGCGAGGTCTAATGTCGAAAAATATTGACACTTTCCTAGTTTGTTTAAAATTTCTGTAATATTGGGTAGTGGATATTTATCGTCTACAGTCTTCTCGTTGAGTTTTCTGTAATCGGTAACCATTCGATATTTGCGTTCGCCTGAGGCATCTAATTTCTTTGGTACAATTATTACCTGGCTGCTCCATGGTGAATTCGAAGGTTGAATGATGTCTTGCTTTAATAGGTCTGCTACCTGTCTATCTGCTTCTTCTGGACTTGCTTGAGGTGGTCTATATGCTTTGGTGAAAATCGGTTTATCATCTGTTAGCTCAGTGTTATGTTTAACTGTGTTGGTGAAAGTTAAAGGTATTCTTTTACAATGGAATATATCTCGGTATTCGAAGCATAATTCTTTAATTGCTCTCTCCTCTTCGGTATTAATATCATCATTAAAATGAATGTTAATTAACATTCTATCGTGTTCTATAGGGTTGGAGTTGCTTTCTGAGTGTTCGCAGATTTCCATCTCGCTACAGTTCACTTCTTCTACGTCTAGTGGTTTTGTTAATGATACTTCTATGGGATAGTTGTTTGAGTTCAAAATTGTCGTAGTGGCGTAGTTGTCTTTTATATGTACTAACGCGGTGGGTGTTTCTACTCCTGGTTGAGATGACATGTGGTTTATAATTCCTATGTCACCTTTTGAATTTACTAAGACTTTTAGTTGTTTTTCCGTCCTGGGTTCGATTATGTATTTTTGATCGGTTTGAATGAATGTTACTGTTTTAAAATTTAATTGGAATCTGTCCGTGTTTTGTTCTTAATAACCGGTTTTTTATATCAATATTTGCTCCTAAATTTCTTAAAAGATCGAAGCCTATTAATCCGTCGTATTTGTCGTTAAAATTCGAAGATCCAAAATTTATGTTTCTTTTTGCATTAAAAGTTTTTGATAAAGGTATGTTTGCAATACATAGGTGTAATGTGGTTTGGTGTGCAGTTTTGATTTTAAAAGGTTATCTTTCTACAAAATCTAAATAATGTTTCTGTACGGTTTGGGGCTAATTAAAGTTTTTGAAGATCCTGTATCGATTAGTAATTGGATTTCCGCGTGAGGTATTTCTATGTAGGCTAAAAGTTGTTGATTGATATTGTTTAGTTTATCACGTCTGATCGTATTTGAATCTGCCCAACTGAAAATTTGAGCACGCATTTCCTTCGTCGTCCTCTTCGTAGTTTTCGTAAGGGTTGTTACGTTTATAATTTTGCGAATGATTTGTTTCATCCTTTCTACTTGGATTCGCATAATTATCTGTATCTTGATTGTTAAAATCTTCTACTTCTAGGTGAAATAGTTCCTCGGAAGTGAAGTTCGTTTTTGTGTATGGTCGGGTCTGATTTGCGATATTTTTGTGTTTTGTCTGGTGTTACCAGAGGAGGCATTTATAGGGGTTGGTTTATAATAATTATTGGGGTTGTTGTTATTACTCGTCATAAGTGCATTTCTGTAAGAATTTGCGCCGAATGTTTGATTTGCGTTTTGATTAAACCTTGGTGTAAATGCGGGTTTTATAAAATTTGAATTTACAGTTTGCTTAGGAAATTGCCAAAATTGGTTGTTGAAATTTGTGTTATGAAAGTTTGGAATGTTAATTCGTGTGCGATTCATTGGTGCGTTAAATGATGTAAATTTCGGCTGTGTTGGTATTTGTCTCGTCGCTTGTATCGTTTTAATCGGTGAGTAATTTTTATTTGCATTAGGATTATAGATTTTGTTTCTGTAGTACATTACGTTTCCTTCCTCTACAATCAGGTTCATTGCTTCCTATACATTTTGGGGGTGTTAAATCTTATTTCATCCGTTAATCGTTCGGGTAACGCATTCATGTAGGTGTTTAACGCCAATTCGTCGTACATATTTGTCTTTCTTAAACGTATGTTTTGCTCGGGTTCCCCAAGGTTAATATAAAACTGCGTACGTGTTGACATCGCATACCAAATTGATATGGTGATTGATTAGTTTCCAACCGTAGGTTTATTAAATTTCTGATAAGACATTTTGTGTTACGTTGTTTTCCGAAATACGCTTTCAGTATCCGTTTGTAATTGTCCCATTTTATGAGGTCATCGCAGCTTGCAAGAAGGGTCAAAACTTTACCTGTTAACTTGCTTAGTATTAAGTGTAAAAGCCAGATATTGCGTTCAACGTCACCCTGTTTGTAAAATGACTTTAAAATTGTTTTATAAGCAATAATGATAATCTCTAATAACGCTTGATTACCGTCGTACATTGGAATTGAGTCTAAACATAGTTTCATGTTTTCAGTATTCATCTCTATAGAATAATTTTGTTACTTTTAGTCAAGTTTGTATTAAGTTATTTAAAAATCACTTATCGTTACCTATAATTGTATGTAATTATAATAACCTTGGTTATAATTACATCGGTTTTAGACTTCTGCTGAATAATTGTTTCATTAAATAATTGTTGCAATAATAAAGTACATAAAATGTGTTTAATTATAAACCTTCATAATATTATCAAGTTTCAGATTTTCTAAATATATTATTTCAGTAATAATTGCTGTAATAAAATGGTACAAAGAACTGTGTATGATTATACAATAAGGCTCAGACTTTTGCTAAGTAAATTCTTTCAGAAATGATAATAATTTGTGATAATAAAATTGTACATAAAAATGCGTATATAAAATTTTCTTGTTTCTTACTAGCTAATATCAATATGCAATTGAAATTGGTTAGGAAAATGAACTTTTGGTACTTTCCAATAGTTTGATTGCCAGTTCCATTCGTCTTCCTTCTTTATTAAACTCGGTCGATTTTATTTTTTGTCTAATTGGTTGGTTTTTTTGTTCCAGTTAAAGAATTCAAATTCACGACCACCAATTCCTCGATTTTTGATTCGCTAGTACCCTTCTGGTATCCTACAATCGACTGCGCCACATAGGTTTTGGGCATTTGGAAGCTTCTATTAAAAAAATCTTTATTTCCAAAAAACGCTCCTAACAAGTGTATTTTATTTATACAGTAATTACAATAACGATTTGACAACTTGGACGTTATGTTGATTAACGTTTTAATTAGCAAATATTCAAAATTACTTATTACTAATGAGTAGCTCAACAATCAACAATGTTAAACTTATGAAGTTCGAGACTGACTGGCCATCATGGGCTCTTCAGGGTATTTACGCTATCCCTGCCTTCGCATCGTTTTGTGGGAAGTGCAGATCTCATGTCTGCTATGTCTTGATAAAAGTATTACTTCTTAGTAATCTTAATTCTAACAACTGCTTTCTTATAATCTATTGTGACCTGCATCTGCAGCATCATGTTACGTCTGGAATACAAAGTAATTGCTTCCTTTCTCAAGTCTGACTATGAACTTTCGTTAACCTATTATAATGTGTCCTTCAATTATACAGTGTAACATTCTACTTCTTAAGATTTAATAATTGCATTTAAATATATATATATATATATATATATATTAATTTGGGGGATATGTAACTCGCGTGCTTATCAAACATTGTAGACCTTAATGTTTTATACCCGCTCTAAAACTACTTTATCGTAACATCATTGTTATTAATTAAGATATAAAATGCTTATTTAATGAAGCATTCACACGGTTCCCGACTTTATTCCAAACACCTTTTGGTAAGATTAGATTTAACTATCAACATCTTTAGCTGTTAAGCGCCTGACCTCTGCTACCCACTTTTCAATCGTCCTTGAGCCCGCACAAGCCCCTGCAGTTAAATTGCAGTGTCCATCCATACGAAACCTTCGTATACTAAACGCTACTACCCTGATACATTTATCACTCAGTCTATAAATAACAAGAATACCTTAAAATTAATAATTAACGATTTATAACAGGACGATCCGTCACACGTTCAATTATAAAAAATACATCTTCTACAGTAATTAAATCAAAAGTACTTATATAGACACCAAAAATTGACTCCAATGAGCAATAGGGCCAAAGCGTTTTGCATTCCCTGCATTAGCCACTCTTTAGATTTAGTAGTATATAATGCAGCAAAGACAAATTATAAAAGTAGGGTAAAATCAAGGATCCCACCGCCTCATTTCCCCCAGAATCCCTCATTTCCCCACACATCTGGACCAAAAAGTTTTCTTCGACTAACCATTTTTCATCTTTCGAGATAAATGAGCATCCACATTTCCACACACGAGATAAACCTATTTTTAAGATTTTTTTTTACCGCTAACATTCTGGACCAAATAGTTTTCTTCGACTAGCCATTTTTTATCTTTCATCTGAACCAAATACTTTTCTTTGTCTAGCCATTGCATCTTTCGAGATAAACCTATCTTGTTTGGTATCAATTAACATTAGAATTTTCTCAGCTACCCGAATCTCTAAGAATTTTTTCGATTGCATCACCCCCAAGGGAGCTACCCCCATTTTAAGATTTCTTACCTGTAGCGACTTTTGAGCGTTCTTATAAATTTTCTTAGTCACGCGATACATCTTGTTAGCTTAGAATTTTATGCACATCCCGAATCTGCAAACAGATTTAAAATCGGGCCACGCCTTGCGAAGTTACCCCTTTAAAGCTCCCAAACCTCTACATTTTACTCTTTGCTTTATAAGCAAAACTAACAAATACTTTTCTTTGTCTAGCCAATGCATCTTTCGAGATAAACCCATCTTGTTTGGTATCAATTAATATTAGAATTTTCTCAGCTACCCGAATCTCTAAGAATTTTTCAGATATCATCACCCCCAAGGGAGCTACCCCAATTTTAAGATTTCTTACCTGTAGCGACTTTTGAGCGTTCTTATAAATTTTCTTAGTCACGCGATACATCTTGTTAGCTTAGAATTTTATGCACATCCCGAATCTGCAAACAGATTTAAAATCGGACTACTCCTTACAAAGTTACACTTTAAGCTCTCAAACCTCTAAATTTTACTCTTTGCTTTATAAGCAAAACTAACAAATACTTTTCTTCGTCTAGCCAATGCATCTTTCGAGATAAACCTATCTTGTTTGGTATCAATCAACACTAGATTTTTCTCAGCTACCCGAATCTCTAGGAATTTTTCAGATATCATCACCCCCAAGGGAGCTACCCCCATTTTAAGATTTCTTACCTGTAGCGACTTTTGAGTGTTCTTATGAATTTTTTTAGTCATGCGATACATCTTGTTAGTCTAAAATTTTACACAGAATTTGAATCTGCAAACAGATTTGAAATCGGACCATCCCTTACAAAGTTATACTTTAAAGCCCCCAAACCACTTTAAATTGTTTTGCTCGTCTATGACATATGCTTTAACCAACTATTTCCCTAGAAATCTAAAACCGCAAGGATTTTAGAAACGAGTCCTTTATAAGCCATAAGTGCTTAGTATTTAAAATCATTTTTTCAAACAGTAATGTGCTTCTCTCAGAATGTCGCAAAAACCCATGACTTAAAATTTTTTCTGGTTTTAACATAATTACATGTACAATGCTAAATTGTTGGAAAATACATAGACAAGAACAAACTAATCGCTTTACAATTATGTGACGTATAGTGAAAGTAGTATAGAGGACAAACTAATTGCTTTACAATTATGTTACGTAAAGTGAAAGTAGCCTTTCTTTTTATTAATTAGCAGCTATGTGATTTGAAAAATACAATAGATATGCTCAATGCTAAATGCTTGGAAAATACAAGTCGTCTCAAATCAATTTCTTAACGAGCATGTGAATCACATGTGAAAACTGTATATAATTTCTTTTCTTGGACTTTCTATTAATTATGTTTGTGTATTAGAAATTGATTAATAATTGCAGGATACAAATTTTAAATAAACACTTTGCTAAGGGAACACCGAACTTGTTGTATACAGAATACTTACTAATAAAGCAATTTAATTTTAAATAACTTCTACGCCATATTTTTCGAAAATGGCATGCTTTGAAACAATCGAAGATTCCGAAGACACTCGAAGAGTGCACAAACCGGGTCATAAACCAAATTAATAATCGCCTTTATAGGTTTAACATTTACCATTTCCCAATGACTTTAATTTCTTATTGGAGAATCCTTATTCTCCCACGCACGTAGTTTGCATGTCCATTCCTTTTGGGTATATGCTCGTTATAGGTTGTAGCACCCCGGTTTTTTAACTACACTTTGAGATCCCTTTAATCTTTTTAATCGTGTCCTTCTCGCGTACAATACAGTGGACTTAGCCTTACCCTACAAATTCTAACACCAAGTCACCGTTAAACTCGTCTTTAAATTTCCCCACAACTTTTGTTAACATGCGGTATATTGTGTTTATTATTTCCGCGTACACCACTTTAAACCTAAAAATAAAAACAGGATAGTTTAATACGTCTATTAATAATTTATGGTAATGTTGGCGATACAAATATGTAAAAACAAACTTTATCAAGAAATATGTTTTAATAGAATACATACATGTATTGATAACATCTATAAACCGCTGTGGTAACCAGAGTCTGGCGAATCTGGGATAGCCAAATCTCTAAACATTTGCGCAAGCGATTGCCTTGCAGTTGCATCTTTTAAGTACTGAATGGGAAACATTTAATAAGTTCCAACACTGTCAAGTAATTTAAATTGCTGCAATCATTAGACAGAAATACTGGCACTCTCTCCCTCTAATAACGTTTGAACCCTTTCTTCCTCCGTCGTATTTCCACATACTTTTTATATCACCAACAAATTTTCGTAAAATTCTGGAAAGTTTCAACACCTTAACTCAACCATTTAAAACAGATCAATTCTCCAAATTTAATAGCTTGATGCACTCGTACGCAGGTAGCACAATAACATTCCCATCTTTCGTAATCTCCATATTATATAAATTCTCTTTTCAAAATTGTTCAAAACCATATACTTCTATTAAAGGCTGTGCTCAGCTGCAATTTGAAATCTTGATCCAATTGTATGTCAACAACATCGTTTCCAGTAGTCAGACCATTTAATCGTACTTGTTTTGAGTCTTGAGCAAATTGGCGAATTTGAAATTCCATTCTTGAAAATTTAACAATTTCTTCCAATCGAAGAGAAGTTATTGAATCAGCACACATACCACTACAGCAAATAACTTGGATGGCAGGTTGAAGACCACCATATAAATCAAAACCAACTTCTAATATATGGTGGTGATAATTTAGGAAATTCGCCTAACCTATAGGTTGACTTACCAACTAGTTGGTTGATATTTAATTTGGTACTCGCACATCACTTTGTCAACACAAGAAAAATCCATCTTTAATTTATAATTTTAATCAAACTCGACGATACTTTGACCGCACTGGAACATGGCTCTCGCCTTTTATGCGATGGTCGAGCGTGCGCAGCTCATTATATTAGTTGGCGTTATATGCAAGTCTTGACTGGAAAAGTGACGTCTATAATTGTTTTTAGTGGGTTTTACCTGTATGTTTAACCACCAACGCCATTTTAGAATTATTAAACAAAATTACTCTTAGCAGTATTTTTAATACATCGTGTAAGATTTCAATTATTATTGTTTTCCTCAGGTTCAAATCCTCGGAATTTTTCAAATCGAATGATTACTGCAGCCTTGCACCGAATAATTCATCTTTAATCTATTTCTAAACCATCGCTTCTTTTGAGATAAACCCTGGTGTAACCTATAAATTAGTATAGAATTTTCCTGGGGAATTGAAATTAATTATCACGTCTTTTAAAATTAGTTCAACAAAGACCTGTATATTGTATTAATATTCAAAACCTATCACAAACACCTTTGCATTTTATTTAGATTTAGCTCGATAAAGTTAAACTCAAAAATATTTATTAGTGGCTAGAAAATTTTCAATTAGTGAATCCACATACAAATGATTAAACCAAGAATCATAATATTCTACGGTGACCTAGAAAGTGGTTCGATAATCTATTTTAAATGTAGTTCAACATAAGACATATTCTAAATAAATTGAAATGATGATCATTAGCCTTGCATTGTTTGTTGATGACGTCTGACTATTAATTTAAAGCACTTTCCACAATTCTAGTTAATATACGGAATCACATTCTATAATTTGATTTAAATTGGGTTAATGTAAGGACAAATTATTATACTTTCCCTCAACGTATTTAAACATATCAAATCTTCCGCAACATCGATTGACATGCAAAATCAGATACATTCGAGAACTTGCGTTTTATTTAAACAAAATTCTTTAGTGAAGATGTTGACATTTGATAATTATATGATATTTACCAAAAGAACTTTAGAGCACTAGTATCTCAGATCGTCTCAACCATGCTAATACTTTAAAGAACTAACGGAAAGACCCAATAAGATCTGTTTCTGTTAGATGTGCAATGGGAAGATATAATAGAATGATGGCCACAGAATCATGATGTTAAAGCAAATCAGACATGTGAATAACGAATACAATTTATACCAAGATTGTTTGAAAACGTATTTGTAAAAAATTTATGAAAAAAACAGGTTATCCAAACGATTTACACGAGTTTAAATTTTAATCAAGACCATTTTAACACAACACACTTTGTTTTCTTAAAATACGTTTCATTGTGTATTTCAACTAAAATAATTAATGTAATAAAATTATGTTATAGTTTTAAACAAACATTCCTCGATTAATATTTGTAAACGTTTATAACACCTTTTAAAATAATACACATCTTTGTTATAATTCTTTCATAATTGTTAGATACCCATTTCAGTTACGTGAACATTTGAAAATTAAACAATACCAATGTATGCATATTTAAACATAAACAAGCTAATATATACAAAATAATTTCTAAATTCCATAATTCATTTCTTATGATAACAGTTGTGGTTAAATTTTATTCTAAAACACAATTTAGATATATTCCATTTGAATATCTGCCAACAGTTTATAAACCCATCCGATTATTCCATAAAATCATCCAGATCCTCGGCATTGATAACACTGCAGCACATGCTGATTGCTTCCTCGTATGACACATAAGACATTTTCTCCTCTTCAGCGTTGCCCATTCTGCTTTTACTCGTAGAATTGCAATCTTCGAAACCTCTCAAAGTTTTCAATTTATTATATTGTCCAACCGTTACAATCAACAACATAATAACACGCAACAGTCCTTTATATGAGCTACTCCATTCGGATATGTACCATTGCAAGGTCATTGTCATGCACGAAGCAACCGTGGAATGTATCTATGAACAAATCATTCATTTCTTAAGAAAATGCTATGACTTTAAATAATTATAACTCTTGTTAGACCTCTAGTCTCAGATAACGTTATTATTTTGTGTCACTGTTTCAATCATTTCCTACATACTTTCCAAACAGCGATATCTTAAGTCTTTTTTAAGCACTGCGAAGTTTGAAGATTGCAATTTTCCCTTTATTCACCAAGGAACTTTTTAAAACTTGTTTTCAGTTTCACAAAAAACTTGAATTTTCTTCCCTTTTAAAACCGGTTAAATCAAAATACTATTTTTCCAAACTTTCTGAACAATTTCTTCCTTTTAATTTTAAATTTCTTAACATTTATTTGTTGTCAAACTTTCGAAAAAGACTTTTAAATTAAACCGTTCTTGCAAATCCTTTTAAAGCGTTCTTCCCCAATCAAGGTCACGAATTTTAAATGCCGTATTTAGTGAAAGGAAACCATTTTTCATCTTTTGCAATACATCGAAAAACCGTTATTTAATTCTTATCGGTAAATTTTAGAAACCTGTATAACGTCCCAAATAGCATCACGTTCGAGAAATGAAACATTCCACAGCGTTCCTGCCCAACCTTTTAACATAAAACATCAATAAACCCGTTGTTCAGGTAATAATTTTAAGTAGAACCGCCATCCAGGAACCTTGCGCTTTGTAAAGATTTTAGCACCAAGATGGACATCTTCGAAAAAATGTCTTTTAAAATCAACCAAATATCAAAATTTAATTGCTCACAAACACATGACCATAGACCAAGACCACAGACCCACACGACCTGACCAACGACCAAGCGACCACGACCATAACCATACGACACAGACCACTGACCATATGACAACGACCAACAATGAACACACATGCATATGAAAATTTTCATTCCCACATTACAAAGGTTTTTTAAACCAGTGACCATGATGAAAATTGTTAGCCAGCGCGGCGCTGGCTAACCTATTAATTTTCCTTTATCTAACCTAGGTCCACACTTGGTTTTAATGGAAAACTCATTAAAAAATTAGTTATGGTTTATGGCTCATTAAAAAGCAATTAGGTATGGGTCATGTGGTCATGTGGTCATTGGTCATGTGGTCATGTGGTCATATGGTCATTGGTCTGTGGTCATTGGTCAATGGCGGTCATATGGTCATGTGGTCATTGGTCATGTGGTCATGTGGTCATGGTCATGTGGTCATGTGGTCATATGGTCATGTGGTTTGTGAGCAGGGAGATTAAATTTGGTATATAAGTGGGTTAGCAGTTATAGTAAGACATTTTTCGAAAGATGTCGCATTCAAGCAATCAGTGGTGCTCCAAACAATCTATTACAAAAGCAGCAGAGGATATCCTGGATGGCTCGAGTTTCTACGCTGCTAGTAAAAATATAATATACCTAGAACAACGTTATGCAGATATGTTAAAATTGCAGAACGTGAAGAAATTACTAATTCCAACGATGCATCCAGAGATGTTATACCAAGTTAAAATATACAGAATTATGAACTTGCTATTGCTAATGCAAAAGAGGATGGTAAAATGCCTTGTTCCATTAACATACGAGCTATATTCGTGGGACCATCGAGTTGTGGGAAGACCAACGCTTTAATATCTCTGATCTTGCACGAAACGGTCTTAGATTTCAAAATGTCTATGTATTTTCGAAGAGTTTGTATCAACCGAAATACGAATTGTTAAGAAACGTTTTTACACCATTAAAAGAAGAAATTGGTTACCATGAGTTTGAAAATTACGATGATTTGATCGAACCGAGATACCAAAAAGCAATTATGGTTTTCGATGAAATGCAAACGAGCAAAGTAAAATGTTTTTTCGTTCGGTCGAAAAGCAATAGATTCGTTCTATCTATGTCAAACTTACGCTAGTGCCTTAAAACATAGACTCAGAGATAACGCCAATGTAATCGCATTATGGAAACAGGATGAAACCAATCTGGACGATATTTTCGGATCATATAAGTGGTGACATGATATATCCGAAATTTAAAGAAATGTGTTTACAGTGTTGGGGTGATCAAAACATAATTTTATAACTGTTGTTAAAGATTTTGATTTGGATAATGGTCGATATAGGAAGAATTTCGACGAGTATATAAATATTTGATATTATTCAAAAAGTTAGTTCCCATCCAAAGTTTCATATGACGGACGTTCAATTTATTGCGAATAAACGCAGTCTTCATGCATGCTACGAAAAAGTTTAAGGTACGAAAAGGAGATGCTACATTCGCAAAATTCAAAGAGGTTCCACAAAACAATTGATCGATCCACTGCAAAACCGCTTCCCAGTTGCAATCGATCACCGAAAATCTCATACCTACAACAAAGGTTAAAGTCGAAAACATGGACGTACCTATAAAGAAAATTAGCAACTCGTTCCAGAAGAGACGTTCCATCTTTACTATGCGGATGTGTTAGCTAGAGACGAAGACGAAAATATATACAAGTGTTATGGAGTAAAGTATAACCGTCAATTGATACGCATAGTTTAGGAAAAGTATGTAGGAAATTGATTTAGAAAACAGTGACACAACCTAAAATAATAACGTTTATCTAGAGACTAGAGGTCTAACAAGAGTTATAATTATTTTTAAAGTCCTTAGCATTTTTCTTAAGAAATGTAATGATTTTGTTCATAGAATACATTCCATACCGGTTGTTCGTGCACACAAATCGGGTGCAATCGGTACATATCCGAATAGGAGTAGCTCATATAAAAGGACTGTTCGCGTATAAGTTATTATTTGTTGATTGTACGGTTCAAAGAGACAATATAACAAATATGTATAAAGACTTTGGAGAGGTTATTCGAAGATTTCTGCAATGCCTACGGTAAAAAGCAGAATGTGGGCAACGCTTTTCGATAGAAGGAGAAAATGTCTTATTGTCAGTCATAGAGGAAGCAATACAGCACTGTGCTGCAGTGTTATCAATGCCCGAGGATCTGGATGATTTTATGGAAATAATCGAGGAGATGGGGTTTATAAAACTGTTGGCAGATATTCAAATGGAATATATACTAAATTGTAAGTTTTAGAATAAAATTTAACCACCACAACTGTTATCATAAGAAATGAATTATGTGAATTTAGAAATTATTTTGTATATATTAGCTTGTTTATGTTTTAAAATATAAAGCATACATTGGTATTGTTTAATTTTTCAAATGTCCACGTAACTGAAATGGGTATCTACTAATTATGAAAAGAATTATAACAAAGATGTGTATTATTTTTTAAAAGGGTGTTATAAACGTTTTACAAAATTATTAATCAGAATTGTTTTATTTAAAACTATAACATAATTTTATTGACATCTATTAATATCTGTAGTTGAAATACAACAATTTAGAAACGTATAAGAAAACAAAAGTGTGATTAATAGTGTTACAAAATTTTCAGTCTTCGGGTTAAAATTTAAACATCGCTCGTAAATGCGTGGATGGAAACCTGTTGTATTCTTCCATATACTCAACTTGTTTACAAATACTGTTTTCAAACAATCTTGGTAGGTTCTATAAATTCGTATAATATGATCCCAATATCACTATTACTGTATTTGCTTTAATTACATCATGCGAGATTCTGTAGGACATCATTCCTATTATATCTTCCCATTGCAACATCTAACAGAAACAGATCTATATTAGAGTACCTTTCCGTTAGTTCTTTAAAGTATTAGCATGGTTGAGAACGATCTGAGATACCAAAAGTGCTCTAAAGTTCCTTTGGTAAATATCATATAATTCCCATCAAATGTCAACATCTTCACTAAAGAATTTTATTTAAATAAAACGCAAGTTCTCGAATTTGCATATCTGATTTTGATGTCAACTCATAGTGTGTATAATGGCGAAGATTTGATATAAACTTCCTAAATACGTTGAGGAGAAAGTATAAGTATAATTTGTCCTTACATTAACCCAATTTAAATCAAATTATAGAATGTGTATTCCGTATATTAACTAGAATTGTGGAAAGTGCTTTTATTAAATTAATAGTCAGACGTCATCAACAAACAATGCAAGGCTAATGATCATACATTTCACTAAATTTATTTAGAATATACGTCTTATGTTGAACTACATTTAAAATAGATTATCGAACCACTTTCTAGGTCACCGTATAGAATTAATATATGTATTATACCTTTGGTTTAATCATTTGTATGTGGATTCACTAATTGAAAATTTTAACAATTCTAGCCACTAATAAATATTTTGGAGTTTAACTCTATTATCGAGCTAAATCTAAATAAAATGCAAAGGTGTTTTGTGATAGGTTTTTGAATATTAATACAATATATACAGGTCTTTGTTGGAACTAATTTTAAAAGACGTGATAATTAATTTCAATTCCCCAGGAAAATTCTATACTAATTTATAGGTTACACCAGGGTTTATCTCAAAAGACAGAGCGATACGGTTTAGAAATAGATTAAAGATGAATTATATACAGTGATTGCAAAAGGTTATTCTGCAAATCAGTAAGGGTCATTCGATTTGAAAAATTCCGAGGATTTGAGAACCTGAGGAAAACACAATAATAATTGAAATCTTACACGATGGTATATTAAAATACTGCTAAGAGTAATTTTGTTTAATAATTCTAAAATGGCGTTGGTGGTTAAATACATACAGGTAAAACCCACTATAAAACAATTATAGACGTCACTTTTCCAGTCAAGACTTGCATATAACGCCAACTAATATAATAGAGCTGCCACGCTCGACCATCGGCATAAAAGGCGAGAGCCATGTTCCAGTGCATTAGTCGTCAAAGTATCGTCGAGTTTGATTAAAATTATAAATTAAAGATGGATTTTTCTTGTGTTGACGTTACAAGTGATGCGAGTACCACAATTAAATATCAACCAACTAGTTGGTAAGTCAACCTATAGGTTAGGCGAATTTCCTTCAAATTATCACCACCATATATTAGAAGTTGGTTTTGATTTATATGGTGGTCTTCAACCTGCCATCCAAGTTATTTGCTGTAGTGGTATGTGTGCTGATTCTACGATAACATTCTCTTACTGATTGGAAGAAATTGTGTACTTTTCAAGTGGAATTTCAAATTCACCAATTCTCGACGTGCTAAACAACTCGATTAAATGGTCTGACTACTGGAAACGATGTTGTTGACATACAATTGGATCAAGATTTCAAATTGCGGCTGAGCACAGCCTTTAATAGAAGTATATGGTTGTTGAACAATTTTGAAAAAGAGAATTTATATAATATGGAGATTACGAAAGATGGGAATGTTATTGTGCTACCTGCGTACGAGTGCATCAAGCTATTAAATTTATGCGAGAATTGATCTGTTATAAAATGAGCGAGTTAAGGTGTAGAAACTTTCCAGAATTTTACGAAAATTTGTTGGTGATATAAAAAGTATGTGGAAATACGACGGAGGAAGAAGGGGTTCAAACGTTATTAGAGGGAGAGAGCAGTGCCAGTATTTCTCTGTCAAATGATTGCAGCAATTTAAATTACTTGACAGTGTTGGAACTTATTAAATGTTTCCCATTCAGTACTTAAAAGATGCAACTGCAAGGCAATCGGTGCGCAAATGTTTAGAGATTTGGATATCCCAGATTCGCCAGACTCTGGTTACCACAGCGGTTTATAGATGTTATCAATACATGTATGTATTCTATTAAAACATATTTCTTGATAAAGTTTGTTTTACATATTTGTATCGCCAACATTACCATAAATTATTAATAGACGTATTAAACTATCCTGTTTTTATTTTTAGGTTTAAAGTGGTGTACGCAAATAATAAACACAATTTACCGCATGTTAACAAAAAGTTGTGGGGAAATTTAAAGACGAGTTTAACGGTGACTTGGTGTTAGAATTTGTAGGTAGTAAGGCTAAGTCCTACTGTATTGTACGCGAGAAGGACACGATTAAAAAGATTAAAGGGATCTCTCAAAGTGTAGTTAAGTAAAACCGCGGGTGCTACAACCTATAACGAGCATATACCTCAAAAGGAATGGACATGCAACTACGTAGCAGTGCGTGGAGAATAAGGATCTCTCCAATAAGAAATTAAAGTCATTGGGAAATGGTCGAAATGTGGAACCTATAAAGGCGATTATTAATTATGGTTTACTGACCGCGTTTGTGCACTCTTCGAGTGTCTTCGGTAATCTTCGATTGTTTCCAAAAAAAATATTCAAGCCTGCCATTTAATGTCGTGGTGTAACATCGTCCACGGTTGCTTATACATCCGTCGGCAGCAAAGTACTTAAACTCTGGGTCTTGCAGTATCGCTTTTACAAGAATAGCTTACAGCAACACAAGGAAAAACAGCACGGTATGTCATTAAGCAGTAAACGTTCAACTCCAACAGTTGTTAAAGGGTCTTGTACGAAACAACCAACATCTGTGTAAAGCGTGCGAGATGGAGGTGTTAAAGTCTGCATACCCTAGTCCTAATAGTACAGCAAGCTACACATGGGGCATAAATAAATAAGGTAGTTACTATATTTGAATATATTTTATTGTGTTTCCTTGTACAAACAATTAAGGTAGGTCAGTAAACACTATTAAATTGTTGTTATTTGACTTGCATTTAACGTACTTTCCTATTAGCATCGAGCATATCTATTGTATTTCTCAAATCATATACCCGCTAATTAATAAAAAGAAAGGCTACTTTCACTTTACGTAACATAATTGTAAAGCAATTAGTTTGTCCTCTATACTACTTTCACTATACGTCACATAATTGTAAAGCGATTAGTTTGTTCTTGTCTATGTATTTTCCAACAATTTAGCATTGTACATGTAATTATGTTAAAACCAGAAAAAATTTAAAGTCATGGGTTTTTGCGACATTCTGAGAAAAGCACATTACTGTTTGAAAAAATGATTTTAAATACTAAGCACTTATGGCTTATAAAGGAGTCGTTTCTAAAATCCTTGCGGTTTTAGATTTCTAGGGAAATAGTTGGTTAAAGCATATGTCATAGACGAGCAAAACAATTTAAAGTGGTTTGGGAGCTTTAAAGTATAACTTTGTAAGGATGGTCCGATTTCAAATCAGTTTGCAGATTCGGGATGTGTATAAAATTCTAAGCTAACAAGATGTATCGCGTGACTAAAAAATGTTTAAGGATTGTCAAAATCGCAGCAGGTAAGAAATCTTAAAATGGGGTAGCTCCTTGGGGTGATGATATCTGAAAAATTCCTAGAGATTCGGGTAGCTGAGAAAATTCTAATATTGATTGATACCAAACAAGATAGGTTTATCTCGAAAGATGCATTGGCTAGACAAAGAAAACTATTTGTTAGTTTTGCTTATAAAGCAAAGAGTAAAATTTAGAAGATCAGGACTTTAAAGGGGTATAACTTTGCAGGGCGTGGTCCGATTTCAAATCAGTTTGCAGATTCAGATTCTGCATAAAATTTTAGACTAATTTAATGTATCGCATGACTAAAAAAGTTTATAAGAACGCTCAAAAGTCGCTACAGGTAAGAAATCTTAAAATGAGGGTAGCTCCCTTGGGGGTGATGATATCTGAAAAATTCTTAGAGATTCAGGTAGCTGAGAAAATTCTAATATTGATTGATACCAAACAAGATAGGTTTATCTCGAAAGATGCAATGGCTAGACAAAGAAAAGTATTTGTTAGTTTTGCTTATAAAGCAAAGAGCAAAATTTAGAGGTTTGAGAGCTTAAAGTGTAACTTTGTAAGGATGGCCGATTTTAAATCTGTTTGCAGATTCGATGTGCATAAAATTCTAAGCTAACAAGATGTATCGCATGACTAAGAAAATTTATAAGAACGCTCAAAAGTCGCTACAGGTAAGAAATCTTAAAATGGGGTAGCTCCTTGGGGTGATGCAATCGAAAAATTCTTAGAGATTCGGGTAGCTGAGAAAATTCTAATATTAATTGATACCAAACAAGATAGGTTTATCTCGAAAGATGCAATGGCTAGACAAAGAAAAGTATTTGGTTCAGATGAAAGATAAAAAAATGGCTAGTCGAAGAAAACTATTTGGTCCAGAATGTTAGCGGTAAAAAAAAATCTTAAAAATAGGTTTATCTCGTGTGTAAATGTGGATGCTCATTTATCTCGAAAGATGAAAATGGTTAGTCGAAGAAAACTTTTGGTCCAGATGTGGGAAATGAGGGATTCTGGGGGAAATGAGGCGGTGGGATCCTTGATTTTACCCTACTTATGTTATTAAACGCCAAGGCGGTCTTCTGTTTTCAGGTCTGGGTTTTCTACTGGGGTTTTCAAATTTTATCGTCGACAAAGTGATGTACTCACGCGGCAGTCAAATACGATAGTTTGTAGGTAGATGGACAAAGTACAGGAATCGAAAGGAATTACTTCGCCGTACTTGAACTTTTCACACGTGCGATCTCATCAGTTATCCTAAGCTGATTCTCCTATTTTAAGACGCTTACTTCTAACCAACTATAGTATCCCACCATTTTTACGCTTCCTACGTAACATTATTTTAACCTGGGAACGCAAACGTATGCGGTTTATATATCATAAATAATGAGTTAATGTCCTGAAATCCGTGGAAAACTATAATCGTAAACTATCCACCAAAAACATAAATTGAGGATGAGAGAGGATAACTTTTCCATGTTGGGCTTAAAAATTTCCTACATTTAAATATTAAAATACAATATAAAGAGCAATAATCGCCTTAAAACGTCAAAAGAAAAATAAAAAGAGAGGTCTTTTTGTACGAGAGCTCACGTGCACGAATAACTTAAAATTAAATAATGTCTATAGGTGCCATCTGGTTTTTAAACCGTAACAGTATTAGTCGAGAATATGAGACTCAAACACTTAAAATTAACACTTAAGGTCACTATAGAAAATAAAAATTCTATTTTTATATTTGCATATGAATGCATACAAATCTTCAATAATGTCTTTTAAGATATTCTGTTAAACTAAACAAATTTCTTGCTGACTTTTAACAGAATAAGATAAAATATGATGCAGCAGCAAAACGTTAAGTTACGAAATTAGCTAGTGCTACTGCATTAAAGATACATAGTTCTCTTGATACTATCCTACCAAATACAAAAGGCAAGTTAGCTTTATCATTTTTCAAGAATAAATCCTACCTTTCATCATAAATATCAAAGGTTTGGAACACCAAATAACTAAATTAATTTCTTAAAGAAATAGATAATTTATTATCTTTAATTTAAATGTAACATCTCAGAAATAACTGCTAAAAGAAAGATAAATTCCTTACCATTTATGGTCATATATTAATGAGATAAAATAATGTAGTCAAGATACCTTCAAAGAAAAGATAAGTATCAAACCCTATATAGTTCAAAATATTAATTAGTTATGATAAAATGTTGAAAATATTATTAGATAAAAAGATGAACACTAAACATCAATGGTTTAACCTAATGATTAAGATAAGATAACGTAAAAATTAATTTTTTGGTTCGGAGACCTTATACATGTCAAGCCACACCGCTTTTCTACAAATATAATACTGAAAAGGACTTCTGAGGGGTGGAGTGATCCCATAGCAACCTGAAGAAGGGTTTTTACTCATGTTCTACAAAAAGATAAGTTTTGTGAAGCGGTAGTCGTTTATACAAACAGCACGAGGGGTCGGATGAAAAAGAAATGCAGTTCCTGCATCCCGGTGCCGATTAAGAGAAGATCGCCCATAGGCCAAATCAGATAACAAATTCAATGTCGACAGCTTTATCGTATACCAGCGTAAGTCAGTGACGACACACGCAGACGGAGATTCACCACGCCCATGGCCAAACGTCGTGAAGCAACAACCCTCTAACTATGCAACGACTTAGAAAGTAAAAAAAAATAGAAGATAAGGAGAAGATAAAAGAGAGAGGTGTAATGTTTTGAGCTTTATAGCAACCAAGTAGCAGATAAAAGACTTGCATTGAGCAATAGCGATAGAAGAAACGGTGGTTAGCAAAGCACTACTCGACCAGCCAAAGCATAGTCAGCAGCCCGAAGTGGGAGAACATTACTCTTACATAACGGACAGTTATCTCGCGACTAGAACAGGTCCACCAGAGGAAAAATGTGGTTAAAAACGGTGGTAGAGAGATAAGAAAAAAGTAGGACTTTAGAGGTGGAGAATGTACCTATTAAAACAGATTTGTCTGAAAGATCACCTGCAGCGTTAATGATAAGATAAGCCCTATGCTAACACATTGATATTTAATAACACTAGGCTTCAAATGAAACCCAGACAAATCAACTTCTACCGAGCGCATCTACTGCGATAAGAAAATAAAATAAAGGAAACACAATCGACTTAAACATACTCACACAATAATTTCAAAAACATAACTACTATGCCAAAATTGAAGGCTTATTGGCTGTGTACACAGATTTTTCCATAAATTCTAAAAAATAGTGAGTTTTTCGTGTAAAAATGGTTAATCATATTAGTTAAAATATATAAATTACAGCAGAGCGCTTACGGCGTTAGCCATCTTCGGTGCTATATCACGTTATTTAAAAAATGTATTCCACCAAACTAATTTACTAACAAGGTAACATTTACACTATTTAATTAAGATCACATATAAAGAGACGTGATTATAAATTGATTTTGCCAATAAATATGGAAATTAATGGCAAAGTAGTCTTGCTATATCTCTTATACGTAATGTTAATTAAATAGTTTAAATTTTTTAAATAACGACGAAAGCGCTCTGCTGTAATTTATATATTTTAATTATTATAATTGAATAGTACACGAAAATACTCACTATTTTTGGAATTAAACAACTACTATGGACACAGCAATAAAGGTACAATAGGCAGTTAATCGAAGATAAAAATAGAAAAATTTTCCGTGCAATTAGATAATAAATAATACTGGAAACGACTAAGACGATAGACCTCACCAACACGTTCTGGAAAAATAGAAAAAGTGTATTAACGTCCCTATGATATAAAAGCGATTTATACCAGAAATTGTAAGCAGTGATTGAAATATATGCGTAAGAAAACATATCAAATAGAAATTTCTTGTATTGGCCACTGTCGAAACTAACTTTTTACTAGAGAGGCGTAGGTTACTAGCTTATAGACATCCTAAAAGTAAGGCAGCAAACAAGCATCAGCTAGTACAAGACCTACAGAGTTGATGGGTTAATCATACGAAAAATAACGTCAAACGCGATAAACGACAGTATTAGGATATGGAATAATTACAAGGCAGAAGATGAAAATTAAAAAAAATAGAGTTATTTGCATGTAATGATCAACAAAAAAAGAATTATGTAACTAGGAATGAGAGGTGTATCGTTTAAAACTAAAAAACCACTTATGACATGACAAGGTTTGAAACACTTGCATATTCAAGGGTAATATCTATTTAAATGTACGATAGGAAAAGTGAAAGGTTATAAAATAAATCTACATAGAAGTAAGAAGATAGAGAAGACAAGGTATGTTTACATAATTAAATGTAAGACGGCAGGCAGAACTTACTGGTAAATCGCTATAGGTTAAATTTACAATTGAAATCGTGTAATCCATAAGTTATTGATAGTACCATATGGCATAATGTACATATGGTATCATTAGAAGATAGTTTTGAGCAAAACCCTAATTGTATTAAACAGGAAACGGTTTAGTAGAATTTTTCGTTTTAAAATAGCAAACGTGATTTTTAACTAAGATTACCTATACATAACTTATATTGGTATCATAGTTAAGAAAGTGAATCAAATTAAGAATAGATATTTTAGTTCACAAAGGCAATTAGATACATTTATATATGGCTTATTACAAAATTAAAGCCATTAGCTTAACTTCTAAGACACGCTTTTTTTAATTTATATGATTCACGTAAAACGATATTTTGAGTAGAAAAATTGGAATATGTATCGTAAAAACAACTTTAGGTAAAGGCCAAACTACTTAAAACACCTAGATCAGTTACTAGTACTAATACAAGCTTTAATAAAACATTTTTTATGTAGAAAAAATATTTTTTATACCGCAAATTATGCGTTAGGTTTTTAATTTATAGGAAGAGGAATCTCCATATCACAAAAAATTAACAAAAATGACTACGGATGGATGTTTTAAAAATTAAATACAAATCGTAATTAGAACTTACGTATGGTTAGAAGGTGACTATTACTCCGGTAACACAAATTAACGCTAGTTATCCATATAAAACTTTGTGAAAAATTTAGTTAACACAGAAAAACAGTAACTTTAATTAAACATGTATTAAATTTTAATACTGATAGTTGTTTATATAGCACCTGATAACACAACGAAATCAATACCAACGCAAGATACGGGACCAGTTGGTTATGACCTCCCAGCTAAAGTCCCTGTCTACGTAGGGAACAACATTTTCGAAAATGGACAGTTGTCTAATTCTGACTTTGAGTTATTTGCTGACAATGATCATGATGATCCTATTTTCTGTCTAAAAGCAACCTCTAAAACTGAATCATCTTCCACTGATTCATTCATTCATTCCTGTGGTGAGAATGCATTTTCTCTGGTCCCTTGCTGCGCCTCAGATAAAGACAATAAATATAACGAAAACATTGAAATGCAAAATAACAAAAAAGGAAAGAAAAAGGTAAGAAATGAAAAGAACTGGAAAAATAATATAAAGAAGAAGAACAGACCAAGTGGAAAGAAGTATGTTAATATAAAAGATGTAGTTACTAATGAAAAATGTATGAAGTCTCCCTGTTCTTCTAGGTATCGTCTAAAATGCAACCAGAGGTTTACAGAGGAACAAAGATTAAAATACACTGTAAGTATTGGAACTTTGAAAGACGGTGGGACTCAAAAAGACAGTTTGTACTTTCATGCATAAAAACCGCGCCTGTCGTTAGACAACAAAAAGGAGATGGTACACGAGGAATCAAATCCGAGAGTCATACATTTATTTTTAATTTTGATTACAATGAAGAAATCATTTGCTAAACTTTTTTCCTGAATACGCTTGCTATTTCTGAAACTTTATGAGAGTTGGTTTAAAAAATAGCCCGCAACACCGGTTTAATGACGCCAGGTCTTAGAGGAGAACAAATTGCAGCAAATAAATTACTGAACAATAGCTTAGAATGAATCCGAAACCATATTTCAAGGTTTCCGGTATATGAGAGTCACTACAGCAGAGAAAAAACGAAACGTAGATATTTGGGCAATCACCTGAACAGTTCCACTATGTACTCACTGTATGTAGACGAGTGTAGAAAAGAAAAAATTAAACAAAAAAAAAGTGGACCTATTCCAAAGTTTTCAATGAAGATTATAACTTATCTTTCCACTCACCAGACAATGGCATGTATGATGTTTGCGACTAACTAGACTACAATAATAAAAATGAAAAAATTATGAAATACTCAATGAACTTAATTTACAAAAGGAGGATTACTTGAAAGAAGCTTCACGTAATATGAATTAAAAAGAAAAGATAAACTGAAAGGCCGTGTTAATCAAGGTTTGAGAGTGATTATGTCTGATCTTCAAAAATGTCTTCCAGGGCCCGTTTTAAAGAACGGTCAAAGTTTTTATGCAAGAAAACTCTGGACACTAAATAGTACAATTTATTTCTCAACCGTTGACAAATCTTAGTGTGTGATCTGGGATAAAGTTACAACTAACCGAGGAAGTAACGAAATAGCATCATGTTTATTCACATGGGCGATTGAAGAGCTGAAAGATCCTGCTAAACCTACTGAAAACTTAACTGTGTGGACAGATAATTGCAGTGGCCAAAACCGGAATATTAACATGGTATTCATGTACCTATGGCTGTTGGAGAAAGAATCTACTGTTAAAGAAGTCAGCCATAAGTTCCTACTTGCTGAACACATCCACATGGAAGTAGATGGCATGCACAGTATGATAGAGAGAAAAAACCTATTAAAAACACACTATTTTTACTACAATTGATTAGGTCAATTTTATTGCAAAATGCTCAAAAAATAATCCATTTGTTGTGAGAAGATTTTCTTGATTTTCCTTACTTAAGGGACAAGGAAGGTCCATTTGTTTCAAGAAAGAAAAACTGTGATAAAGAGTCATTTTTCATCCTACTATTCTCCCGTAAAATCGTGTTTTCCAGTTTCAATCGCGTGTCGATAACGCGTATGTTTGCTTTTCGAGTTTTAAAACTTTGATCTGCAGCTTGTGCGTCGATGCACTTGTAAAAACTACTTGCTCTGTAACTCCAAGAGCGATACACGTTTTTTCTCTGGCAAATGTGTAGATTTGGCGTGGATCGCTCTTAGCTGAAGGTTAAATTGCTGTTGCGTAACCTGATTATTTCTTGATGTAGATCAACTGCTCTTGCATATAGACCGCCGTTGCAATTATGGTAGTATGATTGTTGCTGACTACCGCGGCGATGCTATGTCAATTCGCTTCCGAAGGCTGACAAGATAAGTATCCCGACACATGTATGTGACTTGTTTTTTTTTTCTAGCATACCCAGGGATAAACCCAATTTGAAATCAGATACGCTAATGTTTGTTCTGGTAAAATCCTTACTAGAAAAGTTTCGAACTTTAATGCTTTTGCTTTTTGTACGTAACCATCTGTTTATAGAAAGTATCAGCAGTATTCTTTTTTTTTACTGATTAGAGTTATAACAAATGTTTCGTATGGTAAAATCCTTAGTAGAAAGGTTTATAAATTTAATGTTTTTTAATTACCCCATCCGCTTATACGAAAGTATCAGCGTTATTCTTTTTGGTACTGATTAGATTTATTGCATGTTAGCTACGAATTGCCCATTTTGTGGAACAATTAGTAAATTTGTCCATAGAGTAAAATTGTTTTATTTAATAGTAACCTTAGTTAATTTTGTTTTGCTGTTTCGATAGAAATTTCTATATTTGTGTTTTTTATTGTAAATAGAAAATCATCGGCGATGTATTATTTTTGTGTTGCTAGGAACCCCTCCCCTCACCGCATTGGTAGTTAGCCTGGTATATTTACATTTTCTTCCCATCATTGTACGTAGCAACCTTACTTTGAAAACCTTCCTCATGAAGCAAATAATGAAGGAGACTTTCCTAAAGATGACTCAACCCCTGCTCAAAAGTAATGTTTTTGCTTAATCTGTAGCTTTTAAGTAATTTATAACATAGCAATACTCAATTTGTATACTACATTTGTATTTTCTCTGTGTTTTTGGTAGTATTAAAAATACATTTGCTTTGGTAACCACCGTGGCGTATAGGGGATTGAGTAGTGGACTGTATGGTGAAATAGAATGTTCATAAATACAAGACAGAGAAACAAATTAACAAGTATGGAATAAACATTCACCTGAATCGATGCATCCATCGATTTACCAAAACATTAGCTTAGGAAAGGAAACAAGGGTAATTCTGGGATATAAAAGATCTACGATTCTCGATGAATATTGTATGAGGGTAAATTATGTGCATCTGTCTTATTTTAGCATCAATATCAGAATACGGCACTCGTCACACCAAAACATAACTGGGCGCGACGACGGTTGACAATCAACTGCTTAACGACCTTAATTAGTCGGGTAAACACGGATATATCTCGCCACCTGCATACTGTGGGATTTGCAAGTGATCGTATATTTATCTAACAATTTTAACTAAATTCTGTTATACTTTTAACTATAAACCAAAACATTTATCGGCGTAAACATTTTGGGCGGGGCCAATATAAATGAAAATTCATAGTAAATGTATATTATTATTAAAAATACGAAAAAAACAAAATTGAGGTATATGCAATCATGTAAGGGAACTTAAAGAAATTAATGCGAATTAGCATAAAAATAAACAAAACAATTGGGTAAATAAATAAACTTTAGTTCGAACAAGTTCTTTATTCCTTTACTATAACGACAAAGGACATAATTTGACCAATGGCCGGGTATATATGTTAGAAGAAGTTTTAGCTTGGGCGATTCGTGGGACACCATCAGACCCGGGCATTTACTCTTCTATAATAGCAAGCGGCCACTGTAAAGGAGGGAGGTTATCGTGCATGATTACCACTACAGAACCTACGGAAGGAAAGTGTATATTGGTATTCCATATTTGGCGTTTCTGCAACGTCGATAAATATTTCAGATGCCAACGTTTCCAATAATGAGTAATCATGGAATGAATCAACTTATACCTATTAGAATGATTCATGGGAATATCGGATACGTCTTCTACAGGTAACCAATCTAATGGTGTACTGTATAGAAAGTGGGCAGGGATTAAAGCACTTAAATCATTGGGGTCACTACTGAGTACAGTCAATGACTGATGATTCAAAATTGATTCTATCTGACATAAAACTGTGTAGAACTCCTAATATGTTAGATGCTGTTGAACAATGATACGGGATAAATGAGTTTTCACACATTTTATTTGGGATTCCCAAATCCCGCCAAAATGTGGGGCGCTAGGGGGGTTAAACTTCCAACGAATTTTAGTTATATTTAATTCCTTCTGGAAAGCATTTTTAAATGCAGTGGTACAAACAAAATCATAAACATCATCTAATCTCCTTTTGGCACCTACAAAATTTGTTGCATTATCTGAAAATATCGTTGTACAATTTCCCCTTCGAGACAAAAATCGCTTTAAGGCTACTAAAAATGAATCTGTAAATAAGTCAGCAGCTAGTTCCAGGTCTAAAGCGTGGGTAGACATACAGACAAATAAACAAACGTAGCCTTTTTGGCATTTAACTCTTCTTCGGCGGCTTAAAGTAATTTGAAAACTACCTGTATAATCAATTCCGGTATTTAAAAATGCCTTGGCGACATTTACTTATTCATAAGGCAAATCTGTCATTATAGGATACATAGGGGTAGGCAGGAGTCGAAAACAGTGGTTGCAGTTCCAAATACAGCTTCGGATCGTACTACGTGCGGAGATAATCCAAAATTGGTTGGTTAGAATAGCTTATAATAGATGAGCTCCCGCGTGATCATACAATTTATGATAGTAATCAATAATCACGGGAACAAGAGAGTCGGATTTTGGTATCAATATTGGATAGTTTTTATCATAATTTACGTTGGCTTTCGATATTCGACCACCAACTCGGATGACACCATTTTCAATAAACGGGTAAAGTCTGCGTAGGTTGGAACGAATAATTATATTATTCGCTAATATTTTTAATTCATCGGAAAAATGGCGCTGTGGAACTGTTTTTATTAAAAGCTCTTCAGCCTTATCCAAATCGGTTTTGGATATGGGATTTTTATTTGACAATATTTTTGCAAATCTTAACACATACACTGTTGAGTGTAATAATTTACTCCACGAGGAAAAATAGGTTATTAAAGTATATAAAGGCTCGAAATCATTTTTAATAGCTACATGAATTGCAATTTCTTGGATACCTTCTTGGGAACCGACTTTGTCTCTAAACGGTTTTATTGGCCAATATCCAATCGAAAGTTTTAACCAACTTGGTCCATCAGACCATGCTGAATTTTTAAGTAAGGCCGAAGGTAGTAAACCTCTACTGGCGCAATCGGCCGGGTTTTCTTTCCCATTAACAAAAAACTAATGAGCAGGAGATACAAATTTTTGTATTTTGTTAACCCGATTGGACAAAAATAGATTCCATTTTTTAAACGGAGAATGTATCCAACTTAAGGTTATCATAGAATTGGAAAATGCGTAAATTTCATTTACAAATTTTCTTTTGGAATATAAATCACGAATGTGAGCCACTAATTTAGCTAGTTGTGCCGCTGCACATGATTCTAATCTGGGTAGGCTAATTTTAGCTACGGGGGTAACTTGAGCTTGGGAAGAAAGGAACGTTACTTTTATATTAGCGGAGGTATCCACGGTACGTATGTAAATAACGGAAGCGTAACAGACCGAACTAGCATCCGAAAATCCAATAATACTCAAAGAGGTGTTTTCAAACACTCGAACACGCCTTGGAATTTTCAATTTATGAAGTAGGAAAATTCATCCCGAATTTTAGACCACACTGAATTAATTTTTTCAGACACGGGAGTATCCCAATCAAATTTTGCTTCCCAAGCTTCTTTAATTAGTACTTTTTACAATAAGGTAAAAGGCGCAACAAAACCTAATGGGTCAAAAATACTGCATAAAATACTTAACATTTTCCGTTTTGTGCAGGGTGTTGTGAATTTGTCTTCAAGTTTGAATCCAAATTCATCGGTAGAGGGGCTGTACTGAATACCCAACACTTTAAAATAACTCTTATCAAATTCATAAGTGGTTTTCAATTGAATTGCTTGGGGTATAGCAGCCTTCACTTCAGGACAATTGGACATCCATTTTACAATTTGAAAGCCACCGCTTTCGAAAAGCTTAACAGATTTGGTCTGAATTATTTTCGAGTCTTTCGTATTAGAAACGCTGCATATCATGTCATCCATAAATATGTCCCTATCTATATATTCTGCGGCCTTCGGATAATTGCTTCCTTCTACTTGGATTAATTGGTGTATAGTACGTAAACTTAAAAATGGAGAGGAAACCACACCAAAAGTAACTGTGGTTAGCTCATAAGTTTGAATGGGATCATCAACCTTAAATCTCCACAATATTCGCCGATATTTCCTTTGGGATTCATTCATGTTTATTTGACGATACATCGCCTTACCAGAACATTAGGTTAGGAAAGGAAACAAGGGTAATTCTGGGATGTAGAAGATCCACGATTCTCGATGAATATTGTATGAGGGGATGTGATGCCAAGAGGCGCGAGACGTGTTTTCCTGAACGTAAACAACATGATTGGGGACGAAAGTCTTCCAACGCTGCGGCGTGGAACGAATCCACAAAAGCACTACTAAGGAGTCAAGAAAACAATAAATTTTATGATGTGTAAGGTTAGAATCAAAAGTTTTTAGGTTAAAGATTAATAATTTAGATGCCAATGCGGCGGCCACCAATTCGAGCCGGGGCCAAAAGATTATACGAAGAGGAGCGACCTTAGACTTGGCGCACACTAAGCGGAAAGGGTAACAAAGCGAAAATAAACCACAGCACAGTAGCCACGTTCGGATGCGTCAGCAAAGCAGTGAACTTCGCACGTAGTAAACTGTGGCGGGATTAGCAAGCGGGGTAAAGCGAAATCCGAAAGAAGCGGTAACTCATGCAAGTATCTCTTCCACAAACGGACGAAGTCGAAGGGGAGGAGCAGCTTCCCACGACCATAAACGTTGAACTAAGTGTTTTACCAGGAAAGCAAGGGGGATAATAGTCCCATATGGTCGAAATACGGACTAAGTTGGAAAGTAGGTTGCGTTTGGTACAGGAGGTACTTAGTGACTGAACTTGAAAACAAAAGCTATTTAAGGTGAGGATCCATTGAAAACCTAGAACTTTTAGGGGTTGAGTGTCAGAATTCTCAAAGGAGCGGGATTGCGCAAATTGTTGCGTAGCGGAAAGATCTTTTAATAATTCGGGATTGTTACTTGACTATTTATGAAGTTCGAAACCACCAAGTTTTAATAGAGCAATTAGTTGATTTCGTAGAGCGAGGGTTGATTCAATAGAATCTCCACCAGTAGCGACATCATAAGTTTTATGTAATGGGTGACAGGGGGGGGGGGAGAACAACGTTTCGGATAAAATATTGAAAGGAGTGGAAAGTTTAAAGTTAAAAAAATTTACAGAGACGCTCCTAGGGGTTGATATTTGCTCGGAAGACAAATATTTTTTGTATATATATTAAAATGAAGGATAATATGTACAAACTAGTATACAAGGGATAAAAAAAGTTTGTATTTAAAATATAGATAAGTTAGGATAAGATTGTGAAAGAAAGGACAAAGAAAAAAGATGGGTAGGCTAGATTTTATAAAAACATTATGAAGAAGGCAAAGGTGGTAACCAAGGTAATAATAGAGAGAACAATAAATAAGTGGACCAAATATTAATAAATTTTTGTGTATATAAAAGATAATTTTATAAAAAGGGAAAGTGTTTATTCGAAATAATTAGAATAGCTAAAGAAGACATTGAGTTATATATTGATATTCAAAAAAAAATAGCTGTACTTAGAAGTTTGTTTATAAAAGTTTTTGAAAGGATGTCAAGTTTGACAAATAAAAAAATTTTATATTTTGCTGGTGAAACAAGGTGTTAAATTTATTAAAAACAGAAGTTGTCAAAGGAAGTAGCGTGGAGGAGAAGAAGATACCACAAAAGCAAAGTAAACTTATGCCAGAGAAGGGACAAGGGAAACAAAGAGAAACATCAAAATTACAAACAGGACAATTAAGGAAAGTATCATTTATTTTATCGTTTTGAATTTGACATTTCAAGAGAATCCGTCAGAAATTAAGATTTAATTCAAATTTGGAATATGATTAGATCCCGTGAAAGTAGCACAACCACGGGCGTCTAATTAGAAATAAAAAAATAGTTTCTTAAAATCTTAATCAACCTAACTGCATACAATTTGAAATATTTGTCAAAATTAAGTGTCAGTCAGATTATTTAAAAACAAAGATATAAGTAATATTACATTCACTAATCGATTTTGAATTTCTAGCAAAATCACACTCCTCTACCGAAAAGCTCTACAAAAATATACCGAAAGATTAAGAAAATAAATCAACCAAAATTTTGAAAATTGAACCTAAATACTTTCCAGGGAATTAGAATACAAGAGTTGTACTGGAAAACCATAATTCAGAAAATGATATTACTTTACGCGAGTAACCAAACCAAACTTTAATTACCGTAAAAATCGTAACTGTCAATTTAGGTAGTAACAGCTTAAATAAAGAAAACCCAATTATACATAATTTGTGTAGCACATCATCGTTTAATTATTCTTAGTTCTGATATTGTTTAATAGGGTATTGGTTTAAAATGACTGACATATCATACGGAAACCCCAGAACCCTCCTTGAAGGTAGGATCATCAAATCTACCACTGAGCTAAATTTGATATAGATGCGGGCATTTAGATTTGGTAAATTATAAGAGTACTTTAAGTATAACTATAAAGGTATAACAACTTATACGTAGGACAAAAGTACAGTACACGACATAACAGTAAGTATGGTGGCGAAAAACGAAACCAGCTAACGGATAAGAATTCCCTTCGTCTACGGCCAACTGCAGAAGCGTGCGTATGGCAAGAAAATGAGCACAATTGATTCCATAAGTAACTGGATGTAACTAGATGTAGACGAAATTGCAAGAAAATTGCTGTAATATCTTGTTTCAGCTTCGGCCCAACAAACAAGTGATCGTTTAAGGACGATCGAGACAGAGTTTTAGCGAAGGCTTTAGAAACAACTCGTAACTTCGTACTTATGCTTTCTGGTTTGACAACGAAATGATGCGGGATGTAATAAGAAAAGTCCGAATAAGACCAACTAACAACAGATTGCATATGTTAAGAATCCAGATACTCACGCATAAAGGAAACGTACGGTTCGTAAGCACGGGGTTGCTTAAGGAGGCGATTTTCCAAAAAAACAAATCAATGTAAGGCAAGATCACGACTACCTGAAAAAATGCTTCTTGATCTCTAAACGGCAGTGAGACGACATATCGACCTGGTTCATTGCGGTGGAACGTATCAACAAAATGTTTTTCAACTAGAGTTTCTTCATGCGTGAAAGGTTGAGCGGCGGGGACAGCTTTGACTTCCCAGAATTTAGCGGCAATATCTTCCAATGGGGAAGTAGAATCTGCCTATAGAGCATTGGAATCTTAATCTTGTGAATAAGATCCCAATGCTCTATAGTCAAAGTTATTAATGGTTAATAGTGCGGAACTTTTTAGTACTGATTGAAGATAGGAAAAGTTGTCCACGTTTGACAGATCGTTATTAAGATGAACTAAACTATCAAAGCGGTCAATAAAGCTTTCAAAAAACAACCTTCCCCATCAAACGTAGGGAATGTCAGCGCCGGAAGAGACACTTTTGACTTAAAAGTATCTAGCGGAGCGTACACAGCAGCCTAAGACGAAGAAGATTGACTAAGAAAAAGCTTGAAATAGAGCGCTTTTATTAGAAAGAAATTGTTATACAAGCGTTTTCGTTTAGCGTCTTCCGTTTCAATTTGTTCATTGGCGTCATCTGCAGAAGCAATTATACCGACTATGAAATTATGCTGGACCAAGAAACTTTCTCGTACTGTTTCAAGAGATTGGTATTGCGCGTGAAACAAATCTAAAAGAGTTTGTTCAACTGAAGATTTCTGAGCGATTTCATACATTTCATGGAGAGAGTTAATCAAAATATTGCGTAAGAAATAACTACGGTTTAATTTCTCTGCCATAATTAAAATTAAGCAAATACAAAAAGGACAGACGAAATGAAACCGATACCTCGGTGTTTAAATTAAAGTCAAATGCGGCGTTATTAAATATGTAAGCCTCGTACAAAATTCTGGTACCAAACCAGATATCAAGAAAAACTAGTAAACAACTCGAACCAAAGAAATGAGGTTGAAAAAACTTACAATGATTAATAACATGCGGCATATTCTACACCTGATTAACAGAAAATAGTTCAGCCGGTAATTCCAAATGCGAAAGATGCAAAAGGTTAATCACTAATGTAGTACATTTCTAAAAATGAAGTTTGCAATTCCTTCAAAATTTAGTATCTTACTACACCGAATGAAAGTGTAAAAAAACCCATCAACAGCGTGTTGTATGTTTGAAAGTACCGACTTCAATATCTTTCAAAAAAAGTCAATAGAAGAAACATTTGGATACTTTGCATTGACATCTGTTCTCCAAACCGTGAGAATACTTTGTAAATTTAGAAATGTCTGTCAAAAGACACAGACTAGACAGCAACTTGTTAAGTACTTTTGATCAACGTTTGACGTCAAAGGCTAACTTTGATGTAGCCTGATTGATTAGCCGAAACAAAAAAGCATACACTATTGGCGAAGATAAGGCTAAACCAGCAGCTGTGAAAATGTCAAAGATCATATGTGTTCAGAGGGAGGCAAAGAAACTGAATTTAGTATCGTTGTATGCAAGAATTGTGAAAGAAGGAATTTCCATCTTGGCAGAAAATGTGAAGGAACAAATTATTTTCTCACTGAAAGAGGCTAAATACTTTGCTATTCAGCTTAATGAGACTACACATTTCAGTAGCAATTCAAAGCTGATGATGTGTGCTCACCACAAAGGTACACATGCAATTAAAGAGGAATTGTGATTTGTTTTCCTCTCGAGTTGAGATCTCGTGGAATTGAAGTGTATAATAAGGTTAAGAATATTTAAATACTCAACGCATTAATTTAGAGCGAGAAAACAGTATTGCTGTGTCCGTTGATGTAGCTTCAACTATGTTGGGTCATATTAATGGTTTTTCGGCTTTCGTGAAAAAAATAATTCGAAAACTGAAGTTACTCACTGCATGATCGATCGTCAGGCACTTCTTGTGGAACATTAGAACCTACACTGAAAAACGTCATGCATCATGTCATCAAAATTGTTAATGCTTTTAAGGACATGCATTAAACACGCGACTATTTCGAGAATTATGTTAGAATTATGTCACTCATAAGGGACCTTCAAGAAAAATGAGCCTTTTATTCAAATTTTAATACCTAATCGACGGGACCATGCCGTATTTCCAAGCAACATGCTTGAAGAGCACGCTTGACGGCCTTCAATTAGTAGCACACTTTTAATTTGTGTTTCAGAGAAAAATATACCGTTCGCACAAGCGCCGACATCGAATTGCGATGCGTGCTCTTTAACCTTTACTCGTATTAGATGCCTCGTAAATTACAACCAAGCATTTTTCTACCATAAAAAAAGACTATGATATAAAACGAAAACATGAATTTGTGGTGAGAAATCCTTTTAAATAGCTACTTCATATTAGTAATTTTAAATATAAGATATAATGCTAAGGGAAAATAAATAAACGCACAGACATACAAATTTAACGTAGTAATTACCATTGTCAGTGGCGCAACTACGGGGGGGGGCTATGGGGGCTGAAGCCCCCAGGAGCTCAATATTTTTTTAAATGTATCACTTTGAATTGCGAAACCGTGTTTTGAAACAGCGGCACTGACGAGCGACGATGAATTAATAGCGGATTAACACCCTATATTCACTTTCCATAATAGTTATTTTGGCCCAAAACTTTGAATTTAAAGTTGTAGAGATAACCTTAATACAACCGCACTTTGCATGCATTGATAGTGTAATTGTTATGGACGCAACTATAAAAACAGATTTCAATTGAATCGTTGTGCCAAAATTACAATCATGAATAGAGTAGATATTCTGTAAGGTCACCCCGAGTCCCGAAGTGTCGCTTGCTTATATTCTATGGGACTATTAATACTATATTTACCTGCTACATAACTTGCATGCGCATGCTACACCCACAAGCAATTTAACCCAACGTTTATAGTTCGTTGAAACGGTACTTCTTTTGTTATCACCTACATCAAGTTGTAGAACAGAAAATACTTAACTACCCCACCAGCTTCATTGTTGTGTCAGATTTCATTGTGTGTTCTCGGTAACGAAAAAATTTTACTGCTACAAGGCTACAACACTATTTCATGTGCCAATTGCGTTGCGTGTGTTTGCGTTGAATTAAAAATTTAATTGAATTATTGTCGAGGTTTAGTTGCATTAAAGTTAAAACTAAGAATTAAGTATTAAGTGTCGTATTTAAATATAACATTTAAGTTATTTTCAAAACTTCGGTTAAGTTTACGGTATTAATTTTAATTTGATTTCTCTGGTGAATTTTATAAATCTCAAAATGAGCCAAAGTACACCTACCGGTAAGAAAAGAACTATTCACGATTTTTTTAGCGTAGCTTCTATTTCTAAAAAAAAGGCGACTGATTTAAAGTGCGATTCCGACTTAAATACCGATACTGATGTGCAATCGAAAATACTTTTACCAGTAGCTTCTTCGTCGTCTTGCGCTACACCACAGTTAGCTACTCCGATATCTTACTCTCATATGGATATTTCTAATTTTAAAGGAAAAATATTGAAGGACGAAGAAAAGTTTGAAGTTTTGAGAAATGTGTGGGTTCCCGAAGAAAACTTTCAGTTTCCCGTTGTTCAAATTGGTAAACAAAACAGAAAATTTAATTACTCATGGCTCAATAAATACAAATGGTTGGCTTATTCTCAAATTGAAGACGGTGTGTATTGCAAATATTGTGTTCTGTTTGCTAAGCAAGAGGTTGGAATAAGTGCATCGCAAGCAACAGGTCAACTAGTTAATAAAGCTTTCAAACAGTGGAAGAAAGCTACAGAACGTTTTTATAATCACGAAGTGTTGGAATACCACAGAGCAGCAGTGCTTCGTTCAAAAACTTTTGTCGAAATTATGACGGGCAAGACAACACGAATTGATAGAATGTTTGATAGCGCTTCAAACATGCAAGCAGTTGAGAATCGGTTGAAAATATGTTCTATCATAAAAAACCATAATTTTCTGTGGACGTCAAGGACTATCCTTGAGAGGTCATCGAGAATCAAGCGCTTTTGATGTAAATGAAGAACCGGCCAAAAATGAAGGAAATTTTCGAGCATTATTACGATTTCGCATTGACGCTGGTGATCAAAATTTGGAAAAACATTTAACTGGAAGTGGACGAAATGCTACCTACATAAGCTGGAAAAGTCAAAATGAGATTATTCATTCATGTGGATCAATAATCATGCGAAAAATAACCGAAGAAGTTAATGCTGCAAAATGTTTTTCAGTACTAGCCGACGAAACTACTGATATTTCTAATATACAGCAATTTGCACTTTGCGTTAGATATGTAAAAAAGGACGAAAACGAATACAAAATTTGCGAAAACTTTTTAAATTTGTTCCAGTAGAAAATACAACGGGTGCTCATCTTGCTGACACTATAATTACTAGCCTACAGGACTGCCACGTGGAAATGAAATATTTAAAAGGACAAGGTTATGACGGAGCAGCTTCTATGAGTGGTAAATTTAAAGGAGTTCAAGCAAGAATTTTAGAAAAATACCCTACAGCTATGTACGTTCATTGTGTCTCACATAACTTGAATCTAGCCATTTCCGATTCCGTATCCGTTTCTTCTATTAGAAATTCTTTTGCAATAGTTGGAAAGATTTACAATTTTTTTAACTATCCAAAAAGACAAATAGTGCTTCAAAACATATTTCTAATTCTGAAAATGCCTCCAACGCTCAAAAATTAAAACAACTATGTCCAACTCGATGGGTACAACGGCACGATTCAATTTTGATTGCAATTGAATTACTTTTGTTCATCGTTGACGCTCTAGAAGAAATTTGTACTTCTTGGGATGATAAAATGCTTCATCAGACGCATTGATTTTAATAAATTCAATTAAGCAATCCGAATTTATAATAGCATTACTGTGCGCGGAGTGTTTATTCGGTTACACACTTTACTTGAGTAAGGGTCTTCAGCGTGCAGACATAGAACTTCACACGGCTATCGACCAGGCTCAACTTGTTATTACTTCTATCCAAAAAATAAGGGATAACTCAGAGACAGAATTTAAACATTTGTATCAGAAAGGTTTGGAAATGAGCAGATTGTTAGGGTTTACAATTACTGTACCAAGAATAACAGCAAGACAAACAAAACGTTGCAACATTCCTAGTAGTAATGAAGAGGAATATTACAGAAGAGCTATATTTTGCCCTGGGTAGACTCTTTTTTGAACAATATGTCTGATAGATTTGAAAAACACAAAACAGTTCTCGTTAATTTTTCCAGTCTATTGACCAAATCATCTCAAACAACTTTTTCTGAACAAGCAGCCAACTTTATTAGCTTAGCATCATTTTATAAAAACGATCTGGAATGCAACAACAACCAAACGAAAAAAGAAATGCTATAGACTGCTTAAACATTTGCAATGAACATTATTTTCCAAGCATTCATAAATTGCTCAAAATCTTTTGTACGTTACCTGTTTCCATTAGTACAGCTGAACGATCATTTTCAACACTAAAACGAACGAAAACATATTTAAGAAACACTATGAAAGAAAGCAGATTAAATGGTTTAGCACATTTAAATATAAATCGAGAAATCTCTATATCCGTTGATGAAGTGATTCAAGAACTTCAGAATCGCGGTCCTCGCCGACTTGATTTCAACCTGTAGCGACGAGCGCGCATCCGCGCGTCGCTATTAGAACACCTGAGGTTGAGGATGAAATTTCCGAACGACACTAGACCATCTTATATATATATATATATATATATATATATATATATATAGTGACCTATTAGAATTACTTGCAAATAAATATGCTTACTTTTGTTAATTTTTGACTTGATAACTTACTTTTTAATATATATGTATATAGTTTTGTAGCCCCAGGGTGAAATCCTGGTTGCGCCGCTGACCATTGTTACCATTGATTTTGTTACAATTCAATATTTTAATATACGTCCTAAACTTCATACAATTCTTGTTTTTAAAGGATATTTTTTGGTAGTTCCCACAACAATGTCCAATCGAATATCAGCTCAAATTCAAGATTGTCACTTATGTATTAATCGTTGTCAAAAACATGCTCGTTCTTTAATTTATTAACCCAATATTAGTGTTCACATAAAAAACAAAGTTTAACCATATTCTGTCAAAAGTTCAGAAATGCTAAAAAATGAACCTTTGTTACATCAAACCAGTAGTTGTTTCCTGTCAAAAATTTGGCATTAGTTTCTTCTATCATCACAAACTTACTTATCTATTGATTTTAATTATTTTGAAGTTGTAACTATTACATCGACAAATGGTAAAATGTCTTAAATCTATGTCTGCTCGTCACGGAATACCTTCCGTGAGTATATCAGATGATGGCCCTCCTTATAATTTGTTATGGGTAAAATGAGCGCTACTGTATACGCATTGGCTACTACAATAGTGGAGGAGTGGTTTACTATTAAAAAAATAATAAAAATAATAAGTAAAGTAAAACTAAATATTTAAAATCGCCGAAATACGAAAATTACGTTATAATAACAACTTAGTCTGGAAGGCTTTTCTATTGTCAAAATTAAGATGCGCCAAATCATCTTGCATCAGCAATCCCTTTCGAGAACGGAGAACGGCTATTCCGGATATGTCACTTTTGTCTTTAATTTTATAAACTTATCACGTTATACTTTACCTTGTTCTATAACTTTTTAAAGACACCTTTTAAATTTTGTCGTATCAAAGAAATTTTTAAAATAAAGGTGCCTCTCCCAAATACGATTCCGTCACTGGGGCGGCTGGATATCCTTTCATAATTATCTATTTTTACATAGTTCGCAAACAAATTTAAATAAAATTCAATATAAATTTAGTTTCTAATGTAAGTTACATAATTCCAATGTGAATAAAAATATAATTTCTTTAAAAACATAATTTTCTAACATCCAACTTCTCGGGTATTACTAAAAGGAATTCTAAAAATACATTGTTGGTATCATTGCTCGTGTGGTTTACTTAAAACACACTTTCAAGGGACTATTGAGTCATAAAACACGTTTTTAATGAAGAGTCACAATAACGTCACTCTAGTGGGGCTTAATAAACTATAAAAAAGCCATTAGCTATAAAAAATTACAATCAAATTGACCAACAATGTATAAAATATGTATATTTTTAATGGTAACAATCAACTTTTACGGGCTAATTCAAAATTCAAGCGTTGTTTCCAAGCAACATGTTCCATTTTGTGCATGTCTTATTTTAGCATCAATATCAGAATGTGGCACTCGTCACACCAAAA
This sequence comes from Platerodrilus igneus, assembly GCA_036346225.1. Taxonomy (NCBI): domain Eukaryota; kingdom Metazoa; phylum Arthropoda; class Insecta; order Coleoptera; family Lycidae; genus Platerodrilus; species Platerodrilus igneus. Next base: position 617,007 of record JARFIW010001146.1, read on the forward strand.
CATAACCGAGCGCGACGACGGTTGACAATCGACTGCTTTAACGACCTTAATCAGTCGGGTAAACACGGATATATCTCGCCACCTGCATACTGTGGGATTTGCAAGTGATCGTATATTTATCTAACAATTTTAACTAAATTCTATTATACTTTGAACTATAAACCAAAACATTTATCGGCGTAAACAACATTGTTAGTATCATTGCTCGTGTGGTTTACTTAAAACACATTTTTAAAGGACTATTAAGTCAGAAAACATGTTTTTAATGAATAGCCACAATAACCTAAGTCTAGTGGGGCTTAATAAACTGTAAAAGAAGTCATTAGCTATAAAAATTACAATCAAATTAACCAACAATGTATAAAACATGTATATTTTTAATGTTAACAATCAACTTTTACGCGCTAATTTAAAATTCAAGCATTGTCTCCAAGCAACATGTTCCATTTTTTACGTTTTTATGCTCTTCTGAAAAGTTGGCTAGATGTGACTTACGTTCGTCTGGTTCTGAGATACAAAACTTATGTCTTAAACCGGAAAATTTATCACTAAGTTCTGTAAAACTATCCCCATTTAACCTTTGCAGTATCAATTATAGTTAGCGAGATTCTCATGTAGAGAAACGCATTTGGGACACACTGTATACTAGATTAACCAACTTGTTACGTTATAGTTTTGAATGTAAACCTCCTACGAAAATATTTTACCCACTCTCCGGAGAGTTTTGGTATAAGATCAGTTCCAGCGACAACGTTAACGAAACCTGCTCATATTAAGATTCCTTCGATTTTTAGTGCTTCTGAAACTTTCGTCCTGCGTTTCACTCGTGCGTTATTCAAGAGAACGTTGATTTTCACCTCAGACGTAAAATCTATTTCTTGGCAAGAAGTAATATTAACTCCAGATTGCCATTTCATCCTTTTCTATTTTTTTGACGTTTTTAGATATAATATCATACTTAAGGATATGTATTTCATCTTAAAGTACCACTTTCTATCGAAAACAGATTTTATTACCCACTTGTGCTGAATGTCTGACATAAAACAGCACAATAGGGAAACAAAAGACCATCTTGCTATATAATAACGAGCGGACCATATTGAACTTTGAAGCGACGACGTTAGTGTGGCTTCCAAGTATCCTTGTATAGGAGTTTAAATTGCAAAAGGAGTTAGTCTATTTTTATTTTAAATCAATAAATGCAATGTTGTCGACACCTGAGCTTCATGCTTTTAATAGTCTACGCCGCGTTAGTAGTATGAGGATTCTATTATAAATTGTGCAACCGTTTGTATTGAAACACATAGCATGCTTGTAAGGATCTCTTCAAACCATTGAGTTGTTAATTATGTACAGCAGATAACAATTACTGTAGAATTTCATTCCAATAAAAAGCTGTACGGTATGATATATTCGAGTTCTGTAATTTACTGAATTTGATAAACAAATATTCAATACAGGAGGGTTTTGGGACAACTTGTGCTGATTGTTTTCTACTATTCGGTTTAAGTTTAATATAATGTGATAAATTGAAATTAATTGTACACCGCACCCTACGATGTATGGTTTGACGTCAAAGGAAATAAATTCCGGAAAATTAATACTTTTGCATTTTATGAAACAAACGTAATTTTGCGTAACCGTGACTCTCACGGAGTACGCAGAACGATTCTAGGACTTTGTATATTAATTAAGGGTTTAAACAGCCAACTTTCAAGACCTTTATCATCATCTTCCAGGCATGAATCTTGCTAGGATTAGTAGGATTTTTTTAATTGAATTCTTTTTAAAATTTTTTTCCGTATAAACCTGCGTTCATGAAAACATGAATGGTAATTGCTTTTCAGTTTTTTCGCTCAATAACTGATCCCATGCTATCTAGCCTATGTATTTCAGACATGTTGACGTTGACATACACATACCTTTTTCTGAGCCCTGCGAACTTGTACCAATTTCCAATGACATTATCATCATCATTTTGTTTTCGACCTTACTTAAGGTCGGTTTGACGCAGCTCTAACTTCTTTTCTATTCTGTGCTAATCTAAAAAGCTCTACATACCCTTCACAACCTAAATTTCTAGTAATTTGACTAATATAGTTTGGTCTAGGTCTTCCTATATCCTTCTATCTTTTTCCTATCCAGCTGGCTCTACATTATAGTTATTGGATATTAATATAACCCATTTTCTTTCATTTCCCCATATTCCTGCACTAGTCCTAAAATTGCTTAACCTGGTAACCCTCGTCATTCTTGTATAGTAAAACGCTTAAAAAATTTTCTCTTGCCTTTCTCTTTTTCTGCAGACCTGGTTTTGTAACACCATAGAGATACACTCCAGACGAAAATTCTAAGGAAGCATTTTCTATTGGGTGTGTTTATTAACTCAATAATTTAATTTTTATTTGAATATATATTTCTTTGTAATAAAACTCTACCTCTTTCCTGCAATACTTAAATTTTTATAGCTTGCTTTCTAAATAGGAGATAGTAATATTGGTCCTTTTATTGTTGATTTTTTTTATTATATCCATCCTGACATATTGCGATCTCGGTTTTGTTTTTATTAATCTTGCTAAACAATTCGATGTACGCTACTGTTGACTTGAGATAGGTTTTGGGCCTCTTGAAGCGTCTTTTTAAAAAGACTTCTTTCAAAAAACTTTTGTATTAATTTTATTTAAACAGAAATTACAATATGAATTTAATAACAGGTACGTTATATTCAGTAACGTATTGAAATCAAAAATATTCTAAATTGCCAATCACTATTTAATTTAACTAAAATTAGGGTGAGTAGCTTGAACAATCAACAATGTTAAAGTTGTGAAACTCGAGACTGACTGACTTTCTGGGGTTTTCAGGGTATTTATGCTATCCGTGCTCTTACATCACTTGTGGGAAACGCAGATCTTATCTTCTGTTTCTTTATTCAATACAAAGTATTACTTCTTAGTAATCTTAATTCTAACAATAAGTTTCTTATAATCTATTGTGACCTGCACCTGCGGTGTCATATTACGTCTGGAATACAAAGTAGTTGCATCCGTTCTGATGTCTGATTTATAAACTTCCATTAACCTTTTGTAATATGTCCTTCAATTATACATTGTAACAATCTATTCTTTAAATTTAATAGTTCCATTTGATTATACTTATATACTAATTTAAGGGATATGTAACTCCCCCGACGTAGATGAAAATTAAGGGTTGTACTTAACTTTTAAAATTTATTGTCCCTAAGGGATCTTTTATTATTTTTTTATTTACCTTTGTTCCTTTGTTCTTATGGCTAAAATTTGTTTTTTTGCTTCTATATCAAAGATGCATTTTGTACAATAAATACTTAGTTAATAAAATTATTACAATAATCAATAAAATTGTCCAAACACTGATATTATCGTAGTGTAGTTTTGGAACTTTCACTTCATTTAAATGTTCTTTATAACTATCCATTAATTTTACGGCTTGGTTGAGGGTGTCTAGGTCTAGATGTTCTAGTTGCATTGGTTTCTTGTGATTTTGTCGTCTTCGGTTTGTGTAGTCTTGAACTGTAGTTCGGGTAAATTTGCAAATTTCTTCGTTATTGCTGGGTTTTGGTATACTCGAATAATTTCGCTTTTTAATTTTAGATAGCAATCTTCTTTTATTGTGATTACATTGCTTCTGATTAAAGTTAGACTTTTGAATTTTCACGTTTGTAGTTTGTACTGGTTTTGACTCGCAATTCTCGTAGTGATTAGAGAATCTTAATAGTTGTTGTCGTTAATGATTGACATAAATATTGACTTGGTACCACTTCTTTGCACTTTTCATTCGTGAAGCCATACCTCAGTTCGTTTAAGGAAAGGAACTTGGTTTTACGAATAATAGCTTGATACTGGCTATCAACTTTCATAGGGAAAGCAAAAAATAAATGACAATAATTATAAAAGTTAATTTCTACAATAGGGATTTAAATTAAAAACGTAATTTCATGATTCTTTACATAACCTTTAACTATGGCTATTTTTTAAAATAAAAGTATGTTGGGTTCCGTTACTTCAAAGGGTAGTTTACTGTTAGTTATGAGTGTTTTAATTCCTAATAATTCATTTAATAAATCAATTAGTTTTATAATACTAGCATGTAATGTGTTTAATTTAGCAAGTGTTACAGCGTTTTCTAACGTGGCTAAAATTTGTTGAATTATGGCAATGGTTGATATCATCAGATTGAATATCGTGTTGAATCTTATTAAATCGCGTATTCCTAGCATTGTGGTTTGCATGTTACTTTCAATGGTTAGTATTCTGTTATACTGTCTTGGTTTTTTACTAATTTCCTTAATGTATCATTGAATATTATTATGGTTGATTGAGTTAATGATATTTGATTTCTAGCAATAGTTCTTATGTCATTCTGGTTTTCAATTAGTTGTTGTATTGTATCTTGGCTGTCTAAATTACCTGTGATAGCTTTTATAATATGACCTAGTTCGTTAATAAATCCTCTTTTCTGTTTTGTGATTTGGTCTGTTGGTATTATCGATTGAATTTGTCGTTTGTGTTCTTTAAGATATTCTCCATTATATTTTTGTAATTATTTCTATCGCGTATTCTTTTCAGAATTTGGCTGTGTCCATTGATTGTTTCAGTCTGTAGTAATTATCCCTAATTATATAAAATTCTTGTTTTAAATTGGTTAAATCAAATTTCAGTGCGAAAGTCCAATACTGTATTGTATTTTTCAAACTTCCTAATTTTACCGGGGTTGTTTTTAATGTCTCCCACTATTATGTCACTGCTGTCCGTTCTTCCTGGGTGGAGGTTCACGGCAAGGGTGATGGCTGTCCTTCGAAAATTACAGGGTGTCTTAAACTCGTTAAGTGAATATATTTTACAATTTTTCCGTTATCTACTACGGCTACATTTTTATCTAAGATCTTTTTGATTTTAAACGGGGCCGTTTTATGTCTCTTACTTTTAGAATTTCTCATACAAAGTTTGTCCTACTGAAGATTTATTTATATTGGCGTTCTCATTGCGTGTTTTTGTAACACGTTCTTTATCGTTATCTAATTTACTTTTGACATTATTCTAAGTAATTTTTAATTTTTCTTTGTGGTCTTTAGCATACTGTTGGTATCTCTTTGTTATAGTGTATATCATAAGGGTTGCGGGAAGTAGTATTATAATGCGACTATAGTCAATGTGACTATGGACCCATAGTAGGTCAGTAGGGCAAACTGGTCTTAAAGTCAATGCGACTATGGACTCAAAGTAGGTCAATAGGTTAAACTGGTCCCAAAGTCAATGTAACTATAGGCCCAATGTAGGTCAATCGACTAAAAGCAACGTGATTATGGATCTAAAGTAGGTCATTCAACCAAAAAAGTGTAAGACTTTGGTCCTAAAGTCAATGCGACTATGGATCCAAAGTAGGTCATCCAACTGAGAGTGTGATACTTTGGTCCCAAAGTCTATGCGACTATGAACCCAATGTAGGTGAATGGTCGACTAATAACTGCATTAATTTAGAGCCAAAGTAGATCAGCTGACTTGAAACTGCTGCTAGTGCAAATACAGTTGCATAATTTTGGTAGCCGCTTAGTTAGCAGTATACAGGCAAGGTTGCATAAAAGAAGAAAAGGGAAAAGTGATGCGCCAAGAGTATTTTTGGTTGAATAAGCAAAATTTGTTATCAATATAAATATGAAGCTTTAATTTGTTCGTGATTAAGATAAGAAGTGTAATTTGAGCATTATAAGTATGGATTTCGGGCATTATAACAAAAGTACCTACCTCAAACCATTCACACATTGTAAAAACCTTATAGTGAACTAAAAATATAAGGTTTTGAAAGTGGAATCAATAAAAACAAAATTTGGTGATCAAGTAATGATAGAAACAGAGGAATTTAAATGTATTTTACCGCTACGGTACTTTGAATATCTCCAAGCCGATGGAATTAAGAAGTTAAACGATAGTATTGGACCAAACAAAGATGTCTAGATAATTAGTGAAGGTTCTACAGGAGTCACTGTTAATATAGAATTTTACGAGAAAATGTGAAATGAAAATAAGCGAAAGAAGAACACAATGTCTTTTTCTTTATTGTAATACATATATATATATATATATATATATATATATATATTTACTGATCTACTCTACCCTCCCCCTTTCCTTCTTTTTTTATTTATTTATTTATTTTATTTTACCCTTTTTTGTCGCGCCTTTTATGTAATGTGCACACCTAATGCACGCCCCGTACTTGCAACGTTTGGTTGGTTCTTTAATCAAACTGTTTATTACAATGCCTCGACTATTTAAGCTCTTAATTCTCAGGGTGTTCACCTACTTATAGTGAGTTCCGTTATAAGTAGATGTGCAATGCCCAACCAAACTGCACACTCTTTTGTTTTAGTACTAAATTTTTAATCTAATTTTGTATATGCCAAATTTTTATTACGATCAACGTTACCTCGTGCCAAATTAATTTACTACCACAAATTTATGACTTTTTTTTGACGTTTTAAGATATTTCAGCACTCACCTGGATTATACTTCGTTCTTGACCTCTCTAACTGCTGGCTCAAAATCCTCGTCGCCGTATGCGTCTTTACACGGTTGCACTATCCGGTAAAATTTTCGTATCGCCTCCAGGTGTCGTTCTTAAATTTTAGATGCTTCCCAATATCTGAAATAAATAACCCTAATTTAGAATTTGGAATACCCGTTTATGTTACTTCCCCTGCGCTAATTCTTCTGTCTTAATTTCTGCTTTGAATCCTCCACTACCAATTGTTGCTCTCCTAATTTCGCTCCTCGTGTTCTCAATTAATCCGTCCGCTTTTTCGTATTCAATCCAAATCTAATCGCCGTCCTGTTTCAAATTACTCGATGCCCCGCTATAAATCTTTATCCAAATCAATCTTCGTTTCTTTGTATATCCACTAGATTGTTCTGCTACCTGTAAATCTCTATCCAAATCGATCTTCGTTCCTTTAAATACCCACCCTATGTCCTTCTGCCTTTAACTCGCTATCCAAATCAATCCCAAATCTATTTAAATATTCGTCGCTTCGCCGTCGCTTATATAACCACTCTATGTCCTTCCGCCTTTTAATCTCTATCCAAATCCAACTTCGCCCCTATGTATAACCACTCGATTTTCCTTCCGCCTTTCCCAATATCGTTCCAAATCTATTCAAGTATTCGTCGCTTCGCCGTCGCACTATTACCAATCTTTACACTTTTTATTATCGTCGCCGTTGCTTATTTATCTTTCGCTGCTGCTCTTTACCCTTCTTTATTTAATCAAAAACTATTCAAAAATCAAACACGTTTATTAACTTTTAAATCGTTACACAAATTAGCGCAGTTCTATGAAAACACGTCTTTATACAAAAAAATTTCGAAATAATCCCCCTTTGTTTTCTTTCCAAGGCGACCATTATAACATTTCTTGCCTACTAAATTATAAAGTACATAACTAAAATCGTCCAATAATATTCAAACACTACGTTTGTGTCGCACATACCATAATTCATGTCTTTTTACACTTTCATAATTCACAAAAATTCTAGTATTGGTCCTAAATATTTACAGTCCTTCAATCACATTTGACATTTTTATAACTAATAATTTTGAGCTTACAAATTTTGTCCAAAAGTTGATTCTATTTAAAATAAAAAACCAAAATAAATCACACTTGAACCTGGATGCGTGGTTGATAGTGAACATCCATAGACGCATCCGGTTTTTGGACGGCAAATGTACTTTCAATGGCCTATAAAATTCAAACTCGGTATAAACCCTTGAGCACTGTACGTCTTACTACGTCATTTAGTCATTTTAATTTACCTTTTGGCACTTATATTCCAACTACCATTTTGAATTGTACTTTAGCATATGTAAAATACGGTAAACATACATTTTTAAATTATGTGATCATATATGTGGATTATTTTATTTGGCATACACTACCTTGTACTAAACAACCCTTAGAACCCTTGGTAGCTCCCTCAAACATTATACTGGCCCCACTGATTTTGAATAAAAGTGGAAATTTCGTCTGTTTTACTCTTTCCTGGTGTGCATAATTTCTAGTTTTATTTAAAATCAAACCCCCTCCCGCATTTCTACATCTTAATTATTCAATCCCTATTTTTCTTTCTCAACATGTCTGTCTAACTACGCTATATACTATCCTACACTATAAACTAAAACAAAACTAAACTTTCCGTCGCATGAACTATATAACAAACTATCCTACTAAACCCTCTTCCTGTACTATTTCGTATGGATTTCAACTTCCTCGAATCTAAACAAATCCTTATATCCCTTTTGTTGGGTTTAGGTACAATAACTACCGGGTTCACATATGGAGTTTTCGCTGGTTCAATGATTCCTTCTTTTAACATTTTGTTAATCTCGGCTTTAACCCTATTTCTAATTGCAAACGGAATTGGATAAACCTTTGTATTAAACCCGTTGTCTTCCGTGACTTCTAACTTATGCATATATCGCCTCGCAAATCTTGGCTCTTCATTAAACAACCCTATATATTTATTAAATAATTCCCCTAGCTTCGCCTTAATCTCGATACTCACTTTTCCAATCTGTTCATCATTAATTAATCTCGCAAACATATTACATAATCTCACTTCAACCTGTCTATAATCACTTGTCCTATCCATTCCTAATCCCGACTTATCTATATTATTTCCATTCCTATATTCCGAACTAACCGTAGGCGCCACCCATAACTTATCTTTATCAAATATTCGAATCGACCTATCCTTACCATCTATATTCAATCCAAAATCCTCTATAAAATCCATTCCTAATATGAAATCTAGCTGCAACCCCTTTGTAATCAAAAACTCTGCATCTCCTGCCTTTTTATCCCCTACAAATATCGGTACACGGATGACCCTATAAATCGTCGTTAGCTTTTTGTTCATTGCCGACCATAAATTTCTCATCTACCAGCCACAACTGTGAACCACTATCAACTAAAGCAACATATAAACAATCCCTTAAACTAATATTAATAAACAACAGGTTCTTTTTATTAAAAGTATAACTATTTAACAATAAATCTTTTAAACTATAACATACGTCTACATTTAACCCTAGACATTCGTTCTTCCAAAAATTTGCGGTTTTTTTTTGTCCTGACGGCGCCTCGTGTATCTGCACCACCTCAATCTTATCCGTGTCCTGAGTCCTTGCGCTAGTCGTCATGTGGTGGACGTTTGCGTCCCTGTCCGTCCGGCTGTATCCGTTCTGTGTTCCGCCTCCCGTAATCCGGCCGTCATCCGCGTTGTCGTCGTGCTGGTACCTGTTTTGTCCTTGTAAGTCGTTCCACCGGTGTTCCCTATTGTAATATGGTCGTCTGTTTCCGTCGTGTCCCCAGTGATTTCGGTGTCCGTGGTTGAAATAGTCCTGTTGGTAGTTAGGTCGCTGTTCGTGGTTGAAATTGTCCTGTCGGTAGTTGGGTCGATGTTCGTGGTACGCATGTCGTCGGTTGTCTTCCCTATAACCCCGGTTTTGCTCCCAATAATTTGTCCGCGTTTTTGCCTCCAGTGCCGTCGCTAAATCGAAATTTCTCATCACGCCTAAAAATTCCCGCAGTGTCTTGACATTCTGTACCACGACCATCTTTGTCACTTCCGGTTCCATGTGTATTGTAAGTAGTAATACCATGTCGTCCTCGCCCAATTTTGGTGTCAACTGTTGTGCCTGTCCCTGCAATTGTATCCGTGTAATTTTAGTCTCGTCATCTACGCGGTCTACGTTGTCTTGTAGCTCCGTCCTGCGTTCGTCCTCTGTCCGCGACTCTTCGATTTCGTCGGTTGGTTCCGTGTGTAATTCCGCGTGTGGTGTCTTAACATCTGTCCGCGACTGTTCGGTTTTGTCTGTTAAGTCAGTTTGTAGTTCCGTGCGTGATTCTGTAATTGTTTTAGTTACATCCGTTTTTAGTTCCTTATATGCTTCTGCAATTGTGTTAATTAAGTCCGTCCGCGACTCGTCAATTTGATTCGTTAAAACCGTATTTAGTTCCTTATATGATTCTTTAATCGTGTTAGTTAAACCCGTATATGACTCTACAATTTTGTTCGTTAGTTCCGTCTGTGAAGTTTTAAAATCGTCTTTTAAACTCATCAGGATTCGTATAAGATCTAGGCTTCCGGCGGTTTCTGCTACCTTAACCTCCGGTGCCGTCGCCTGGTCCGTGTCCATGTCTATCATCTCCGGATCTGTCTGCCTCGCCTCCGTCTCCTGGATGTCTCCTCCTGCGTCAAGCTCTACGTCTTGCGTCCTAATTTCCTCGTTTTGTATCGTGGATTCTGCTTCAACTCCGTATATCCGTCCTGATCTCGTAATCCGTTTCATTTCCGCGTCCGTCATCTCTGCAGCCTATTGTTGAACTCCTTTTCCTGAAAATATTTAAACTACGGGTCCCACCTAATCTCGGGATCCCGTATCCTACTACTATTTCTGTCTAGTTTCACTCAATCTAGCCCTTTTTTTCAGCCCCACGTTGGGTTTGCCACCTTTACTGATCTACTCTCTACCCCACCTTTCCTTCTTTTTTTATTTATTTATTTATTTTATTTTACCCTTTTTTGTCGCGCCTTTTATGTAATGTGCACACCTAATGCACGCCCCGTACTTGCAACGTTTGGTTGGTTCTTTAATTAAACTGTTTATTACAATGCCTCGACTATTTAAGCTCTTAATTCTCAGGGTGTCCACCTACTTATAGTGAGTTCCGTTATAAGTAGATGTGCAATGCCGAACCAAACTGCACACTCTTTTGTTTTAGTACTAAATTTTGAATCTACTTTTGTATATGCCAAATTTTTATTACGATCAACGTTGCCTTGTGCCAAATTAATTTACTACCACAAATTTATGACTTTTTTGACGTTTTAAGATATTTCAGCACTCACCTGGATTATACTTCGTTCTCAGCCTCTCTAACTGCTGGCTCAAAATCCTCGTCGCTGTATGCGTCTTTACACGGTTGTACTATCTGATAGAATTTACGTATCGCCTCCAGGTGTCGTTCTTAAATTTTAGTTGCTCCCAATATCTGAAATAAATAACCCTAATTTAGATTTTGGAATACCCGTTTATGTTACTTCCCCTGCGCTAATTCTTCTGTCCTAATTTCTGCTTTGAATCCTCCACTACCAATTGTTGCTCTCCTAATTTCGCTCCTCGTGTTCTATTTTAATCCGTCCGCCTTTCCCAATATCGTTCCAAATCTATTTAAGTATTCGTCGCTTCGCCGTCGCACTATTACCAATCTTTACACTTTTTACTATCGTCGCTGTTGCTCATTTATATTTCGCTGCTGCTCTTTACCCTTCTTTACTCAATCAAAACTATTCAAAATCAAACACGTTTATTAACTTTTTTAAAATCGTTACACAAATTAGCGCAGTTCTATAAAAACACGTCTTTATACAAAAAAATTTCGAAATAATCCCCCTTTGTTTTCTTTCCAAGGCGACCATTATAACATTTCTGCCTACTAAATTATAAAGTACATAACTAAAATCGTCCAATAATATTCAAACACTACGTTTGTGTCGCACATACCATAATTCATGTCTTTTTACACTTTCATAATTCACAAAAATTCTAGTATTGGTCCTAAATATTTACAGTCCTTCAATCACATTTGACATTTTTATAACTAATAATTTTGAGCTTACAAATTTTGTCCAAAAGTTGATTCTATTTAAAATAAAAACCAAAATAAATCACACTTGAACCTGGATGCGTGGTTGATAGTGAACATCCATAGACGCATCCGGTTTTGGACGGCAAATGTACTTTCAATGGCCTATAAAATTCAAACTCGGTATAAACCCTTGAGCACTGTACGTCTTACTACGTCATTTAGTCATTTTAATTTACCTTTTGGCACTTATATTTCAACTACCATTTTGAATTGTACTTTAGCATATGTAAAATACGGTAAACATACATTTTTAAATTATGTGATCATATATGTGGATTATTTTATTTGGCATACACTACCTTGTACTAAACAACCCTTAGAACCCTTGGTAGCTCCCTCAAACATTATAATATATATATATATATATATATATATATATATATATATATAATTAGAAAATATACTGTTATGTACTCTAGAATAAACATACTATAATTCACGTATGTTGTTTATATCCTCGTTTTCCAAATGAGCAACCATCTCAAATATAAAGAACAGTTCTAATTCTAAACTTTTTATCTATGAGCATTAAACTTTTCGCTGCCTTTCTAACTCGCTCCAAACTTTTTTTAAAAGTTTTATTTCTGATTTGTTTACAGAATACTCACAACTACAACACTGAACGGTAAAATATTACCTTAACGGTTTTGTGAGGGCTGTCATCTTCATCTTTGACGCCTCAGAGACCGTGGAACTAGCCGCGGTCGTTTCTGGTTGTTCTTCTTTTCCACTAAAAAGTTCAGATGAAGGTTATATCAAGTAAATGCATTAAGAGAATTAAATCTTTATTACGCCAACGAATACTTACTGTATTACTTCGGGTGTCATCAGGTCGTACGTTGCAATTGGCGGATCTGCCCACGGAGCCAACGACTTTTCCAGCACTTCATTTGCATTGACTATAAACTGCTCAATAATTTTAACTTGACTACTATTATTACTCTTTCCTGACATGGTCAATTTTGAAAACGTTTTCATTTTTTTGATTTGTTTACAGAACACACAACTACAACTTGACAAAAAAGATCGAACAATTATCACACATCTTGGGTATATAAAGTTATTAAACAACAAGAACGGCAGAAAATTCAACCCATGTCAGCAAGAATTTTAATGCTAGTGTATTGTCTAGATAACAATTGTAGGAATATTAAAACTGCAGAAAATTTAATAAACCTAGTTATGAAGAAATTTAATGCTGACGTCCGCAGAAAAATAAATAAACCCATGCAGCAAGAAATTTATTGCTTATATATCCAAAAAATGAATAAACCAAATCGCAAGAAATTTAATACTGACGTCAACAGAAAAAGTAATAAACCTAATCAGCAAGAAAATCAATGCTGACATCTGCGGAAACAGTAATAAACCCAGTCATCAAGAAATTGAATGCTGACGTCTGTAGAAAATAAATAAACTAATCAGCAAGAAATTTAATGCCGACATTCGCAGAAACCGTAATAAAACCAGCCATCAAGAAATCTAATGCTGACATCCGCAGAAACAGTAATAGACCCAGTCATCAAAAAATTGAATGCTGACGTCTGTAGAAAAATAAATAAACCTAATCAGCAAGAAATTTAATGCTGACATCCGCAGAATTATAAATAAACCCACTCGACAAGAAATTTATTGCTGATGTCTACAAAAAATGAATAAACCCAGTCATCAAGAAATTGAATGCTGACGTCCGCAGAAAAAATAAATAAACGTAGTCAGCAAGAAATTTAAAGCTGCCTGCAGAAAAACGATTGAACTCAGTCAACACGAATGGGACTCTCAACCCTGAAAGCAATTATAATTGATCAAGGCAATCTAAGATTAGCTGGTTACTGGTTTCCCATAGATTTTAAACACATTAATTTCAGGAAATAAATATTGCACGAGTTCGTACCTCAGTTATAAATTATTATACCATATTTAAAATTTTTAAAAGTGCTATTCATTAAGAAATGCCAAATTAATGTTGTCAATTGCAAAACCACAATTTTTTTATATTTAATTAGGGGCGCAAAATATAAAAATTATATATATATATATATATATATATATATATATATATATGTTTATATAAACAACTCGTTCGTAAGCCATATTGCAGCATCTTGACCATGGAAAAATTCCTGACGATGCGTGACTCATGTGTGTTAAATGTAATGAACTCGGTTGTTATCAAAAATAAAATACAAACTGCAATCGATGTAAACTCAATTACCTACCTGTATATGTTAATTTAAATTTTTATTACTTTGTTGGGAATTAAATGTATAGAAGCCAATTTTTCAGTTTTTACTGAAAAGTAAATTGAAATATTTCAAATGATTTCTTGGTAAATTTAATTGGTGCATTGTAGATTTTACTCGCTTAGGACAACGCAGAAAAAGTTTCAATTCACTGCGGTTGACTACTTTTACTAAATTATCTATAATAGTGCAATTTAAAATTTTCCCATAATCTAAAACTCATTTAATATTGTAACGAGCTACTACTACCGCGTTTGTTTAATTTAAAACAAGTAATAATAATGGTCTTTATTACTCACTGTTCACAAGTCTAATTAACAATATATGCCTTATTTATAGATGTTTTCAGTCCACTTAACAATGAAGCACTATTACACTAATGAATTTACAAGCACTAATATCTTCTTAAACTAGCTTCTTTACCCTAGGTCCAATAACCACACTAACACAACTATTTGTTTATACACTTCTATTTATTTATGTATACTGCAAGCTGCATGCACATTAGACACAGCATATCATTTATGTATATATTCTAAAAACTCAACTACGTTTACTTTACAACGATATAATTTATATTAGACATTCAAGAATAGACTAACTCTTACATTCATAAGCGGCCTTATATATACCCTGCATTAAGATATGACTCATTATCTAGAACTTTGTAGAAGGATTCTCGAATGCTGAAGAATACGCTGTGCCCCGGGCGTTTGTATGTTTGACGGGTTGCCTAATAGTGGATCGCAACACTGCCCCCTCTTTAAAACCGTTACGTCTCGTAACTGTAAATCCATCTTGACGCCAATTCGATGACTGGTGACGGTATCGGCAGCTATCTCCTCTGGTGCATCCACCGCGTCGTTGGAAGTAACAGTCAACACTCTTTTCATGGTCTTGGTAGGCAACCGGTTGATAACAACAAACAAGAACCTGGACGTTGGTTCCTGGAAAACTACTTCTAGCATATTTCGGACTATCCTCCAATCCAAGCGATCCAGTCCACAGCCCAGCTTGGGCACCGCTAGTCTCGTTACTCCATTTTCCATCATCTGCGCCTTAAGATTTAGCAAAGCCTCCATAGATGTCCATAACTAGGTCTCTGCCATGAAGAATTTTGGTGACCAGATAGTAAACATAACGATTTTTATCTTGAAGAACCAAAGATTTTCCTACAGTTGGCTGCTGTTGTACTAATTCATCCACACATCCAAACTTTTTCTTGAAAACAACAGCTATTCCCTTGACATTGCCAAATCTTGAGCTACGCAATGTGCAAGGGAATACTCTTCTGGTGCTCTAAACAGATCTTGCTGTTTTCAACAACAACGCCAAATCTCGCTTTAGCGGAACCACCATACGCCGCCATAAAGCTCTCAAAATCTGCATTTGGCTCATGATTAATAACTTGCCGAACACCATTATCATTATTTGAGTCTTCCTGGTTGTTGCCAGGTAGGGTGTTAAACGGTCAAAGTGTACCACTTTCGGTTTACCACGAGGGGATCTTCTGATCCGGTACACTACATCATTAATCCTTTTAACACTTCGTACGGCCCTTCCCATTGTCTTTGTAGTTTTGGCGACAATCCACGTTTTCTTTGTGGATTGTACAACCACACTAAATCTCCAGGTTGAGAACCACCTTCTTGGGCTCTCGTGTCATATTGTGATTTCATTCGATCGCTTGCTGCCTGTATATTCTTTCGGACGTTTTCGTGAATACTATTTGATCTTTCACGAAGCTTACTATCGTAATCTTCACGTGCAATCTCTTCTCCAGGTTTAAATCCAAACTGAAGATCACATGGTAGCCGCAATTCACGTCTTAGCATTACGCAAGCGGGCGAGTATCCTGTGCTGTCATGTACCGAAGATCGGTACGCCAGTAGGAACAAATGTAGATATTGGTCCCAGTCCGTTGATGTTCAGAGACAACTTTGGCCAGGTACTTTCCTAACGTCCTGTTCATTCTTTCAACCATTCCATCCGATTGAGGATGAAGTGGCGTGGTTCTAGTCTTCCTGATTCCAAGATGCTTGCAGACGTTTCGAAACAACGCTGATTCGAAGTTCCGACCTTGATCGGAGTGTAATTCCAACGGAACTCCAAAGCGACAAAACAACTCCTCACTAGTACATCTGCAACCGTCTCGGCTTCTTGGTTAGGTATAGCATATGCCTCCGGCCATTTGGTAAAATAATCCATTGCAACCAAGATGTATTTATTCCTTTCTCTGATTCAGGAAACGGACCAGCTATATCAATGGCTACCCTTTCAAAAGGATTCCCCACGTTATACTGTCTCATTGGGGCTTTCCGTTTTGAGACCGGGCCATTGCAGAGGCACATAATTCACATTTCCGGCACCACTCCTTCACATCTTCTTTGCAGTTCACCCAATAGAATCTTTCTCTCACTCTTTCGAGAGTTCTTTTAACGCCAAAGTGCCCTCCGGAAATACCATCGTGCAAGTGCTGCAACACTTCCGGCACTCTGCTTCTCGGCACTATCACTTGAAGTCTCTCAGTGCCATCTTCAAATTCCAGGCGTCGTTTCAAGATTCTATTTTCCATCATCAAGGAGTCCCACTGTGACCAGTATGCCTTCAGGCTCCTACTTGAAATACTAATTTCTTCCCAAGCTGGTCGTTGTCCTCTATTTTCCACTCAATAATACGTCCCAATTCGGCGTCATTCTCCTGGTCTTCTCGTATTCTTTCGAGTTGCCAAGTATCATCGGTTACCGTCATTCTATGGATGACACTTATTTTCTCTTCCATCTTGGAGCAATGATTGCAGTCCATCGGACAAGGTCTCCTTGATAGAGCGTCTGCATTCCGATGGCTAGTTCCTACACGATGTTCCGTATCAAAGTCATATTCCTGCAGCCGCTCTATCCACCTTGCCACTTGCCCTTCAGGATTTCGAAACTGCAGTAACCATTTCAGTGCAGCATGGTCTGTTCTCAACAGGAATTTACGGCCGTATAAGTACTTATAAAAGTGCTCTACGGATTTGACGACGGCCAACAGCTCCCTTCTTGTCACACAATAGTTCCTTTCTGGCCGCGACAAGACCTTGCTGAAATACCCAATAACTTTTTCTTGTCCGTCCTGCACTTGAGAAAGAACGCCTCCTATAGCTGTGTTACTGGCATCGGTATCCAACACAAACTTTCCCTCCATCCCGTGGATAACTCAAAATTGGTGCTGTAACTAGTAGCCGTTTCAGTTGTTCAAATGCTCTGTGGCAGTCGTCATTCCAATCATATTCTTGTCCATCTTCGGTTAATTTTGTTAACGGTTTGGCAATGTTCGCAAACCCAAGTATAAAACGTCGGTAATATGTGCACAATCCTAGAAAACTGCGTAGTTGGTGTATATCTGCTGGTGTAGGCCACTCTTGTACCGTTTTTATTTTGTCAGGGTCAGCTCTTATTCCGGTCTCTGAAACGACATGTCCTAGGTATTTCACCTCTTTTCCAAATAGGTGGCACTTCTTGGGGCTTAATGTAAGGTTTGCCCCGTAATCTTTGGAATATCTCCTCTAGGTTCTTAAGATGTTCTTCAAAAGACCGGCCTAACACTATCACGTCGTCCAGGTACACCAGACATGTCTTCCAGGACAGTCCACGCAGTACCGACTCCATCAATCGTTCAAAAGTAGCAGGAGCATTGCATAATCCAAATGGCATGACCTTGAACTGCCATAATCCAGTTCCAATTGTAAACGCAGTCTTTTCTTTATCGTTTGGCTCCAAGCCTACCTGCCAGTATCCGCTTTTCAAGTCCAAGGTCGAAAACCATTTAGATCCGGATAGAGTATCTAAGGTGTCATCAATTCTGGGCAAAGGATAGCTGTCTTTCTTTGTCACATTATTAAGCCGCCGGTAGTCTACACAAAACCTTGTCGACCCGTCCTTTTCTTGACAAGCACTACCGGGGATGCCCATGGACTATTCGAGGGTTCAATCACTCCCTGTTCTTCCATATCGGTGATAATTTGCTCGGCTTCCTTACGTTTTGCCAAAGGAAGCCGCCTGGGGTGTTGTCTTATCGGTTGCGCATCTCCAGTATTGATCTTGTGTTGCACAACATTCGTCCTTCCTTTCTCACTATCATCCAGTGCAAACACACCTCGATATCGTCCGACCAGTTCTTTTACCTTGCCCAGTTGGTCGCCATTTAATCCTTGACACGAGGGTATCAACATATCCAGCAATTTCTGTGAGCAACCGTTGGTTGGTTTATTTTCGTGTCGTCCACACAACGTTTAATATGACATACTGGAATGCAACTTCCCACAATCATGCCTTTCTAGGGTCACTGTATGGGGATTAATGTTCAGCACCCTTACTGGTACCATATTTCGAGACTTTACCAGCGTTCTTCCAATCAGAAGTCCCTCCTGGCCCATTCCCGATTCAGTTGCTTCCATCATGCATACTAGTCCTTCCCGGAGCGTACCATCCGGGCATCCCATTACTATCATTTCCGCCTTCTCGGGTATTTTCATATCGCAAATCATTCGAACTTGCATCGTCTGGTTACTCCTACCTTGAAATGGAATCTCATCATCATCTATCCGAAGCACATTTTCTTTCATGTTTACATGAAACCCATATTCTCTCATGAGATCCATTCCCAAGATCACTTCTTCTGTAATTTCAGCTACCAACACTCGATGATTAATTAATTTGTCCCCAATTGTCAACATAACGGCAGTCTCTCCGTGAGTACAAATTTTCTCACCACTTGCCGTTCGAAGACACACCGATACAGGTAGCATTTTCCACGACCAACCAAATCTGTTCTCACAATAGTTTTTGTCGCTCCTGTATCCACGAGTAATCGGACACCCCTACCATTAATTCTTCCATCGATATAAATGCTGTCCAGACTCCCCATCGACGATGCAGCACGGATGATAATCTCCGGGGCACTACGTTGTGCTGTCGACGTTCGCCCCCTTACGTCGACTTGCTTTAGTTTTCCTGCTGCTCAACCGGTTGTTTTTGGTTGAGTGCAGCGTCTCTGTATATGACCAACTTCGCCGCAGTTCCAGCATCGCAGACCCCATCTCCGCGGTCGTTGTCTTTCAAGCTTTTCCACACGGTTGATTATTTCCTCTATGCTGTTCTGCGCTTGATCAGGTTCCTCTAAGGCAGACCGAACTTTGTGACTCATTCTGTGTGATGTCTGCTTAGCTGCTTCAAATTCAAGCGCATGAGCCAGTGCGTCATCTAACATCTTTGGCCGTGCTAATCTTAGCGCTTGCTGTATTTCGCCATCTTTAACGCCATCCACAAATGTTTGACAGCCAGTTGTTCGAGGAAACTATCTGGTGCCGTTGGTATGCCAATCTAACTAATCTGGCGATGTCAGCTTCAATTCTTGCAGGCTTTCACTTGTCTTTTGCGAGCGGTTCTTAACTTGTGCGTGGTAAACCTGTTGAAGGTGAGCGTCTCCATATCTCATCTCAAGCTTCGATGTTAAGAGGCCGTAATCATTCTGCTGGTGATCGGGAATCGTTTGTAAGATGTTAGAGCTTCCCCGTAGGGCCACTATTAGAGATAGCCTTCTCTTTGTTGCACCAACCGTTGGCTATTGCAGCAGCTTCAAATTGTTTCAAATATGTGGGCCAAGGTGTTTTACCATCGAATGTAGGTGGTTTTACTTTAAATTTAGACGGAATTGACTCGCTTCTTTCCGTGGTTCTTATTTCTGGAATGTTCTGATTAACAACTTGGCTTCAATTCAAGTGGCCGCGTTGTTAGTGAAATTACTTGTTCTTGCAGCCTCATCACATCTTCTTCCATTTTATCAATTTACTGTCCAACTTTTGCTCAACTGTTTTTACCTGTTCAGTGAAATCTTCTTTCAATGCAATGGAACTTTCCATTAATCTTCGTTCTAACGTGGCTGTATTTTCACTTAACTTTTCCTCTATTTTCTCAGCATTTTCACTAAGTGTCATTTCCATGCCGTATTTAAATTCTTTAAGGGTCGATTCCAGTTCAACTGACTTCACTAAGTTTTCGTTTAGTGTCACATCCAGTTTAGCCGACCTCTCCTCCATTTTCTCAGCATTTTCACTAAGTGTCACTTGCATTTCGGTTTAAAATCCTTAAGGAAATTCATTAAACTTTCTGCCTCCATCTTATTTTGACTCCTTGTAACTGGCATATATAAACTACTTAAATGTCTTTAGACTTGTGTTTTAAATTAATCACTATATACCCCACAAATGCCTGACACCAGTGTAACGAGCTACTACTACCGCGTTTCTTTAATTTAAAACAAGTAATAATAATGGTCTTTATTACTCACTGTTCACAAGTCTAATTAACAATATATGCCTTATTTATAGATGTTTTCAGTCCACTTAACAATGAAGCACTATTACACTAATGAATTTACAAGCACTAATATCTTCTTAAACTATCTTCTTTACCCTAGGTCCAATAACCACACTAACACAACTATTTGTTTATACACTTCTATTTATTTATGTATACTGCAAGCTGCATGCACATTAGACACAGCATATCATTTATGTATATATTCTAAAACTCAACTACGTTTACTTTACAACGATATAATTTATATTAGACATTCAAGAATAGACTAACTCTTACATTCATAAGCGGCCTTATATATACCCTGCATTAAGATATGACTCATTATCTAGAACTTTGTAGAAGGATTCTCGAATGCTGAAGAATACGCTGTGCCCCGGGCGTTTGTATGTTTGACGGGTTGCCTAATAGTGGATCGCAACAATATTTATGTATTAGTTATTAAATCGCGCCGCTTTGAATTTACATTAGGTGGTTCCAAGCAATAGGTAGATGTGCTGATGTGCATTGCATGTATATGACTGATTGCATCAATTTTTTCATTCTCGCTTTTAAAACATAACAAGTCGTTGCATGAAAAAATAGAATGCCGTTTCAGCTTGTGACTAGTTGTTCAACGAAGATCTATTAAACTTCCGTTGGATTGTTTTTTATGCTTGCATTTGCATTTCTTTAGATACCTCTGCAAACATATGTAACTGGTATTTTTAATTATTTAACGTTTATTGGAATGAATGCAGTATCATAAACAAGGTGATTGCCTAACTGAAGTTTTTACACAAGAACTAAATTATAATTGTTTCTTTAACAGAGCGTCAAAAACATGTTGAATGTAGAAATTAAATTCTTTGCAAATAACACCACTACTTTGACAGGTAGACTTCGCGGAGAGGCTTACCAGGATTGTAATATTACCTATAGAGACGCGGATACAATACCAGTAGTATTTCATAATTTATCTGGGTACGCCTCTCATTTTATTATTAAAAAATTAGCTAACGGTTTTCCCGGCGCAATAAATCTTTTACCAATAAACAAGGAAAAATATATATCTTTTACTAAAGTTGTAGATGGAACAAAAGTTAAACTTAAATTCATAGATTTATTTAGATTTATGGCTAGCGGCCTTGATAAACTGTCATCGTATTTAAAAAACCATACAAAAATTATTACTAGGAAAAATTGTAATACTGAAAAAGAATTCAATTTACTGATCCGCAAAGGTATTTTTACCTATGAGTATATAGACTCTTGGGAAAAACTTAAAGAAACTAAATTACCTTCCAAACATAATTTTTATAGTTTGCGCTGTAATAAGAATAGATTAAGGCACTTACAATTTTTGACTATAAAATCTCACCCTCAACGACTTCCGAACGTGCTTGATTCGAACATGATGTGGAAGTGAGCGGATTTAAAAAATAACTTGCAAGGACAGTTCAACCGAGGGAAATCTTATCAAAACATATGTTTAAAGCTTATGCGCCGTGTATATGAAGCAACTTGAAAACTTTAAGGTAGGTATTTTGTGAACAACAAGGTGTGTGCACGGACTTTTGAAAGATTAAATTTCTATTTACAACCTTACAAACCAGGTTTCAAAACAGCCGAATTATTTATTAAAAATTCGAAAATCTACCAAAATTTACAAAGGGATATTCTTGACGAATTTTTTTTTCACATTGCCTTAATTTTTCTAAGTTGTTTCGAAAAGCAATTTTTTATATAGCCAAAAAAATTGATACAAAGGGGAATCAAAATTCACCTGTTCCTCAACAGAGAGCAGAGCAATTTAATCCTGCACTTGCTCCAAGTTGTTAAATCCAGAAGTGAATGACATAGAAGGTACAGTTGTGCCATATGTAAACGATCTTTGTACTAATAGTTGGATGTGTAACAAAACTTAGGAGATTTAATTTTACTGAAGATGACACTAGTAAAAATGTTCCGAGTTACAGATAAGTTTTCAGTTTTTCAAATTTGCAATTATTAAATTGCTTTATTAGAGTGTAGTGTAATTATTACAATAGGTAACTAATTTGATAGACGTGTATTGTTATGTTGTTATGATACAGTCAATAAATACAGCAGTCATAACATTTCATAGGAAGCAAGCAATTAGAACTGATAAACATGTAGTTAGTTCCTGTAGAAGTTCATTGTATTTAGTAAGAGCGTAACATGTTTGTTCTCTCCCCATTTTGGTTATTTGACTAAACTAGAATTGAAATGCCGAGGGTATGTCAACAAGTCGATTTGATATTGTAAGGCACTCTGAATTTGGGTTTGCATAGCAACGCGACTAAAGGAATCTAATATCTTACAACTGCTGTATTGGGTATCTTGGCTTAAAGTAGATGGATTCTGAAACAAGGACTAGAATAATAGTCCAGTAAATGAACACGAGAGATTTTTAAGTTTGAGTATGCTTTAAAAACCACAAACATGCTTATAGTTTTAGGCTTTGAACTATCTTAAATTTAAATTTTAAAACCGCCAATTTAAGTTCAAACATGGACGATTTTCGCAATTTGGCACCTTATTTTTTAGCACCGTAATTTTTATAAATAGTTCTATTTGCACCCCCAATAGTTCTACAGTTCCTGATAGGTTATATCAATAGGTCCGCCAAATTAGTTAAAAAAAATGGCAATGAGGTCCTAACTTCTCCTAGCACCGCAACTTT
The DNA here is from genome assembly GCA_036346225.1 of Platerodrilus igneus. Taxonomy (NCBI): domain Eukaryota; kingdom Metazoa; phylum Arthropoda; class Insecta; order Coleoptera; family Lycidae; genus Platerodrilus; species Platerodrilus igneus. The sequence goes on from JARFIW010001146.1 coordinate 640,040, forward strand.
TCAAATAAGTATTTTTAAATACAAAATCGTATAGTTCCAGAAGACTTCTACAGTTCCTGATACATTTTAGGAATAGTTCCGTCTTCTAACTATTTTTAACAGTTTCCTAAAATTTACCGCCAGCGCCGCACCGCACCCAAGAGTAAAGTATCGCTTTGCCGGCAGTTCCAACCAACTTTTTGGTGTTTTTCTACAGTTCTACAATAGTTCTAACGACTTATGAAGGTTTCAGCCCGAGTTTCGATCTATAGCTATTTTTTACACATTTTTGAAACTTAGCACCAGCACCGCACACAAGAGTAAAGTATCAGTTTACCGGCAGTTCCAGCCAACTTTTTGGTGTTCTCCTATAGTTCTACAATAGTTCTAACGACTTTTGTGGGTTCCGTCCAGAGTTTCGGTTTAAAGATATTTTTTACACATTTTTGAAATTTAGCGCCAGCACAGCACGCAAGAGTAAAGTATCAGTTTGCCGGCAGTTTCAGCCCATTTTTTGGTTTTCTTCTATAATTCTACAGTAGTTCTAACGACTTATGTAAGTTTCGTCCAGAGTTTCGGTTTATACCTATTTTTTGTACATTTTTGAAACTTAGCGCCAGCACCGCACACAAGAGTACAAAGGTAAAAATATCAGTTTGTCGGCAGTTCCAGCCAACTTTTAGGTGTTCTTCGATAATTCTAACAACTTATGTGGGTTTTGTCCAGACCTTCGGTCTATAGCTATTATTTACACATTTTTGAAACTTAGCACCAGCACCGCACACAAGAGTAAAGTATCAGTTTGCCGGCAGTTCCAGCCAACTTTTTGGTGTTTTCTTATAGTTCTACAATAGTTCTAACGACTTTTGTGGGTTTCGTCCAGAATTCCGGTCTAAAGATATTTTTTACACATTTTTGAAATGTAACGCCAGCACCACACGCAAGAGTAAAGCATCAGTTTACTGGCAGTTCCAGCCCATTTTTTGGTTTTCTTCTATAATTCTACAGTAGTCCTAACGACTTATGTAGGTTTCGTCCAGAGTTTCGGTCTATACCTATTTTTTGTACATTTTTGAAACTTAGCGCCAGCACCGCACAAAAGAGTAAAAAGGTAAAGTATCAGTTTGTCGGCAGTTCCAGCCATCTTTTAGGTGTTCTTCTATAGTTCTACAATAGTTCTAACAACATATGAGGGCTTCCTCCAGAGTTTCGTACTATAGCTATTTTTAACACATTTTTGAAACTTAGCGCCAGCACCGCACATAAGAGTAAAGTATCAGTTTGCCGGCAGTTCCAGCCAAATTTTTGTTGTTCTCCTATAGTTCTACAATAGTTCTAACGGCTTATGTAGGTTTCGTCCAGAGTTTCCGTCTATAGCTGGAGAGGGTACTTGGGGCTCGTCATCGTAAGAATTTAAAACAACGGTTCGATTTAGTGATAGGGACTTGGAATGTAAGGTCACTGCTTAGAGTAGATAAGTTAACGAATTTATTAGTCGAAATGAGAAAAAGAAATCTGGACATTTTAGGTATTAGTGAGGTGAGATGGCCAGATAGAAAGGACTTTTAGAAAAATAATTATAGAATAATTACAACTTCTTTAACTAATGGACAAGCAGGGGTAGGAATAGTATTAGATAAAGGATTAGGACGTAAAGTTAAAAAGTACTTACAATTTAGTGATAGAATAATTATGGTTAGATTATGTACGAAACCCACAGACACTGTTTTAGTACAGGTTTACATGCCAACAACTCAGTACGAAGATGAAGAAATAGAAAAAGTGTACGAGGATATAAATAGTATAGTAAGAAAAGTAAAAGGAGATGAAAAATTAATAGTTATGGGCGATTTTAATGCGTCAGTGAAAGAAGGTAGTGAGGAAAAAATGGTAGGAAAATTTGGGTATGATAGACAAAATGATAGAGGAGAAAGATTAGTTGAGTTTCGCCATGAACATAGATTAGTAACTGTAAACACCCTATTCGAACAACATGTTAGAAGAAGATATACCTGGAAAGCGACAGGTGATCGGGCTATACACCAAATAGATTATATTTTAGTTAAACAAAAATTTATAAACCAAGTTAAAGCTGTCATAGTTACCCAGGTACTGACATAGATAGTGATAATAACTTAGTTAAAATGAAGTGTAAGCCACAATTTAAAAAATTGAGAAAGGTTAAAAAAGAGGGATAGGATCTAAGTAAGCTTAATGATAGTGAGGTAGAAGAGAAATATAAACAGGTATTAGATAATAAGATCAAAGAGATAGCTATAGGAGGGAACGTAGAAGATAGATGGAAAGAAATAAAAAGGGCTGTACATGATACTGCAACACAGACTATAGGTAAGAAAAAAGTAGAAGCGAGAAAACCCTGGGTAACAAAAGAGATATTAGATTCAATAGAGAATAGAAGAAAGCTTAAACCTTTCAGAGAATTGGTTAGTGAAAGTAAGCAAAAATATAATAGATTTCAAAATAAAATAGTACATGAGTACAGAAAAACTAGAAATAAATGGATGGAGGAGAATTGTATAAGAATACAAGATGATTCAAGAGTAGGTAAGACAGACAGGGCTTACAGGGCAGTTAAAAAGTTTTTCGGAGAAAATAGGAAAAAATATAATGGTATTAAACATGAAAATAATGAGCTTCTAATAAATAAACTTGAAGTAGCAGATAGATGGAAAAGATATTTAGAAGATTTATATAAGGGAGACGATATGGATGAGTTAGAGAACTGCCAAGAAGAGGATGTAGAAATAGGCTTCTCAATATTAAGAGAGGAATTTGGTAGAGCTGTTAGGGATCTTAAACTAAATAAAGCGCCAGGGATAGACAATATACCCGCAGAATTAATAAAATATGCAAATCAAAAAACTTTAGACAGATTATATAAACCAGTGAAAGTAGTATATGACATAGATGAGGACCCAATAGATTTTGAAAAAAATATTATTATCCCAATCTCAAAAAAGTCAGGAGCTGATAGGTGTGAAAATTTTAGAACGGTTAGTTTAACTTCCTACGCTTCCAAAATACTAACAATAATAATTAAAAATCGAGTAGAAGCTTTGACTGAGAATTATTTAGGCAAAGACCAATGTGGTTTTCGTAAAGACAGAGGGCCTAGAGAACCGATAATAATGATTAGGGTAATTATCAAAAAAAGGTTACAAAGAGATAAAAAGAATCATTTCGCGTTTGTAGATTTAGAAAAAGCATTTGATAGGGTTAATTGAATTGTTATGTTTAGGGTTTTGTGAAAAATAAGAATCTCTCATAGGGATAGAAAAATTATTTACAGTCTATGCAAAAACCAAAGCATAGTAATTAGATTTGATGAAATAGAACAGGAAGCTAAGATTAGAAATGGTGTTAGACAGGGCTGTATACTATCTCCCTTGATTTTTAATGTTTATATTGAGGAAGCTTTAAACTTAGCTAGAGAAAGAGAAAAGAGATAGGTATTAGTATACAGAGACAGAAAATAGACATGTTATGTTTTGCAGATGATTATAGCAGAGTCTAGAAAAGAGTTAAGAGAGTTTTTAAATATATTAGATAAGATACTACAGAGTAACTATAGTATGAGAATTAACTCAGGAAAGACAAAGTTAATGACAAGCGAGTTACAGCCTAGTTCTAAACCAAAATTAAAAATAGGTAATACCGAGTTAGAGGAGGTAGGTAGATGAATTTCGCTATTTAAGTAGTATCATTACAAAGGACGAACGTAGCAGAAGGGATGTAATAGCTAGCATAGCTCAAGCTCAAAAAATGTTTTTTAAAAAGAAAGACTTACTAATAGCTAATAGTATTAGTTTAGATAATAGAAAAAGTTACTTAAGGGCGCGATCGCATCCCTCTATTTTCATAACACGAACTAATTTTAAAATAGCCGCGTTTGTGATATAGCTATCTCACGATAGAGGGAACTACTTTGTTTTAACTTTAGTAGTTTAGTGGTTCGTTTCCAAGTTAGGCAAATAACGGTTGCTAGGATACGGTACGATGCTGGTTTTTCTCCATTTCTGTAACTATTCATCGTAAATGACCTTCAGCAATTTCGAAGTTGTTGAACAGCAAGCAAAGCGTTAGATATAGTTGCAATCAAATAAAGTCAAGCATGACTCATCGTTGCGCATATGAATAAAATACAGACACTATATTGTTATGCTACTCTATTACCTGGCTCTTCCCCATCTAAAAGGATAGCTAGAAAATATTCGTCGGCTGTATAATTCAATGCAACCACTCTGAAGGTATGTCCATAAAATATTTCGGTTTGTAATTAATTGTCAAACATTTTTAAGGTTAGGTTAGAATTTGTGCTTTGTTATTCTGATATACAACAAACAGTTTTTTTTAAACTAAGAACCTTCTACACATTGAATAGTGTTTGGTCAACACTTATCAAAATGAACACGCTTCGTAACAAACATTTGAACTTTCAAGCTCAGTTGTTGGTGATGAATGTTCTAACATTTTTTGAAAGAGAACGTGATAACCATGGAACCTTGGCCCCATTTGAGTCAGTATTGCAGGTATAATCAAATTTTCAAGTGATATGTTGTGTTTTAACTGTTGCTTATTGTTAGCGAACATCTGAGGCTTGTGGGATAGGACTGAGTTCTCTTCGTTCCATTAAAAAAAGAAAGTTTTAGAAGCCCGAAAAGAAAATAAAGTTCCTGAGTCACCGAGCAAGCACCGAAAATTCAACAAGTCTAAATCGTCTGATGTAGATGGTTTTGTAATAGATGCGGTTAAACGAAAAATTTACAAAATGTATTCCAAATGTAATATAGTTTTCATAACAATTTTATTTAGTGTTTTTTAGTATTATGCTTTTAGGGCTCCATGTAACTGTTAAATCTTTACGACAAGAAATTGTAACCGCTCAAATTTTTAACTTCAGCCAGTCTAGTCTGACGAGACTTCTATCAACAATTGGTTTTTCTTTTAAATTGGACGATGGTAGAAGGGCTGTGCTTGAACAGGAACATATTGCTGCTGCACGAGTGAAGTTTTAAGAGCATATGAAATGTACAAACAATTGTAACTTTATGATCCTGTTTTCTTGGATGAGACGTGGATTTTAGTCGAGGTTCTGTTAAGAAGAGTTGGCATAATGGTTCCAAGCTCAGTGTAAAGAGAAAACCTCCTGGAGAAGGAAAACGGTTAGTTTTTTAAAGTTAAAATTACATTTAATAGAAATATTTTTTATTACAGGTTCATAGTCGTACATGCAGGCAACAAAACTGGATTCAGCCCCAATGCAGCACTTTTGCATTCTACAAAATCTCCAAGTGCTGACTATCATGGAGACATGAATGCAGCATTATTTACAAAATGGTTTGAAGAACGTTTAATTCATAATTTAAGCAAACCCAGTGTAATTATTCTAGACAATGCTAAATATCATTGATTACTTGATTAAACACAATGTTAGTTGCGGCAGTCACACGTCAAAAAGGGAACTATTATCATTAATTAAAAAACATCCACAACCAAAAATTTATGAAATAGATACCCTAGCAGAAATGTACGGACACAAAGTTTTGCGGCTACCTCCGTATCACTGCGAGTTTAATCCTATAGAGTTGGTATGGGCGAACTGTAAAAAATCTTACAATAAAAATGTTGGACGGCTTAACCAACTTTATAATGCCACAAATGTCAACTTGATATGGCAAGAATCTTTGCAAAGGATAGATGGGTCATATTAGCAAAAATGTATCACACATGCAGAAAAATGTATGATGGAATGGTGGGCTATAGTACAGCAGTTTGATGTTGTCGAACCTTTAATTATCAAAGTGGGTGATACAAATAGTGATAGCAGTGGCTGTGATACTGATCAGAATAACCAGTATTACCTACACGGTAATTTTAGTTGGTTTTATTAGCACGAGACCAACACAATACACAAGTGTATGGTAACGGTCACCAAATTGCATTATTTATTGTGCAATATTTATGTTAACAAATTATTAATGTTTAGCGATTGCTGTTTAACCATTCATAGCCTGCTAGAGTTTTTATACAAGAAATTTAGATTTAAGTTTCATTGTCATTATTATTTGTGCAATAAATTTATATCGACTCGTTTACAGAAAACTTTTTTTCTTTCAAAAGTTAAAAAAGGATACAATCATTACATCAATACCACTAACGTGACACTTTAAATCGGCCAAGTGTGTTGGCTACCACAAGGAAAGGTCCAGGGGGTGGGGTTGGTGTGTACGTTAGGAAGGAACTTAAATGTCAGGTTATAATGATGTTTCTACTTATAATGCAATTCCAGATGGATATAAAAATCTTTTTACTTTTACTGCATTCAAGGTTCAAATCAGGGCGCATATTTTGGATAAGTAGTAACATAGCCTAATTGTATATTTTTCAATTTTTGTGTAATTATTCATTTGCTTCACTCATTTTCCTTGTAGAGATATGTAGTGGTTTATGCAGGTTAAGTGTACGATAGTGTATGACTAAACTTTGCCTGTATGGACCTACAAACATGCCTTATATACTAATATTTAATGTAATATTAACAACAGGTAACAACTCAAAGTTTTTTGTATTGGAAATATATTTTTCGATATTAGCATTTGATGAAAAATATTAACCGAAGACCCCAAATATTCTATTAGTTTGAAATATTTATTGAAATAAACGTTTAGTCGTTTTGACAGAGTCGATTTAATGTAACAAAATAGCTATTTTTGACAGAATAAACCAAAAGGAATTCTTTATGGTTTATTTCTAATGCCTAAAGTTAGGTCTAGTTTCGTAAATTGTTTAATCCTAAATAAACTTTTCCATTTTTATTTTAATTTAGCCTAAAATATATTTCATAATTAGTGGGAGTTTTGAAGTTTATTGTTTATTATAATCCTTTTTGCCGGCAGCACAATTTGAGAAAATTTCATTATCACATGTATTTGACGTTACATTTGGACTTTGTATGACCAAAAATGACGGAAGTCTGCTACGTGGGGATAAAGAATGGGAACACTAATAAGTTGCCTATATATTTAAAGCTGATTTTGACACTTTTCAAATGGAGAATATAATTACCATTGCAAACCCCTGGTGAAGATACACAAGACAATGAACGTTCCCAAAGTGAAGTGTAAAATGATGTAGGAAAATTATCGTTTTTGAGAACGTCCTCCCCAGATCGTTCAAATTTGTAAATCATTTTGCCGAGTACCAAACTCTCAACCTATTTTGTAACAAAATGTATCCTATTTTCCTGCGATGGTTCCACTAAGATATTTTAATAAACATTACTCTTGCTAACATGATGCAATATTTTGCTTATATTGAATATTGTAGAGTATCTAGTTACGTTTTGGGATACGGCACACTACCCTTTCTTTTAAAAACTATTATAACATAGTATAAGCTTCACAAAGTAACACTGGTGTAATAATTTACTTATCGCTTGTAAACATAAACATGAAAGTTTACAAACAACCATGGATGTTGAGGTTATGTCATTTTTGGCTTCATAAATATTCGCAATTAATCCAATCATTATAATATTACACTTATCAAATGGTAATTCACCATATACCTATTATTAGTTTACTTCATTTCAATGCGATAAAAACAAAGTCCAAAATAATTCAATTTGAAATATTCTGGTTTTAAACCTTATTCTACACATCATTAACAGTGCCATCTTCGGAGGAAGTCGTGAACAATTTCTATTAAAATGGCGTACACTTAATGTAATAATTCAATAAAATCCATTCAGTACACTACGGCTATCATGATCAATATTTTTGAAATTTTTTTTAACAGAACGATCATATATGTATTCTGCTATCCAACGAATGCTTTTTTTTATATACAAATTGATTATGTTAGATGTAGTAACTAAAATAAAGTAAGTGAATTTTTACCATTACTTTTAGCAGCTATTTCTTGCTTATTACTGCACTTTAGAAAAAAAAGCAAACCTTCGTTAGAAAGTTCAAAGTTTTGTGAGTCTAATGGTGAAGTTACATTTTGCATATTTTCAATCCAACAAAAGTTATTTACCAAACAGAATAACCTGTTTTTTGATGGATTTTAGGCAGCCAACCATACATCCGATCGCGCCCTTAAAGTCGTACGTATGGAGCGTTCTATTATACGGTAGTGAGACTTGGACTATTAAAGAGGTAGATAAGAAAAGATAGAAGATTTGGAAACTTGGTGTTACAGGAGAATGTTAAAGATTAGTTGGACAGATAGAGTAACAAATGAGGAAGTTTATAGAAGGATAGGTGAGGAACCCTGTATGTGGAAACAATTAAAGGTCAGGAGAAATAGTCATCGAAATGAGGCTCCCTTACCTTCATATTATTTTGTGAAGATCCAAATCCTGTTGAAACCGGTATCATAGAAAAATTTTAATTTGTAAGCTGGTTTTTATTAAAGCGTTTTTATATAAAGTTCCATTTTTTTGTGGCTCCCTATTTTATAATAATGGCGTCTATAATGTCATATCAATGGCCCGTAGTACTTTTAATGCAGTTGTGTATTTCAATCAATAAAATATGAGTATTTCTACATTTAAATTAGGACAGTTTCCTAGTTTTAAATATATTGAATAGAAACTGATGTACAATGTTACGAGCTTCATGATTTACTAAAACGTTGAAGAGTTGGAGTGACTCTGAGCATAAAGTGTTAACTATATTCATATTAGGTTATATACAAACAACGATATTATATCGAAGTTTCTTTAGAACTACTACTTTTGATTCTCAACTGATTACACAAGCCTTTTTAACTACTCGTGGCTACAGTGAAATTCAAATGTGCTCGGGACAATTTATTTCGAGCCAATCATTAACGCTACTAACTTCCTTCATGCGACAATATTATCTCCTTAATTACAACGCACTGCACTTATTATTAACAATCGAAGTACTATTTATTTATTACTAACTGTTAATTTATGTTAATCACTAACTCCCAATAATTTATATCACATAGATCTATTTATATTAACACTATGTTAACTCTAATGTATTTCTTATCACGACTAGTATTCTCATCAAATCCTGTATTCGACCTCATTTACTACCCGCGAACGCGCGGTTTATATATACTTAATCCAATTGTTTTGGGTCATTTCAAGAACGTGACATATTTATGTAAATTACATCTAATTACATCCAATTGTAAGGTTACTAAAGTTTTAAGTGCACCCTCTTGTAAACTGTCAACCATTTCCATCTGAAAATGCTGCGTATCATGGTAACTACCAATTATTCTCTGTATGCAGATGCCGCTTTACGTTCAGCTGTATTATTCTGTTGAAGGTTAGACTATTTGACGCGCTGTCATACTATATTAAATCAAGTAAATAATGATAGAGTTCAAAGCATAAAAAACGAGTCATATGCTTATCTTTTGATTATAACGCATTGCAAGCTATAAGCCATTTCTGGGATTTTGATAAAAATTGTAAGTATTAAATGAGATAAAAGTCATCCATATGTATTGAAAAAGCAGGGACGATAAAACCCCTTTATATCCTCTTGAACAAATTTATTGGCGACTACGCGTTACAAAACTAAACAAGCTATTTGGATGCATGAGTTTAGCTTTCCGTAAAATCTCATTTTTCCAATACAAAGCATTTTCGATAAGCCTATAAACTGAGATAGTTAACCCAAATGGTACTCTTGTAATTTTGAGGGCAACGAAAATCTAGTTTCCTTCGGATTAGTTATATAAAACCATAATCTATATCCACCACCTACGATCAGTTTGTGATTAAAGTCTACCGTTTAGCAATTTTACTTTGCTGTTTTTGAAAAAGGAATATAGCAGTAAATAAACTAAATAGTTACGTCTATAAAAGTGAAGGCATTGTATTCATGTGTTATAGATGTTCAACCATCTACATGAAATGTCTATTCAGTACATTTTTGATGGGTGTAAATATGACTTTAAATATACGAGGTGTGGTTATAAAATAACAGGATTGGTGCAGTAAAACTTACTATTTTAAATTTGTACATACTTCTTATAAAATCCTTCAATATAACCCCGTCCCGTGATCTTTACACCACTGAATGCAAATTTTTCAAACTCCAAAATAGTGCTGTAACTCGCCTTCATGACGCGTCTCGCTTTTTCTTTAACAGCTTCAAAGGTCTGAAATCTTGTTCCTCTTAATGCCGATTTGACCTTTGGGAACATATAAAAGTCACATAGTGCTAGATTAGTTGAATAAAGCGGATGACCTAACACCGGAATGTTATATTTGGCTACTAACGTCTTGACAGATAAATGCACTATTCGCCGGTGCGTTGTCCTGATGAAGAACCCATGATTTGTTTATCCACAATTCGGATTCTTTCTTTGTGATTCTTTCACGGAGTAGAGCAAAAACCTAAAGTTAGTAATGTTGATTAACAGTTTGACCTGCAGGAACCCAGTAACGGTTCATAATCCCGCGGATATCGTAAAAAGCAATCGGCATTGCTTTAAATTTTGATTTACTCATTTGTGTGAACTTGGGACCTTCCAATGCATAGATTGGCGCTTAGTTTCTAGATCATAAGTGGTAACCAAGATTCTCACTTGCTATCACTCTTTTCAAAAAGTTTAAGCCATTTTCAACGGCATTTAAAGTTTAGACGAGACTGTTTTTATTCGATTGTGAGAATTTTCGGCGTCATTTTTGCACAAGCTTTTTATATTAAAATTCTTATGTAAAACTTGCTTTACGTATTCTTTGTCAACTCATTTAGTTTCAGCAATCACACAAATATTTAAGCGACGGTCAGATCAGATCAGTTTACAGATTTTTTCAATATTTTCGTCCATTTTTTATGTGAAGGACATCCAGACATGCATCAACTCAATGCCTTCTCGGCATTTTGGAAACGCTTAAACTAATCAAAAATTCTCACACGTGTTAAACCTTCATTATTGTACTTCTTTTAAGAAAGGATAAGTTTTAGTAGCGGTTTTTCCAAATTTTATTTACTATCTAGATTATGTAGAAAAATTGTTCAATAGCCTCCATTTGACCTATTTGTGAACTGTTATAATAACAAAGTTACACATAGAACAAAGATATATTATTATCACTCTGTATAGTAAAAGTATATACTATGTTCGGTCCTTAATGGTAGATAATGTTATCTTGCTTTGGAAAGAAGTAATTTTCGGAAAGAATGGAATTTATGATAGTTCAAGTAAACTTATCTTTCCTTTACATACTTAAACCTGATTATTTGTAACTAACTCTATTAGGTTTAGGTGGTCAATACTCTTCAAACTCATGCCCTATGTATCAAGCAAAAAGATTGGATGATGAATTTCATTATCAATTTATTTAAATCAAAGTTGTACCTTAAGAGCTCATCACAGCAGGTTACCTACCATCTGCTGTAAAAGCGCGGGTTGGGGTGAGGTAGCATAGGGCGGGACGAAATATCGAGATGCAGAAAATATTCATTAGAAAAAGATATGAAGTTTAATACTCCGCCTACTTGGTTTATGAAGTGCTAGGAAGCACATATAGATGGCAGTGTTGTGGAACTTATTAGTCCAGTTATAAACCTCACAGATATTTTAATTATTCATATTCTCTAACATTTATAACCAGTGAAAACTTTTGAAATTCCGATATCTAATGTAAAAAAATTATTAGGGAACAAGAAATTAGAACATTTAACATTCCTACATCTGCATCGCACAGTTATTTTACAATTTCTAATATGCAATTGACAAAGCTGTTATATTAAATAATTAGCCAATAAATGAAAAAAACAGAATAATGGTTTAAACGTATCTCTAATAAACAATGATTAGGTAAAATGCCAAGTGGGTTTTGATTACAGTTTGTGAAAAGCTGCAAATATTGGTTTGGTTTCTTTTCTTATCACACCTTCGTTTCCTTTATCATTTTCTAACGACGAAATAATAAACAAATGGTACTGAATCGGACACAGTAAACATTCCTCTAGTAGAATAAAAATGCATGTCTTGCATTTTTAAGTAGTCCAAAGTTTGTTTTGCTTTTATTTATTTACGTTTTGCATGCAGCCTGTCATATTTTGTTACATCACAATTGCGTATGGGAGTTTATGAATGGTGAATTTGTACCATATTGAACAAAAGTACATTTTACGTGTATTAGAGAAGTTTCAGGGTAAAAAAACTTAACTTAAACTCTAATTAACCCTAAGGATTTATATCACATTATTCCTTATTACTACACAAGCCAAAATATGAGCGAAATATTACTGGTGGCTTTTTAAATACGACCGTCTCACGCCAGTAATGCCGTGACTGCAATGTCAGATTAGGTTACTGTTAAAAATAGATATTATTATTAAAAAACACAAATTAGACATTATTATTAAAAAACACAAATCACGTAACACACATATCAGAAGAGTATGCAATAGTTTTAGAATAGCTGTTCTGATATGCGTGTTAAGTGATTTGTGTTTTTCAATAATAATATCTGTTTCTAACAGTAACCTAACCTATCATTGCAATCACGGCATTACTGGCGTGAGACGGTCGTTTTTAAATTTATCCCAAAACATTAATTGAACTTCGGCTTAAAAATTAAACAATTCTGTGTTTATTCTTTTTTATATTACACTACACCCATTCTTTCACCATATTACAAGCCAGGTTTTCATCAACTGTATAGTATATTATTTCAAAATTTTTTTAAAAAATATATAGAACACTATTGCAATGCAGTCGTTCATTAATATTACCCTCAAAACTGGGGGAATACCAATTATTTACTTCACTAGTTAGGAAACCCAACAAACATTTATATAAATTCAAGGTTATGAAGTATAAGAATATAAGAATAGTATAGCGTTTCCTGTATGTTTCTTGTTTTGTTTTGCATAGCATGTATTCAAACCATTTCTGTTTTACAATAGTGTGTGACATGGAAGTTCTGAATATTTCCACAGCAGCACATTGCAGGTACACTTTTCTTTAAAATACTAATATTTGATTTATTCGATAAATAACGTGAATTGTAGTGTGCAATTTTGATGAAAATTTATAAAAATTATTCACACATTTGGGAAAGTTACTCGTTTTGTTTAAATCGCTCTATTATCAGCAAAAAAAATTCGGTTAAAAAAATCTAAATGACTTTCCCACATTGACAATTATTTAATAAGTTACTTTAATTAAAACCGTTTTTTATTTGGGTGCCTAATAGGAAAGAAATTTGGATTTTTAGAAATTTCAAGATGGCTGCTACTGTGATGAGCTCTTAAGGTTACCTTTTCTACAAAAAAAAGCATTACTATAATGCAAAATAACTTTATCTATCACTAAACGTTTACTATTCAAACATTACCACAACGAAAGTTAATATAAGGTCGTAATGTTAATGTAAAACCCAATAGCTCTACTAAAAAAAATCCTCATAAGAAGAGCGTAGCGTTTCTCGCTATCGATTTATTCCAAGCTTGAAACCTGTTGTAGCAGGTAAAGGATTGTTTGTTATGTACAAGTTATGTTCACGCGTAAGCATCCATTCTCTATGTTATTCCAGATATCTATAATAAACAAATTTTTTATATATTATCATTTTCTTAAGCATTTAAAGCTTTGATGGGACCTAATTTCCATAGAAGTCTGAACTTACAATTAATGTAATATTTGACCCATAGCCAAACTTAAAAAATTCTTTTTAAAAACTTTTATTTATTTATAAATATATAGTTTACACTAACTATTTAGCTTCGGCGTATATATGCATAATCACAAACAGAATCTTTCTAACCTAATTAATTTACAAAAATCAAATCGTTATTCTCTTCTCGTAGATGTCTTCTCTTTAATCCAATAGATAATGTACGGTGGCCATATTTGCCGATTTGTCGTTTTCGACTTACTTAAGGTCGGTTTGACGTAGCTCTACATTCTTTCTTATGCTGAACTAGTCTAAAAAGATCTACATACGTTTCACAACCTAAATCTCTAATAATTTTACTAATATACCGATGCCTAGGTCTTCCTACTCTATTTTTATTTGGTAGTCTATAATCTAAGACCTTACTAAATTGTTTCTTATGTCTTAACTGGTGCCCTATCATTCTATCTCTCCTGATCTTTAATTGTTTCCACATACAGAGTTCTTCACCTGATCTTTTATAAACTTCTTCATTTGTTACTCTATCAATCCAACTAATCTTTAACATTCTCCTATAACACCAAGTTTCAAAAGCTTCTGTCTTTTTTTTATCTACCTCTTTAATTGTCCAAGACTCACTACCGTATAATAGAACGCTCCATACGTACCACTTTAAGAAACTTTTTCTATTATCTAAACTAATACTATTAGCTATTAGTAAGTTTTTCTTTTTTAAAAACATTTTTCTAGCTTGAGCTATTCTAGCTACCATATCCCTTCTGCTACGTCCGTCCTATGTAATTATACTACCTAAATAGCAAAATTCATCTACCTCCTCTAACTTGGAATTACCTATTTTTAATTTTGGTGTAGAACTAGGGCTGTAAATCACTTGCCATTATCTTTGTCTTTCCTTAGTTGATCCTCATACTATAGTTACTCTGTAGTATCTCATCTAAAATATTTAAAAACTCTCCAAGCTCTTTTCTGGACTCTGCTATAATGGCTATATCATCTGCAAAACCGTCCCTGTACACTAATACCTATCTCTTTTCTCTCTCTCTAGCTAAGTTTAAAGCTTCCTCAATATAAACATTAAAAATCAAGGGAGATAGTATACAGTCCTGTTTAACACCATTTCTAATCTTAGCTTCCTTTTCTATTTCATCAAATCTAATTACTACGCTTTGGTTTTTATACAGACTGTAAATAATTTTTCTATCTCTATGAGAGATTCCTATTTTTCGCAAAACCCTGATCATAACAATTCAATTAACCCTATCAAATGCTTTTTCTAAAACTACAAACGCGAAATGAGTCTTTTTATTTTTTTGTAACCTTTTTTCGATAATTACCCTAATCATTATTATCGGTTTTCTAGTCCCTCTGTCTTTACGAAAACCATATTGGTTTTCGCCTAAATAATTCTCAGTCAAAGCTTCTACTCGATTTTTAATTATTATTGTTAGTATTTTGGAAGCGTAGGAAGTTAAACTAACCGTTCTAAAATTCTCACACCTATCAGCTCCTGACTTTAATGGGATTGGGATAATAATACTTTTTCGAAATTTATTGGAACCTCATCTATCTCATATACAACTTTTACTTGTTCATATAATCTGTCTAAAGTTTTATGACTTGCACATTTTATTAATTCTGTGGGTATATCGTCTATCCCCGACGCTTTATTTAGTTTAAGATCCTTAACTGCTCTATCAAGTTACTCTTTTAATATTAGAACCCTATTTGTATATCCTCTTCGTGGTCGTTCTCTAACATCCATATCGTCTCCCTTATATAAATCTTCTAAATATCTTTTCCATCTATCTGCTACCTCAACTTTATTTATTAGAAGCTCATTATTCTCACCTTTAATACCATTATGTTTTTTCCTATCTTCCCGAAAAAAATTTTAACTGCCCTGTAAGCCCTGTCTATCTTACCTACTCTCAAATCATCTTGTATTCCCTTACAATTTTCCTCCATTCATTTATTTCTAGCTTTTCTACACTCATCTTATTTCTAACTCTATTATATTTTTGCTTACTTTCACTAACTAATTCTCTGAAGGGTTTAAGCTTTCTTCTATTCTTTATTAAATCTAATATCTTTTTTGTTACCCAGGGTTTTCTCGCTTCTACTTTTTTCTTACCTATAGTCTGTGTTGCTGTATTATGTACAGCCCTTTTTCTTTCTTTCCATCTTTTTTGTACGTTCCCTCCTATCTCTTTGATCTTATTATCTAATACCTGTTCATATTCCTCTTCTACTTCACTCTCAATAAGCTTACCTAGATCCCATCGCTCTCTTTTAACCTTTCTTAATTTTTTGAATTTTAGTTTACACTTCATTTTAACTAAGTTATTATCCCTATCTATGTCAGTCCCTGGATAACTACGACAGTTTTAAATTGGTTACTACATTTTTGTTTAACTCAAATATAATCTATTTGGTATCTAGCCCTATCACCTGGCGCTTTCCAGGTATATCTTCTTCTAACATGTTGTTCGAAAAGGGTGTTTGCAGTTACTAATCCATGTTCCTTGCAAAAACTCAAATAATCTTTCTCTATTATTTCGTCTACTATACCCAAATTTTCCTACCATTCTTCCTTCACTACCTTCTCTCACTGACGCATTAAAATCGCCCATAACTATTAAATTCCCATCTCCCTTTACTTTTCTTACTATACTATTTATATTCTCGTACACCTTTTCTACTTCCTCATCCTCGTACTGAGTTGTTGGCATGTAAACCTGTACTGAAACAGTGTCTGTGGGTTTCGTACTCAATCTATCCCTAATTATTCTCTCACTAAATTGTAAGTACTCTTTAACTTTACGTCCTAATCTTTTACCTAACACTATTCCTACCCCTACCTGTCCATTAGTTGAGGAAGTTGTAATTATTCTATAATTGTCTTTCAAAAACTCATTACTATCTGGCTATCTCACCTTACTAATACCTAAAATGTCCAGCTTTCCTTTTCTCATTCCAACTAATACATTCGGTAACTTATCTACTCTAAGTAATGACCTTACATTCCAAGTCCCTATCACTAACTCGAACCGTTGTTTTAAATTCTTACGATGACGAGCCCCAAGTACACCTTCCCGGAGATCCGAATAAGGAGATATTTTACCTCCGGACAAGAATTTTACCTTTGACCTCTCCATCATACACAGTTCGTGTTTTAGGCCACGCATACCTGGGAAATATTGTGGTAGGTTCCCATATCTTTCCACAACGCAGTTTTAGAGATTTTAGCAAAAAGCCGTATCCCTCACGGCCAACCCCCAACAACCTTGTAAATTATTGGAGATACCGGAGACCAATCGATTCTCCTCTAATATCTTTTAGCCAGCAAGGCTACTGCCCCTTGCTGAGTCTTTTAATCGTCTTTTACGATAAGCAGGCTTACTATAGTAGTATTCTTTGTCCCCTACTATAGGGAGGATAGAATAGATAATGTTTTAAAGAAACATTTCTTATTGTAGATTAGCCGTGTAAATTACACGCATGGTCGTTTCTTAGTGTGTTTTGGTATGTCTTCGCTAATGATATTTGCGCGATGTAGAATAGCTACACAAATTGCATGAAAATTATCGTTCTTTAGTGTGAGTTTGCATATGTACTTTCAAAGAACTAGAATATGACGATCAATAGTTACATAAATTACACAAAAATGTTCGTTCATTAGTATGCGACCGCATATGTACCTTTAACTTACTTCTGCATAAAGCAGGGTAATCACACGGTTATACTTGTTAATATAGATTTCCAAGTAAAGTACTTTCTGTAAACACCACCGCGGCCGGCTGTGCTTAAATTCTTCAGGTTTTTGTTGCATAACTGCACAATTTCTCGTTATCGTTTTGTATAGATTACTCCAGATGCGATAATCATATTTCTTGTGTTAAACGATTTTACATCGGTATTCTATAGATCAATATATATTTTGGTGTAGGAGTCATAAAAGTCGCAAATATCTATCGGCATATGCTTATTTATCATTGTATGGACTGAACAAATAATTTGCATACCTTTAGTAGATGGAAAAACACAGGCACTCCGCCGCTGCCGATGTCGACTTTCTTTACGTGATACCTAACGAGGTGATTCTTGAACGTCGTACTAATAACTTGAATGGCAGCGTCTCCCTCGATGGCAGTAGCTGCAGCATTTCTATGCCTATTACTCCGTCGGTGACTATAAGATGCAGGCTTAACCACATCCACATCACACGCATTGTACCGGATGTAGAATGCCAAACATTTATTCTTTGTTGTAAGTTAATGGTTCTGGTAAAAGCCACACCGCAAGGTTCGCAGTTATAGTATTTTTCCACTGGTAGAGTTGTACTCCGATGGAGATTAGCAGGAGTCATTTAACATAACGCAATGCATAGGTAGGGCACTTTTCCTGGTAAATTAGGCGTGACAGGGTTCGCATTTAAAAAATTTTGCTATATCCACTTTAAACAAAAGTCGAGTTTATGTAGAGCATATAAGAAGCCAAATGTTTCAGAAGACACCCGAATAAAGTTAAGGATTAACTGGGGAGAAAAGTAAAAGTGAGTTTTACAGACACTTTCGATCAAATAATAATGCAACTATAAGATGAAATAGCAATACCTTTAAGACAAAATCACACTACTACTTGTTACGTGCCAAATTGGCACTAAACATTCCTGAGCTTAATTTTGATGTGCGGAAGTTTTCGCGCCTTAAAATTCAAAAGACTTGGCGTGTATTTCCGTCACGTCAGAGTGCGTTTGCGCCAGATCGCGCGACGCGATTGGCGGGAGAACAAGAGTGGGAACGTTTCCGGGAAACTCTGTAACGTGGCTGTTTTGCCTGAGACTTCCAGAGGAGTGGTTGGGTTTTTGGTAACGTATCTTTACCTTTTATTTATGTAGATCCTTGCCTTTGTTTATCTTTGTTTGTCGCCCCTTATACCTGTTTCCTTATTCGATTCCTTCATAGGTAGAGGTAATTTGTAAGCAGCCTGCTCGAACAGTAGTCCACGACCCTAGACGAACGAGTCCTGGGAGCAACTGCGACTGCCGTAGCTGGTCGCTAAAGGACGCTATCCGGTGGGACGCCTTCCTTGGCGTACTTCGTGGGAAGCTGGACCTATTTATGTGAGTACTTTATTGTCTATACTGCATTTGTAGTGTTTATTATGATATTTATTGCGTAATTGCGAAATTAAATTTGCGTATTGTGTGACAGCATTGACAGATGGGCGCGCCAAAATCTGTATAAAGATTAGCGCTACCAACTGTCATTGTGTCTCGTATATCGAGTTTACGGGGAGATAATATACTAAGACAAATTTGCCTCACACACTAGGTCGAAATTTACTCATCTATTTAATTATTACGCTATCTCTTTGTTCGGCTCACTATCCATAACTTTTATGCAATTAATCGATAAATATCTAAAACGCATGCAGAAATTGCGTAGTTTATCATTTTTTCTCTGTTCATAATATACAACTAGCGACAACTTGCACTGTAATGCAGCAAATACGTACACACATTTTGTAAGCCAATTTGCCGTCTTTCAATATTTTGCATAATCTTTTCAATAGATTACATACATTTTCCACCTTATAACAATTTTTATTAATGTAGATGTAGATGCTCTAATTGAGCATACGGACAGTTGATTAAATCCGCTATATCATTTCCCATCTATTTGCTAGTGATACATTATACATTAGATCATTTCCGCGTAGATAATTGTACTGTTTTTACGTTGTCCATGGGTTTATTAGTTTCATACTTTCTTGAGATATTTCACTCGCGTAATCATATAAATCATTTAATGAAATAAACAGGTGTAATACAGTTTACGTGAACTTATAAACACAATTAATGTTAAGAACTATGTAATTTTACTAAACCGAAACTATCATAACATGAGAAATTGAAAACACTTGATTAATAAATACAGGTAGCTAATAAACAAGTAAATAGATCGCGGCTCAATCTAACATTCGTCTTTAAGATATTATGTTCTAAGGTCGTCTTTACCTAGGACATACGTCTTAAACTCGTCGTAGCTCGACTTTGAATGAATGATCCTTTGCCATGAGCCTTTCTTCCCTTTGTGCTCTTAAGGTCAGGTAAATATTAAATCTGTAAGTGTTTGCTCAACCTTATCCTGTATTCTTATTCCGCATGGGTGTTTCTTAAAGGTTTAACCTACTTCTAAATAAATTAATATTAAGGGTTATTCCTACATAAATATTCCGATTAAAATTCAAAACTTTTAATTCATAATTTGATTTTTGTTTATTCGAGTTAGGCGTTTGTATTTAATACGTTAAACTTATGTTGCCTGTTTCTACACCATCAAATGCTAACTTACATAGGAAAGATGGTATCTATAGTTTATAGAGCAAGAGCCGTAGGATGTCGATGGGATGCGAACAAAGTCAGAGATAATGGTGGAAACGAAAGTGTGGGGTAAATCCACAAAAGTGCAAGCACAACAATATATCGTCTTATACATTTTAGGAGATACCCAAGGATGTCGAAGACATCCGAACGCATTCAAGAATTAAGCGGGGGAAAAACTATAGTAATAAAACGAATTTTGCGCGTAAACAGGCAAGCGCCACAAAAATTTTATCCTTTACAGATTAGAAGCGATCGACAGTCGTCAAAAAACACTTCCGCCGCAACCGGAGATTGAGTAGGGTAAAAATGAAAGTAATAGACAACTTTGCATGCACACAATCACGCACAACAAAGTATCGTATGTAATACACTTTATACGAATCTCCTTTATCGAACTGCTACATTTTTGGTAGTCCCTCTAACAAATTTTCTAATTAACGTCTATTAATTGCGCACTACTCGAAGCACATATGGAATCTGTTTATTTTTGGTTAATATTTTCTATTCCTTCTATTCAGTAATCCATTTACAGCCACATGCTTTAGCCTTTACGCCATATCTAGCAGGCACACATTTTCGGTAGACCCTCTAACAAATTTCTTAATTAGCGTCTGTTAGTTGTGCCCTACACGAAACTCATATTGAGGGTATATATTTCTCCTTAATATTCTCCATCCCTTTTATTCAATAACTTATTTGCAGCCACATGTTTTAGCCTTCACACCATATCTAGCAGGTGCACATTTTCGAGAACTTCCCACGAAAACTACTACTAAAGACCTTACTCATCTTTCTTTCTTAACAAGAAATTTGTCATTCTTGTGTTAATTTATCCTAATACTACTCACAATGTCGATCATTTTAACAATCTGTTTTTTCTAGGTATATACCATATTTTGAACGTAATAATATTTAACGCAAATATATTTATTTTTAAAGCAGTGTTTATTTTCTGCACAACAATCTTGTTACAGAGGGATTAGAACTATATAATAAAATAAATTTTGTTAAAATACATTAACTGCTTATACTCGTAGCGCTACTTGTCGGGCTATACCGGACTATAGTGGACCATATAGGCCATTTTGGACTATTTCGGGGCATTGTACGTTATTGTGGACCATTTTGGGTCATTGTAGGCCGTTGTGGCCCATGCTGGGCTATTTCGGGCCGTTTTGGACTACGTCAAGCCATACCGGATAATGCCAGGCGATATCGGGTTATGCCAGGCCATATTTAAGTAACGTTGATAATTCAAATCCGATAATTTAGTTTCAATACGAAATCAACAAGATTTATTTTAATCTGTATAGATAGCTTGTTTTCATGCTGTTTCGTTTTCAGTTTAGCACATATTGAATTTTAATTTTTTAATGGAATTTTTTTAGAAATAGTACTCAGAATGTGTAATTTATTATATTTTTTTATACATCAATATCAGAAGTGGCACTCTATATTAATTATGACATTTCTACTTTCTTGTTTTTCATATAAGTACTAGATTAGAACTTGTATTAACAGTAGATCGCCCATTCCAACACCTCCACTTAAGCTACTATAGTAAACTAACTCTCGCGAAACAAAACCTATGTTTGTCCGTAGAAACGCCTTTTGTAAGAAAATCGGCAACCATCTCAAGTGTGGTCACATAATTAAGTTTAACTAACCCACTATCAACTTTCTCTCGTAAAAAGTGATGTCTAATATCAATATGTTTAGTACGAGATTGATACCCAGCTCTATTACTCGAATAAATCGCCCCTTTATTGTCTGAATATATAACAGTTGGGTTTGAACTTTGTAGAAACAGTTCTTCCTTCATACAAGTTCTTTAACCAAAATGCTTCCTAGCACGCAGATTACATCATTATGTATTCTGCTTCAGTAGTGGACAGCGCTACGGTTTGTTGACGTTTAGAAGTTCAAAAAATAGCTCCACCTTGTATTCTAAAAAGGAATCCAGTAGTAGTAGATCTTTTTGTTTCACAACCATTTCCCCAGTCAGCCTCACAGTAACCAATAAGCTTAGAATCAGCATTCTGACTACTTTAACTTTGCATTAACCGTATCTTTTAAATAACGCAAAATTCGCTTGACAACCAACCAATGTTCTCTAGTCGGTTTGTTATTAAATCGGTTTAAAAAGCTTACAGCGTATTAAATATCTGGTCTTCAAACTTGTGCTGCATACATCAAACTACCTACAGCTTCTGGTGTGGTACGTCAATCGGCTTATCAGAATTCTCATCGAACTTTCTAAGCTTTTTGCTGATGTCAAATGGCGTTGTGACGCCTTTGTAGTTCAATACGTTCCAGAACCTCGTTAATATATTTCGTTGGTCGACTATATATGCTTGGTTCTTTTCATCTTTTGTAATATGCATACCTATGACGTACTTAGCACTTCCCAGATCTTTCATTTTAAACTTTAATGATACTTTTGACTTAAACTCGTTTTTAATGTCAACGTACTAAAAATCGGCAAATCGTCAACAAATATGGCAACTATGATAGTTCACAGATGGTCCATAAATTGGTAGAACACGCAAGGATCAGTCATGCAACTATTGAAACCATACTCTAACCATTTGCTTAGTTTAAAATTCCATACTCTTCTAGAGTGTTTAAGACCATTAATAGATTTTTGAAGCTTACACACTTTAGGGCTACTGTCAGTGAATGCCTCCGGTTAAAGCAGTAGACTTCTTCCCTCAAATTGCCTTGTAAAACAGCAGTAGGAGGTTTTGGATGTATCTGGCACAACGCCACCGCCACCGCGCCACCGCCGCCGCTATCTAACCTAGGTTTTTACATGTAAAAACACACTATAAAGTCTTATTTTTTTTAAGAATCTCCTTGTAAACCTTAGAATTTTGGTGTTGAAAATAAAAAACTAAACATATTAAATAAAATTTATTGATAAAATAGCCGCCACTGAACACCTTATCCATCTAACGTATTGATTTTTTAAATAATATTAACAAAGCCGCTAGTTCGCATGATCTGAAATTTGTGTAAACAAGGATGAACTCCATTCAACGGTACATCAACTACTTATTTTCTATTTAGAATATATGCCAGAAACTTGCATGCTTTTAATTAATTAAAAGCAGAAAGTTTTGTCCGAAACGCTACTGTAAAATATATAGAGCAAATAAATTATTCCCTGAATGTGTTTTCAATTGTAATAATTGACTATACAATCACTTATGAATTTTAAATTACACTTTATTTAACTAAGTTACTTTAAACAAGAAATTACAGCAACCAAAAATTCCAATGAATGCTTAACAATAATGTAGAAATGGCAAGGTCGACTTTTGGTGTCCAATGTAATGTGTTTTAAATATCTAAAAAGAAAGCGCATTTTGCTTGTATGAAATCTATGGAATTTCTCCTGTAATGAAAGAAGAATGCATTCGTAATTTAAAATGCGTGCTACAACTTTCGCTAGATACCAACCATGTTAATTAATGAATTACCGATTTAGATTCTAATATTAATTGATTTGTGTATGGCATCATTAACTACCTAAATTTCAGAATTAACAAAATGTAATAAACCAGATTAAGTACTGTTCAATAATAATCAGAGTGAAAGTAAATGGGTCTTATTACATATTGAAATCCTAAATTACCTTACGTGACGCGGTAGAAGCATTATAACGCAAATTCCGGAAACTTCCAATGTAGTATTAATTCATTTGTAACTCGTAATCCAGCAAATATTCTAGATTCTTAACGGACATGTGAATCATATTTAAAAGCTGTTTATAATTTCTTCTCCAAACAAATGCGGTTATTACAATAGGAAAGTACGCTAAATGCAAGTCAATTAACAGCAATTAAATATTGCTTACTGACCTACCTTAATTAGGTTGCTGTGCTATTAGGACCAGGGTATGCAGACTTTAACACCTCCATCTCGCACGCTTTACACGTATGTTGGTTGTTTCGTACAAGACCCTTTAACAACTGGCGGAGCTGAACGTTTACTGCTTAATGACATACCGTGCTGTTTTTCCTTGTGTCGCTGTGAGCTATTCTTGTAAAAGCGATACTGCAAGACCCAGAGCTTAAGTACTTTGCTGCCAACGAATGTATAAGCTTAACCGTGGACGATGTTACACCACGACATTAAATGGCGGGCTTGAATTTTTTTTTAAACAATCGAAGATTACCGAAGACACTCGAAGAGTGCACAAACGCGGTCACTAAACCACAATTAATAATCGCCTTTATAGGTTTAACATTTCTACCATTACCCAATAACTGGTGCTACGTACATGGAAACTTTAATTTCTTATTGGAGAGAATCCTTATTCTCCCACGCACTGTTGCGTAGCTGGATGCCCACCCCTTTTGGGAATATATGCTCGTTATAGGTTGTAAGACCCTCGGTTTTACTTAACTACACTTTGTGAGATCCCTTTAATCTTTTTTAATCGCGTCCTTCTCGCGCACAATACAGTAGAACTTAGCCTTACTACCAACAAATTATAACACCAAGTCACCGTTAAACTCGTCTTTAAATTTCCCCACAACTTTTTGTGGTCATATGGTCATATGGTCATGTGGTTATGTGAGCAGGGAGATTAAATTTGGTATATAAGGAAGTAGTTTTGGGTTGAGCTTAGTTATAGTAAAACATTTTTCGAAAGATGTCGCATTCAAGCAATCAGTGGTGCTCCAAACAATCTATTACAAAAGCAGCAGAGGATATCCTGGATGGCTCGAGTTTCTACGCTGCTAGTAAAAAATATAATATACCTAGAACAACGTTATGCAGATATGTTAAAAGGTTGCAGAACGTGAAGAAATTACATAATTCCAACGATGCATCCAGAGATGTTATACCAGAAGTTAGAATACCTATACAGAATTATGATAACTTTGCTATTGCTAATGCAAAAGAGGATGGTAAACATGGTCCTTTGTTCCCGTCTAACATACGAGCTATATTCGTGGGACCATCGAGTTGTGGGAAGACCAACGCTTTAATATCTCTGATCTTGCACGAGAACGGTCTTAGATTCCAAAATGTCTATGTATTTTCGAAGAGTTTATATCAATCGAAATACGAATTGTTAAGAAACGTTTTACACCATTAAAAGAAGAAATTGGGTACCATGAGTTTGAAAATTACGATGATTTGATCGAACCCGGAGATACCAAAGAAGATTCAATTATGGTTTTCGATGATATACCTGCAAACGAGCAAAGTAAAATCAGTCAGTTTTTCTCGTTCGGTCGACATAAAGCAATAGATTCGTTCTATCTATGTCAAACTTACGCTAGTGCCTTAAAACATAGACTCAGAGATAACGCCAATGTAATCGCCTTATGGAAACAGGATGAAACCAATCTCAGACATATCTTTTCGGATCATATAAGTGGTGACATGACATATCCGAAATTTAAAGAAATGTGTTTACAGTGTTGGGGTGACTCAAAACATAATTTTGTAACTGTTGTGAAAGATTTTGATTTGGATAATGGTCGATATAGGAAGAATTTCGACGAGAATATAAATATTTAACATTATTCAAAAAAAGTTAGTTCCCATCCTGAGTCCGATGATGACGAACGTTAACAATTTTATTGTAAATAAACGTAAGCTTCATTTTATGCAGGATTCTGTACGAAAGAACTTTGCGGCATACAAAAAGGGGGACGCTACATCTCTACAAAAATTCAATGAGGTGCACAAACAATTGATTGATCCCTTGCAAAATTACCGATTCCTAGTCACAAGGAATAGCGGAAA
Organism: Platerodrilus igneus; assembly: GCA_036346225.1. Classification (NCBI taxonomy): domain Eukaryota; kingdom Metazoa; phylum Arthropoda; class Insecta; order Coleoptera; family Lycidae; genus Platerodrilus; species Platerodrilus igneus. The sequence continues at coordinate 665,839 of JARFIW010001146.1, forward strand.
GAATTTCCACACCTACAACAAGCGTTAAAGTTGAAATCAAAGGCTGGCTTTTAAAAAAGATTAAGTTACCAGTTGACGACGAGCCTGTACATCTTTATTATACGGACGTGTTAGCTAGAGACGAATACGAAAATATATACAAGTCGGTTATGGAGTAAAGTATAACCGTCAATTGATACGCATAGTTTAGGAAAAGTATGTAGGAAATTGATTTAGAAAACAGTGACACAACCTAAAATAATAACGTTTATCTAGAGACTAGAGGTCTAACAAGAGTTATAATTATTTTTAAAGTCCTTAGCATTTTGTTAAGAATGTAATAGATTAATTCATAGAATACATTCCTACCTGTTGCTTCGTACGTGTACACAAATCGGGTGCAATCGGTACATATCCGAATAGGAGTAGCTCATATAAAAGGACTGTTCGCGTAGAAGTTATTATTTGTTGATTGTACGGTTTAAAGAGACAATATAATAAATATGTTTAAAAACTTTGGAGAGGTTATTCGAAGATTTCGCAATGCTCTACGAGTAAAAAAAGCAGAATGTGGGCAACGCTTTTCGATAGAAGGAGAAAAATGTCTTATGTGTCAGTCATACGAGGAAGCAATACAGCACTGTACTGCAGTGTTATCATTGCCCGAGGATCTGGATGATTTTATGGAAATAATCGAGGAGATGGGGTTTATAAAACTGTTGGCAGATATTCAAATGGAATATATACTAAATTGTAAGTTTTAAAATAAAAATTTAACCACCACAACTGTTATCATAAGAAATGAATGATGTGAATTTAGAAATTATTTTTGTATATATTAGCTTGTTTATGTTTTAAAATATAAAGCATACATTGGTATTGTTTAATTTTTCAAATGTTCACGTAACTGAAATGGGTATCTAAGTAATTATGAAAAGAATTATAACAAAGATGTGTATTATTTATTTATTAAAAGGGTGTTATAAACGTTTTACAAAATTATTAATCAGAATCGTTTTATTTAAAACTATAACATAATTTCATTGACATCTATTAATATCTGTAGTTGAAATACAATACAAACAGTTTAGAAACTTATAAGAAAACAAAAGTGTAATTAATAGTGTTACAAAATTTTCAGTCTTCGGCTTAAAATTTAAACATCGCTCGTAAATGCGTGGAATGGAAACCTGTTGTATTCTTCCATATACTCAACTTGTTTACAAATACTGTTTTCAAACAATCTTGGGTAGGTTCTTATAAATTCGTATAATATGACTCCAATATCACTATTACTGTATTTGCTTTTAATTACATTATGTGCGAAATTCTGTGGAATATCATTCCTATTATATCTTTCCATTGCGACATCTAACAGAAACAGATCTATATTAGGAGTACCCTTTTCCGTTAGTTCTTTTAAAGTATTAGCATGGTTGAGAACGATCTGAGATACCCCTAAAAAGTGCTCTAAAGTTCCTTTGGTAAATATCATATAATTCCCATCAAATGTTATCATCTTCACTAAACAATTCTTATTTATATAAAAACGCAAGTTGTCAAATTTGCATATCTGATTTTGCATGCCAACTTCCATAGTGCGTATAATGTGTGGAAGATTTGATATAAACTTCCTAAATACGTTGAGGGATACATCAAGTACGCTCTGCGAAATGGTGTCAACAAATCTAAAAATTATTTTGTAATCGTCGAACGGGTTCAGGCCTACAATTATGATTTTGGAAGAAGATTTTGTTATGGTGTATGGTTTTTCAAATAGTAACTTGGTTCGTTCTAACTGAATTGCAGCGTTTATACGTTCTTTATGTGTTGCGGTCGATTGGTTTTCCAAATCCTTAATTTGTTCCCTCTCATTGGCTGTAATTTTTAGTTCCTCCTGGAAATAAACCATCTCGATGTGCCTTTCGTTGTGTTTTTTTATGGCATCACATCCAGTAAAAACATTTTCGCACACACTGCACGCAATACTTAAGATGTTCATTCTAGAAAAATTATTGATTAACAGTTTTGAATTATACATGTAAATATTAATTTCTTCTACGTTTGCATAATTCAAACTAAGACTTACTCTTCTTTGTCGATAGTCCTCACACGAAATTTTAAACCAAAGACTGAAAATTCAGTATTACTATTAATTACACTATAAACGACTTTACGTTTTACAAAATAAACTTAAAATGAACTTTTGGTATCATTTCCCGTATTTATGTACATAGAGAAAGTATAAGTATAATTTGTCCTTACATTAACCCAATTTAAATCAAATTATAGAATGTGTATTCCCGTATATTAACTAGAATTGTGGAAAGTGCTTTTATTAAATTAATAGTCAGACGTCATCGACAAACAATGCAAGGCTAATGATCATACATTTCACTAAATTTATTTAGAATATACGTCTTATGTTGAACTACATTTAAAATAGATTATCGAACCACTTTCTAGGTCATCGTGCAGAATTAATATATGTATTATACCTTTTGGTTTAATCATTTGCATGAGGATTCACTAATTGAAAATTTTAACAATTCTAGCCACTAATAAATATTTTTGAGTTTAACTCTATTATCGAGCTAAATCTAAATAAAAATGCAAAGGTGTTTTGCTGATAGGTTTTTGAATATTAATACAATATGTACAGGTTGGAACTAATTTTAAAAGACGTGATAATTAATTTCAATTCCCCAGGAAAATTCTATACTAATTTTATAGGTTACATCATGGGTTTATCTCAAAAGACAGAGCGATACGGTTTAGAAATAGATTAAAGATGAATTATATACGGTGCTTGCAAAAGGTTATTCTGCAAATCAGTAAGGGGTCATTCGATTTGAAAAATTTCCGAGGGATTTGAGAACCTGAGGAAAACACAATAATAATTGAAATCTTACACGATGGTATATTAAAAATACTGTTAAGAGTAATTTTGTTTAATAATTCTAAAATGGCGTTGGTGGTTAAATACATACAGGTAAAACCCACTATAAAACAATTATACGCGTCACTTTTCCAGTCAAGACTTGCATATAACGCCAACTAATATAATAAGGAGCTGCGCACGCTCGACCATCGGCATAAAAGGCGAGAGCCATGTTCCAGTGCATTAGTCGTCAAAGTATCGTCGAGTTTGATTAAAATTATAAATTAAAGATGGATTTTTCTTGTGTTGACGTTACAAGTGATGTGCGAGTACCACAATTAAATATCAACCAACTAGTTGGTAAGTCAACCTATAGGTTAGGCGAATTTCCTTCAAATTATCACCACCATATATTAGAAGTTGGTTTTGATTTATATGGTGGTCTTCAACCTGTCATCCAAGTGATTTGCTGTAGTGGTATGTGTGCTGATTCTACGATAACATTCTCTTACTTCGATTGGAAGAAATTGTGTACTTTTCAAGTGGAATTTCAAATTCGCCAATTTGCTCAAGACTCAAAACAAGTCCGATTAAATGGTTTGACTACTGGAAACGATGTTGTTGACATACAATTGGATCAAAGATTTCAAATTGCAGCTGAGCACAGCCTTTAATAGAAGTATATGGTGTTGAACAATTTTGAAAAAGAGAATTTATATAATATGGAGATTACGAAAGATGGGAATGTTATTGTGCTACCTGCGTACGAGTGCATCAAGCTATTAAATTTGCGAGAATTGATGTGTTATAAAATGGTAGAGTTAAGGTGTAGAAACTTTCCAGAATTTTATGAAAAATTTGTTGGTGATATAAAAAAAGTATGTGGAAATACGACGGAGGAAGAAAGGGTTCAAACGTTATTAGAGGGAGAGAGCAGTACCATTATTTCTCTGTCTAATGATTGCAGCAATTTAAATTACTTGACAGTGTTGGAACTTATTAAATGTTTCCCCATTCAGTACTTAAAAGATGCAACTGCAAGGCAATCGCTTGCGCAAATGTTTAGAGATTTGGCTATCCCAGATTCGCCAGACTCTGGTTACCACAGCGGTTTATAGATGTTATCAATACGTGTATGTATTCTATTAAAACATTATATTTTCTTGATAAAGTTTGTTTTTACATATTTGTATCGCCAACATTACCATAAATTATTAATAGACGTATTAAACTATCCTGTTTTTATTTTTAGTTTAAAGTGGTGTACCCCGCAAATAATAAACACAATTTACCGCATGTTAACAAAAAGTTGTGGGGAAATTTAAAGACGAGTTTAACGGTGACTTGGTGTTATAATTTGTTGGTAGTAAGGCTAAGTCCTACTGTATTGTGCGCGAGAAGGACGCGATTAAAAAGATTAAAGGGATCTCACAAAGTGTAGTTAAGTAAAACTGAGGGTCTTACAACCTATAACGAGCATATATTCCCAAAAGGGGTGGGCATCCAGCTACGCAACAGTGCGTGGGAGAATAAGGATTCTCCAATAAGAAATTAAAGTTTCCATGTACGTAGCACCAGTTATTGGGTAATGGTAGAAATGTTAAACCTATAAAGGCGATTATTAATTGTGGTTTAGTGACCGCGTTTGTGCACTCTTCGAGTGGTTTCGGTAATCTTCGATTGTTTCCAAAAAAAAAAAATTCAAGCCCGCCATTTAATGTCGTGGTCCACGGTTGCTTATACATTCGTTGGCAGCAAAGTACTTAAGCTCTGGGTCTTGCAGTATCGCTTTTACAAGAATAGCTCACAGCGACACAAGGAAAACAGCACGGTATGTCATTAAGCAGTAAACGTTCAGCTCCGCCAGTTGTTAAAGGGTCTTGTACGAAACAACCAACATACGTGTAAAGCGTGCGAGATGGAGGTGTTAAAGTCTGCATACCCTGGTCCTAATAGCACAGCAACCTAATTAAGGTAGGTCAGTAAGCAATATTTAATTGCTGTTAATTGACTTGCATTTAGCGTACTTTCCTATTGTAATAACCGCATTTGTTTGGAGAAGAAATTATAAACAGCTTTTAAATATGATTCACATGTCCGTTAAGAATCTAGAATATTTGCTGGATTACGAGTTACAAATGAATTAATACTACATTGAAGTTTCCGGAATTTGCGTTATAATGCTTCTACCGCGTCACGTAAGGTAATTTAGGATTTCAATATGTAATAAGACCCATTTACTTTCACTCTGATTATTATTGAACAGTACTTAATCTGGTTTATTACATTTTGTTAATTCTGAAATTTAGGTAGTTAATGATGCCATACACAAATCAATTAATATTAGAATCTAAATCGGTAATTCACTAATTAACATGGTTGGTATCTAGCGAAAGTTGTAGCACGCATTTTAAATTACGAATGCATTCTTCTTTCATTACAGGAGAAATTCCATAGATTTCATACAAGCAAAATGCGCTTTCTTTTTAGATATCTAAAACACATTACATTGGACACCAAAAGTCGACCTTGCCATTTCTACATTATTGTTAAGCATTCATTAGAATTTTTGGTTGCTGTAATTTCTTGTTTAAAGTAACTTAGTTAAATAAAGTGTAATTTAAAATTCATAAGTGATTGTATAGTCAATTATTACAATTGAAAACACATTTAGGGAATAATTTATTTGCTCTATATATTTTACAGTAGCGTTTCCGGACAAAACTTTCTGCTTTTAATTAATTAAAAGCATGCAAGTTTCTGGCATATATTCCTAAATAGAAAATAAGTAGTTGATGTACCGTTGAATGGAGTTCATCCTTGTTTACACAAATTTCAGATCATGCGAACTAGCGGCTTTGTTAATATTATTTAAAAAATCAATACGTTAGATGGATAAGGTGTTCAGTGGCGGCTATTTTATCAATGAATTTTATTTAATATGTTTAGTTTTTTATTTTCAACACCAAAATTCTAAGGTTTACAAGGAGATTCTTAAAAAAAATAAGACTTTATAGTGGGTTCTTACATGTAAAAACCTAGGTTACATAGCGGCGGCGGTGGCGCGGTGGCGGTGGCGTTGTGCCAGATACATCCAAAACCTCCTACTAACAGCGCAAATTGCATCCATTTGTCTATCACAAGGTCGCATTTTGCTACTAATCGAAGAGTATCTTACGACAGGTGAATACGTTTCTTAATAGTTAACGCCTTGTCGTTAAGAGCATCCCTTTATTACCAGTCGCGCCTTGTGACGTGCAATAGTACCATCTTCATTATATTTAGTCTTGAAGATCCCTTTGCAATTTATTGCTTTGCGATTTAGTTGTAGTTCAATAAGTGGCCACGTGTTGTTATCAAGCAATGATTTATACTCTTCATTCATAGCTTCTCGCCACAAAGCATTGTCGCTTCTCGACAAAGTTTCATCATATGAAATAAGATCACTTACTTCTTGAGATACGCACATTACTTGTCCATCCATTTTCCTTGGTTTTGGAGTGCGTTCAGATCTCCTCAAAAGAGCAAACTCTTTGTAACACGTTAGAGGTACATAATCAACATCAGTATAAAATTGCTCTTGATCAGATATTTCCGTTAAAAGTTTATTGCTATCATCTTTCACAAGCTGAATTTCATCATCTCCACTGCTTGCAAATTCGTTAGCAGATTCACCAAGCACTTGATCATGAGCTTCAACTATTTGTTCTAAACATTCGACCTCTTGAGGGAACTCCATAAATGGAAGAAATGATTGTTTGTTCACATCATTGCTTGTTTTAGTATTGCAAACACAGTTTTCCAAAAACTTCACATCTTGACTGACCACAAACTTCTTGGATTCAAGTTATACAACCGATATGCTGTAGATTGATCAGAGTAACCGATCATTAAACACTCCTCAGCCTCTTCGCTTTGCTTTGGGAATATGCATCATTGCTTTACATCCAAAAATGCGTAAATTCCCTAAATTTGGTTTTACATTTGACCGCTTTTCTTCAGGAGTTTTAATACCGCTCTTACATGGCGATCAATTAATTAAGTATGCTGCTGTGCATACAAAATTTTTGACCGAAACCGGCTTCAAATAACATGCAACGTGCATGCTCAACAATTATGCGAATCATCCGCTCTGCTATATGGCCTATATGGGCAATTTAACTGATGCTGAATTCCAGATTCACTTATAAAGTTTTGAGTTGCAGTATTCTGTACTGTTGTCGGTGTGTAGTACTTTAATCTTATTACCCGTTCGATCTTTGACAAAATTTTTGAAAATCTTAAATTTTTCACACACCATGCCTTTACTTTCCATAGTGTATATAAAAACTTTTCTAGTGAAGGTATCTAAAAGCACAAAAAAATAACGCGGACCTCCAAGTGAATCCACAGCCATTGACCCGCATACATCTGAATGAACGAACTTTAAAGTTGTTTTAGCACGAGTTCCGTGCAATTTAAAAGGCTTCCGTTGTTGTTTTCCTTTAAGAGAAATTATACATACATTGTTCCTGTTAACATTTTTACAGTTAAGATCCAGACCTTTAGCTAAGCCTGACTTTAATCTTCTTAGGTAACTTGAGTTAATATGACGCAAACGACGATGCCAGATATTTCCATTACTCATCTTTGTCATAGCCAAACTACTATGCATCGATACATTGTTCAACCAATACATTCCATTTACCAAGCTTGCTGTTGCCAAAACACTACCCTTTTAGTCCAATATTTTACAAGCATTGGGATCAAATTCAACTGCATTCTAATAGTTTGGAGACATTTTACAATAGAAACTCCTCATTTAGCTAGATGCGAGAATTACTACTGTAACGAAATTTTTTTTGTAATAACAGTTCTTTATTATCAACTGATTACACAAGCCATAGCTAGCAAGATGTACTTATTCCCGGAGTCGGTTAAAGAAAATGGACCGGCAATATTGAGTGTCGCTCTCTTAAAAGCGCTTCCCACGCTATATTGCCTCATTGAATTCTTGCGGTTTCCCAATAGTGCATATAACTGACATTTAAAGCACCCTACCCTACCCTACTCTACCCAGTAAAATCTTGCTCGGGTTTTTTTCCCTGAATTTTCTTAATGTCGAAGTGTACTCCTGATGTTCAGCTACGTAGATGTCCTAAAAACTCCGATACCGGCTTTTAGAAAACATCGCCTGAAATGTATTCACAAATCCATCTACATTCTCCAAAGATCGAATCAAGATCACAACCTCTATCTTCAAGGAATACTATTGTGACCAGCACGACGTCGGGCGCAACGCAATATCACACCAGAAGGGACGTTTTCCTCTAATTTTCCAACCCACAATGACGTCTAGGTCTTTGTCATTCTCCTTTTTGGTCCGCACCTGTAGCAGCTGTTGTCCAACCAACAAGATCGCATTTTACCCGCACGACGCGGACGACCTTTTACTGGACAGAATCTGTGCAAGATGATTTTTGCCCGGTTTTGTCGACCCACTCTATCGTTCTGCCTGTGCGAAAATCTGCGGTGATTCCTTTTTTTCAACTGCTGATCACACAGAACCCGTCAATTCGCTTTCTCCGTCCTCCTTTGGCTATACTCCTCTCCAGAGCGTCCTACCTTGCCACAGATTAAATGCATCGTTTTCTTTGCCGCCTCGATTTCCTAAACAGGATTCAACGCATCATATGAAGTTCTTGGCCGCGCCAACCGCATTGCTTGCTCGATCTTCCCGTAGCATACTCCATCAATGAAAGACTGCGCTCTACTTATTCTAAGAAGTTGTCCGGTGCTGTTAGTTAAGCTAGTCTTATCAAGCGAGTAATATGTCATTCAAACACTTCCAAATTTTTGTTGGCCTATTAATAACGGTTCTTCACTTAAGCATAATACCCTTGTTGCAGATGAGAGTCCACGTACATCATTTCCAACATTGACGTTAAGACCCCATGCTTCTTTCATCGACATCTGATGTGATTTGCAGAATATTTAAAGCTTTACCTCGTAATGCGACAATTAACGCGGTTGCTTTCATCATTGTTCCAGCCATTAGTTCTCGCAATAGTCTCAAATTGTTTGAAATATATTTGCCAAGGTGACTGCCCGTCAAATATTGGTGATTTTACTCTAAACTTTGGCACCATTTTACTTTCCCGGATATTCTTATATTCCGAAACGCAGTGTTTTATCATCGTAGTTGAAAGCTCTGGTGCTTATACTGTTAAGGAATTAATCCGTTCTTTCATCTTCAGCATCGTTCTTCCGTTTTCTCAGGATTTTAAAGAATTTTGATTTATGTCTATAGGCCGTCGGAAATGGCTTCCAGGTTTCCCGTAGATTTTATAGTTTCCTGTATAAATTCCTCTCTCGGTTGACTGTAATTTTCAATTTGATTTGTTCAACCGGTTTTACGTTTTGATCTAGTTTTTCCGCGGTTTAATAGCTTCCCGAATAAAACCCTCTTTCGAGCGTTCAACGGCTTCCGTGTTCTGACCTATTTTTCTGTAAGGTTTGCGGGGGTTCGTTGTTGTTTCTCCAAATTTGCATTTAATTCCGTGAATTTTTCTTCTAACTTTGCTGCCAGACTTGCAAAATTTTTCTTCATGCATGACTTGAAGTCCTTAAAGAAGGAAATAATACCACTGTACATTTTCTGTCGTTGACTACGAGTTACATGCATGCAAGTGGATATCTTTCAATTGACCTTTTTACTAGTATACCTCCGTTGACACCAGTATAACGAAAACTCTTTTGCAATAACAACAGTTGTTTATTATCAACTAATTACACAGCATTTCCAACAACTTGCAGCTACAATGGAATTCTAAAACATTTACGATAATTTATTTCTAGCAAACCTCTAACCATTCAGATATTAACTTTTTAAACTCTACGATGATATCTTCTTAATTTCTATAAAAACATGATAATTAATTTATATCGGCGCACTATATTTAACTATCTATGCACTAGTTATTAATTTATATCTATCACTATAATAATTTATATCACATCAGCAGTTTATTTTATTTAAACAGTATGTTACCACTAATTAATTTCTTGTTACGACTTTATAGCTAGTTTTATAATCAAAGTTTGAATTAGAACTGACTTTAAAACCCCTTAACGGCAATTTATATATTTAATACTATTGTTCTACATTATATCGGGAACGTACTACTATTATGCTAATAACATCTAGCAGGTTCCGATTGCAAGATTAATAAAGCTCTTAAATGCAATCTCCTGTAAGCTGTCAATCAAGTTCATTTATAGATGTCACACCACGGGGTAGCTATCAATTATCCTAGGTGTAGGATGCTTCTCTTACGTTCAGCTGTATTATTCTCGTCGTGGGTGGACTAAGTGACGCAACACTATAGTACTATAACGTACAAATTAAAAATAATTTTAACTGTATTAGCAGTAGAAGCTAGGAGTTCTATGAAGCTTGACACTTTAATCTATTAGATAAAGTTATTTTTGAAATAACAATCTACGAAAAGAAGAAAAGTTATTAAGCTTGCATCTTACTTAACACATGTAAAAACTAAAAATTTTTTTCAAACTTATCGAACGCTTTGGATAGATAGTTCAAATTTCCTTTATATAAAAAGCTTTTAATATGTACATTCTCAAGTGTTTTGGAGGTACTTATATCAAACAAAGTTATTTGAATCGCACAACATTTAAAATTAATTTGAGTTGTCGTTTTAGAAGCGTAATCCGTGTCCATCGTTCAGGATAGTATCCAATAAACGCAATTTCATGACCTAAATAACGCTCATGCGAAATTGAAACTCCATTGGACTATTTCAATATCACGACAATGATATTAAGGTTTCCACTTTGTTGCATTTAGTACATAGTTGTATGCCTATTTGAATTACAGTAATACGACATTTTATAGCAGATGCTTCAGAGCATGAATTAGATTGCATTCAGACTACTAGAGTCGTTGAATATAACAGAACAATGAAGCAGTCTGTCTTCTAAACAAGAAATCCATCTGAAATAAAACTGAACCTCTTTGGAGGTGATTATAGGTCTGAAGCTTCTCTTGCACGTTTTCGCACTCCCTAGGCAATATAAGACTTCTTTATTGCAGAGCGTGCTTTTATCTACAACGCTCTTTACAACCCTGGGATGCAAACTTCGGTCAAGCTATAACATAAACCACCTATAAACATAAACCTGGTCGTCACCACTATCCGCAGATTATACTGCTTTTTACGGAGAAACCTAGAAAACACATTCAGTTTCGTACACACCACCACGTCAGCAAAATAATTATGACACTCACGCGGTTTTTAGTGAGCAAAAATGCTTACATTGGAGTTTTAATTTGAAGAACTTTTTGAATATTAATATGTATTTTTATGTGGAAGAAATATTTTCGTTCAGGATTTCATAATTTATATTGTTAGTGATAGTGATCGATTAAATTGATAAATGAGATGGTACAGAATATTTTTTTGATGATGATATAATGTAGTAAGATTTGTTGCTAAAGTAGAGTTCGTGTATTAAAAGGCTTTGTCTACTACTTAATTACCAATTAAATTATTTTGTAAATGTTATGAAATACTTACAGTCAGGGCTTCCAGTTGTTTATCAATAATTTTTCAAAAATGCTTTGAAGATTAATGATGTTTGAATACCTTTAATGCATGGTATATTTACAGACTTCTCTCCTAGATCATGTTGATTGTTAAATAAGTAATTTTCCTTAAGTTTATGTATTGTAAGATGATTTTTTTTAAATTTAACGCTGTCAACTTCTACTTAATTTTTGTCTAGTAAGGAACAAGTCGGTCAAAGTTTCTCTAGTAATAAGTAATTCTTACAATAAATATCCGACCCGCAGTAGAATATTTTGTTTTAATTTGTTTCAAACCCCCTGGTATAAACACCTGTGTGATAAAACTCCCTAATTTTGTCAATTATTAATTTTGCCTACCCGTATTAGACGCTTTTAACCTGTGGTACTCATTAATCAATTTCACTTAGATATTTCTATATCTGCTCGTAATCTGTTTATCTGATTAATTTTTATAGTTTAATTTTTTTTTCGGCAACAAGACCATGTACGTATTGTTAGTCCAATTCTTGCATTTAAACGTCATTCTTATATTACCGTAAGCGCGGTATACGCGACACCACGGCGGTTGGTAACGCTAATCTATAATGTAGAAATTAGTGCGCCCATCTGTCAATGACGTCACACAATATGCAAATTATTCCACGTAAATGACGATATATGCAAAATTCATAAAATAGTTTATAAAAAACGGAGTACTCACATGAATAAGTAAAGATTCCTACAGAATCACTTCCTGATGGCAGCTCGTGGCTTCCTTCAAGATAATTTAAAGATGGCGGCTGCGACTTCCATCAGGATTGCTCCGGCTAGCGACTGCAGGGCTCCCTTCCGGATTATTTAAAGTTGGTTCTCAGGCGTGGACTGCGGTTCGGCCAGGTTGCTTCCAAATTTATCTCTTCTTCCTATGTAGAGGTAATAATAAGAAACGGGTTTATAGGTAACGATAATCGAAAAGGCAAGGGAACCTACATAACAAAGATAAAGATACGATACCAGACCCAACCACTCTCCATGATGTTCAAAGGCAAAAGTCCACGTCCCAGCGTCTTTCCGGAAACTCCCACTTTTTCCCCCACACGCGTTGACGCGAATCTCCGCGCAACGCACTGCTGACGTGACGGAAATACACGCGCCAAGTCTTTCAAATTTAAGGCGCGAAATTCCCGCACATCAAAACTAAACTAAAAAATGTCTAGTGCCAAATTTTGGCACGTAACACAATACACTTGGATTATCCAATTTTTGTGAGATTGGATGTATAACTATAGTTGGAGAGTAAAGAAAAAAATTACTCTAATTATAATATCATCTAGTTTAATTTTCTTTAAAATTTTTTAAACGGAAAGGGGCAGTGTAATGTAATTAAATTGTTGCTTAATATTATATTTAGCCTCAATACATTACGGTCTACATTGAAACTTTTGTACAAGTTTATTTGTTTCCATCAATTTAATTCATTGGCACCTATCATCGCCAAATATTTCTGACTTTATTTTCTAAGTAATTGTACCATCATGTACACAAATTTGCATTTACTATCGTAACTTGCCTTGAAAGATTATCCTATTTGGATTGTTATTTCTATATGCCCTGCAACCGTATTGTTTTTGCCATAAGTATAATTGCATACATCCAGGCACGTTGCAGTCATTAGTGCACACCCGTGTTAGTAAGAGTTGCTCGAGTGCGTACAAATACGAAAATTTAATATTATGCTGGCTTGACAACGTCCATTCTATCGCTAAAGAATTAGATTTGTTTATGCATTGGTTCCTGAAGCATAATTTTTATCAATCATCCGAAGTGTTCCAAACTCATAGCCGATTTCAGGTGTTTAAAGAATCTCAATTATGGCGATTGCAGACGTACTATCCACAAGAGGTATCACTCAGCTTTAGTATATTACACCCACACCTGAAGATCATGGTCTCTGATCTTTATTTTCTTCTGTTTGTGATTTAATCTATTTGGACAATGGGTAATTGAATATTGTTTTGTAGTTATAAGCAAATAATGAACGAATTTTTGTGATTTAGTTAATGCCTGGTTTTCAAATTCAATCTTTAGCAATTTAGAGTACATTTTTAATATTGTAAAAAAAGAATATTGTTGCACTCTTTTTAATAAGGCTTCACTTTTTCATTTTAATATTTAAGTTGGCGGGATTTTCAAACCACGCATGGGAAAGTCCGTCATTATTATTAGATTTAATTTCAGCTTCAAGTGCAAACTACACAAACATTAGGTGGTCACGTATCTTAGTACATTCACCTACGATTTGCGGTGTAAGAAATCGCAAACACTGCGCTTTCTATACCTTAAAAGTGCAGCTTATCTTGCATAATTCGGTTGGAATCGTATTATTTCAAGTTATTATATCTTTAGTGAAATTTGTTATTGTATAGTTGCAGCTAATTGTTTATTGAAAAATAATAACTCTTTATCGTATTCTCCAAGAGTAAGTTATTTTTAGTTACACAAATTAAGGGTATTCTTAAAATTTGAAAACAATCGAAAATATCTCAAAAAGGAATGAATTTAGGTATAGAATATAGAATATAGAATATAAAATCTCGGTGAAATAAGACATAAAATTAGAAATCTCTCAATTCTATAAATAGAAACATGTTAAAAAATGTTTTCCAATTCCCAAGTTATTGATTTTATATAATTCACCAATAAAAATTAATCAGCTGATTTCACGTTGAGCGTATTGGCTACCTAAAGAAAGTCGGTCCCAGGTCGCAACACAAATTGAAGGCAATCATTTTTTTAAACTTTAAACATTTTTGCTTAGTGTACTCAAACCAAATATTTCAAACATCAATAAATCAAAGTCACCTTCAATTTATGTCATAAATATCAAACTTGAAGTTATTATTATTTTGACAACGATCCTAGGTCATGGATCGAAACGTAAAAATAGATGATTTTAAAAACTATGAGTGGTTTAATTCCCAAAGAAGATTAAGAAGAATGCTAAACAAACCACAACAAACATACAGGGAGTATTTACCTAGTGTCGTAATAAGATTAGTGGTGTGCCACTTAAAAAAAATAAAAGAAATATTTTGAGAAAAATAATACACCCTCTATACTGTGCGGAAGTTTCAAGAGTACTATTTGCAAAAATACTATAAAATGGCTAAGAATTCAATTACGGCATTTTTTTCTAAAAACAATTGAATATCTCGAAAACTAAAAAGAATAGACCCATGCGGATTGGTATCAAATTAATGAGTTTTTAAAAAGTATAATAATATACAGAGAGTTCCGTTAAAAATTATATAATTTCGATTTGTACTGGAATTAATGTTCACCCTGTATAGTTTTAAATATTTTTTAAATGTGCATTTTAGGTGCCCATATTACGCTTACAAATTTTGTTTATATAGCTTTGATAACAACGGAGTTATCGACCGTTGCCACACTAATAACTCACTTTGTATATATTGACGTGACACGGGGTCACAAGAGGTCGTTTAAACCCAAATTCTACAAATAAATCTCACCAAGACATAAAAGTATCCGTAAATTCATGGTTAAGCCCTGTATAACACAAGCGTACGTTTATTCATTGATATACAAGCGAAAAATGCAATTACGCGTGTATAGATATTCACCCTGTATGATATAAGCGTATTGTAAATACATAGCAAATAATGTAAGCCGTATATGTAACAATAATTAGTTTTTAGATATCTTAAAATGCAAATTGATCACTCCAAAAAAAAATAATTTCGTGTATTTAAAACCCCAATTTTAATCTTATTGTACCAAAATGCGTTTTGACGTAAAAGCAAATATTTTGAATAAGGATAGCACCTCGTTTGAATTAAAAAGCAATTAAAGTTTAAATTAATTAGCTTTTGTATAGCATTAAAATAATTTAAATGTTTTCGTATTTTCGAGAAGAATTGAAAAAATATTTCAAATTTGTATGAACTAATTAATAAAGAAACGTTTATTCCAATAAGTGGCCGGAACACAAAAACCCAGAAAATGTAATAAAGATTGATAAGAATATTTATGATGTTTCGCATTCACTGTACGATAAAAGGAGACCGTGAGCATTAACTTTAGGTATTAAATAAAGACGGAGAGCGAACATAAATCAACACTAACGAGGTAATAAAATTCAACGATTTTGAAAGCTCGTGAGGATTTTCCAGAAAATTGCGTCAGATAGACGTATATTATTGAAAATGGAATCACGTAAGTACTAGTGTATTCTAGAAATATGAATAATTTAGTACATAAAGAAGCGGTTTTTGAAGTAGATTTTTGTCATTAATAAATCGGCGTTAACCAAGCAAGATGTAAAGAAATTCGATTCATTCATTAATTCGATCGTGAAATGTTGTTTTGATTAATTTGCGAGCATGGTAATTTGAGTATGCAATATGTATATCGTTATTAATAATTAAACTATAATGTTGATAATAAAATGAAACAGAGAATAAAGAATTAAAGTTAAACGTAACCTGCATAAAAATAGAGATTATTAAATGTAATTATAAACAATGAAGAGCGAAAACAGCTTTTTTTTTTTTTTAATTACAGGTTTTCTACTGATGATGGCCACATAGTGGTCGAAATACGTATTTAGTAATTTAAATATTTTTTGTGGTTAAGGGTTTTTATTTAATTTTATTCTTCAATATAGGCTACTTTTATTAAATAATTGGAAGGGATTTGAACGTTAACTTAAAATTAAGCAAAAATGCCAAAATATTTAACTGAAAAAGCCCTTCGTGGATTTTTGCAAATGTAATTTTTTGTAACTGATATTTGAATTTTGTCATTTAGTTTAAGATAGTTTCAGATAGTCCCAATAATAAGCGTTATATGCCTCTAGTACTTTCAGTATTAGTGAATTGCGCTTTAGTCATATTCCAAATATCGCAACATGAAATAGATGTTTAAGACCACCAAAATGTACATAGCAGGAAAAATTGATACGATAGGTCAGCGCCGCGGCGCTGACGTAACCTATCAATTTTTCCTGCTATCTAACCTAAGTCCGCACAAGTTCAACTAACATAACCTAACTCCAGACAACACTAGCTAACCTAACTCCTGACAAGTCCAACCAACCTAACCTAACTTCAGACAACACCGACTAACCTAACTCCAAACAACGTAAACTACCCGAAACCCTCCTCCCTCCACCTTACTTTGTTGTTCTCTCTCTTCTCGCACCCGTACGACATACATCCAAAATATATCCAACATACATCCGACATATGTCCAACATATATCCAACAAATGTCCGACATATGTCCATCATATGTCGGACATTTGTCCAACATATGTCCAACATATGTCCGACATATGTCACGTCGGACATATGTCTGAAATATGTCCGACATATGTCCGACATATGTCCGACATATATCCGACATATGTCCGACATATGTCCGACATATGTCCGACGTATGTCCGACATAGTAAAGTATATAAAGGGGCATATTTTTCTAGGTGGAGTCAGTTGTGATACAGCATTCTTAAAAAAATGCAAGCACCAAGTGAACGTTGCACTAAAGAATTTATGATAAATGATAAATGCTGTAAATAAAATTTTACATGGTGCGTCAAGTTTCTACGCTGCTAGTAAAAAATATAATATACCTAGAACTACGCTATACAATCACGTCAAAATATTAAAGAACGTGAAGAAATTATATGTTAGTAAAACTGTTCCTAAACAAGAGAATGTAAGCGGTATGGACGTTAAGCAAGATCTTGCAATACCAATACAGAACTTTGACTAATTTTTGGTATCTTCGACCAACATTGTGCCTAAACATGGACTTTTGTTCCCGTCTAACATACAAACTATATTCGGTGGGCCATCAAACTGTGGAAAACCAACGCTTTAATATCTCTAATCTTACACGAGAATGGACTTAGATTCCAAAACGTCTACGTGTTTTCTAAAAGTTTATATCGGCCAAAATATGAACTGTTGAAAAGTGTATTTGAACCCTTAAATGCAGGTATTAGATACTATAAGTTTGGAAATTACGACGATGTAATTTGGGCAGAGGATGCAAAAGAAGTTTCAGTTATGGTTTTTGACGATATTCCTGCGAACGAGCAAAGCAAGATTGCACAGTTTTTCTCGTATGGTAAGCATAAGAATATGGCTTGTTTTTATTTATGTCAAACTTATGCTAGCACCTTATAACACAGGCTTAGAGATAACGCCAATGTAATCGCATTATGGACGCAGGATGACGCGAACCTTCATCATATTTTTTCCGGATCATATAAGCGGTGATATGTCATACTCAAAATTTAAAGAAATGTGCTTAAACTGTTGAAATGGCGGTGACTCAAAACATAATTTTATAACTATTGTCAAAAGTTTTGATATAAATGAAGGGCGATACAGGAAAATTTCGATCAAAATATAAGCATTGGAGATCACATAAATGGTTAAAAGTTTGTGGAACACAAAAAGGGTGTACCATTTCGCGGCAAGGATTCAAAGAAGCACGTAAACAATTGATTAAACCGTCGCAAGTGACAGTATCTCATTTACAAGACATCGCAGAAAAAAATCTGAAACCTGTGAGAAACGTTAAAGTCGAAGACATGGACGTACGTTTAAAGAAAATTAAACAGCCTATTCTGGAGGACCCTATACATCTTTACCGTGCAGATGTGTTGACTCGAGATCAAGACGAAAATATAGACATATTGATTTATGGAGTAAAGTATAAACCCCAATCCGATACACGTGAATTGGGAAAAAGTGCGTAGAAAATTGATCCAGAAAACAGTGACGTAACCTTAAATAATAGCGTTTCTCCTAGCACTAGAGGTCTAACAAGAGTTATAATTATATTTAAATTCCTTAGCATTTTCCTAAGGAATGTAATAAATTAGTTCAGAGGATACATTCTCTACCGGTTGTTTCGTGCGTGCACACAAATCGGATACAATCGGTACATATCCGGATAGCAGTAGCTCATATAAAAGGACTGTTCGAACAGAATTTATTATTTGTCGATTGTATAGTTTAAAGAGACGATTAAACAAATATGTATAAAGACTTTGTGGAGGTTATTCGAAGATTTCGCAATGCTCTACGATCAAAAAAGCATAATGTGGGCAACGGTTTTCGATAGAGGGAGAAAAATGTTTTATGTGTCAGTCATACAAGGAATCAATACAGCACTGTACTGCTGTGTTAGTATTGCCCGAGTATTTGGATGATTTTATGGAAATAATCGAGGAGATGGGGTTTATAAAACTGTTGGCAGATATTCAGATGGAATATATACTAAATTGTAAGCTTTAATGTAAAAATTTATATACTATAAATGCTGTATCGATTACGTGTCTATGAAATTCGGTTATGATAGTGACCGCACCTTCGAGAACGCTAAACCGATGGAAAGCTAGTTTTTCTTTACATATTCCAATGTTCACCGTTCGTTGAATACTAATCGCATCAAGTGTCGTATCAACATTTCCTAAACGTAAACAGTCAGCGTGTATGCTTCTATTGTTATGATAATGAGTTCAACTGCAAAGACAATGGTGCGACGTCTGTGATTTTACACCTCTGTTTATAGTAAACAAGTAAATCGAAAACGACCAGAACCACCTCAACTACTATCAGAAGAAATGAATGATGTGAATTTAGAAATTACATTTGTACATATTACCTTGTATATGTTATAAAATATAAAGCACACATTGGTATTGTTTAATTGTTCAATGTCCACATAGCTGAAATTGGTATATAAGCTCTTATGAAAAGAATTCTAACAAAAATGTGTATTTAATAAAAGTGTGTTATAAACGTTTCACAAAATTATTTATCAGAATCGTTTTATTTAAAACTATAACATAATTTTATTTACAGCTATTAATGTTTGTAGTTCAAGTACAACAATAACGTAATGTGCAGGATTATAGTGACAGAAATTTCCCTAAAATGTATTGTTTAAAATTTAAACATCGCTCGTAAATGTGTGAAATGGAAACCTGTTGTACTCTTCCATTTACTCAACTTGTCTACAAATACTGTTTTCAAATAATCTTGGATAGGGTCTTATAAATTTGTATAACACGACACCAATTTCATTATTACTGTATTTGCTTTTAATTATATCATGTGCAATATCCTGTAAAACATTATTCCTATTATACCTTTCCATTGCTACATCTAACAGAAACAGATCAATATTAGGAGCACCGCTTTCAGTTAGTTTTCTTAAAGTATTAGCGTAGTTGAGATCGATCTGAGATATCCCTAAAACGTGCTCTAAAGATTCTTTTGTAAATAACATATAAT
The DNA here is from genome assembly GCA_036346225.1 of Platerodrilus igneus. NCBI lineage: Eukaryota > Metazoa > Arthropoda > Insecta > Coleoptera > Lycidae > Platerodrilus > Platerodrilus igneus. Next base: position 685,597 of record JARFIW010001146.1, read on the forward strand.
CCTCACCAAATGTCACCATCTTCATTAAACAATTCTTATTTAAATAAAAACGCAAGTTGTCAAATTTACATGTCTGATTTTGCACACCAACTTCTATAGTGCGTATAATATATAGAAGATTTGATATAAACTTTCTAAATGCATTGATTGGTACATCAAGTACGGCTGAAAAATGATGTCAACAAATCTGAAAGTTATTTATGATCGCCCAACGGGTTCAGGCCTACAATTATGATTTTGGAAAAAAATTTTGTTATGGCGTATGGTTTTTCAAATAGCAGCTTGGTTTGCTCTAACCGAATTGCTGCGTATATACATTCTTTATGCGCTGCGGTCGACTGCTTTTCCAAATCCTTAATTTGCTCCCACTCATCGTCTGTAATTTTTAGTTCCTCCTGGAAATAAACCATCTCAATGTACGTCTCGTTGTGCTTGTTTACAGCGTCACCTCCAGTAAAAACGCTTTCACACACACTGCATGAGATACTGAAGATGTTCATTCTAGAAAAATTAATGGTTGACAGTTTTTGAATTATACATGTAAATATTAATTTCTCCTACGTTTACAGGTTAAAATTCAAACTAAGACTTACTCTTCTTTGTCGATTGTCCTCACACAGTAAATATTTCAAAAAAATATATTATTAAAACGTTGACTTAACAAAAACGTGAGTAATAATGTTGTAGCGTTAATCTTAAGCGGACACTGTAAAATGTGTTTTGCAGGTAAAGTTGCAGAATAACAATAGAAAATCACAGTTTAAACATGCAAGTTTAAAAATGTTGTCTTACACCGAAAATTTCAAAGGTGGAGAATTCTGCAACACTATGAACACTTTGAATAACTTTACGTTTTACATAAATTAATTCAAAATGAACTTTTAGTATAATTTTCTTCGTATTTATGCACATAGAGAAAGTATAAGTGTAATCTGTCCTTACACTCACCCAATTTAAATCAAATTATTAAAATTAGTATTCCCATATATTAACTAGAATTGTAGAAAAGTACCTTTTACAATTAATAGCCAGACGTTATTAGCAAAACAATGCAAGGATAAGGATCATACATGTCAAGCGTACGTACGTTCACATTTACATATAAATTATACCTATAATATTACTTACAGTTTAAATCATCTAATTTATAACAGGTCAAAATGTCCAGACCACACCAGCTGCTATTTTGTTAATAATATACTTCCTAATTTGTCCCATTCTTAGAACCATAGCTACAACCTAACTTCAAAATTCCAAGTTAATGGCGTTATGAATAAATTCAGTTTCACTCTTTACAGCGGTTATAACGATGCTAATTCCACCCGCAGTTATATTGAAAATACACTACCAAACTGCATGCGTAAATTCCATAATTTATCGTATGCCGGTTTGTTTTGTCTCTGTGAGACAATATTTGTTGCGGCTATGTTGCATTTAATATTAAGTCTAACTGAACCTTATATCAACTCTTCCCTTCGTGGTCAAGTTCGGCTTTATCTATTCGCGCGTGTCTCTACATGCTGATGCTTACTTATTACCGGTTCCAAAAGAAAACTAACTTACATATCAATTGGACATAATCAAAGTCCTTTAATTCCCCTATTACAGCGTATGTTGTCGATGGTTTTCCTTTTCATATTATTGCACAATTTGCTGTTGAGTTTATGACAAAATGACACGCGAAAGGTACGCGTGACCATGTAGCTTACGTATATGTGCATTATGAGAATTAGACGACGATGTTGTTGAAGATTGTACAGATTTATCGGATGATGAAGAAAGGAAGGACCCAGACTTTTTAAAAAATACAAATACTGAACCGCACTTAATAAATCAATCTGAGGTAAATGATCTCGTTCGTGATCTACATTTATCCCAGAATCAAACTAAAATACTAGCATCACGACTGAAAAGATGAAAACTTTTTGTTCCGTTTATATTGTAAATTTTACTGCCAATTTTATTATTTCATCGAGTTTGTTGGTTATTTTAAATTCGCCGCGGTATATTAAAATTATTTAGAGTGGAATTTTCTTGGTTTACTGAAGCACGCGCTAATAGTGCCGTGAGTGGTAAACGTTGTTATTTCGCATGTGCAAACAGTGTAGTGACTGGGAAATCCACAAAGCTCAGTGAGAATCGATTCGTCGTTCAAACACACCGCATTGCTATCTTACTGGTTCTACATCGTAGAAAATCAATTTGTCTTTCGAACAATTCGCATCGCGATTGTACATGAACCGCTGTTTTTTTAAAACACCGCTATCATTATAAATGTGCTTCGCTCCACTTGCAAAAAGAAGAGTAGTATTTGTTCCATCGTTTTTTCGTTGGCACGGCTGCATAATTGATCCAGGTGAGTGCTTTAAAGTAAACGCTTTGATTTGATTAAAGACATGAATTATTTGTTGTTTGTTAACTATAAATTAAATTTTATACAGTCCACATCTCTCTACCAAATGAGCTATTCGAAATTTACACCGCAATTATTTTACACTTTTACAACGCAACACAAAAATAAGCAGTTACTGTGACAGGCAGTGTGACTTCGAATGTTTTTTCTCACAGTGTGCGGACTTAGTTTACTGCAATGATGTGGACTCTTTACTGGAAGCTTTTACACATACCCACAATCCTGATGAATGGCGTCTTTTTATAGATTCTTCAAAACGTAGTTTGAAGGCGGTTCTTCTTCATGTTGGAAATAAATACCCGTCGATCCTTTTGGTTCATGCAGCTAACATGAAGGAGACATGTAAAAGTATGAAACTTGTGTTGGATATGATTCAGTACGAGAAACATTCATGGCATGTTTGTGGAGATCTTAAAGTTATTGCACTGTTACTTGGTTTACAACTTGGTTATACAAAATTTTATTGCTTTTTTGTGCGAGTGGAACAGCAGAAATAAAAATAATCATTATCTTAAGAAACATTGGCCAAAAAGAGAAACATTGACTGTTGGAGAGAAGAACATTGTGAGTCCAGCACTAGTAAAACCTGAAAAGTTTAACCCTCCCTCCCCCACTCCCTACACATTAAGCTAGGTCTTATGAAAAATTTTGTTAAAGCAATGAATTGGAAGGGAATTGGATTTCAGTTCCTAAAAAAGAAGTTCCCCAATTTAAGTGATGCGAAAATAAAAGAAGGTATATTTGTTGGTCCGGATATAAGAAAACTAATGAATGATATTGGATTCGAAGGCAGTTTGAATGACTGTGAACTTGCTGCTTGGAAATTCTTTAAAAATGTTGTTAATAACTTCCTTGGAAATTACAAGGCAGATAACTACAAAGAACTGATGTCTGAGCTTCTGGAAAACTATAAAGCACTTGGCTGTAATATGTCACTAAAGATCCACTTCTTAGATTTACATTTGGACTCTTTTCCAAACAATCTTGAAGCTGTGAGTGACGAACATGGTGAACGCTTCCATCAGGAAATATTCACCATGGAAACACGCAGAGGCGGCTCCAGCCGCGGGCGGACTGGGCGGTTGCCCGGGGCCCCGCGCTAGTGAGGGCCCCGCGCTGAGGGATAATTTATGGAAAGTTAATGTTCTAAGAAAGGGCCACAGACCAGAAAAAAACCTAAAATATATACACAGTAGTTTAATGATTCTTTTTATTTAAGAATTACTAACAACAGAGGAATTACAGAACTAGCAAAAGAAGCAGAAGTTAATGTTGCTGCATTGACAGGACCTAGTAATCACCACTTCGGAAACAAAGAAATACTGTATTGACCTTCAGCTATACATTTGCCACTAAAAGATATTGAAGCGGACTTGGACCACCACGAGGAAACTAATGTCCTACCAACGAATATCACCGCAAGTGATCTTTTTTATGGCCTACACATAAAAACATTGATAAACGGTGAACAGCAAGAGAGGCGTTGGTTACTTTATTTAGAGTCTAAAGACGATGTTTACTGTTTTGCCTGTCGTTTATTTTTTCTAAGACTTACTGTTACTACTATCAGCGCTCTTGGATCCATTGAAGGTATGAGTGACTGGAAGCATTTATCAGAGGTGCTTAAGAGTCACGAAAACAGCAAATTTTACAGAGAATGCATGATGAAATGGCCAAATTTAAAAAACGATCTATCTTGTGAAAAAACTATAGACTCACAAACCCAGATTCAGAAAGGTTATTTGCCATCGTACAGTTTTTGGCTACTCATAAATTGGCTTTTAGAGGACATGAGGAGAGGTTGTTAGATCCAAATTCCAGTGGCAATTTTTTGGATTTGGTGAAATTGATTGCACAATTTGACCCAACTTTGCACGAGCACTTGCACCATGCTATGAACAAGACAATTGCCAAAAAAATATTCAGAATGAATTTATTAAGATAATGGCCAATCATGTTAAAGATAAAATAATGCAGCAAGTGTTAAAGAGTGAGTACTACGCAATCATTCTGGACTGCACACGGGATATTGCTCGGATTGAGCAATTACCTATCATTTTGAGAATAGTAAACCAAGACACTGCGGAGATCAAAGAATATTTTCTGGAATTCGTAGCTGCAGAAAAACGACAGGGGAAAAGCTGACCGATTACGTAATAAACAAGTTAGAAGAGTTAGGCTTGTCTTTTGCTAACTGTAGGGGAAAAGGATATGATAACGGCGCCAACATGCGCGGTGAAAACAGCGGCCTACAAAGAAGGCTACTCAACGTAAACCCCCTTGCATTCTTTGTACCATGTGCTAGCCACAGCTGGAATCTGGTGTTGGGAGACTCTGCTTCATCGTGTGTTCAAGCGCAGACATTTTTTGGTCTTTTGCAAAGACTATTCACCATTTTCTCTTGCTCAAATGAAGGAAGGAATATTCTTAAGGCGTATGTCAACATTTCTCTGAAACCCCTTTCCGAAACGAGATGGGAGTGCAGAAGTGAATCTGTAGAAGCTGTGAGGTACTAACTAAGCAACGTTTGTTACGCTTTGACAAGTCTCCGTGAGAGTAGTACAGACTGTGGTTTAGTTAGTGAGTGTCAGTCGTTAGAAAACGAGATCACCACATATGACTTTGTTGTGTCTCTTGTAGTGTGGTATAACATTTTTGTCAAAATACGCACTATCAGTAAGGTCTGGCAAAATGTAAATATGCATTTGGATGTGGCAGTTAGACGCGTAGAAACACTTGTCAAGTGGTTAGATGAATATCGTCTCAGTGGATTTAATTCGGCGTTGGTAACCGCAAAAGAAGTAGTGGAAGATGCTGGTATTGAAAACATATTTAAGTCTACTAGAAGACGGCGTAGAAAGAAAATGTTCTTGTATGAAAGGGAAGACGAAGATCCCGAGCTTTCGCCTGGAGACAATTTCAAAATAAACTATTTTCTAGCGTAGTAGATGCAGTACCAACGAGCTGTCAGCCTAGATTTGCAGCCTTGAAGTCCTATGAAAACAAATTTGGCTTTATGTACCACATTAAAGGCCTTCGAAACATGAGTGATGAATACTCCCTGTATGTTTGTTGCGGTTTGTTTAGCATTCTTCTTAATTTTCTTTGGGAATAAAACCACTTATGGTTTTTAAAATCTACTTTATTTACGTTTCGATCCATGACCTAGGATCGTTGTCAAAATAATAAAAACTTCAAGTTTGACATTTATGACATAAATTGAAGGCGACTGTGATTTATTGATGTTCAAAATATTTGATTTTCCAAATTATTGAATTTATATAAAATTCACCAATAAAAATTAATCAGCTGATTTCACGTTAAGCGTATTGGCTACCTAAGAAAAGTCGGTCCCAGGCCGTAACACAAATTGAAGGCAATCATTCTTTTAAACTTTAAAAAATTTTTGTTTAGTGTACTCAAACCAAATATTTTGAACATCAATAAATCACAGTCACCTTCAATTTATGTCATAAATGTCAAACTTGAAGTTTTTATTATTTTGACAACGATCCTAGGTCATGGATCGAAACGTAAATAAAGTAGATTTTAAAAACTATGAGTGGTTTTATTCCCAAAGAAAATTAAGAAGAATGAGTGATGAAGACCTGATGAATAATTGTAAGGACCTACAACTTTCGCTGAGCGACGGAGATAAGCATGATATTGATGCTGTGGAATTGTTTGAGGAGCTGAAAAAGTTGGTTCTTGTCTAAGATGGAGATCAAGACGATGTGCTTTTACTTCTTAAGTACATTACACAAAACAGTTTGAAAGATGTTTATCCAAACGTTAATGTTGTATTAAGAGTAATATGTACAATTCCTGTCAGAGTAGCAGCTGCTGAAAGAAGGTTTTCCAAGTTAAAGCTTATCAAGACCTACCTAAGAAATACCATGACACCAAATCGAAAAAAGAGCCGCAAGGTTACATTTTAACGAAGTACATTAATGGGCACAATATATTGTGTTGAATGATAAATAAGTATAGGTGTTGTAATCTCTTCTTTTTAAATGTTGTAGTTAGATATTTTCCACCCTGCTGTAAAATGTCTTTCTTACTATGTTCACTATGTTTGTTATATTTTATATTATCTATTAGAGTTATAATACTTTCAATATTTTGCATAAATCTATTGTAATTGACTACTAATTGTTTTACATTCAGATTCAACAAAACTACCGTTTCTTATGTTTGATTCAAAAAATGTCCTTAATTTGTGCTGTTGTTATTTACCGGTACAATATCGAAATTTAATTCCGAGTACATAGTGATAATGGCTTAACGTTGTTTTAGAAGAAAAGTATCGTTTAGTACTGTAGTAAATTTATTCTTATTTCTCTTCTTTGAGAATAAACCCACGCATTGTTTGCAATATGATTTTTCAAAAATTATATTACCTCATATACTGAAGTTTTATAAGAATTTGATTGGTTGCATACCCCCCAGGTCATACTTGCTTTGGTTTGGCCGTCAACAATAAATAGCCCAGGGCCCCGCATAGTCTAGGGCCGCCACTGGAAACACGTTACCAAGGAAAGTGGAGCCCCAGAATACTAGCTGACTTTTGCTGGAATCTTAAGACCGATTTAACTGCAGCAGAGTACGCCAGAAAATCCAAGCGAAGCAGATTTTAGGAATGTACCAATATTACATGTGTGTATAACAAAGGTTTTCTTTAAATTGAAATTACAAAAAAACTATGCCCGATAGAAAACCCCCATTAACATATTTGCAATCAGCGTCAAAAATACTGTAAGATTCAACTGTTACAGTTCTTGTAGCATACAAAAACTAAAATTTTGTTGTCCAGTGTTATTAATTGTTAGATTTTTATTTAGGATGTGTTAATTTTGAAGTTAGAATAATTAGGAGCACGTTTATATTTTCGCGTTTAAACCCAATGTAGTACCTTCGGGTGGAGCATTGGGGGCGTGGCCGTAAGCATAGCGACCCTTAATTAAATTATAATGTCCAGTGTTATTAGAGTTGCGAGCAATACAGTCCCTAGAAACACTAACAAAGTAAGCGCATTTTTTTAAAGAAAGGCATTGATCAGCTTGCACTAGTGACTAACTAAAAGGTACGAAAGAAAATTTTTAAACCGGTTACAGTTTCAGAATAATGTGTTGTTTGTATTAAGAGGCATTTTTACCTCTATTGTAGCGCTTAAAATAATAAATATTGTCTGCTTGTAACAATATGACAGTAACAGCGAAAGCAACAAGCTACAAGCAATTACAGAGACAAGCAATTACACAGCACTTTAAATTAAATTAATCTTCTTCGTAAATGCCGCGTGGCACTATATATCAGCGCGTTCGGTTTCGTTACTACGATAGAATTTGCGTAACTAATGATATTGAGTGCTTATTCCAAAAACGGTTGACAAAGCTTCTTCTAATCCAACGGCAAAGAAGATAAATTTATAATTATGGGATATTCTATTCCAATCAGCATAAGACCTATGTCAGATTATATCGGACAAAATAATAGACCGGTCAAAGTGTAAACTAATAATTTTGATATTAGGCATATAGATACAGTTATTGTGCATTATTTATACAACCTTTCATGAAATATTTTTGTACCACAAAGGTTACTGTTTGCATAATACATAAGCACATGGGAAAGAAAAAGGTTTTTAAACGGTTTATACATTTATAAACGTATCACGGTTCTAAGCTTCAATTTGGGATTGAATAAAATCCAAACTTATTTTATTAAATGCGTGACCGCCAACTTATACCCTCTAACATTTAGATGGTCTATTTCCTTACTGCAGCTGCCTAGGCTATAAATCACAGACTTTATATACCGTGATCCAATAATATTCCATTTAAAAGTTCAGCTATATTGTTTTAAGTGCATGAAAACACAGGTAACGTAGTCTTTTTAAGTTGGTAACATTAATTTTAAAAAAATCTAAGTTCTCATGTGCAGAACTTCTAACCAAACTTACAGATATGTTATCAAAAATATAAATATTACAAAAACAAGATGTCGAATAACTCGAAAACCTTTCGACTTAGAGCATTGGTGCTTTGAGAAAATATGTTCAGGAGGTATGGAGCTATGAGAAAATATGCTCAAGAGGTCGATATTAACCTAAAACTTTATTTATTTTTTGCTGGAGTGAAGTTTATCATAGTCAAAATTTCGACTTTAAAGTCGAATAACTCGAATACTAAATGAGATATCGAAAAATGGATAGCATATTCTTAATCAGCGTAAAAAACTGAACAAGATCCATATATCAAATGTTTGTAAAACGAAAAAAACGTGCAACGGACGGCGGCGGCGACGACGGCGACGTAGCGATCCTATTAACCTAACTTACTTCGTAAGTTTGGTTGATATCAGTGATATCACATGTAATTTAGAAAGAAGGTTTAAAACAGAACAAGCGTCTGCGAGAAGAAGTCCTTGTAGAATATGGATTCTTACATTGACTTGTTGGCTCGCTGTTTATTCATTGTCATTCTACTTGAGACATTCGTGTATTTCGTGTTAAGAGAATGAATTGAACACTGTATATTTATAGCAATATATTTATCACTATCAAATTAGTAATTTAAGTTGTTTTGTGATTTAAAAGTCATTGACTACAATTATAGTACTTGAACTATGAAAATTATTGTAAGTTACAAAATTCTAGTAATAGTACTTAATTTAATTACAGAAATTTTTTATCCAGTTTTGCCATGTCAGAAATTAAAAGACAAATGGGTATACCTCATTTTTTTCCAAGAGACAAAAAGTGGACACGGTTGAAATTAAATCGAAAACCGAATATCCACATCGGGATTGTGGCTATGCTGTTGAAGCTGATGGTGTGGCTTGTTCCTCTGTACGGACTAACAATGATAGTAATGAAGAAAAGAAAATGATTCTGCGTGGTGTTGATGATGATAAAAAAAGCAAGTTAATTTTAATAAAAATTGGATGCTCAAGTATAACTGGCTGTATTACGACGAAACTCGCGGTGGGGCACTTTGTAAGCTTTGCGAAATATTTTTCAAAAGTGATTCGAACGCCTTACAAAAAACGTCAGGTGTATTTATCATCCAACCGTTTATCAATTATTGGAATCTACTGGTAAATCAGGAAAGCTTGAGAAACACGCTAATTCTGACCTTCAAACACGTAGTCTGTCTATGGAAAAATGCGTTTGCAAAATGTGAAAGTACCAATTCATGTTTCATTAACCACTAAAAGTGAAATGCAGATAGCCGATAATAGACAGTCATTATCCTCTCTTATTAATGGTCTATATTTTCTGGCTAAAGAGAAAATTCCACATATAACTAAACACGAACCTCTTGTTAAAAAGCTATTGCTAAAAAATAATATTTTTTAAATAATTGGGTGCAATCTCAAAGTCATCGTTCAATGTACATTAGTAAAGCAACAGGAATTGAGTTTCTTTCCTGTATAGGCGAGGTATTGGACATACAAGATTCATATAATTTAAACGATAAATACTCCTCTTTGATGGCAAATGAATCCATAAATATAAATATTGTAACAGAATTAACTACTCTTTTGCGTTACATAGATGAGAATAAGTTAAATAAGGAAATGTTTTTGTGTTTAGTTGAACTAAATAATTCAGATGCAAACACGATTACTGAGATTATTGCTAATGAAATATTACGTAGAAACATTAGTTTGAATCAAATGGTGGCATGCGCATTTGATGGAGCAGCAACATTTTCTGGAAATATATCGCGAGTGAGACAACGTTTATCGGAGAAAGTGCAACGGGAAATTTCTTATGTTCACTGTGGGGCTCATATTCTAGAACAAGCGTTAACTAGTGCACGTAATAAATACCCCCAAATTAAAAAAGTTTTGCATGTAGTTAAAGACATTTACAAATTATTATCATAAATCGTCCAAACGTGAAAGAGTACTACATGATGTGCAAGCCATATTAGAAGAGCCTACTTTAAAAATTCCAGAATCAATTGATGTGCGTTGGCTTAGTAACTACGAATCAATAAATGCTGTAAAAAACTCGTTTTAACGATAAACAGTTAAATTAATAACATTGAAGTAGAGTAAAATCAGGTCTTCCACTACCACATTTCCTCCAGAATCCCACATTTCCTCCCAAATTTACATGTAAATCCCCATAAGGAGGAAATGTGGTGGAGTCACATTTCCTCCAGAATCCCACATTTCCTCACACATCTGGACCAAATAGTTTTCTTCGACTAACCATTTTTCATCTTTCGAGATAAATGAGCATCCTCATTTGCTCCCACATCTAAACCAAATAGTTTTCTTTGTCTAGCTAATGCATCTTTCGAGATAAACCTATCTTGTTTGGTATCAATTAATATTAGATTTTTCTCAGCTACCCAAATCTCTAGGAATTTTTAAGATATCATCACCCCCCAGGGGGCTACCCTCATTTTAAGATTTCTTACCTGTAGCGACTTTTGAGCATTCTTATAAATTTTTTTAGTCATGCGATCCATTAAATTAGTCTAAAATTTTACGCAGAATCTGAATCTGCAAACAGATTTAAAATCGGACTACTCCTTACAAAGTTACCCCTTTAAAGCTCTCAAACCTCTAAAATTTGCTCTTTGCTTCCAAAACTAACAAATAGTTTTCTTCGTCTAACCAATGCATCTTTCGAGATAAACCTATCTTGTTTGGTATTAATCAATATTAGAATTTTCTCAGCTACCCAAATCTCTAGGAATTTTTAAGATATCATCACCCCCAAGGGAGCTACCCTAATTTTAAGATTTCTTACCTGTAGCGACTTTTGAGCATTCTTATAAATTTTTTTAGTCATGCGATCCATTAAATTAGTCTAAAATTTTATGTAGAATCCGAATCTGCAAACTGATTTGAAATCGGGTCATCCCTTACAAAGTTACACTTTAAGCTCTCAAACCTTTAAATTTTGCTCTTTGCTTTATAAGCAAAACTAACAAATACTTTTCTTTGTCTAGCCAATGCATCTTTCGAAATAAACCTATCTTGTTTGGTATCAATCAATATTAGAATTTTCTCAGCTACCCGAATCTCTAAGAATTTTCAGATATCATCACCCCAAGGAGCTACCCCAATTTTAAGATTTCTTACCTGTAGCGACTTTTGAGCATTCTTATAATTTTTTTATACATGCGATACATCTTGTTAGTCTAGAATTTTACGCAGAATCTGAATCTGCAAACAGATTTGAAATCGGATCACGCCCTGCAAAGTTACCCCTTTAAAGCCCCCAAACCTCTTTAAATTGTTTTGCTCGTCTATGACATATGCTTAAACCAAACATCTCCAAAAATCAAAAACCGTGGAGATTTTAGAAATGAGTTCTTTATAAGCCATAAGTGCTTAATATTTAAAATCATTTTTTCAAACAGTAATGTGCTTTTTTCAGAATGTCGCAAAACCCATGACTTAAAATTTTTCTGGTTTTAACATAATTACATGTACAATGCTAAATTGTTGGAAAATACATAGACAAGGACAAACTAATGGCTTTACAAGTATGTGACGTATAGTGAAAGTAGCGTAGAGGACAAACTAATTGCTTTACAATTATGTGACGTAAAGTGAAAGTAGCCTTTCTTTTTATTAATTAGCAGCTATGTGATTTGAAAAATACAATAGATATGCTCAATGCCACCCATTAGAAAATTCCCGCATTATTGCTGGAAGGTTTATTAATCATACAATGAGCGCTCTATTTTGGCCTCGATTGGGGAAAATACAAACCTCATTTAGTAGTATAATTAACGGTTTCAAAACGTATATAACGCGGTGTCATTAGAAAAAATTCTATTAGTTTCACACGCTTTGTGTAAAACCCGTCGAAATTTTAAACAATCGTTTCGTGTAGTTCTTTTGTGGAAAGTTTTGAAGGTTTAAGGTAAGTATTATTAAAATATTATTAAAGTAGAACTGAATTTATTTGCAAACACCAATTATTATGTATTTTATTATTGGTTCTTATTTGTATTTTAAAACATTAATTTTTCCAAAGTAATGCGCTGTTTTACAGATATATTTTTCCAAATTTTAAAGGTATACTTCTAGCTAGGATAAAAACAATTCTTACAAAATATTTTATTAAAATTTAATACATTAACAAAAGACCTCAATAGCAATACGTTTTCTTTAGAACAGCTTAAATTATTCAAACAATGGTTTAAACAGTGATTGTACCTATCACCGAATCTTCTTAATTCTTTGAGCCTTGGAAACGAGAATACACTCTCCATATTTAAAATGTTGTTTGATAAATATTTTGAGAGTAACTGTCTTTTCTGTTCGCCTTTAACATAGATAGTAGCATCGGGAGGTATGACTTCTTTCAGCAAATCGCCTACATTTGTATATCCACTTGTGGACTGTCCATCCCAGCTAAGCCCATGGATTCTTTGCTTTAACCACCGAACTTGCTTTTTGAAATCATCACTTAGGGTGCTATACTCCACAGCCATGTCCAGTATCTCATGCCATATTACATTATTCGCCACATCCAAAATGGCAATCTCCTTGCAATAGAAATCACTAGTTTTGTATTGATATCCTTGTAAATCGATTATGAAACACATGCTTCCTGCTTCAAATCATAGATGGGGAATGGGGTTCTAAGCAAATCTCTCCTATATATCCAGTTAAGGGACTTTACTCCCTCCTTTATGATTTTTTCATCCAGGTAATTAATTATCTGGATGATACTAAAGCAAGTCTGTTTTCTTAATCCAACTTTTACCATCCCCCAACCACAACACTAATAATTCGCGCCCGTGCTTCCGTTTCCGTAAAACTTTTTCCACTCAGTACTTGTCGGGTGCTGCTGTAAGCTGAATTTCATCACCGTAAAAAAGCACCTAGAATTGGCCGACCTTCCAAATCTTGTAGCAGATAGGTTACCGGTCTCGTTTGTTGTACTTTAACAATTTTGAATAGTTCTGTACTCCAGTTTGGGTGAAATCCTCGATCGAATACTGCTTTATATTTTGATATACGCACAATGTCTCCAACCTTATACAACTTCTTGTGACTTTTAGAAACACTGTTAGCGGTGTAAAGTTTTATTCTTTCCGGATGCTCTTCTGCCTCCATAGGCGTCATGTTAATAGCCCGATGCGGTGAATTATTGTATTCTTCCATAACCTTATGCAAAATATTAACCCATTTATGACTGCCTTGCAAGTAAAATCTTCTGTACAATTTGTTTTTGATTGTTCTGATCAGTCGTTCAACCATACCAGCTTTGATTGCAGAATATGTGGAGTAATGGTTTATCTTATATTTTTGCATAAGATTTTTAAACCAGCGGTTGTAGTACTCTTTCCCAAAATCCGTTTGTAGATTAATTTTTACGTTATTTTCTCCTTGCAGCATTTTGTCCAATATTTTTTCATAGCATTTGTGACTTCTGATCCAGTTTTATTTTTAAGGTTCAGCTAAAGCATATTTTGTGAAACAGTCCACCACTATTATAATATATCTGTACCCATTGTTCACACGCGAGTAAGGCTGCATTTCGCACAAGTCCGATTGGATAAGATCACGTTTCACATGTTTCAGATTTGTATGACGACGCTGAAAATTTTTTCTTGCAGGTTTTAATAATTCCTTAACGATGATTTCTTTACTCATTTTTGCTTAACACTGTTGCTAAACTAATAGGGTTATCTTTATCCAATTGCACCTTTGACATAAACTGAAGCTTTGGTTTGTAGTATTTGTTTTTTATAGTTGCTGGTGACGCTTCGTAAATCGATGCTATTGCAAGACCGAGCTCCTTCTCATTTGTCTCAGAAGTTGCAGTCAAATTAATAAAAACTGTATAAACGTTTTAAAGTCAGATACAAGCTTATCCAATTTTTCATTTACATACTGTTTATTAACTGCATCAGATGGCTCAACTGGTTGAGCAAGCATTGCGATACGCTGGTTTCTTGCATTGAAGGCTTTATCTTTACGCTGTATATCATCAGAACTTTTAGACAGTATGAAAAGGCTTGATTCACGAGCTTGATTACAGATTTCTTATTAACACAATCACTATCTTCTTTAGGATCCATTACATCCACTAGCCTTCTTTACGAAAACTAATTGTTTCTTCTCCAGACTTGAATACTATAGTGCTTCTCTGATTAACACAATCACTATCTTCTTTCGGGTCTGATGAATTCACTAACCTTCTTTGCTGCATATCGTACCCATCACCATCCAACGTTAGCACAAATCCTCGACCTGGAGGACCGCGCCGAATATCAGCATCTTTACGCTCTGAACGTCCGAAGCGGTCGATAGGCATTTTAAAACTGTGTAATTATTTACTGAGCTCACTGTATTATACCTTCTTCTCTCAACTCTTCTATTATGGACACCATCTCGTTAATGTTTTCCTCGCTTGTATTTCCAGCTCGGTTGGATGCGTTCAACAATCTCAGCCGATCTACAAGTTCATGTACATTATTCCAGTAGACATATTGCACCGGCTTTGAATTTAAACTTTTGTAAAACCGATTAGAAAAGCCTAAACCCGCTCCCTTAGACTGTTTTCTTCTCTTTGGCTGTTTTCTTTCGGGATTCCTCTGAAATTCTGGTGAGATATTTTTGCACATATTTGTTAAACTTTTGTTATTTGTTGGAAATCCGCTTAAATCGTGTACCGCAAATGGGTTAAACTTTCTTCTCAAAATCGACGCAGATTTGATCATTTCCAAGTAATTCGGCAAATCTTCATGCAAATTGAAATCACCATCTTCGGGGCTGATGTCTTTGTAAACCAGCAGATTGTATAAACCCTCGTACCTGGATATATCACATTATTTAATGTTATATCGCTAGTTTCCGGGTTAATTATCAATACACTTTTCCACAAACTCCATGAGTCGGTTTCCGCATTATACTTTACTCCATAAATTGATTTGTCAATATTTTCGTCTTCGTCTCTAGCTAACACATCTGCATAGTAAAGATGGAACGGTTCTTCTGGAACGAGTTGTTTAATTTTCTTTATAGGTACGTCCATGTTTTCGACTTTAACCTTTGTTGTAGGTATGGGAATTTTTCGGTGATCGATTGCAACTGGGAAGCGGTTATTTGCAGTGGATCGATCAATTGTTTGTGCACTCTTTGAATTTTTGCTGAGATGTAGCATCTCCCTTTTGTACGCTACAAACTTTTTCGTACAGCATCCTGCATAAGATGAAGACTCGTTTATTCGCAATAAAATTGTTAACGTCCGTCATCATGAAACTTTGGATGAGAACTAACTGTTTTTGAATAATGTCAAATATTTATATACTCGTCGAAATTCTTCCTATATCGACCTTTATCCAAATCAAAATCTTTCACAACAGTTATAAAATTATGTTTTGAGTCACCCCAACACTGTAAACACATTTCTTTAAATTTCGGATATGTCATGTCACCACTTATATGATCCGAAAAGATATGGCGAAGGTTTGTATCATCCTGTTTCCATAATGCGATTACATTGGCGTTATCTCTGAGTCTATGTTTTAAGGCACTAGCGTAAGTTTGACATAGATAGAACGAATCTATTGCTTTATGTCGGCCGAACGAGAAAAATTGAGTGATTTTACTTTGCTCGTTTACAGGTATATCATCGAAAACCATAATTGAATCTTCTTTGGTATCTCTGGGTTCGATCAAATCATCGTAATTTTCAAACTCATGGTACCCAATTTCTTCTTTTAATGGTGTAAAACGTTTCTTAACAATTCGTATTTCGGTTGATGCAAACTTTCGAAAATACATAGACATTTTGAAATCTAAGACCGTTCTCGTGCAAGATCAGAGATATTAAAGCGTTGGTCTTCCCACAACTCGATGGTCCCGCGAAGATAGCTCGTATGTTAGACGGGAACAATGAACCATGTTTACCATCCTCTCTTGCACTAGCAATAGCAAAGTTATCATAATTCTGTATAGGTATTTTAACTTCTTGTATAGCATCACCCGTGTCTCTCACATTTTCCGACCTAGGAGCACCATTCTTCTTTTGAGGTTTACGGAGATCCAAATGCCTGCTTAACGTTCTTCTGGGTATACCATATAACCTACTTGTAGACTTAACACTTATACCCTTTTGTATTTCACTAACTGCTTTTCTAAAGATTCCTTGGTGTACATCTTTCAAATATAAGTTTAAACTGATTCAAATTGAAAATAATATTCCCTTATATACCAGCATGGGCAGGGGTGCGCATGGGCAGCGCGCATGGGCAGGTGGCACGCGCAGGGGCGCGCATGGGCAGGGGTGCGCACGCGCAGGGTGCGGATGGGCAGGGTGCGCACGCGCAGGGTGCGCATGGGCACAGGCGTGCTTAGGCGTACACCGGAGTACGTGAGAAACTGCGTTGGATCACCAAAAATCTTATTAATATTAAAACAACATAGATTTTATACAATTTTATTAAAATATATACAAAATATTTAATTGTGAATAAATCTATTAACAATTTCCGTAAACGGATTATATTCAAACATAGAGTCATGTATAATTAAAGCATAAGCCTTCATCGACGGTTCAAAATTTCTTGAAGCTTCTAATTCCATTCTTACATCAACCGTTGCATCCTTGATGCTTTCAAATTGATGACGACAGTCGATTACAAAGACGGGTGATTCCTTAAACCTGTTGTAGTCCATTAAACATTTATTTGACGATTTGTTCGGGTAGTATTTTTCCATAAAAGATGCATAAGACAGGTACGCTGGCAAGTAGTCATTCTGCTCGAAATCCAAATTGAATCGACCTTGAGGGAACATCTGTGAGTTTAACAACACTTTGACATTGGTTATGTTGGCATTCGTAAAGCTTGTAGCATTTTCTTCTTTCTTATCCTATTTTCCATTGTGCAGCGCCAGTAATATCCACCGAGCCTTCTCTGTTTCGTTCGATACTTTAATTCTCCATACTTGTGACTTTGATTGTGTTAGAGACGGTAATTCGTGTAGTTCCCATTTTCTGAATGCAACCATTATAGATGATTGATTTTGCATTTCCGAAAGCAGCGACGCCTTGGCAAAGTCGCTTAATGTTATATGCGGAACCTCCCATGAAATACGTTGTATTTTGAACGTTACTGTATTTCCAATCGACTTGTAGCAATTTACGTCCGACTTGGATCTGATTAAAATCAGCTCTTGAGGCATGTTGACGATAGTTTTCTTGTAATCTTCAAAAACCCAAAATGGTTTTTAGCGGTATAGCACAACTAAACCGTCCATCTTGGAATATGGTATCGGGCTTTCCACCCGGTATGTGTAATAGATTTTGTTTCTGATTCTTCCATGGATACTAAACCTTTAATAGTTCTTGTAATTCCAGGGATTCGACAGACATCTATTATTTGATTATTACCCAATTTGTATTGAATTTCCTCAAACAGAAAATATGGTGCATTTCTAGTAAATTCGTAAGCTTTAGGGTCTGGTTCTGCTGCTCTAATCGGGTCTCCAGTTGTTGACGCTTCCCTTAATGTTTCCGTAGGCTTATAGGTACCCTTTATAAATATGAAACTTTCATGGGGTATGTGATGTTATCACTGCTCTGGATTTCAATTGAAATTCGATCGTTGTTTTCTGTTCAATGTAAAGGGAAGATATGTATAATAATCTTCCTTTATTATGGTTTCGTCTAATTTATAACCTCCAAACACATCCAATTTGGGTACGTCCTCATATTTAAGCCTTCCAAGTTTAACGTTTTCATCACCGTGGAGATCTAAGCTGCGTTTACTTCTGCCTCCCATCATTTATAACTTCTAACCCCAAAGATTTTAAGAAACGTATTTCTTCTGCTGTAAGTCTCTCGACAACTTGACGCTTTGACGTCGTATTCACTATTGGTCGTCTGGGGTGTTGTAGCGTGCTTTATATACAAAATCGATAGGCATTTTCAACTACTTTTTATTTCCAGTCTTACACAGGTGTATGTTTCGGTGAAAAGTTTACCAATTCACCCAAATGATCGACTAGTCTGATTGTAATATTATCAATTTCTGTCACGCTCAGCGGAGAATATATGACGTGGTTAGGGTCCTTTTCCCGATTATACCCAGGTGGTACAGAGAGACTGAATTCGACTATGCTGTGCGTAAGAAAATTGTTTCTGAACGAGCCGCTGGTGATATTGGTTTCCACAAAATGTTTGAGACCGATATTATGTTCACTTGCTGATTAGCGATATGTACGGTATCTGCAGCCAATTTGCGGTTGGTAAACCCCAAGATGCTTCCAATATTGTTTTTACGGTTTGCCCCAAAATCTATCGGTATACTGCTTCGTATAGAACACTTTAATGTATTATTGTTGGCACTCAGTTTAAAATATTTTCAATGTTCTCGTTGATGTCCGGCTTCTGACTGAACCATTTTTTGAAGACGTCCTGTATATATGCATTTATTTCTTCTAATTCGTATGATCCAGGTTCAATGGTTATTTTGCGATGCTCTGGATCGTTAAAGTATAAGTTGTTGTTTCCTGGATGTATGTTTTGCACAGTGTTACAAGTGTACAGTCCCACTAGACCCAAAGCATATTCACCGTCTTGTTTCAATTTAATTGGTGGGTAAATGGATCCTGTCGATATGACATTACCATACCCGAACACGCTCACTGTTTTAGCCATTGTCACTAAGAAACTTTAACACTAAATGTCCACAATTGTATGTGTTGTAAGTCTGCTCCGGTGCACTGTTGTAGTAAATTTTACAACCTCGAAAATATCTCTTTACTTCTTCCGGCGGTCTCAAGTCTCCAAACGAATCGTAGTAATACACGCTATTTCCACTTTTTCGGTACCCCACCCAATGTGTACCCGAACCTTTGGTGGTATCCAAATTAATCACTCCCGATTCGTTGACATGCGGTCTAATCTTCTGTAACTGATCTCTAGAAAAGACGTTGCGAAAATGAGGAATGTTAGATGCGTGTTTCCTTATATCTACATCGGTGAGAGCTCTTCGAGGTAACTTGCTTAGTTTTTTGATACTTTTTTACAAATGCCACGCCCCTGTTTGTACGGTTTCAAGAATAATGCTGTGCCTTTTTTGTATGGTTTTAGAAACATTCCATTTCCTTTTTTCCCAACAGTAATGGCTTCCATAGATCTGTTGTGTCGTTCGCTCTCCTTAAGCTGTTCGTTGGCTGTTTTGACATCATTTACTGCTTTAGCTATCCCCGCAGCACCACCTATTAGCGCTCCTAGGGCACTTAGTCCAGCGAATATCGGAATCAATGGTAGAAAACCTCCTTTCTGTGGAACGGGTATAATACGTGGGACTTTAATTTTGCTTTTCCCACCGGCTCCTTTTATGATTTTTATCCAATTAGAATACCAACATCTAACAGCTTTTTCAAGTTGTCGGAACCAACTCGGTCTATTGCGGATCGTATTTTCTTCAAAATCCGCCTTTGAAACTTATTTTCTTCTTTAAACCCCATACCCATTTTTCTCTTCGCTTTCATAGCGTTTGTCACAAACCAAGCTGCGGCTTTTTCCCCAAACTTTGCGTTTTAGACTTAACTCTCCCCAGGCTTCTTCTTCTAAAATTTTATCTGCTCGGTGTCTGGCTGGAAGATCGTCGGGTACTTGGAGTATGCAATGTCGTGGTCTTTACACAATTTATCTAATTCGTTTATTCCAGGATCACCTCTTGCTAAGCGCTCATCCAACTTTGTACCAGGCCCGCAGTACTGATAACCTGGAATATGCAGCTCAAACGGTAACCTGTTTATAGCGCTGTTGATTAAACCCTCTCCAGAACAGATAATCATGTGTTTACTCAATAAATCTCAAACTATACTAAATAAATCAACAACTGAGTCTATTTGATACTTTTTTCAAAAAACCTTTACAATTTATTTATAATAACACATACATTTACATCCACGTCTTTTGGACTGTCTTTATAAACATACGTTCCTTTCTTTAGTTATCACCCAGTAACTCAGAATTTTCTCTCAGATTCCTGAAATATTGTACAATCGTCTATAACATTTCCACTAATCGTTCTTGTACGTATCACGTCTGCACCACAATATATCTGGAACAACATACTAACCAGCTCCAATGCATTTAGGGCGCTCTGATTCAATTCGTTGTAGAATAAAATATTTCCAATTCGAACTTCGCCTTCAACCAAGATTTTAATTCGTTTCTCCCTTCTGTCAGAGTATTAAACCCATCGCCATCATTTAAACTTAGAATTAGCAACAAACCCTACTAATTCGCTGTATAATGCTGAAGTCACGACTTTCCAACTGTTTAAGTTGATACTCAAACAACTCTCGCATATGGAATAGTTTACGGCACTCTAATTCGTTTATAACCATCGAGCTATCACCCATTATTATTTTTAACTGGAACGTTTCGTCCACGGTTGTTCCATACACTGGTCGACAGAGTGATAAAGAACGGTCCTCCTAGTTGTATGTGTAGATCTTCCATTTCGGGTGCACCATTTAATCGAGTGTTTAGCACGTCACGAGAAAATACGTTGAATTTGAAATTCCACTTGAAAATTTGTAAATGCTAACCAATTTTCGTATGTCAATTCCAGAACATGGCTGCCACAATATTTCTTGCTACACACCAATCGTAATACGGGTTTTATTGTCTGGTTTATAACAAACCCAATTTCCACATTATGAGGGTGTTCACCCAATTCACTTAAACTATACGTAAACTTATTAATCAGATTTTCGGTATGTCAAACTTGTGCATCATTAACACCTGCAGACTCCATTGCTTTGCACTGATTTCACCGAGATGACTGAGAGGATGCTATGCAGATCATCCTTTTAAATGTTTCAGGGTTGTTGTTGCGCATGCGTAAATTGTTCTCGGATAATTATACATGTAGTGCGTAAGCAAGAAGCTAATTGATTTTCACCGACAGATGAAGACTAGTTGGAATGTTACTCAAGGTTAAACGACGCTGGGTTTCACCTAATTTAAAAGTAAACTAGCTAATTGATTTTCACCGACGTGAATAGACTAGTTTGGAATGTTACTCAAGGTTAAACGACGCTGGGTTTCACCTAATTTAAAAGTAAACTAGCTAATTGATTTTCACCGACGTGATTAGACTGGTTTGGAATGTTACTCAAGGTTAAACAACGCTGGGTTTCTCCTACTTTGAAAGTAAACAATCTAATTATACCAACAGGGTATAAAAGCACCGTGCAATGCAATATAATTCAGTATCTGTTTAGTCTTCGGCTAGTTACAACAGCTATAAAGTCTTTAACCAGTTTTTAATTTCTTTATAGAAAATGTCTTCCTTTGTCTGCAACGTCTGCGGGGCTGTCTTCTCAAGGGGTGATAATTTGAAGAGGCATCTGCTCCAACAACATGACGTAGCATCGAAATCCACCGGTCTTTTTGTTTGCGATGTGTGCCCGGCATCCTTCACCCGTAAGGACAGCCTAAAACGACACAAGGATGCCAAGCATGGTGTGGTGGAATCAGTTGCCGGCCCATCCGGGGTCAAACGACCGGTTGCGTCCACGGTTGAGGAGCCTACCCCCAAGAGATTGCGGAGATGCATTGAATGCGATGTGGACGTCACCAACTTGGTAGCTCACCAGCGATCCAACGTGCACAAAGCTAATGCTAACCGTGTCCTGGATGGGGGTGTACAAGTAGTGAGCACGGCATTTAAAAGTCGAATCGCTACATACAGAATTAGTAATGTCGACTCTACAAGTACGTATTTTTGCTTTATAAGTATTTAGTGTTTAACTTAGTTATTTCTAGGTCTGTTGGATTTTCTCCGCAACCAGAGGGAGAGATTCATAACCTTAGTCGGGAAACAGCGGGTTATCCATACATCCCTAAAGGTGAACCTGGAGGTGTTTGGTGGGTACACCAAGATGGCTGCGGCAGAAGGTGTTGAGGACGTGAAATCCTTCAACACCCGAAATGTTGTGGTCACCTCATCCAGCGATCTGGGGAGGTATACAACTCCTTTATGGAGAGGATGTCAGCTAAGTCAGACGAATTTCAAGAACGAGATTCTGGTAAGTTTTGAAAAATTATTAATTTTTCTAATTTTTAAATTTTAGGTTGGGTGTTGAAAATGTGTTATACTTGGAGGTAAATATTAACAAGTATAAACCTCTTCGTGGGGGGTCCTACATTGAGCTTCCCAAATGGATTCGGGATAAGGGAGCCGTCGTTAACGTGCAGAACCAAGACAATGCATGTTTTGCGTGGTGTGTTGTGGCAGCGCTGAATCCTGGACATGTTCATCCGCAAAGGGTCAGTAGCTACCCGCATTACAGCACCGCACTCGACGTGACAGGACTACAGTTCCCGATGCCCATAAAGGACATAGCCAAGTTCGAGGAATTAAATGCTATTAGCATCAACGTCTTTGGTGTAGAGGCAAGTCGATTGTGGGGACCGCTTCACTTCACCAAAAGAAAGAGGATCGGCACGTCAACCTCCTTTACATCCAGAATGAGAATAACACACACTACTGCTGGATCAAAGATTTGGGGAAGCTGGTGAGAAAACAGTTGTCTCGTGAGCACACCCGTAAATGGATTTGCGATGGATGTCTTGTCTTTTTCCGAACGGATGAAGAATTGAGTAACCATGCGCAACACGACTGCAACCACGTTGCGACAAAGATGCCCAACCACTTTAACAACATATTGGAATTTACAAACGTGCACAAGCAAATGAGGGTGCCGTTTGTTATATACGCGACTTTGAAAGCGTGTTGAAGCCTATTTCTTCGGCAGCACAGGATCCCTCCGGCTCCTTTACTAACAGCACCCACCAACACGAACCATACAGCTTCGCCTATTACATTAAATGCTCTTACGATGAGAATCTGGATAAGTTTGAATTGTACAGGGGGCCTGAAGCTGCTAAAGTTTTATGGAGAAGTTAAAGGAGGAAGCCCGCAGATTGGGGATTATCTTAAAAACAATGTGCCGATGACAGCGTTGGAGCCTTTAGACGAATTGTTATTCCACATGGTTGACGATTGCGGCATCTGCAAGAAACCATTGGGGGACGATCGAGTGAGGGATCACTGCCATCTTACGGGGAAATTCCGCTTCGCAGCACATCGTCAATGCAACATCCAATACCGGATGCCAAATTTCATACCGGTCATATTCCACAATTTAAGTGGGTATGATTCCCATTTTATTGTGAAGGAATTGGGATGCGATAAGTAGCGTGTTACAGTGATCCCAAATAATAAGGAGCGGTTCGTATCGTTCACAAAGTATGTGAGGTTATATGGCGAAGAACCAGACGTAGAGGAAGATGATGATGAAACCGATAATTGCACAGTACAGCTGCGATTCATCGATTCCTACGTTTCATGGCATCGTCCCTGGATAAGTTGGTGAAAAATTTGGAATGCGAGCAGTTTGTTGAGATGAGGAAGTGTTTTCCCGACGACAAACAGTTTTCATTTCTACGCAGAAAGGGTGTGTTCCCGTACAGGTATGTGACAGACGCTTCAGTGTTAAATAGGTCAAGTCTACCACCGAGAGGATTTCTATAATGATCTCACGAATACTGTGATTTCGTTGTCTGAGTACGATCACGCTCAGAATGTATGGAACGCCTTCCACATATGCACACTCGGCGAATACAGCGATCTTTATTTGAAAACAGACGTTTTATTATTAGCTGACGTGTTCGAAAATTTCCGGGTGTGTGCTTGAAAACCTACGACTTGGATCCCTGCCAATATATGACAGCACCTAGTCTAAGCTGGGATGCCATGCTGAAACATACTGGGGTTAAACTGGATCTATTCACTGATGTAGAAATGCATCACTTTGTAAAGAAAGGGATTCGTGGTGGTCTAACTCAGTGCAGTCAACGATACGCTCACGCCAACAATAAGTACATGCACAATTTTAATTCTGAAGAGCCCTCAAGGTACTTGACGTATCTGGATGCTAATAATTTGTATGGATGGGCCATGTCACAACCGTTACCGATAAGCGGATTCCGGTGGTTGAAAGAGAAAGAGCTTAACCTCCTGAAAGCCCACATCGATGACATATCTGTAACAGGGGACAAGGGGTACATCCTGGAAGTAGATCTGGAGTATCCAGAAGACCTACACGGTCTTCATAACGATTTACCGTTTTGTCCACAGACCATGGTACCCCCAACACCATCCTCCAAGACTCCGAAGCTGCTCGCCACGTTGCTCAACAAGAGTCATTACGTCATACATTACAGAAACCTGCAGCAGGCGCTACGTAATGGTCTCCGGCTCACAGCAGTCCACCGGGTCATGGAATTTGACCAATCGCCTTGGTTAAAACCCTACATCGATTTGAACACCACCCTTAGGACATCTGCCAGAAATGCGTTTGAAAAAGACTTTTTCAAATTAATGAATAACGCAGTCTTTGGAAAAACGATGGAGAATGTCGACAAGAGGGTGGATGTAAAGATCGTACCCGGTGGGAACACGATAGACAAAAATTGTGCGCGAGTGGACTTATCGCCCGCCCGAACTTTAACAGTAGTTTAGTGCTAGGTGAGGATTTGGTTATTATACAGATGGATAGGGTAAAAGTCACTTACAACAAGCCTATATATGCAGGTTTTCAGTTTTAGATATTTCAAAGACCCTCATGTATGATTTTCATTATAACACCATGAAACATTTGTATGGAGCCAAACTCTCACTACTTTATACAGACACAGACTCTTTAGTGTATAGTATAGAAACAAAAGACTTGTATAGTGATATTAGTGCAAACATTAACAATTTTGACACTAGTGACTACCCTCGAGACAATAAATACAATATGCCTCTTGTGAACAAAAAGATCCCCGGCAAGTTTAAAGACGAGTTCAACGGCGACTTGGTGTTACAATTTGTTGGGACTAGGGCCAAGTCGTATTGCATCATTAGTGAGAAGGACACGATTAAAAGATCAAGGGGTATCGCGTAGTGTGGTGGCTGGGATTAGTGTGGATAGTTTTAAGGACATTGTACATAATAATTCTGGTGCCCTTATGCATAGCATGGTATGTATTCGGAGTAAAAACACGATTTGTACACCCAATTAATTAATAAAATTAGTTTATCGGCGGAAGATGATAAAAGGTACGTCATCCCTGGTAGTACTTCCACATATGCATGGGGGCATAAGGATATTAGATAGTTGTTTATATTTTAGTGTGTATATAGTATGTAAGTTAGTTATAAGCATATCTACCCTCCCCATCCTTAAAATTTCCTTTGTTCCCGGCGATATGTGTTTACCTCCACGTGGTCTCGCCGGACGGTAAAACATATTGTTGGATTAACAACAATATGTCTTATTGACTGAAAACACGTATCCTCTCTTTACTTTAATCTCTTTTTATTACAGGTTTATTTAAACAACACATTAATCTCTTTTTGTTACAGGTTAACCTGCTTGGATTCGACTAAACACAGGAAATAATGTTATACTTTGTAAAAATTGTAATTAGTTTATTAAACTGTAAATCGGATAAAATAAATTATTAAACTTTTGTGTTCTTATTATTGTTGGTTAAAGGATTCTAGATGTTGAAAAGGAGAGGTGATTAGAAATCAACATTGATAAAAAAATCTTAAAATGAGGGTAGCCCCCTGGGGGGTGATGATATCTTAAAAATTCCTAGAGATTTGGGTAGCTGAGAAAAATCTAATATTAATTGATACCAAACAAGATAGGTTTATCTCGAAAGATGCATTAGCTAGACAAAGAAAACTATTTGGTTTAGATGTGGGAGCAAATGAGGATGCTCATTTATCTCGAAAGATGAAAAATGGTTAGTCGAAGAAAACTATTTGGTCCAGATGTGTGAGGAAATGTGGGATTCTGGAGGAATGACTCCACCACATTTCCTCCTTATGGGATTTACATGTAAATTTGGGAGGAAATGTGGGATTCTGGAGGAAATGTGGTAGTGGAAGACCTGATTTTACTCTACTCATTGAGTTCTAAATTGGAATCAGTAGAAGCATTTGTCACTCTGACCATCAACGATATCATAGAATTATGTTCGTATCTTAATATTAATGATGCTGAGGCAGTTTGGGCAGATATTCGTTCCTTTAAGTGTGTTTTGATGACTGAGCAACAAAACAATAGCAACATCGTTTCATATATACTTGATTTAAATATAAGATGTGAATATCTAAAAGATTTGCGCATTCGCTTATGGTGCATACCAATTTCTACTGCCAGTGCAGAACAATCATTTAGTACAATGAATCGTATTTGTACGAAGCTTCGCAATCGATTGAGACAAGATACACTATATTCATGTATGAAAATTAACATCGAAGGACCGGAAGAGCTATCCCAGGAATTAATTAACACGGTGATAGATTTGTACGCCGCGAAGAAACAGCGCAGAGTAAGACTACTCAAGTGAAATACATTTTGTTCGTGTATACTTAAGTTAATTTGTATATTGATTAAAAAAATATCTCTCTTGAAGTTTCTTTCTCTCCCTCACCGATATGTAAGAAGTCTGAGTTTCACACAACGAATCCCTTCCGATTCGATATAAATCCCCTCCGGTAGAAGTGGTCTGAATTCAACACTGCTTACATGTACCTAACTTGTCAGTGAAAGGTTAGTTGAAAATAAGTGGTGGTTTATAGTATACTAATTTATACCCTGGTTCAAAGTTATTTAACCGTCTTCAATGTATATATGTTAATACTATTAGTATATTGCATCCTTTTTCATGATAGTATAAACAAACTCATATAGTTCTTCTTTCTCCTCGTTGGGAAGTTTTCTTAATCCCTACTGTTAATATCCTAAGTTCAACTATGGATGATAACTTTTGGAATTTATTAATCATGTGGAAGATAACGTTTACTTGCCGATACCTAGGTAATAATTTTATTTATTAACTTCGTTATTGTATGTTGGTTGCACTTTTAG
This sequence comes from Platerodrilus igneus, assembly GCA_036346225.1. Lineage (NCBI taxonomy): Eukaryota > Metazoa > Arthropoda > Insecta > Coleoptera > Lycidae > Platerodrilus > Platerodrilus igneus. The sequence continues at coordinate 712,961 of JARFIW010001146.1, forward strand.
AGAATTCATTCGAGATCAAACGAACCCATTAGAGAGATACGCCGATTCCGAACTGGTCCAGCGTTTTCGTTTTACCCGGAATGTTATTATTAATATAATAATCATTCTGGTTTATCCACTTAATATTAGGGATAACCGTGATTTACCCATACCTCCGATAATAAAGCTTTGTGTTGCACTACGTTATTATGCCACCGGCAGTTATCAGGAATAGCAGTAGTTATAGAGCACTATAAAATACTATAATAATAAATGTTGCAGAGAGTATGTGGGAATACCCTCGACATCAGTCAGCCCTCTGTAAACAGAATTGTCACTGAAGTGAGTGACAGGTTGGCTAATAATATAAGAAGATACGTAAAATTTCCGGAAGACAGAAATGGGTTTACAATGCTAAAGCTGACCTTTAATATTTCACCATTTCCTGGAGCAATTGGTTGTGTCGATGGCACCCACATCGAAATTAAGAGTCTTGGTGGTGCAAATGACGAAATATATAGGAACAGGAAAGGTTGAATGTCTTTCAACATTCAAGTTGTAGCAGCTTCACGTCAAGAAATTTTGGACATTAGTATTAGATGGCCAGGATCTGCTCATGACAGTAGAATCTTTAATAACAGTGCGGTACAGATTAAGTTAGAATGCAGAGAATTGCCAGGAATCTTTTTAGGCGATAGTGCACGACATGTTTATACTCTCTTACTAAATCTTGGTACTAGAGCTGAACAAAGATATAATGCTGCACATATACGCACCAGAAATGTCATCGAGCGTACTTTTGACATATGGGAAGGTCGTTTTAAGTGTTTAATAAGTCCCCTTCAATTACAATTAAGGCATTCAACAAGGACAATTGCTGCTACTGCAGTACTTAATAATATTGTAATTGAAAGTCGGCAACAATTTTGTGACCAGGACTTCGTTGGTGATGAAAATATACCCGAAGTTATTGCTCCAGATAACCCAAGAGGAAATACAATAAGAAATGCTTTTATTCAACGACATTTTGTCTAAATTGATATTGTCAAAGAAGTTAAATTAATATTGGATAATTTGTAATAAAATAAGGACATATAACATTTATTTAAAAATTAAGCATTATATAGTTGTAGTACAATGATGTTAAATGTAATTTTTTGTTTGTAGTAATTTAGTTTTTATTTTTCTTGTTTTAATACTTCTTCGGCAATTTCCATGCGTATTTTTTGTTCGTTCACTATTAACCGCTGTTCCTTTATCTTTCAAAGCATGAAGTTCGAGGTCTTGCTTTTTTAATGCCTCAGTACTTTCTAGTCTTTTCGCTAATTCCACTTCGATAGCAGTTCCTCGTAAAAAATGCTTGCTCTTAAGGGTGTTTGCAATTTGTTTAAATGCAGTTTCGCGTGAGGTCGAAGGCTTTGGGGCTGTGCTTTTTATGTGTTCTGCAAACGTTTCTATAAAATAACATGAAAGATAAGAAAATAAGTCGTTACCTTCGCCGTAATCGTATTCAAACGCTATTTGTGTAACATTTTCTTGTTCGTCACAACCCAATTGTGAAGTTGGCACAATAAAAGTTTCACTGTCAATCACATCTTTAATTTCAATACCGACATTTTTGTCTAATATGTCTATTGTATCATCAGATGGTGGAACAAAAGGGCCTGCGCCTGTTGCCATGCGATATTTTTTTGCTTTGCCCAATTCCTTTCTTCTGCGGTACTTCATATTTTCCCACCACTTGCGTAGCTGTTCCAGTGTTATCTAAAAGTGTGATTCCATATTACAGCATAATACATTTTCAGTGTACCTAAATTTAGTACTTACATTAGAGTATTCTGAGGAAGAATTAAATTCTGTCACAATATCCACCCAATCCTTTTTGTTTTGCATAATGCATTTTGCATCTTTTTTCCTAGATTCAATTAAGCTGCAATTCTGTAGCACAAATTCGTTTAAAAAAGATTTCTCTTCACCAGTCATGAATGACCGTTTAACGCTCTCCATTGCAATATTCAACTAAAAATATATATTGATACTTGGGTTCTTACTGTAAATCGACTTACCAATATATTGAAAAATTAATATTAGCTGCAATCAACACTAAACAGTATAATGCAATTATATAAAATTAAGGGATAACAGAAATAAGCACAAATAATTAATAATGTTCAACTAAACCAGGAATTTGAAAACAAAATGGATAGCACACAAAACAATAATACGAAACACATTGAGGTTAGAAATATATAATATGAAGTTAGATTCCAAACATCAGATATAGGGGAAATTTTGTTTTATAGTAATGTTAGCAATACCAACTGTTAACGATGCTCCCTCACATGAGTGACTAATTTAAAGCTGTTTCTGAATGCCAATTTCAATGTGGAGTCCTTCTTTTACTAACTTGAGTGTGACATGAATTAGAAATAAGATGAGATTTAGTGAATGGTTAGCGAAGTTTATGTATTAGACCCTAAAAGTGTTTAAATAATTATCGATGTATTTACTGAACATGCATCTTGATTGGTATCGGGCACCTCTACACCATGAAAGAGACAAAACATGTTAACAATAGATACCCTTTTCAATCATAAAGTTAAATAATTTTTATCAATGCATAAATTATGAAATTCACAATTTGGCTCTGTATCAGGTAGAGGATGTATGGATCAATGGTTTGGTTTGCAGGTAGTGAGGAAAAATGTATCGAGGTGAAAGTGTTGGTGTATTTTACATTCAAGGATATTGAAAAAACATTTGACAAAGTGAATAGAAATATGCTGTGAAAAATGTTAAAAGACTGATTGGTGTTGATTCTTCCATAACAAAAACAGAGCGTGTGTAAGAGCGAATGGAACCCAGAACAATTGATTTAGTGTTAAACAAAGAGTTGGACAAAATTATTTCATTTCAATGTTTATTTGAATAAATATATGAGCGATGCATGCTTGATGTAAATATGGTATGCCTATACATTCAACTTACAATTTAGAATGTTTTGCGGGGCGCTCTGAATTTTTTTTGTGTATTGTTTATTGTTTTATTTTTTTTGTATAGTGTTCCTGTGTGTGTGAAGACGAGAATATATAGGTTGAATTTTTGAAAATGTCCTTGACAGGCGCAATATTATCCTTTTATTATTTTTAAGAATTCTTTAGTGAGGAACAGTATTTTGGCGGTCAATAGGACATTTTTAAAAATTAAGCTTGTCAATTTTCATTCATATACACCCAGGAATACCAGACAGAATGAATTAGAACAAAGAACAAAACACAGAAAATTTACAGCGCCCGCAACGTAGAAAACATTCTTTATAAAAATAATTTCTTCGGCGCGGACGCTGTAACTTTTTTTGTATACTGTTCTTTGTTCTGATATCTTTTGTATTGTGTTCCTGAATGTGTGGATAAAAATGAACAGGCCAACTTTTTGAAAAATGTTTTATTTTGATGTCTGTGTTTATTGGATAGGTTTTTGAGAAATAGTTTTTTCACTACGGGCGCTGTGATCTTTTTGTGAATTGTTTATTGCTCTAACTCTTTTTGTGTCGTGTTAGTGTGATTGGGAGATGAGAACGAACAGGCTGAAATTTTGAAATTTTCCTTGACAGCGAAAACATTGCCCTGGAATTATTTTTTAAGAATGCTTTCTCCTGTGCGGAACAGTATTTGGCTGTCAAGGGTGCATTTTCAAAAATTCACCCCGTCCATTTTCATCTACATACGCCCAGGCATACGATACAGAAAGAAATAGAACAGAAAACAAAACACAAAAAAGTTACAACGCCCGCAAAGGAAAAAACATTCTTTATAAGACTGATTCCTCCCGTGCAGGCCCCTTATGTTTTTATATAGTGTCACTCGTTCTGATATTTCTTGTAGTGTGTTTCTGGTTGTAAATAAAACGAGACAGGTTAAATTTTTGAAAAACGTTTTATATTGGCGTCCGTATATATTTTTGTATGTCGAAAAAAATTTTTTTAGAAATATAAATTTTTTGTGCATTGTTTTTTGTTTTAATTCTTTTTGTATTGTATTCGTGTACTTGTGGAGATGAAAATGGACAGCTAAATTTTGAAAATGTCCTTAGTAGCAAAAACACTGCCATTGTATTATTTCTTAAAATTGCTTTCTTCAGTGCGGAACAGTATTTGGCTGCCAATGGGCATTTTCAGAAATTCATCGTGTCCATCTTCATCCACATACACCCAGGAATACAACACACAAAGAAATAGAACAAACACAAAAAACAAAATAACACGGCATGCAAGGGAGAAGACATTCTTTATAAAACTGATTTCTTCCGAGCGGGTGCTGTATCTTTTTGTATACTGTTCTTTATTCTGTAACCTTTGTATCGTGTTCCTGTTTGTGTGTAGATGAAAATGGAAAAGCTAATTTTTGAAAAATGATTTATTTTGGTGTCTGTGTACATTTTTGAATGTTGGAGAATCTTTTTTAGGAATATTATCTTCCGTGTGGGCGCTGTAACTTTTTTGTGTATTGTTTATTGTTCTAGTTCTTCATGCATCGTGTTCTTGTTCCCATGTAACTGTGAATGCACAGCCTATGTTTTTGAAAAATTTTCTATTGTGCATGGTAGTAGTAACACTATCCGACTTTGGACTCAATGTAGATCAATCGAATAAAAAAAGAACGTGACTGTGGATTCAGTGTAAATGAATCGACTAAAAGAGTTATTTTGAACTCAAAGTGTATTAGCCGATTAAAAACAGGGTTACATTGAGCTCAAAGTAGCTTATCAAGATTGCTGGTGGTGTATAATTTTGCTAATCCCTTAGTTAGCAGTACTTTGAACTCAACGCAAGTCAGCATTGCTAATCACTTAGTCAGCAGTACAGCCGAATAAAAACAGCGTTACTTTGAATTCAAGTTGGGTCGACATAGCTGCAGGTGGCGCATAATTTTGCTAACCGCTTAGTTAGCAGTACAGCTGATTAAAACAGCGTTACATTAAACTCAAACTAGATCAACAAAACTGCTGGTGGTAGTTAGCAGTAGAGCCGACTAAGAATATCGTTACTTTGAACTCAAAATATGTCAGCATTGCTAACAACTTAGTTAGCAGTACAGCCGAATAAAAACAGCGTAACTTTGAATTCAAGGTGGGTCAGCATAACTGCTGGTGGTGCATAATTTTGCTAACCACTTAGTAGTACAAACCCTGTAATTTATCAAATTCCATAATGTACAATTCAACGTGTTATTCATGATAACTGAAAATAAGCTTAGTTGTACCTAGAACAAAGTGAATTTTTGTTTGAACCTTTGCTTTAGTTTTTTTAAAAATTTAGTAAGCATTTCTAGGCTTAGTTGAATGTAGTTATTAAAAGGATGATGCTGCTTTAAGAGGTGTTTTAAAGATTTCTCTACCAGAAACAAATACTGAACGTGCCATATATTCTGTAACTGTAATAAATAATCACATCATTCTAAATAAAAAACATGCATAATTCCATTTTAAAAAAGTACTTGTAGATAGCTAGTAGTACAAATACAGGGTTACAACAGCACAAAACAGTGGCAGATGAGATTTTATACGTGTCAGACAAAGGCTAGCGGTAAATGGGATTTTCAATGTAATTTTCTGTATATGGACTTTACACGTGTGGAAGAGAGAAAGACATACATTAACCTATTCAACTTGCTTATTACACGTCGTTTTGTTGTCTGTGTTTGTCATTCAACCACGTGACCGCTAATGCTATTAACCCTTTTGCTAGACCTGTTTTACTATATTATTAATGAAAATTTTTTATAGATAACTGCATACACAGCAAATTCTTACACAATGCTTGCACATATATACTTTGCAATATACAAGGAAATTCTGTTCCTACTCCCATAAAATTACACAGACAAATCTTTTCACAATATTTATACATATTTTTTTAGTTAACCTTAAAGTAAATCATGCTACACAACATTTGCATAACGTAATCTATTACACTTGTAGTATTAACAAAGCTTTACGTACCTTACAATAAAGCTTGCTTAACGATTTTATGCAGAATTTGCGTTTTTACGGATTTATTTTTATTATACATTTTCAACTAAAATGTATGTGAAACTTACTATAGCTAAAACGATTATTATAATTATTAAGTAGTCCGATAATTTTAGACATTCGCTCAAGTCTTGTGTTGCACTATTAGTACCTACTCCCGCGACTTGCACAAACATTTCTGAATTCTAGGCTGTTTATTGCGAGTTTAACATATTCCGCTTAAGGTATTCTTGGCTTACTAATCTAGTTAACTACTTACAGTTTAATCATGACGTAGATAGCTTTGTCGAATTTTTCTTCATACTTTTTTATTTAATTACAATTCCCAAACAACTTGTTTTCATGCAATGTGTTGTAGAAGCAAGTTTTGGCCCCCGTTCTGGAATCTTCCGATTTGCAGGCACGACAGGATCGCCCTGTAATGTGGTTGTTCCTAGTTTATTAGATTACCATCTGACCTTTGGCCCAAGATAGTTAAATCAAGCGAATTGCACTTATTATTCGTTTAGTAATAATAATTAACACAAGGACGCATAGCGTCTTACAATTTTTCTGCGATTCATTACAATATTGTATTCTATTGTTCTCTATTTCAGTTCTTACTTTTAAGTCATTATACAACCTTAACTAGGTAAATGTCTTTATTATTGAACGCTGACAAATGAATAACTATTACTCAACCAGCTTTGTGGTTCATTGTATTGCAAATGGAACATGCACGACAATCTTTTTGTGTTACTTGGTTAAATTGCTTAATTATTCTACAACATGTTACATTTTATAATTGTCTTCATTGCATGTTCTTTTCTGAACACCGTTTCCTGGAAAAATAAATTAGTGCTGATTTTCCATTATTTTTTACGGAGGGAAGTACACGGATTTTTTAAAAGACGTTAGGTATATGGAAAGAACAGTAGTCATAATTAGTCACCTCTTATGATAAGCAGGAGAACCCTTAACACCATTCTACCCAGATCTCACACGGGTGCGCTTACATATTAATATAAAAAAATGTCTTTCTGGTTCAGCAAGTCAGACTTGCCTATTCAATGAGCTACGTTGTTGAACGTAATCCTTGAGACGAATTCCTTAAGTCATTGACGTAATTAATAGTGACATGTCTTAGACTATATGTTTATACAAATCCTATTTGACTTATAAGAAAAATAACTCATTTGCCATTTACAATAACTACAAACTTCTGATGTTATAAAAGGCAGAATGAATTATTAGAACCATTTTGAAATACTTCTTGAGTTTGAAATTATATATTATAAAATGTTTTATATGTTACTTTTAGCCACAAGTATATTTACAGGTTCAACTTTGTAATTTTGATGCTTACTTAAAGGAATTAAAGATTCTAAAGCGATTTACAAATTTACCGATATACAACATACAACTTGTAGACATTTTTGTTCAATTGTGAAATATGTATCTTTGTCTTAATAGCGTCATTTTTCAAGTTTGTCACATTCCCTTTAACATTCGACGGGTTGTATTTCCCTTTCTCCTAATATTCTGCTTTATTCTTCATGTAATTCTTATACCGTCATGTGAAAATTACTACGATTTGCACGCATCAAGTAATAACGATTTCAATGCTTTCGTAATATCGAACTAGAACGTGCCTTTTCGCGATTCTCTTTTACCCTTGCAACAAGAGGAAATAATTGCTTCAGTTAAGAAATATACTTAAAAGAATTCTTTTGCACCCTATTTGTTGTCTGCAATTCTCTAGGTTTTCCTATTTAGATTGTAATACTGAAGCAAAGCACAAATTAAATACTTTAACTTTATCATTTTCTTCGTACAGTATGAGGAAGCTTACAATAATGGGAGTAATTTTTTTCGTTCGTTTAATAAATTGTAAAATTATTAGAAAGAGTGATATGCTGAAAGGTGAAAGCTCAAGCATATTTCTTTTCGTTAGTGCTAAAAATAATGTATTCTGTCAAACTGACCCCAGAGTCTGTGATCTGATCCGATCGTAACTCCATGCACCAGTTTACGTAAAGTTAACTCCAGTTAGCACCAAATATGGGGAACTAACCCCAAGGCATTTTTTAAAAAGTCTTATTTTATTAATCCGCTACTATGTCATAATGACATCTTTACCGTATTAGTGCGGTACAGTTAGGAATACTGTAGATAAGGTAAACTAAAGACTATTAAATGAAACTAAGGAACTTATTTATTGTAAACAATGCTGCCATTTCGATATCAGACGAAATACATTCATCGGTGTGAGAATCACCCATTTTCGCAGTAGTGACAGATTCGTGGCACACCTATAACAAATGGCTTTAGCCTACTACTTTGATTTGCGTAATATTATTTTTCATTTACTAATACATTATTACTATCATTGATCGATGCTAGTGATAATTAATAAACAGTAGATAAGAAGTTGTATAATATTTGTGTCGTAACTTCATATTACGATATACGGTGGTTTACAAAACTCGGCTTTCGGCCTCGATTGGCAATATTACTATCTCGTATCGTAATATGAACTGTTACGACACTTATATCGTAAATAACTATTACGTAATAAAGTAGTAACGCACGTCAAATATAACTGCATGTTAAAATTATTACATCGTAGTGCAAAATGCAATACGGTTTGTAGCATCTCATTAAATTAAACACGATTTGATTTTTGAAAAGACGTTTATTCTAGCTGAAGTTACGGCACTAGAAAGGGAGCGCCCATAGTTTATGTTTGAGTGAATGTAAGTTGAAAGTCATGGACAGGTGGTAACCATCCGCCATCTTTTTGTATTTATTTGGTTATAATGTAATTTACCGATTAACTAAGCTTCTAACCAAAATTATAATTAGCAACTTTTATATATCGCAATTTTTAGCGTAATCAGCGTTGTAGGACTATAAGTAAAAATTTATATGTGTATATATTATACTGTCAAGAAGGGGGTGGGCTTATAAAATGTTTAAATAGGGCTTCGAAACGACTTTGCTAGAATGGGGGTATATTTGGTTTTGTTGGAGTATTTTCTTTCAGGTATTTTTGGTTTATAAATTAACAACAACTATTCCACGTTTATAAATTTATAAAGCTTTTGAAACTGCATTGCATTCAACAACATATACCGGCCATAGACCAGGCTAAGCTAGTTATAAGTTTGCATTGTATACGTATTTTAATTGTTATGGTTGCACGTATATGAAATTTAATTTGGAGTTAGCGTTTTCAGAACCATTTGAATGTAAAACAAATATCAAAATTGCTTGGTATACTGCACGCTTTTAAAATTTTAAGGAGTTAAGTGATACTCCCGTAAAATTTGTAAATCAATTTCAGTTTGAATATGTTTTAACAATTAAAGATTGGTTATGTAATGACAGGACGTTTACCGAATAAGACATAAATGTCTGTTGCGTACAATTTAAAAGCTGAACCATCAAAGTTTGTTAGCTATTTTCAATATTGTAAAAGTTCAATATACATAAATCACTGGATTACAGACTATCTAGAAAATGAATGTATCTAGAGAAAACAACTGTATTATTAATCAATTATTAATAATTATAAATTACATAGTGTGCGTAGAGATAGTTGTCATGGCAACGGAAACAAAAGAAGACGGTTTTTATTTATAAGGGACTCAAATTTATATTACTGAAAAATAGACGTGTTTTGTACTGTTATGAGTTTTATTACATTTAAAAGTTACGAGAAAGTTTTGAAAGTCAAGTTGTACCTGGAGATAGCAAATAGTAGCAGTTTTCCGGCGAATAAAAGTTAATTAAAAGAGGGAGTGCTGGTCTGTACCGTTATTGTTTGAAGACGAAAGCATAGTGGAATTGGAGTTATCTGAGTATTTGTATAACATAAAATTTGTAGAAATATTAGTAGTTTTATAGTCTGGAGATTACCAGTTGCTCGAGTTACTTATTATTTACAGGAGGTGCCTGCAGTTGGTCACTTGGCTTCAGGACGGCTGGAAGGCGGCGCTTGTATCTGGATTCCAGGTATTAGTATTTAATATCTACGCAGTGCTTTAATCAAATTTATAAAAGTGGAACTAGTGTTTGGGAATACTTTTGGCTTTTAAAATTATTTGACATATTTATGAAAAACCTTGAATATTTGTTTGGGTGTCTAGTTGAGAGATGTTTGCTTAGGACGGACCCACCCTAGGTAGATTCCGCCACGTGTTTGACGGCCCTGTAAAATATTTAAGTGCAGCAGCCGTGTAAAATATTTAAAGATAAATTGTGTGGCATAACTCAACAAGGCTCTAAAATAAGACAAGGAGTGACAGATAGATATATTACGCCTATCACTAATAAGGTAGGATCACAGTATATATAACAGATGGCGCTAACAACGTGAGGCAGAGTAGATTTGTTAGTTGTACGTTGCATATATTCTATTTAAAAGTGAAAATTAATATTTGATTGACGTTTCATAGATATTTATTTGACAGTTGTTGGAGGTTTTGAATTTATTGTAGTAGGCTAAGACGTAATTTGATATTCACACTTTGGTCAATTTTAGCGGCGGTAAAACATTAGGTGGGGCTCGAATAGGTAAATAACTTCGCAACAAAATATTTGTTCGCCTAAAGGTGGGGCTCGATAGGGCTGATTCAGATTTGCAGAGGTTGTGTAGCTTAGTGGGGCACATCATTGAAGTTTATTTTGAAAATTAAAGGGACATGTCTGATGAGGAGAGAATCACGAGGTCAGGAAAGTTTATGGAGTTGAGACTGGTGTGAGAGGGCAACCGGTGGTTAAGACTGTAGCAGCAGGGGATGCTAGGGATGAAGCTGGAGGATATGTGGAGCCGGAGGTGATTATTGTGAATTCAGGGGTACATCGGGAGAAAATGAAATTGATAAGGGAAAAGAGAATATGCAGATCCAAGATGTGATGATGGTTTTGTTGGAATTAAAAGGGTCGTTAACTAAGTCGCATGAAGAATTGAGAGGATCATTGTTGGCCGAGGTTAGAAATTCACAAGCGGAAGTTAAGGAAAAATTTGATATGATGGAAATGAAAATTGAAGGAATTAATGTATCAATACAGAGCAGTTTGTGTTCATTTAAGGATGAAGTTCTGAATGACGTAGAGGATAGAGTCCAGGTTGTAGAAGGGAAGGTAACAACAGGTTTAAATGAATTAAGGGAAGAGCTGTACATGGTCGAAGTTAGACAGACAGAAAAATTGCAGAATTTAGGTGAAATAGTTCGGATTCAGACGGAGGACAATATTAACTCTAAAAACGAAATTATAGGCAAATTGCGGGCGAGTCAGGAGGTGGCAGAGAAGCTGAGAAGGGATACGACGGTTCTGGGGAATACGGTAAATGGATTGTCTGGTCTTGAAGGGAATGTTAGACAGATGAGAGAACAGTTGGTTGAATTGGAAAGGGGGAAGAGTTGTTTGTGATGCAGGATACCAGTATAGGCTAGGGAAAGAGACCTTGCCGAGGTTTGAAGGCAGAAAGAATGAGCAGCCGATGGTCTATCTTAGCAAGTTGGACGAGATGGTAGAGAGTGAGCCTGAGAGGGTGAAGATGCAGATGGTGAGCGTGACATTGGGGGGGTTGTGCAGAGAAATGGCACTGTATCGTGAGGAGGCAATATAGTTCGTACGAGGAATTTCGAAGGCTATTCATAGAACAATATTGGGGAAACACGCATCAGGCTAATATTCGAACGGATTTAAACACTGGGAACTATAGGTCATACCAGGGATCGAGAGAAAATTATGTGATTGAAAAGTATAACCAGGCGCAGCACCTGATTCCTAAATTAAGAGAAGATGAAATTATATTATTGTTGTCAAGGCATATGGAGGCGGAAATAACTAGGGCCGTAGCGATACAAAACGTTCGGACTTTAAGAGACTTTTGGAAATGATGCGAAATTCTGACGTAGCTAGGACGTTTGAAACGAATACCAGGAAAATAGTGATAATAGGAATTGGGATAGGAATAGGAATAGCACAGACTACCAGAGGACTGGGGTGCAAGGATACAATTATAGGGAGAATGGACAGGACAACTACAGAAAGCAATATCAGGAAATCAAAGGAGAACGAATAATAATTGGGAACAACGTTTTAATAGAGACGATAATTATAGGGGAACAATGACTGGAACAGGACGGATAGGAATGACAGAGGTTTTGGACAGCAAAGGACGGGTTTTGGGCAGAGATGGCAGAGAGAAAGGGAGCAGAGATCAACGGATCAGGGGGAAATACCGACAGGGATTAGAGACCGAGAACGGGAGACAGATAGAAACTTGACGATCCAACACGTAACAACAAGAGACACGCGACAGAGGTCGGAGGATAGGATAGAGAAAGTGGAGGTCCACGATGAACCCACGGTACAAAAAAAACGTCGATTTATTAGTGTTAGGAAAATCAGATTTAGGGACACAGCATAGTATTAGTTTAGTAGATAAGTTGTTAGATAATAAGTTTGAAAGAAGGCGGAGTTACCATTTATTCATATTAGTTTAGGGATTCTGTTTACACGGCATTGATAGATACAGGGTCGCAGTTATCGCTGGTGAGAGAGGAAATAGTTTTGAAACATGCAGAATTATTCAAAGGGAAAATTTGTAGGGTTAAGAGTATTAATTTATGGTCTGCGATTAAGAGGAAGTTAACTACGATAGACAAAGTTGTACGAGTATCGATTGTATTAGGAAGTACCAGACTAGGTGAAGTAGAGTTTTGGATAGCAAGAGGATTATATTTAGATTTTATTGTAGGGATAGATGTAATTGAGGAATTTGGACTGGTTATAGATGGTAAAGCACGAATGGTAAAGGTATTAAATTTAGAGAAGAAATGGGTGGTGCCTAAGGATAATCGGGATACTAGGGATGAGATAAATACAGATAGTATAGGATCAGGAAAGACTAAGAATAGAATTTATGATGGAATTGATGAGTTACGGTTATGTAATATATTTGAGAAGGTATTTGATGAGGAACAGATAGGATTAATAGGGTGGATATGAAGGAAATGTTATATGAGGTGTTTAATAGACATGCAGGAGTTTTTAGTAATGAGCCTAGGTTTGCGAAGGAGTATACGCATAAGTTAGAGGTCACAGACGAGGGAAGTTTTCGTACTAGGGTATATCCAATACCATTTGCATTAAGGGGTCGAGTGAAAATGAGATTAAAAGATGTTAAAAGAGGGAATTATTGAATCAGCGAGAACACCCTATATCAATCCGGTAGTGGTTGTGCCTAAATCTGATAATTTAGAATTAAGAATATGTTTAGATGCTAGGAGATTGAATGCGATTACTAAACCACAATTTGAACAACCAAAATCACTAGATAATTTGTTATACAAGGTAAGCGAGATGAAAATTTTAGCAAACTGGACTTAAAGAATTCTTTTGGCTAATTCCTTTGCATGAGGAAAGTCGGAAGTATACTGGATTTAGCATTGAAGGAGATTTATCAGTACAGAGTTGTTCCATTTGGTCTTTCAACGTCATCCGCTGCATTAGTTCGAGCCATGCAGAAGTTATTAGATGAGTACGAAGACTTCTGTACGCACTATGTCGATGATATTTTGATTTTTCTAAGAAGAGTTAGAACATTTAGAACATTTAAGAAAAGTGATCCGAAGGTTAGACGAGGGAGGTTTGAGGTTGAATTCGAAGAAGTGTGAGTTTTTTGAGGACCAGGTAAAGTATTTGGGGTTTGTCGTTGGCAGCGAAGGAATTAGAATTTGTGAAAACGCTTGGACGAGTTGAAGAATTTGAAACAGCCAAGAAATTTGAAAGGTTTAAGAGGATTTTTAGGTGTATTAAATTATTATCGTCGATTCATACCAAAATATTCGGAGTTGTGCATTCCATTGTTGGAGTTGTTAAAAAAGAACGAAAGGTGGAAATGGAACGAGCAAAGGGAGCAGGCATTTCGGGAGTTGAAGGCGGTATTTTATAGGCAACTGTCATTAAAATATCCCAATTTTACGGATCCATTTATTTTAAGGACAGACGCTTCGAGTTTTGCAATAGGGGCTGAGTTGGTGCAGGTTCAAGAAGGGAGAGAAGTGCCAATTTGTTTTATTTCGAGGGCTCTGAAAGACTGCGAGACTAGGTATTCGACAGCGGAAAAGAGATGCTGGCAATCGTATATGCTGTGAAGAAGTTAAGATTTTATTTATTGGGTAATAAATTTCTGGTTGAATCGGATAACACAGTGGTCACGTTTCTGAAGAAGAAAGAGTCGATTGTATAGATGGGCGTTAGTATTGCAGGAATATGATTTTGAGATTAGACATAAACCTGGTAAAGAAAATGTTACGGCTGATTTCTTTAGTAGGAAGGATGAAGGGTTGCTAACGGATAGTAGGAATGGATTTTTGATTGCATTGCAAGTGTTTGAAGATCTGGGAAGATGGTCGAATGCCAGATTTCATCGGATGCAAGCACACGAAGAAATAAGGGTGATCAGAGAAAAATTATTCAGAGAGAATTTAGAACAAGACAGAGGTTTTTATATGGTCGAGGGAGTTTTGGTGAAAAGGTTATGGGATGATGAATTATTAGTGTTAACGACACAGGTAGCCGTTGAGCTGATCCAGGAAATTCATACTACGTTTGGTCATATAGGGATTCGTAAGACGTTCTTGATATTTAGGAAGCTTTCTATGCACGAAACGATAGAAAATTGGTGAAAAATTGCATAAATCTGTGTGAGACGTGTTTGTTAGGAAAGGATAAGAATGTGGTGTTGCAGAATCAAGTTAGATGTATAAGAGCGGAAGGTCCATTAGATATTGTGGCAATGGATTACTTGAGTAATTTGATACCGAGTAGGAACGGATATCAGCATATTTTAGTTGTAGTGATAATTTTACAAAGTTTGTGCAGCTTTATCCAGCGAGGAGATGTAATTCTAGGCATGTATTGAGTTCTGTAAGAAAGTTTGTAGAACGAATAGGTAAGATGAATAGGGTATTGTTGGACAATGCAACGTATTTTCGTAATCGAAGGGTTGAAAGTAAATTAAGGAAGGATGGAATAAAGATGACATTCTGTAGTATCAGACATCCTCAAGGAAATCCATGTGAAAGATATATTCGAGAAGTAATAAAGTTTTTGAGGTTAATAACGCAGGAACAACATGATCGGTGGGTAAGGTATTTACCGCAAATAGAAGAATATATTAATTTTGTACCAAGTTCAGTGACAGGAATGTGTCCTGTGACATTGATGAAGAAGGTGATTCCAGCAAGACCGAGGAGAGCTGAACAAAAAGTGGAGGATATAACGGAGTTGTTGCATAAAGCCAAACAACAAGTCGAAACGATACAAAGAAGGGAGTTGGAGAAACGTAACAAGAAAATCAAGAAGCAAGTGGTTTTTCAGTTGGGGATCTTGTTATTGTTAAAAGATTGAGAATGTCAAATTGGGAAAGAAATATTTGTGCCAAGTTGTTATTTCCATACGAAGGTCCTTATCGAGTGAGAAGAATTTTTGCAGAAGGAATACTTACGAATTGGAGAATGACAGGGTGAATGTCGGGGACGTTTTGATATAGAAAATTTGTATCCATATTTCCATGTGGAAAGTAAAGTATCGCAAGAATAAAATTAACACTGTAAATAATACTAACGAGCTTAAAACTATACAGAATATACAGAAACTAACACTTAATCCTCATACATAAAGAAGAAAAAACTATAGTGATTTTAACTAAAATTTAAAATTTCTCAACCATTAAAAGAATTACTTATATCCAGGAAGCAAATTTTCATTTTATTTAAAATCAGTGGGGCCTTATATACTGTCAAGAAGGGGTGGGCTTATAAAATGTTTAAATAGGGCTTCGAAACGACTTTGCTAGAATGGGGTATATTTGGTTTTGTTGGAGTATTTTCTTTCAGGTATTTTTGGTATATAAATTAACAACAACTATTCCACGTTTATAAATTTATAAAGCTTTTGAAACTGCATTGCATTCAACAACATATACCGGCCATAGACCAGGCTAAGCTAGTTATAAGTTTGCATTGTATACGTATTTTAATTGTTATGGTTGCACGTATATGAAATTTAATTTGGAGTTAGCGTTTTCAGAACCATTTGAATGTAAAAACAAATATCAAAATTGCTTGGTATACTGCACGCTTTTAAAATTTTAAGGAGTTAAGTGATACTCCCGTAAAATTTGTAAATCAATTTCAGTTTGAATATGTTTTAACAATTAAAGATTGGTTATGTAATGACAGGACGTTTACCGAATAAGACATAAATGTCTGTTGCGTACAATTTAAAAGCTGAACCATCAAAGTTTGTTAGCTATTTTCAATATTGTAAAAAGTTCAATATACATAAATCACTGGATTACAGACTATCTAGAAAATGAATGTATCTAGAGAAAACAACTGTATTATTAATCAATTATTAATAATTATAAATTACATAGTGTGCGTAGAGATAGTTGTCATGGCAACGGAAACAAAAGAAGACGGTTTTTATTTATAAGGGACTCCAAATTTATATTACTGAAAAATAGACGTGTTTTTGTACTGTTATGAGTTTTATTACATTTAAAAAGTTACGAGAAAGTTTTGAAAGTCAAGTTGTACCTGGAGATAGCAAATAGTAGCAGTTTTCCGGCGAATAAAAGTTAATTAAAAGAGGGAGTGCTGGTCTGTACCGTTATTGTTTGAAGACGAAAGCATAGTGGAATTGGAGTTATCTGAGTATTTGTATAACATAAAATTTGTAGAAATATTAGTAGTTTTATAGTCTGGAGATTACCAGTTGCTCGAGTTACTTATTATTTACAGGAGGTGCCTGCAGTTGGTCACTTGGCTTCAGGACGGCTGGAAGGCGGCGCTTGTATCTGGATTCCAGGTATTAGTATTTAATATCTACGCAGTGCTTTAATCAAATTTATAAAAGTGGAACTAGTGTTTGGGAATACTTTTGGCTTTTAAAATTATTTGACATATTTATGAAAAATCCTTGAATATTTGTTTGGGTGTCTAGTTGAGAGATGTTTGCTTAGGACGGACCCACCCTAGGTAGATTCCGCCACGTGTTTGACGGCCCTGTAAAATATTTAAGTGCAGCAGCCGTGTAAAATATTTAAAGATAAATTGTGTGGCATAACTCAACAAGGCTCTAAAATAAGACAAGGAGTGACAGATAGATATATTACGCCTATCACTAATAAGGTAGGATCACAGTATATATAACAATATATATATATATATATATATATATATATATATATACAACAAAATACAAAAATAAATTAAACTCCTTGGACAAACATACACCCTTTTAGTCGTATGACATACATGATTATTCAGACAATCTCAATATTTACACTTTTTGTTTACAATAAAATATTTCACCTTTTTTTTCAATCTAAATTGTTTGTGAGTTATTACATTTCAACATTTTTATTTCAAAGTAGATGGGCTTATCGTGAAACCCTAAATTTACCTTTTCTTGGTCTATGGTGAGGTCAGTATAAACCTTTTGCCTTGATATGCATAAAATATTGCATGTCAAATTACTTTAAAGAGCGTTTACTCTTTACATCAAAATTTATTTTTCCTGTTTTTACCCACTCAAATAATAATAGACAATTGTCTTTTATATACGGTAATCAAATTAATTTTTAGTTTATGAAATTTTCACCACACATAGTTTTATAACACAATGCCAGCACCACAGTTCAAAAATAAAACAAAATTTGTTACCTGATGTGCGCCACGGACGCACCACCTACTTAGATGACCGCCACCAAACTCATGTCCTTGGATCTCCCCCAATTTCTCACTCCTACATGGACAGCAACTCCATCTCAACTCGTTCATCCAGTTCTCCAATTTGTTAGTAGATGCTTTCCATACTACCATCCGTCCAAATCAAAATTTTTTCTCCGTCTCAATTTAACGTGCCACCAGCACTCTCGTTCAAGAAATATTTGGTTCGCTTACCTCAGTAGCATCCTGTCTTTACTCGTACAATTATTTATAATAATTTATTTTCAGCCCGTTTAACTTGTTAGCACCAACACGTGCATTTATAACACTTGTAAAAATATACGGTGAACTGCACTATGTCGCGGCTTTTAATTTTAAATTAAGATGTTTTCTTAATGCTACTTGGTGTACTCGAAGCGAATCAGAAAATTAAGAGAGCCTTTCCACCCCTGGCAAGAGCTTTTATAATCTTCAAACCCCTTCTCTAGTCACGTATATCCACTGCCTTTGCTGAACTATCGCACCCGCCACAAACAATTCTCCAAATTCCTGCACTCAAAACACAACTAACTTTTAAAACCCAGAATTTCTCCTTTTCCACCACGGCTTTACCACGAAAATCTATCTACCAGTTGCAACCGTCGAAGAGTACCCAGAAAATCATTCCTCTCTATTTACTCTAACCACATTCAAAACACGCCCATAGTGCCCGAGCCTCTATTCTCTTTGCAGTCATGCGTTCATAACCACTATTTTCTGCCTCACTTTTGTTTTCTTACTTTTATAGAGCTCCACTATTACCCTGCTGTCTACGGTTACGGTTCCCTCGCTAAATGTGTGCTTTGAAAATCGGTACCGTCGACGAACATCTTGCATCTTTGTTTCACCCATTTGTTTTTAAAATATACTCGTCTGTCACGCGCTTGAAACTGCTTGTCCTTCTACCAGCTGATGTATTTTCTATCTCCCTTAGTTGCCGTGTAACGATTCTCTGTCCCTTAAAATTATTGATTTTTGCTTCAAAATAACATACTGTTCGTTAACCTGGCCTTTCCGTTGTACAATACCTCGAAATGTTATCGTATCGCCTTCTAGCTTTCAAAGAAATATTTATTTACTTGAAGCTTTTATTCCCTGAACTCTTCGACCGTTTGGTTGTGTTATTTTGTAGCCTTCTACGAATTAAATGAACGTACTTTTCAGCTTACGATACTAAATAAATATCGGTTGCATCAATTATTGATTTTTATATACCACGAAGCTTTAATATTACACATGTTTGCCTGCAATAGTCAACCTTGTCATCGATCCTCCTTGTCTTTGCATTAAATTAATGTATACAAATTATTACTTTGAAGCTACATAAAAATATGTGATTTAACAGTAAAAATTTCTGTATGTAATCGTCTGCCTTGTCTTAAACTAAAGTATGCAAATAATTAATTTGAAGCGTAATAAATAAATTATTATTTTTCTATCTATAGGGTCGTTATAAAAATACCTTATTGGCCTATTTACACACGTTGACCTTTAACCTACACATTATAATTTGAATTAGGGCCGCTATACTTGCGGCCACGTCCCCAATGCTCCACCCGGAGGTACTACATTGGGTTTAAACGCGAAAAATAGTCGTGCTCCTAATTTATTCTTACTTCATAGTTGATTCATCCTAAATAAAAACTAAATAAAAATCTAACAAACCTAAAAATCTAACAAACCTAACAAACTCTAACAATCTAACAAACCTAAAAATCTGACAAAAACTGGAACAAAACCTTTAACCTACACAGTAATATATATATATATATATATATATATATATATATATATTGCCGTGGATCTCTATAAGAATCGAGCCTCACGAATTGGGCACCATAAGATTGCCGTGTAACTCGGGTAAAATCTTCACCAACAAATATATTTTCGAAAATTTTATTAAATTTTCAAAACTCGAAAATTCAAAAATTAAATAATACCAAAAAAATATTTCTTACCCGTTTTCCTCTCTTCCTCGGGTGAATGGTCTTTTTCAACTGCTTCCGGCTAGCTCATTTGGACCTCCTCTAGTGGTTTGTCCGTCTTTAAAAATCATGTCCAGGTCTGTTTTCCCTACTCGGTCCTGGTCTAGCCGTCACCTCCGCGTATGTCCTAGGCGTTTCCACTCGTTCCGTGTTTGTATTAGCAGTCCCCCTTATGTCCGGTGAACTGTTTTGTCTTGTAGGTCCCGGTCTCGGTGCAGGTCCCCATCCTAAACTGTTACTTCTAAAATATGGCTGTCGCTGTTCCCAATTCTGTCGTTGGTATCCATAACTATTCCCCCGTCTAGCGTAGTTGTCCCGTATATTGTCGAACCTAACCGTGTTGATCTGTTTTTCCCTATGTTCCCGAGGTCGTCCACTACTTACGTCATCGTACCTCTGCAGGTATTCCAAAAACATTTCTCTGTCCACTATGTTCTGTAGTGCAACGTGTTGTCTTACCTCAACCTCGAAGTGTCGCGATAAATATTTTATAATTTGTCGGTCCGGAGTGGTGGGTTCAGTTGCTTTGCTATGCTATACTTTCGTATAGCATATTGCTCCCTACTTCCTGAAAATTCTCCCTTAAATTTCCCCGTGATTAAGTCGTCTCGTACCTGGTCTTGTCTGTGGTCACTCCAATAATGCTTTAAAAATCTGTCTTCAAAGTCCGTGTAGGTGTCAATTTCCTGTCCTATTAAATTATACCTTGCTTCAGCATGGTCTTTTAGTAAAGCTTTTACAATATTTAATTTTGCCTGTTCATCGTATACGTTATTTATTAACCCTCTAACATTATTAATAAATATTTGCGGGTTTACTCTACTATCCCCAGAAAATTTCATTTGCTGCTCTAAAAACACATTCCCTGTTACAAACCTTGGACCATCCCCCATTAAAGTCGCTACATTATGCTTAATCCCGGTTACTTCTCTCTCAACCCGACCTAACTGATCCTTACACGAGTCCGTTACCTCAGTCATTTTCGCATTAATCTCATCCTCACAGAAAATCCTTACATCCGTCCTTAATTGTCCCATTTCCAGACTTAAACCCTTAATATCGCGCTCATTTTTATCAACCCTATTCTCAACTTCCCCCATGTTTACCGTCAAGCTATTTTTAAACTCCGAAAATTCCTTCGTCCAATTGTCAATTTTCATACTAATTTGTTCAAACTTTTTGTTCGATTCGTCATTCATCCTCTCTAGCATTCTCAAAATTAATTCATTTCCAGCTTCTCTTGATTCCGTCCTCGACTGATCCCTACTACCTCCAGCTTCCTCCATTTTCGAATTTTTATCACACAAGGCACTATCGTCACTTCCAATTTCCCCTCCTTGGCTCCTTAACCACTCCTTTCTCTGCATACGTTCAAATCACTCTCACACACAATAAAACACTCTTAATTTATAAAAAAAAACAGAAACTCTCTTTCAGATCGCCAGTTTTCTGGAATAAAATCACTAAAATTTTATCTGGAACTCGAGGCACACGTTGGGCGCCATAAGATTGCCGTGGATCTCTATAAGAATCGAGCCTCACGAATTGGGCGCCATAAGATTGCCGTGTAACTCGGGTAAAATCTTCACCAACAAATATATTTGCGAAAATTTTAATAAATTTTCAAAACTCGAAAATTCAAAAACTAAATAATACCAAAAAAATATTTCTTACCCGTTTTCCTCTCTTCCTTGGGTGAATGGCCTTCTTCAACTGCTTCCTGCTAGCTCATTTGGACCTCCTTTTGGATATCTATATTCACACTCATATTCTATCATTCACGCACACTCCCAATAAAACCACAAAATACAACAAACATACAATCTTTTATTTATTACTATTTACAAATGAAATTCACTATTGTCCATATTTCATTGTTCACGTTACACTTCAGTAAATCTTATTTTGTAATGTCCTGTATTTTATTTTAAAATCATCAAACACATAAAATGTACCCGGAGTAAATGGGCCTTGAATAATACCTTCTCTAAAATTCTTTCTTTATAATTTATTTATTTATTTTTTTAATGTAAGTAAACTCTGGGGTAGGGTGAACTCATGATAACCCAGCTAATTATGCATAATGTATGCCCTTCTACTTTGCATTAAAAAAACAAAGCCATGTACTTTTCACAAAAATTTCACGTTCTGATGGTACGTTAAAAAGCTTTATAGACACCTTCAAATTTCTAGTTAAATACCATAATAAAGTTATTTACACGTATTATGTTCAATACGTAAATAATCCACACTACCTTGAAAAACACTCTCATACGTCACCCAATATTTACAGTTTATAGGAATCACAATTTCAAATCGGTACCTGGACATTTCTAGACGATTTCCGCTCTGTAGATGATGGTATATATTTCTTCTATCTGATCTGCAGGCCGTTTCTCGCTGCTACTAGACGAACTCCATCTATGTTGAACTGCTAACTCTGCCTTCACGGTGTAACCAAATTCCAAATTCCATTTCAATTATACGTCTTTCACAAATATTTACTGTAATCTACGTTACTTAAAGTCCCGACACGAGTTGGTTAAAATTTATAGGTGATACCTCAATTAAGAAATGTAATCTCGGCACACTAACCGCGTACTAATTAAGAGGCTACCACTATGCAATATAATTTAAATGATTTTATAATACTTACAACTCGTGTTGACTTTCATACGTCGTTTGGGACGATCGAAATATTAAGGGCTTTAATAATGTTCTCGTAAACTATTTATATCTTTAGACTAACACCTCCTGGCCACGTTTATTCGAAATCTCCTGCTCACACCAACACATTTCCACAATTTTGCACTCAACCCGATTTTCAAATCCGTGAATTTCAGTACGTCGTTACAATATTTTCAGAAAATTAATATACACTATGCTTGTGTTTATATCAAGTCAAACTAACATATCGACCAATCGTAGACCCACTGACGTTTCTCAAATCCCTTCTATACTACCGTTGTCTCATACTTATGCGTTTTCTACGTCTCGTTCTAACCTTGCTTGAGTGGTAGAAAATCGATATTCTTGTTTATGCGTTGTCTACCACACGTGGACTTACTACGTAATTTAACTAACCGCTCATTAGCATTTCCAGAGAATATAAACGACGGTTTACCCGATATTCTCTGTAACCGTTTGCTATCTACAAAAATAATTGGAAGCTTGACATTTTCAAACTACGCAGGTGTTCAAACGTAACGAACGTTTTAAATACGTTTCTCGGAGTTGTATTTCAGCGTATTTTAATCCCACCGATATATTTGTCAGTTAGCAACGCTTTTATGCATATTAACTAAATATTTATCATTATTTGTAAAATTTCGTTAATACCTGATACTTAAAAATGAACTAACTAATATAACTTTCGCACGTAAATTCTGGTTGTTCCTTTATATAGGGTGTTTTGAAATTGCTTCATTTATTTTTATTTTTAATCTTTTAAAACCACTATAATATATATATATATATATATATATATATATTACTCATATTTAGACCAGGTTAGAAAATTAATGAATTACATCAAATAATTTTAATCACCGTGTATAAGGAATTTTATTAGATAATACGCTTTATTAAAAAACCGTGGAGAATAAAAATTCATTCGTTTCATTAAAAATAAGAGATTTAAATCATGTACAAGACGCTTTATATCAAAAGAACCAGTATTAAAAAGCTCTACGTAAAGAAACAAAGAGAAAATACGTGCAAAATTTATATTAATTAACTCTATTTTAAGTAACCGGTATTAAACAAAACGTACAGATAATAATTAATATTTAGTTAGGATTCACTAAAATTTAAAGGGTATTAATTTTAATTGAAGTTAATTGAACCGTTAGTAACATATAATATCTATAAAAACTTGTAAAAACCCAATAAAATGCAAATCGTAGAGTAGGTTAGTTAGAAGTAGGATGTTTAAACACCTGCGTATTTTTAAAAGGCTCATTCTGCGTAAATGTTGCAGATAATTAATGGTTACAAAGAATCTTGGAGAAACCGTGGCTTAATATTCACGGGAAGGCGCGATACGGGGTTATTTAACCCAGATAGTCCACATGGACTGAAATAATCGATAGTAAGGAATATCAATTTGCACCACTAAGAACAGGTTAGAGAAGGAAAGATAATGTGCGTAAGACAAAGACACTAATAATTAAAGGCGTGATATGAGCAACGTCACGAGGGTCACGATTGGTTGAAAATAAGATGCACATATGAGAGGTAGAAACAACAATTTCTGTACAAAATTTAATTAGTTATTCTCGGACATGTTTGCGTGCCGTATTGAAATTTCTGAAATTTAGCTGGGGCGAGTGCAAAATTCGTAAAAATCGCATGCCGGGCTGCGGAATGGGAACATAGCAGGCGAAATTCTTTAGAATTGTCCGTTTTGGAGACTAGACCGACAGACAGGCTAACCTCTATATATACCCAGGGGAATATGAACAAGCTCTCTTACATCTTCGACTTGATTCAACGCGTTAAACAGTGCTTTTTAGTTTTCCGGTTTTGATTAAATAATTTAAACAGTTTGCTCGAATATTTTTGTGATAAAAAACAGTTTGTTCTTTACGTGCTACAATGAATGTACGTTAGTGCACTTAGAAAAAAAGATACAAGGTAATAAAGTTAGTATCACTGTACCAATTAGTAAAATTTACAATGACAAATGAATACACAAAAGTAGGCAGTTTTGGCGTATATTGGTGAAAGAAGTATGAATTTCTTTGTTATTTTTCGGGGGTATTAATAATTAAATGGTGCATAAACGTGTCTGGATCCACAAAACAAGGTTCAGATATACACAGATGAGTTCCGGAAAAGCCCAGAAACAACTTTAAATAAATGGTGATGGAGAAAATTTTAAAAGCGTTGAGAATCAGAAGCCGTAAATATAACCCAGTTGGAATGGTGTAATTAACAAAGGGACGATGTACATTGAAGCTACGAGTGCAGTAACCTTCAGGTAAATTATACTATTTTGTTCGAACTTTGATATTTTGGTGTGTGTTGAATAACTTTATAATTGATTTACTTAAAATGGACAGTAGTGAAATTGTACTAACAATAATATTTTAATTTTAAGGTGAAATTTGCTTGTTTAAGTAGAAAGGGGTATTTAGTATTGATGTTCTGGATTATGATGAAAATTTGGGTATGTCTTTGAGCTCAATTAGACGAACCTGGTTAATTAACGTAAAGGGGTGGTAGATGCTCCCTTTGTACTCAGACTCCGGTCTGCATATATTGTTATAGTAATTAGTAGGCATCCTACAAGGACTTTAATTCTGGATGCACATTAAAATGATAATGAATTTAATTTTGAAATTTTCTGATATTAAAATTTATGCTGAATTTTAATTTTGAAATTTTAATGTATTGCGAATATTGATGTAAATAGAGTTAACGTTGATGTTTGTGGTAGGAATGTGTTTGTTTTTTTTATGTATGAGGATGAAAGTTATCTAGAGGAGCAGCCGAGGCGATTAACAGAAGAAAGTCAATGGACCAACACAGTTAAGGTAATGAATAGCTTTTTGGTGGTTTCACAGCATTCTTGACGCCCAATTCGTGAGGCTCGATTCGAAAAGCGTAGTTCACGGATTTTGTAGGTTTCACAGCATCCTTGGCGACCCAAAAGTGAGGCTCGAGTTCCAAATAAAATTTTTGTGATTTTATTCCAGGAAACTGGCGATCTGAGAGAGAGAGTTTCTGTTTGTGTATAAATTTAAGAGTAGTTAGAGTGTGTGTGAGTGATTTGAACGTATGCAGAGAAAGGAGTGGTTAAGGAATCAAGGAGTGGAAATTGGAAGTGACGATAGTGCATTGTGTGAGAAAAATTCTAAAATGGAAGAAGCTGGAGGCAGTAGAGATCAGTCGAGGACGGAATCAGAGGATCAAGGAAACGAATGAGAATGCTAGAGAGGATGAGCGATGAATCGAATAGAGCAAGGGAAGAATCGAATAAGAAATTTGACCAATTAAATCAGGAATTAGGGGATAAAATAGAGCAATCGACGAAACAATTTACAGAATTTAAAAATAGTCTTACCATGAAAATGGGGGAAGTAGAAAATAGGGTTGAAAAAAATGAGCGTGATCTTACAGGTCTTCGACAGGAAATGGGACATTTAAGGTCCGAAGTACGCAGTTTTTGTGAAGAAGAGATTAATATAAAAATGACCGAAACCAGTCCCATTATGCTGATCAAGCAACAGTATCCCGAAAGACCATGGCAAATTGTGCCTAGGGACGATGAATTTCAACAACTTTTGGTAGATGTGAGGGAGAGGTTAAGGAAGAGAGCTGAAAAATATACAAGGAAGATGAACGCAAGAATTAGAAAGAGGGTAAAATTTAAAGTGGGAGACCAGGTAGTAGTAAAAAGCTTGAGAGTAGGGAAGAGAGATAGGATGACATGTGCTAAACTACACTTGCCATATGAGGGACCTTTTGAGATAGGTGAAGTAGTAGGGGAGTGCACATATTTATTAAGGGAAGTAGGTACGGGAAATGAGAGGGGACGGTTTCACGTCAACCTACTATTCCCTTATACCGGAGAACCAGCACCACAGGAGAAATAGATGTATAATAGAGTAAAATTTAAATAGGATAGGGATAGAATAGGTGTATATAAAAGAGTAGGATAGGTATATAGGATTAGGTAGGGGGAAGTGAAGTATAGGGAAGATTAGTTAAAAGTTAGGAATAGGATAGGTATATAGGATGTATATAGGATTAGATGGATAAGTAGGATGAAGTTAGGGATAATTTCAGTTTATAAAATTAGGTGAGAGTTAGGAATAAGATAGGGATATAGGATAGGTGTAAATTTTTTTTGGATTGGAGATAAGGTAGGTAAGTTAGATAGATAAGGGTAGAGAGAGATAGGCAATTTTTTTGTAAATGTTTTTTGGCAGTCTAAATGCTTTATATTTGCATGCAAATAAGTGGGATTATTTGTATTCAAATAGGGGGAAAATACTCATATTTAGACCAGGGTAGAAAATTAATGAATTACATCAAATAATTTTAATCACCGTGTATAAGAAATTTTATTAGATAATACGCTTTATTAAAAAACCGTGGAGAATAAAAATTCATTCGTTTCATTAAAAATAAGAGATTTAAATCATGTACAAGACGCTTTATATCAAAAGAACCAGTATTAAAAAGCTCTACGTAAAGAAACAAAGAGAAATTACGTGCAAAATTTATATTAATTAACTCTATTTTAAGTAACCGGTATTAAACAAAACGTACAGATAATAATTAATATTTAGTTAGGATTCACTAAAATTTAAAGGGTATTAATTTTAATTGAAGTTAATTGAACCGTTAGTAACATATAATATCTATAAAAACTTGTAAAAACCCAATAAAATGCAAATCGTAGAGTAGGTTAGTTAGAAGTAGGATGTTTAAACACCTGCGTATTTTTAAAAGGCTCATTCTGCGTAAATGTTGCAGATAATTAATGGTTACAAAGAATCTTGGAGAAACCGTGGCTTAATATTCACGGGAAGGCGCGATACGGGGTTATTTAACCCAGATAGTCCACATGGACTGAAATAATCGATAGTAAGGAATATCAATTTGCACCACTAAGAACAGGTTAGAGAAGGAAAGATAATGTGCGTAAAACAAAGACACTAATAATTAAAGGCGTGATATGAGCAACGTCACGAGGGTCACGATTGGTTGAAAATAAGATGCACATATGAGAGGTAGAAACAACAATTTCTGTACAAAATTTAATTAGTTATTCTCGGACATGTTTGCGTGCCGTGTTGAAATTTCTGAGATTTAACTGGGGCGAGTGCAAAATTCGTAAAAATCGCATGCCGGGCTGCGGAATGGGAACATAGCAGGCGAAATTCTTTAGAATTGTCCGTTTTGGAGACTAGACCGGCAGACAGGCTAACTTCTATATATACCCAGGGGAATATGAACAAGCTCTCTTACATCTTCGACTTGATTCAACGCGTTAAACAGCGCTTTCTAGTTTTCCGGTTTTGATTAAATAATTTAAACAGTTTGCTCGAATATTTTTGTGATAAAAAACAGTTTGTTCTTTACGTGCTACAATGAATGTACGTTAGTGCACTTAAAAAAAAAGATACAAGGTAATAAAGTTAGTATCACTGTACCAATTAGTAAAATTTACAATGACAAATGAATACACAAAAGTATGCAGTTTTGGCGTATATTGGTGAAAGAAGTATGAATTTCTTTGTTATTTTTCGGGGGTATTAATAATTAAATGGTGCATAAACGTGCCTGGATCCACAAAACAAGGTTCAGATATACACAGATGAGTTCCGGAAAAGCCCAGAAACAACTTTAAATAAATGGTGATGGAGAAAATTTTAAAAGCGTTGAGAATCAGAAGCCGTAAATATAACCCAGTTGGAATGATGTAATTAACAAAGGGACGATGTACATTGAAGCTACGAGTGCAGTAACCTTCAGGTAAATTATACTATTTTGTTCGAACTTTGATATTTTGGTGTGTGTTGAATAACTTTATAATTGATTTACTTAAAATGGACAGTAGTGAAATTGTACTAACAATAATATTTTAATTTTAAGGTGAAATTTGCTTGTTTAAGTAGAAAGGGGTATTTAGTATTGATGTTCTGGATTATGATGAAAATTTGGGTATGTCTTTGAGCTCAATTAGACGAACCTGGTTAATTAACGTAAAGGGGTGGTAGATGCTCTCTTTGTACTCAGACTCCGGTCTGCATATATTGTTATAGTAATTAGTAGGCATCCTACAAGGACTTTAATTCTGGATGCACATTAAAATGATAATGAATTTAATTTTGAAATTTTCTGATATTAAAATTTATGCTGAATTTTAATTTTGAAATTTTAATGTATTGTGAATATTGATGTAAATAGAGTTAACGTTGATGTTTGTGGTAGGAATGTGTTTGTTTTTTTTATGTATGAGGATGAAAGTTATCTAGAGGAGCAGCCGAGGCGATTAACAGAAGAAAGTCAATGGACCAACACAGTTAAGGTAATGAATAGCTTTTTGGTGGTTTCACAGTATTCTTGACGCCCAATTCGTGAGGCTCGATTCGAAAAGCGTAGTTCACGGATTTTGTAGTTTTCACAGCAATATATATATATATATACATATATATATATATATATATATATATATATATATATATATAAAGTAAGATGTATCTGTAAACAAACTCTTATGAAAATAATAAGAGCCATTGACAAATACAAATCGGGCTGGTAGTTATATAGCCATTAACAAAACATTAGCTTTATTAATTCATAGGGGAGGAAACATCCACTGACCAATGGTTTCGGCTTGTTAGCCTCATCAGAGTGGACTGTTCCCAAGAACCCTATGAAGTAATCGAAGCTATTATAATATGATATAATTTCGAAACAATCACTGTACTATGGCAAAAGTAAATAAAACCGCCATCAGGTGATAAAACACCAACACTACTAAAGTGTGGAAGTACAGAATTGAACCGAAACTACATAATAAATTTTAAAAATGACTATAAAAGTACGTTGGGCCTTTGAGATTTGCGGCTAACAAGCCGAAACCATTGGTCAGTGGATGTTTCCTCCCCTATGAATTAATAAAGCTAATGTTTTGTTAATGGCTATATAACTACCAGCCCGATTTGTATTTGTCAATGGCTCTTATTATTTTCATAAGAGTTTGTTTACAGATACATCTTACTTTATATTCAATTTTCTTATTGCGGACTGCAAATAACTTGTCTTTTATATATATATATATATATATATATATATATATATATATATTGACGTGATAAGGGGGTCACGATTGGTCACAAACCCAAAGCCTATAATTAAAGCTCACCCAAATATAAAAGAAACAGGAAAGAATAGAAATTTCTAAAGATTCATTGTTCCACCCTGTATATAATATAAGCGTATTGTAAATACATAGTCATTAAGGAATAAAGCAAAACACACTTTCTGTGTGTTTAATATCCCATTTTTAAATCAATTATACAGCCGTGTGTACAAATTTAAGCCGTATATGTAAAAATAATTAATTGTTGAGAAATACTGTAAAAACGAATTATAATATTCAAAAGATATGAACTTTATACTTTATGCAAATCGATCATTTTCTAGTATTTATAAATCGTAAAAGCAATGCAGATTTTATGGCATTTTTATTAAATGTGTGTAAAATATGCATTAATACAAGTTTTATTTACAATTATGAAGATCCAAATCGTTTGCAATATAACGCAATTAAAGCTTTAATTAGCTAACTTGACTCCTGTGCGTGTATAAAATAAAAAGTTTTTTCTCAAATCTTCGGGATTAAGAAAAATATGTTAGTGAATAAGAAAAGTCGTATAAATTAATTAAATAAACAAACGTTTATTTTAGGAAGCCGCGCGGATATTAATAATGTCGTAAATTCGATCAGAATTAATTTTATAGGTTTTGCATTATTGTAGGAAGAATTGCAGCCGTGATCAACTCATTGTGTTGAACAAGGACGAACAGGCACATTTTACTACATAAATAAATCACACCATTTGACACTAATTAGGTAATAAAGCGCGTTTTTCTCGGAGAAATATCAATACGGTAAATTAAGTTCCATATGGAACAATAAAACTCTGGAGAACAATGACGTAATTAAATAAACTGTATATAAACAAAAACTTTATTAAAGAGATGAATTTAATTTTGCAGCACTTTTTTTATTGGATCTTTAAGCAACAAGTACAATTTTGGAAAAATACGTAAGAGAGTTTACATAAAAATTAGAAATAAAAACTAAAAGAAAACTGAAAAATGTCAATTATTAAAAGATTTGATTTTAAAAGTTTTAGGGGCGGTTTCATTACTAATTGGTTTGAAAAACATTTAGTGGTTTTGAATACTTTTGTAATAAATGATGTACAGCATACTTTAAATTTGGAAGTCCCAGACTTTTTGTGGATATTTTAGAAAAAATGTACCCGTTCTACGTACTTCAGACTTAATTTCAGTACGAAGAAACTTGAAAGATACGTTGTTGTCGAGCTAGATCGGTAAAGTGACATAAGAGATCGGAAAAGTGTCACAACAGCTCGGAAAATCGATTGCCGAGCCCATATGTGAACAAATACATTAAAAACAAAATAGGCATGTTACGTCAGTGGCCATGACAGTACTGTTTTTATCTGTCAGTAAGTGAATTAATTGTTGCAAGTTTGTAAATTATTTAACAATTTTAATATTGTTGCAGTTCTACTATTGTCGAATTATTTGCGGCTGCATAAAAAATTTTATACGCACACACACACGGAAAGTGTCTTTACCGGGCTCGCATGCTTTCAGAGCTCCGCTTACGGCGTCGCCCTGAAAACAGCATGCTCGCCCTGTAAAGTACCACTTTCCGAGCTTGGCACGTAAATAACTATTGATGCATTTTCCCATCAGAATTAGGTTGCATGAAATTAGTTGCCATAAAAGTAAAGTCAATATTAAACTAATTAAATAAAGATGTTTTCCTTTTTCAGCAACAATGCAGAAACGTAGAGAATGAATCAAGCACTTCACTAAACTTCAAGTCAATATCAATTTCTTTAGTGAAAGCTTTTGCTTCTTTCCCATAAAATATATGTAAAATATTCCTTGTATTTCTTAAGGTTGGTATTGGACATTAAAAAGTTGGATGAAAAATAGAATGAGTTTCTTTATCTGATTTCCACTAACGGTTCAGTTCGTTTACCTTCCGGAGAGAATACTCGTTATTATACATTACCATTTTGTCATCTTACGAAAGGAGTTAAACACCCTAGAGCTACATTACTCGTTTAAAACTTAAATTATTTTTTTTTAGGTTTCTGTTATAAAGCAAACATTAATCAGATAGCCAACAACATAAATAAAAAATTATATTAAGTAGAAGTTCAAAGCTTCTGTCGTGCGTAGTGTAAAACATATCTCATTTTTATAGGAAAATTTTTCTACCCTTTTGGGTTAAAATGCTATAAAAATTGATATGCGTACACAGGTGGGTTCGGCGCTTCTTTAATAAATGTTTATTTGTGTATACTAAAAGTATGATATTTTCGCACGCTTCCTAATACAAATACTGAAGATCTGAATATTTTAATGTTTAAAAGTTCCTTTCAACACTACAGTAAGTTTTAAAACATCGTAGAATTATATGCACAAGATGCTTTTTATACTAGAAATTCTTTAGATTCCAAATATTGAATAAAAGCAGCTTAATACTATGGAGTATGGCCAAGCAACTTTAATGTTAAAAGATCTACAGTCCTCATAAATTAAAAAATGATCTAATGCTGCCGAAAAAACATAAATCTTCGTGATATTATATGTACACGAAGACTCTTTTTCCGTATAAATCTCCCTTGCTTTGGTATCCTACACTTTTCGCCTTCATGTTCACTTTGCTCAAAAATACCTTAAAATACATTAAGTTTGTTATAAATAAACTTGAAAATAAAATGCGCTCAACAAATAAAATTCCATTACCAGGGTAGCTGGATATCCTTTACAAATATGTTTATGCACCTAGTTTTTAAATATATTAAAATTAAAATCAGTCGTGCTTAGACTTTATTGACATAAAATATAAAATTACAAATAAACTTTTCTAAAAACAATTTCTTAACCACAAATCTGGCCAGGTATTTTTAAAAGACAGTCCTAAAGAGTCCTTAAATCTACTTTATTGACAAAACCATTCAACTCGCCGCATTTTTTCTGCTTTCAATATTTGATTAAAAACATTTATAAATCCCAATTATTGGAAACTTCGTTGTTAATAAACAAAAAATCAATTCAATACCAACTGTTTCATTTTATTGTCCATTCCAGAATACTACATTATCTATTTACTTCGACTAATACAAAATTTTACTACTAGGATTGACATTCTGAAATCAATATACACTATTCTGTCACTAACTAGTATAACCAAATAATTGTGTTCACTTCTAAATTAATTCCTTATTACATAAATAACAATCAATACACATTTTAATTCATAAATGCACAATTAAACAATTTTAAACATAGAAACTCAGTCTATACTCACTCTCTAATTCCAATGTATCCAATAATACCAACTTTTGCTTTCAATAAGAAAACTCCCTTGCTTTATTCACATCACAAAGTTTAAATTTAATGGAGTATGATTCCCCGGGTCCTAACACCTTTGTCTTTAAACGGTTATCACGTCATTATATTCGCGTCGCGCGTTTGTGAAACTATTGATGCAGGCATATTACACTTATACATGACGATCACCGTTTAATTCGTTTTCGAAATGCCATAGCGTTTTTTTTTTGGAGCTTGTATACTATCAACCTCACTTTTAAACTAACATTATATCAAGCCCTCACATAAAAACTACCATTATATCAACCCCAACCCACTCTTTTCTATTCATGCGTAACCCACATTAATTGATTATTCATTCACCGTCGGATGCTATAACACCGATATTATTTTCCCACTCTACTTCTTATGTTCTCGGTCACGGAAATTTCTTTCTCATTGCACAGTCTCCGTACTGAGTTTATAAAATACAGCGCGAAAACTACTGTTATCATGTGATTTACTTAAGTTTACATTTGTATTTTTTGGACCATAACAAAATAAATGAATACATTGTAATGTATTGAATGAAAAGATTAAATAATCTGCAAATCAATCCCCATGTTTTAATTGGAGTTGTAAATCTCATTTATCAAACACTAAATTGCAAGGCTCGTTTTTACTTTCTCGTAAATGAAGTTGCCAAATTATTTATGAACTAAACACGTAAAGTGCGTCCTTAGGAGTGCTTACTTCACTGTTAGTGAATTGATAACGTAATTAATGAAACAAAACTTGCCCAATGTCATATCTAATTAATTTCAATATAATAAACAATTTAACGAATTTAATTGCTGTGCCGTTTTATGTTATTAATAAATAACAAACATGTACCGCGATCCGTACCAATTAGGTAAATAAATTGCTCCATGGCGTTATTAATATTGAATCATTATTCCCGGACTTCACAATACAACATTTCTCCATGATTACTGAAATACCATCATCTTTCTCCACAGGTATGTTAGTCGTCCCTTAACGTAAACTTTTATCCCTGTTCTTTACTAGATTTATGTGCGACACAGCAGCAAGTAAATACAAACTAAAAACCGACATGAATAAGGTGTACATTATATAAACACAGAAAAAAACAACCCAAATACCCGTGAACTTCCCTTACTCAGTATCTGAATCCTTACATTGTATCAAAGTATGTCCGTGGTTTTTCTTTGTTTTTGTTACTCTATAATATGAAATTTAATTTATTCAACTAAAATTTTTAAAAGTTCATATTTGAGATGCAGATTAAGGAGTTAACTATTTTTTACTTGATAATTTTGAATGCTTTCTGTACCTGCCAAGTAGCTGGTAGTTAAAAGCACCCCGGTATGCAAGAGGGCTCAATATGAGTAGGACTGTATGATAGGGAAAAAGAGTAAAATACAAGATCACACTCATCGTGTATTAATCTTAAGCTCACTGGATGGTTTCTTCAGTGCACATAAATAAGTTTATAACGTCAAGCACTAACACTCGCGTAAAGGCCAGGCCGACAAGGCAAGGAAATGAGGAATAATAGAAAAGAGGAATATATTAGAGTTTGACCGAGAGCGTCCATTTTTACTTACTTTGCAGTGTTCGCGTGCGCACACTCGAGGTAATCACGAACGAGAGTTTATACCCGACGTGGCAAATATGAAAGAGGCATACGGCGCATACATACCGCCCACCTAAATTTACGAAATTTTACACACGGAAAATATAGAGTGAATGTAGGGTTAGGCATTTCTTTCTAACTGTGGCTACGGTTTACCCGCCAGTGTTCGGGAATGCAAAAGTTTTCAGTAAATGAGGTGGTGTAGCTAACCAAGTTAAAACAACTTGTGAGTCAGAAAATAATTTTATACCTTGAATTGGATAGCAGAACTCATTTGAAGTTATAGAGTCGAGTAATTTTGCTAGTAAAAGAGCAGCTAAAAGCTCTAAGCGTGGAATCGTGAGGGTTTTTAGTGGAGCCACTTTACTTTTGACTTGCAGCCAGTTGCAAATAAGTGAATCTTCGGAGACAGCATACAAACATACACATGCCCCATAGCCTCTCTCGCTAGCGTAGGAAAATCCTAATAGTAAATAAGAAGCGTGTCCAAGCAGTTTTGAAACGGAAAACCTAATGACGAAAAAATGAGCGCAGATAAATCTGATGATTATTATAAACAACTACAGGTGTTGGTTGTAAAATATCTACAACTAATGTTGACTGTGCGAAAAGATATATTAAAAAAATATTAAATCGGCAAATATTCAAGTGCTGAGGGAACTTGGCAGCCACAGGCTGCTTACCCCCTCCCCCCTTCACAACCACTGAATGTCGGATGAAAGACAACAAACATAGAAACAAAGTAAATTGTTGAAAGCACATGTGTGGACCATAGCACAGTATGCCTATGAAATACGGGCAGTAGGAAAAGCAGACAGAAAAACGGTAGTAGCCTTTTGGAATGTTGTGCCTCAGATGTATGAGAATGATAGCCAGGAAAGACAAAGTTAATAACAAATAGGTTATAGAAATAGTAGAGGAACAAGGATATCTGTAGAAAAAAATAGGAGAAATAGAAGGGCGGAATACGTTCTAAGACATTTTTGGGGAATAATATGGGATATATTGCAAGCAGAGATAGGAAAAAGGAGGTAGATGTAGACCTAGATCAAATAGTGATACATGTTGACTGTGTCAATTTCAGGGAAATTTGCAGGTTAGTTCAGAATAGGAAACAATGATGGTACGCGTCTAACCAGCTCCAGGACTAAAGACCTAATGATGATGAAATATTCAAATTTGAAACCTGCAGGTCTACTACAGGCATTAACACAAAATTATCGAGTGCAATGCAATAGTTTCTGTTTTGCTTAGACATTATACAACTATTAATTCTGCGTTACCAAGTTTGAGCAAATCCGGTGGAACCGCGATCTGAAATTAAGGCCTTTTATTTGTGTTGGGAAAAAATATCGTGATTAGCATTGCAAATATCCGTGATTAAGTTTACAATGAACATGGGATGTGTGCTTCAGCATTTTTAATGTTTGCACGCTAGTTGCGTAGTCCATACGATATGCATCACAATTTACGCGCAGTAGTACAAAAGGAAAATTCAAATGCGGATGACGTCCTATTTATCACATTTAGCCTTGCCCTGTAGGAAGTCTGGGAAAATTGTGAATACTGTCAAGATATTGAAACTAAAACGGCAAATAAACGTAGGCGTGAAGCACTACCATTCAATGTGGATGACCTAACTTTAGTTGACTCATGTGTTACGTGATGCCGCAAGAGGTTAAACTCGAAGTTGGTACCTAAACGAGACGGTCTTTATGTGATTAATAGAGTGATCAGACCGGATTCATACGAAATTGCAAATGCTGGAGCTATTATACGAATAAACTACTAGAGAAATATCACGTAAGTCAACTAACTCCGTTCCATGGAGTAACAGATTCCTTAAGTCCAGTAAACCTCATACGTCAGAAAACCAAGAGAATAACGCAAGCGCCAACTCGCAGACAGTAAATGCCAGACCTAGCCCACTTAAAAGCGCGTCACCGCAGGCTGAGAGAAAGTAGCGTAACCAGCAGCGGATGCTTGTTGACAGTTCCAATATCAGTCCCCTCCACTCGAAGTAGCGGTGTTATGGACTAAGTTAACCGTAAGGATAGCACAGCGCCGCCCCGAAACAAAAATCGAACTACATCAGCTGAGATCAAGTGGAAGACCCCGAAACACTAACCTGTGTCATTTTTGCTATTAATTTAAAATACTAGTAAATGTTTTATCTTGGTTTATAATTACCAATAAATTGCCGTTTGTGCTTTCAATAAAATTGCTGAAACTGCGTTATTACTTTTGGAGTCCCTATAGCTAGACACCCCCAGCAACGTGTAAAATACCACCTCGTACAGGTCTTCAAATAACATAATCAGATTCACTGCGAATATTTTTTAAATCGGGGAAACTATCGCACACCAAAATCTTCAGTAAAGAAACCATCTAGTCCAGCAAGTATAACAAACTGAGCATGCTGTTAATTAATCAGTAGTTGATTTCCACTCTTCTATTTGTATTGTAACCGACCTGAAGGCTGGCCCAAACACCCTCTATAAACGGCACACTGGGCTCTAAGATCTCACATCTAGTGACAGTGGCTCGACGACTCCTATGTTGTGTTGTTATAATGTAACCCAAATTCACACTAAGAAGATGGCGTTAAGGCGGGAAAGTTTGAAATAAAACTACGGAATTTACGTAACTTGACTTTTAATCAAAACAATAAGTAATAAATAGGTCATTCGCATGAGAGCATAGAAAAATGATATTTAAAGCAAACAGTGCCGTACTCAACCTGGGCGATTAGGGAAAGAGCACGGCAGAAAAAACTCCAAACTGCCCTCACACTTTCAACTACATTTGGCACATCTCGACAAGGACGGGTAACGTACAAGTACCCAGGTCACCAACACTGAATTTAACGGAATGTCAACTGTTACCCAGACATACCACACATGACAACTGAAGAAACGTTAGTGTAAACCAGCTAGTTTTTTCTGGTAGGTAATGAGGTCGGATAACCAATACTATCCAGCAAAAGTTAAAAGAGGGGGAACACCAGGAAAGTAAAATCTGCCTTGTCTACCAATGTTCCTCCCCGCGCGGATATAAAATGTTAGTACTATTCAACAAGGCTCGATAACACGCGCCCACATACATGCATTAACAGTTTCCAGCCCGTGTTACAAAATATTTCACAAAGGCTAGTCGACTTCATATTATTTGCAAGAGTACAATTACAAGTACATTGACAAGACGATATGAATCGCTGGAATGAACTTAGGGTGCGATTGCACATAGTTAAAAAGGCGCTGGTTATTGAATAGACTATCTCCAACATAGTCATAAATGCAAACGCGAAAAGCACGAAATAGTCGGTCATACCAAGGGTTCAATTTAATTACATCACAACAATTAGCACAAACGTTAAATACTAGTTAATTATATAGGAACATCAGCTAGACAATAGAATAAACACACAACAACAATATAATTGCGTTTAAACCAAGATATGAGCGATGCAGTTGAATATGTAATATGCTGAAATAAAACAATTACACATTGAGAAATATCAAATGAATCACAAATATCAAACATTATAAAATATGTTGGCAGCAAATACATAGCCAAAATTCTATAGTATAAATACAAGCCCAGATTCAGGCGTTAAATGTTTATATAAATGCATGTTAGTTAAATATATTAAATTAGGTAAGCAAACGTTAAAAATTATTCATTATTATTTCATCGGTTAAAACGTACTTTCTTAAAAAATTAAACACATCGTGGCATTACAAGTTACAACCAAAAAAATATACACAACAACGTTGTGTTTAAGTCAATTACTAGCTTGAAAACTAAACAAATATAACATAGAAATATAATACTGTTCATATTCAAACTCGCCTAATAATTTGATTTACTATATTTAAGGAATGATGGTACTTTTTTATAAATTGCTTGTAAAATCACAGTAAGGGTACATTTACTATTGATCCTGCAATAGGCGCAATGCAATTGGAGTTACAACTCTGTATTAAATACTAAATAAACATTATTTCAAATAAATAAATATTAGTTTTCGGTCGATAAACCAAACAACACTCATTTATACATAAACATGTTAAATAAAATCGTAAATCCACCTGGAAAAACATATTACACCTGATAAGTAGAACAACTGGCAAATTCAAAGACAAAAGCAACAGGTAATCATAAAAATATTTCCTTCAATGGTTAAATAACTAACGGTTTTACAATAAGTACCAACACTACATTCAAAACAACGCTGGAATTACAAGATGTAATCAGATTACAGTAAATAACCATTACATTACAAACTTATAAAACATTACCCTTAACAAAAGCCGCCAAGTGAAGTTTTTCAACCTGCCATCTTAAAATCTCCAAACAAAAGTCGTTGTCGACTCAGATCGATCGTCGTTACACATGCCCCCCTTATAACATAAATTCTGACATAACGTAACGCGTTTAGAAACCTGCAAGTGGTTACTGAGCTATTCTAACAAACACCTTCAAATATCGAAATGTACACTAAAATATTTTCAATAATTATCAACCAATGAGAATAGACTTAAAAACACTACGGAACACTACATATTTTAGAACAAGTAGGTTTTAACTCAAAACTGGGAACGTAGTCCTTCATAGCTGTGCGTAGTCACAACGATCACTAACGAGCAAGTTAATTTTGATCGTCATTGCTTTTATGTCTCTCTTTTAAGTTATTATTATTAAACGTCATTGATGTCTTTTACTTAGGATTCATTCTATCATTTCAGATGTATTTCAAGATACTAAAAACCCTTCGGTGTCCCTTTAATCGCATCTACCATGGTTACGCCTAATTTTTAAGTGATATTAAAAGTATGTTTAACAATTGTAATAGATAATTTATTTTGCTTTATGCAGCGCCTTAAACTAATTTTAATATGGTGAGTATATCAAATATCATTATACCAAATTTTACACATATAGCAATAATTTCAAAACTCTACTTGAGCTTTATATTTCTTGAGATTAATTTTATCAACAAATGCACTTGGCAGACCAAATTTATTGATTCCACCGCAACTCAATACTAAAAGTATTTAAATAGGCACTATTTTATCATAAGAGTTAGTACATTTACTCTTGTTGGAATAAGAAATTCATAATAAATGACAAAAGTGAGTATTGACGAGGCCACTAAGACTATAAATAATTCACAGCCTATGACACAATTTGAATATATTATTCAACAACGAGCTCTATCTTTATTCCATAAATGGAAGAATCTGTAGCAGTATATTGATTGTACTCTCATATTAATTTAAGTCTCGCTAAACTACGGCGTGCTGCCATAACAAAATCAATAATTCCTAAATGTAAAGTCAGTTTGCGTTTTGTGTTAATAGTCTGTGGATTCAGCAAAACACAGCTATAAGCTTCAGCAATAACACCAATGGGTATTTGTGACAGGAATTTCGAATAATTGTTTTATATAGGTGACAGTAATCAAATACTTGGTTTTCATTAAATTAATTAGTAGCTGAATACTATATTGGTGTGTTAATCAAAAATAATTAGCAATTATGAGAACGTCCACTTAAAAACCGTTGTTAGAAGTAAAACAAACACTCTCAAAGAAAGTATATTTTTAATTAACTGTACAGTGGTACTCTTAATTTTTCCTTTATAATCCCAAAGCGTAGTCCGACTACTTCCTGCCTCGGTTGCCACTTTTTTGTGTGAGAGAAGGTCACAACCATGCATGAGGTCGTTTACAGTTGAACATGCTGCCATCATCCATATTCTCGTGGATTAGAGGAAAAGTTGTGAATATATAACGAACACACACAACAAAGTTACTATACAATACAGAAAACATGTCAACAATCAGCGTCTTTGTTGCCCTCATAAACACAAACTTCGTGAAAGAGTCGACAATAACTATCAAATACTGATTATTTCTTCTGGATTTCACAAACGGACCTAGGTGGTGTATATGCATAGTATCAAAGGGAATGGCGAACTTTTCGATTGGATGCAAATAACCAAATCGCTTCCCTCCTGTCTCCTTATTATAAAGACGAGGTAGGCAAGAACCAATAAATTTTTTTACATACCGTCTCATGCTTGAAAACAAATACAATTTACCGATAGCCAAAATTGTTTTGTCGACAGATAGTGGAAGTGAAGTAAGACTTGACGTCTGGTTTTCTTAGGCACAACCCACTTTTACTATCAGACCTTTTTGTATAACCGTCCGTCTTCTAAACTATATTCGCTATGAATTAGCTTCTCTTCTTGATCCGTTGGGTCCTTTCCCAACATTTCCAAAAGGTACTTGCATCGCTCGTCAATCAATTGGGCCTGTAGAACCCAGTCGTCATTACTGATGTTAACGTTTAATACGTTAGCAGCGTTTTCGATATGGATTATAGGGTTTCTGCTTAAAGTATCAACATGGGCCATTTTAGTCCCGGTCTGTACTCCACATCGAAGGTAATTTCTTGAATAGAAAGTCACCACCTTCCAAGTCTCGGAACCAGATCTCTTTTACAGAAAGTGGTACAAATGGCGTTCCAATCTGTTACAACCTTGAGTTGTATTCCTATTACATATATTCGAAAATACTTCAAGGAGGTTACTACGGCAATTCGTAGGAATGGTACCTTTGTTCTTCCTTAGTAATCTGCCTTGAATAATACATGACGGGCTTTAGACAACCATCGTGTTTTTGTAACAAAATGAGAGCAAGTCCACTCTGGGAAGCATCCGTATGGACTTCTGTTGGCAGTTTTTCATCGTAGATCGCTAAGAGGGGTTTAGAAACGAGTTCCTCCGTAAGGGCATCGAATGCTATGTAGAAAATTGTAAGGTCAGGTACTGGCGCCGCTAGGATTAGGGTAGAAGTGAAAGAGGCGCAGGATGTTGAAACTGCGTTACCTAGTTTAAGTTTAAAGTCAGTCTTGTATTGGTAGCCGATTAGTTCAGTTGGTATTTTAAATAAACCTTTAATGCGTATTTCTTTTATTAAAGAGCAACCCGTTTTTACATGCTATACGCTGATCCGATCCCCATCGGAACTCTGAATTCTTTTTGGTCAACATGGTTACAGGACATGCAATGGTTGCAAAGTTTTTAATGTATTTTCTAAAATAACTGGCCAATCCAAGGAATTGGCAGACATTATGAACACTAATCGGATATGGAAAGTTTCTATCAGCTTCTATTTTACGATATTCGGAAATTTTGTAACCCAGATACTCAATTTTTTCGGAAAGAAATTGACACTTGGACAATCTGAGGGTTAAACCAGCATTTTGGAGAGAAGTTAAAACAACTTTTAGAATTTTAAGCCCTGATTCGAAATCCATGGAAGGGAGTAATAAATCGTCCATGTAGGCAAGAACACTACCGTAACATAAGTTGCCTAAAAGTTTGTTTATAGTTCGTTGGAAGACCGCTGGTACATACACAGCCCAAACGGGACGCAAAGGTACTCGTAATGGCCATCAGGTGTGATAAAACCTGTTTGTTTATAGTTCGTTGGAAGACCGCTGGTACATGCACAGCCCAAACGGGACCAAAGGTACTCGTAATGGCCATCAGGTGTGATAAAACATGTTTACCGAGTCATCGACGGCAATTTGATGATAGCCGCTCACTAAATCGAGGCTCGTGAAAATAACGACAGTTTAACTTTTCAAGAAAATCGTCGTTATGCGGCAAGGGAAATCTGTCCTTTACAGTCTTGATTAAAATACTTGTATTCAGTTACTTTAACTGCAAGATTAGTTGAAAACTGAGGACAAGGCGTTTTGTCCTCAAAACACTGAACACATCTTACTAATGTTGGCTTAGTGCTCACTTCAACTGCCTCCTGCGACACGTTTGTAACGACGACGTAACCGTCTTCGCTTTGAGTGCTGCATTCTCCAACATAGTACTCCTTTCCTGGAACTGGCCTTAAGCTACCGGGCACATAAACTTCACCGCTGAGAGCATTGTGTGATGTTACGGCAACAAACACTAATGATTGTGGCGGAATAACAACAGCCTCTTTTGTCCACAAGGGTATTTTTCTAGGTTCTAAATGTAAAACTTCATCAAAGTTATCATGTGTAGTCAGAATTCTTATCCTCTTATTTGCTACTATTAAAATCACTTCGGGCAAGTTAAAAAGGGTTGTCCAATTATAATTGGTATGTCTTGAACCGTATTCGGAACGACAAAAGCTTTTACGTTAGCACTTGCACGATGTACGACCACAGTATAATTTGTCACGCCGATTACGGGAACATTTGAAGCACCATAATCTCTTAAAACTACTGCTCTCGACTTTATTTGCAGGTCAAATTTTTTCGCGGTTTCTTCCTTAATTAAAATAGCTTCGCATCCCGTGTCAACATATGCACGAGATGGCTTCCCATTTACAGAGCAATTGACATAATATGCTTTTTTTGAGTGTTTGCCTTCAGATTCAACAAACTGTACCTTTAATTGTTTTAGGCGGCATTCCTGGTTTGAATGACCCAATCTTATGCCCCTTAAACATTCTAATTTTGGTTTTGGGCAAGAATTGGCAAAATGTCCTCTTTGTCTACATTGTAGCATTTTTGTTCGTTTTTAGGATTACCCCTTGATTTCTTTATCAGCGAGCTATCTCAATCGCAACCACTAAAAAGGTGAGGACGTCTACGTGACGCATTTGGATCCGAATATTTTATTGGAGCCGTTTCAGATATTAGTGACGACAAATACTCTGCATACAGTGCGTCCGGTGTTTCAGATCTTCCTGCTCGCGCACCAACTTGTATAGTGGAATCGCTTATTCCATCGACAAGGCAAGACACGGCGTTTTTTGGTTTTATTTCGCAAGCGTTTATAAGCTCCATTTTTCCAAAGTAATATTCATCCCAAGTTTTTGCTGGGAGCTTGCGTCCATCAACAACTTTTCTCAAAACACCGGCGAAATCTTGATGTTCGGGAAAGGATTTTAGTAACAGAGTTTCCTAGCCTGCCCAATCAATGTCATATGACGTGATGTTATCAAACCACTTACTTAATCTATTT
The DNA here is from genome assembly GCA_036346225.1 of Platerodrilus igneus. Classification (NCBI taxonomy): domain Eukaryota; kingdom Metazoa; phylum Arthropoda; class Insecta; order Coleoptera; family Lycidae; genus Platerodrilus; species Platerodrilus igneus. The sequence goes on from JARFIW010001146.1 coordinate 756,520, forward strand.
TGCATTTAAAAATCATGGTATATTCGTCTCAAAAATTTAGTTTACCCAACTGTTCTATCTTTTCGATCCATTTGTAATAACTCAGGTTGTGATTTCCTGGTCTAAACTCCGGAATAGGGTCTGGTCTAACAAAAACTTTTCTGGGCTCCAATTTTATAACTGCACTGTGTTCTATAAGACGTTCTACAAGTTTTTCCAATCGATCCACGTTACCCGATTGACTAAATTGTGATGGAGGTGGTGCATAACTCCTTGCGCTAGTTTCCGTTAACGTAGAATCGATCACACCGACCGTACGCGTTCGTCGCTACGTTGTAGCTTCCGCCTGCCATGATATGAACTTCCGCTGGAGCTTCTTGAATACGATCTCGAGCGTCCTTTGCTCGAACTTTTTAATAGGAATCTTGATCGTGCACAACACCTAGGAACAAATAAGTACACGCACTTTATCAGTTAAGAAATAATCATATAATTTTATTATTCTTTCTAAATTATTGAGTACTCTATACATACATATACGCTCGGCAACGTATGTTAAACAATTATAATTAATTAATAGTAACATAATTCACTAGAACAGTAATCTAATTTATACGTTAATCAGAGAAACTGTATAAAAAAAGTAGGCGATGCATATTCCCAGATAGCGGATAATTTATTTACGTCGCAACCAAATTAACTTAAACCAAGAGTCACTACTCACTACTAGTTCTATGCTAAATGCAAAATAACAACGCTTTGTTACAGCTTAATTTTTACGTTAATTAAGCAGTTTAACGGATTATTTGCTTTCTAGTTGACATTACTAGTATATAAAGGTACTCACGATAGAGAATTTATTATCCTTATTATTGCGCAGCAAAAATACAAACATAACTCTCACATCTCACAAAATACTGTCACAGAACGAAAACAGAAAAAAATTAAATTTTGCATAATTAATACAATCAAGGGGTCTATCCCGCCGCTGCACTGAGAACTTCCACTTAAAAACCCGTTGTAAGAAAGTGTATTTTCAACTAACTGTACAGTGGTGCTCTTAATTTATCCTATATCATCCCAGAGGGTAGTGCGTCTGTTACCTGCCTCGGTTGTCAACCTTTTTGTGTGAGAGAAGGTCACAGACGTGCATGAGGTCGTTTACAATTAGTTAAATGTAGAAGAAAAAGAAAATTATTTGATCAGGTATAACCAGGAGCGCGTAGTACATATACAGATATACGCTAGTTAGTCAAAAAAATTCTCATAATTTCGTTGTAACTCTTTGTTACCAAAATATTTGGTGCGCGTTTACTTACTGGTCTTTAAATTAGACTACTTCAAAACACACAAGTTTTCCACCGCTCCTATTATTGCTGAAACCAACGATGAAACTCCTGCTGTCGTATTTTCCAAAAATCAGCCGTCGCGTTGTTTTGATGTCTTCTACAGTGTGAAACCGGTTACCTTTGGATTTGGTGAAAGAGCCCGAAATCAGATGATGTTAAATGCAGTGAGTAGGGAGGCTAGTGGATGGGTGGATTGTTAAGTTCTGCGAGCCATCTTAGCACAACAATAGATGTGTGAAAGGGAGCATTGGTGTAATGTAGTGACGATCCTCCTGCCAATTTAGAGGGGCCGTTTCTTCAGATTGTCGCCCGCAATCTTTTAAAACTAGGACGTAGATAGGACTGTGAACTGTTTTTAATGCTAACAAAGTCTCTGAAGCAGATTTCTCCAATCTGCACATGAACTTTATGTTCATACTTTACTCAAACATCGACATCGTAGCATCTGATCACCACACACTCCTACAATCAGCTAAACTGCTGTAACACTGTCAAACCGCATGTAACAAAATTAATTAATTATACGAAGTTTCAGGAACAGTCTCACTGACCATTGTAGTATTTATATTTATTAGGCCCAAATTACATACTTATGATATCGTCTAATCGAATCAAATATTTACCACAAAAGCCTATCCGAATTAAAAAAAGACCCCGAAGCCGTAGACAATTATACATTCTTTAAATCCTTTCAATAGCTTATATATTTAATAACGAATACATAAACAGCTTTTCATATCCACTGCATAGAAAGTAACGTATGAACTCCCCGCGTGGGTGCTGGGATTAGATAATAGCCTCAGAGTACGGTCATCCGGTCGTAATAGGCGGCTAAAACATCACACACACACACACACACACACACACACACACACACTCCATATACATACACATACACATTTACATTCACATGCACATATATGTAGGTACACATATACACATTCACGTACACCTACACATACAAATTACACATACAGTTTTACAATCAAACGCAGCAGCCTAGGACAGTATTAGAATAGTCCTAGGAAACCCTCTGTTTGTGGTAGGAGACGACTAATTAGGGCATTTATCCTATTCCTCAATCTACAAATCTTATCTCAAACCCTACCATTACGTAGTAGTCTCTCTGCACAGATTTTTAGACCTGCGTGTTCGTGTTGTGCGTAGAGACCCGTGCGGAAGGCGAAGGGTTCCTAGAGATTGAATTCTCAACGGGCAGGGTGTAATCCACAATGACAGGAACACTACACTATTGTCTAAATTTCTTTCTAACGTAAGGTAGGAGCTAGCTCAATCAGGTGTGCTGCCGGGGTTGTAGATGAACAGACGGTGGGGTTGTCTATTTGGACAATCATTTTTCGCCCTTGCAAGTTTGCATTAGAGCGCTATGTCTCCTTAGTATCTCTGGCGGCAATCTCTCGTCCACTTATCAGACTCCGTGGTGACTGGGGGGTTTTAAAAAGACGGAGCTGTTAAGCGAACGCGGTTAGAAAAATTGATCGACAAATCAGATTTTTAATCGTTGAACACATATGTAAACACACACTTCAACACCAGAGATGGGAGCGAGCCATTGTGAATATAAGTCCACATAGGATATGGATAATGAACCAAGCCAATTCGGACAATTTTTCGAATAGCACGAGCCTATCAGAGTTAATCGTATATGCCAATAAAACCAAGGATGAAATCGTGTCAATATCATTGAAAGCTGCACTCAAATCCATTTCCCAAACATCTGAAATACCTGTTCCATTATAGTCAGAAGGTGTAGCTACAGATATTCGCGCTAGAACTCTAGAAGAAAGCATTTAATTTTAAATTTTAAATTTGATTTTAAACCTATAGCAATGAAATGAAATATGGGGTCCAGTTTAGATTTATAATAAATTTTTAAGGTTTTTTTTTATAATTACAATATATTTACAATAAACGAAAAAGGCTTTACATCAATTAATTCCTTAATATTTTGATTTTACACAAGAGCATATTTAAACACCCAATAAAGATATATAAGCGTTTCTTTCAAATTTCATAACGAAATATAGAACAATCACCAATTCTATCTACCACGGAGTTGGAAAGTTTGCAAGTTTTCTTATGAAATGTTCACATATAAAAACAAAGGAATACGTTTACCTTAATGAGCCCATCACCGAAGTTAGACGTATATCTTATCTAAGTATGTTCTTTAAGACGCAGCACTAAATGACTTCGGGCAACTTACGATTAACAGATGTTGACCATCAGCAAATATTGCTTGTTACCATTACCAATTTAATAAAACTTCATTTTTGCATTATAACGCTGCATCCCTATAAATAAATTATTATTATACAGATTGACTAACCAAACAATATTTTATGCACAACGTGCGACGATATCTATCAAACTTAAAAAGGCCAACCATACTTCAATCATCAATAATCAGAAATCAATCTTCAAATTATTGGGAACGTCTATCGTGTTTGACCGGAACGTAAAAACTAATTGTAGTCCGACGACTCCGGACCACCCGACGAACCTGCCATCAGACTACAGCAATAACTTACAATCTCCTTTTGCGCACGCGCTATCTGTTGCATGACCAGAAGAACTTATACATCAATAAGCACGCATTAAGCTCGAATATAATTTCTAAAGGAAAGTTTACAAAAATTTGAAGGCACGCAACATTACGATAATTCACTTTCTCAAACAAATATTTAGGCATTCGTAATTGGCTTATAAAGGAAAGGGGACATTGCATATTATACATATTTAAGCATCTTGCTAGAATTGAAAAACTGAAATGCTACACTGCCTCTTTCTAAAAGAAAAAATTTTGGTAGTTCAATATATGAAACCGAAAAATTCTTCACGCCTATTATTCTAATTGATTACTTTAGAATGAAACGTTGAAATAAACTAATAAATAAAAGCGTATTGAAAAACTGATCGAATATTTCAATGAGTGCAAAAGTATCTTCGTGTAGGACACGCCTTAAAGAAATTCACATTCGGGAGACATAAATAGAAAGCTATTCAATCAGTAGGGGTCAATATTGGGGAAGTCTGACACTCATAAATCACCCAGAAAGAATTAAAAAAAAGAATATTATTTTTCATGAAACATGCATGATACTAACCTACCTAAGTATACACACTACCTTATGCATTAAGTTTAGACTACATTTTCGTAATCTAATTATGCTGAAGCTACTCTTAAAAATTCACTCAACTTCAATCATAATCAACGATACTACGGAAAGAAATTTTCGGATTAATAGGCTTCTCAAAACACAACGAAAACTATAGGTCATTAACAAATCCACCATGCAGGCATCATTACCCAAACAAGCCTCACTAAGCTTCACTCTTCATTATACCAATACACGCAACTTCTTTCTAAACACCATCATAACTCACTCACTTTGCGAATCAGTGGCCTAAAATATCTCACCACGCAAATACTTCTCGCTTGCTAAAATCTACTCTCTTAGAAATTACAAAGAAAAACTCTGCACTATCTCCAAAAGAACTATTCGTTCCACTTTAATCGATCTAAGTCCAAAACTTACCTTAAGCATAAATACAAATGCAAACAATTTCTGCTTACCATTACCTATAATAACAAAAAGAAACAATTCACTCGTGAGCCAAACAACCTAAGATAAGCTCACCAGAAAGAATATTGCTTCAAAACAACAACGAAAGAATAATAATTTTTTTTTCGCCAAAATCAAAACACAAGATGCAGGAAAATCATTAGTTATGCCAACACGCATGCTACGCAAAGAAACACCCTAAGACAAGAATGAACTTTGCATGCAAACTACCTCTCAAGTATCAAGTAACCGCACATTAAGTTCCAAAAAATTATAGCGGTGGAGACTATTCTATCCCACTAACTATAATGATGTAATTATTAATCACTCATGAGAAACATTATCTAGATCAAGGGCTGAAAAAGGTTTCAATTATTAATATGCAATTTACCTGTTTTAGATCCATTTAAATAAATACAAAATGCCCTGCAACGCATAAAGTTGCTAGAGTGACCGACTCCACTACGAACCTTGCCTAAACTAACTCACAAAAAAAACAGCATTTCAACCTAGAGGATGATGTAAATAGCTAGGGTGGAAAATTTACCACAAGTCTCGCCTAGACCAACGTACTGCCGTGCGACCAACTATCCACGAGTCTAGTCTAGACTAGACTAGGGGACTTCTAGAACGACCAACTCACAAAGACGAGTTTCGCCTAGGCTAAAATGCAAATACGCTGCGTTGCAATATCGGCAAAAAAAATTGGACCAGGAAAACAAAACATGCCTGTGGGACAAAACCAAGCCTCAAATATTTTAACGATAGTAAAACAAAATATACTAGTGTAACAAATTGTGCTAGCGAAACAAATGGAGCCTCATATTTTACCGAAAATTCAACATTAAACTCAGACAAATTAATTGATCGATCAGACTTTTCAACTTCTTTCGCCACCAAGTGGCCTAAAATTTTCCTTTATTCAGAATCGGCCTATTACTGAACACGCATTTTCAATTCATAGTCAAATTTCTCTTTGAGTAAATAAACGACATAGTACGCATCTGTCATCTTTAGAAATTAATGACAATGAAAAAAAATTAAAAATATCTTCACCTAAGAAGAAAATTATTCAAGTACTAATAGAAAAATAGCACTAAAATTTATGATTCTATAAAAAAAATGTGAACGATATATCAACCGAATATACAAGAGCTCAAAGTTGCGAATACATATACACAAATAACCGAATAAACCAAATGATTCAGATTTAACCAAAGCAACTTATTAAAAATTGCACTTCATTATTTATTTAACAAGACCACTCAACAACCATGTAATAAAAAATGTGGCGTCATGAATCATTCGGTTTCAACGAAAAGAATCAGTGCCAACGCGTTGCTGCGCTAAAGTGTTAGCTAGGACTACAAATAAAAATTACCTACACGCTGGGGAGACATAGAAAAAAACAGGCCCCACGTTGTGAGCCAAATGTAAAAAAATACTTACAAGATAAACCCTAAATGATAAAATGCAGAAACCTTTAGGTTATGCTGAACTTCAGAAAAAATAAATATCTCAGTTAAATGTGAAACATAAAAATTCACACAAGAAAAATCAATAACTGAGGTAACTGTTTGTGCACCATAAAATATATAGAACAATATAATGTCCAAATAATAGTTCATATTGGAAGCGTTCACAAATGAACTTACTTTCTTGTGAGGAATACTTATGGGTCTAGTTGAAATTTTAAAAAAACGTTAACAGAATTTTAAGAAATTCAGAATGTACTTGAATGTCCTTCTCTAATTCTGGACTACACCATTTTTGTTTGCCCGGAACCTAAAAAACTAACTGCAATTCGGCGACTCCAGGCCATCCTGATTGAAACCATTTTGATGAGTTATTATCACAGCAATATTATAAGCAAAAATCAATGAACGAACCTGTTCATCCAACTACAACAATCTACAATTTCCTTTTGCGCACGCGTTATCTGCTCTATGACCAGAACAACTTATACACCAATAAGCATGTTTTAACCTCGAATGTAATTTCTAAAAAAGCGTTTGAAAAAATTAGAGGAACATCTACATTAACGACAATTCAACTTTCAAACAAATATTTAGGCATTCGTGATTGGTTTATAAAGAAAGAAGGACATTACATATAATACGTATTCAAGAGTCTTGCTAATAAATAGCATTGGGAAACTGAAATGCTATAGCTTGTTGGTAATATGTAATGAAGAAGCCGATGACCGGTTTAGCTTTTTTTGTTGACGCCAATAAGGTTATAAATCATATTATTAATTCAAATTTAATTACAAAGGTAGCATTTTCATAGAAGGTCAATTGCAGATTTGTTTTGAATTTGGCTAAATAGCGTTTGGGAGGTATCCATTTTGTAATTCAAAAATTTTAGTTCTGTTACACCTTAGTATCATAGATTTGACAGAATAATTAAAATCCTTTAAGCTCCACTAAACATACTATTAACTGAAGCGTATGATTCAACTACTCTTATCGATTGAACCCCAACAGGAACATCCTATTTTATTCCAATATGTTCGTTTACTTTCAAAGACTGTTTAAACGAAGCTTAGCCATTCAAGTCTCGTAATAGTATCCCGAATTTCTAATTTGATCTTCTTTTAGGATTTCATTTCCATTTACTTTGCATCATCCGGCAATGTTATGTCCACATGCTAAAAGCATTCCTAAACGAACCTATTCAATTGTATACCAAAAATTTCATTACGGGTCCTAAATAAAGATTAATTTCTGTCACTAACGTTCACTATATGCCTTTCCATTGTATGTCATTGGGAATCTTCATTGTTTTCAACAAAATGAAAGCTTAAAATTTTCAAACACTCGTTGGATTTTAATTAACGGCCGAAACGTTTAAAAGTTAATTTGAAAAATATTCTTTTATGTACAAGGGTATAGCAACGCCGATGTAAATTTTATTACCTTTGTAAGTACTTTTGTACATAATAACAACGTATTAAAATTGTTCAGGACCAGTTTGGGATACCGTACGATAGAAATTTTTATCGTCGAAACAAATGTTTTATATCTGAAAATAGGTAATAAATTCTTGGTGAGATATTTTACGGTTTATCTACAATTTATAATGGCTTGTCGAATATACAGTATAAAAATGCTATATATGCAAATAGTTTACAGAGCAACTAAAATTGTTTTCAATCCCATCATAATCGTACATAACTGATATATCTCGAAATCAATATACACTACTCCATAGATTAATACTACATAGAAAAATAACGGATTTGTAAATTAGTTTGAAAGATGCACGATCATACGTAAAAAATGCGTATTCTGGTTATAAGTGCCCAAAGTAAAAACACGAAATAAACTAAGGAGCCTAAGGCGCCTTTTAAAAAAAAATAGATTTATTTAAAGACCTATGATTAATCAGGTTGTTGCATATAGACTGTATTTATTGTGATAAACACTTTCAAGTTTACTTAAACTATGTAACTCTAGTGCGTAAGTTAATGAAACATTATGTAGTAAAAAAGAATTTATAGAATTTTGTTAATGAAGTAAGCTATTATAGCAAGAAAGCAGCCTCATAAATTTAGAAGCATTAGTAGTTTACATTTAATAACGTTGTTACTCCAATATAGTTAGTATTAAATTAAGATTAAAAAAAAATCAACAGTAAAGCACCTAGTACATTATATACAGTCAATAATAAAGATCAGCACTTTATACTTTCGTATTATATTTGGAAAATTACAGAGGCACTCGAAAAATAACTCAGTATATTCAAATTATTTGTACAAATTCACACTTGTCCAAGATATTCAACTATGTGAGGTACACCTCAGTAACCGTATACACATAAATTACAGCCATAGATATGTGTTGGGAACTCTAACAAATGCCGCAAATTCGGTATTAAATATAAAAGCGTGGGAATAAAATAACCGTGCACGCAAACAGATCGACGTTAAATTCGTCGTGAGAACGATACATGCCCCAAATACCCAAAGTTGTTGAAACCTATAAATCCCCCAGATAATAATCTGAGGGTCAGTTCGGATCAAGTTGTAAGGCACCAGGGAGTACCCTCTAAAAACTTGATCACGGTAAAAGATGTAACGTGCTAATTTTCATATAGTTAAGTTTCTCCTATTTTATACTTATTATTAGATTTATTGGTACTTGTCACGCCATCTCTTGACTTACCTTCACTTCACGATTTACCTTGTAGCTGTGTTACAGTCGTTTTACTTGTGGTTTATTGGTTTTTGGTATTTATCCAACGCTCACAATTCAATTCTGATCTAAAGTTGATAACGTTTATGTAGGCATTTGTTTTTGATTCATTGCATGGTAAACTCGTTCTGCTAATTTTACATCTTTTCAATGGGTTCTGTCGAGTTTACTTACTACTAATTAATTCTTTACTAAGAGGCGACTTCGTTATATACGCATTACGCGCATGATTTTTTATCGTCGCTGGTATGTATAGTATTGCTATAATGACTTAATCCTAAACGATATTGGTTTCAGTCTTTAAGATCCTACTTTATGCTTTCTACCTTACATTTTACTTTTTATTTTTGTTCCTCACATATCTCGAAATTGATGGTATTTATTCCACCAGCTGTTCGATTGATCATGGTGGATGTCAGATGAATAGATTACTTAGAAGTTCCACATCTGGTAACGCTTGGAGTTTCTCACGTAAATATTGAAGAATAACCACAAATTAACCAACGTGACCTTCATTAAAATTCCTGTGTGTTGGCTGCTTGTTTATTTCATGTTACTAACCTACTAAACCCTTTTAGTTGTAAGGTGTACATGAAATTTAACTGGTACTTGAGCTATGCTGTAAGAGATAATTATATTGTGTAAACCCACAATTAACAGTCCCGTCAGGACATTTGTTGCAGAGTTGATTTAACAGTCAATTATTTGTAGCATTGATTCAGACATCTGTAACGCGTGAATTTAACACTAGTAATATAAGAGATGTGCGTGAGGGGCCTCTACGATTAATTTTAATATATAGAGTAATTTTGATGTTTAAAAAAGGGTGCATTACCCTATTTTATTTTATCTTGAGCATTTTAATCCTTAAGCTAAATTAATTCATTTTATATCAACTATTTATTGGTCAGTACCACATTATATACCAAAGAATTTTGATTTCTGGTGTTCATTTATTTTAATTACTAATATTTTCTTTCAGCTAGCGTTGTCCTTCGATGACCACTATTTTTCTATCTTCTGTGTTTTCTTACCCCGCAGTGGTATGATTAGGTACCTACATGTCGCAGTGGGATCGCGACGTTGAATCTTGTATCTACGGCGTCCCTGACGCCTTCCGAGTTTCTATTCCTTCCTTGAGGTTGGCCAATCTCACCTGGTCTCCTCCCCGAGTGGTTATCTACCCATCCCACTCTACGCAAGCAGTTAAGTCGTATAGCTGGGCACATACTTTTCTATCTACCGGCTTAATACTCGACCCATTGCAATTTTTATCCTTACCCATATATTCTTTCCTTTCAATTATTCTACTCATCTATCTCAACCCCCTTTTTTCTTTCGTACGGTACTTTTGGGAACGTCCTCCCCAAATGACCGTTACATAAGACGACGGGTGAAAAACAGGTACGTTATCTTACGGGATAGTATTCAAATTTCGAGATTATCAATGACTGAACGAAATTAACGCGGGCATTAGATGCCGGTTTCTTAGGGAAAATGACCCGTATTAAATTGTGCACTTATTTTGAATAGCGCATCAATATACATTGTAGTTGTTCTTTATCATACTCACTTTCACTAACGATTCTCTAAAAAGTAACCAAAATTACACCAATATAAATTTGCAAGTGTCCTAAATTTACACAAATCCTATTAAACTATTTTTAGCAATATCAAAGCACCACATGTTGCTTCTCCAATTTAAAATAAGGCAATGAATTCAGTACTGCCAGGTTTGCATTCCGTACGTTTGACGTTAACACTGCATGATGGAAATGAGTTTTAAAGAAGTACCATTTTTGAAAAATCGGTAATAAATGGACCTAACAGCTAAGAACCCAAATGTTGTATAACTACGCAACTTTCTGAAACTTACGGTCCGGCAGTCATAATAAATAGGTACTTTCTGCAAATTTAGTATACTTTAATTAGGTATACATCACATTTACTTCAGCGTCTAGTTACACAAATACACAAAATTGCCCCGTTTAACTCACGTAGTTGAACTATAATTATTTTTTTATGGTGCCGCTACTACAAAGCACTAATTGATAGAGACATATAGCCATTCCCTACTATGCAACACCCCACAAGCATCTAAAGCAACAACAGTGACCTTTTCATAAAAAGTTGTTGCAAGATACACAAATCAAACTGCAGCTCAAATCCCACGGGTCTACAATTTGAGCCGCAAGGGTCCTTCTCGTTGTTTTATTGGTATGTAGCCTAAACTAGAGTCGGACACTAGCCTTGTAGTCTAATTTTACCTAAAAACTACAAATTTGAGTGCATGCGCACTCTCAAACTTGCACGTGCGCGATTGCACAAAGCATGCACTGTAAGCATACACTCGAGCATCATTACGCTATTTATTATGCTAAAATATTTATGGATCGAAGCATGAGACTCAATAGCGTTGTTTTAATGTTCATACCAAGTATATGTCGAAATAGACTTACCATGCCACCACAGAGTATGGAATGAATCCAACAAACTTACCCGTTGCAGGAAAACGTTATATGATCAAATAATGTTTAGTAGTACACCCGATGTTCTGTGAGGCCTACCTCAAGACCTCAATTAGCCAATATTCTCGACAATTGAATATAATGACACAACTACAACCCAAGTACTCTAGACTTTATGTAAAATAACCTTCCACAAATAAACTAATTATATGTAACAATCTTTATTATAATATATTCCCATATGTAATGTTTATACAGTTAATCGAATAATATAGCAGGAATTATTAATATGATTTATATACTCGTGATACAAATTTAAAATGAACACCCTTTCGTTTCACTTTAAGCAATTGCTCGAAGCCTACAAATTTCTTATTATTAGCTCAATTACAAATCAATTCATTCCCTTTAATAAAAAATTGATAAGGATATCCACACGGATATAAATATAATAAATTAATATTCCCCTGACTCGAAATTTAATTTTACACGTGAAATGTAATTTACAGATTAGAGATCCCCAAATTAAAATATTAATTCTAATCATACTTATCTAAATACTATACTTGTCGATTGAAACTCCTGACCGCATGTCAACGGTCGTCTTAGAACATCTCTGCAACCAGAGTTTAAAACCTTGAAACTCTATTGAAAAATACTTTCGTCTTGAACTCAATAACCAAGACAAAACAAAGTACACATACAAACACGCGAACTCTAATTTCAAATCACGAAGCGTCCTAGTGTGAGGGGTAGAACAAAAATCTAAAATATTAATTTTTCAATTTTGTAATTTACTTTACTGTAAACTTACCCTGGAAACCAGGATGAAACAAATATTTAATTATCGGTAGAGAATGCCAACAACCATGTGCTATTAAAGAGATAAGGTTATATATAAAATCCAGCTTGACTGTTTTGAAAAATCTGCTATCTATTATCCATTTGTCGATCGTTCACATATTTATAAAGAATATTATCGGCGTCGACTTTCCATTTACCATTAACGTAGGCAATTTTTTCTTACATGCTCACGCTTTCTTATGTACCAAGGACATTTTCTCCAAATATTTCAATTTATATTATCAATAAAGCCTAGTGGTGCTCTTGATAAACAATCGGGTACCAGATGATTTTTACCGAGTCTGTGTACTACTTTGAAATTGTATCGTTGGAGACGAAGTGCCCATCGTCCAAGACGCCCTTGTAGATTTTAAAGATTGGTTATCCAAACAAGGCTGCTATGATCTGCTACTAAAGTAATTTCTGCTAATTCTAAATAGCATCGAGGTTTCTCAATTGCTCAAATTACACATAGTACTTCCTTCTCAGTTACTAAACGTCTAAGTTGTTTTTATTTAATGTTCGTGATAAATAACAAATCACATGGATTTTACCCCCAGATTCTTGTGTAAGAACTGCTCCTAGCCCGTAACTGCTTACGTCATAATGCAATATATATATATATATATATATATATATATATATATATATATTGCTATGCTCCCTAAATTATTCGCGCCCCATCATTTGGTAGACATATAAATATCGCTATGTATTAACTGGATTTATCAATCTCGGACGCTGGGCTGTCATATAAATATTGCTATGAACTCCCTCCAGGAACTTAACTGGATTTTATCTTGAACCAACCTTGTATCGACCAATAACAAAATTTGATGTGATACCGCCTTGCTCGTTATCAATGGCGTATTCAACTTATAGCTTCTCCTTTATTGTTTAAATTATCAAATCACACTCCCATTAACTTTATCTTTTGACCTCGACCAGCATTTATTTAGAATTATAAAATAAAGTTAATTCAATTCCATATAATGAAAACAAATATTATGTACAGGTTTTCGAAAATTATTAAAATACACGTTTCAATTAATTAATGTTGTAAATCTCATTTATCAAAAATCATATACTTTTTAATCAAATCTAAAGTCTCCAAAAAACCTATTGTTTTTATAAAAAAAAGAAGTGCGGAACGTTCAAAACCTTTTTATCATATAACGCCCTTTATACGTATGCAAGTTATCTGCTTTGTTGACTTCGTCACATTCATTTACATTAAGCAAATTCAATATTCAAATAAAAAAATAGAAAAATAATGTCTTATAACTAAAAATCTAACCTGGTCTATTTTCTTTGCTATTTCCTTCTCGCACTTGACGCATCCATTATCAGCTAATATTTTCTATGCATTCTACCATCCATTTGGATAAAATTTATTTTTCTCCAATTCAGGATTATTACATGCCCATTCCAAATATTGTCTATCCACACGCTTGAACCATTGCATTTAAATTATTGCCATCACCTTCTGGACTACCATTATTAAACTTATACTTATGCACCCCAATTTATTGTCATCTCATTCAGACTTATTACTTCTTATCAATTTCTCCAAACTTAGAATTGGATTATCATCCTCTTCAAACTCGAACTTGTATTATTATTCTTTTCCCCAAACTTGGATTTCTTATTATTCTCCCCGGACTCGGAGCCCTATCATTATTGTGTTTTAGTTTAAAATAAATTTCCCAAAATCTACTTACGTTTAATCGGCAATCATAATTTTCATCTTAGTCGCACTTATACAATTTTCACTTTAAATTATTGTTACGTATCACACTTTGTTTCAGAGTGGCGCACCTCGGCCTTTGTTTAGTTGAAAACTGAGTTCGTTATCACTGTCCCTGTTAATATATCATTGATCTCCTACTCCGTCAGTGGGTATGGTCTACAAGCTCGTCGCTAATTTTAACCAATCCAATTTTTGCATTTAAAGTAGTTTCTGATGTAACATTATTTGCTTTCAAATAATTGTGGCCTGCTCGCAGGTGCCTTGTTATCAAACATGCAGTGTTTTGACGAATCTAATCGCTTTTCCATGTTGTACAAAAACAACTGATGCAATTCGACTTTTAATTTTCATATCTGCCTGTTATTTACGCAATTTTTAATCACCTTTCTTTATCAGAATTATTAACTACTTGTACGCATTTACCTTATGCTTCTCGAAGCTCTATTTCTTATCTCCGTATTAACCTAATTGTTTGGAACTCTTTTGAATGCTTGTTTAATTACACTTTATTATGTTTACTTATAAATACGCGTGCTTCCACTGAAAATATCATTATTTGCATTGCCTAAATTAACTAAAACCCTATCTACAGGGTGTTAAATATTTACAATTTACTTAATGCATGTTTTCCTTATTCCTACGCTAACTATGCGTCTTCCAGTGTCTATTTGCGTCGCTTAAAACTATTTATACTTTATATACAGGGTGGTGACTGCTTACTATTTACAAACTATCTCCATTTCTCAATTTTCTATTACATAACTGCAGTTTTCTGCTTCCTATTATAATTTCTAATTCCTAAACGACTTTTACTATAAAGTACGCCATTAAACAACCCCTTATCACAGCATAATATATATATATATATATATATATATATAATTTTTCAAAGTTACGTTATCAAATGCTACTTGACATTTAATGGTCCATTTAAATTTTGCATTTTTCTTCGTTAAGGTTGTTAGTGGTATTATTATAAATGGTAAATCGGGTATAAAACGACGATAATAAGATACCATTCCTAAAAGCGATCGAGCCTGTTTAAGGGTTTCCGGTGCTGCCATTTGTACAATAGCACTACTTTTTCTGGGTCAACTGATAAACCAGCTCTGGTTATCACATATCCTACAAATTTTAATTCGCTTCTGCAAAAATAATATGTTTATCTATTTAGAATTAGGTTTATCTGTGTGAGTCTGTGAAAAACTTCTTTTAAGATTTTTACATTGTGTAGGAAAATCTGATGTTACTATCACTAAATAATCCAAATATTTAAATACAAATGGTTCTAGTTCTGAACGAAATACTTTATCGATCAATGACTGAAATGACGCGGGTGCATTGGTAAAACCAAATGCGGGTCTGTTGAACTGGAAATGTCCACAACCTGGAATTAAAAATACAGTATAATTTTTTTCCATTTTTAACTGATAGTTATCTTTAATGATGTCCAATGTTGTTATGTATTTAGCATTGCCCATTTTATCTAAGATCGAATTAATTAATGGTAAAGGATATGCCCATTTTTCTGTCACTGCTTTTAGTTTTCGATAGCCGACACAAGGTCTGTATGAACCATTGCTTTTCGGAATCATTATAATTGGCGAATTCCACAGGCTTTCGCTTTTTTCAATTATTCTTAGTTCTAACATTTTTGTTATTACTTCATCAATTTTTTCTTGCATTAAAGGGCCGACAGGATAATATCTAGAGCGTATTGGTGGACTATTTGTCTTTATCACGTGTTCTATTAAAGGCGTACACCCTAGACGAATATTTTTTGTATTTTTACAATAATTATTTACTGTGTAACTCAATTTTTCTAGCTGTTCCGACGTTGAGTCGTCTTCTGTAGGAATATAAGATAATTGTAAGAAATTAGAATCTTCAATTCCAAAATACCCTTCTCCTTTTCTTAAATCCGAGATTATTCCCATTTTTATCCAGAAAAGTATTCCTAATACTATACTGTGTCGTATCTGAGGTACAACATAACAGTCAAAGATATGAACTTTATCGTGCAATATAATAGGTACGGTTATGTAACCTATGCATTCTAGTGAATTGTTGTTAGCTACAGGATGACTTACGGTGAACGGATGTTTTTCAAATGAGCAGTACAAAATTAATTTGCAAGATAGTATTATTTTAATGTTACACAAATAAAGATTATTACATACTATTTCAAGAAAATGTTATTTTTTAAAAATTACATCATTCATGTGGTGGGCATCTGATTCAATACAGGTTTTCAGCCTCTGTAGAAAATCATTCGAAACTCGGGTCAACAAGTTTTGATCAATCAAATTCACCTCCTCTGTAATTGCGTCCTTCAAGTCTATTAAATTACGGGGCTAGTGAGCATAAACACATTTTTTCAAATACCCCCCCATAAGAAGTAATCACGGCAGGACAAGTCCGGTGACCTTGGCGGCCACGGTACGTCATCAAAACGTGAAATCAGCTTACCGGGAAACATGTTTCTCACATTATCCATCGATGTGCGAGGAGTGTGCGCTGTGGCGCCATCTTATTGGAAATAAACATCATTCATGTTGAATCCTCGCCTTTTAAGGTCTGGTCTGAGAAATGTATTCAACATGTGAACATAGCGTTGTGATGTCACTGTCACCGTCACGCCATTTTCCTCGAAAAAATACGGCCCGATAACTCCAAACTTGGCTACCGCACACCAAAGTGTAACTTTCGGAGAGTGGAGACGTTTTTCATGAATGTTACAGGGATTTTCAGTAGCCCAGTAACGTAAGTTTTGTTAGTATACCGAACCGTTCAAATGAAAATGGGCTTCGTCGTTCACTAACAGTATTGCATTACGGTTACCATTAAACAACACTTGCATACGTACTGCGAATTCTTTTCTTTGTTCATGCTATGTTGAGTTGTTGGACCACCTGCATCTTTACGGATGAAATTTCAAATCAAGTCGTAAAATCCTCTTCACAGAATCACGGCTCATGTTTAGTTCTCGTGCATGTTGGCGTGCAGATCGACTCGGACTCGGATGAATTACCTACCCTCCGTCGCCCCACCGCCAACCGAAGGCATGCACTAGCTATTTCAAAAACATCCGTTCCCGTAAGTCACCCTGTACTATGCATTTTGAATTTTCTATTTTATTCGATTTAATTCCCATATTTAGTAGAAGTTTATAACCTTCTTTCCATAGGAAATTTGATTTGCACCAGAATATAATAGACCATTTAGTTTAATATTATAGATAGAAATTGTTATATACGGGCATTCATTTTGAGATACTTGTGATAACAAAAATGATAATACAGGTTTGCTATATTTAATATAGAAATTAATTTCTTCTTGAGAGCAAAAGTGTTCGTTATTAATTTTCGAATAGACCGTATTGTTTGTTAAATCAGGAACTTGATCACGATCTAAAATCTGTTTCTGTTGGAGTTTTCCGAAAACATGGTGCAATTTCGAGCAAAGTGATTCATACCTTGACATTTGTTACAAACAATATCTCGATTCTGTTGACGGTTTGTAGTTTCTGATGTTAAAAGATAGTTTCGATTTGATTGGGGAGAATTATATTTAGAATAATGTTCGGTGGATAGATACGTGTATTGAAATGTCTATCTTGATATTGATTCCTAAAATATTTATCACAAGAGTAGTTTCAATTTCTATTGGAAAAGTAGCTTCTATCACGAGAATGACTTCTGGTAGAATTGCATGAAAAATTTCTTTCTCGCAAGTAGCTTTTATTTCTATAGTCGAAAAAATCTCTATTTGGTTTATTCGTATTAGTACTTTGGTTGATTTCCACATTATTTAATCTGTATCTGCTGTTATTACTAAATCTGTCTACATCTCTATATCTACTTCTGTAATTGTCTCTTTCTTTTACTCATTTATAATTTCCTTCGTTGCTGTAGTTACTGTTCCTAAAATTATGACTGCTTTACCTACTTCTACCTTTATTTCTGCGGTCTATTTGATAGCCATTCCTACCTTCTGTGCTCTTTGTCTGCTATGTGGTATTTTCTTGTATAGTAGTTTTTTTTATAAATAGCAAAAGTACTTGCCGTAGGCTTTAAAGGAAAATCATAGTTTTGTTCAAATGATACACTTCTAGTAAATTCTAAAATATCAAGTTTTTTCTTAATACCGTTATCCTCACGGTGCGCTAAATCAGTTTCTAGTGAGTGTTTACTTGAGCTTGGTGGTACAAAATCTTGAATATTTTTACGATTGTCTTCTAATTTAGGACAAATTTCAATAAGATATCTACGGGTAAAAGATGGTTTTGATAAAAAGTAATATGTTTTTCTTTTTTAGTCTTAATTTTACTGAGTTAGTCTACAGTTAGCTCAATTATAAATCAATTCCTTCCCTTTAATAAAAAATTAGTAAAAAATTCACATGTGTATAAATATAATAAATTAATATTCCTCTTACTCTAATTTTAATTTAACGCGTGAAATGTAATTTACAAATTAGAGATCCCCAAATTAGAATATTAATACTAATCATACTTATCTAAATATTATATTTGTCAATTGTAATTCCTGACTGCATGTCAACGGCGGTCTTAGAACATCTCTGCAATCAGAGTTTAAAACCTAGAAACTCCATTGAAAAATACTTTCGTTTTGAACCCAATAACCAAGACAAAACAAAGTACACATACAAACACACGAACACTGTTTTCAAATCACGAAGTATAATGCGAGGGGTACAACAAAAATCTAAAATATTAATGTTGCAATTTTGTAATTTACCTTACTGTAAGTTATCCTGGAAACCAGGATGAAACAAATATTTAGTAATCTGCAGAGAATGCCAACAACCATGTGCTATTAAATAGATAAGATTATGTATAAGATCCAGCTTGACTGTTTTGGTATAGTGAGATATTTTTTCAAGTACTATAAGGCGATAAATCTCACACAATGGATGATCTTCCTCCATTTGGAAAAGTCAGAAAATTCACACTTACATATCAACCATGCTCTCTCAAAACTGATCAAAAACAAAGGCAGAGAAAACATATTTTTTCCCATATAATAATTAAACCAAAATCAGGAATACAAAGAAAATTAAATCCCAAAACAATAAAGAAAAGAAGACAGAGCAGTATTTTACATACTAAAAATGAATAACATTGATTATCCGCTTTTATTAAGCACAATACAATTTTTGTTACATGCTATCAATTTACTAAACAAGATTTAGAATCAATTTCCATGATTAAAATCAAATACATTCCAATTATGAATAAATACTAGTTCACTAAATAAGGACCTGTACTTGACTTTCTAAATTAATCAATATATCAAAACTGCCAACAAAATTACACTATGAACATAATCAATAATAAATATGTCAAAGAGATGCTCCAAAACAAATTACTAAAGAAATTTAATAGGTAGTAAGAATAAAAGTTAATCTAATTAAACTTGTTTTTATATTTTAAGATAAGAGCTAGATAATCAAAACCTTCTATCACCAGAGCAATAACAAATTAAGTTCTTGAAAATAAAGTATAATAGATGTAAGATGTAAGATCATTTTGGAGTGTTTTAAATTAAAATAAAGAAGTTCAGTATTAATTCTGTAGTGGAAATTGAAACCGTAACAGCATGCACATGAGAGCGCACACATACAGTAGATATACGCATACTCATATCACTTTCATTTGCATTTATATTATTATGTATGTATTTGGTCTTAACTGTTGTAGTGATCCGTAGGGTTTCTAAGTCGATTTCTCATTGGTTGATAATTATTACAAATATTATAGTGTACATTTCGATATTCGAAGGTATTTGTCAGAGTAGCTCAGTAAGCATTTGCAGTCTTCTGAACGCATTCCGTAACGTCAGAATTTACAGTTTAAGGGAGCGCATGTGTAGGGACGATCGATCTAGTCGGTAAAGGTTAAACAACTTTGTTTTTAGATTTCAAGATGGCAGGTTGTAAAATTTCACTTGGCGGTTTTTTATGAAGAGGTAGTGTTTATGTTGATAATGTAGTTGCTATTTAAGGTAATCTGATTACATCTGGTAATTCCAGCCTTGTTTTGAGTGTGATGTTGGTACTTACTGTAAAACCATTAATTATTTAACCATTGAAAGAAATATATTTATGGGTTACCTGTTGCTTTTGATTTAGAATTTGATGTTGATTGTTTAATATGTAATTTCAGAATCAATATCAGAGGTACCATTACTGTAATTTTACGACAAACAATCAAAAACACAGACATCATATTAAATCATCATATTAGACAAGTTTGAATATGCACAGTATTATATTTCCATGTTATATTTGTTTTGGTTTTAAAATATTAATGAAATTTAACCACAACATTGTTGTGTATATTTTTTCTTTGTAATTTGTAATGACACAGTGTGTTTTATTTTTAAAAGTATGTTTTAACCGATGCAATCATAAAGAATAATTTTTACCATTTGCTTACTAGAGTGAATATATTTAACTAACATGCATTTATATAAAGATTTAGCGCTTGAATCTGGGCTTGTATTTATACTGTAGAATTTTGGGGTATGTATTTGCTGTCAACATATTTTATAATGTTGATATTTGCTATTCATTTGACATTTTTATTATGTATAATTGTTTTATTTCAGCATATTAGTCACATTTACAACTGCAACACTCATATCTCGGTTTAGACGTAATTATATATTTGTTGTGTGTTTATCCTATTATCTAGCCGATATTCCTATATAATTAAGTAGCATTTAACGTTTGTCATAAGTATTGTGATGTAATTAAATTGAACCTCTGTTATGACCGACCATCTCGTGCCTTTTGCGTTTGCATTTATAACTATGTTGGAGATAGTCTATTCAATAATAAGCGCCTTTTTAACCATGTGCAATCATACCATAAGTTCATTTCACCGATTTATGTCGTCTTGTCAAGGTACTTGTAGTTGTAACCTTTTGCAAATAGTAGGATGTCGGCTAGTCTTTGTAAAATATTTTGTAACACGGGCTGGAAACTGTTAATGTATATATGTGGGTGCGTGTGATCGAGCCTTGTTGAATATTACTAACATTTTACGTCCGTGCGGGAAGGAACATTGGTAGTCAAGGTGCAGGTCATCTTCCTGGTGTCTCTCTTCAACTTTAGTTGGGTAGTATTGGCCTAGCCAACCTCAGTACCTACCAGAAAAGGCTAACTGGTCTACACTAACGTTTCTTTAGTTGTCATGTGTGGTATTTTTGGGTAACAGTTGACATCCCGTCAATTTTAGTGTTGTTGATCTGGATGTGCCAAATGCAGTTGGAAGTGTGAGGGCAGTTTGGGGTTTTCTCTGCCGTGCTCTTTCCCCAATTGCCCAGGTTCAGTACGACACTGTTTGCTTAAATGTCATTTTTCTATGCTTTCATGCGAATGACCTATTTATTGCTTATTCTTTTGATTAAAAGTAAAGTTAGGTAAATGCTGTAGTTTTATTTCAAACCCTCAGCCTTAACGCCATCTTCCCAGTGTAAATTTGGGTCACATAATAACAACACAACGTAGGAATCATCGAGTCACTGCCACTAGAAATTAGATCATGGAGCCCAGTGTGCAGTTTATAGAGGGCGTTTGGGTCAGCCTTCAGATCGGTTACACTATTCCATATACATTCAATTGACTATCATCTTGGCTAGTCGATATAAAGTAAACGTTCGCGTATCTACAAAATACTAACCCTAGTAAGACACAAAAATAGCTGCTGAACTCTTTTCCAACTAATTTTTCTGAATACCATATAGCTTGTATGCATACATAATTCCTTGATACGTATTTCAGATGTGTTCAGTAAAATTATTTTCCAGAGCGATTTCCACATACAAAAAATCAGCTACAATGAAATATTTTTAAACAAATGCCAAAACTCATACAGACTTTATTAAACAAAACTGCCGATTATCCTTGGGTTTTTAAGGGTACATCCCATCTATGCGAAACAAATGCTTTTCAATATTAAAACCTGTGTTGAACGCGGACCCGTTATACTGCGGTATTTTACAAAGACGTTTCAAGATCGATCCAGAAATGCATTATTATGTCAGCTGCAGAATTTCAAGAACGAAAGACCTCGTTGGAATATTATTTCACCGTAGAAAATGTCCCTGATACCTCTTTTAAACTGCATTTACATAAATATACGATCTAAAATTGGAAAGCATAACTCACTTCGAAACGAATTTTAAAATTGAAATTTAGCAGATGCTTATAAACCAGAAAAATTCGTCAATATCAATTATTGCTTTGCATTGTATTTATATAAATTGAGAAGACATCACTAAACATAAATGGAAAAGAAATTATAGCACGTTGTCTACACGCATAATTTAATACAACCCTACATTTCAGTTTCAAAGCAAGTTAAACAAAGTTTAAAATTCTAACGTGCTTACATTGAAGCATTTCTTGTTCTAATTAATAAAGAGCCGTATCTTACTCTAGCCTCGCTACAAATATAACAGGAAACATTTACCATTATATAAAAGTGCAACTTTTAAATTGGAATGTCAACCTTATTTTAACCTACCTTAGAGTGTAGCCTATGTACTCATTTTGATCGTTAATGATACTGCAACAATGATGACGAACAATCTAAAATTAAAAGACATGAAACTATTAAGCGAAAAATAGCATAATTGATAGTTTCAAGAGTGCATTTGCAGAACCAATATACAGCAAACAAAGGAGAAGAATCTAGAATCACATTGTAATTTCTGGTATAATATTATAAAATCTTGGTAATGGTTATATAAACCGTACGATCCAATAGCCAGTTCAATTTATGTATAAATTCGAAAGATTGTAAGCTAAAGTATTTGATGTATTTTTAAAATAAATGGGCTTAGAGTCAATATAAATTAGGATATTACAGTTAGAACACTTTGTGCATGTGTAGATAAATTACATAGTTGAATTTAGCAATCAACATAGTATAATCGTCATTCTTTTTTTGATAGTTATCCGAACCCGGTGGAGTGGAAAGCTTTTATAGCCAAAGTGTGGGACTCTCCTGTCGGCATACTCACTAAAACCACTCTCCCTGGCGGGTGCGTCTGCAAAACAGCTCCGCCGCACTACAGTCTAAACGGCTTATTGTGCTGACCCCACAATGATACTAAGCTGTTCCCTGCTTAAACTCAGCAGTTCCTGGGTTCTGTTTTTTCTAGGCTCTTTTACCAGCGCGTTGCTATGTGTTAGTCCTGGTCTGTTCTGCCAGTATCTTTTGTGTTGGTTGCATATCCAATCGCTAATATAGCTACGGATGGCACCTTTTGTAACTCCCAATGCCGGTTTGGAACCGATAAATGGCCATTGCGTCTCCTGTCTTGCGGGTTCAGCTGCAATTTCATTTCCCTTGAACCTTGATGGCCTGGTACCCACTATATTGTAACAGAGTTTTGTTGTGCCAGTCAATTAAGTGCCTCAATACATTCCCATACCAGTCTAGATAACACTTTCTGACTTGTTAGAGCCCTGAGTGCCGCCTGGCTGTCAGACACATAGACACATATAGATGTGTCTTTTAGTAAAAGCACCCCTTATACTTTCCCGTACACTTTGCAGTATTGCGTATATTTCCGTTTTAAAAAGGTAGCGCTTGCCCCTAAGGGGACGCTTAAACGTACCTCCTGTCTCTCCCTGAAGAGTCCAGATCCGGACCCGGTCTCGAACTTAGGGTCATCCGTGTACCAGACCATGCTGCCCGCAGGTAATCTACCCTTCATTTTTTCCCACTCCACATCTTGGGTAACAGTCTTGAAGAATGTATCCAACGAATGCTGGGGAGTCATTTGCTCCGAACGCATCTCGAACAAATACCTCCAATTTCTCCCAAGCAATCTCGTATGCTCCGTATCTTTAATAATCCTAGACTGAAGGTTCTTAAGTCGGTATAGTTCAAGCCTTGCTTCCCCCACCACCACCAAGTGTAGTGGGGGAAGGCCATGGAGAGTCTCCATAGCAGCAGTGGGCGTAGAACACATCGCCCCTGTAATACTTAGACAGGCCAATCTCTGGATCGTGCCCAACTTCATTCTGGTGTTTAATTGTTCGGCCTTGGGCCACCATACAAAAGCTGCATATGATATTGCTGGTCTGACCACCCTAGTGTACAACCAATGTACCATGTTTTGTCTTAGCCCCCAGGATATGCTCCAAGTGCATCTAACTATTGCTAAGAAGGTTTCCCCCTTGCGTACGATCTCATCGATCTGCAGGTTCCATGTGAGTTTGGAATCCAGAGTGACACCCAAGTACACCACTTCGCCTGCCAGGCCGATTTTGTTACCGTTAAGGAAAAGGGGTGTTATGTCCGCAATCTTTCTTCTCCGGGTGAAAGGTACTAAGGTGGACTTTTGGGGGTTGACTCGAAGGCCTTCCCCCCGTGCCCTCCTCTCTATTATTTTTGGGGCTTCCTGCATTCGGTCCCTGTTAATATTGTTGTATTTACTCTCCACTAGGACTGCCAAATCATCAGCATATCCCAGCGGGGTAAATCCTTCTCTGCTCAGCTCCCACAACCGTCCGTCTATGACTAGGTTCCACAACAGGGGAGACAAAACTCCCCCCTGCGGGCATCCCCTTGCCACCCGGGTTGCCATGGTATCACCAAGCAGTTCTGTGATCGCTACCCTTCCACTAAAAATGCAGTATATCCACCTGCAGCAAGCTTCCTCCATCCCAACTGATCTCGCGACCTTCGAGATGGAGCTGAAAGATGTGTTATCAAAGGCTCTCTCGATGTCTAAAAAGGCATATAAAAGGATTTCTTTGTTAGCTAGAGTCTTTTCAGCCCTGGAAACCAATTGGTGAATAGCTGACTCTGTTGAAAGTCCTGCTCTAAAAGCAAACTGGTTCGGGTGTAATGGGTTAGTTGCCAAAACACTCCCCCTGATATGCCTGTCAAGCAGTTTTCCATTATCTTACGAAGAAAGGACGTAAGACTGATGGGCCTGTAGGATTTTGCCTGTGAGTGGTCCGTACGAGCAGGTTTACCAATAAAGGCTACCCTAGTTAACCTCCAATTGCGCCAAATATATTGGAAAGCCAAGATAGCCCTCAAAACTCTGCATATTCAGCTCAGCAGAAGGTTTGATCCGCTTTGTAGCATGACTGGGATAATGTCGTCAATGTCTGGAGATTTATATGGTTTGAAAGTATTTATCGCCCATTTAATTTTTTGGAAGGTAATAACTTTCTTCGCTACTGCCCAGTCTTCCTGAAATGCCCTCCTTTCGGGGGCCTCAGGCCCCTGGGATTGCCACTCAAATGGTGATTGTTCCAGTTCCGTCGAACCAAGAAAGTGAGTTTGGAGCAGAAGAGCCATCGTCTCTTTCTCATTCCTGGTAAAATTACTGTCTCCCATAGACAGTGAGCCAATAGATCTCTGGGTGTCCTTTGAGAGAATTCTTTGAAGTCTAGCACATACAGGATATCCTTCAATATCTTCACAGTACCTCCTTCATGATTATCTCTTGGCATTCCTCAGAGCTTTGTTATACTCAGTAAGAGTCCGCTTGTACACCTTCCAATTTCCTGATTTTTTTGCTTTATTAAATAAAGTTCTTACCTGTCCCCTCAGTTATCTGAATTTAGAGTTCCACCACGGACCCTACCTGGTAGTTCTCCTATCCAACTGAGGGCAGTTTTCGTTATATGCTAAAGTAACCGCGTTCGTAATATTCCCCGCGGCCATTTCAATATCCAGACAGCTTTGCACTGTTAAAACTTCGCTTGCAAGGTACCGATCGAGGTCCAACTTATAATAACTCCAGTCAGTTTTTCTTGGATTGCGATATATCTCTTTTACCTGGTTGAGCCTGGTAAAGGAAAATCTTATGTATCTGTGGTCTGAGCAGCTCTCCTCATCAGACACATGCCAGTTCTTTACTAAGTTGCTTATGTATGGCGAACTTATAGTTATATCAATAACTTTCATCGTACGTCTGTTTACGAATGTTGGAGTATTACCTTTATTCAAAATGTCTAAATGATTTACCATTATGAATTGCATTATTGCTACACCTCTAGGATTGGTTCCAGTACTGCCCCATACTGTGTGATGAGCATTTGAGTCGTTACCGATGACGAGGTGAGATCTATCAACTCTGCACTTAGCCACCAGCTCTTCTAGTTTCCTTGAGGTCGGAAGGTTAGGGAAGTCGAACAGAAGATAGGCCGATCCGACTATTATTTTCTTTGGTCCACCTCCGCCTAGTCCCACCTTAACCGCCACAAGGTCTTGTTGACAGAATTATGTAAACTGCAACCACTTAAGGTTGTTGTTTATTAGTATACAAGTCCTGGGTCTATCGGTGGATCTGCTAATCGTCATATTAAGAAGGTACTTAGTGTTAGCAAATATAGTAATTATGATCAGTAACGTCATCTCAGTACGTTGATACATCATAATGGGACCTCAAGAGAGTAAAGTGATCTTTTCATATCATTAAAAGGAATTCTTTCTCATACACTTCAGAAGGAGGAGTTTCGTAAAGCGACACCCGTTCACTAGAACAGGATGAGGGACCGGATAGGAATGTGGATGCAGACCTTGCACTCATGCGTCCATTAATAGAGAATCAACTCACTATATGTGAATTTCCAATGCTCTATCTGAGGTACTACATTGGTCAGGAAACGAGTTTTTTAACCAGAAATTTTTTGTTTTGCCGAATCCTTGCTTTTCCAAGCAAGATCTTTAACGTGCGCGAGAACACTTACACAGAGGACCTACATTTTATCTCTCATCCGAACGAGAGCGTATTTTTCTGAAAAATGCTCGCCTTATATTTTTCAAGCAACCCGTGTCAGGATTCGAACCTGGGACCTGGAATAAGTAGTCACACGCATACTAACTAAGCCACGAAACCGCCTAGAAGATCAACCCACCGACTAAATCGATAATAAATTGCACTCTTGGCGTCTTTAGTGTAGACCCAGCTAAAGGCAGTGGCGATACCAAGACAGATGAAGGTCCCCACACCCGCAACAAAATTTCGTGAGGTAACAACCTTCTAAACTATGCAGCGACTTAGGAGGAAATAGAAAAATGGAAAAGATAGAAGGGAGAGATAGGATGTTTGGCGATTCATAGCAACAAGGTAGAGGAGAAAAGATGAAGGGCTCGCATGGAGCAAAAGCGATTAAAAAATCGGTGATAGCAGAGCACTGCTCAGCCAGCCAAAATGTAGTCAGTCAGCAGTCCGAGGTGGGTAGAACCTCTCCTATGTGATAAATCGTTATCTCGGTACTGAAACAAGTCCAAAAGAGGAAAAAACTTAGGTTGAAACGGAAATAAAGAATTATGAAAAAGGAAAGCTTTAGGGTAAGGATTGTAGAGAATAGTAGAGTATAGAATATTCCTATTAAAACAGATCGGTCTGAACGATCATATGCACTTTAGTTTTAAAAATAAACAACCTATGTTATCAGTCAATAATTAAAATAAACTGGGCTGCAAATGAGACCTACCCAGATCATTTTTCTAACGAGCAAATCCACCCGTTCATGAGAATATCATAAACGTAGACGAAACCCTGCACTCCTGCGTCCATTAAGAGGGAATCGACCCACTACATTTGATTTTCCGATGCTTCACTCGAAGGTAATTTTCTTACCTGGAAATTTGGAATTTTGACAAACCCTTGCTGTTCCGAGCAAAGTAGGGATCTTTAACATGCGTAACAGCACTCACGTACGTTACCTACATTTTACCTGTCATCCGAACAAAAGCGTATTTTTCGGAAAAATTCTCGCCTAACATTTGTCAAACCATCCGTGTCAGGATTCAAACTGGAGACCTCGAACATAGTAGTCACACGCATACCAACTACGCCACAGAGCCGTTTCGTTGATAATCTACAACAGGAAAACTCACGGCATTATAAGCGACTGCTTTTCAATCGCGGTTCAGATACAGTAGCCGTATAGTCTGAACATCATGATCGCGGCTCGTTTTCCACTTCCGGTAAGCTGTCCGCCACTCCTTGAAAGTAACGTATCCTCATTACTCAAAAACAACGTACATTTTTCGAAGCATGGGAAACACCTTGTTTAACATTTCATTGCACGAAATACATAATAAACATAATTAAACTATTTCCGAAAGTCTCGAACAGTGCCGAGAACTCAAAGCCGCATTCATATAATGCGAAATAACTTACTTAACTCTACAAGAAAAAGTCCTCTAAGATAATTATTAAAACCAAATCGTTGTGTAGGCAAGTAAGGCGATACGAAGTTTAAAATTCACATAAAATTAGTATCTGTCAAAATTATTACTATGCAGGTATTTTGTATTTCCTTAGCAACATGGCATTTATTTCCAAGCCATGAATTGTTAAAATGTCGAAAATAAGTTCAAATGTGTTGCGGTTCTACAATGTAGAAACAGTTTTTAAAGACACTTTTTTCGAAAAAGGCTTATCTTAGGGAGATACAACGAGCAAACCTATTTGTGTGTTTTTGTATGTCCCGTCATTGTATGATGCAAATAAAAAATAAAAATTTATTGATCAATTTCTAACAATCACGCAGAAAACATGTAGCAAGTGTACGTTAATACGGAATATGCCATTGACTCACAAAAGAAAACGAGTTGCATATCTGTAGGGTCCGGAAACTTAGCTCGCAAGTCGTCGAGGGTGAGTCAGCACATCAACGCCATGGTCGTCAGGGTACATTTACCCTGCTACCATAACTGCTGCAGCGGTTTACAGACAAAAGCAGTTGGCCTACAGACAAAAGCAGTTGGTCTACATAAAGAAAGAACCCATTTGGCCTCCAGCTAAAAAAAGGCAGAAGACACCTCCTAGTTGTCGAACAGAAAAGACAAACGTGCATTGCTTTTGAAATACGGTGATGAATAATGTAGAAAATATTTCGACGTACAAGCTGTAGAATCAAATTCAACAATGGTTCAACTAACACAAATTCGAACTGCAAACCCTCGCTTATCGAAGCGCGATTGAAACTGGAAAACCCGAGTTTTAACGGTTTTATCTCTACTGCCTAGTTGGGTTTACAGTTAATAAATAGTATTGCAATGAAGAAACGACAGTTAGCATTTATAATTAAATTATGTGTTTTGTTTGACAAACGCAAAATACACTTTATAAAGAAAAGTTTTACTAACGCATTAGTAGCAAGTTTGATTACAAACCAACACTCGAAATTATAGTAACAAAAAGATTCAAAAATCAATTTTCAATTTTATTTAGAAAATGAACCACCTACTTAGTTAGATAAGGAACCTGAAAGTAAAATATTGACTTGTAAATTAAATAAAAGTATTATCAAAGTTGATTGTCAAACTGAGCTATTACAAACTTGAAACATTGAAAGTGTAGTGAACCCATATATTTAAATAAGTAAAAACTGCATTGGTTTAAATCAAGGAGAAAAGAAAATCTACAAGTACAAAATGGAACATTGCAAATTCAACGGATTAGATGTAAGGCCTTTGTAGAATTTTTTAGCAATATCTGGCCAGAATGAGGTTAAAAAAAGCAATATCTGACCAGAGTGAGGTTAAGAAATTTAGTTTTCTTTTAAAGGAAAGTATATTATGTATTTATATTGAAATTATATATTGTCAAAATAACAAGTTTAGGTTGAATTTATTTAGGAATTAGGTAGTCAGTTAATTGTAAAGGATATCCAATTACCCCAGTGATGGAAATTTATTTAGAGGACACATTTTATTTTGAGAAATTTGTTTAATTATGACAGAATTAATTAGTGTTTTTAAGATATTTTAGAGAAAGGTAAATATGTTCATAAAATTTAGGAAACCGAAGTAGAGGAGGCCTATACAGAATGACCGTGTTTGGTATACGGAATGATATTGAAGGAATTGATGTGGCAGACGGTTTAGCATCTCTTAATTATAACAAGTACAAAAAGCCCTTTAGGGTAAATGTATATACTAAGAAATAATAGTATTTTTCATGCTATTTTAAAAATCTAACAGATACTGGTAATTTTTAAAAAACCTATTGAAATTACAGTCGCTTACAAGAATGAATACTTTGTCGCTACATGCGAATTTTGTTTTCGAAATTATTACAAATCTGAAAGCTTAATGAATGTACTAAAGTTATTTACATTAATTATTTCTTTAAAAAAGTTGTTAATAAAATCGTGTTTAAGCAAAAATTTAAATAACTAGTGATTTTGTTAAAAATAGGTAATTTAATTTCAGCATGCACATTTCAATGAAATCAGATAGATCTAAATCATAACACAACTTGCTCGCCACTTCAAAATTTGAATTGATAGAATTTGTGAACCCGAAATAAAACAGCAACATACTTCTTGCCGTGCAAATGTACTGTTAATGGAAACTATTTGCACAAACAACAGTTCTTTATCTTCAACTGATTATACAAGCCATTTCAACAACTTGAAGCTACAATGAAATTTTCTAAAAGCTCTCGTGACAATATCTTTCCAGCTAATCGACAACAGTACATTTACTAACTCCTACGCACTACAATGCCATTTTCTTAATTAATTTAATATCGAAGCACTATAATTAATTATTCAAGCACTAATTATTAATTTATAAGATAACTCTAATAATTTATATCATATAAGGCAATTCATTTTAAAGTGCATGTCACGACTTTCAAAGCTTTAAATACTCCCTGTATGTTTGTTGTGGTTTGTTTAGTATTGTTATTAATCTTCTTTGGGAATTAAAGTTTTTATTATTTTGACAACGATCCTAGGTCATGGATCGAAACGCAGATAAAGATGATTTTAAAAACAATGAGTGGTTTAATTCCCAAAGAAGATTAAGAAGAAAAAATAAAAATTTCAAAGCTTTAAATTAAAACTGGTATTGTAATCCAAGCTTCAATCAGAACAGAACTCCTAAATTCATGACGGCAATTTATATGCACATTCAAAACCAATAGATTATTTTAAGACATACCAGAAATTATACTAATAACATCTCGAATGCACTTATTGTAATCTAAATAAAAATGCAAAACTGTTATACCTGTCAATCAATCCCACTTCCCGCAAAGGCCTGTCGAATCATCTTTTGTGTTAAACGCTTTGCTTATATTTCAACGTAATTATTCTGATCAGAGGTAGACTATATGGCGCTATGATACTTATCTTCCGTGGTGTAACCTTTATAATTATTTACCTTTCTAAAAGAATTAATGGGGTTAAAATTTTCTTGCTAAAATATACATGAACTGCACTCTTATCTCAAGGACTGCAGTGGGTTCTTTTAATTGTTATTTCTACTAGTAAAACCATACGCTTGATTTAATCCAAGTTCAATAAACAGTAATGCACTGCCACTATTTTAGTGAGTAAAAAAATATATTATAAGTAATTCTTTAAACCAATGATATGTACAACAAAATTTTTTTTTACGGTATTTACAGTATGGAAATGTTGCCACTTGTAAAATAAAAATAAAATAAAAAAATTGCTGCAATGCAAACGGCATAAAAAATTTGTTAAATATTTTAATATTGAATGAAGTCGTCAAGTATTTAAATCGAGCTCGTTTTAATTATTTCAGACTAGTATAAAATTGAAGTCCCTAGATTAGTAACTAATTCAAGCAAAAAAAATTTAGGTTAATGAAACTTCATGTGCTGCTTTAAAAAATGTTACAGTACAGTTTTAACTATTCAGAGAATTAAAATTTTACCATTATAAAATTGGAAATACCCGTTTGCGTGTTTGGTATGTAGATAGTTTGTTGTCACCTGATTTAAGACGTTGATATTGGGTTACCTAGCGGGCCTCAACCAGAGGTTCCTATTATTGATCGACCAAGGACAACACCTGTGAAGATAACAACTTTAAAAATACAATTGGACAGCGTGCTCGATCAACAGCTTTCCATAATTCACGATTACATCACCAAAACTCCTTTTTTTGTGGATTCCATGCGAAATAACTTATAAAACTGTAGATTGGTTATACTGAAAATTGTTAAAAATACTCTTCAGAAATGATGGCTGCATTGCAGGGTGCGTTCAGAATGTCAACGAAAAAAATGTTTGGGGTGTTCGAAACTCAAGGGTTAGAATTCACCATGTGCGATTCTATTAAATCATATATATTTCGGATTCCAAAGTGAATAAGCCAGGATAAAAACTATTTCCACGGGAAAAATTTAGAATTGCGTGCTTCTCACAATAATTTAATGTCACGTGAACCCGTAATTACGTGCCACTTTTGTGAATCCGTAAATAAATTCCACTTTTGTGAATCCGTAATTAAGTGCTGAATTGAAAAAATCCTTATTAGATTTAACAATTTAAAATTAATAAAAGCGAAGTACCCTTACCCACTTTCGGCTTTGCGGACAAAATGAATGATCTAAGTTGTGAGCACTTAAATACCTGTGCTTTTCAGGCAAAGCTCAAGGTCCCAATTAGCAAGACACATTTTGTGCAGTGCTTAAATCAAAAAGGAAGACAAAATTTGCATATCTAACCAAGTATATAATATCCCTTATAAGCAAAGATAGTTTCTAAAATGTTGTTTTCAACCAAACACGTTCCTACGAGGTATGTACGTATGTATGGTTGTCTATCTATCAGAATAAGTAGAATACATATTGGTAATAGAAAAATTTAAACTGTTATAGTGGAACTAAATAATATGCAGCATAAGAGCATTTCAACCTTGTGCTTAACTAAGTTTAATTGTTATCACAAACGTGCTTAATAATTGGTTTGACTATTTTTTTCTGTTCTTTAATATTTTCAAACCTAAATACAAATTGAAACTTAACTCAAATATCGTCCATCCATTATATGACAAAATACAAAGACAATTCCACAAATAAAGTAAAGTTTATTTATAAATAGTAAGGCTAATTTACAATAATTGAAATGAATATTAAATTTATTATAAGTTATGTTTGAATATAATATATAAGTACTATATATTCTCTTAATTATAATGCATTTGACAAGACTATTGGTAAATATAAATGTAAATTAAAATACTATAGTTTTAAATTTATAGTAAATATGCAAATAAATAAACATTGAATACGCCGCTATAAGCGCAAACTTGTGTGCGACGGTACTGGTATTTGACTGCATAATTCTAAACAATGTACAATACTTATTGAACTAGTTCAAATTTTTTGCAAAGTGCTTGCTTGTAAATACTAAGTGTTGATGGAAATTAATAGATTAACTTAGGAATAATATACATTTCAGGTATATAGTATTTCATGTAATATACTTTCCTTAATATTTGTGATTCACAGTTTTAGGTCCCTACGATACCTTGTGTGTGTACACTGTTTCAGTTCTTTCGGTAATATATTGTATAACTGAGGTGCAATGTAATCATAGTATCTTTGTCCTAAACGTTTATTTACTCTAGATAGCACCACTTTTTTTTCTGATTTTGCTCTTGTATCATATGTATGTTTGATAATAGGTTTAGCATTAAATTTGTGATACATAATACGTTGACAGTGTCTAATTTAATGATATTTAAACATCTACATTCCTCAAAAGCAATGTTGAACTATACCATTTCAGTATTTTACATATAACTTTTAATAAAGTTTTTTGAACAATTTCTAGTCTATGTATATAAGTTTTTGTTGCTCTACCCCAAGCTAGAATGCCGCATGTCATTATAACTTGTGCTAATCCGTTGTAAACTGCTTTCAAATGTTTCAACCAGTCTTTACATCGGAACACTAGAGAAAGCCATTATATGCGGTCGAAATGTATACCAAGATAACAGGTACCTAAAACACGATATAAACTATTTAATTGTAGCATAAACTTGCCGTTTCGAAATAAAGAAGTTCAAAACAAAAATTTGTAGCAAGCGTATTTATTATTAATTGTGTTGAAGGATTTAACAGATTACCGGATACCTAAAACAAGGAATAGACTATTTAATTTATCGAATAAATTTTAGTTTTAAAAACAAAAGGAATTTGAGTTGAGGAATTTATTCGAGAGCGTGTTTATTATTAATTATGTTGGAGGATTTAACAGTAGAAACGGAATTTATTTGAGCGGGTATTG
Organism: Platerodrilus igneus; assembly: GCA_036346225.1. Lineage (NCBI taxonomy): Eukaryota > Metazoa > Arthropoda > Insecta > Coleoptera > Lycidae > Platerodrilus > Platerodrilus igneus. Next base: position 790,761 of record JARFIW010001146.1, read on the forward strand.
GATTAACAAGGTATAAAAATAGGATAATAAATTTATGCTGAAAATAAACGTAACAGAGTATTCATTCAATAAAAATTTTGCGTAATAACCACGAGTCTTAATATTCTTGTTCCAAATAGAAGAGTAGAACTCTACAAATTAAAAATGACTGGAATTTTTTTGGATTTTAAATTTTTTATTACAGTAGAAACCGTTTAGTAATATAAACATAACGAGACGTCACTTAGTTTACCTTTGCCCACAATAATACAACTGAACGTAAACGAGGTGTCTGAATACAAAAGATAATTGATTGTCACCCTGTAGCGCGACATTTTCAGATGAACTTGATTGACAGTTTACAAAAGGCTGCATTTAAGAACTTCAATAGGAATCTTCTAGATTTTTTTTACATAATTCTCGTGCACTCTTAAAATACTCTTGAATAGTAGAAATAAATATATACTTTGCCCGTTTGGGATTTTAGTCTAGTTCAAGCACAAACTTTGGTTATAATATAGTTTCTATAAGACTGTTGACCTGTAAAATCGTGATATGAAATAAATTAGTGGTAGCAAACTGTTAAAAATAAATAGCTCTATGTGATATAAGTTATTGTAGTGATCGATATAAATTAACGATTATCACTTCAATAGCTAATTATAACGCATCGAACAGTAATTAAGACCAGAGCATTAAAGAAGTAGTATTTGTACTGTTAGTGATTAACTCGAAATAAATTGTCGTGACTGCTTCAGAATTTCACTGTACCGCGAGTAGTTGAAAAGGCTTGTGTAAAACAAGTGATAATAAAGAACTGTTGTTATTGCAAAAGAGTTCTCGTTACATAAGCTTGATTAAAAATCTACAGAATGAGCTTGCATTATGCAGCTTCTTACCATTTAAAACCAATTGCGTAAGTATCAAAACTACGAATATAGAGGTTCCCTTATTCTCTAAATACCATATAAATTGTCATTTTTACAAAGTTTAAGTGTTAGTCATATTTTAGTTGTTCAGATTTTTCAAAGGTTTGTAAAAGGACTTGGTTTTAAAAGTATGAAGAATAATATGTGGAAAACACTAGAACAAATTCGGTATAGCATTAAATTGGACTGTAAAATTTGGAATTTCTTATCTTCCAGCCTAATAATTTTCAGCTGGACTTAGCAGTTTCCAGCAGAATAAAATAGCAATCTCAACACTTTTCCCGTCTAAATACATGTTTTTGTGAGCAACTAACCTAGGTAACTTGAATTCACCTTAAATTAGGGCGATGTACTTGGATTGTAGGATTTTCAACCCGTATTTGAAGTAATCACGTACTTAGAAGATGAAATATTATAAAGACAACGTTGTTTCGCTAGGAGGTTCTGCAGCTAAGACGAGAATGCATTTATGGATCGATGTAGCCAACGTGGCTTTACTAGGAAAACGCATTCATGAAACATTTATTAAGAAATTGTAAAATAAAATTATGCTTTTCTTTTTACCAGTTTTAAAATGAAAATAGTTTTGTTTAATAAGAACTTTTCGTATTTTACGTGGTAAATGTGCTGCAGTATCTCATTTCACATTATTATCAACGAAACAGTTTCTGCATTCCAAGAAAACTTCCTCAATTTGAAATTACAAGCTTTATCTAAGAGCATTTATGTAATGTTAGTGAGTAAGACGAAAGTGCATACCTCCAACCGGGTCGACTCATGTCAATTTTTCGCTCCTGCGCAAGAAATAATTTGTCCTTTTTTCTTTTCTAAATAAAAGCGTATTCATTCTGCAATACGTTTTAATTTTAATATTTATAAAAAGGGAAAGTATAATGATTACTACAACTCAAAACTTCTCAATATGTAACACTGTTTTATTGCTTGGAAAAATGTTTGTTGATATCATTAGTATTAAGAAATTTAAGTACATTTTGTAAATTCAAGCTTGAAAACGTTGCATACTCAATAGCTATCGTTGCAAGTATAGTTAACCGTTCTTGAGACATACTCTGTAATAATTCCTAATTATTTTAAATAGAGACTGAATAAATAAAAAGTTAATTTTAAACGGATAGAATGTAACGGGCATTTTTAATAGTTTAACCTTTTCCGCTTTACCAAATTTGTAAATACATTTCTGCAACTACTATCTCTTGTTTTATATTTAGTAACTCGTGGGTATTACTTTAAAAGTAGATAAATTGAGGTTTGATTTTGATTAATAAATGAAGTGCAATGAATTGTAAATAGGATTATTCGTACTAATTGAAAATGATAAACCGCTGTAATTAATTAGTAGATATGATTGTTGCATTCACGTTTTGGATGTTCCTTATGTTATTAACGAGTCGAGATAATAAGTCGATACGCGGTTGGAATAACAACGATTGATATATCTACAGACGAAGAGTTCTAGTTTGTCCTTTGTTACTATATGTTAACTACGTTACGTTGTTAGTTACGTGCTTCGTTCCTATAGATTATTTACGTTGAAAAGTTACTGTTTGCTTTTACTTTTGAAGAGAGTGTGGAAAAATGCGATGTTGTTTGTTGAAGCCACGCTCGTTTTTCACTAAATAAACTGTGATAAAATACAAAGAACGGTATATAATTTGTTATAAAGTGCTTATAATGTGTATTTAAAGTGGTTTTGTGTTTTAGTAATATTTACTCGTTCGGCGTAACCAATGTGAAATCTGCAAAATCGCTCTTTTTATTGTGAACCTATCTTCATTTTTACGAGGTCGTTCTAAATGTCTATGTGGTTGGCGCGGAGTTTGAATTGGTAATCATAACCTATTCAATTATATTCCTAGGTGTTTAATTCTTGTATAATGTTGGACGAAGAACAAAATTCCGTGATCACTGTTGCTCCTACAGAGGTAGAAAGAGCTCCCGATCTTATTTGAATTCCGACGCGTGATAATGTCTGCTGCTAACACCAGTGAAATACGTAGGTGTGATTAGGGTAGCGTGTGATAAGTTCCATCAACACCCTCCCAGTAAAGGGTGAAGTGCTTCGCTAGTTTAGGACCTTGTGAATCCCACACTTCAAATGCAAGGAAGCGTTCCTGAAGGACTTTCTGTAAGTTGAACTATTTCCTACTTGTTTTACTTTAAATACCTGTCCGTTGCTTTGCCATATCTTTGGCGTTCTGAGACCTTTTACTATAGACTTACCTGCTATTAAGAAAAAAAAGAAAGAAGAAAAAAAAATAACAATCAATACTACTGAATTACTCATACCAATTGTGTTTTATCTATTTATCTTTTGTCAACATTTTATCTGATTTATGTCTAATTGGTGTGTGAAGAAACGTTTCTGCTACTCCCCAATATTACCTCACTTTGTACTAAATTTTTGTATTGCTTTTACCGTTGTTACATTATATAGTTTATCTAAACAGTTTCTTTTTTTTACATTCTACAAAGTACTGAATAACTTAGATTTTTCATTGCTGCTATGCTTATTTTCTTTTTTTTTCAGGTTTGTTTAACTAATTTTCTTGCAGGTATTGTTACTAACTCCTTACCGCCGCATACATCATAGGTCAGTCTGTTTTCTACAACCCCCTCCCCTACTCTCCGATTGAGCCCGGTCATTTCTTTGACTTTCTATGTGTTACGTAGCATAAATTTGGCGCCCAACGTGGCTGCCACGACGAAAAAAACGTAACAAGAATAAATATGGATGTACCTTGTGTATTATGATTTCACGAAAGTAGAGTTCACTATGTATGGTATTTCAAACATTTTTATTTCTGTAGAAGAAATTCAGGTCATAAGCTTATATCACAAAACAACAGCTACAAGTTTTTGTACAATGCATGGTTGAACGTAATTCAAGGCAAATACCTTATTACAAAACCGCAAAAAGGAACATAATTTTTTATTACGCGTTTCTGATCCGAATACAAAAATGCAAGCATGAAAAATTACCGCAATTAGTTATAGAGACAGATGAATGAAAATAGTAATTTTTTTTATCATAATCATGTTACTTTAAGAAACTTCTGGAATTAATGAGTGAAAGAACAGTGAGGTGAGGAATATTCATGTTTTATACAATTATTAACCGATAAATAGAACTTTTTACACTTCCAGTAGAAATCAGTAAAACTAAAAAGTTACATGACTTAGTAACTCCAGACAAGATAAAATTAATATTTTTACATTGTAGTTTAATCATCTAAATTCAGCCGATGACTTGGTGAAATGCACAGATTTTGTTACAAAAGATCCCCTCCGACCTAATACTAAAATAAAATATAATGCTATAGGTTACAATGTATCCATTTGCAGAATTGCTGAATTTATACCATAATATTGATCACACCCACAGGGAGTCGTGTACTTTTCAGATGGAACAAGGAAGCTCAATATAAGGACCGTCATAAAATGACATGCGCCTCGAAAGCATGATAAGAGGGTGGATAAGGCTGAAGTAAATAGCGGACAAAAACGATGAATTAATTTATGAGCAGAAAGCATTGGGGATGGGGGTAATTTGTTGATAGGAGTTGTAGAAAGGAGCGGTTTTGGCTAATAGTTAGATGTAAAAGATATCCACCGACTTAAGTAGATGGCCTCTACAGACGGAACAAAGAAGTTGAACAGATGTTCTCAACAACGTAGTTGGAATCTCATTACTTATCGCATTGTGGATGTTTTTGATTGAAGTGGCATTTGTGAATTGATATTGCTAAGATAGTAATTAAACTATAAAGCGTCCACCATAATAGTAGATTAGAGTATATAATTTGTTAGATATAGAACACTGGAGATTGAAATTTACTTTAACAGTTTGAGAACTGGAATAAGTTGATACAATTAGTTATTTGAAAGTGACGATAGATCGAAAAATGAGTGTTTATGTAATTTCAAGTTTTACGGACACCCGTTTACGGGTATAGTATTATTATTAAGCAAAATTTAATTTATTTACATAATTTAAGATTTTTTTTGGCTTTTATAAACCTGTTTACAAGAAAAATGTTATGGTTATTGTGGTGAAATAAAATTAGATAACGCAAAGATACGAAGATGTTTGTTTTCTTAGTTTAGAGTGTAGGTTGGTTATAAAAAGAACTTCATTCCACTAGGAGGCCGACATAGGTAGAATCTTTTCAGAAACCCCTACTTGTCAAGCATCGTACTCTGCACCAGACGAGTTTGCGGCCATAATTAAAGACAGTACAAAAAAAAACCTTTATAGTATCGAAGCTTGAGAATTTTAACTTCCCCATTACTTTTTGGAATTAACCATTTGTTTATTTAAGGATCCACTACCGAACCAGTGTAGTTAGCCTAATTTGTTACGGGATTTTTCCTCTTATATGCAATTCAAAATTTAACAGTCAAACGATTCTTTCGCCCGTTACAACCTGAATGTAGATATGGCTTTATAAATTTTGGTTTGTGACAACTTCTTTCACTACTGACTACAGTTATGGAGAAGCCTAATGATATTCTCAATGCTATAAACGTTAGGTACAATATTCTTTTCTATCTTTTTATGGGAAAGCCTAATATATCCATATATGTTCGAGCGACTTCTTCAAACGTAAGTAGAACCGAAATTTTGTCATCCAGGTTAGTGGCATTGATGTCTGCTTCATCATTGTGGTTTAATGTTTTTTCCAATTTATACTGAGTTTTTAAAGTTGATCTTCAGATATTTGTTCTAACTGAAGTATGTCATAGCGAAAATCAAAATTTTGACTACTCTGTTGAATTTGTGTGAATCTTCTGTTCAATACGGCATAAATTATGTTGTGGAATAAAAAATAAATAAACAAATGGCCGAATTCCTACTTAACATTGGTTGACCTTCTAAGAAGGTACTACACCCAATACTAATTGAAGATGTTGGTCTACTGAAATTAATACGTTTCTAGCTACTTTATAATGAATAATTTTGCCTGGCATGGGGAAAGTAATTCGAGCATAGAAAACGAAAATCAATATAAGTTGCTGGTTATTTTGCAAAAAGAGATGCGTCCGTCTGATGATCTGCAAGAACAGTGAAACCGGTCACGGACTTTTCTTTTTGCAAAATAACCAACAATTTATATTGATTTTCGTTTTCTATGCTCGAATTACTTTCCCCATGCCAGGCAACATTATTCATTACATAGTAGAAAAAAATTGATGTTGCATTTTACTTTAGGAAATATTGGGAAACTAACTAGTTTATTTTTAATTTCTTCGGTCTTGTGCTCTTTTTAGTAATGTATATACATTAAAAATATTGATCAAAGCTATCAGCTGTGCAAAATTAGATTTAGTGAGCTAGGGTTTTGAAAGGATAAATAAAAAGACTCGCCGTGACTTTCATATTCAAATTTGCGACTTATTTTCTTGGGACGAATATTTTTAGTCAAAATTTAGATTTAGCATGAAATTTAGATCTAGCCATTTCGTTAGCATTAATCAACATTTTTCCAAGGAGTAGTCTGATAGTAGTTTTTGGAAATATCTTTAAGACTTTTTAGCATTACAATAAACAGATAAAAATTGTAATTGTTTGGACCGTACTACTTTATTTACAGGAACAATATGGTTCAAAGTATACTTCCAACAAGTTAAAACAAGATTTTAAGAGTGACTCCTCCATAGTATAAATAACAAAGCGCGTGGATTCATTGATATGGTTCTGAACTCCAGCTAGATATCTTTTGAAATAGGATCGAATATCATGTCCGCCGCTTGATTCTAGGGCTAGTGGTGGTATGTAGCAGGACAACTACTGCAACATGAGTCAATATATACACAAGCAAAAAAATATATTTAAAACACTGGCAATTAATATACAACATTATAACTAACTTGTTGCAAGACCAACACGCGTGAGTGTTAGAAAACACAAAAAAGACCAAATATAAGAATATAAAGGTACATTAAGTTGATTAATGAAAAATGACAATCTTTACGAGATTAACACGAGTGCGCGCAAAATAAACCCAACAAGATGTGATAAGGAGGTCATGAGAGGTCATTGAGAACCACATACTGTGAAATAAAGCACCCTAAATCCGAGAAAATAAAAACTTTTAATATTTAAGTTCAGTAGGAAACACCCTGTATAACACTTCTAGTAAGATAAGCTTATTAAAGTATTTATTTTAGGATACAAGTGAAACCCTTAATTTCAATTTGAGCAAGTTCTAAAAGGTAAATATTTATTCTCCACTGAAAACTAATAGCTTGAATATAACGCAGAACGTGTTGTATAACCTTTTTACAAATTACTAAATATATCATTTAAAAGAAGTTCCTAACGCATCTATGCCTGCTGAAAACCCCATATTTTTTAACCAATCCAAAACGTAAAATACTGCATTTATTATAAAGAAGCGACTTCGATCCTTCCAGATTGTTCGTATAAATCCATTTGTAAATGAAAGCTACTTATCTTTCATGAATACACGAGGTAGACTATAAATTAAATAAGACGTTTATAAATTAGAATAGGAAGCGACAAGCATCAAGCACCTCCATTCATTAATAAGAGATAGTAAAACTCTTACGATTGCAATAAATCTTAAACTGACAAGTATTTAGGATAAGAAACACAAGAAATTGCAGTTAATTATTACATCTTGCGAGGAGTGAGACCTGCTGGAATATAGTAGAAGTTCGAGAACCTATGACGAATTGAGATTTTGATACATAAAACCGCTAAATAATGAGGGCATTCATTCAATGTAATTCATTCACAATACTTGGTGGAGCGTTACGAATTGTTTGTAAAAATACTTGTCGACGATACTCTTAGTCGGTAAAAGACAAACTGTAATAGACCCTAAATTTTCGTGTAAGGGCAAGTCAGTTATATTTATTAAGAATGATCTATTTGAAGCAGCTATCGTAAAATTTCGACATATAAACTTTTTCTAATGTAAATAGAAGTATACAATGAAAAAATTTGTTTTTTCCAAATAATTTTATGTGTAAAATTATTTTCTAAATGAAACAATTTGGAGCTGGAGATTTAATCAACCAAGTATCAATCTTACAAGTTCAGAAACGCAAGTATATCATTGTTTTATACCTTTAGAGAGACAATGTGTGCAATCATTAAGTAGATTAAGCTAGTAGAAGACTTTTGCGTATAGAAAATTACTTGTCAATGATATAATTTTATTTTATTCTATTATAGGTCAAACTTTGAAATAATTTGACCCTACAAGAGTTTTTCTCAGGGTCACTGATCAGTCACACTGGGACGAGATAGTAGGAGAATATTTAAGTTACCCATAGTACTCATAAAGAAAATTTTGTGACCTACATATGAAAAGTTTTGGGGTTTCTAATTATTAACAAGGATTAAATGAAGATTGCATTAATGTGTAGTAGTTGTTTTTTTCTAGACTTAAGTTGTAAATTGCATTTATAAGCTTTCTTTATACCTGCGTGTGTGTAGGTAAATTTCTTAGATAGTGTGCATAGAGGAAATACGTTTTTGAATGTATCGAGTATCATAATCTGAAGGATTGTTCTTAAAAATTTTATGTAGTTACTTATGTGATGTTGAGCTTTGTTTGTTTCGTATCATTTTCATAAAGTCGATAGCATATTTATGTCTGAACTAGCAAGATAATACGGACATATTCAGGTAAAAATCCACATCATGTCAATTTTATTCGTTTCAATTAATAGTTGTATCTTTATTGGTTTCGGCAGGTGTATCCAAAAACCCATAGCATAATTTATTGGCGTTTCAACAAAGAGGCTCGATTAAGACGTCTGAGAATTAGTTTCTTGTCTCGTAGGATTTTGTCAAAGTTTTTTCTGTGTAATATATCCGATTGGTTTCCAGTATTACTGACAGATTGCAAGAAATTCGTGAGGGTTTGAGAGTTAAAGTGGTAGAAATTAGTTCCCAGAAAAGCGTTTATTTGAAAAATCAGGAAAAGGAAGATCCAGAATTGAAAAACAACAAAGTGTAGGGGAGACTCTGGAATCAAAAATAATGACTCTCTTATTAATTCTAAATCAGAGTATGTATGCAGGGACAAAAGTAGTATATGAAAGAAATGAGTGAAGAGCATGAAAGAAGTCTAAAAAAATAAGTTAAAAGAATTAAAAAGTATGAAAGAAATCAGTAAGAGGAATAAAAAAAATTTCAAAAAAATGAATGAAACGTATGAGAAAAATAAGAAAAGTATGAATGAAATGGGTGACGTATTTGATAAAAATACTCCGGAGTTACGAGCTGATTCTGGATAGAATCTGCAAAACTGTGAAAAAGTTTAACATCAGTGAGTGACAAAAATGAAAGCATATTTAAAGAGATGAGTGAAAAAAATAACGTCGGGCTTACACGAAACTAATAAGACGATGGAAGGAATGAAATTAAAGGAAAATTGGTACAGATTGTAGAAGGTATGGATAACATGAAAGAAGAAATTGTTCAAATAAAAGCGAATTAGGACGCACGTGAGAATGAAACTAATGAAAAAATTGAAAATTTAGATCAAAACGTAAACGAAATAGACGAATGTTGTCAAGCTGGATTTAAAAAATTTAGAAATTATTTGGAAAATCTTTAAACGCATTTGGGCAATACGTTTGGAAATCTAGAAGATAAGAGTTTACAATATTAATATTGAGGTATATATAAGGTGAAACCCAACCTGAGTTCCGTTGGAAGAATATTCAAAATTTTATAGGGATAACAAGCTTAATCCTAAGATATTTTTAAATAATCTGAAAGCTTTAATACAGAGCAATTGGGATGAACAAACTAAATTAAATATCGTGAGATCTGTGTTGAAGAGAATTGCGGATATTTGGTTTGAACTGATTGATGGTAAGTTAAACTCATTTAAAGATTTCGAAGTTAAATTTTTAAAACAATTTTGGAGGATAACCAACAATTTAGAGTTAGAGACAATTTACTCATAGGCAAATACAGTAGCAATTTTCGCATGACAAGAGAGTTGTATGTCGTAATGAAATTTAGTGCTACGAAACAACTTGATCCTCCATTAAAGGATAAGCAAATTATCAAATACTTAGCAGGATACTTCGAAACAGAAGTAAGGCAATGCATCGCTTTACAAAACATCGTTAATAGAAATGTATTTTTGCAGTACGTTCAACGGTATGATGAGATGGGTTAACCAAGGAGGATGGAGATTCAGACCCAGGACCCAGCCCATAAATTCCTTTAGATACCTAAGAAGCAGTGGACCGGAACGTTACAATGGTAGAATGTTTGATAGAGGGAATGCCCATAGAAGCAACTGGGGTCAAAATAATGCCGTCATGAAGACGGGGGAAGGGAGAACAATGAATCCCGTATCATTGAGAATAGAACCGTAACCCAGGGAATAGAAAACTGTGAAAATGCACAAGCAGATGGCACAAACAATAATAATAATAGGACAAGGATGGTGAACAGCCCAGGAAATTCAACGGCGAGGTTGGATCTTCCGTAAGAATCAAACCGAGCACACCCTACAAATTAACCAGTACGAACATCAATGAGATTTTTGGAATGGATTTGATTGATAGATTAAAGTTGGTAATAGATGCGAGAGAAGAAAAGGTTATATGTGATAAAGAATATTTTAAATGGGATGATGAAGTAGATATTTGAATTTATGTGAAGTAAATGAAGAAGTAAATGAATGAGAGAAGGAAGTTAGTGAAAAGTTAGTAAAAAAGAAGATGATGAAATAGAAGGACAAGTAAAAAGTTATGGGAAGAAGTAAGTGAAGAAGAGTTAAAGAGGATTGAGGATACAGGTAAAGTACAGGATAAAGAAGAGTTAGCGTTGTTTGAATATTTTAGTAACATCAACTCCCACAAACATTTTACCATTGAAACTGTAAATAACAATAACATGAACGGCTTAGATCGGCCAATCGAAACAAAAACAGAAAATAACACTTTTGAATTCGCAATGTTCAAAAAAGTCACACAAACTTTTATCAATCAAACATAAAAAATATATGCCATACCATATTCATTAAGCGCTGCCACAATACACAAAAGATTCGATTCCCATTTTATCCAGTGAAGGGACATATAAGCTGTATTGTAATTCCTTCAAGACGCTTATGTGAGTCGCACTTAGAAACCCCATCGCAAAAAGATCTCAAGAGTATGTCAATCGTCCGTCGCATTCAACCTTTGACTTCCATCCCCACTTTGATAACCGCGATTCCGATCGACAAAAATTACAAACTTATTCGCCAATTTCAAAAACTTTGCAAAACCAGAATTCTTAGAAGATTTGGAACCACAAACTGAAATTTCAAAACCCCCAAATTCAAATATTTAGACAACTACAAATAAAAATTACTTTCCTTTCTATAAATAATTTATTTGTTTCTTTGTCGACTGGTTCTCCTTATCTCTGGGTCTATTTATTCCAGTCTGCAGTGTGCACCTATCTTACCTTAATACTTTAAACGCGTATTTATGATTGCATCTTGTACTGTTTCATGTGTTGCCTAAATTTTAATGTTTTTAAATTATCTTATTGTTTGGCGCTCTGCTTATATATTTTGACATTACAGCATCAATGTTAAAATTATGAATTCTAGATAAATTTATTTTAATGTTATCTATGATCACAATTTTAATGGTTGAATGTTTTCAAGCTTCTCTATTTAGTAATCATTGTATTTATTGCACGCTACGAACACCTTATATATTTTATTTTAAAATAGATATATTTGTAACGATATATTATAACTGCTATTTTTTTAATTTGATTTAAAACTTTTCCTTTTTTTATTTTATTAACATGGGCCTGTGTGGCCATTAGGCCCACATATTTTTGCATTAATTTATGCAGTAATTTTAAATATAAACATTTGAAAGATTCTCGTTAATACTGTTGTCGATAAATTGATTTAAGACAATTATATTTTGTAGCTGGTTTTATATTAACATCTACGTAATTGAAACCACTGACATTTGTTTGTAATCTGTATGTTTTTAAACTTAAATAGTGAATTGAACCTGTATAAAGGCACTACTATTTAGCCGTGTCTTGTTCAGATATTTTAGTTCATCTTTGAAATACTTCTTGTTCCCACTTAAAACCGTATCCGCGGAGGAATATGGCACCTATTAAGAATTAGCTTGAAATGTAAACGTAAAGTAGAGTTCCAGTTTAAACTCTAACCACGGAAGAAGCATTGGTTCATTTCTGGTCTCTAGGACTAGCACTATGAATTAGGTAGTCAGGTATTCAAGTGAACCTGACTATTGGAACTTAATTTCCACTTTATTAGAATTAGTCAGTTGAACGTGGTTGCTATTAGTGTTATTAAAGTTTTTAGTTATTAACAGTTTGTATTTATTTCACGTACTCATGGACTATGTTCATTTCTTGTAGAGCAAGCAAAACAATTTGGATGTAATCTACCTTTGATATAATGTCAGCTAAAATGTTAGTCATTGCAAGTTATAGTACTAGATAATAATTATTTTCAACGTCATTTGGTTTAAGTATGACAACAATGGCCGCCACTGCTGTTGGCGATTGCAGATGGTTTAGACAAAGATTTGTCCCTGTATAGATATATTTAACCTAGAGCAGTTGTTCTGTAAAACATAGTGAATTTATGGAAGTAAAATTGTCTGATAGTTGTGCTTTATGACGGTTTGTTAATCTGAATTTCATTCCTAATGTGTATAAAATACTGAAATCTGTTTTGCTATTGTACGTGCAACAAGTAGCTTAAAATTCATATTTCAACCCGTGTTTAGCAAATTTTTCTGTTGGTTAAATTAATTCTATTTTCTATAGAATTATATATCTCACAGACACTTATTGTTCTAATTAATTGAAGTACAAATTGTGTTGTATGTCTGTTGCTAAATAAGCTCGTGTGTTAAATTTATAATTACTGTATTCAAATGAACTTTGTTAAAAGCTTGTTTGTTGTGATATAAATAGAGTAAACAAAGTTACTTAAATCAAGGAAATTCTTGAACTTGTTCTTAAATTGTAAAAATAAAGTTCTAGTAAAATTTGGAGTTTAAACTAATGTGATGCTGATATGTAAACATGGAGTAGATAATTTGTAAATTTTACAAATTTATTTGGATTGCACTAATGATGTGCAAAGGTAACAATTACTAAAGTATGTATACAATCTTTGGCCTTTAACATAATCTAATGTGTAACAAAATTATTAATTTCATAGAACTAGAGCTAAAATGTTATTGTAGCTAAAGTAAATTGAAACATTATTTATTTAATAAAAAACGTGTTCGTGTTTTTGTTTTTCACGCTCCTGTACCTTTCAATTATTTTGATTTCCACGTTTGCACATATAAATTAAACTTTGAAAATTTTTAAATAACAGAGAATTTGTTATTTTGACTTGCACGTATCTAATTCAAGGTGACTAGGTCATAATATTCTCCATTTTAGAAGTCCTAAAGTAAATTTAAATTTAAATTTCAATTAAGAGTTGTTTATGTTGATCATTATCAAGATTCAGATACCCTGAAAAACGTATTATTTTTGTGCTGAAGCATATAAGTGTCCTCAATGCCGTATTATATTGTGATGTTGATGTTATATCATCAGATACTGTCCAATACAGCAGCAACTCTAGAAGTGAGGCTATATAGGTCTAAAGCAGGTAAAGTATGGTAAATTAACTTTGTGTATTGTTTATCTCGTTGGCATTATTGCGTTGCAGGTGTTTCCGCGTATTATGGATAAAATAAGCGTTAAATGAATTATGTTTTGATATACCCTGAAGGGGCTGTGACCTCGTGAAAGTAATAAGGTACGTCGGCTAACTGAGGTTGTGCGGTTCCTATGGATAAATAAGAAAAGAGAATACAGAAAAATAAAGAAATACAAAAATAATAATTAATAAGGCTTAAGCCCAATAATTTTACATTACGTTAACACCTACCTTGAAAGGTTTCTTGTACTGTCAAAATTGTAGGGCGTCAGACTTTCTGTCATAGCAATTCCTTTGATATCATTTCTATACGGAAGACGGTTATTCCGCATAAACCTCCTTTACTTTTGTATCCTAAAGTTGGTCATAATTTAAAAAATTTAATCAAAATAAACTGCTCGCTCCAAATAAGACTATTATTGGGGTAGCTGGATATCTTTTACAAGTTTCACTTATAAGTTATTGTTAGCGTAACGCAACACATAACGCAACGCGTAACGCAACGCGTAACACTCGTTTTCCCTTGGTATAATTTCTTATGTTCAGTTATAGATGGGGGGGGGGGCTATTCTTTTTGCTTTATGACTCACAACCGTCTTATGGTCCCGTGGAGTTTAATCATTCAACTGACTGTTGTATCTCAGATGTTTTCTTTATTCTAAAGCTTTTCGACATCATTCTGTTACCCAGGGTTTATATAGAACCACAAGAAATCCTCACAAAATTTTAAGAGTTAATTTTTTAGAACCCAATCAAACCTTTGTTAAACTTTACTTACTTTTCTGCAAAAACTAGGGGACTTTGTACGGTGTACAATATTTTCGTTACAAGCTTAGATCCAAATATTTCAGTTTAATATGAACTTCAAACTGATGCAGTTAATAATACAAACTCCTACTGACATTTTGTTATTAAAATCTTTTACTCGGTTGATTATTTGAAACAAGTTTTAGAATTAAACATCATCCGTAGTACATTAGAAAGTAAGTGGGCAGATACCGTTTTAAGCCCTAGGCCTTCATTAATCTTTTATGCCTCTTATCTACATCCACCAAAATGAAACTTAAAACCCTATTCGTCGCTTATATTAAATGCGGTTGCACGGTTAACTAGGACATTAACACCTAATTTGGAGTATCATGTTTCTTTAATGTATAAGAGTGTACAACAACCGTACCAAGTGGTTAATATGAACAATTTAAGCCAGCCTTCACATATAACATCGCTATCGCTTACAATAACACTCCGTACACTTTAAAAACTTTGTCTTCAACTAAATTTTAAAAGGAAATAAATCGATTTCTTTTATAAAAGGAAAGGGCACGCTAGTCGAGATATGAACATACAGTAAAGGTCTTGGCATGAAAACCATATCTTACTCATAAAGTCAACTGAACATATAGTGTTAACGAGCACTAGGAACCGCTAAATTTTAAGAAGTTATCCTAAGAAGTTAATTTATTATTACCGCAATATGCATTAAGTGGTAGAACAGCTGTTGTATTTTTCCCTACCGTTAAACTTCGCCCAAAAATTGTATTCAAATTCAGTTTCATTATACACATTCTTCGTTTTTTCTCCACTTGCACAATAAAGACCTATTATTATTATTATCACTATTATTATTATTATTATTATTATTTTTTATTATTATTATTATTATTATTATTATTATTTCTATTTTTATTTTTATTATTATTATTATTCTTAATATTATTAATATGTGGGGGTCTTTGATTATGTATTTACTGTAGTAGTGTGTGATCTTGTATCGCTACCAAGAATCCCTCTGTTTCACTGATTATGTAGATTTTCTCGCTCCTTGTGTTTTATGCTTTTTTGTCGATATGTGATCGTAAAAGCTAGTGTGGATGTTTTCCATGTAGTGTTTTTCTCTTCGTTTTCTTGCATTGTTTGCCTTATTGTGATTTCTTTTATGGGGTTGAAAGTACAGTTATTAAGTTGTAGTGGCATAGCTGTTGTGTTTGCGTGTATTGCTTTGTGTATGTTACTTGTTTCTGCTTTTTTTATGAAATTGCTTCTTAGATTATCTATTTGTTCGATGCACATGTTTCTTATATCGATGAACCTCTTCCTCTTTTCTGTTGAGCGTGAATCTTTCTGTACGGATGTGGTGTATCCTGTATTTGTGACATTGTGATCGCGTGGGCGTGTTGAGTGCCAACCGACTAACTTAGTATGGGTATTGCATATGTGTTTATTGCTATTGTGTTGTTTCTTGCAATGAGTTATGTTTTGAGTATTTTAGTTAGTTTAGTATTTCTGTTTCAGTTCTTGCTTTACTTTTGAGTGTTCTATTTCTAGTTTTTGTTCATATCCTAGATATGTGTATATGTCTGTGGTGTCTATTGCTTGTATGTGATCGCTATTGTTGTTTAACATGTTTTATAATGTTTTGTTAATTAATCTTTTATTATACTGTTTTTTTTACATTTGTTTTTTCCAGAGTCATGTTCATGTCGTTACAGTATGTTTCTGTTATGTTAAGTAGATGATTGAGTTGTAAGTTTGTTGGTGAGTTATTTTGTGTGGGTGTGAAGCAGTGATGTTGTATCCATTATTTGTGTTGTTTATTGCGCTCGATAATAGGTTCAGTGCTAGGCAGAACCAAAAAGCATTTAGGGAGTTCCCTGATATATGAATCCACTGTTCCGTTTTGGCGTCGCTTTTACGCGCTACCTGTGTTTGTTTTTATGATTAGTGGTCTGCTCCAGTTTCTCATTATTGTATGGATTATATTAGTGTTGTGTTTGCTTTGTATATTTGTAGTGTGTATATTAGCCATGAGTGTGGTATGCAGTCGTATGCCTTCTGGTAATCTATATATTCGTGGTATAAAGCTCTTTTTAATTTTAGCTTGATGTGTTATTTCTGTGTCTATAATCAATTGCTGTTTACTTCCTCGTGTTTCTTTGTTGCATCTTTTTATTCTTCGTGTACTATGTTGTCTTGTGTTGCATGTGCGACTAGTGTGTTATTATGGATGTTAGTATTTTGTATAAGGTTGGTAGGCATATTATTGGGCGGTATTTTGATGTTTTTTCTGTGTTTTATTCATTCTTTGTTTTGAGATGTATTATTCCTTCTGCTAATGTGTGTGGTGTAGTGTGTGATTGTCTGATATATTTGCTGAATTTTGATAGGTGTGTGTGTGTGTGTGTGTGTGTGTGTGTGTGTGTGTGTGTGTGTGTGTGTGTGTGTGTGTGTGTGTGTGTGTGTGTGTGTGTGTGTGTGTGTGTGTGTGTGTGTGTGTGTGTGTGTGTGTGTGTGTGTGTGTGTGTGTGTGTGTGTGTGTGTGTGTGTGTGTGTGTGTGTGTGTGTGTGTGTGTGTGTGTGGGTGTGTGTGTGTTGCTGTAAATGTTGAAGTTTGCTATTTTGTTGTTGCGAGGTACTTTCCAGTTGTGTGATTTGTTAAAGTTTGACTAATTTTTTGGTGTTTGACAGTTATTTCTTGCATTTCTTTTATTGTGTTGTATTTGTTTGTTACTGTTTGAATCCCTTGTGCATGCTAGTTGTGTTGTGTTGGGTTGTACTATAGATCGTACCAAAAGTGTTCTGTGTCTGTTATATTTGGTGGGTTGTTTATCGTGATTTCGGTTTTGTCTATAATTTTCATCGGTTTTAGATGAACGTTTTGTTTTGTTCTTTTCTGTTATTAGGTTTTTGCTATCTTCTGTGGCTCTTGGCTAGTAGTTTTTGCTTTGTTTTGTTGTATTGCTTTTCATTTCCCTTCTAAAAATTTTTCTTTTGTATATTGTATTAGTTGTCCATGTTACTTCTCAGTTTTAGTATTTTTGTTTGTATTATATGATAGCATAGTGGTATTGTTTATTTTTTTTTATTTGTTTGTTAATTGTTTTTGTTTTGTATGAATTCTTATTGTAGTGGATGCTCCCGTGTAGATTAGTTGTAGTTCTCCCATAGTTGAGTCGTTTTGTATTCGTGTCCTATGAGTGTGTTGATGTATGCAATTGTTGTATTTATTTTTGTGTTATCTGGTATTTTGTGTATGAAAGGTTTGATATCATTTTCTGCGTCTTTGAATTCCGTGTATGTTATTTCAAATTTTTCTCCTATTACTGTGATTCCATTGTTTGTATCTTGTGTTAGTTCCTGTGGCAGTTGAGTGTTTATTTGTTGTTGTTTCTGGTTATTAAGTGTTTTTGTGTTTTCATGTGCTTCGTTTCCTTTGCCTGTTTGCTTTGTGGTGTATGTTTCTATTAGGTTGTTGTTTTGTAGTTTTCGTTGTACTTGTTTTTGTTCTTTTATGTGATCTAGTTTTGGTTTTGCTATTCTGATGTTTCTGGTTATTGCTCGCACTTAGTCTGAGAGTCTTTATTCTGTGTTGAATTGTCGGTTTGGGCATGTGTTTGTGTATGCTTTGTATAGTAAAAACCAATAATTTGTAAAGTTTGTTTCACTGCGAGTTATTTGGTAATAACATAGAACGATGAGTCTGTTGATTTCGTCTAACAACCCCATTTGCTCTTTTTGTATTCCCCCTAGTGTGAATGCGGGTAGCATGTTTCGCAAAACACCTCTATTAGGGTTTTCATCAAACATCAAACATATTCATAACAACTGTATACTGTTTCATTATGATAATACATAAAAAGATACTTTCATATACTCCTGTTGGATATTTACAAGCACTTCACATATCTCCAAGATAGCTTTCCTGATTGTTCTAGCAGAAAACTTTAGATCTTCAAAGTTTTTTCTAGTTTCGAGGTAACGAAGGGTTAAAACAAGTCTTTTCTCAACAGTAATACATGCTCGGATGTTAATACTTTGTTTTACTAAATATGGTTCTACCATTAAAATTAACAACTGGAACTTTTCTTCGCTCACTTTCAAGTAATTGTAGTAGTCATCAAGATCAGTCTGCGATATTTCTTGTAATAACCTTAAGTGTGTGTACTCTTTACGTTTCAACAACCATTCCTTCACCTACTTTTTACGCTTTTCAAAGCACAATGTATAATAATAGCGGTGTGTGCTTTTTTTTGGTATCCATTTTGGTACTGAGCAGAACCCAGATGGACGTAAGAATATTTTCAATAGTATTGACCGTGTACGATTACGGTCCAAAATATTTCTCGGTTTATCTGGTTTAACCATATCATCGAGGCAATAATATTGTCCATAATATTGCATACATGCTTATTTGGACTCAGCACGTCACTTGTCATCATCATAGGTCTTCAGTCCTGGAACTGGTTAGACGCGTACCCTCATCGTTTCATATTTTGAACTAACCTACACATTTCTCTGAAATTTGCAAATTCTACATCTATCACTATCTGCGTGCGATAGTCTGATGTAGGTCTAGCTCTACCTGTTTTTTCCTATCTCTGCTTGTAGTATATCTCGCACAATTCCCCAAAAATGCTTTAAAACGTATCCTGACCTTCTATTTTTCCTATTTTTTTTTTGTTTTTGACAGATGTCATTATTCCTCTACTATTTGTATAACCTATTTGTTATTAACTTTGTTTGTCCATCCTCATACATCTGAAACACAATATTCCAGAAAGCTTCTATCTCTTTCTGTCTACATTTCCTACTGCCCCTATTTCATAGACGTACTGTGCTGTGCTTCAAACATATGCTTGGCAAATTTTTTTGTTGTTTCTATGTTTATTGTCTTTGAACATAGCCGCTGTTCTTTCTTGTTAGATGCAGTTCGGTCACCTTCTATTGTTTTACAATTATATACCCTATTTCCCCGTTCTGAAGGGACCTGCACCCTGAACAAGTTCTAGATTACTCGAACGTGTTTCTACCCGGCTTCAGAGTTCCAGATATCTAAAGATCCGAACTATATAGGTTTAATCAAATTAGTGTGGTCCTTAGTGAGGAACCATACTAAGACAGGTCCCCGAAAGAGGGCAGCAGCTTTTTTGGTATTGGGAGTGGCAGAGACCATAGAGGCCGGTATAGCATTTTAAGGCATACTGCTGCGATGTGGAAGGCAACGGAAAACCACCACATTATCTCACTTACACAGCGTATTTAAAATAATATTTAAAATGATGGAAACCTCTAGATTAAAAACTTCCGGAGTTAAAATAGTCCCCTACATGTGATTTTCCAATGCTCCACCCGTAAGTACTTTATTGGCCAAGAAGCGAGTTTTTTTTATCTGAAAAATTTTGAATTTTACTGAACCCTTGCTGTTCCAAGCAAGGTAGGGATCTTTAACGTGCATGACAACACTCACACACTGGACCTCGCATTTTACCTCTCATCCGAACGAGGGTGTATTTGTTGCTTTCATTAGGAGACTTTTTAGCTCACTAAGCGCTGTTCCTTAGAAACTTTTGTCTATATCACAGGGTAGAAAAACAAAAAAAAATGTCTAAAATTATTTAAAACTGTTTTTGTTTGATTATTTAAAGAGGTAGGAAGTGGGGCAAGATAGAAGAAATTTTAAAAAATATTGTTAGGTTTTGTTTTACATTTTTATCTATTTTGCCTTATATAATGATACATTTTATTAATTTTAAGCATCCTTAACTGTATTTGATATATTTTTGTTTTTTAGCATGATAACACAAATGACATACAAAAAATATAACCAAGGAAAAGATTGTTGACAGTACGAGAAACAATAACAGTGCAAGGTTTTCGGTCACCAAGGGAAGTAATAACGATAAGCTATTGCAAACATCAGAAGATGAAAATACTTCTGACAATAATGGGAATAATGTAGTCACTGAATCTAGTGGAGCAGAATTATTAAATAATAATATTGGTGATGCAACATTTGTCAATAATTTATTTGATATCAAAAATATGTAGATATTCTTAGAAAACTGCCCGCTTGTCAATAGCAAAATAATTAATATGGAGAGAGGCGAAACAAGTATCTCTTTGTTACCTAAAAATAATTCTGATCAGTCTGAATATCCAATTTCAAAACAAAGCCATTTCATAAACGGATTAGAAGAAGAAGCCAGTGCTATTAAGATTGCGGATGATACGGAAAGTGCAGACAACCCAATATCTGAACCCACTTTCAATGGAAGTGACAGAGATGATTTACTTATTGAAGGCGAAGATTAGGTACAAACTAAAAACTCATCGGATAAGAATAAGGAAAGTACAGAAAATGGAAGGCCTAATAGAGAGAGAAAGAGCAAATTTCCATCACAAGACCGCCAAACTAGGAATATTTTGAAAAAATTTCAACAAGGACCATATTAATTTAAGAGGAAACCAAATCCTAGCTAAAAAGTTTTTTAACAATAATAATTGCTGTTGTCCAAATAAAGGCCATGAAAAAGTTTCGGTTGAAGAACGAGAAAGAGTTTCAAAAATTTTGCGAACTTGTCGATTACACAGCTCAAAATACATATATTGCAGCTTATGTTCAAGAAAAGCTAGTTAAAAGGAGATATTCATGTGATTTTTTTTCTATTGCTCCACCCGAAGGTACTACATTGACCAGGACGCGAGAATTTTTACCTGGAAATTTTGAATTTTGCCGAACCCTTGCTGTTGCAAGCAAGGTAGGGATCTTTAACGTGCGTGACAACATTCACACACGGGACCTCCATTTTACCTCTCATCCGAACGAGGGTGTATTTTTGTGAAAAATGCTCGTCTAACATTTTTCAAGCGGACCGTGTCGGGATTCGAACCGGGACCTTGGGCGTAGTAGTCACACACATACCAACTACGCCACGGGCCGCCTAGCGCATTAATACCGCTTTGCTAAAAATGCGATCGAGTTCCTTTATTGATAATAGAGGAAAGCATTCTAATAGAAAAAATCTCAATCCCGTTTGTATGGAGTCTATTATGAATCACATTAGAAGTTCCCAAAATACAAATCACACTACTGTAGAGAATCACTAACCGGAAATAGTCAGTATTTGTCACCACAGCTAAATTTGGCGAAATTATATGAATTATACAAAGCAAGTTTTGTTGGCATGAACGCTTCATTTTCACAGTATAAGCGAATTTTTTATGATAATTTCAAACTTCGTTTTAAACCACTGAAAAAAGACACTTGCAACTTTTGTAATACTAGTAATGCAAAATTACAAAATGAGACTGACGAAGAAAATATAAACAAATTGAAAAATGAATTGAAAATCACCAAGAGTTAGCTAGTATGGCCAGAATTCGAATGAAAAATGACATGAGGAAAGCCGAAAATGAAGATTTCATTGAAACATTGACATTTGATTTGGAGAAAATACTTCCATTGCCTAGGATACCTTCTAACGTAGTTTTTTATAAAAGGCAACTATGGATATACAATCTGAGTATTCACTAGAACAAAGAAATGAAAGGCAAGTGTATGGTATGGGTTGAGAGTAAAGCTGGTAGGGTGAGAAGGAAGTTGGATCTTGTTTGAGAAAATATACATATTTGTCAACATAACAACTGGAGTTGAAGGGTTGTGACTGTGGTCTGACTCTTGTGGAGGGCAAAACAGGAATATAAAACTGGTAATATCTTAATTTTCTTCATTATTTATGTTTGAAAAAAAGTATTTATTAGGTTCTGATGCTTCAGTCAATACTACAAAATCACAATTATCTGAAAAAGATTAGCCTCAATTTTCTGATTTATTTTTACCAAATGATGCAGATTTTTTCAGATATTAAGAAAGCGTTGAAAAATCAGCAACGTATATATACCCCGGAAGAGTATATGAATGTTATGCAAACCTGTAAGAGAAAAAATAAGCTTCATGTGTATAGACTAGAGAGTTTGGATTTCATGAGTACCAGCAACTTGGAGAAAAATATTAGGAACAGAAAAAAAGATACGTCAGGTAAACATTGTAATTTTTTAACTATAAAAATTAATAATATACTTGCTATAGGAAACAAAATGAACTGACTTAAAATGAAGGAGGTTTGTTTACAGGAAGATCAAGCAAATCTTATATACACAAGAGAAATCTATGATAGGAACTCACAACCAAATATAATAGATATATCTAAAAAAAGTCAGGAGAAAAGTTGTTGCAACCCCATGGCTAGTTCCACTCTGGCCAGAGGGTAAACCCATTTCAGTGGCAAAAATAGCTGATTTGAAAGCCCTCTTTCCTCTTATACCAGATGATGCAAAAGAATTTTACAATAACTTAGTACCAGACAAGAATATTGATGATTATTTGGAAGGATTTAGTCGTACCTTGACTTTGGCTTAGAAGAAGCATAATATTGCTTTTTTTTATTTACTAGAAAATAGTTTATGGTCTTGATTATTTATATTATCGTTTCTAGAAAAAAAATTATTTTACTGAATTTGAATCTTATTTTTCTTTTTAAAGTAATTTTTATGCATAAAAAACTCAATACATTGTTTTACTTATAGGTGGTTATTTATTTTGCAATAAAGGTCCAACCCACATTTTTATCTTATTGTAATGCAAATAGTAGAATTTAAGTCACAAATACGTAAACAAATACAATTGGGTCTATATTAGACATAAAAAATATTCCAAACGTTCAAAAAAGTGCTCTTAGCAGTAAAGGAAAAATCCAAACATTAATCGCCATTTCCTCAAAATATTGTTCATGTGTGTTGGATCCCTATTACATAACACCATTCCATTTACAATGTCCGATTCCTGTTCTAAGGCAGTTAGTTCCTCTCCTACATATAAATTCCCTATATATTCTTGCCATCTAACCACTTTCGCTACATTTTCTATAATGGCGTTTTCTGCAACGTTCCTTATCTTATGTTTTTGCTATATGGTTTTATATCCTTAAAATTCATTCTAATTAATTTGTATGCTTCGTTTGTTCTTCGTATTTCCATCTTAGTTTATACCTCTTTGCACTTTTTATCAATCCATTATTCTTTAGCTTTCCCGCATTTGCGAATAATTTCCCATTTTATGGCTTTGTATCTTTGTTTTCCTGTTTCGTCTTATCTATTTTTGTATTTTCGTTTTTCTTCTATTAAATTCAAGATAAACTTTGCTATCCATGGTTCCTTATTTTCTTTTTGTTTATACCTCAGAATATATCTGGCCGCCATGTCTCAGCTGGACTTAATGTTATTCCATTCTGTTTCACTTCCTTAGTATCAGCAATTTCAGCAATTCATTTGACGTTTTTCCAAGTCTTTCGTGGATACCTTTATCCTTTTAATTGCTCAAAGTCAAAGTGTCTTTTTCTGTTTCTTTACTTCAAATGTTTAAATTTAAGTACGGCCTTCATAATTACGATGTTGTGGTCAGTGTCATATCTGTTTCTGGGTAGCTTCTACAGTTTTTAACTTGATTCCTAATCCGTTGTCTAACAAGAATGTAATATATTTGATATCTGCCTACATCTCCTGGTATCTTCCACGTATATCGTCTTCTAGCATGATGTTTAGATAATGTGTTTGTGATGATTAAATTATTCTTGTCGCAAAATTCTACCAGCCTTTTTCCCCTATCGTTTCTCGTGCCTAAACTAAATAAACCTACTACCGTTCCTTCCATATCCTCACCTACCACTGCATTAAAACCCCCCGTAATTATTAAATCATCATGTCCTTTTACGTATCTTAGTATGTCTTCGACATCTTTGTAGATCACTTCCACCTTTTCGTTACTGTAGCTAGAGATGGTCATGTATACTTGTATTATTACTGTATTTACAGGTTTCGATTCTAATCTAATCATGACTACTCTTTCGTTATTTTGTAGGTAATTTTCTAAACAGTGTCCTCTCTTTTTTCGCACGACTATCCCTACTCCCGAATTTCTTTCCTCTGCTCCTGTAGGAATTACTCTGAAGTCTCCACTCCAAAAATCCCAGTCTATGGCCACCAAACATTACTGATGCTTAATATGTCTAGTGCCAATCTATAAATTTCAATTGTCAAGTTCTCTAGCTTACCTACTTGCCTCATACTTCTAACATTCCACATTTCGACTCGCAAAATGTTTTCGACTTTTATTCTGAACTTTCCGATTGCATTCTTCGGAGTAGTCGCCTCCCGGAGATACGAATGGGGGACTATTTTAACTCTGGAATCTTTTACCACAGGGAATTCCATCATGTTTATTACAATTTAAGTGCACTGTGTACTAGGGGATAATGTGGTGGTTTACCGTTGCCTTCCACATCGCAGTAGTATGTCTTAGAATGCCATACCGACCCCCATGGTGGTACTGCCCTCTTTCGGGGACCTGTCTTAGTCTGGTTTCTCACGAAAGACCCCACCAATGTGGTAAAACCTCTGGTTCGGCTTTTTAGCTCATTGGAACACACAAGCTGTTCCGCCCGTTCTAATAAACTAGAACTTCGTCAAGGTGCAGGTCCATTCGGAACGGACATCACTTGTAGAAAAGTGATTTTTTTCGCAGTCGTAGAATTGTCGCACTAGGTTACACCTCGGGCGACAATAGTAACGTTTTTTATCACGCACGTATTGTAATCTCCTACTATAATCGATGAGTTACTATTACGTTTTCTTGAATATTACGGATAAAGTTTTATATAATACTAAAGTTGCTTAAATTTGGGAATTGTTCCGGAAATATTAATTTTGCTTCCCAGAATCTCATACCACCCATCTATTTACTTGTGTCTTTTGCCCTAGTTTTAGTAACGACGTTTTATTTCAAACGAAACCAACATAATTGCGGTGTTCCTCTGAAACAAATAAATCGCCAAAATACGTTATTCTTGGATTTTATGGATCTTCCGCTATAATATTTCTGCTATTTATATCTTATATCTTATATCTTAAGATATCTTATTTCAGTTATACAGAAACGACAAAGTAAAGATATCATTTACACCACCTGCGTTGTTCAGTTAATGGTCTCAAACAGCACAATAAGAGGACAAAGACAAAGCAGGTTTTTCTATACGAGATGCGAGCTTAGAACTTTAATTTGACTCCTTTAATGTATTTTCCAAGTATCTTTGGAAAGTTTAAAGTGGAATGGGTGTTTTCTATTTGCTTTAAAAGTCAATAAACTCCGTGCTTTTCATCCCTACGTTTCTTGTTTTTTACTCAGTTTGTAAACTTGATTTGCAGTGTGATAACTTCTGTTATGATGACGTCCCTTAATAACAAGCGGTACGAAGAATTTGTAAATCATTATACTTTGTTCATTTCCAAGCTGCAGTAGTTCAAAATAAATGCACCCAAAAGGCATATACAAAGTGATCTACAAAGTACTGAAACGGGAATAAAATATTCGCTTCGCCTAATATCGAATTTAACATGTATTTAGAATGTTCTGCTACTGTTTTCTGTTACTGGTGTGACGTGTTTTTTTTCTTGTTACGCTTCGTTCTTTAATATAGTATAAATCAGCAATAAAATAAAATATATAATTTATAACTTTCCGTTCGGTAACAAATTAATACATAAAATTAATAATAACATATAGACTCCTTTACCTTTATGGTCTAAGATTCGTTACTAAGTTTCGTCGAGTTGTCAATTTGTCACTTCTTTATCAGCGTTCGAACGGGTAAGCTGCTCGGCAGGATAGTGAAGTCAAGATGGTCGTGTCTAAACACGTGGCCTCTAACAGAGTAAGAAAAAAGATGAATAATTGATTGATTCTTGGTGTCTGGAGGTCGAACCTAGCAGCTGTAGGGTGAGGATGTTTTTCTATAAGTTCCACCTAGAGCGGTTCAGTTGATCTTTGCAGGCCTAAGGAGATGGAAGCCCCCCTTTACATCATTAATACAGTTGGTATAAATTAATTAAATAAATTATATTAATATTTTTCCTCATAGTGCAATATCATAGAAGGCAATTTCATATATGTGTCGTATAATTCAACTTTACAAATAAATAATATCGAATAAGCAAATCTTGGATCTAGAAATTTTGTTGGAGTATTAAATTTAATCAAGCAGAAGTTAGTTTCGTTAAATAATGGTTGTATTCAGAAGAACTTTGATAATCGATGGTTATGTAAATTTCCGACAGCTGAGGTCAAGGTCCTATTTCTTTCGTTCAGAGCAGTATCACAACACGTGAGTGTTCTTTAGAATTTAATCACTTTGAGTATTAAGTTGCAATAAGAAAATAAAACATTAAAAATTTTGTAACATAAAAAGCTTTTAAGGAAACAGCGAATTAAATAACAAATCTGTTGTTTGTCAGAATGTTTGCATATGCACACAAAGTGTACATTTAAAAAGTTGTGAATGACATTTTATGTCAGATATAAAAAAAACATAGATTCAGTTGTCCTATTTAGACCTCACATGTCGTCTTACGTTAATTTAAAGTATGTTTAAATATTTTGAGGTCATGAACTTTCATTTTTAATCGGCATGTGGAATTCGCGTATTAACTGTTAAGTAAAAGTAACTTAGAGTAACTACATACTATTTTATCAGCGATTAGGTAATTAAATTTCACTGTGAAGGTCGAAGAAGTACTTCTATGGCTTAGAAAGAATATTATGTAATATGAATAAATTAGAAAATCTCAAGTCAGTACATTTAAATTTTGTAGAAAGATCCATTCAGAAATCTTTATATTATCGAATACAATTCTTTACTAGTATATTTCTGTTCCATAAAAATTATTAAGTGAAAATATTATAGAGATACGAATTAAAATATTATAGTAACATGAATCCAGAAATTTATTCAAATAGAATCTATTTTGTTTTAGAATGACTTTTTATTATTTAAAATTCAAGTAAAAATTACAAGTCATCCCTGATCAGAAATTGTGTGTAATGAAAACAAATTCCCTAGGTGTATATTTTAGAAACCAAAAATTCCATTATTTTATTTTTGGCAGATATTTTTGAGGACACAAATGGTGTCCATGTTGTACCTTTGTTTGTTCACAGGTCAAGCTGAGACATATGTATGACATCTGGTGTTTGAGGTTTTGGTAAGTGTGTTTAAAAGAGTGAAATTCAGGTTTTATGGCTATGTTAGTGGTGTTGACATAAGGTTTCCGCATTCCCCTAATACAAGCACAGTTAAATTTTGGTGGTTATTGTATTGAAAAATACAGTGGCGCTCATTAAATATATTTTTGGTCTTTTGACAACCCATGACCCAAGCTCATGATCTACCCAGAGCTAACACTCGACTAGCCGTTTATGTCTTAAGAGTTTTTCTTTTTCTCAAGCCATTTTCCATCCAACTTTACCTTGGGCTTGCATTAATAATAAGAAATTCTCGACCTTGTGATATCAGGTTAGGGTTTAGAAAATTTAAAGGTGTAATTTATTAGCTGATAGTCACGAGGATAATTAAACTTAATAAAAAAAAAAACAAGTTTAAGAAAAACATTTTTTATTACACTGGAACTAAAACATTTCAACGACTGTAATTTTATATTCTTTTAGTGAAAAACTAGGTATTTATTAGTATGAATACAAATTTAAAGCAGTGAAACAGTGATAGAACAAACTGCGAATACCTAAGTTCGATAGAAAGCGTTAGTCCTGATCTTAAATTTTACTAATACGTTAGAACACGTTGCCCGCCTCAACAGTTTCATTATCTTTCCTAGTGTGTCAAGTTATTAGTTTCTTGAGAATATTCCATATTGCTGTAATTTGTGTTGCCGATAATCAGACATAATTCAGCACAATGAGGTTATTTGAATTTTGTATAGGTTTTGATAAAAATACCGTGACGCATGCGTTTTGGTTGACCTTCTTCGTCGAAAAAAAGGTCCCGGCCATTCTCGCACGGCTTTAAAATCTCCACAATGCCGAAGTTCAGGTGTGTGTGGAAAATTAGAATTGGTTCATGAAGTGTTACAAGGCACAAGTTCTTCCTAACCAACAACCAAAAGCACTTAGAAATTGTTACAGTAATCCGTGCGATCAAGAAAGAAAGTAGAAAAGAGAATTAGCCCGTACCGAGTACCACAACACGATAAAGGGGGGAGCCCCCAGAAATAATGCCGTGACAGTCAAGAAAGTCGTAGAGTGGGCTAGGTCATACAGAACGCAAGAAAAGGAACCTCAAAGATAGCGTTTATTTATGAAAACCTCTAATTAAGCAACATGTTATAAAATAAGGAAAATCAACCTGCGGAGAAACAACATTCATACAAAATATCCTGGAGGATTTACATAGTATAAGGATCTCCGCTAGAATTAAATAGGCAACCCTCTTCACTTATCTTACTCTAGTCATGTACTTCAGTACTTCAATATACCAAAAGTACATAGTAAATCGTAACACCATAGGTCCTCTTTCGGTTAAGAATAAAACTCGTAATTTCATTTCTTTCTTATATTAATTACAATTGATTAATCAATCAATGAAAGACCAGTTATTCTCTCAATTAGAGATAATAACACTTAATAATCTATGAGATATCTAATACAAAGTTGAACATAATTTACATTGCAATTTGTTAAGAAATTATATCTGAAACGCGTAACGTTAAGCTCGGCATCTTAACGTGAACTAACCCTCTACAAAACACAGAAAACCTACCGTAGTCTTATTCATTTAAACCCATTACCCCGAAATTCATCAAATTCCTTTTGTAAGCAACCAACCCAGTATGT
Source organism: Platerodrilus igneus (assembly GCA_036346225.1). Lineage (NCBI taxonomy): Eukaryota > Metazoa > Arthropoda > Insecta > Coleoptera > Lycidae > Platerodrilus > Platerodrilus igneus. The sequence goes on from JARFIW010001146.1 coordinate 819,911, forward strand.
GAATCATCCTATTTGAACGTATAAGTGGTTTGAAAGACTTTCACCGTGTTAATCATCCCTTGTGCCTGCGAACAGAGAACCTCTTCTTTACCTAAAGCAAATTATTTGTTGTTCGGTTTCTCGAACATTCTGTCCCTCGTTAAAGCTTGTCTTCAACAAGGCATGAACCTTAATTGAAATACTAATATTCTTCTTCCAAAAATCTTTTAAGTAACTGAAAACTATTATAACTAGGTACACACAAAGTTCTGTTTCGAACATACTATTTAAAGAACATATTTCCATGAGAATTATAACTAAATATTTATAAAAACTTTGTCTTTATTAGGAAGACGGCATATTTTTGTGATACTTCTCATAAAAACTCCATTTTGAGTTTTAACCTTAACTACTTAACGCTTACATCTTGACCATAAATTAAATCTACTACTTTGGCCAAAGGCCAAGATAGAGGACGAGTTTGCTCTTCCTTGAGCAAAACTATGTCTTTAATCTTTAAATCAGTAGGCACTCCTTTGTCCACCTTTCCAAAAATTTTGCTGTATTCAAATGCACTTTTGATATCGTGCTAAGCGATTTTCAGAAGCGTCCGAATTATCCCTTTCAGGAAATGTCATAAGGCTACTGCCGTTCAAGAAATGTCTCGGTGTCAAACAGTTTAGATCATTCGAATCACTTCAGAGGGGTTGAAGAGGTCGCAAATTTAAGATCGCCCCAATTTGTGCCAAAATTGTACTAAATTCCTCAAATGTGAATCATGAATCTCCTACAATACGAATTAAATAAAATTTCGTACTTTTTATCGCTGCCTCCCAAAGACCTCCCCAGTGCGGACTTTTAGGAGGAATAAGTTTCCATTTTATTTCTCTAGTTGCTAAGAAATCTTTCACCAAGTCCATGTTTGCCCTTCCTTTGAAAAAATCGTAAACTTTTTTTAAATGGTTTTTAGAACCTAAGAAATTAGTAGCAGTGTCACTATATATAATAGAGGGGTTACCTCTTCTAGAAATAAATCTTTTTACAGTTAAAGGGAAAACTTCTGTGGACAGGCTAGAAACCAATTCTATATGCACTGCCTTTGAAATCATACAAATTTAAGAGCCAATATTTTAAACGGACGTTTGAGAAAGTGGTCTGTGCATCAGCGTGCCCTAATTTTCAATGTTCATAATTGATTATCATGTTTGTAACGAAATTTTTGAAGGTAGCAGAATTGGATGTTTTTGATCGTAGGTAAGTCTGAGTAGGGCAACCTACCTTCTACACGAAGAATCCCATTGTTATCACGAAACAGAGACAAACGTAGTAATACTTTATTTGCAATTATTTTATTAGATGATAATTCTGAAATTTCCCTGTAAAAATACTGTTACTGTATGACCTTAATTGTAAGAACTTCAGCACCTTGAAGTTCCTCTATCATTAATGAACCCGAGTAAGTTTTCGATTTATTTTTTAGGTTATTTACAAATGTTAGACAATAAGCTACCGCTCTTTTTAGTTTAATAAATGAAGAAAATTTCAAGAGAATCATGTTCCAAAAATTTGACCAACTGTCGTGTTTAGTGTTATACAAAACAGTTTTATTGTTTCTTTCTTCTGACGCATTGCAAACGCCAACTTCTTTAAATTCAAATTCATTTAAATTCAATTGTGGATTTTTAGAAATTGTGGCCCTTGCCGCCAAAAAACGGATTTTATTATTTCTTGTGGGGTCATTTCCCTTGAAAGAAAGCAGGATTAATTTCACTATTACCATGACGCCACCAAAAATTTGACGTTATTCGTTGAATTTCTGAAACTCTGTTGGACACAAAAATTGACCATCTAGAAGGATGTGCTTTTAGCCAGCAAAAGAGAATTTGCAAATCGGTCCATAAATTCACAATAGAAATATTTAATTTCTCCTTAAAAGTCGATAGTAATTTTATTGTTAAGTTTGCTAGTAGCAATGCACCACACAGTTCAAGGCGAGGCAGCGTAATAGTTTTCAACGGAGCAATAGGACTTTTTGAAGCTATGAGGTTACAGGAAACGAAATTATTTTTGTAAATAGCACGTATATAGACTGCAGCACCATAAGCCTTTAAACGAGCGTCGGAAAATCCATGTATTTCAATTTTGCATATTTCGTCTTTAAGAAATATCAATCGCAGAATTTTTAAACTTGAAAGCATGTAAATTCATTTTCTGAATTCGGTCCACTGGAGTGAAAGTTCGTTAGTCAAAACTTCATCCCAGTTTATCTTGAAAAGCCAAATTTTTTGCATGAGAATCTTTGCTACTACTATGATGGGAGAAATTAGTCCTAACGGATCGAACAGTTGCGCTATTGGAGACAATACTGTACGCTTTGTTATCGAACATTCCTTTGAAATTTTGGGAAGTACAATTGAAAATTGATCCGAATTTGGATCCCATGAAATACCTATAACTTTATTAGGAGTGTGATCAATTTTGATCTCTATATGATCTTGGGAATTGTTTTTAATAACCTTTTTGAGAAATTGTATTTCGTTTGAGAACCACTTGAGCGCATATTAAAGTTAGCTGAATTTAAAAGTTCTTGCAATTGTTTGTACGTATTTCTTAAATTGGCTAGTGAGCTACTACCACAAGATGTCATCAACATAGCACTGCGAAAGAAACGCATCTTATGCAAGGGATACTTCTCTTTATTTTGTAATGCTAATTCATTTAGAACACTGGTCGCTAATTAAGGGGCACTATTTGTACCATATGTTACCGTAAAAAGTTCTAAGCACTTCAACGGTTTCTTTGGAGTATCGCGCCACAGAATATTTTGTAGATATGTTTGAGAAGGATCGACTCTAATCATTCTATACATTTTTTGTATATCGCAGATGAGCACAAGCGTAAAGATTCGGAAACGACATAGTATGTCAAACAACTCTGGTTGTTCAGAAAAACCTTTAAGCATTATATCATTTAGAGAAACGCCTGTGGACGTTTTCATACTAAGCATCGAAGACAACCCGTAATTTTGTTGTAGAACTATCTTCCCTTAATACACAATGGTGTGGAAGAAAACATTTGTTTTCCTTTATTTCATTTTTAAACGATAAGGGAATGTATCTAGCATGATTTAGGGAAACATACTCATCTATAAAGGCCTTGTACTGCTTAAATAAACCGACATCCTTTCAAAACGTTGAAACGCACCATCTGGCAATATTTTAGTACTTTCAAGAAATATTTTTTTGGTCAACTGTTCATCTGGAGTAAGAATTTTGCTTTGGTTTGGCACTTCTCTATTCCCAGAATTTTTGCAATATCATTAGAAGTTAAATCTTGCAAGAAGAAATTATAATGGAAAATTTTTTGTTCTTAGTCACATGTGATATAACAAGTTGAAGAATTGGGCCGCCTACGACACAGCCTAAATTAGTTTCAATTAAACTTTGGAAATTTTTTGAAGTCTCATTATTCCACTTGTAATTAAATTATAATAAATATCTCCTCCCAAAAGAAGATCGACTTCTGAAGGAATATGAAACATTGGGTCCGCTAATTGTATGTTTTGTGGAATGAGAATTTTTTCTCTGTTTAACAACAGTTGCGGTAAATTGTGTAAAATTCTTCTAAGAACGGAACACATAACATTGAAGCTTACATTTGTCTTTACATTTGATTGGATAGTTATGTTCACAATTTTGTTAGTTTTTGTAACTATTCCGTCTACGCCGTTTATTTGAATATTTCTTTCATGGGGACTATTTTTCAGTTTTTGTACTGCACCTTCTGTAAATAAAAATGTTTTGCTGCAAGAATCTAAAACAGCTCTTAGTTGAAAAGGACGCTAATCTACATCGAACACTGTCACTACAGACGTAGCTAATAGTGCTTCACCGCAAGAAGAATGAGTTGAAAGAACGATATTTTCCTATGCAGAGTTTTCAGAGATATGATCCCTGGAGGAAGTGCCGTTTCCATCGGATTTCGAAGAGTATGACGTTTCAATATCGCTTTTCGTTTGTTTAGAAAAGCCGGAAGAATTGTAAGAACTAGAATTTTGATTTCTATGATTCGTTTGCTCATAGTTATTTAACGAACGTGTTTGTAAATTGTTTGAACCCTTGTTATTAAAATTTCTATTTCGTCGTTTCTCATGTAAAAGAGTGTGGTGTTTATCTTGGCATTTGGAACACCTATGAGAACTGCAATCATATGTATAATGGTTGTAGGCCAGGCAATTAAAGCACAGTTTATTTGTTTTAACAAAATTTCTTTTTTCTTTGTGAGAGAAACCACTAAACCTTGTACATTTATAAATTGAATGATTATTTAAGTTACAGAATAAACATTTTTCCTTACTACTACCTGTATGCTTGAATTTATTAGAATCGTTGTAATGATAATTTGCAATCCCACTTTGTGTATTTTGTGTCATATGAACATAATGTGACATTTTTTGGCCCTGTGGCTTTTTTTGATATTGACCTAAGTCTGGAATATTTGATCGTTCTAAAACCGAACACCTATGTTCTAAAAATTTTAAAAACTCGTTTAATGTAGGCCATGTGTTGGAAAGGATCTCAAAATCAAATGCCTTTCTTGTTTGATTGTCTAATTTTTGGGAAAAAATGTACACTAATATTAAATCCCAATCTTGAACATTGACTTGCAAATTTTTTAAACCTTCTAAGTTTTGTTTTAGAAAAGTAATAAAACTTCTAAGAGAACCTGCATCTGATTTACTCAATGAATTTGCATCCAACAAATTGTTTATGTGAGCATAAATTATGTTCAATTGATTTTCATACCTGCTTTTTAATGAATCTAAAGCTGCTTTAAAATTATCACTAGTTAGTTGTAAATTAGCAATCAAACTCAGCGGCTCTGCTACCAAGTAGGATTTGAGATAGATTAATTTTTCTACATCAGTTAACATCGAATCATTTAGTATTAAATTTTCAAGATGCGCGATAAATGAACTCCAAGCAGTCGGGTCCCTTAAGAATTGAGAAATTTTTAGTTTTGTTTACATTTGAAATTATCATTCGTGGCTTAACTGAATTAGGACTTTGGCTTACAGTTGTTTGTAATGAATGAATTTTTTCTTGAAAAAGCGTTAAAAGCAAACAATATTTTTCTTGAACAGTTTCGTATCAGCAAATTGTGATTCATCGATCACTTCAATTTCATCCTGAACTGAATTGTAATTGTCAAAAACTTTACTTAAAATATCTAGTCTAGTTTTAAAGGCAAATACTTTATCCTCAGGGTCATGATTACTTGTAAACCAATTTTCAGTCAATTATTGTTTTCTTTTTCCATAGCCCTCTGTTTAATTATACCTTCCATTTTTCTATCTATACAGACAACGTGAGAAATAACTATATATACAATTTTAACTACTCAAATATTAGCCACCCTACTTTAAACATTACGTGAAATTTTATAGCAAAAGTTAGGTACCGCTATTAATACATTAAGCCTTTAAAAATTAATAAGCTGTTTTATTAAATTACCTTAAATACAATATTAGATAAGAACAATAATCAATTTATAACAAACAATAAATATTTTAATCTGACCTTTGAATCTCTGCAATGCACTTCTTATTCTTGATGAAACAATGCACTTTCACTAACAAATAACACCTTTCAGAACTTTAGAACTTTGAATACTAATCAACCCTACTAAAACCACGAAATTTTACTGGAACTGGAACTTATCTTCACTTTTCATTAATGGAATTTATTGGAAATCCTTTATTTTGAATAACTTTCTTTGAATTTCTTTACCTACTGGTTCTTTTTTTACGATCCGTCTCGAAGTAATCAAATTTAATTATGTAGCAGAAGTACATAGTAAATAGTTACACCATAGGTCGTTTTTCGGTTAAGAATAAAACTCGTAATTTCATTTCTTTCTTATATTAATTACAATTAATTAATCAATCTATGAAGGACCAGGTATTCTTTCAATTAGAGTAACACTTATTAATCGATGATAAAGAGTGTTTCAATAAGAGTGCAAGATTTCAGTGTTCAATAAAACATGGTTTTCTGTAGCAAAGTATTGAAATATTTATTGATTTAGAAAATATACCTTTGGGAATTATGTATGAGACAAAATATCTTGTAAATGGCCGCCACGGCTTTGCTGGCATATGCGTACTCTTTTGACAAAGTTTATTAAATACATGTGGTGGTATTTCATTGATACAGCGTATAATTTCGGCTTTCAATGCTTTGATGGTTGCAGGCTTATTGGCATAAACCTGTGACTTCAGATAACCCCACAGCCAGAAGTCTAAAGGCGTTAAATCGCAAGAGCGTGGAGGCAAATTCTGGTCACCAAATCGGGAAATGACACGACCAGGAGCAAAGTTGTGCAAGATCGTCAATGTTTCACGGGCGGCATAACATGTGGCAATGTCCTGCTGAAACCACATGTCGTCAAGATCAATAGCTTCCAAATGAAACACAAGAAACTGTGTTATCATAGCACGATAACGTTCGCCATTCATCGTTACTGCATTTCCTTCTTGGTTTTCAAAGAAAAACGGTCCAATTATTCCTCCAGACCATAATGCACACCATACAGTGACCCGTTGTGGATGCATTGCTTTCTGATGAGTCATACGTGGATTTTCTAAGCCCCAAATGCGACAGCTTTGCCTATTAACGAAGCCATCGAGGTGAAAATGGGTCTCATCACTGGCAATTATTTTTTTTGCAAAATCAGCAGGTTGCTCTAGGATCCAACTGGTGAATTCTCTTCGCTGGACATGGTCTCTTGGCAGAAGTTGTTGAGTCAGTTGGATTTTATAGGCATGCAACTGTAAGTCTTTCGTCAGAATTTGCTGAAGAGTCCCTGTTGAAATGTCCAATTTTTGGGCCCGATGACGAATTGACGTCTCTGGCCTTTCTGTCACACTCTCGTGAACTGCCGTGATGCTTCGTTTTGAACGACCTCTACGAGCTCGTATCGTGTGTTTCACATCACTAACCGAACCAGTACTTTCGAATTTTTTTATTATTCTTTTCACAGTAGATGAATTAGGCACACATTATTTCGACCCAATATTGGTCGCACTTTACAAATAGTGGCAATTCAACTTTCGCCATTTTGATAATAATTTTTGACAATCAGGACGCGTTGTTCTACGGTGTAATGCTCCATGTTTACTAACTCTCATCTGTCAACTTCCGATCTGTCACGTCATAATCATGTGACATTATGACTGTCAAACGTGGCGCGCAATTCAAATCTTGCGCTCTTATTGAAACACCCTTTATATCTAATACATAAGTTGTACATAATTTACAGTGCAATTTGTTAAAAAATTATATCTGAAACGCATAACGTTAAGCTCGGCATCTTAACGTGAACTAACCCTCTACAAAATACAGAAAACATACCTTAGTCATATTCATTTAAACCCATTATCTCGAAATTCCTCAAATTTCTTTTGTAAGCAACCAACCAAGTATATGAATCATCCTATTGGAATGTATAAGTGGTTTGAAAGACTTTCACCGTGTTACTCATCCCTTGCGCGTGCGAACATAGAACCCCTTCTTTACCTAAAGCAAATTATTTGTTGTTCAATTTCTCGAACAGATAAGTTATAGATTATTTTCCAGTCACTGATATCATACAATCTTAAAATATTAAAAAAAGGTACAAGTATACTTACATAGTGCTCACAGCCCTAACTAAATACAGAAAAAAGAGAACCTTCTACTTACCGAAATGCATTTCGGAATAAAGTAACATTATGCCTAAAGCAATAGTGTAAATTTAAATTTTGTATATCAAAACAAAATTGTATGGACAGCCAAATACTAATCTTATCTTATCTTATATATAATTACTAACCAAACGCTACAAGCTGTTGACGTTAGCGTTTCTGCAACATTAACCAGAGCCGGTAAACTATATCAGATTACTTCTAAGCAAGTGTTTGTTTATTTCTAGTTGATTTGAAACAATGACGTAATAGTATATTACATTACTAGCGTGGAAAGTGACCCATTTCACACGAGTGGAAAAGTATTGTCGCACGAGGCGTCAGCTGAGTGCGACTATTCCACGAGTGTGAAATGTCACTTTCCACGTGAGTACTGTACACTATTTTTCCAACGACCATCACTAAAAACAATTACGAAATAGTTATTTTTATGCTTATTTGAAATAAATGTGTACGCAATAATGCAAGACAGACAGACACCTATAAAATTTATTTGACGTTTTGATGTTGAAAATTCGAACACCTACTTTGTTTTTATAAAATCCGCGAACCTGTTGCTTTTAGCGTATGCATTCTCAATTTTTATTGAAGAAATCATTTCAATTACAAACTAATATGAGAAATTACATCTTTAAGTAAAACGGAAACTGTCAGTATCGATTTAACTACGGGTATTTTAAACTGTTATTAGCCAAAACGAAACGAATGAATGCAAAAAGGTAGAAACCGGTAGTCGTTTGGGTTGCCTAGGTAACTAGCATACTAACATCAGTCATATCACTCTAGAGTTGAAAAGTATTTCAACACTAGAGTGATATGTACTTTCGCACTCTAGAGTGATATACTTTACTTTCTACATAAATAAGTAGTGTGTAATCTGTTGTCGTCGGAAACCATATTTTTCACACGTCAAATTACATTTTGTAATTAATTTAGAACCAGAGTGGTAAACTATATCATGTAATGACCGAGTGAAAAAAAGTATTAGCACAATTGTGTGGTTATCGACTAACCTACACATCACATAAAATTAAATAGGTTTCCTACAAAGCACAACCGTGATCATCACGGAATATTCCTACCATAGGTTTTGTAAAGCGCCAGAAATTGTCATCTAAATGTCTAGTAAACCAATCGATTACCTCCAGTTTGTACCCATACAACATATCCTGCTAAACGTCTACCTGCTTACTTCATACGCTCTTTAAGTACCGTACAAACGTTCTTCGCGACATTATTAATTTTCACATAACGTGTCAATTCACATTACACAAAAATTGCTTACGCAGAAACATTAAATGTACCCATTTTTCTTACATAAAGCGGTAATTAGTTTGAATAAATGTAATATTTTACTGATAACAGATTACTACCCTTACCTATTGCTCTCAGGCAGAAAACAGACACAAGAATGAACTTTATTCGCCGCGAAACTTTCTTGTAAACATAATAGATGGGGATAATCCAGCAAAAGTCGTGTTTTCAAACCATCACATGCAGATAAGAGAAATTAACAAAACGAACCGCCCCGATAAAATGGAAAATTTAACGATTAAGTTCTGCTTGTAAAACTTGTCGTTTCGTTCCTAATGGAACGCGTATCTGACCAGCTAAGGAATTTGCAACCATGCAGAATCATGAAAATAGGTGTAGAATTGGTGGCATACATTTCGTATAAAAAGCGTAGACTGTAGCATAAATCCAATTGCTAACGTGATATGAACTAGAGGCCAGAGATAACCTTGGAGAAACACGTACTTAACATCTTTTAACCTTTGAAAACAAATATTTTGATCAGCAAGACAACACTTTTCAACTTATTAAAACGAAGACATATTGCAAGAATTTTAACCTTTGATTACCAAAACCACGTTCATAAAGGTATTTAAGAAATGGACATGTTGCAAAAATAAGTACTACATTTTTAAACTTATGTAGGATATTTCCTAAGCGGGTGCTTCGATACCAAATAGCAGATTTAAGGCTAAATCCCAAAATAACGTTTTCGTATTTTGTAAATAATAACATCCTAGGTTTTCATTTTATCGAAATAGAATAGATTCAAAATATTTAAATTTGCAGGTGAATATTTAATAGAAATTTAACAAAATGTTAGAGAAATAATCCTTTAAATTGAAAGGGAGTTGGACTTTCTAATAAACATGCAAAATACCCGTGAAAACAGTACTGCATATGAAATTTTTAATTTAGCTCAAGTTCTGTCAAGGTAATAATTTCGTTATCTATTGGATATTGTTAATAACCAAAATTGTATAAATATTATAGTAATTGTTACCTGTGCACATCTATAATATAATTAATAAAAATAATATAGTTAACAAATTATCTCAAAGAGAACGAACCAAATCAAGGATACTGATATCCATGTAATTATTTTCTAGCTCGTTCATAAATAAAAAAATTTTAATAATACTAACTGTTAATTAATAACTCTAGAAATTGTTTGAAAAACCGCACGAAATGTGAGTACAAAATGTTTAACCTAATATCACGAAATTGGTGTAGTTAAAACGAAAATACACTCACCTGAGAAGCTGTTTCACTTTCAACACAAGCGACTTTCTGCCATTAGTCACCACATAGATTGAAAATTGATGGCAGCATTTTCTGAAGTTTGCAAGGCAACACCTTTTATGTCCATCATGTTGTACACCGAATTAACAAGTGATAAGATGCACTTGTTTTTGACAAAATATGTTGGCGGGAGTGATAACGTCCCAACACACCAATTTTATAAACACGAAAAATATAGGTATATAGGAATGAAATAAATTGTAATTTATAAAATAAAAAAGATATATTTGAATTTGAATAATGAAATTAATCAATCCCTAACATACCGCTCACCAAAATAAGCAATGTTATTTTAATTAATTGAAAATAAATAAATGAATGTAAATCAATATACTTGAACACATGAATACAAAATGTAACTTGAACAAAATTTGATTCTACACACATAAATAATTATAATTGTACATATGACTAATTACACAGTGGTAGTGGGCACAACTTAACTAATGGACGATCTAATTCGCCATTTTGAGTGCGCACACGAGCAACCCTAACTACCCCGTCACGACCTGGAAAAAGAGCAACTACTCGACCAAGTTTCCACTGTAGTGGGGGCGAATTGGAATCTTTGATTAACACCAAATCATGAATATTAACATGGGAAGAGGATTTTATCCATTTCTCACGCTGTTGTAAAGAATGGAGATACTCTGAAGACCAACGCTTCCAGAAGTCTTGGTGCATTCTCTGCAACAGTTGCCGTAGAGAAAGTCTATTAAGTTTCAGATTTGTAACGTCAGGATCCGGAGGACACGTCAACGGTTCCAAAGTAAGAAAATGTCCAGGTGTAAGGACCGATAGATCATTTGGATTACAACTGGGACTGTACAAAGGACGAGAATTTAAAACAGCCTCAATTTGAACAAGCACTGTTAAAAGTTCTTCGTACGTCAACACTTGATCGCCAATAACTCTATATAAGTGAGTCTTGATGGACCGAACACCTCCTTCCCAGATACCACCAAAATGGGGTGAGGCGGGAGGATTAAAATGCCAGTTGATGGCTAAAGATCCCGATACCTCTTGAGCATAAGCAATGAGCAACCTTGATGCTCCGACGAAATTGGTACCCTGGTCGCTATACAAATCGGAACAACAACCTCGTCGTGCTATAAAGCGCCGCAAGGCAGCAAGAAAAGCATCAGATGAAAGCTCAGAAACCAGTTCAATATGTAAAGCCTTTGTGGCCATACACACAAAAATGCAAATGTAGACTTTGGTATGTTTTGCACCTCTACCACGCCTTGAAGTCATAGCAAGAGGACCAGCAAAATCTAGTCCAGCATGACTAAATGGTTTTATTTGAGAAATTCGAGGAGCAGGTAAATCGCCCATTAACGGAGACAGTGAAGTAGGCTTGACTTTAAAACACTGAACACACTTTGAAAGAACACGATTAATAACACGTTTTAAACCCAATACCCAAAATTGTTGAGAAATCAAATAACCTAAAGTTTGAGGACCTGGATGTAGATATTTACGGTGTGTATATTCTACAATCAACTCACTGAGTCTATGATCTCGAGGAAGTAGTAGAGGATGCTTAGCATCATATAATAATTCCGAATGTCGTAAACGACCACCAACACGCACAAGGTTATCAAAATCGATAAACGGAGCCAATTTTTGAATTGATTTTGCACACACTTTCCCTTTTTCAATACAATATATTTCATTGAGAAAAACTTCATGCTGTACTATTTTCACAATCACTAGTAAGGCTTTATGTAACTCGGTCATAACAAGCGAACCTGTTTTTCTTTTATGAACTTCACTTCGCAAGTTATTACCAAAGTGTAAGCAATAAGCCACAATACCTTGTATTGTACGCAATGATGAAAATCTATTCAATAAGACATTTATCTCATCAAAGGGGACAACATTTAACAAATTTAATTTTCTTTGTTCACTTTCTACTACTGGGTCTATTTCCAGTGCATCAAATGAAGAATATTCATTCGAGTTGTAAAGATAAGTTGGACCGAACCACCACATGGAATGATTTACAAGATCGGAAGGCACTAGTCCACGCGAAGCACAATCTGCGGGATTGTCCACTCCACTGACATGATGCCACTGATGAGGAGCAATCTTATCCTGAATATGACTGCTGCGATTACTGACAAATGTCTTCCAACGATGAGGAGACGATTTGATCCATGATAACACCACTGTCGAGTCTGACCAAGCATATATCTGATCAGGAGTAATCAGGTTTTTGTAAACACAAGACACGTATTCCACTAAATTGGATAAAAGCACGGCTGCACATAACTCTAAACGCGGTAAAGAAATTCTCTTAAGAGGAGCAACCTTAGATTTAGCGTATACTAATTTTACGGAAATGTTTCCTTCGAGTGTAACACAACGAATATATATGGCAGCAGCATAACCTGCTTCAGAGGCATCACAAAACCCATGAAGCTGCACCGATTGTGCATTATCTATTTGAATATGTCGAGGAATGGTAAGATTGGCTAAACATGGTAATTGTAGGTTATAAGATAACCAACGATCAACTACTTCTGGAGGGGGTTTATTATCCCAATCTAAACCTAAACTCCAAAGTTGTTGCATCAAATGTTTAGTAAGAAAAATCACAGGAGTTAAACTAATCGGATCGAACACTCTAGCAATATCTGATAAAATACCTCGTTTGGTACAAATTTGAGCTAAAGGCTCTACCTTATATTGAAAACAGTCTGTTCGAGGATCCCACTGAAGGCCCAATACCTTCACTGATAATGAATCTGAATCATCAAAACATAACGGTTGAAGATCTTCCACAGGAAGCGACGATAATAATTCACAATGATTACTAGCCCACTTGCGGAGCGTAAATCCAGCACTGGATAACAAAGATATAAGTTGTTGTTGTAAGTTTAAAGCACTATCTATAGAATTACATCCAGTCACTACATCATCGATGTAGGTGTCAGACATAAGCACCTTAGCAGCTAAAGGATAATTTCTCCAATTATCTTCAGCAAGTTGCAAAAGAACACGAATTACTAAAAAGGGTGACGAAGAAACACCGTAGGTTACAGTATTCAATTGGTATTCTCCAATAGAATCGCTTTTAGAAAATCTCCACAGAATGCGCTGAAAAGCACGATGTTGTTCACATATTTCAATTTGACGATACATTTGTTTTATGTCTGCGGTCAGAACAAATTGATGTAACCTAAAGTTCAAAAGAATACCTGTTAAATCTCTCTGTAACTTAGGACCAACCAATAATATATCATTTAAGGATGTACCATTTGAAGATTTCGCAGAAGCATCAAACACGACTCTCAACTTTGATGTAGCACTATCAGGTTTGATGACACAATGATGAGGAATGTAAAAACCTGTCAATGGTTCACCACTAAATTTAGTCACTAACGACATATGACCTGAATCTAGATAATCTTTCATAAAGGCTTTATAGTTATCCGCAAGATCACAATCTCTAGCTAAACGTCTTTTTAAGAATTCGAAACGTCTTAGCGCCATAGAATAGGAATCACCTAATTCCACACTTGTTTCACGAAAAGGTAAATGCAAAACAAATCTACCTTCTTTATTACGTTTATAAGTTTCTTTGAAAATAGCCTCACATTGACTATCTTCGGGAGAAAGTAACACTGTTTCTGGAACTTGTTCGGTTTCCCAGAATTGTCGAAGAACTGTATCCAATGGAACACCCACAGTTGTACACAATGATTTCACTTTTGCATTAGAAGAGCAACCAGTTTTTCCACCAATTACCCAACCAAAAACTGTATTCACTGCAGTAGGTTCACCAACATGTCCATGCCGTAAACCAGGTAGCAACACAGAAGAATAAATATCTGCTCCTAATAACAAATCTACCTCACGGGGGCGACCATAATAAGGATCGGCCAAAAATAAATCCTTAAGATGATCCCAACGTTTCGAAACTGGGGCAGACGGTACGGAATTAGCGATTGAAGGCACAATAATCACGTCAATTTCAAATTGAATATTAGAATTTTTTATAGGTTTTATAAAACATGAAGCCACACCACAACTAGACATAGTCATTGTATTTAGACCATGAACATCTATTGAGGATGGAACTGCTTTTAGACCTAATCTTTTCACACATGTTCGAGTCATAAAACTTGCTTGACTTCCATTATCCAGTAACGCTCTACAAGTTTGAAAATTCCCGGCACTATCACGAATATGCAAAAGAACTGTGGACAGTAAGACCACGGAATGTTTGAACACTGTATTGGTTAGAACCGACAATTGTTCAGATGCACTAGATTGTTGAGAAACTTCCTTATCAGTAGAACTGCTAGGATGGGAAGATTCCGGTTTTGTAAAATGTAAGTATGTATGATGTCGCTGTTTACATATACGACATCGAAACTTTGACAAACACTTCGCCAAAACATGTCCACCAGTTAAGCAATTGAAACACAGATTAGAATCCTTCGCCAATTTGTGGCGATCAAAAGGTTCTAATTGCAAGAAGCGATCACACTTTAGAAGTGAATGATCTTCTTTACAACACACGCACTTAAAATTGTGCAAAGTATTGCTATTAGAATTCTTTGCACTGGTCACAAATGTAAAAGATTGATTAGCACACGATTTGCATTTTGACCAAATTTCACTGATTATTTTTGTACTGGTTTTGATTTAAGAGATGATGTAGGCTGTCCTGTAATCACTAAATTAGTCTCTAATGCCTTACAATGTTTTAACAAAAAAGCATATAAATCTTCATACGTTGGTAGCTCCACATCATGAAGTTCAACTTCAAAACGCCTTCTAGTAACACTATCTAATTTTTGTAACAACAGATTTAATCGAGTAAAATTCCACATATAATTAAATTGCTCAAGTGCCAATGAATTTTCCGAGAAAATTGCTAGCAATGAACGCAAAGAAGTTGCAGAATCCATATTAGCTTTTGGAGCATTATATATGGACTGCCAATAACTAGTAAGCAGAAAACGTTTGTTCTGATACCTGTCCACCAATTGTTGAAAAGAAATTTTATAATTATCTGAAGTCAAAGGGAGTCCCTGAACCATCGCAAGGGCTTCTTTAGATAAAGAGGACACCATATACTGGTACTTCTCTATATCTGAAAGACTATTATTTTCATGAATTAAAGTACGAAACAAAGCATAGAATGTAGGCCAGTCTTTGAAATTGCCATCAAATTTTGAAATCACAATTTTCGGTAATTTAATTTTATTACAACTTGCATTAACACCACTTTTGTGCAAATTAGCATTTTCACAATTTGGATGAGAATGATTTGAACTTGCACGTGAACCTTTAGCACTAGATGGAACATCTACAAGTCTCTGTAGAGTCAAATCCCTATAAATCACTTTTATAGAATATTGACAATCATCAAATTCTGTTTGAATAGCTTCCTGTTCCTCAATATCCTTATATTCCACTTGAGATACAATTTCAAAATGAACCTCTTCAAATTGACCAACTAATAAAGATAAATCTTCAAAACGAACCTCAAAATCCTTTAACTTCGAAACAGGATCTTGTTGAGCTACTTGCGCAATTTTTAACAAAGTTCGAACCTTGTAAAGTAACACCTTGCGTTTATTTGCTAATTTTTCAATTTCCATTTTCACCATCGTAAACACAAAACACTCTAATGAAAATTGTATGTGCACAAAGCAAATACACAAACAAGAAAATCACGAATTATTCACAAAAATGTCCAATAAATGCTTTAAATAGCAATTAAATCAAAAATATATAAATATTAATTTCTACAACCAATCACCTTTCAGCAAGAAATTCCTATACTCTTTGGAAGAATACCACAATCTGGCAACAGAGCACCTAAAAGAGTTGGCAACACTGCACCGCTCACCATAAGGAAATGTGAGAATGTCAAATTTATACCCATTTGTTAAAAGTATAAACCATGTGTAATCTTATCAAATAAACAAATAAATAGCATTAATTTGTTCAAATTACCCAAAGTATTCAATTAATAATAAAAATAAGCTATTTGGTTTAATGTTTAGGTTAAACCGATTTTCAAACACGTGCAAAACATAAAAATTTTATCACTTGAAAAACACGTCAATTTTAATGAACTGTGAACTGTATATTTTAAGAACTAATTCAAAATTTGGATCGAAGGAACCAAAATGTTAATTAATAACTCTAGAAATTGTTTGAAAAACCGCACGAAATGTGAGTACAAAATGTTTAACCTAATATCACGAAATTGGTGTAGTTAAAACGAAAATACACTCACCTGAGAAGCTGTTTCACTTTCAACACAAGCGACTTTCTGCCATTAGTCACCACATAGATTGAAAATTGATGGCAGCATTTTCTGAAGTTTGCAAGGCAACACCTTTTATGTCCATCATGTTGTACACCGAATTAACAAGTGATAAGATGCACTTGTTTTTGACAAAATATGTTGGCGGGAGTGATAACGTCCCAACACACCAATTTTATAAACACGAAAAATATAGGTATATAAGAATGAAATAAATTGTAATTTATAAAATAAAAAAAATATTTGAATTTGAATAATGAAATTAATCAATCCCGAACACTAACAGCATCGCGTTCAACTGACTAGTAATCATAGAGGAATGAACTAACGTTCCTTACATGTCCTTGAGGCTATTCATAGAATTAGGAGTCAGGCAGTTGGCTGAGCCAGACTAATGTAATTTGATTCGTACTATGCCAAACGTAATTGAAGATTAGGTTGATATATGGTTGTGTACATGAATTAGATTTGTGTAACATTCCACACTCCAATTGTCGTCGCCCGTCTCGGTGACGTAATTGGAAAACGCATGAGCCGCGAAAGCATAAGACAGGCGTTCGAATCCTGTCCGGGACCTAATATTTTTTTATCTTTTAATTACTAGCTCGATTTGAAATGATCATTTGCGCTTTGCATAAAAGTCTAAGTTATCATTTCATCTTATTAAATATATTATTTATATATATATATATATATATATATATATATATATATATATATATTGCTATGATATCGCCGCCCGCAAGGTGTAAATAACGCGCAGTTGTCTGCTGCTCACCACCTCTCTATGCCTCTTTAATAATCTAAAATAATTTTAAATCAATACAATTAAATTTTCTACTCGATTAGCTCAGTGATACCCTGCACAGAGTGAACGATGATATGATAACAAAGAATATTTACCCACTCCCCTCTAACATTTCATAACCCTGAGTAACACAAACAAAATTCATTAAAATCTGTATAATAAGCGAAAAAAATGTACAATTTGCAACTCTACGTCTTCTGTAATATCATTTGCTATTTACAAAACTTTTGAATCAAAATTAAAATAAATATTTCAACTAAATTTGTTCATTGCCAAAATTATAACCCTTTTTAAGCAATTAAAGCCAGCACGATTTTTATATCTTTACCTTGAATGTTTACCAACCAAAGATTTGTTGCTTCTTTTCACAAATTATCTAAATTACATGCAAGTTTCAAATATTCACAATATGATTTATACTATAAACTGTAAAATAAATTCTAACCTGGTATATTCCTTCTATTGGTTTCCACAGGAGCTTCCTGATCCAACTATGTTGCTAGTTTAGTGGTTTCCAAGTTGTTGACCTGCAGCTTGGCATGTACCTTTAATACTTGGAACTATTTTCCAGCATATTTAGAGTTTTGTTCCAGTAATTTATTATTTTAGCGTCGTAATTTAGTTGATTATTCGGTTTCATTAGTTGATTATTTCAGTAACTTGGCGAATTCCTTAGTTAATTCTTTAGTTAGTTCCTTAGTGTCATTTCTGATTTAATTTCTTAGTGCCCTAAGTTAATAAATAGTAAAGATTATGTTTACATTAATTATATTTAAATTTACGTTTTTTATTAACAGCAGACTTTTAGTCTTACGTATTTCAACGCGCACTTCTACTGTATACTTCACTTGAATTCTTTAATTTCAATTAATTTTATTTTATGCCACTTCTAACTTCACTTAATTTTAGTTTAGCGTAATAAATTTGTCTTGATTGATACAGCCGCGCGTCGTTTTGTGGAATGAATGCATCTTATCAGTTTCGGTTCAATATATAAACCAATTCGTTCCACTGTTATTGGTTAGCCGCTTGCTATCTTGTTATTCGACCATGGCAGAGGGGTTGCCATTACGTGTTATTTTCAACCTGTTGGGTTTTATTGAAAGTTGCTTACGCTCTTTATTTAAATTTGCACGTATTTCAAGCTTTTGTATTGGAATTTGTTAAACATCACATTTGATTCTGCACGTACGCCAAAAATTATAATTCCATATTTTGTTAACTCATACTGGGTTTTAAGAATGTGGCGATTTCTACATTTCTAATGCCACGTACGCCTTTTCCCCCAATATCTATGTCTTATTGCGTTATGAAATATGCTTGTTTTTCTAAAGTTTTATTATTGCAAACAGGTACCAATTATATGCGTTCCATTGATTTTCATTCTTCACTCAAATGCGTCGAATTTGAAAAAGATTTGTTTCACGTTTAAATATGCCCAATTTGTATTTATTTGGAGTTAATGAATGTTTTAAATGTTTTTAAAATAAATTGGGTTGCGCCCAGAGTTATTTATTTTGCTAAATGTGGTTAAGTCATCACAGAATAAGCTTCCTTTTATTGACTGTAGTTTGTTATTGATTTCATACAAGGTGATTAGAGTAGTATAACTATGGAGAAGCTGGGACAGCCCTTTTTAAAGGGTCATAAATATCTTGTAAAGGGTGTGTGTATTATGGAAAAGAGAAGTATGTATGTGTGAAGGTCATGTATGTGTAGGTGTGTGTGTGTGTTAGTATTAGTTAGGTTTGAGGATAACGATAGTATGGCTATGGAGAAGCTGGCCGGCCCTTTTTAAAAGGATCATAAATATCTTGTAAAGGGTGTGCGTATTATGTAAAAGAGAGGTATGTATGTGCAGGTGTGTGCGTGTAGGGTGTAGGGTATGTATGGTTTGTCGGTGATGTTAACGTGGAAGTCGTGCCGCCCTCGTGATAAAAGTGTGTGTGTAGATATCGATCGGGGGGGCGGTGTTGTTGTTGTTTTATTTTCGAAAAGAAAGGTATGTATCGTTATGTGTATAGGTGTGTAGGGGGGGCGTGCGTGTTTTAGTCTAAGACAAAATATCGTAAGGGCGCGCAAGTGGTGCGAACGTGTTTTGTTTTAAGAGTGTGTTTTCGGATTATCTCATCGGACACGTGCAAGACGTTTCAAGTAGTCTTTTAATAATTTGAAAATGTTACGCTCGATGTGTCGTAGGCAATTATGATGAAGTATAAGAAGAATAAGGCTGGGGAAATAACCGCAAGGTTTTTATTACAGGTGTCGATAAGAAAAATTGCGTGCTGCGTTTGTATTTGAAAAAAAAAATTTCCCTACTACGAATAATAGTTTCGTCGTCTTGGTAAAAGAATATCCAAAATATTTTTCTATTTATTATTGTGTAATTATTCGAACGGTAAACATCGTGTGTCGAAAGTGTAAAAATGTCTCAAGCTTCGGACGAATTAAAATTCCAGACGCGTCTACCTCAACGCGTGCAATTTTAAAACAATTGAAAAGTGCTTGCAACGTAGGTCGAAAACGTCACTATGAATCGATGCTGCTAAATCTGAAATGTAATCAGATCGTTTCTAATGCAAAAGCAAGCGTGATAGGGCGATCAGAGGGCAGGTATTAGTAAAAGAATGGATCCGGCGATGATACTAGTGCGAAGGACGACGACGAGGGTTATGCGAACGACGTCGAAGTCGACGATCCTGCTGAAAATTTCGATAGATTAACATCAAAGAAGAATGTCAAAAGACGTAGAACGTCGAACAATATCGTGTGGGTCGATTTGAAATCGGCTTTCGCCCGCAGGATACGTTCGAGTGCTGTGGTCAATTTATATCACATAGATCCCATGCAATTTTTAGAAGATGCATTCGCCCTAATAGAGCGACGTTTGAGAAAATGTTTGAGAAAATTCGGATCTCTTAAAATTAATTTCGTGTTTAACGGTGAATACGTAAAGCCCAACGCATCAACATCATCGTCTTCAGAAGCCGTGGATACATCGTCATCATCATCATCGTCGTCATCGCTCAGACATTTTACTACTAAAAATTATAAAATTTTAAAATTGAAGACTTTCAAACTCAAGTTAAACCCGAAGCCATTCAGGAATTGAACAATAAACTGGACGAATATACCGAAAAGCAGAGCGGGTTAGCTCTTTCGAGAATATTAAATTTAGACGTCAATATAAATCATGCAGGAACCTATAGTATGCATTCTTAAGGAAGGGGATAAGAAAATTGTCTACGAGATGATATGTTTATTTTAATAATCATATACGTTTGTAATATAGAAGAATGTTGACGGTCGAGGATCTTACGAAATTACCGCTCGAGTATATCGAGAGGCATGCAAGTAAAGACGTCGCCAGAAATTTCGATAAATTACCGGAGTATTTGCAAAACAATTATGGACGCATCGCTATTGTTTAGCGCATGGCTTACAATCGTCGTCGCATGCAGATCAGATAGATGGACCTCCTCTGCAAATAAAATCGTGTCCTGAATGCGCATGTTCTACCCCATATGTACGCGCGCACAACAACACATCGCAGCCCTGCAATAAAACCTATGAATGCAATTAAAATGCTCATTGTTCGAAATGACTCTAAAGGACCGCCCGCAGCCGTCGCAGCATATCTCGCCTACTCTTTAATATGTAATAATTACCTATACATATTTAAACCGAGCGTGCCCTCCTGGCAAAGAAATCCGGTTTCCGTAGATCCTCCGAATGCATTCGTATGTTTCGAGGTTGTTGAAAATAAAGACGTTTTGGCATTGTCGAAGTCCGAGTCGTCACAACAACAACAACAAATAAGATGCTCTCGCTCTAAAGATTGGAAACGTATGGAATTAATTACCATGCAGCTGCAACAGCAATGGCAGCAGCAGCAACAGAACCATTCGGAAGAGGTTCCCTTATCGCCATCATCAGAGACGTCGTCGTCGTCGTCATCGTCCGCGGTATCGAGAGACCTTTTAATTTATAAAAGTTATCTAGGAGGAGGAGGAGGACGCCTTCAACGACGACGAGAAATAGAAAACGTAGATGGATCCGGCGACGGCGAGGACGGCGGCGACGACGACGACGACGGTGCCGAATGGTTGAACAATGGATGCGCGGGCGATTGTGTCGGAGACGGAGTTGGCATCGATCGTTTTCTGATGTTTAAAATAAGATTTAAATATAATAGCAGTTTTACGGAGACCGAATGGTACGTCATGCCATGGAATCATAAACGAATCGCCTTCGAAAGAGAAAGAGAGAGCGAGAAAAAAAAAAGATCGAGAATTTGATAGTTCAGATGGTGTATGGACGTATTTAGAACACATCGTACTTATGCAATTAATAGGAGCGTGGGCATACTACATCTATTACAAATATAAAAATAAACTATGCGCGCATGAGCAACATCGTTTGAGCTCGAACGAAAACCTACGCATGCAAAATAATTTTCAGTTCTAACCGGGAGGTATCTTCGTTCAGGGTGTGTATGTGTGCGTGAAATTTTGCACTTAATTAAATAGCAATTATGGTGAAGCATGGTGAGCACTGGCCGGCGGAGCGTCGAGCGTCGCAAACGCCATCAATTCGGCCAAAAATGCAAAGAGGTATTTCGACGAGAACGCGCGTCACAACAGAGCCATGGAAGAGAAAAAAGTCGGCAGCGGATTGTATTTAAAGCCTCACAAGAAAGGTAGCGCCTTGTACTTGAAACCTTATCCGGGGGATTCAAAAAACGGATGACTTCGACGGTGTCAAGGAATGCTAAGCTCGCCACCACCACCACCACCACCACCACCACCCTTACACCTCCCATGCGCGCATTGACCGATCTCGATCTGCACAAATATGCTAAAGGTGTTCCGTATTTTAGAGGCGTGTACATGCGAGACGAGTTGCCGCTAAAAGACGCGACGGAAGCTTAGCACCGCCGTGGCGAAACGAAAGTGGTATTATAAATTTAGACGATGGATCCGGTCCGGGCACGCATTGGGTCGGTTATAAAAAAAGGGCCAATACGGTGATATACTTCGATAGTTTTGGAGACCTGAGGCCTCCCGAGGAAGTCTTAAGATATTTTCACGGTAGCGATATATATTATAACGTGGAAAGGGAGCAAGACTTTAACACGATCGTGTGTGGTCATTTAGTGTTGAAATTTTTACATAAAGAACCATAATGCCCTCGGAGCGCTACAGTCATGTCTAGGACATTCACGATATTCGGGTATGGAAATACCATCAGCAGCGGTACGCTATACCCACCTGTGAGACTGAACGATGGCGGTACGTACACCTGCGGCTTGGTGGGTCTTTACACGTGCAACACCGTTCGAAATATTTTCGAGGAAATAATAAGTTCTATTACGATAAAGATAAAGAAATCACCATCGACGAGGGATGCTACGAAATAGACGAGCTAAACACGTTCCTGAGAAAAAAGATATTGGAGTCGGCTAAAGCCAACAAAGAAATTAATTCGTCCGTAACTTTGGACGACGACGGATTGGTCGACGGCTTGTTTTCTTTAAGAGCTAATAATAATACCCTAAAGTGCGAAATAAAATCGAAATACTCCGTAGACTTCGCGAAGCGCGGCAACATCGGTCGAATGCTGGGATTTCATGATCGAATTTTAGAGGAAGGTCGTTCGCATACGTCCGATCGCGATGTGGAAATAATTTCGGTATCTAATATTTTCGTAGATACTAACATTACGACGGGAGCGTACCGCAATAACCAACTTTGTCATAGCATTTACGAATTTGGCCTAACCGTGCCCCCAGGCTACAGCATAGAACAACAACCCAGCAATATAATTCGTTTCCCTCTGTGCGTGGACGAATTCGATAACATTACGTTGAGACTGGTGGATCATACGGGTGAAGCGGTTAATTTTTCGAAGGATACGTACCTTTGCGTTCGCCTAGAGCTAAGACGCGAATAATAAAATTATTATTAAGTTAAAATGGGCGTCGTTTACGATGACGAGCGTCAGCATCAGCAGCAGCAGCAACAGACGTTAGCCGCAGTCGTCAATATACCTAAGAAAAATCCGCGCGTTGGGCATTGTTATCGTCGTTGCTGCCGAAGTCTTCTTCTTCTTCTTCCTCAAAACAAACCTATATAAAACGCAAAAACGTTCTCGAAATCTGCAGTCGCACGCAAATCATCGTTAGGCCATAACGAAATAAAAAGCGGAAGAGGTGTGAAAAAGCGACATCGTATTAAAAAGAAGAGGAAGAAGAACCTCGCTCTTAGTCGCGCAGACGCAAGTTTCTTAAAAGCGCTCGGCTACAAGCTTTTGAATACGAGAAAGAAAAAGTACTAGAAATGGCTAAACGTGGCGGTAAAATACGTGGTGATTTTGGTAGTAGCACGAAAATGGTCGCAGATCACATCTCGTCGGTGATTAGTTCTCCTTTGAAGAAATTACGTTTCGACGAGGTGGCCAAATGAGACGTATTCAAAAGGCCTCGCTACGAAGAGACAATTTCGAAAGAAGATTATTATTCGTATTTACCCTTCACGCGAAACACAGACCACAGCGATAGAGTGATTATAGAAATCCAAAATTCCGATGCTATAACCGCAACCTACGACAGTTACATTAATATTAAGGGAACGTTTTCGGTGAAAACCGAAGGTAAACCGTATACGATAACGAACAACGCAATATTATTCTTGTTCGATGAAATACAGTACAAAATGGGGAGCACGCATGTGGTCGACGTTTGTAAGCAGCCTGGTATAACGTGCACGATGAAGGGTCTCGCTTCGTATCACAAAAAATTCAACGGTTTGAGCAATAGCACCTGGGACCCTCGAGGAGATACAAACGCCGACATTTTTAAGAACGGACGCTTCTCGTGCAATGTGCCTCTAAAGCATATTTTTGGATTTTGCGAGGATTATAAACGAGCCGTCGTAAACATGCCGCAAGAGCTTGTTTTAATTAGATCCAAGAGCGACGTCAATTGTTACAAGAGCGACGAAAACGAGCTAACATTTAAAATTACTAAAATATCGTGGGAGGTTCCGCATTTAAAGCTTAGCGATGAATCGAAATTAAATTTATTCCATCATTTGCATAAAAATCCCAGAATTGTGGTTTACTTTCGTCGCTGGGAGCTTCACGAGTTGCCGTCCTTTCCGTCTTCGAAAATTCACGTTTGACGTATTAAGAATTCGAACGAATTAGAAAAACCTCGATGGATTCTATTTACTCTTCAGCATGGCAGCCCAGTTCGATCACTGCAATCTGACAAATTTAAAACTATACCTTAATTCCCAAGAATTTCCACTTCAAGATATGAATTCGGACTTTGCCAATAACGATTATTCGACCCCGTTCATGCACTATTCGAAATTTCCGGAAAACTATTATGCAGGCGCGAGCAATTTGAGCTACGCTCTGTGTTGTTTGAACGACTATCAGCAATTTGACAATTGTCCCGTGTTCGTGATCGATTGCAGTCGTCAAGAAGAATCTATTAAAAATTCGGCCGTCGATATACGTCTCGAAATCGAATCCAGCAACATTTTCGATCAAACCACTAAAGCATACTGCTTAATTTTGCACGACTCTATATTCGAATACGATCCGTTTACGGAAATCGTTACGCGTCATATTAGCGAATAATAGACATGAAGGTTATTAAACAGAAACAATCTCTACCGGTTGCAAATATGGATCTAACGGTCGAACAGGATGATCCTTATTCCTATTTTAAAACACGCAAAAAGCACGGAGATCTCTTACCGGCCAGCATAAGATGCATCGTATGCGGACCTTCTGCGTGCGGTAAAACAAACCTGATTTTGAGTTTGTTACTGGCACCCAACGGATTGGAATTTGAAAACGTTTACATTTACTCCAAGTCGCTATTTCAGCCCAAATACGATTTTTTGAGTCGAGTTTTGAGACCGATCAAGGGACTAGGCTATTACGAATTTAGCGAAAATTCCGAAATAATTTCACCGCAAGATGCTAAGAGTAATTCGATTTTCATTTTCGATGACATTCAATGTCACGAACAAAACGCGATTCGTCAATATTTTCAATGAGCCGTCATAAGAATATAGACGCGTTCTACCTCAGCCAATCGTATGCAAGAATACCGAAGCATCTTATTCGCGACAATACAAATTTAATTATAGTTTTTGCAAGACGAAATGAACTTAAGACATATCTATTCGGAGCACATTAATACCGACATGAGCTTCGAAGATTTCAAAAGATGTGCCGTCTAGCGTGGGAAAAAAAGACGGCGATGGCAATAAAGCCGGATACGGATTCTTAGTGGTAGACAAAGAAAAAGCCATAAACGAGGGCCGCTACCGTAAAGGATTCGATCATTACATATGTATTTAAAATCACGACGTTCGAGCGAACTTTCATCAACGCAATGTCTGCGGCTGCGATGAGACGAGGACGACGACGACGTCACTCTACGAATTTAAATCGAGCCGTAGTGCAGGCCACTAAAACGATAAGAAAAAGTTTTAGATTTTAAACGAGATCAAAATCGAGCTCAATTAAAATACGGAATGAAGCATGCTCAATTACTAGAACCGTTAAAATCGCTATCAAAATTCTCTGCAAGTAAAAATTCTAATTATATTCGACGTCAGAATGCGGAGCACGAATCTGATAATGTCGGCGACGGTTCAGATGCCTTACTTAAAAGTATGCCGACATCCTGTCCAAAAGCGAGGATCCCAATATAGACGATACCGGAATCGGCATTCAATACGAC
The DNA here is from genome assembly GCA_036346225.1 of Platerodrilus igneus. Lineage (NCBI taxonomy): Eukaryota > Metazoa > Arthropoda > Insecta > Coleoptera > Lycidae > Platerodrilus > Platerodrilus igneus. Next base: position 846,093 of record JARFIW010001146.1, read on the forward strand.
GACCTTTCGAATAAATGGTCTATGGGCAATTCAGAGTTAGCTATTGCAGACGACGGATCTACGATTAATATTAGAAATAAAAATATCCTATTACGGAGGGCTTACTTCGATTGTTAACTTATAAGAAAATCCTTCGAATAAGAAAACGCCTGCTGGCAATCCTTCCGAGCTAGATGTAAAAATTACATCGATATTTTGAAGAAAACCAATGCATATAATAAACTGTTTCGCAAGGATCTGCCTAAAACGCCCAAATATAAAAATTATATCGTTCCGAATTTAACACCGTCGCCCGTGGCGACTACAATATCTACGCCTCCTCCTCGCCGCAGCATGCTTCGTCGCCGTCACCGTCGTCGTTGTCGTCAAGAGAGATGAATACAGCATCGGCGACTCCTACGATTCCCATTCAATTACGATCCAAAATAACGAAGAAAAGAAAGGTCTCGGTATGGATGATTTATCGAAAAAAAGACAGCCATCGAGTAATATAAGCAGAATTTGGCGATACAAAAAATTCGATAATTCTAATCATGAGATAGAATACGTTCATTGGGACTCGCCGGCCGAGCTGGTGAGCCGGCTTCGTTTGTTGATGGCCGAACGTTCGGCGGGCAACAATAGCTCTCAGAATCAAAACGAATTTCTTTCTATTATATCCGAATTAAAGGAGGCGAAATTAATCGCCTAATAAAATATACACGTTCTATAGAATAGTCTCAGAAATAAAATGGTCGTCGATAAATTTGGAAGAGCGTATGTTGCCAGAGACTCTGGAGGCGGAGGATTTGGTAATACCGCTGCGCGCGGGCTTCCTGGTGTAGGCTTTAAACTAACTCCGGAAGGCGATTTCAACATAGAAAATAGAAAACTTTGCAACGTAGGCAATCCCGTGACCGGAACGGATGCGGTAAATAAACGAAGCGCCTTGGTATTGGACGAGGACGAGAAAATAGTTAACTTGAAAGATTTTAGAATAGTGAATTTGCGATCCTAAAAAGTCAAACGACGGCGTAAACTTAAAATTTTGCAGCGAAGAACTCAATCTGCGTATAGGCAAAGCATTGGAAATATGTTTGACCGCTTCATCTTCGGGAAAAACGCATGCTAATAAGAAACTTAAATTTGACGCCAAATCGCGATCCATTGTAAATTTGCACGACCCCGCAGAGCTCGGCGATGCCGTTAACAAGAGATACGTGGACTCGACGTTGTCAGAAAAAGCGCAAAATTTTATGAAACTAACCACGATCGACGACGGTAAGGCCAAGAACTTCGACTCTCGAGGCTTGAGAATTGTCAACATAGGCGAGGCCGAAGATGAGCATGATGCCGTTTCTAAGTTCTATGTGAACGCGAGAATACAAAATCTTATCGAAGGTGTCGCCATTCACCGCGATAACGTGATCATTCGAGATGTATTGCAATCGGTCGTTCAAGTGTTGAACGAAATTGTTTTAAACACGAACTTCCTGATTTTCAACCACTTGAAATTAGACGGGGTCAAGACGTCTGCTGGAGACGATTTACAATTTCACAAAATTAATACCGACGTTATAAGACACCTGCACGTGTTATTGGAGCAAGATAAAGCCTCGTCGTCTAACTCTCATACTCGTGTCAAACCTTAAAAATGTCTAAGAAATATAACGATAAGGAAATACTAGTGGATGAACTGCACAGAGGGGTTAGAATAAATTTTCCACGTCGAAGAACGATCATCAAATCTTATCACGACTTATTCCAAGCCGATATTGCTGAATTTATTCCATATTCGAAATATAATAAAGGGCATAAGTATATTCTACTCGTGATCGATTGCTATTCGAAATATTTATGGACGAGACCGCTTAAATCCAAGAATGGTCATGAAGTCACATCTGCGATGCGCGAGATTCTAAATGAAATTAAAAGATCGCGGCCGCCTTTACCGAAAAATCTGCAAACAGATAATGGTACAGAATTTTATAACGGCCAATTTGCACGGCTGATGAAGGAATATGGCGATATTAATCATTACTCCACATATAGCTCAATCAAAGCCGCCATCGTAGAACGTGCAATCAGAACGATAAAAACAAACTGTATAAAGCTTTTAGTCTGAGAGGCAAATGGAAGTGGATTGATATAATCGATTCGATTGTATCGAAATACAACGATACGGTGCATTCGACCACTAAAAGAAAACCCAAAATGTGACCGCGAAAACGCGTCTGAAAGTTTACGATAAATTAAAACTGGCGACTAGAAAACCTCGTTATGCCGTGGACGACTTTGTACGCATTTCAAAATATAGAAGTATTTTTCTAAGGGCTACAATGCAAACTGGAGCGAGGAAACGTTTAAAATATGTAAAGTGTTTCGAGCAAATCCGACTACTTATTTACTCGTCGACATGCATGGCGATCCAGTATTGGGACAGTTTTATGAAGCTGAGCTGCAGAAAACGAGAGTTCCAAATATTTACCTTATCGAGAAAATACTAAGGCGAAAAGGAACCAAAATTCTCGTCAAATGGTTGGGCTTCCAAGAGCCTTCCTGGATTCAAAAAGCTGATCTTATATAGATTGTTACATTTAAAAATAAAACATTTGTTTTTATATTTTTATTATATAAATATGTTACGTTTCAAAAATAAAAATTTGTTTCTTTTTTTGTTTGATTTTTATTATACATTTTTTGATCTTGTAAAAATAAGAAAGATAGAGACGCTACAACTGCGATACTTTGACATGCAGCAGCACTTAAAATGTATTATTTTAGTTTATTTTATACATAATATAAAAAATAAAAATACAATGCAGTTTTTTATCTTGGCTTGTTACAATATTTTAATTAATTTTATAATAAATATAAAAATAACAAAATACAATGCTTTTTCTTGATTACAATATAACAAAGAGAGCCTCTACAACAGCGCTTAAAATATATTTTAAATTAATTTTATACATAATATAAAAATTAAAAAAAATACAATGCGGTTTTTATAATATAAAAATACAAAAGACAATGCAATTTCTTTCTCGTTACAAGATTTTAATTATTTTTTATAATAAACATGCAATTCACAAAATAAAATATGGTTTTATTCAAAGGTCCTTTATTAGATAGTGCCCTGAGGCAAAGTATCTATTCCGTTAGATAAAATGTATCTTTTATCATCTTGATAACTTAAAGCAATTTTCGTCTGACGTATGGAATATACCTTATGCAAATATGATCGTATGCTATTTTGGTCTCGTTCTATAACTACTTTATTTCGTAACGTATCGAGATAGTGATCGAAACAGATTTGCCGATCGATAATGTACTTTTAACACCCTTAGCCTTCTTTATTATCTCACGGCCTTCTATTTTTAAAGAGTACATTTTCGATCGAAGGCCTACAAAGTGCGTTAAAATACGACCTCTAGTTTCGTCTTTCATAAGACCAATGACTTTTTTATTAATTAAAGGAATTTTATAGATGTTATCGGGATCATAAGCGCTCGTATCAAATTTTTCTAGATTCGTCTTTATACACTCTTCATAGAAATCATTGCACGTCACACTATACAAAAGGCTGTCGGTGTCCATGTAGCATAATTCGCAATTATTTGCAAATTTTGTCTTCATGAAATCGTAGTGAAAATTATATAATTCAATTTTTGATAATTCTAAGATGTAGATGTAGATAGGTTTGTTGAACTCTATCTCTGTTTTGCTCAATTCGATAGCGACCAGATTTTTGTCAAAAATCGTTGCCGAATGGAAATTTGGTTTGGAAATTAAAGATAGAGCACCATACCGACCGCTCCAATGAGTCACTAATTTTATGACGCGTCTTTTCCTAACATTCTCCATTGTTTTACCAAAATGGAATTGTTTGCAAATTTATATAGATTTTGTGCAAATTCCGTTTTAGCTTCCGTGCGCATTCTTGTATTTAATTCGACAAACGGTCTCAACCAAGGAGACTGACCGAATTCTAAAACCTTATGAACGCGCGTCATAACTACGCCCGCAGATAAATAAACCTGGAGATTTCTGTAATGCACAACGTAGTTGAACTTTTCGTGAGAGTGCACATTAATTTTGAAAATTTCGAGCCCGGAGGCGTGTCCTGTTCTGGGCACATCGGCAACTCTTTCTGAGCGTCGTGAATGTCCGTAGGAAATTCCAAGTCGCATTCGATAATATAACCTTTATCGCTCGTAATGCTCACCGTTGTAACATTAAATTTTAATATTTCTTCAGGCGTTAGCCATTTGAAATCCCGTAAGGCAAATAGCAAGATTCGGCATGACCATAGAGATTATTAATATCTCCGTAAAATAAAAATTTATTCGGCTTGGATGGATCATACGTTTGGGGATAATATTTATTATTGGATTCTACATATCGTTTTACGACTTGAGTAAGGCCCCCCCGAATGCCTCTTTCGATCATTAAAAACATGTCGACGTCACAAATTAGTTCTAGCCTGATTTTAGTATATAATAACATGCTAGACCACGAGTAGCTCGCCAAAGTCACAAAATTTAAGGGATCCAATTTGTATGTTACAAGACAATTTTTTCTAAAGTCTTGGAATATATCGCAAAGTAAAAGAATGTCGCATTTTAAATATAGGTCCGCGTACTCGCCTAAATTTTTGCATTTAAAAGTGCTCCATACGGTTTGCGCATGAATATATTCCGATTCTTCAATATGTGATTCATTAAGATTGCTATAAAAACATTCTATAGGAGGAAGATTTTCTTCGCTTAATTTCAAAATGTCATCCAAATACTCGTAGGGAAAATACCCTTGCGCATTAGCAATTTAATGCGATCCGGGTTTAGCGAGCTAAATTCCTTTTTTAAAACTTTAAAGTCATCGAAAGACAACTCGCATGCTAATTTTTCCAATGACATTGCCATAAAGCGAAAGGAATCTATGAATCTGAACGTCACATTTGCGTCGTTGTATTTCATTATTCAAGGGTATTATATTCATGGGGCCTTCGAAAGCGTTAGCAAGCTCTTTAATAATAAAATGAGCATCATAATTGCTCAAATTATGATAGACTACGGGAATAATTGGAACACCTACACATACATGACCTTCACACATACATACTTCTCTTTTCCATAATACACACACCCTTTACAAGATATTTATGACCCTTTAAAAAGGGCTGTCCCAGCTTCTCCATAGTTATACTACTGATTAGAATTTGCTTTAATGCTTAAGAATATTTTAAATGGTTAAAAACGGATTGAATGGCTTGCAAAATCATTTATTTTTATGAATGTGTTTAAGTTATTACAAAGTGAGCTTCCTGTCATTAACTGTGGCTAGTTATTGATCTTATACAGGGTGCTTTCTATTTGCTTTTTGCGTAATTAACTCTTTACTCAAAGCAGAACGCACATTAGAATTGAACAGTTACTTCGTTGTCGACTGGCTGGCCTCAAGTATTTGTCTTTCTCATTTTCCTTAGGAAGGGACAAAAACATTTTTTGATCATATTGAACCTGGAGCATAATTACCTGGCCAAAAATGGTTATCCGAACCAGGGCGTATTTTTGTGAAAAATGCTCGTCTAACAATTTTTAAGTGGACCGTTTCGGGATTCGAACCCGGGGCCTTGGGCATAGTAGTCATACGCATACCAACTACGCCACGGAATCGCTCTGTAGATGGATGGACAGCGATGAATGAAAAGTACTGCTGAGTTATAACGGCACATCTAATAGATAACAACCGGGAGCTGTAAATACTGGTATTGGACTTTGTGTATTATTATGGTCAACATACTAGGGAGGACATCTCCACATTATTCTCAGACTATAGGAAAATAGGGATTGAGTCAAAATTCAGAGTATTTCAGTATACAACACTTCAGCAAATACGACATTCGTGACTCGATTAAAGAACTATTTACCAACTTTCGGCGACATTAATCAGCGTTTCAGGTGCATGACGTATATACTGAATCTTGCTGTTCAGGATATGCTGCAAATACCCTCAATGAACAGTGAGGATGTTCTAGACCCAGAAGATTCAGAATATAAGATGCATGCGACTTAGCCAATGCAGTGGTAAAAATTAGAGAGCTCTTTTTAAAACAAAGAAATCAGAGCGGATGAAGATCCGTTTTCACAATACCTGCCAAACATCAGGGACATCCATAATACTAGCTCCTGTGTAGATGTGGCTACTAGTTGGAACTACCTAAGAAATGCTAGATGTTGCCATTAAACTTAAAAAACGCATAATGCGCTTCCTGTGTGGCAGTGGTACAGTGTTAGATACATTGAAAATAACCGAGAATGAATGATATACATTGGAAACGATGTGTGGAATTTTAAAAATGTTCATAGGAAACTTAGTGATATGTTAGGAAGCAATAAATGTGTGACGCCGTCTTTAGTGGTTATTAGGGTTGATTTGTTATTGAACCGCGTTGAGGTCGAAATAAAAGTTCTGGATCAGAAGCCAGATCGGTCTGTAATAGAGGAGACCCTTCTGCTATCCTTCGAAAAAGCGAGAGAGACAAGATTTTGAAACACTACAAGAAAACCAACTAGGAAGCTTTTGACTTAACTAAGTGGGAAACTGAACTAAAACAAGAGGCGTTAGCAAAATTTAAAAAGATAATGGAATAGTATGACAAAGATGCCGCCCTATAAACAGTTTAAGCTTCATCTCCTGCACCGACTGAAGAAGATAGTGTTGAAAATGATTTGGACTTAAACACTTTGTTTAAAAGAGAAAATTGAGAAAGGGGATTAAGGAATGAACTAAACTACTACTTGACAATAACTCGATGCCGCATTAATAACGATATTTTGAACTAGTGGAGAACCCATGAAGCGAGGTTTAAGGCCCTGAGTGCAAGGCTAGGGATCTTTTCAGCATCACTGCCACATCCGTGCCTGCAGAATGTCACTTCTTTAAGGCGGGGCTCATTATTCGAAAACAACGTATCAGGCTAAACAATGAATTTGCCCGGAGTCTTCTTTGTCTCAATTATTGGGTACAAAAGCAATTGCTAATTTAGATATAGACCTGATTATCAGTATTTAGTATTATCTAGACATGTATAAAAAAATATTTTGTAAGTATTTGTTGATGGCGACTACACTGTTAACTGTTGTTTTATATTTGAATCTTTTTGTCACCTGTTCTTGGACATACGGCAATTAGCTACTTTATCAAAGAAATAAATAGATAAATGGGTAGACCAATGATAATAAATATTTCCTTTAATTGCATTCTTTTGTTTTTGTTGCACTCTACGATTATAGAATAAGTATTCTTCAGAATCAGGAGGCACAGGAGAACTTAAAAAGCATGTAAAATTACAGGTTTCTGGATGAGGTAGTAATAGAGTTAGGGTGCATTTAATATTCGATATTAGATCGGATCAAATCGAATTCAATCCGATCTTCGACCCGATTCAAAAATTTTTTTTCGATCCGATCTTCGAGCCGATCTGAATATTTTTACGGTTCGATCATCCGATCTGAACGCAAAGATCGGATAGGACCATATCAAGTCCATCCGAAGTGTTACAATTTAGCTATTGGCGTCCATGAAAGTAAATTATTAATATAAATAGAAAAAGCACTCTAATGATATGATTCACAAATAAATATAGATTATTTGGCAAAATACTGAACTACGTTTCGTAGCGCATGAGCATTAAAAGTAGTTTTCAACTCATTATCAAAAGGTCTAAATTGTAAATAAGGTAACACATTCTAATTATGATTACATTTTGCATAATACCGCATTTATAAGCTTGTAGTCTAATTTCTGTTGCAAAAGGGGAAAGCAAAAAGGGAAATTGAAAAGTGGCCGAGTTCTGGAAACGTACGCTGTTTGCATAATGAATATAACTTATCCGAATAGATTATTCAACAGAATGTTCAAAGAATTTGCTTTTAATTTTCTTACGCAAACTAGAAAGCATTTTCATGAATATTTATTATCTCCACTAACACAATATGGCTTAATGGATATTTTGTTTGATGTTCGCCAAAAAGAAGAGAAGAATATCAGTAAAAATTACCTCTGCTTAGTATTTGCAGCAATTATAAAACTAGACTGAAAAGTATTGCAGATTCGCAAGTAAGTTTGGAGTGGAACCTAAAAATATACAATTTTTTTTTAATGGTAAATAATTATTTCATAGCGTAACTCTGGGGTAAACGAAAAATTATATTGTATTCTTTTGTTTTGACTATGTACGGTAAACTACAGCAAACGATGCGTGGTATTAAAGCTAAACAAACGTTTGTACATTAAAATAACGATGCTAATTTAAAACCTGACATGACAAATAAAAAAGCTATTGCAGTTAAAAAAAATTAGCGGTATTAGTAAGTTTCATAGAAATAAAAGAGTATCGCGTTTTAATTATCATTTTTATATTAAATGTATACAAAATATTGATCTTGTAAAAGCATATTTCTTTGTAATATTATTTGAACTCGATCTTGACTAATGTATTATTGGATGGAACTTTTCCGTTGCTTATCAGTTTTATCTTCCTATCGTCGGGTCAATGGCGGATTCTCTGTAAGAACTGTAGTGCTGCAGAACCGCTAACTCTTGGCAGAACGATAATAAACGTTAATACTAATTACTAACTAATTTATTTATATATATATATATATATATATATATATATATATATATATTATTTATTGCTATGATAAGATGGTAGTTTAATGGTAGATTAAGTCATAGGGGGCGTAAGATGAATGTATAAATAAATAACGTTAAGAAAACCAAATAATTCCACCATTAAATAGGAGATAATGTTCTAAATACATCAAGCTTCATCAAAATAAACACGTAATCGGGAAATATAAACTATCTGGCATTCTAGCTATTTAAAAATTTCAGTAAAAATGTCAACACATGAATAAGCAAACGCATTCAAATACATCATTATTAGAAAGATGAGTAGGTGACTGGAATATCATATTTACATGAAAATCCAACATAGTTGAAATAAAAAACAATAAATAACAGGCGGTTTGCTATACGATAAGCTTTAGCCTATAAACGACACAAATATAAAATACGTGACAGAATGCAATGATATTTGGAAATTATAAGAATATACTGTGATATACAGAACGCTTACGTGATCGGCAGAGCATTTCATCGAAAATTAAACAAGGGAATTTTGAGAAATACCGGGTTTTACAGAGATAGTCACAAAGTGCAAGCCTTGATCAACGAACACGCCAATTAAAACGTTGAAAGGTGGGGCTTATAAATACCATAAGAAACTCGAACATAAACAGCATATCTTCAACAAGGTACGAACCACGTCTATTTAAAGTAGAAAATTACGTACCTGTAACAATTAGTGAAAAGTCAACAATTTATTAAAAGTGAAAAATTAAAAGTGCCAATATGTGCAACAAAGAAAAGCCGTTCCACGCGTAAACGGCTTTGAATAAAGTTCTACATATATCTCTAGATGTACCTATAAATGAAAATCCAAAGATACTTTGAAAATACTTACAATGAAATAAACGTAAAGATACTGGGTGTTGCTCTAGGGATCCGAGGCGAAAGGTGCAGGCAGCCATTAATCCTTCATTCTGGCTAACAAGTGAAGCAAGTAGAACTGGGCGAGAATTAACACCAAGTCAAATGGAAGAACAGCAGATATCACAACAACCCGAAATGCTGTCAATTTTATTAGCATTAAAAAAAAATGGACAAAAGCGAAGAGGCCATCAAGATGGCAGATTAATGAAAATGGAAAAAGGTTAGGTGCCGAAATAAAAAATATGAGCGACGGATTAAAAGAAACGAATTAAGCAATCTCGGAAATGCAGATACAGTTTCAAAATAAATTTATTGGAATCATGGACGATATAGATAAAGTTAGGGATAAAGTATGGAAAGTTAAATTAGATCAGGAAACGTGTGAAAAGGAAACTAATGATAGGATAACAGATATAGGTATAAAGATGCAAGAAATTCAAGGAAATTGTGGGATAGGATTTAATGATGTAAATAAAGAATTAGGTAATTTAAAATCAGACTTTGAAAATTTTGGTAGGAATAGGAAACTCGAAAATAAACAGTATATCTTCAATGGGGCACGGACCACGTCGATTTAAAGTGGAAAATTACGTACCTGTAACAATTAGTGAAAATTCAATAATTTATTAAAAGTGTAAAATTGAAAGTGTCAATACGTGCAACGAAGAATAGCCGTTCTACGCGTAAACGTAAGATAAACCATTAATTGAATTTTATTTTAATATTTAACAAATTTAGGGCTCCGAATAAAGATCCGAATAAAGATCCAAATAAAGATCCGAATAAAGATCTAAATGTAGATCAAAAAGTATATCTAGAGATCTAAATGTATTTCTAGATGTACCTATAAATGAAAATCCAAAGATACTTCGAACATACTTACAAGGAAATACACGTAAAGATACTGGGAGTTGCTCCAGGGATCCAAGAGAAAAGGTGCAGGCAGACATTAATCAATCATTCCGGCCAACAAGCGAAGCAAGTCGAACTGTAACAATCAAGGGGTGCTGACCACAGATACTGTGAGGCAATTCCAGTGACAAGCACGGAAAACGTAGGTTAGAAATCTTAAATTTTTCATTAATTAAAGACTGTTTTAATTTTAATATTTGCTATATATTATATATCTGTAAGGGTCAACAGAAAGGTCAATTAAGAATTTGAAAAATAGAGAAAACATCTTTGAACGTTCGAAAGGTACTTAAGAATAATTACAAAAATACTTTTGCTGGCTTTCAGGAAAATTAAATTTGATGAATGTGAATAACTTATTTAGGGGCTAATTTTTTATTTGACATAAAACTACATATTATCAATCATTATACTGTGTAATTTTGGATTGCTTCATTTAAATTATTTCAACAGATTAAAAGAAAAGGGGTTAAACAATCTTTATTGTTTTGAAGTAGGGCATTCTGTGTTTAATAGATTTAGCTAGCCGTAGAAATACAAATTCAAGAAATCATAGGATTTTGAAAGGGTAAGGCCAAGAACTTCGACTCTCGAGGCTTGAGAATTGTCAACATAGGCGAGGCCGAAGATGAGCATGATGCCGTTTCTAAGTTCTATGTGAACGCGAGAATACAAAATCTTATCGAAGGTGTCGCCATTCACCGCGATAACGTGATCATTCGAGATGTATTGCAATCGGTCGTTCAAGTGTTGAACGAAGTTGTTTTAAACACGAACTTCCTGATTTTCAACCACTTGAAATTAGACGGGGTCAAGACGTCTGCTGGAGACGATTTACAATTTCACAAAATTAATACCGACGTTATAAGACACCTGCACGTGTTATTGGAGCAAGATAAAGCCTCGTCGTCTAACTCTCATACTCGTGTCAAACCTTAAAAATGTCTAAGAAATATAACGATAAGGAAATACTAGTGGATGAACTGCACAGAGGGGTTAGAATAAATTTTCCACGTCGAAGAACGATCATCAAATCTTATCACGACTTATTCCAAGCCGATATTGCTGAATTTATTCCATATTCGAAATATAATAAAGGGCATAAGTATATTCTACTCGTGATCGATTGCTATTCGAAATATTTATGGACGAGACCGCTTAAATCCAAGAATGGTCATGAAGTCACATCTGCGATGCGCGAGATTCTAAATGAAATTAAAAGATCGCGGCCGCCTTTACCGAAAAATCTGCAAACAGATAATGGTACAGAATTTTATAACGGCCAATTTGCACGGCTGATGAAGGAATATGGCGATATTAATCATTACTCCACATATAGCTCAATCAAAGCCGCCATCGTAGAACGTGCAATCAGAACGATAAAAACAAACTGTATAAAGCTTTTTAGTCTGAGAGGCAAATGGAAGTGGATTGATATAATCGATTCGATTGTATCGAAATACAACGATACGGTGCATTCGACCACTAAAGAAAACCCAAAATGTGACCGCGAAAACGCGTCTGAAAGTTTACGATAAATTAAAACTGGCGACTAGAAAACCTCGTTATGCCGTGGACGACTTTGTACGCATTTCAAAATATAGAAGTATTTTTTCTAAGGGCTACAATGCAAACTGGAGCGAGGAAACGTTTAAAATATGTAAAGTGTTTCGAGCAAATCCGACTACTTATTTACTCGTCGACATGCATGGCGATCCAGTATTGGGACAGTTTTATGAAGCTGAGCTGCAGAAAACGAGAGTTCCAAATATTTACCTTATCGAGAAAATACTAAGGCGAAAAGGAACCAAAATTCTCGTCAAATGGTTGGGCTTCCAAGAGCCTTCCTGGATTCAAAAGCTGATCTTATATAGATTGTTACATTTAAAAATAAAACATTTGTTTTTTTATATTTTTTATTATATAAATATGTTACGTTTCAAAAAATAAAAAATTTGTTTCTTTTTTTTGTTTGATTTTTTATTATACATTTTTTTTGATCTTGTAAAAAATAAGAAAGATAGAGACGCTACAACTGCGATACTTTGACATGCAGCAGCACTTAAAATGTATTATTTTAGTTTATTTTATACATAATATAAAAAAATAAAAAATACAATGCAGTTTTTTTTTATCTTGGCTTGTTACAATATTTTAATTAATTTTTATAATAAATATAAAAAATAACAAAATACAATGCTTTTTTCTTGATTACAATATAACAAAGAGAGCCTCTACAACAGCGCTTAAAATATGTTTTAAATTAATTTTATACATAATATAAAAAATTAAAAAAAAATACAATGCGGTTTTTATAATATAAAAATACAAAAAGACAATGCAATTTCTTTCTCGTTACAAGATTTTAATTATTTTTTTTATAATAAACATGCAATTCACAAAATAAAATATGGTTTTATTCAAAGGTCCTTTATTAGATAGTGCCCTGGAGGCAAAGTATCTATTCCGTTAGATAAAATGTATCTTTTATCATCTTGATAACTTAAAGCAATTTTCGTCTGACGTATGGAATATACCTTATGCAAATATGATCGTATGCTATTTTGGTCTCGTTCTATAACTACTTTATTTCGTAACGTATCGAGATAGTGATCGAAACAGATTTGACGATCGATAATGTACTTTTTAACACCCTTAGCCTTCTTTATTATCTCACGGCCTTCTATTTTTAAAGAGTACATTTTCGATCGAAGGCCTACAAAGTGCGTTAAAATACGACCTCTAGTTTCGTCTTTCATAAGACCAATGACTTTTTTATTAATTAAAGGAATTTTATAGATGTTATCGGGATCATAAGCGCTCGTATCAAATTTTTCTAGATTCGTCTTTATACACTCTTCATAGAAATCATTGCACGTCACACTATACAAAAGGCTGTCGGTGTCCATGTAGCATAATTCGCAATTATTTGCAAATTTTGTCTTCATGAAATCGTAGTGAAAATTATATAATTCAATTTTTGATAATTCTAAGATGTAGATGTAGATAGGTTTGTTGAACTCTATCTCTGTTTTGCTCAATTCGATAGCGACCAGATTTTTGTCAAAAATCGTTGCCGAATGGAAATTTGGTTTGGAAATTAAAGATAGAGCATCATACCGACCGCTCCAATGAGTCACTAATTTTATGACGCGTCTTTTCCTAACATTCTCCATTGTTTTACCAAAAATGGAATTGTTTGCAAATTTATATAGATTTTGTGCAAATTCCGTTTTAGCTTCCGTGCGCATTCTTGTATTTAATTCGACAAACGGTCTCAACCAAGGAGACTGACCGAATTCTAAAACCTTATGAACGCGCGTCATAACTACGCCCGCAGATAAATAAACCTGGAGATTTCTGTAATGCACAACGTAGTTGAACTTTTCGTGAGAGTGCACATTAATTTTGAAAATTTCGAGCCCGGAGGCGTGTCCTGTTCTGGGCACATCGGCAACTCTTTCTGAGCGTCGTGAATGTCCGTAGGAAATTCCAAGTCGCATTCGATAATATAACCTTTATCGCTCGTAATGCTCACCGTTGTAACATTAAATTTTAATATTTCTTCAGGCGTTAGCCATTTGAAATCCCCGTAAGGCAAATAGCAAGATTCGGCATGACCATAGAGATTATTAATATCTCCGTAAAATAAAAATTTATTCGGCTTGGATGGATCATACGTTTGGGGATAATATTTATTATTGGATTCTACATATCGTTTTACGACTTGAGTAAGGCCCCCGAATGCCTCTTTCGATCATTAAAACATGTCGACGTCACAAATTAGTTCTAGCCTGATTTTAGTATATAATAACATGCTAGACCACGAGTAGCTCGCCAAAGTCACAAAATTTAAGGGATCCAATTTGTATGTTACAAGACAATTTTTTCTAAAGTCTTGGAATATATCGCAAAGTAAAAGAATGTCGCATTTTAAATATAGGTCCGCGTACTCGCCTAAATTTTTGCATTTAAAAGTGCTCCATACGGTTTGCGCATGAATATATTCCGATTCTTCAATATGTGATTCATTAAGATTGCTATAAAACATTCTATAGGAGGAAGATTTTCTTCGCTTAATTTCAAAATGTCATCCAAATACTCGTAGGAAAATACCCTTGCGCATTAGCAATTTAATGCGATCCGGGTTTAGCGAGCTAAATTCCTTTTTAAAACTTTAAAGTCATCGAAAGACAACTCGCATGCTAATTTTTCCAATGACATTGCCATAAAGCGAAAGGAATCTATGAATCTGAACGTCACATTTGCGTCGTTGTATTTTTAGAAAATGTTATGTATTTTTCATTATTCAAGGGTATTATATTCATGGGGCCTTCGAAAGCGTTAGCAAGCTCTTTAATAATAAAATGAGCATCATAATTGCTCAAATTATGATAGACTACGGAATAATTGGAAATAACCTAAAATTTAAATTACAGCTGCTATGCGCAACACCTCTTACAGAACCATTCATGTGATCGTGATCGATAACCTTTTCGTCGTCCGGCAAGAAATCGACTTCGCAAATAAAGCACGTTTTTGCCGTCGAGGCATCTATAGAGGACGTAGCAGGCTCGTTTTTAAAAATGCGCTCCCATAACATATGGCAATATGTTTTAATTGTCGCACAAACCAAGAAATGCAGTCTGTGCCCGTGTATGAACTGTAATATGAAAGAGATTCGTCATATCCACAATAAAAATAATATCCTATTGAAAACGGAATATGTTCCTGGTATTTGAAAGTGCGTTCTGATTCGGAAGCTCTTTCGGTTTTTTAATAAGGCATTCTATGTCAGAATAAACCACCATCGGCACAGGTATTTTATACTTAAAATCTTTAAATTGTAAATATTTGTTTTTTCGGAGGGTAAAATAA
The DNA here is from genome assembly GCA_036346225.1 of Platerodrilus igneus. Lineage (NCBI taxonomy): Eukaryota > Metazoa > Arthropoda > Insecta > Coleoptera > Lycidae > Platerodrilus > Platerodrilus igneus. The sequence continues at coordinate 861,423 of JARFIW010001146.1, forward strand.
CACGACACTCGTTAAGTTTTTCGCATACTTGCTCGTGGGCATCGAGACGTTTGCGATCGTAAAATGGGAGAGACATCTATCGCATACGTAAAAGTGACCCGTATGTTTAGTTAATTGACCTCTCACAAGTGAGGCTAAATTTTTATAAGACAATAATGATATCTAACGCCCCGTTTATAATCTTTAATATTTTTTTAATTCTTCCAAACTTTTCCAACTTTATCGGCCTCGTCGCCGTCGTCGTCGTCCTCGTCGCCGTTGACGTCTTCGCCGTCGTCAGAATTAAATTTTGACGACTCGTCGACATACGCACCTTCAACAATTAACAGATTAACGTGTTTATCTCGTTTTGGCTAGTTAATTGTACCGGTGTTACGATGTATCGAGCGCGTTTTAAAATAAGAGCAAAAACATTTACAGAAATATCATTCTGCTTTTCGAATTTCGATATATCCGATATAGGCATGGGGCTGACGAAATTTTTCATATTAAAATTTCTGCAAAATGCGGATACGAAGTTGTGCGATTAGCATGCTTACCTGCTGTAGGCTTAATTATTCCGGCTAAAACGCTCCAATAAAAGCATGAAAATCATTGTTTCTAATGTTTAAACAGGCCTTTTGTTTTGAATTGCGATAGGAAGAGGCATGAAACAACTCGCGTGAAACATATCATAGCATTTATTAATATTAACATTTAAAAATAATATTTCGAATAGCGTGAATCCTGACCCGTGCATTGCGTCGTTCTCTATTTTATCCAACAAGCGTGTTGCGATATTGCACGCAAACCACTCGTTAAACTTCTCTAAATTGCCGAAACAAATTAAAAAGTTGGGCGTCGAAAATACCTAGTTTGAAACTCATTTTCGTTGAGCGCGACGGAAAATTTGAAAAATCGCACGCTAACACGACATTAATTTTAAGGTTTACCGAGTGATTTTTAAAAATCGTATACAATTTGGATAAAATTAGTTTTTTACAATCTTCGATAAATAAATTAAGATCTTTATGTGCAACATTAATAATTTGAGCTGTTTGAATTCTCGATTTAAACGCAGACACGATCGGCTTCCAAACCAATTCAGAATGTCGAGGCGTGCTCCGAGAATACATCCATTGTTTAGGAACATTCTGCCGCAGTAGTTTTTTAATAGATTTTAAATAGCATTTTATATCTTTTCATATGGCATAGAAGATTTTCGAATAGATTCAGATAACTAGCCGAGAGCGAAGAAGAAGTTTGTTTCACCGTTCTTAAAATCGATTCGGTGTTGTGAATGTGTGATTTTAATATTCGAACCCAATTGCGAAATACTTTAGTTTTACGACATTTCGTTAAAATTGCGTGCACTTTTCGATACAACTGTAGCATCTGATCACAACACATCGAAACGCCCGCGTCCGCTTCGATTTTTCTGTTAGTTAACATTTTTTTTCGTATTTCAATGCCAACTTTCTGTATTTTGAACCGTGCAATTTTACTAATACGTTCGGCGTATCGTCTTTGGGCGATAAATCGCAGGACCATAAAATGGCTTCTAATTCGGCATGCAGTTCCGTTTTATTCTAACAATTTGTACGAGTTTAAAATCTTATACAAAAGGATAAGTCTATAGCATATTTTTCTGAATCTGTAATTTTTAGTTGATTTTATAGAAAATACATCTGTCGTTCTAACACATTTACTATAGACAAATAAATCGCCGATTTCATGCAAGCGCATGCGGAGGGTTTTCTGCAAATCAACAAAGAATTAATAAATTGAGTTGAAAACACGAATTCTCTATTTTTTAAGTCCGCGTATAGGCAATCGGTTCTTAGAATTGCATAAAAGAAAATGTCACTTTCACATTTATACTGAAAATTAAACACTGTTTTTAATGGCGATACGGCAGATTGATCTACAAATCTAAACAACCTAATACCGGCCGAGATGCTTTCGCTAATATTATAAAATGCCCTTCGGTCGTAATTACATAAATTAAAAAGCTTTTCTTTCATACGAGACACGTCGGTGAAGCAAAACGCTATTGTGTTAGAATACGAATTTTCTAAGCACGTTTAATTGTCGAACAAATTAAATTGCATGCAAAATAGAAAAAGGGCTCGAGACCCAATCAAAAAACCGTCCCGATATTTAAAGTCTTTTAAATAAGCAGGCAATTCCTTGCATGCGATTCTATAAAAATTATGTGGATAATCCGCAATTAGCATATCACGATTGTAATGGGTTGCTGATCTAATTCTATATTCAATACTCATAACTTTAAAAATCAAGATGTAAAAATACTAAAATTATAAAATTAATTACCATGTATAGGTAGGTATTCTAGTGTGATGACGATACGGATGGCTTTTTTGCTCTTGCCGTTCTTGATTTTCCTTGGGAGGATCCGTGAGGGCTGATGATGATGGATCCTTTGTTTTCGCCCATGCAGCAGAAGGAAATACTCGCTGCAGGATTAGGTTTACCTTTAAAATAAACGAATTTCGTATTAGTTTTTTAAATAAAAAATTAAAATATTAAATACTAACCAACTTCGAACGATCCTAGGTAGTGCAAACAAAGGCATTCCTGTTTATTCAGCTCTTCGATATCTTTGTCGCTAATTACGTCCGCGATTCTCTGCGGAAGGAACACAACGCATTCTTCTAATTCGACGAGAATGATCCGAGAATTCTTCTTTGACTGAAGAGATTTGATGCTTAAAACCGGATAAGGGCGCTGTAGCTCGAGATCTTTGACTTTTACGGTCTTCTTCCTATCGATGCGGCTTACTGAATTGATTTTTTTAATTAACTCCATATTTTAATTCTAATTACGAATATAATTACATAAAGTTAAAAATATATTTACAATTATTACCTGTTTTTTAATGCAAGCTGCACGATGACAAAACACGTTGCACGACTCTCAAACTTATATTTTACAAGATAAAAAAGCCTTACAAGGGATCCTTATTTATATCACTCCGAATGACGTACAATTTATTACGCATCTGAAAACCGCTCCCCACATACACGATTCAGACATGATAGCAATTCATTAGAATTAAATAGCATTGCCCTTGTTTTGGACAAAAAAAGCTCATTCAAATTAAAACGCCATCTTTTATTATGCGGATATTGAAGTCGCATAAAAATTAATGAGGCATATTTTTTATTCAAAGATGTAAGTAACTAAAACATTTTCCCCGACTCGGCATCGATAAAGAATATAAAAATCCCAAACGTCTATATTTCAAGGATTTATGAGCCCATATTTGTTAAAAATAATGGGTTCCTATATAATTAATGATGCAAAACGATGTGTACTGAAATTAAAACTTACTCACGAATGATGTAATCATGAAACTACAGTATTTTCTTTACGCGTTCCAAGAAGCTATCTTTTATACATACAATGTTTTAACAAAAGCGATTCCCGACTTCGATAATAAAAAATAATTATACAAACATACTCGATTATTTATATTTTAACTTCCGCTTTATATAATGAATGTATACTATACAAAATTTACGACCACTTTTTATTTCTCGGCAAAATACGATTTCGTCATCGTATATGCTTTGGGTTCATATAATGCACACAAAATTAAGGAAGAACTTTTTTACCATTTATACCGAAACAATTACATTTAAAACGTCTTGCACGTGTCCGATGAGATAATCGCGACCCCGTTTTTTTTTCTCTTGCCCGACGATCTGAAATCTCTGCGTTATTTTAAATACTTCATCATAATTGCCTACGAAAACATCGAGCGTAACATTTCCAAATTATTAAAAGTTTACTTGAAACGTCTTGCACGTGTGTCCGATGAGATAATCATGACCCTGTATTTGTATACGAATTAAATAGCGCACTTTCATCATCTTCTCTCTCGGAAGGCAAAAAATACACGCACACGTCATCGATCGAACCATCTTGAGCAAAAATACGATTACGTCAGTAGTATAGCTATGGAGAAGCTGAGACAGCCCTTTTAAAAGGGCCATCGCAATTTTTTTTCTTATCGACACCTGTAATAAAAAAAACCCTTGCGGTTATTTACCCAGACTTATTTTCGATCGCGACCACCACCCCCCCGAAAACACACTCTTAAAACAAAAACACGTTCGCACCACTTGCGCGCCCCTTACGATATTTCGTCTTAGACTAAAACACGCACGCCCCCCCTACACACCTATACACATAACGATACATACCTTTCTTTTCGAAAATAAAACAACAACAACACCGCCCCCCCGATCGATATCTACACACACACTTTTATCACGAGGGCGGCACGACTTCCACGTTAACATCACCGACAAACCATACATACCCTACACCCTACACGCACACACCTGCACATACATACCTCTCTTTTACATAATACGCACACCCTTTACAAGATATTTATGATCCTTTTAAAAAGGGCCGGCCAGCTTCTCCATAGCCATACTATCGTTATCCTCAAACCTAACTAATACTAACACACACACACACCTACACATACATGACCTTCACACATACATACTTCTCTTTTCCATAATACACACACCCTTTACAAGATATTTATGACCCTTTAAAAAGGGCTGTCCCAGCTTCTCCATAGTTATACTACTGATTAGAATTTGCTTTAATGCTTAAGAATATTTTAAATGGTTAAAAACGGATTGAATGGCTTGCAAAATCATTTATTTTTATGAATGTGTTTAAGTTATTACAAAGTGAGCTTCCTGTCATTAACTGTGGCTAGTTATTGATCTTATACAGGGTGCTTTCTATTTGCTTTTTGCGTAATTAACTCTTTACTCAAAGCAGAACGCACATTAGAATTGAACAGTTACTTCGTTGTCGACTGGCTGGCCTCAAAGTATTTGTCTTTCTCATTTTCCTTAGGAAGGGACAAAAACATTTTTTGATCATATTGAACCTGGAGCATAATTACCTGGCCAAAAATGGTTATCCGAACCAGGGCGTATTTTTGTGAAAATGCTCGTCTAACAATTTTTAAGTGGACCGTTTCGGGATTCGAACCCGGGGCCTTGGGCATAGTAGTCATACGCATACCAACTACGCCACGGAATCGCTCTGTAGATGGATGGACAGCGATGAATGAAAAGTACTGCTGAGTTATAACGGCACATCTAATAGATAACAACCGGGAGCTGTAAATACTGGTATTGGACTTTGTGTATTATTATGGTCAACATACTAGGGAGGACATCTCCACATTATTCTCAGACTATAGGAAAATAGGGATTGAGTCAAAATTCAGAGTATTTCAGTATACAACACTTCAGCAAATACGACATTCGTGACTCGATTAAAGAACTATTTACCAACTTTCGGCGACATTAATCAGCGTTTCAGGTGCATGACGTATATACTGAATCTTGCTGTTCAGGATATGCTGCAAATACCCTCAATGAACAGTGAGGATGTTCTAGACCCAGAAGATTCAAAATATAAGATGCATGCGACTTAGCCAATGCAGTGGTAAAAATTAGAGAGCTCTTTTTAAAACAAAGAAATCAGAGCGGATGAAGATCCGTTTTCACAATACCTGCCAAACATCAGGGACATCCATAATACTAGCTCCTGTGTAGATGTGGCTACTAGTTGGAACTACCTAAGAAATGCTAGATGTTGCCATTAAACTTAAAAAACGCATAATGCGCTTCCTGTGTGGCAGTGGTACAGTGTTAGATACATTGAAAATAACCGAGAATGAATGATATACATTGGAAACGATGTGGAATTTTAAAAATGTTCATAGGAAACTTAGTGATATGTTAGGAAGCAATAAATGTGTGACGCCGTCTTTAGTGGTTATTAGGGTTGATTTGTTATTGAACCGCGTTGAGGTCGAAATAAAAGTTCTGGATCAGAAGCCAGATCGGTCTGTAATAGAGGAGACCCTTCTGCTATCCTTCGAAAAAGCGAGAGAGACAAGATTTTGAAACACTACAAGAAAACCAACTAGGAAGCTTTTGACTTAACTAAGTGGGAAACTGAACTAAAACAAGAGGCGTTAGCAAAATTTAAAAAGATAATGGAATAGTATGACAAAGATGCCGCCCTATAAACAGTTTAAGCTTCATCTCCTGCACCGACTGAAGAAGATAGTGTTGAAAATGATTTGGACTTAAACACTTTGTTTAAAAAGAGAAAAATTGAGAAAGGGGGATTAAGGAATGAACTAAACTACTACTTGACAATAACTCGATGCCGCATTAATAACGATATTTTGAACTAGTGGAGAACCCATGAAGCGAGGTTTAAGGCCCTGAGTGCAAGGCTAGGGATCTTTTCAGCATCACTGCCACATCCGTGCCTGCAGAATGTCACTTCTTTAAGGCGGGGCTCATTATTCGAAAACAACGTATCAGGCTAAACAATGAATTTGCCCGGAGTCTTCTTTGTCTCAATTATTGGGTACAAAAGCAATTGCTAATTTAGATATAGACCTGATTATCAGTATTTAGTATTATCTAGACATGTATAAAAATATTTTGTAAGTATTTGTTGATGGCGACTACACTGTTAACTGTTGTTTTATATTTGAATCTTTTTGTCACCTGTTCTTGGACATACGGCAATTAGCTACTTTATCAAAGAAATAAATAGATAAATGGGTAGACCAATGATAATAAATATTTCCTTTAATTGCATTCTTTTGTTTTTGTTGCACTCTACGATTATAGAATAAGTATTCTTCAGAATCAGGAGGCACAAAAGAACTTAAAAAGCATGTAAAATTACAGGTTTCTGGATGAGGTAGTAATAGAGTTAGGGTGCATTTAATATTCGATATTAGATCGGATCAAATCGAATTCAATCCGATCTTCGACCCGATTCAAAAATTTTTTTTCGATCCGATCTTCGAGCCGATCTGAATATTTTTACGGTTCGATCATCCGATCTGAACGCAAAGATCGGATAGGACCATATCAAGTCCATCCGAAGTGTTACAATTTAGCTATTGGCGTCCATGAAAGTAAATTATTAATATAAATAGAAAAAGCACTCTAATGATATGATTCACAAATAAATATAGATTATTTGGCAAAATACTGAATTACGTTTCGTAGCGCATGAGCATTAAAAGTAGTTTTCAACTCATTATCAAAAGGTCTAAATTGTAAATAAGGTAACACATTCTAATTATGATTACATTTTGCATAATACCGCATTTATAAGCTTGTAGTCTAATTTCTGTTGCAAAAGGGTAAAGCAAAAAGGGAAATTGAAAAGTGGCCGAGTTCTGGAAACGTACGCTGTTTGCATAATGAATATAACTTATCCGAATAGATTATTCAACAGAATGTTCAAAGAATTTGCTTTTAATTTTCTTACGCAAACTAGAAAGCATTTTCATGAATATTTATTATCTCCACTAACACAATATGGCTTAATGGATATTTTGTTTGATGTTCGCCAAAAAGAAGAGAAGAATATCAGTAAAAATTACCTCTGCTTAGTATTTGCAGCAATTATAAAACTAGACTGAAAAGTATTGCAGATTCGCAAGTAAGTTTGGAGTGGAACCTAAAAATATACAATTTTTTTTTAATGGTAAATAATTATTTCATAGCGTAACTTATATTGTATTCTTTTGTTTTGACTATGTACGGTAAACTACAGCAAACGATGCGTGGTATTAAAGCTAAACAAACGTTTGTACATTAAAATAACGATGCTAATTTAAAACCTGACATGACAAATAAAAAAGCTATTGCAGTTAAAAAAAATTAGCGGTATTAGTAAGTTTCATAGAAATAAAAGAGTATCGCGTTTTAATTATCATTTTTATATTAAATGTATACAAAATATTGATCTTGTAAAAGCATATTTCTTTGTAATATTATTTGAACTCGATCTTGACTAATGTATTATTGGATGGAACTTTTCCGTTGCTTATCAGTTTTATCTTCCTATCGTCGGGTCAATGGCGGATTCTCTGTAAGAACTGTAGTGCTGCAGAACCGCTAACTCTTGGCAGAACGATAATAAACGTTAATACTAATTACTAACTAATATTTATTATATACATATATATATATATATATATATATTTATTTATTGCTATGATAAGATGGTAGTTTAATGGTAGATTAAGTCATAGGGGTCGTAAGATGAATGTATAAATAAATAACGTTAAGAAAACCAAATAATTCCACCATTAAATAGGAGATAATGTTCTAAATACATCAAGCTTCATCAAAATAAACACGTAATCGGGAAATATAAACTATCTGGCATTCTAGCTATTTAAAAATTTCAGTAAAAATGTCAACACATGAATAAGCAAACGCATTCAAATACATCATTATTAGAAAGATGAGTAGGTGACTGGAATATCATATTTACATGAAAATCCAACATAGTTGAAATAAAAAACAATAAATAACAGGCGGTTTGCTATACGATAAGCTTTAGCCTATAAACGACACAAATATAAAATACGTGACAGAATGCAATGATATTTGGAAATTATAAGAATATACTGTGATATACAGAACGCTTACGTGATCGGCAGAGCATTTCATCGAAAATTAAACAAGGGAATTTTGAGAAATACCGGGTTTTACAGAGATAGTCACAAAGTGCAAGCCTTGATCAACGAACACGCCAATTAAAACGTTGAAAGGTGGGGCTTATAAATACCATAAGAAACTCGAACATAAACAGCATATCTTCAACAAGGTACGAACCACGTCTATTTAAAGTAGAAAATTACGTACCTGTAACAATTAGTGAAAAGTCAACAATTTATTAAAAGTGAAAAATTAAAAGTGCCAATATGTGCAACAAAGAAAAGCCGTTCCACGCGTAAACGGCTTTGAATAAAGTTCTACATATATCTCTAGATGTACCTATAAATGAAAATCCAAAGATACTTTGAAAATACTTACAATGAAATAAACGTAAAGATACTGGGTGTTGCTCTAGGGATCCGAGGCGAAAGGTGCAGGCAGCCATTAATCCTTCATTCTGGCTAACAAGTGAAGCAAGTAGAACTGGGCGAGAATTAACACGAAGTCAAATGGAAGAACAGCAGATATCACAACAACCCGAAATGCTGTCAATTTTATTAGCATTAAAAAAAATGGACAAAAGCGAAGAGGCCATCAAGATGGCAGATTAATGAAAATGGAAAAAGGTTAGGTGCCGAAATAAAAAATATGAGCGACGGATTAAAAGAAACGAATTAAGCAATCTCGGAAATGCAGATACAGTTTCAAAATAAATTTATTGGAATCATGGACGATATAGATAAAGTTAGGGATAAAGTATGGAAAGTTAAATTAGATCAGGAAACGTGTGAAAAGGAAACTAGTGATAGGATAACAGATATAGGTATAAAGATGCAAGAAATTCAAGGAAATTGTGGGATAGGATTTAATGATGTAAATAAAGAATTAGGTAATTTAAAATCAGACTTTGAAAATTTTGGTAGGAATAGGAAACTCGAAAATAAACAGTATATCTTCAATGGGGCACGGACCACGTCGATTTAAAGTGGAAAATTACGTACCTGTAACAATTAGTGAAAATTCAATAATTTATTAAAAGTGTAAAATTGAAAGTGTCAATACGTGCAACGAAGAATAGCCGTTCTACGCGTAAACGTAAGATAAACCATTAATTGAATTTTATTTTAATATTTAACAAATTTAGGGCTCCGAATAAAGATCCGAATAAAGATCCAAATAAAGATCCGAATAAAGATCTAAATGTAGATCAAAAAGTATATCTAGAGATCTAAATGTATTTCTAGATGTACCTATAAATGAAAATCCAAAGATACTTCGAACATACTTACAAGGAAATACACGTAAAGATACTGGGAGTTGCTCCAGGGATCCAAGAGAAAAGGTGCAGGCAGACATTAATCAATCATTCCGGCCAACAAGCGAAGCAAGTCGAACTGTAACAATCAAGGGGTGCTGACCACAGATACTGTGAGGCAATTCCAGTGACAAGCACGGAAAACGTAGGTTAGAAATCTTAAATTTTTCATTAATTAAAGACTGTTTTAATTTTAATATTTGCTATATATTATATATCTGTAAGGGTCAACAGAAAGGTCAATTAAGAATTTGAAAAATAGAGAAAACATCTTTGAACGTTCGAAAGGTACTTAAGAATAATTACAAAAATACTTTTGCTGGCTTTCAGGAAAATTAAATTTGATGAATGTGAATAACTTATTTAGGGGCTAATTTTTTATTTGACATAAAACTACATATTATCAATCATTATACTGTGTAATTTTGGATTGCTTCATTTAAATTATTTCAACAGATTAAAAGAAAAGGGGTTAAACAATCTTTATTGTTTTGAAGTAGGGCATTCTGTGTTTAATAGATTTAGCTAGCCGTAGAAATACAAATTCAAGAAATCATAGGATTTTGAAAGGGGTTGATATTCACACCAATAAAAATAGCAACACCAATCATAAAAGGGCATATCACAGCAATGAAAATGACACCCAACGTAGTGGCTTGAATCGTAAGGGCATTATCACAGCAATATTAATAACACCCAATCGTGGGGCTTAAAGGAAATAAGAATAATTTCACAGCAATAAATATATATACATATATATATATATATATATATATATATATATATATATATTAATAGTTTTTAAGATGAAATGAAAACCCAACTTTGTATGTAAAGTTGAATTACCATTTCAAATCGAACTAGTAATTGAAAACCAAATGTGGATTATTCTTCTCTATTACATATATATGCTGTGATATCGTTGCAACAACCCGGTGCCTCCTTTTTGCGAAACAAATAGGTTAAAATTACTTTTTTTGTCAATTTTTAATTTTAATTTTAATTTGTAATACCTCGGCTAGCTCAGTTTTAACCACGCACGGAGCTTGCGACAATACAACAAAGAATTTTTAAATTTTTCCTTCTATCTCTACTTCCAATGCCTTTAAATCAAAACACAATTATTATAATATTTTCAATATGTACAAAGCGCTTATAATGTCTTTAAATAAAACCTTTTTTAAGTAATTGAATTAATTTCTCTTAATAATTATAATTCCCTTTAATTAAACAAAAAGCCAGCAAAAATCACCCATGTTATTATTATGTGAAGCCCTATGAACGTTCATTAAACTTTCTTCAATCTTTACGTAATTTATAACGTGTACTAAATCAATATTTGTTGACCCTCACATAAAGTTTTCATAAAAGCAATGTTTAAAATATTCATAAATAAAAATATAACAAAATATTTAAATTGGCTAACCTATTGTACCTTTGTGGCTTTGCTCATTTTCCCAATTCGGAGCAGTTCCTGCTCCAATTTCACGCTGTTTCAGTTTCAGCTTAGTGATTTAAGTAGTCCAATGTTAAATCCAGATCTACTTTAGATATGGTTTGCATTTTCCTTTGTATAGCTTCTCCTGATTAATTGTTGAATTTCCTGGCCGAATCCAGTAAGTGTTTAGATGCTTATTATGCTTCCTCAGGGTCCAGTAATTGTTTAAATACTTGTTAAATTTTTACGTCGGATCCAGTAATTATTTAAAGTCGTTTTGTTAAAGTAAAACTTAGAATTTATTTAAAAACAACCTTTGGTTACTTACGTTTTTGAGGATTAAACGACGAACCTTATTTAATTATGCACTATCACCATTATATAGTTTATTAACTATAAAATCACTTGTAATTCTTTTACGTAAATATTTTCTGTCCATGCCTTCATTCATGTTAAACTGATTTGTTTACAAATCCTGTCGTATTTTAAAGGCCTATTTTAAACGCCTATTCTATTGACAAGCGCATAGTTTAACGATTAAAGCTTTGTACGTGATTCTTACATGCAAGATTTTGGGTATTGCTACAAATCTTTGATGTATAAACGAAAGTTATTTTCTGTGCGTAGAACTTCAAGTTATTGCATTAGTTCTCTTGGATTTTTACTTTCCTTGGTCACGTACGTCTTGTTTGTATAGTAAATTTGATCAACTTTGCTTTTATCACCATGCCGTAATTATTTGTAATCTATCAAGGTGTTGGACTTTACTTTTCTGGTCACGTAGCGTTACTTTAATTTATGCATTAAATTATATGGGTTTGTATCTTACGCATTTTTAAACCTGCTTGTTTAACTGGGATTCTTAGTGTAATGAGAATGCATTACTCACGCATATTGTGTTGCAGCTTCCGTCTACGTTGTTTTATGACTTGCCAAGTTGTTTATTTAATTAAAACTTCTAGAGTATTTTTCATTTCTTAAAATAATTATAACTATAGTTCATATACAGGGCGTCGGCACTTGCTTTCGTGCCTAATTGTTGAATTTTTCATTTCTCTGTAAAGATGTCTAGTTTTTTAAAACCCTCATAATGTTTACATGAAGCGCACTACCCTTACATGACCTAATTACCATAGTAATATATGTATATGTATTGGACGTGATAAGGGGTCACAAAAGATCATTAAAACCACAATTCTACAAATAAATCCTACCAAAATATAAAAGAATCTTGAAAAAATGGAAATTCCCTTAAATTAGTAGTTACGTCCTGTACAATACATTGAAGTACAAGCGGAAAATCAAACTCCCGTGTATAAATAATCACCTTGTATGATATAAGCATATTGTAAATACATAGGAAGTAACGTAAGTTGTATATGTAAAAATAATTAATTGTAAGATACCGAAAAACGCATTTAATGCGCACACTAATTGATCAATTTTGAAGATAAATACAAAGCCATTTATTTTTACTTATTAATTGTCAATACATTTTTTGTTTTTCATTTGCTGTAAGTATCATAGAATACTACTAGTTTTACGCATTTATCAAAAAAATAAATAATTTCGGGTATTTAAAAAACTAATTCTAGTCTTAATGTTGTGTACTAAAACGCGAAAGCAAATATTTTCTAAAAAAAAATGCAAACCTTTTTGCATTAAAAAGTAATTTAAGTTTAAATTAATTACCCCGTGGATTACAGAAATTTATTTTAAATAAAGAATTTTCTAGAATCTTAGAAATATAAAAGGATGAGTCATCGGTATTTAGAGCTATGTAAATATCTAATTAATAAATAGAACATTTTATTCGAAGAAGCGCACCGAAACACTAAAAACCCAGAAAATGTAATAGAAATTAATAAGAAATATTTATGATCTTCGCATCCAACGTTAGCGGAAATCAAATCTAAGTTGCTGAATCACCAGATTTTTGTTACAACTATTTACGATAGAAGGAAACCGTGAGCATTAACCTTGGGTGTTAAACAAGAACAAACAGCACGCGTCACGAATATCTGGAACCAGATAACAAGGTAATAAAACTCAAGCGATTTTAGACGCTAACGAGGATTTCCAAAAAAATGCGTAAGATAGACGTTTATTATTTAAAATAAAATCGCGCACATTCTAGTAGGTTCTGGAAACAGATAGATTCATGTATATAAGGAAGCGTTTATTAAAAACGAGGATTGATTCGTTAAATTCATTCATTAGATTGATTCGATTCATAATTTCGATCGTGAAATGTTATTTTGAGAGAAGTAGGGAGCTGTTGCTTTACGAAGATGATATTTGAAGTATGCAGTAAGCATACCTTAATTTGATAATTACATTGTTGCAATAAATATAGAAGTAATGTTTTAAATGCAAATTACATTAAAAAAATGAAAATTATTAATTACAATAAAGAGAAAAAATTCTTCAAGATAACGTTATTTTAAAAATTTTATTATATAATCGAAAGAAAGATTTAACCAAAAATATACTTTGGTGATTGCTGTTTGAAACGAGGATTTTAAATATGGAAAATGTTGTAAGCTGATTTGGACATCAATTTAAAATAAGAAGATATTTAATTACGAGGAGCGTTATTGTGGATTCTGCAAGTATTACTTTTAGATTTGTTTTTAACTAATATTCGAGTATTTGTATCTAGTTTAAGATAGTCCTAATAATCTTTTTTGTAAGGGATTTTTACCAGAAAAATTTGTGATCAAAGTTTACAGCACTCTAACCTTTTAATAGATTATCTGTCAAGGATTTTTTGGCCAAACAAACCTTACAAGCGTGGCAATAAATATAACCATGTAAACCATCCATAAGAATAAATTTAGTTCTGTAAATTTAAAATAAGGTAAGGAACATTTATTTTTATACTTCTTAGAAATTATTTTATGTTTGAAAGAAACGATGTTGCAAATGCTTTTGTACGAGAGAAAATATTTTATACCGTATAAATGTTTTGTGATATTACTGTGTTTTATTTTATTTTAAAAACTCCGTCAATTCCGTTGAGCTAGCCAGGCAAAGTTAGAAAGGAAGGTAAGTGAACAATTTCAAGTTTTACAAATTGCTGTACCTGTATCACAGCACTCTTTTAGTGACGCTCACAACGCGGCGTTGTCACAGCACTCTTTCAGCGGCGCCCTAAGGCGAGGCCTTATCATATCACTCTTTTAGCGGCACCTCAACGTGCGGCCACTTACCACATCAATATATATATATATATATATATATATATATATATATATATATATTAATGTGACTATGCCTCTAGATTCTTGAAGATAGCCTAAATTAATGCTGTAACATAGGTACAGCGAGGTATATTAATGAGAATGCAATAGTAAATATGAAATTATTATCTTACTGCATCCTTTCCTTGCCTGGCTAGCTCAACAGAAATTATGCTCTGAAATTTACAAAAATGAAATGAAACACAGAAATCTATAGAAACATATATGTATTTAAAAACATTTTTTCTTTATACATTTATAGAACAGTTTACAGCTTAAGCTCATGCAAAAAATTGTTCCTAAAGGTTACCTATTTATTAAAAAATTCTTACCTAATCTTTGTTAACAAGTATAAAAATTCTAATATTTCCTCTGTGAGGTACAAAATCCCCTTTAATTTATATGTGGATAATCTGCCGACTTTTTATTACCTCGTTTGTGAGTGTAATTTGCCAGTGACACGCTGCGCGCATAATTTAATAATTACAAAATGCTTCGAATTCCGATCTGTATTTACTGTTAATAACTTAGGAACTTATTCTTTTCATGAAATTTTTCGTCAAGCATTGCCTATGAACTGGTTATTATTTTTCAATAGTATTAAAATTATACTCAGATTTAGATAATTGTGATTATATTTTTACAGTTTTTATTACATTTAATTGTAAAGACCTTGATTATCAGAGCAATCAACTTATACTTCAATATCAACCAACGCTAAAATTTATTTATAATTAAATTTATAATTTTTTTTATTTGGCTGAAAATTATTATGCATCTTAGTGAAATTATTTAAAGAATTATATTTTAAAATTTTTGTACCAGTTATGTGTTTCCTTCCATTTACAGTGTCCATAAAAGTTTTTCAGCTGTATTTATACAGCCCTGAAATATTTTCTGTATGTCTTTTGCTTCCCAACGCGACTTTAATGGTTGATATTAGCTATGCCAGAGTGAAATTTATAGCTGTGTCGCGCATATATCCTTTTCATACCAGCTGAAAAGGAGTAGGGCGTAATAAGCAATAAATTAAAATAACTTAAAACAACTCCGAATAAAAATAAACAAATGTTTGTGTTTTGTTTATAGGAATATACCTATTATATTACGTATTTTATATTACCTAAAAAATAAAAAATAACTATTAAAAACTGTTTAATAACTCATGTTTTGCGAATTGACTTTGGATTTTATGCCCCACTAACACTTTTATAAAATATTTAATTATCCTATATTCAAATAATTGAAAGTAATGGCGTTGTATAGGATGCCCATCTTGGTTATGGGTTAGTCCAATGTTACATTAACTACAGATTTAGCCTTCTAAGGAAATTTGATCACATCAAATGCTTTACATGCTAAGAAAATGTTAAGAAATAAAAATGTAGGCATTTAGGGGTCGTAAACTTGTTAGGGGTTGGTCCTAGATTAAAGTAATTTTAAATTGGGACTTCCAAGAAAATTTGAACACATCATATGCTTTATATGATAAGAAAATGTTTATAAAGTAAAAATCGACGTTTAGGGGTTGCAAAACTATAAGGAGTTGGTACTAGAATAAAGTAATGTCGGATTGGAATTTCCAAAAGAATTTGAGCCCAAGGACTGCTTTACATGCTAAAAAAATGTTTCTAAATAAAAAGTTAGAAAATTCGGGTGTAGGGGTTGTATCTTAATAGGAGTGGTCCAAGGTTAAAACTAATTGCGGATTTGCACTTTCCGTTAAATTTTAGGCTGCGAAATGTTATAAAATTAGGATATAAGAGTTGTAAAACTCTTAAGGACTGGTCCTAGATTAAAAACAATCTTTGATTGGGACTTCCAAGAAAATTTGAGCCTATTCGATTAATACGCACAGATGTGTATAAGCAAAGAAGTTTATTTTTAGGTTGACAACCATTAAATTTCTTAATTTAAAGATAAAGTGATTTGCCCGTGTATGCAGTTATGTATAAAAATTTGGCACTAATCTACTATGGTAAAATAGGTCTAGTGATGGAATTAATATCATTAGCATTTACGTGGTTGAATAACTATCACGGACAAAGAGTGATGTGTAATTAGCAATGTCTTGTTAAGGTTAAACTGGTTACTAAGGTGGCAACCCTATTCGAAATTAATAGTTGGTAAGAATAAGAGACTTAAAATATTGTGTCTGTGACATATTGAATGAAAAAATGGCGCATGTGTTTTAAGTGGACGTGACTGTGAAAAAAGTGGAGTAATTAATTAGAAAGTTAAACCTCAATTTGTTTAGCCTAAAAGTGTCTGTTGATCGATGCAGATGTCTAAAGCGTATAATCGGTGTGGAAGGAAAGATGTGGAGAGTAAGTTGTGGAAGGTGGAAGGTAGAATGTGGAACGTAGATTGTGAAAGAAAGAACGTAGAAAGGAATGTACAAGGTAGAAAGTGGAAGGTAAAAGATAAAATGTTAAAAATAGGATGCAGAAGCAAAAAATCTGAATAGTGGAAGGTAGAAAGTGGAAGGAAAAACGTGGAAGGAAGAAGGTAAAGATAGGAGGCGAAAGGCAAAGGGCGAGAAGCGAGAAGCGAAAAGCGAGAGGTGAGAAGCGGAGGCGAAAGGCGAAAGGTGAAAGGCAGAAAGTAGAAAGTGGAAGGTGGAGGACGCGCAATGGCGGGAGTAGAATGCCTGTTAGGCGTCTTATAGTTATGTTTTGATTCCGCAAAAATTTCATGGAGCCACAGCAAGCAGTAAAAAGGATAAGTATACTGACAGAGTCGACCAACAAACGTCATATTTGTGATGAGAAATATGGTTAAAAGGTAACTTGCAATTAAATCATCATCATTTTGTTTTCGACCTTACTTAAGGTCGGTTTGACGCAGCTCTAACTCCTTTTCTATTCTCTGCTAATCTAAAAAATTCTACATACCCTTCACAACTTGAATTTCTAATAATTTGACTAATAGCTTGGTCTAGGTCTTCCTATACTTTTCTATCTTTTTCCTATCTACCTGGCTCTACATAGATATTAGCGATCTGATGGTTGTTAAAGAACTCCAACATGTTTACATGATTACCATTTATAAGGAAATAAAATATTACTTGGTTATCCCCTCCAAAAAAGGAAAAGTGTTAAATTATATGTTATGGTAAGGCTTAAGCAACGAAACGCTGCCAACACAACAGACCGCTACCTAATTGTGAGTTATGTCATGGAGACGTTTATTAAGTTATATGTTATGATAAGGCTTAAGCAGCGAATCGCTGCCAACATGCCAGACCGCTAACTAATTGTGAGTTATGTCATGGTGACGTTTATTAAATTATATGTTATGGTAAGACTTAAGCAACGAATCGCTACCAACATACCAGACCGCTTACTAATTGTGAGTTATGTCATGGAGACGTTTATTAAGTTATATGCTGCCAACATGCCAGACCGCTAACTAATTGTGAGTTATGTCATCGTGACATTTAGTTAACTGATTTTTATTTATTTATTTTTTTGTTTTGTTTTCGAACTTACTTAAGGTCGGTTTGGCGCAGCTCTAAATTTTTTTCTTTTCTGAGCTAGTCTAAAAAGGTCTACATACCCTTCACAACCTAAGTTTCTGATAATTTGACTAATATAGCTTTGTCTAGTTCTACCTACTCTATTTTTATTTGGTAGTCTATAATCTAAGACCTTACTAAATAGTCCCTCATGTCTTAACTGGTGCCCTAAGATTCTATTTCTCCTGATCTTTAATTGTTTCCACATACAGGGTTCCTCATCTATCCTTCTATAAACTTCCTCATTGTTACTCTATCTGTCCAACTAATCTTTAACATTTTCCTATAACACCAAGTTTCAAAAGTTTCCATCTTTTTCTTATCTACCTCATTAATTGTTGAAGCCTCACTACCGTATAATAGAACGCTCCATACGTACAACTTTAAGAAACTTTTTCTATTACCTAAACTAATACTATTAGCTACTAGTAAGTCTTTCTTTTTTAAAAACATTTTTCTCGTTTGAACTATTCTAGCTACTATATCTTTTGCTACGTCCGTCCTTTGTAATTATACTACCTAAATAGCAAAATTCATCTACATCCTCTGACTCAGTATTACCTATTTTTAATTTTGGTTTAGAACTAGGCTGTATCTCACTTGTCATTATCTTTGTTTTTCCTGAGTTAATCCTCATACTATAGTTGTACTCTGTAGTATCTCATCTAAAATATTTAAAAAGCTTCCTCAATATAAACATTAAAAATCAAGGGAGATAGTATACAGCCCTGTCTAACACCATTTTTAATCTTAGCTTCCTGTTCTATTTCATCAAATCTAATTACTACACTTTGGTTTTTATATAGACTGTAAATAATTTTTCTATCCCTATGAGAGATTCCCATTTTTCGCAAAACCCTGAACATAACAATCTAATTAACCCTATCAAATGCTTTTTCTAAATCTACAAACGCGAAATGAGTCTTTATTTTTTGTAACTTTTTTTTGATAATTACCCTAATCTTTAGTATCGGTTCTTTAGTCCCTCTGTCTTTACGAAAACCATATTGGTCTTCACCTAAATAACTCACAGTCAAAGCTTCTACTCTATTTTTAATTATTAGAGTTAGTATTTTGGAAGCATGGGAAGCTAAACTAATCGTTCTAAAATTCTCACACCTATCAGCTCCTAACTTTTTTGGCATTGGGATAATAATATTTTTTTCGAAATCTAGTGCGACCTCACCTGCGCCATATATTACTTTTACTAGTTCATATAGTCTGTCTAAAGTTTTCTGACTTGCATATTCTATTAATTCTGAGGGTATATCGCTATCCCGGTCTCTTTAATTACTTTAAGATCCTTAACAGCTCTATTGTTACATGCCAAATTGTCATAGAGTTGGAAGGGGGAGGGGGCATGAATAAAAAGTGGTAAGTCTGCTTCAAGAAGTAAACTATACCGCGGCTCGGTTCGCTAGTCGCGATGGGCGTGGGTCGACGGGAAGGGAAGTGAAAATAATATATATTGACGTTAGTCTCAAGTTAGGTAATATAATAGGCACCACCCTTATATTATTGGAGTTCTGCCTAAAATGGCAGGGATTCTTTGTCCTTCAGAGAGGCTTACAAGATAAGGGAAAACTCGACTTTTTCAGACAAGAACCCAGGTAAGTCATGCGTTGTGATGCGAACGTCCAGCGCAGCCAAGCGGAATTGCATTTCCTGTTCTTCGTACGTTAATCACTTCTACTTACGTTTGATATAAGTAAGATATTATATATCCTGCATTAAAATTCATTAATTAAGTAACGTTCCCACCAAACTAAAAGAAAGTGTCTGAATTCCTGTTCACAGACAAGTATAATTCTGGTCAAAAATTAGTTACTTAAATTAATTGATTGTAATTGAATTTACGCGAAACACTGTTCTTAAAATTTCAGCCCTCACAGCTAAATTAATCAGAAGTCACATTTCGTTAATATCTTATTTATTTAACTACTACTTCGGATTCAATTATGGTCAACCTTATATATACATTTTAATTTCATCATCGAGAAAATTCTTAAATTACACCCTAGAGGATCCTCGTACCTTCGAATTAATCGAATAATATACAGCTAAATAATTAAAAATAAATCATGGTGAACATGCAATTTCATGCGCTACAAATGATGTCGGAAAATGCATAAACAATTGATATAAGAACATATTACTCACAGTACTGGGTAATTAATTATCACAGGAATTCAGCCTCCGGTTCCCCTTTGTGATTCTCGTTCGTACGTCGAAGTTCCAAGAAGGCACCACCAGCAAGCGGCTCATTCGTGAAATCTTTTATATGCACAGCATAATAATTATCCAAAATCGTTTTACCAACCAATAATTAAAACAAAAATTCAAAAAGTTTTTAATAACTGTGATAAAAATAAAAATAAACAACAAGTGAAAGAAGAGCGTATATGTTTATTGTACAATCCGGGTTTATCAGAAAAAATTTAAAAATGCCTTAATGCCCACAATATACAAGTCATCCACAAACCCAACAATTCAACAAATCACTTTTTTACTAACCTTAAACCACAAATTCATCACAATAACCGAACCCACACTATTTATCAAATTAATTGTTTAGAAT
This sequence comes from Platerodrilus igneus, assembly GCA_036346225.1. Taxonomy (NCBI): domain Eukaryota; kingdom Metazoa; phylum Arthropoda; class Insecta; order Coleoptera; family Lycidae; genus Platerodrilus; species Platerodrilus igneus. The sequence continues at coordinate 882,041 of JARFIW010001146.1, forward strand.
GCGAAGGATGTTACATCGGAAACTCAAAACAATATATTCACAAACGCATATATGAACACAAATACTCTATAAGAACAAACAATAACAAAATTACAGCATTAGCGGCCCACGCAATCGAAAAACTACACCAATTCGACTTTAATAATGTCAAAATTTTAGGTGTTGAAAATAACGATAAGAAAAGAAACATCTTAGAAACTATTAAAATATACAAACACCCGAGCGCGATCAATTCAAAACTAGACCAGGATAATTTCATAAACATATATAACAACATAATTCGTTTTTAAAAAATGATTATGAAGCTATTTCAGCTTCAGATTCCTTTGCTTAATACAACACTGTAAAGATTCATACACTTAATACAAGCCTGGTTTAAAACAAATGCACACATTGCCCGCGCTAAATATTTATCAATGATAACAATAAGTTTGTTGGTTACATAAGCATATTAATTTGGTTTAAGCAATTTAGTTCTTAAAAGAAGATGTGATACATTGTTAAACATTGTTTATTATTTGTCTATTATTAATCTTAGTTATTTTTACGATAAATGTGTTTTATCTATCTGACTAAAATGTTCACATTCTAATAGCAAACTCATTAATGTCAAAAAGTTTTATATAATTTTGGGTATGTATAACAATTTTAAAAAACTTTTTTGGAATAACTATGTAATATTGTAGCTGCCTAATGATTATGGTAGTTTGTACCGAAACGCGTATAGCAATTACGTAATATATTCATATACGAAAAATTGTAGTTTTCGTTTTTTTGTCAACAAGTTATTTGATGACCAAATTCCAGGAATAAGAAGAATATATATATATATATATATATATATATATATATATATATATATATATATATATATACTGAATAAGATAAAATAATAACTCAGACTTTTATATATACATATATATATATATATATATATATTATATATATATATATAATATATATATATGTATATATATCCTCCAAGATTACATTCAAAGAAAACCGACCTTTGACACGAATTACTTAGCCATCTTCAGCGCGTGACTTCTTCTCGTCTTAGGACCCGCCACCATATTATACATCTTCACCCTTTTAGTACCCAACTAACACTGACTGTTATAAATTACTGAATACCCTCCTTTGCCCTTCTAACGAATCACCGATGGTGTAACAGACAGTGGAAATTAACAGGCATGCTAATCCTTGGAAAACCTAACATCTGCTGTAGCAAAAATGTGAAAGTTAAGACTTATCTATCCAAAAGGGGTTACTTGGAGCGCATATGAATATACTTGCTTACATTACGGGTTTTTAAATGAAAAATATGCACGGTGTAATTTGTTATTTTAAACATCCCCTTCTTGGTCGTTTTCTAACTCATCAACATCGTCTCCCTTATATAAATCTTATAAATATTTTTTCCATCTATCTGCTACCTCAACTTTATTTGTTAGAAGCTCATTATTCTCATCTTTAATACCTTTATATTTTTTCCTATCTTCCCCGAAAAACTTTTTAACTGCCCTGTAGGCCCTATCTGTCTTACCTACTCTCAAATCATCTTGTATTCCCTTACAACTCTCATCCATCCATTTTTTCTCTAGCTTTTCTACACTCATGTACTATCTTATTTCTAAAACTTTTATATTTTTGCTTACTTTCACTATCCAATTTTCTGAAAGGTTTAAGTTTTTTTTTCTACTCTCTATTAAATGTAATATCGCTTTTGTTACCGAGGGTTTTCTTGCTTCTACTTTTTTCTTACCTGTAGTCTGTGTTGCTGTGTCATGTACAGCCCTTTTTATTTCTTTCCATCTATTTTCTGCGTTCCCTCCTATAGTTATCTCTTTGATCTTATTATAATCCTTGTTTATATTCCTCTTTTACTTCACTATCATTACGCTTACCTAGATCCCATTCCGCTCTTTAGCCTTTCTTAATTTTTTGAATTTTAGATTACACTTCATTTTAACTAAGTTATAATCGTTATCTATGTCAGCCCCCGAATAACTACGACAGTTTTTAACTTGGTTTCTAAATCTATGTTTAACTAAAGTATAATTTATTTGGTACCTAGCCGTATCACCTGGCACTTTCCAGGTATATCTCCTTTCTAACATGTTGTTCTCCCTATAGTAGGGGACAAAGAATACTACTATAGTAGTCTGCTTATCGTAAAAGCCGACTAATAGGCGCAGCAAGGGGCAGCAGCCTTGCTGGCTAAAAGATATCAGAGGAGAGTCGGTTGGTCTCGGGCAATCTTCAATAATCTACAAAGTTGTTGGAGGTTGGCCGTGACAGATACGGCTTTTTGCTAAAATCTTTAAAAACTGCGTTGTGGAAAGATATGGGAACCTACCATAATATTTCCCAGATATGCGTGGCCTAAAACACGAACTATGTATGATGGAGAGCCCACAAGTAAAATTCTTGTACGGAGGTAAAATACCCCGTCATTCGAATCTTCTGGAGGGAAAAAATGTAGGAACATTTGAGTATGGTAGACGAAAAGATAGAAGAGAAAGTTTAGTTGAGTTTTGCCAGGAACATAGATTAGTAACTGCAATTAAATAGACAAAACAAAACCATTTTAACTGAATGGCATTCACTTTAAAGTGAATTCAACTAAATCATAGTTACAATAATATGCTTTCAAATGAATAGTAGTCTTCCAATTGAAATGTGATTAAAACAAAATTTTAACGAAATAGCAAAGGTTAAATTATATGGTAGTTAAAATAGCATTGTTTCAAAATAGCTTCTTTTCAACTGATTCTTATCAAAATAACGGTATATCAATTGAGTCAGAAACAAAAGCAGTTTTAAACTGAAAAATAGTTCTGCAAACGTAGTTGAAACTATTTCTATCTCGCTTTTCTCCATAAGGAGAGAGCTCTCTGTCTTGCTAATAACTTTAAGTAGCGAGATGAAATGGAAAATTTTTTTTGATTTAGTTACTGGAATAAACCCTGTATGCTTCAATTTGATCATTTACACAAAAATTAGTACTTCTGTTAGAAGTGCTCACCAGCAAAATAAAGACAACCACAAAAGTAAATAAGTGACGAATGTCCTGTCCTCTTTATAGTATTTAAGAAAATAGAGCCTTGCTAAAAGTACTCTTTATAAAACGAAACTGGAATTAATTAATTTTTTTTGTAAGAGATAAAAGCTCTTCTTTATTACATCTTTTGTAAAATTAAATGCGAAATATGAAAGTTTTCCAAATCGATGTCCATTCATTACGTTTTACAATTATAATTTACATTCAACTGCATTTTCGATTGTAGAAAATTAATTAAACATTCTCAAGACGTAATCCCTATTAAAAGTATGCGTTCAATTAACAAATCAATTTCCGACTTGTATTACTTAGAAAGTTTTCAGGCTCAGAACTTAGCGAGTTGAAATTATGATTTACGACATCAGTTTGCTTATTCAGAAAATACTCCGCGATTCTGCTTTAAATAGAAGGGCAACGGCCCTTACATAAGTCGAGTTTTTCTTTAGCGAATGCTAAACAAAAAGACTTATAAACCCTAATAAATTAATAGGGATTCATAAGCATCGGCACAACTGTTTACTTGGCTAGTAAAATCAAGACAATGAAAATTCCGAATATTTTGCAGATGATCGATTTGAGTAAATTACGTAAGTTTTCCTAACTGCGTTTATTCCATACTTCAAACGCCAGTTACCCTTTGCTTTTATTTTTAAAGTTAAATAAGATTTCTATGGCTACGTTCGACAGGAAAATAATAAAGGAAGGGTAAATATGTAGGCAGAATATGTCGAACAGCTATATAAAGGAAATGAGTTAAAAATGATGACTGGAAAAGAAGGAAGTGAGATTGACGAAAAGAAGACACAATTTTTAGAACTGTAATCCAAATGATCATTAAACAAATTAAATATTGGTAAAGCTCTAGGAGCAGACGAAGTACTTCCATTATTAAAGAAATCACACAAGATAGACCTTTCAGAGGTCCATGTCTCTGTCCCCCCCCCCCAACTCCAAATTCAGAGTTCAAAATCAAAGCACAATTTTGTGCTTATTTTGTGCAATTTTGTGCACGAAGCCTCAAATTTTGTGCACACCCCTTTTATGAGATACAGGCAACTGAATTTTGGGGGAGCTGTAGACATGCAGCCCCCCCCAATTAGGAATTTTGACTCGGGAAAAATGCCATAATTTTGTGCTTATTTTGTGCAATTTTGTGCACGAAACCTCAAATTTTGTGCACGCCCTTCTTATGAGATACAGGCGAATGAATTTTGGGGGCTGGGTACATGCAGCCCCCCCAATTCGGAATTTTTACTTGGGAAAGATGCCATAATTTTGTGCTTATTTTGTGCAATTTTGTGCACGAATACTGAAATTTTGTGCACGCTTCGTTTGCGAGATACAGACAAATGAAATTTGGGGGAGCTTAAAACATGCAGCCCTCCAATTCTAAATTTTAATTTGTAAAGAATGCCATTTATGAGATACAGGAAAATGAATTTTTGCGGAGGCTAGAGACATGCAGCCCCCCAATTCGGAATTTTGACTCGGGAAAGATGCCATAATTTTGTGCTCATTTTGTGCACGAAACCTCAAATTTTGTGCACACGCCTTTTATGAGATACAGGCAAATGAATTTTGGGGGTGCTGGAGACATGCAGCCCCCCCAATTAGGAATTTTGACTCGGGAAAGATGCCATAATTTTGTGCTTATTTTGTGCAAATTTGTGCACGAAACCTCAAATTTTGTGCACGCCCTTCTTATGAGATACAGGCGAATGAATTTTGGGGGCTGGGTACATGCAGCCCCCCCAATTCGGAATTTTTACTTGGGAAAGATGCCATAATTTTGTGCTTATTTTGTGCAATTTTGTGCACGAATACTGAAATTTTGTGCACGCTTCGTTTGCGAGATACAGACAAATGAAATTTGGGGGAGCTTAAGACATGCAGCCCTCGAATTCTAAATGTTAATTTGTAAAGAATGACATTTATGAGATACAGGAAAATGAATTTTTGCGGAGGCTGGAGACATGCAGCCCCCCAATTCGGAATTTTGACTCGGGAAAGATGCCATAATTTTGTGCTCATTTTGTGCACGAAACCTCAAATTTTGTGCACACCCCTTTTATGAGATACAGGCAAATGAATTTTTGCGGAGGGTGGAGACATGCAGCCCCCTCCTTAATTCGGAATTTTGACTCGGGAAAGATGCCATAATTTTGTGCTCATTTTGTGCACGAAACCTCAAATTTTGTGCACACCCCTTTTATGAGATACAGGCAAATGAATTTTTGCGGAGGCTGGAGACATGCAGCCCCCCCCCCCTCCCAATTCGGAATTTTGACTCGGGAAAGATGCCATAATTTTGTGCTTACTTTGTGCAACTTTGTGCACGAAACCTCAAATTTTGTGCACGCCACTTTTACAACATACAGGCAAGTGAATGGTAATGGCTTGAGACATGCGGCCCTCCTCCCCTCCCCTAATTTGAATTTTGATTTAAAAAGGATGGCACACTTTTGTGTTTACTTTATCCAGTTTTCTGCACGAAACCTCAAATTTTGTTCACGCTTTTTTTACGAGAAACAGACAAATGAATTTTGGGGGCTTATGATATGCTACCCCTCCCCCCAATCTGAGTTTTGACTTAAAAGAGATGCCATAATTTTGTGCTTATTTTGTGCAATTTTGTGCACGAATACTGAAATTTTGTGCACACCCCTTTTATGAGATACACACTAATGAATTTTTTGGGGCTGGTGACATGCAGCCCCCCCATTCGGAATTTTGACTTGGAAATAATGCCATAATTTTGTGCTTATTTTGTCCAATTTTGTGCACAAAACCTCAAATTTTGTGCACACATCTTTTTATGAGATATAGGCAAATGAATGCAGCTCCTCTAATTTGGAACTTTAACTTGGGAAAGATGCCATGATTTGCTGCTTATTTTGTGCACGAAATTTCAAATTATTCCCTCCCCCAATTCTGAAGTTTGACTTAAAAGGGATGTGATAATTTTGTGCCATTTTGTGCTTATTTTGTGCAATTTTGTGCACGTAACCTCAAATTTTGTGCACGCTCCTTTTACGAGATACAGGCAAATGAATTTTGGGGGCTGAAGACATGCAGCCTCTGAATTCTGAATTTTGATTTGTAAAGGATGCCATAATTTTGTGCTCCTTTTGTGCGATTTTGTGCACGAATCCTCAAATTTTTTGCACGTTCTTTTTACGAGATACAGGGAGGGGGCTGAAAACATGCATCCCCCACTATTCAGAATTTTGACTTAGGAAAGATGCCATAATTTTGTGCTTATTTTGTGCAATTTTGTGCACGAAACCTCAAATTTTGTGCACGCCTTTTTTAGGAGATACAGGCAAATGAATTTTGGGGGCTGAAAATATGCATCCCCTCCCCAATTTGGAATTTTGTCTTGGGAAAGATGTCATAATTTTGTTCTTATTTTGTGCCATTTTGTACACGAATTCTCAAATTTTGTGCACGCTTTTTTTACGAGATACAGGCAAATGAAATTTGGGGAAGCTTAAGACATGCAGCCCCCGAATTCTGAGTTTATATTTGTAAAGGATGCCATAATTTTGTGCTTCTTTTGTGCAATTTTGTGCACAAAACCCATATTTTTGTGCTCGCCCCAGTACCATTGTATTTGCTACCAAAGAGTTGCTGAGGCTCAACCCACCCTTTCAGCCACACCCCCCCCCTTCCTCTACCAATTGAATTTTCATATAGGAAATGGTGTTCAAATTTTACTTACATTTTGCAAATTTCTTTGAAAACATAACGATTACATTTATATCTCATGTTGACCGATATGAAGACCCCGCTATTCGTTGGGCCCCGGCCATTTAGCGGCCCACCGCCCACTGAAAATTTGTTTTAAAAGAATACGTTTAAAATTTCCAAGATGGCTTTATTTCAAATACTATTACATACAATCAAATGAATAAATTATAATTAATAAATTGTAAATTTTGTTTTAACAAATGTAATAGTATATCAGAGTTTCAATTTACGACTAACTCTAAAAATGCGGGTAATTTTCAGGAGACTGAAGATTTCTTATATATGTTTACATGCAATGCATAATAACTGTTAACCTTGACTATTTTAAAACAAAGGGCCCTTTTTACAAATTTGCTGAGGGCCATCAGCCGCTATGTCCGCTACTGTCTCTCGTAGATACCTAATATTCTTAATAATAGTGACTGTAAACAAAAATCCTCTTTTATCACACAGAAGGGATAGTTCAATACCGAATTTGGCAAGAGACTACATTTTATGGTATTTACTTTACCTGTTTCCGAGTGCCAAGGGCTAAACAGAACAATACGTCTACCTAGCATCGACTGGCGTCTTGATGCTTAACAGAAACCTATTGCAGTATTGTACAGTCTGCAAAGCGTGTAAGGTGCAAGAATACATATAGAAAAGTCAAACTATTAGACATCGTTCACAAACGTATCCATTATTCTTTAAAACTGATTTTACAGTTTTGTATAAAATTAAGTACAGTTTGGCGAACTTATATACAATTGAAATTAAAAATCGTTTGGTAGAAAAACTCTAATATCAAAACGTAAGTATACTTTGCAAATATAGGTATTAATAAAAACGAAACATACATTTTCAAAACATTGAGAATGGTATAGATATTAAACTGCCAAGAGCAAAAACTACATTTTCATAATAGCGGAATATTTATATGTATCTAAATTTTGAGCGTGATTGATATTAATTTATCGTTATCCGCTCAGTTTCATTCATTGATCTGGTAACATATTATAGATACGAGATTAATTTGCTAATAGTGGCACCAGCCTGCGATATTGATATATGATATGATTTGAATTAAAAATTAATAAGTTTAATTAATAGGTATTTTAAATTCTGCAATGAATCCTAAATTCCAAATCTAATCATAATAGTAACTATATGACATGATTTTTATGAATAAAATTTGTGCGGTCAATTTTAAATACATTTTAAAATCTAGTAAAATAATATTGGGCTACAAACGCTGCAACATGTCAGATTTGGTAGCCACTCTAGTGGAACTGTCACAAACGGCAGCATTGCAGAATAGAAATAATACTTCGTTGAGGCGCTATTAAACGAACATTTTATTATATTAATTATAATAAAAAATCAGAGATTCCTACAATTAATTACGTATTTAATAAATCATATAAATGTTTCATGATATAATTATTGCCATTCTGCGAAAGCGCTGAAGGATCACATAGTTATATTTTTTGGGTAAGAATTTACACTTAATAACTGTAAATTTACACTTAAGCTTAATTCACACTTATGCAGTTTGCTGCTGCATTTTTTTATGCATATATGAAATTTCATTACAAGAGCATTCATGCATGCATCAAAATGCACATTAACTGTTAGAAGCATGAAGTTTCACATAATGGGATATGAGAATGCTCGTTTACAACTTGATGCACTGCAGATTCAACTGTAGGGCAACTCTTGGGGATTCATGCAATTTTAGTTGCAGCAGTAAAATTCATAAGTGTGAATTGGGCTTTAGTAACTATACATTTACAGTTATTTTGTATATACACAGGGTTATTCAATTTAGACGCTCACCATTGGGATCTCAGAAACCGTAAGAGATAAAGTGTTGTTTAAATTGGGGCAAAGTTGAAGATTTTAATGCTTGTTAATGTTCACAAAAAAATGTATCGTAACTGTTTTTGTTTTGTAGTTATAGTAAAAAATTTGAAACATGCGTTTTTCGTTTTTAGGCTGTAGCGTTTTTTTTTTAAATTTTTGAAATCCCCATAAACTTTTCTATAGCAGTTGAAAACAACGGCAAAGTTTAAATCATCGTAAGACGTTTCGATTCTTTAGAGTTCATCATCAGGTTTACTTTTTCTTATGGACGTCATATTAGTTTGTTGTACATTTAAATAGATTGTTTTTTTTTGGCAATTTCAACAATATACCACATGATATACTTTTATTTGTAAAAACATCACACACACACACACACACACACACACACACACACACACACACATAGTATGATTTTTTTAATGGATCACCTTATATTTTCTTGCACTAATGAATAGGTCCAACGTTTTTCATTTTAATGATAAATATTACTAGTAAATAATTTGTTTTTAAAATTTGAAAAGGAAAGCATAGTGCACAGTACTGGATGAATTTGTTAGATAAGATTTCATGATGATGGGTACCTTGATGAGTCGTATATCAATAAATCTCTAATTCGATTTTGTTTTTTACAAATTATCCAGCTAAAGAAATCGATGTACATATTTTATTAGTTATGGTAGTGGTAAATATACTATATTCAAAATTAATTATATGACGTTGTCAAAACTGAAAATAGGGCATTAAACAGAAAATGTAGAAAGAACACTACCTTTTATATAACGATAAATTAACTTTACAAGTTCCTAGAAGCCTGATCACCACAAATTTTGATGTATGCTAGGCATCATTCTCAAGCACCAATTACGTAATACTACATCGTTATCATTAATACTAAATCGTTTAGCAGTAAGAGTGAAATAAAAAGATATTAAATGTACATTTACAGTTACTAAGTGTACATTCTCACGCAAAAAAGATAAATGTGCGATCCTTTAGCGCTTCCGTACTATTCTGCGCGGAAGAAAATAAAAAATCATTTTAAATAAAAGTTTAATATTGTGTATTGTGTATTGGATTTCCTTCAATAATTTTGAAACAATACCTGATTTATTAATCTACGACCAATAGATCCCTAAATTGTAGCTATTGTAACTATTGGGTACTAAGTGCCATACATAGTGGTCTTGTTTCGTTTTTGTTGGCCGCATAAAGTTGTGACTAAAATTCAAAACTGACAAGCAAAAGAAATAGCCTTCGAAGTTCTCTAAGTATGAGAAGTTTGTTTAAAGAATTGAAAAGGGAAACATTTCAGCACGAACAACTTCCCGTTAGACTTGATCACTTTTTAAATAGTCACCTTAACTTTTTGTGTGGTGCAAGTAATATATTGGGAGCCACGTATTCGCATGAAACCGATGTGCCAGTTAAAAGTATTGAAACTGATGGTTCTAGAACACCTTTTATGTCCGCTATTAACTCTAGTAGTAATAAAAAAATGTGCAATGTAAATGAATTGTGCCAAGAAAAGGAAGAAAATTGGAAAGGACTGGTTACAGGGAACATACAACAGTCCAAGAAGGGGAGCAAACGTAAATGTAATTACATCCAGCCAAATCCATCTGTTAAGTTTTATGCAGATACAAAAAGTAAGTGTACTGTAATAGGAATGTTAAGAAACGGTTCGACAAATAAGCTCCTAGGAATATCGAGACAGGGCAAAACCTATTGTATCATTAACACTTGCGCTTTTGATTCACTTACACAAATGGTGTTGGTCGCTTATGCTGACACTGACGTGTTCTGTCATTTTATACAGGATCGTGCTAACAAAGTTCTATATTTTGAATTAGCGCGCAATTGTATTCGAGACGGTGTAACATCTCAATGTTATAGAAAGAGAGCAGAAATATTATTAGAGATTCTTCCACAAAGCGCGATTACAGTACATAATGACAGTTGCTGTACATTAGACTCTGCATGTACAATAAATACGTTAATCAATGAAATATTTTCAGATTTTCCATCCTATACTGAAATACAGAATGTATGAAATGTAAACAAAGCAGATTAAGAAACTTCAGAACGATAACTCTTAATTTAGGCGAAAAGAATCTACAATCACTTGAAGATCCAGCACGGCGGTATTTCTCCGATCCCGTTCGCTGCGATATTTGTGGAACACTATTGTCTGATCGAAACATTACAATCGGAAATCAGTTATTTTTTGAAATTACCATTTTTTCCAAAAATAAGGTTGAAAGCCTTATAGAGCATCCCAATAGTGTTCTAAACGATATTCCAGATTTAATTTCCGTATTGGGAAAGAAGTATTACCTTCGCGGACTGATAACTTTTGTACCACCTCACCTTCCAATAAAGAGATTAGAACTTGCAGCCATAGGCCACTATATTACCTACTGTTACAGATTTCCAACCGGAGAGTGGTATAGATATAATGATCTTGAAAGCACTCCTCGCCGAATACGGGCAAAAACTGTGGTTAGAAATATTCAGTTTTTTTTGTTTACTCTATAAAGGAAATATCGTCTCCTTAAAGTAACTGCAAAGAAAGATTTCGCGGATTTTCAGCTTTTAAATAACTTTTGTCTTTTTTTAATTAAGTGGAATTTTGTTGAGTTACTTAGTTTTTCAAGCATTATAACAATGTATCAATCGGCAAACAATACACTGATGAACAATTAAAATAACAGTTGTCTGAACTGACTGTTGCATTAAAATTTAAGTCAGTTATAAGAGAATATTACAATTTTTTATTAATGTATCACATACATGTTTGTGTTTTATTATAATTTTTTCAATTTTCAATAGGTAACAATAAAACCCTTTTAATTGTTAAAAGTTTGTATTAGATACCCAACTATATACTTACAAAAAATGTATCACCTAGAACTTAGAAAAATACGAAGCACATTTTCTCTCAAACAGTAGTGTAAAAAAATAAAAGTACAAACAGTCAATTATTCGGTATCTTCGTTTGCGGTCCTTTGTGAAATTAAAAATAATAAACAAAGTTGCATTTAAATGACTGTACAATTTTTAATATTCAATATTAGCTGTATTAGAGTTATGTATATAAGGTCTCAAACACAGTATTCAATTCTTACTTATCTGAAGAATAAAAATAGAAGGTTTGTACAAACTATGTTGAGCAGTGTTACTTAATAATTATGCTGCAAAGGTAATAAAAAATGTTATCATTATAACTTGAATTAATTAAGGTTACTAGAAACAAATGCTACAGATAAATACAAGCTCCAAACTTCAAAAGTAAACGGTTTTCGGAACAAAAATTATATCGTTAAAACCCACAACACAGAAATGAGACTATCGTGTACAACTTATCGTTGAAATCTGCCCGCTTCAATGTAAAAAATTACAGCCTTTATTGCAAACCATAGAAAATTTTAACAATATTGTATTATAAAGATTATACGAGTGCTGTACGATATATTAATACCTACCGTGTAGTGGAGAAAAATAAGATATTCAACTTTGAGGTAATTACACTAAATAGTCAGTTGTGTCAAAATTATAACACCATTTCCGAATCACAATAAATTTTGGTTGACCGCGTTTGAATGACATACATTTCGACATAAATGTAGATAAAAATTTAGAGTACAGAGCAAAATTTGCCGAAAATATAAATAATGACAGAATGACACCATACCCGATCCGAAATTCCACAAAATTGTCACATCCTTTTTAAGTCAAAATTCAGAATTGGGGGAGGGGAGGAGCCATTATGTCTCCAGCCGCTACAATTTACTTGACTGCATGTCGTAAAAGGAGCGTGCACAAAATTTGAAGTTTCGTGCACAAAATAAGCAGCAAATCATGGCATCTTTCCCAAGTTAAAGTTCCGAATTAGAGTAACTGCATTCATTTGCCTATATCTCATAAAAAGATGTGTGCACAAAATTTGAGGTTTTGTGCACAAAATTGCACAAAATAGGTACAAAATTATGGCATTATTTCCAAGTCAAAATTCCGAGGTGGGGGGGCTACATGTCACCAGTCCCCCAAAATTCATTAGTCTGTATCTCATAAAAGGGGTGTGCACAAAATTTCAGTATTCGTGCACAAAATTGCACAAAATAAGCACAAAATTATAGCATCCCTTTTAAGTCAAAACTCAGACTGGGGGGAGGGGTAGCATATCATAAGCCCCCAAAATTCATTTGTCTGTTTCTCGTAAAAAAAGCGTGAACAAAATTTGAGGTTTCGTGCAGAAAACTGGATAAAGTAAACACAAAAGTGTGGCATCCTTTTTAAGTCAAAATTCAAAATAGGGGAGGAGAGGAGGGCCGCATGTCTCCAGCCATTACCATTCACTTGCCTGTATGTTGTAAAAGGGGCGTGCACAAAATTTGAGGTTTCGTGCACAAAATTGCACAAAGTAAGCACAAAATTATGGCATCTTTCCCGAGTCAAAATTCCGAATTGGGGGAGGGGTGTTGCATGTCTCCAGCCTCCGCAAAAATTCATTTGCCTGTATCTCATAAAAGGGGTGTGCACAAAATTTGAGGTTTCGTGCACTAAATGAGCACAAAATTATGGCATCTTTCCCGAGTCAAAATTCCGAATTGGGGAGGGGGCTGCATGTCTCCAGCCTCCGCAAAAATTCATTTGCCTGTATCTCATAATTGGCATTCTTTACAAATTAAAATTTAGAATTCGAGGGCTGCATGTTTTAAGCTCCGCCAAATTTCATTTGTCTGTATCTCGCAAACGAAGCGTGCACAAAATTTCAGTATTCGTGCACAAAATTGCACAAGATAATCACAAAATTATGACATCTTTACCAAGTAAAAATTCCGAATTGGGGGGCTGCATGTCCCCTGCCCCCAAAATTCATTTGCCTGTATCTCCTAAAAAAGGCGTGCACAAAATTTGAGGTTTCGTGCACAAAATTGCACAAAATAAGCACAAAATTATGGCATCTTTCCCTTGTCAAAATTTTTAATTGGGGGGGCTGCATGTCTCCAGCACCCCCAAAATTCATTTGCCTGTATCTCATAAAAGGGGTGTGCACAAAATTTGAGGCTTCGTGCACAAAATTGCACAAAATAAGCACAAAATTGTGCTTTGATTTTGAACTCTGAATTTGGTGATGGGGGGGCCAGAGACTTGGACCTATTCTTCAGACTTGTTTGTAAGTTGCATGAGCACCGGACCGGCCCGATTTTGGGCTCAAATCCGGGCCGGGCCGTTGATTACTTTATTCGGGCCGGACCAGGCCGGGCCTATCTTTTTTTGGGCCGGGCCGGAGTAAGTAAACGTTCTTAATTAAATTTTCACCTAGTGACTTCATGAACCCATTAATAATCAGTTTTTCGTCTTGTTTAGTGTAAAGGAGACACGCTATTATAACTAACTTCTTATCCCGAATATTTTTTTCTAGTCCTTTTTAATGTTCCTCATGTTGTATACTTTAGGCAAGTTAAAAATGCCTAGGAACATCAAACTAGGTGATTTATTCATAGTTCAAAAGTTTGCATGATTTATTTTATGTATAGGTACATATACTTCAAATTTCAATCATGCGGCGAACGTCGAATCGCTTGTATAGTTTATGTCTGCTGCCTAAAACACCAGAGAGTTATTGCAACGTTCATTTTACCATTTTTTAATAAAGTTTTTCCTTATTTGACATTTACACATGCGCAATTAACGCACCTTTAATGTTTGTACTATATTAAAATATAGGACACCTTTATTTAATTTAAATACAGGCAAGGAATGCTTTTATTTAAGGCGCCTTAATTTTGACGTATATCAAATGCCTAACGTACAAACTTACATTTAATTGTCTGCTTTCTGTATAAATATTGTGAAATTAAATGACTTTTTGTAGCGTTGTTTCCGTAATTAAATTTAGAGATACAATATGCAAGTTTATAACACGAAAAAGATATAAAACGTCAACGCTCTAAATACGAGGATGCTGTTTTGTAATGCTTTTCCTAGAAGTAAGGTGTAAAAATCTTTTTGAAAACAGATATGCTATATGCTTGGAAAGAAGTAAAAAACAGTGTCTTGAAGTAAACTCGAAGTGTATTCCATGAAAACTTTATACTCAAGACCGCCTTTATTTGAATTTAATAATAATACTTATTTCTAATATAGTATATAGACTACCGAGTATAACAAATATATAACAAATAAAATAATATTTATCTACTTTCATATATGATAGTGTATTTTGCAATAATGTAATTATCATGTCAGACTTTGATAGCGACGATAGCGTGAAAGACCCTAATTATAATCCCAATGAAAGTGGTAATAGTGCTGCTGATAGTCAAATAAACCTACGTTTTTATATGACAACCGGATCGAGGTCCCGCAGCAAATTTAAACAATTTTTTGAGTTTGGTGTTATTTCAAATGATACAAAAACTGCGTCTTTGTTGTGTAAAAAAAAAAAACGCAAGGTGGAATTCAAAACTAATTATTCAAGCACCACCAATTTAAAACGTCATTTAAAATCAGTTCATGAAAGTGAATATAAAGTTTTATTTGCAAATGCTGACCAGGCCGGATCCAATAAGGGCCCATTTTATAAGCAGAAGACTCTAAAGGAGATGTACCAGTCAAAAGTAAGCATAATATTTACTGATTCTTATAATTAAGAATTTAAAATTTCAAAATAAGGTGTTTGTGTATAAATTACCTCCAAAAGTTAAGATGTCTTCAAATAGCATCTTAACTAAGCTTCATATCGACATCAACAAAGAGGAAAAACTTGGATTATTATAATCAGTTTATTGGGGTTGATTACATATTTTATTCTTTGCAAATTAACCGTAGGCATATACTTTTTATTGCTTGAAAAATTTAAGAAAGTAATTGTTGTTGGCATATATGCCAGAAATAATATATGTGCTCACACCTATTATTTAGAATAAAAGCAACCTGTCCAGGTAGATAATAATATTTCATCCATATAACATCACAAGGATTATGATGCAGGTGGCGGTACTGTTTGTTCATTGAACTTTCTCAATTGTATTGAAACGAAAGTTTACCTCACTAATATGCCAAATAGGCACCTTACGTACACCAATTTGTACCCGCACTTTTGTTCCGATTAAACCGTCAGAAAGTGATTTACTACTTATTCTAATTTACTTGCTTGAGCAGTTTCCAATTTGTTTTAGAAAACTTTTATTAAAAAAACTAAACACTTTTAATTAATTTTGATTAAGTTTTGTTAGGGTTTTCCTTTCAATCTTCAAATAAAATTTCAGACCTCTCAAAATTATATCTTAGAATTCTTCGGAACTTTTTGCAGAATTATACAAAATGATTAAGATGAATTTGAATACCATTAAAACTAAAAACTAAAAAACTTCCACTTAAAACTGATTCAAAATGCGAATTTGTAGAGATTCATCCCCGATAGCGACAATGCTTTAAATATATTTGCTATATAACCGTTGGTTTATATTAGATTAAATAAGCATCATTAGAGTTACAGTTTTTATGTTGGCTACCACTAAAATTCATTGCGAAACGAAAACAACGTATAAATTAGTGATGGAAACGATATTCTATTAGATTAGTCGACCAATCGATTAACATCAGCTGATCGATTAGTCGACCAATCTACTAACCGGTGGTTCGATAGAAAACCTATTAATCGAAATCGATTTAATCGGTTTTTGAATCTTGAAAAATTTTATTAGTTGGCTACATTTTTTTCGGATTTTGCCAGTCATAGTATAAATACAACCTAAACGTAGCAATAAATACAATTTTATATTTTTCAACAGTTATACAAGCCTGTTTTTGTATTGTTACAGATTTCATTCCAAAAGGAACTAAAGTGAAGATGTCAGCGATTCTTTTGTTGAATGAGTAGCTACAAAACATCTTCCATTCTCTTTTTTCGATGATAAAGCTACAAAGAAATTTTTCTCGCTTGTTAATCCGTCAATTAAGCTTCCTGGGCGAAAAGCTCTTTAAAAAAAGACTCTTCCGCATAATACAACCATTCAAGAAAAAGTTATGAAGATTTTGCAAAATAATACTTCAAAAATATTTTTTACCGTTGATGGATGGACTCCCATAAACGGTAAACCATACTATGGAATAACAGCCCATTTTATTGAAAACAACTGGATCCTTCAGTCTATTGTAATTGACTTTGTTCCCTCTCATGGACAACATTCTGGCAAAGATATTACCAATATTTTCGAAAAGTCGCTACGAGAGTACAGGATAGAATCCAAAATACAGGGTATTACTGTAGATAATGCAGCAGCTATCACTACTTTCATGCAGGAACTTGGGCATCTAATATCAGACTTCGATTGTGAAAACCAGCACTTTCGATGCTTAGCACATATTTTAAACTTGGTTGTTCAAGATTTATTGAAAACATTAAATTTGCAAAAAGATAGTTTTGATGAAAACGCAGATAGTGTAGATACCGAGGGAGAAAGTGATACTGAAACTGACGCTGAAAGTGACATGGACAGCGATTACAGGGGTTCAACATACATGAAACCACGAGTAGTTTAAATTTTATCGATAAAATTCGACCGATTTCTAAAAAAAATAGAAAATCGGAACAACTAATCATGTGTTTTAAAGGCGCCTGTCAAACTACAGGTGTACCTAATGAAATAACCCCTGTTGTAGACGTTCCAACAAGGTGGAACTCAACTCAGGAAATGCTTGAGGTTGCATTAAAATTAAAAATGAGGATTAACTGCTTGTGTGATAGTGATAAAATTCTTAAATATCTGAAACCCAGCGAAAACGAGTGGTTAATGTTAGAAAATATACAAAAATTTCTAAAAATGTTTCTGTTTTCATGGATTTGTTCAAACGCTATCAAAATGAGAAGTAAATAAATCCACTTTCGAGTCCAGAGTCATCAGACCCAGACGACACCGAAAAAACGATTATACAAATCAAAAAGGTTGAGAAAAATGAATGAAGCCGAAGAGGAAATAAACAAATACCTTTCTACTCCACGATGTAATGGCAAAGAAAATATTTTGTAATGGTGGAAAAAAAATCAAGAACATTTTCCTATTCTTAGTGCCATTGCAAAGGACCTGTTTAGTATCACCGCCACATCCGTACCCACTGAAAGACTATTTTCAAAAGCCGGGCTTGTAATAAAAAAGCAAAGAAATAGATTAAGTGCTGAATCACCTAGGCGTTTACTATATCTGAATCCATAGATAGAAACAAAGCAATTATTTAGATATAATTAAATTATTTGTCCAATATGTATAATAAAATCAGCACAATGTGTTGGTTTAATCTTGTCATAATAATAATATGTATAATAAATTTGTATTATAAGATTTTTAATTTACCTATACCATAATACATAGGTTCATACTAATTTATCTAACTCCGTTACGATATGTCAAATTTTAAATGCATTTTTGACGTTACGAAACGTCACATTTTTTATAACTGTCAGTCACTACATCACTAGTGATGTAATGAATTTTTGCGTAACTTAAAACTTAGCCTTTATTTAGGAAACAATATCTAAACCAGAATAACTCATTTTCGGCGTAATTTGGAATCAAAAATTTAGCACTGACAATAGGTATTTACTAAATATCAATTCATGGCAACGCTCAGGTAAAGCGATTAAGCTGAATTTTACATTTAGATCCGCACAATCCTTTCGTGATATTTTAAAGCGGAATATAAAATATTGTACATAACACGTTATGAAACCTTAATTTTATTTGACTCGTGAAATTTGCAAAACTCGCTCACCGCGTTCGTTCGTTTTGGCAAATATTACATTCGTCAAATACAATGTAGCGTATATTAATTAGCGTTAGATTCTTTACTGCTGTATGTATTTTAAAATAACGATTTCAATAAAACTTTCGAAAACAATACGTGAATCCTCTATTCGTAGACTATAGTTATAGAAGACACTTATAGGGTACTTGAAATTTTGAATTTCATACAGACTAAACAGCCATTAATCATTTTCTAAATACAACAATATTCTTAGCGTTTTCTGAACACCCTTCTTGGGGTGCTTGAGATATTAACCTATGAAGTTTGGTACCGTTTAAACTGTGACCTATAAACAATTTATTTAATTTTTAGCATTCCGTAATTCACCAAAAGTGTTAAATCTTGAACTGTAGCACGATTTGTCAGTTGATCAAATAAAAATTTACAAGAACTAGAACAGACACAATCAAATTATAGATAAAACTTCAAGTCTTTTAAAAGTTTCAGTTTCTCAAAGTAAAAAAAGGCTATAAAAATCCGTCTGTAACAATTTCATAAACATTGAAAATTACTAAACATTTTGTACTTTTGTTTCATATTTCTAGGATTTTTATAGACTCAAAAATCAAATGATTTACTACGGTATATTCCACAAGTATCTTGATTGTAACTCAAAATCATTAAACTCCTAAATCAAGCAAAAGAGTGATAGTTACTTGTTGAACATAACTGAAAAAAATATCTTCTCCCGAAATTTCGGGCCGAGCCGGCCCAACCCGCCGCTGCTAAGGCTGTGCTCATCGCTTGATGGATTTGTTTGACTTTTGACTAATATCCATATGAAAATCTTCTAAATATTCTGCATTCTTTTTTAAACGCTATAGCTTCGTGTTGGCATGTAGACACCACTTTTGCGTATTTATGTTAATGTGGCAAACAGAAATAAAGATGTGACGGTCGGTTTAATTGCAAATTGGCAATCGGAATGAACCTTCACACAATTTTTTTCACTTCATAGAAACATTTATTTTAAAACCGTTATACAAATAGAAAATTGACCATTTACATACATATAGAAATAAGTAGTGCAAATCAATGCCTTAATACAAAACAAGAACTTTATCTAAACTAAATAATCTATCTCTGTTGTATCGGTCAAGCCTTTGCGTCTAATCGCTCAATATTCCGTTATATTATTTCTTGGTGGATGCAATACAAACGTACTAATTTTAATTCTAATTTAACTAGTCGAAGTTAAACTGTATTTTGCAAACATATACTAACATGTATATAATCGACGTTCATGGATTTAGATATATAAGTAATGAGTAATGAGTTGTAATGAGTTAAAATTACAGACCGGTTGTGCAGTATTTTTTTAGCCTAATTTTACAACCATAGGTGTACGATAAATATGGGCAGTACTACATCTAAGAAACATTGGTTTCGTTAATTCAGCTATTGTGCGCGCAAGAGTATCCTAACCATTTTACAAAGATTTTATATCCTTTCTTACTTACGATCTTACCAAGTAAATTTCTGAATTTTTAATATTTTGCAATTCTATTTCATAAAACTCTTTTGATTCCTCACAAAGATTTTATTTCCCTCCTTACTTACGATCTTACTAAGTAAATTTCTGAATTTTTAATATTTTGCAATTCCATTTCATAAAACTCTTTTGATTCCTCACAAAGATTTTATTTCCCTCCTTACTTACGATCTTACTAACTAAATTTCTGAATTTTTAATATTTTGCAATTCTATTTCATAAAACTCTTTTGATTCTTTACAAAGATTTTATTTCCCTTCTTACTTACGATCTTACTAAGTAAATTTCTGAATTTTTAATATTTTGCAATTCTATTTCATAAAACTCTTTTGATTCCTTACAAAGATTTTATTTCCCTTCTTACTTACGATCTTACTAAGTAAATTTCTGAATTTTTAATATTTTGCAATTCTATTTCATAAAACTCTTTTGATTCTTTACAAAGATTTTATTTCCCTTCTTACTTACGATCTTACTAAGTAAATTTCTGAATTTTTAATATTTTGCAATTCTATTTCATAAAACTCTTTTGATTCCTTACAAAGATTTTATTTTCCTTCTTACTTACGATCTTACTAAGTAAATTTCTGAATTTTTAATATTTTGCAATTCTATTTCATAAAACTCTTTTGATTCCTTTACAGTCTTGATTTTTTAATATCTAATACACAGGTTGTTGGATTAGTTGGGTTTATCTTTTTGGTCTTAAATATCTAACTTGATGAACAATTTAGTAAGTAAGTTGTCTTAAAGATTACCTTACTTATTCTCGCCATGTTTTTAATTGAATACCTTAGTATTTTGGTTTCAAGTTTAATGTGGGCGAAGGATTTTTTGTTTTACTTCCTTATTGTTGTGAACTGTAATGTAGTTTCACAATATTTTATTCAATTATTCAGCCGTTTTTTTATGCATTGGAGTGAAATTATAATTAATATAGCAATGAATTTTTGGTAATAGACAGTTTTGAATAAATATGACTTGTGTTTTTAGGAATTTCACCATAACTTTTACAGTAATCCCGAAATTATTTAAATGGGGTATAAATCCTTCTTACCATAAGCCTTTTAAATAATAAAAACGTTTTTGTATATACTAATAACAATATTCGAAATATAACGTACCAAAGTCTTTCTTAATGTAAGGTATAGGTTTAATCATAAACATTGCAATTGTATTATACATAGAAGATAATTAGACGTCTTTTGATGCTCCAGTTAATAATGTACAAAGTACGAAACTATTCGAGAATTAAGTTACCAAGTTTCATATTACATATTACAAAGGATATTTCGCATTATAATTTTAACACTGAAGTAATATTTGAATACCATAAAGATTAACTCCATGCTTTGTGTAGAAGCTTGCATAAAAGGAGTTCGAAATTTTAAAACGGTTTAATCATTTATAACAGCATCACGATTCCATGTACGCTTCAATGCTGGCTTGTGAAAAATATAGGTTGTTTTATTAAATGCGAGGCCCTTAATTTATTATCCTTTGTAGCATGGTCTTTTACCCTCTGTGTCCCTGCTTTATTTTTCATATATCGTCGTGTGATATTTATTGTGATTTCTATTCATAAAAATAAAACAATTGTAATGCACTCTTCAAAACTGCGTGAAAGCTTATATGAAGATTCAATATATCCGTGTTTTTTGTACAAAGTACTATCAGAAAGTTCCCAAACTAGGACTAGCAATGCTTTTTGCTTGCCTAGACCATATTTCCTTCAAAGCAGTCTCCTTGCGAATACAAAGCATCCAGCGTTTGTTCCATGTCTGGAAAGTGTCAAAGAATTCTTTTTCTCAAAGGCTGTTAAGCACTTCCTGAGTTTTGTCCTGAATGTCTTCTACTCCGTTAAAACGCTGATTTTCCAGGCGAGTTTTTACTTTCGGGAACAGAACAAAGTTACAGGGTGCTATCTAGTGAATACGAAGGGTGTGGGATGGTGCACATATTGTTTTTGACGAAAACAGGTGTATTGTCGTGATTCACCAGTCAGTTCCAGTTTCTCCTCAAAACGTAACAATAAACTGAGTTCCTGTAGCACCAACTGGTAGGAACAATGTCTCTTCTATCGAAAAACACGATGATGACCGGTTTTGTTGGGCATCTGACCTATCGTGCTTTTTTTTTGTTTTGGTGATCGTGGACTTTTTCACTGTGACCACTGCTGTTTTGTTTCATCACCAAGTTTAAAACAAAAGCTGATGCACGCTTGCTACTGCAATATATCGATCATCACAAAATTTGCAAATGAACGCTAACACGCGTTTACAGCGTAAAGCGAAACCGATCTCCCAACGCAGCGCAACTCGGTCCACTGATTCATTAGGTATTACATTTACGATTGCGTGCGCCCCTGCCGGGTTGTACAGTCACGTTCAACAGCCGTGTCGAATACAGTCCGGGAACATTTTGATAATACCTCATATGTACTAAAGGAGCAACCCAAAGCTAAATTATTTTAATTAAAAATCTTTAAAAAAATTTTCGTATGCGTTTATTTTTTTTAAAATGCTTGCTAAGATTTTCTTTCGCGTGTTTCTACTAAAAAAAAGAATGCACGATGTTATTTCGAAAACCAACAATGGGTTATGGCTTGTAAAACAAAAGAGATATTTAAAAGCGTTTAAGAGCATTTTAGTAATAACAAGGGGAACCAAATGATTTTCATGGGGGTTGCTTAACTTTCAAGTGCCTGTCAGCAGCTCCTAATTTTTTTTAAAAGAATATGGGATCGAACGATACTTTATTTGATAGGTTTGTTTGCCTTTATATCCCCAGAACTTAAAGTCACTGTGACCGCCACAGAAAAACTGCAACTTGTGAAAGGTTTGAAAGAAAAGAACTATTTTTCAAATTTTTGCACAACCAGAACCAGAGATGCAATGGGTCACCGTAAGGGTGACCCATGGCCCAGTCACCCAAATAGGTATGTGACCCACGACCCATGGACCCCTTAACCCAAATTGACCCGGTGACCCAAATTGACAGGGTGACCCAAATTGACCCGGTGACACAAATTGACCCAGAGACCCAAAATCAATTACGTCTACGCTTATCAAATATTGTCATCAACAAAGTACTTTATTTATTTTAAATAATCACATAAAATGTAAACGAAAGCACTAAAAATAAGAAAGAATTATGATATATAAATACAAATTATTTTATAAACCTACGTAATAAAAGGAAGTTACATCACTTATGAATTTATGATGACCAGGCTATATTTTTAAAATTCCGTTTTTTAAAGATTCTGAAGCAATAAGTTGACTTTCTATGGCATCAGCCCTGAGTTGTGCCCTATCTTTGCGTGTTATTTTTCCAGCAGCAGAAAAATGTCTCTCTAACTCAGCAGATGAAACTGAAATTACTAGGATTTTTTTGGCAATTTTGCTTAGAAGTGGGTACTTCTTTTTATTAACACCCCACCATTTTAATGGATCAAATCGTGCTTCATCATTATCGTTAGCGCCATTAAAGGGACCAATTACACTTTTATAAGTGCGTTCTTCGTTGCTTATAAAATTCCGCAGTTCTTCTTCGGTCTGCTGTTCAAAATCTAAAGTGCGTGTAGAAAGTAACTAACTGAGCCAATAACTTTATGTATAGTTTTGTGAACGCACTTAATAAACTGACCTGAAAGTTCACTAAACTATGGCTTTATCTAGAAAAAGCCAATCTGTCACTTTATTAATTTGGATCACTAGATCAATTTCGGTCACCGGGTTAATTTAGGTTACCGGATCAATTTGGGTCGCCGGGTCAATTTGGGTCAATACACATGACCCATTGACCCGGTGACTCAAACAAAAAGTGACCACTTGGACCCACTTGACCCATGACCCATTTCATCTCTGACCAGAACAACCCTATTAAATCATTGCCATGGAAAGAAAATGTAGTTATTTGTCGGACTGATTTCATATTAAAATATTTATTTGGGAATATTAATAGTAAATATGGAAACTTTAAATTGCTTGAAATTGAGAAATATATTGCTCAAAGGAGAACCTAGACCAACCTCCAGACATTGATGCAATGATACAATCTTTAGAGATAATGCAAGTATTGAAAAAAAACTTTATACAGCAGTGTATGGAAGAAAATTACCTTTCAGATCATGTGTTATTTAACCATAGTAACTATTTAAAAAATGTGGGTTACTACAGGACTCCTGGGGTTGGAATTCTAAATATGAAATTCGTCCCAAAATTCGTCCCCTTAAAAATAAAGCAGATTTTTTTTCAATTACGAAAACTTCTTCATTTCTGAGCTTCTGTGAGGAGAGGAATCAGGTTTTCATTAATACAACCTATATAAGTGTATAGAAACCTTTTTTGGTCTTATAGTATTAGGAATATAATAAATAGACTGTTAGAATGCCGATATTAATTGGATAACTTTTATGTTGGAATCAATAATAAACAGTGTACGGGAATGAAGTTGATTTATATTAAAATGTTCATATTTCATATTACAATTGGGATTGTGGTTTACTATTTCAATCCTTCCACATTACGCAATAGTTCACTGTCTTGCATAATGCTTAAGCGTAGACAAAAGAGAAGGTAATTTCAAAATTGTTTATACAATTAATCGATCCTATTCTCTGCACTCATTAAAGTTGGATTATGTAAAATCTACTTTGTTATATTACATGCGAAGCTCTCAATGTATTATATCCGGCAACATACTGCAGGTTCTTCCTTATGGCTGCTGCTCTGCTTTATTTTTCATGCATCTTTCATACTGTCGTGTGGATATTAATTGCAATTTTCGCGAACATAGATAATACAGTTTTAAAGCGTTCACCGCATTGTTTAACAACCTAATGAAAATTTAATGCTTCCGGTTTTTCTGCTTAACTACAAAAGTAGACCAAAGCAGTAACTACTTAACTAAAGCTCATTGAATAATCACATCTTTGATCAATTTTTCTATTTTCCTGCTTAAATTTTCCTTCACACTTTTATACCGAAGCAAGTTGTGTTGCACGTGTGCACAAGCACTACACGAGCTTCCAAAGTTGCTCGCTTTAAAACACCAAGAAAGATCTACGTGCCAAATCAATTTTTTCAGAAGACAATGCTATGAAAATTCATTCATACCTCTTTACATTACTCTTTTATGCTCTATATAAGAGAGCTAATATAATGTTATAAATAACTATCAAGTTAATATATTATACCTACTTTGTTTTGGAAACAGTTAACAGTTTCATTTAGTTAGGTGGTTTTATTCCTTGCATTGTATCTTATCACACTTCTTTCAAAATAATAAATGCGTTGCTAAAATATGTCCAGGATCTGGAGAGGAATGCCTTTGTTTTAGAAAGACACTTTTTTAGGGGTCATATATATTTCGATAGAGAATTTTCCCCTGAGCAAGAATATGTTATTCATTTTGTGCGGAAACGACTCCTTAAAAAGTTATAGTTAAAATATTCTCCCATTATAAGTCTATGGGAATTTTGTTTTATTTTATTAATATTGATTATTGGTTAGAAAATAGAAGGTCTAACCTAACCTAGCCTAAGATAACCTAATCTTAAATAACCTAACCTAACATAACCTAACCTAATATTTGAAGAATTATTTTAAATGGCAACAATATTTATTCGCAAGGAAGCAAAATACAAATAAGCAATGAATTTAATCTGAAATGGAATATTTAACCTTGGAAATCAGTGTATTGAAAGCGAATTGCTTGGAGAAGAGGTTTGAACGAATCGCGGTTCTGCTTATTGTTCTAGCGGCACCATAGGTATTCGCAGAGATAGTCAGCAAATGCTTCTTCTGGAACATTTTTGTCAGCAAAATAGCTTTTTGCTGGGCGTCAGTTTGCTTCGACTCCTTGCGTGTGGACACCTGTAACAGGGTCTAAAAAATAATTAATTAAAATGAAAAAAAACTGCTTTATGCAAATAAGCATGACTGTGCAGCGACAAATAGGCGCACCACTTATCCGTATAGATGATCGATCCGAGAGTAATGTGCCGTCCAATCTCAGAGATTAAATCGTCTGCGCCGCGCTTATTATCCGGACATACAACCATCCGAAAATAATTACTTGCCTCGCAGCACATCCCGAGCACCCAGTGGCCTTTGACTATACGGCCTTTATTGTTTTTACGCTTACCAAACTTTGACTCATCAATCTGAACAACAATGCCAGGGCCACCAAACTGTCCTCTGTCATACTGTTCAGTTGACAAGTGATCGACAACCTGCTACGTGCAATGACGTAGCCGGAAGAAAAGTAAATACCAGGCTAGCTATCAAACGCGGAGAGTTGGGGGATTCACCTAAATACCAAAAAAATAAAAATTAAGCACACAAAAAAATTAAAGCTCATCGCCCACGCTTATCTATTAACAACTGAACATAAATAAAAACAAAAAAAAAATCTTATTTCGCATAGACAAAAAAAAATATATCAAATTTTAGTGATGTTGTAAATGTCAAATTTGATAGTAGATCCTCGAAGTGCGCATTTCGCAGCTAACAGTAATAAAATTCATTGAACAAAATAAAATTAATGTTTAAAATTTTGGCAATAACAGTAGTGATAGCAAATTTTAAATGTAGATTTTCTCAATATCAATAGCAACATGCTAAAATTAAAAATAGTGAAGGCTGATTCTCTCAATATTATAAGTGTTAAATTTACGCATTAAATACTAGCAACGTTGTAGTAATAACTATCGAAGTATAACCCGAAGCACCTGTAGAGCGAGAATCACGAATCGTAACACCAAACAAAAGTTCTATAGGGTCACGTTTCTCATCCCGTGACTGCACCCAACGTTGATAAGGAATGTTCCATTGGTGCATACAAAAGAAAACAAGCCACATACCTGTGGGTGTCCGGGTACCTATCTTGCCTACCGTGGAGGGTTGAGTCAACACAGCGACGTAACGGTCATCGTAATTTCAGTAGTGAGTCACCACAAAGAAAGAAAAAGCTGCTCCATGGCAACGAACAGTTTGGCCTACACACCGAAAGGACCCATTTGGCCTCCAGCTAAAAAAGCTAAAACGAAAATCGGATTAGAATGAGTAGACGCGGGAAAACTTACCAATACACGTAAACCATTGCTTACTTGTAAAACAACAAACAACAAGCGTGCATTGCTTTTGAAATAACAGAGCTAGTAGTTTTTTCAAGTGCATCAAGGCACAAGCTACAGAGACCAATTTTGAAATGAGTTCAAAGTAACACGAATTCGAAAAGCAAACATCCACTCTTATCCAAGCGCGATTGACTGGAAAACCCGGGTTATATCGGAATAGTTCAATATACTATTTCGACGTAGGTTTAGAATGAAACCACAAAGAAAGTAATGATATGCTATCGCAAGGTATAACGAGATACTTAAAACAGGACATTGACTTATTTAATTGTAGCAAAAATTTGTTGTTTCGAACTAAATAAGCTCAACCTGAAAATTTGTAGAAATTGTATTTATTGTACACAGGATGTAAATGATTTAATTTATCGCATAATAAACTCTAGGTTTCAAAGCAAACTGGATTTAACTCGATAATTATTCGAAAGCATATTTATTATTAATTACGTTGAAAATAAACGTAACAAACCATTTGTCTGTTTGTATCTAAAGTAAATCAATAAGCAAAATTAGATTAAATTAACCAAATGCATTCAAGAGTAACGCGTCGATACTCTTCGCTGTGAGCAAATCCATAAAGCAAGCTAAAAATAGAAAGAGAAGCAAGAAATATAAAATTCTATCAAAAGTAAACAATTGATTACTTACCGAATCTCATTGTGCGGAGCTAGATGCGAGTTCTCGAACCAAGTACCTTTCGAAAGACTAACTTTCGGGCATTTTGTTTGGCCGCTAGGGTAGTAAAATGCACCGAGGCCATACTGGCAAGGGTCAAACTGCATTTCTTTGTGGTGAGAACGGTATTGTTTACTAGTTGGCAGCAGGCCTTGCGCCTGTGTCCAAGAAACAGAAGCTTCTTTGGTGGCCGGGAGCTTGCGACAATTCCAAAACGGGCCTGGAGTAGCCATGATCAAACGATTAACAACTAACTAAGAAATTAAACTAAATATTTAAGCAATTAACTAAATACTTATGCAATAGAACGCGAATTGAGAAGAACGAAAAGTGTTACCTTTCCCTTCGAAAGCTGAGAACACACTGACTTTAAAAACAGACATAGTCTTGATCAGGGAAAAAATTCCCCTATCGAAATATATATACGACCCCTAAATAAAGTGTCTTTCTAAAACGAAGTCTAGTCTCTGAAGATCTTGTATTGAAAGAGACGGTTCACATAATCATTGTTTAGATTTATTGTATCACAATCACGTGTGTGAGTAAATTCAAGGTTAGGTGTCTATATATTCAGTGACCTATGCGCCTTTACATTATCACTACTTACGTGATAAAGACGTTTTAGTCAGTACAAATTCATAAATATATCACTACCTACAACTTCATTCCTATTTAATTGACAACCATGCCGCCACCAGAATAATTTGGGGGGGTGTCAAGATTATTTTCAAAAATATTAGTATTTGTTATTAGTCAAGCAAAGGACGAACATCGTTAATGCAATCTGAGGTATACACAAAAAGAAAATAAGAAACTATGAATAACAAAGGATATCCTGAATTTAATAGAAGAAAGACAAAAATACAAAAATAGATCAGACGAAACAGGAAAACAGAGATACAAAGCTATAAAATGGGAAATTATTCGAAAATACAGGAAAGCTAAAGAACAATGGATTGATTAAAAGTGCCAAAAGGTACAAACTAAGACGGAAATAGGAAAGACAGATGAAGCATACAAATTAATTAGAATAAATTTTAGGGATATAAAACCATATAGCAAAAATATAAGAGACGCGGGAGGAAACGTCGTTACAGAAAATGTAGAGAAAAGGAACTAACCGCATTAGAACAGGAATCAGACATTGAATTTGATGACCTGGGATATCCTATACTTGGAGATGAGTTTGAATTAGCATTAAAGGTTCTGAAAAATAGTAAGGCGCCGGGTGCAGATAAGGTGCAAGCAGAAACTCTAAAAGCCGCTGGACAAGCAGTAACTGAACGTTTCTTCCAACTTGTAATCTATATGTATGAGACAGGCAAGATATCCAAAGATTTTAAACATAACATCATAGTAACTATACCACCAAAAAAAAAAGAGCCGTGGATAGATGTGAAAATTTTCGAATAATACGTTTGACAGCACACGTTTCAGAAACATTAACTAGAATTGTACAAAGACGAATGGAAAAACGAGCTGAAGAAATACTGGGAGAAGATCCATTTGGGTTTAGGCGAAATAGGGGAACACGGGAGGTTATTTTAGCTCTGAGGTTGATAATAGAGAAAACAATAGAGAAGGGGGAAAGCGTAGATATAGGATTTGTAGATCTGGAAAAAGCATTCGACAATGTAAAATGGAAAAAAATGTTCGAAATACTCAAAAAGATTGGAATGAGTTTTAGGAATAGACGGATAGTACAAAGCTTATACAAAGAGCAAACAGGGATAATAGAATTAGAGCAAGAAAGTAGAGAAGTAAATATTAGGAAAGGGGTGAGACAGGGATGTGTTATATCTCCATTAATTTTTAGCTTGTACATAGAAGAGACAATAAATACTGTCAAATGCAGGAAGACATTTGGAATTAATATGAAGGGACAAAACATTGATATGCTTAGATTTGCAGATGATATAGCGGTATTAGCATCTAGCAAAGAAGAGTTAGAAGCTGCTCTTAATGAAATGGAAACAGTTCTAACGAAGAGATATGGTATGAAAATTAACAAAAATAAAACTAAAGTTCTAGTATGCAAAAGAGGGAACAATAAATCAAAAACAAGAATACAAATAGGTAACGAGAACTTACAAGAGGTCAAAGATTTCTACTACCTAGGAAGTCAAATAACGCAAGATGGGAAAAGCACAAAAGATATAAAACAAAGATTAGCACAAGGTCGTGCTACATTTAACAAGAAAAAGCAACTACTGTGCTCAAAGACCACAAACATAGAAACAAGGAAAAGAATTGGCTGCTTGTTCCCCTCTAGTATAAATAGTGAGTCAAGATGACAGTAAATTGATAGTAATGGAGAACAGTTCGAGCAATTCCTTTAGTTCTTCTTCATTTTCGTTTTCTGTGTTTCCATTATTAAAAGTCATGAAGATGCACTATGTTACAATTCAAAAGGCGCTTTTAATGCCGCTTTGTTGTTTTTAAGTATTAAGTTTTTAGGGAAGATTTGATTTCATGGCCTACATGCTTAAATCAATTTTTTGCAGTTTTTGCAAATATTTCATATTATAACCCTATTAAAGGTTTAGACCGGTGAATAGTATGAAAAATTCTGTACTAAAATATATCGAAGAAATCATACCATCCAATTAAAAAAATACTGATGACGTCACTACAAACAAATGAAGGTCTATTCAAAAAATGTTCTCACAAACTTGTAGCAAAGACCGTTTCTTTTCAGAATATATATATATATATATATATATATATATATATATAAAGTTAGGTTGACGTATCGCCGTGTACGCGATTTAAGTTTGTAAATTCCCCAATTGTCGTCATCGGTCTCGGTGGCGTAATTGGTAAACGCATGGTTCCGACAAAACCAGGATACAGGTTCAAGTCCTGTCCAAGACCTTATATTTTCCATCTTTCAATTACTAGCTCAATTTGAAATGATCATTTGGACTTTGCATAAAAGTCTAAGTTATTATTTCATCTTATTCTCTGTAATACGATAGTATTTATCAACTTTCCTTGTGTAATTAACTATCTATAATATTTATATACATATATATATATATATATATATATATATATATAAAGACAAGTTATTTGCAGTCCGCAATAAGAAAACTGTATATGAAGTAAGATGTATCTGTAAACAACTCTTATGAAAATAATAAAAGCCATTGACAAATACAAATCGGGCTGGTAGTTATATAGCCATTAACAAAACATTAGCTTTATTACTTCATAGGGGAGGAAACATCCACTGACCATGGTTTCGACTTGTTAGCCTCATCAGAGTGGAATAGTTCCCAAGAACCCTATGAAGTAATCGAAGCTATTATAATGATATAATTTCGAAACAATCACTGTACTATGGCAAAAGTAAATAAAACCGTCATCAGGTGATAAAACACCAACACTACTAAAGTGTGGAAGTACAGAATTGAACCGAAACTACATAATAAATTTTAGAAATGACTATAAAAGTACGTCTGCCTTTGAGATTTGCGGAATGTTACTGCAAAATTTATTTGCATACGTAACAAACCTTCTCGTGGCGACACCCGGGTTTATGCCCCAAGGGCAATTCAAATAAACAAAGACAAGTTATTTGCAGTCCGCAATAAGAAAATTGTATATGAAGTAAGATGTATCTGTAAACAACTCTTATGAAAATAATAAAAGCCATTGACAAATACAAATCGGGCTGGTAGTTATATAGCCATTAACAAAACATTAGCTTTATTACTTCATAGGGGAGGAAACATCCACTGACCATGGTTTCGGCTTGTTAGCCTCGTCAGAGTGGAATAGTTCCCAAGAACCCTATGAAGTAATCGAAGCTATTATAATGATATAATTTCGGAACAATCACTGTACTATGGCAAAAGTAAACAAAACCGCCATCAGGTGATAAAACACCAACACTACTAAAGTGTGGAAGTACAGAATTGAACCGAAACTACATAATAAATTTTATAAATGACTATAAAAGTACGTCTGCCTTTGAGATTTGCGGAATGTTACTGCAAAATTTATTTGCATACGTAACAAACCTTCTCGTGGCGACACCGGGTTCATGCCCCAAGGGCAATTCAAATAAACAAAGACAAGTTATTTGCAGTCCGCAATAAGAAAATTGTATATGAGTAAGATGTATCTGTAAACAACTCTTATGAAAATAATAAAAGCCATTGACAAATACAAATCGGGCTGGTAGTTATATAGCCATTAACAAAACATTAGCTTTATTCTTGGGAACTATTCCACTCTGACGAGGCTAACAAGTCGAAACCATGGTCAGTGGATGTTTCCTCCCCTATGAAGTAATAAAGCTAATGTTTTGTTAATGGCTATATAACTCCAGCCATTTGTATTTGTCAATGGCTTATTTTCATAAGTGTTCATACTCTATATATATATATATATATATATATATATATATATATACAGGTGCCCACAATCTATCTCCGTATATGGGTAACTTTTTATTATAGAAGATACAATGTTGGTTAAATTAGCAAAGTTGAAGAGAAATTTACGAGTAGTATGATGCTTTTTTGAAAACTCACCTAGATGCTCAACTTTTTTAGATATTTGAAAAAAACTGAAATTTGCCATTTTCTTCAAACGCTAATAACTTTTTAACGGTTTAACCTATAGAGAAAATAAAACTGCTTGTAAGGTAACTTTTTACGTAGAATTCAATAGCGTATATGACAATTTTAATTGGAAATGGGTTTTCAAGCTACAAACATAACCTCACTTTTTAAATGGAAACCATAGTTCAATATAACCCAAATGGAAAGGTTTTTTTTTCTGATTACCCTGATGTAAGGGTTGATGTACTTATTTTCAGTAGTTTCTTCATAATAAAGAAAAAACGATTTATTTATTTGCGGACATCAAGGAGTCCATGGATACATATTACAAACAAACAAAATGTGTAAAAATCAATAATGGAAACACAAGTTTATTGTAACTAAATTTATTATAAACTAAGAAAAATAAAATACTTAAAAAATAAACTATCCATACAATACAAATAACTTAATCAAAGGAAACAAAAATTAATTAATGCGAATATGCCCACTCCTACATTAACATATGCTCAAAATGACCTCCATTAGCTTGCAAACACATTTCGCACCTTTTAATTAGGTTTTGGTGCACCTTATTTAAAGTTTGTGGTTTTATACTTGTAATAGCTGCTGTAATACTATCTTTGAGTTGCTCAATGTTATTGGATTTTTTAGCATACACTACATCCTTTACAGTACCCCAAAGAGAAAAAATCCAGTGGCGATAGTTCTGGTGACCTTGCCGGCCATGGAACAGGACCTGCATTGCCAATCCAATTTGGAAAACTATTATCAAGATATTCAGAAACGGCTTGAGCATTGTGAGCAGGTGCACCGTCATGCTGAAAATATTTTAAGTTTTGCAGTAAATGAAGTGGCAAATTATCGAGCATTTCTTGCAATTCGTTTTGTAGAAAATTCAAATAGTGTACACCATTTAAATTATAATTATAGAAGAAAGGCCCAAGTATTTTATTACCAAAATGGCACACCACACATTTATCGAAAATGTAGGTTGATCCCGCCTTTCTTCTGTTAAATGGGGATTTTCCTAACTCCAGTAGACTGTATTTTTTCTGTTAAACATGCCTTTGTTAGTAAATTTTGCTTCGTCGGTAAATATAATAGTGTGACTAAAACCAGGATTATTATTTGTTTCATTAAGAAACCACCTACAAAACTGTTGTCTTCTCTCACAATCCCCATTATACAGTGTATTGCTAACATGGGTTTTGTATGGATTGTAGCGGTTTTGTTTTAAAATTAGGCGAGCTTTTTCTGTAGAAGTAGCGCACTCAATTGCAGTTTCTCGGTGGACGCTGTTGGCTTAAAATTTATGTAGGCTAACACACGTTCTTCATCATCAGTTTTGAATTTTAATTTATCATAGCAGTGTTTTGTAAAATCACCAAACCTTTTTAAATTGTTTTCTAATTTAGAAAACAATCGTTTATCTGGCTGCCTTCTTTCCAAATATCTTTCATAATACATATCACCAGCAGCATCACAATTTCTGTTACAGGCATAGTAACAAAAGAGCATGTCATTTTTTTCGTCGTTTGTATACATTCTCTATTATAATCAAATAAATTTAAAAGTCTTCTACACAAAATTTGCAACCCAGAGCAAATAAACACTTTAACTAATAATATCTGACAAATGCCAGTTGTTTTTTGTTTATTTAAAATATGTATCCATGGACTCCTTGATGTCCGCAAATAAATAAATCGTTTTTTCTTTATTATGAAGAAACTACTGAAAATAAGTATATCAACCCTTAAATCAGGGTAATCAGAAAAGAAAAACCTTTCCACTTGGGTTATATTGAACTATGGTTTCCATTTAAAAAAAGTGAGGTTATGTTTGTAGCTTGAAAACCCATTTCCAATTAAAATTGTCATATACGCTATTGAATTCTACGTAAAAAGTTACCTTACAAGCAGTTTTTATTTTCTCTATAGGTTAAACCGTTAAAAAGTTATTAGCGTTTGAAGAAAATGGCAAATTTCAGTTTTTGTCAAATATCTAAAAAAGTTGAGCATCTAGGTGAGTTTTCAAAAAAGCATCATACTACTCGTAAATTTCTCTTCAACTTTGCTGATTTAACCAACATTGTATCTTCTATAATAAAAAAGTTACCCATATACGGAGATAGATTGTGGGCACCCTGTATATATATATATATATATTATTGTATATGAAGAATATAATTAAAATCAAAGAGTTAAAGAATGAATGATTGCACAGATAAAGAAGGTGTGTCGGCTTTTCAAACATTTAGAAATAGCGGTAAATTTTCCTCATAGTGCCCCAACCTTAATTACATGTATATTATATGTAACCACTACGCAAAAATGCTCTACTGAACTTTTATATTTTTGTAAAATTAAATAAATGAAATTGTGTTTATTTATACCACGGCTTTTGAAACTCACTCTCAGGAATTATTATATCAAGATATTTCTACTCTGTGAAACAACGTGGACTCAGGTCGTTTTACAGGCACATTAACCACTTCAACATAAAGCGTCATCTAGTTAATATCGCTTAACCTCTCACAGTGTAGATGTGGCGTTATTATTTTCAAAGATTGATAAATATAATCCCAAATGTATAATTTAGATAAATGTTTGAGATTCAAATCACTAACAAATAACTTTAAATGGTGCTTATACCGAAAGTGCTTGAGTTACTCAAATGGATCTCTTCACAGGATAAAACAAAATTGCATTGCGAACGCTTGCAGTTAATACCCGTAGAAAGTAAGTTTTAATTTTATGGTTTTATTAGATTCGCTTTATTTTGTTCTTGGACTAATAAAATAATAACTCACGAACAGTATACTTAGAATCCGCTATATGAATATGTATTCTTGCAATACACACGACCGCAGGTGAACAAAACGTTTTCCTATTATACTGGGAAACCACTGCAAAATATTCGAAGCTCACTGATGCTATTCTTCACCAATACTAACGATAACCCTCTGTTCGCTATAACTGGAATCAATCCTCTTAACTTCACACGGTTGTATAAACCCTTGGTTACTTATTGTACGATGCACTAATATTCTTCCCAAACATTAAATTCTTTATATTGCTCCAGTAACACGATAGTTAAATAAAAGGGATAAATTTCAAACATATATAGTCTTTTCTCTTTTTTAAAATACAATTACACGCTCCCAAGAAAAAAGTCTATTCATCAAAAAATTTTCAAAATCAACTAACTATTTTCTAAACACTTATCACCTAGGAGATTGTCTCAAAAATTATAACCTACTATTTACAAAATGTTTAAGAACTACACTCATTGATCCATTATCATTATGTATACTTTCTATTTTGGAACAGCTAGATACTTATTGTGTCACTCATACTACTTATTATTGGTTGACGTTCAACAAATCTTAAAATTAGTTAATGCTAACTAAACATGCTAAAATTAATTCTCTTACAGGTATTATGGCACATTAATTAATTAATGAAATAGAGTATCCACCAAACAGTTAACATGAAATTTACAAACAAACAACGAAAGCTCATTCAGTTGAAATTGCATTAAATAAACGCTTTATTGAAGAACAGTTACCCAAAACACTTCTTTTAAATCTCAAACGCTTCACCACCAGTAAATAGCATTTTAGACTAGTTTAACAAGTAATTACTTATCACTCCTCATTTTATTGTAGTGTTTTAAATTTAGAAAACATTGATAGGAGTGGTAAATTAATGTGTTTATGTTTACCCTCAGATATCTTTTAAATCATTTTATAACATTTTAATATATATATATATATATATATATATATATATTGCTGTGTTATCGGGGATTATGGGTTTGCTGACTTCACCAATGTCATCAAATAATTTCCATAAATGCACAACTTTAAAAACAAATTTCATACCCTGTTACTTTCTGCTTCAAAAATCTTCAGCAGCTTCCCTGGCTAGCTCAGCTGTGCCCCTTTTCGGATACCTAAATTTGCAAACATTCTTCCTGCCCACTCGCACACCATTCAATAAAATCACCAAATAATACAACAACCATACAATCTTTTATTTACCGCTATTTACAGACAAATTATTTACATGTATAAGCAAACAGTTTGGTACTCTGATTACAAACTCAAATGT
Organism: Platerodrilus igneus; assembly: GCA_036346225.1. Classification (NCBI taxonomy): domain Eukaryota; kingdom Metazoa; phylum Arthropoda; class Insecta; order Coleoptera; family Lycidae; genus Platerodrilus; species Platerodrilus igneus. The sequence continues at coordinate 918,507 of JARFIW010001146.1, forward strand.
GATATGTTTTAAAGTCCTTGATTTTTTTTAATTATGTTTAAACAAATTTAATGAGATATGAGTAGATGGGCCCCACATAGTACCCTACATTGACTGTACACTGGAGTATGGTGAGCTCATAATAACCCAGTTTATTTAGTATATGCCTTTTACCTTGCATAGATGAATACAAAATTGATAGACCCGTTTACTCCTTACAATCCAATTTATATTCAGAATAAAATTTAGTAAGTTTTAAATACACCCCCTTTCACTATTTAAACCACAATAAATTGTCCAGTACATGTATCTTTTCCGATAAGTTTATATAACCATAAATAAAACCCAAAATTCACTCACACGGCACTAAAATTTCGTAAAAGTTTATCAAACAACAGAAATTTCAAATAAATTACCTGGAGAATGCTTCAGGCTTCCATTCCTTCGACGACGATCACCAGAATATCTCGGCTTCGTGACCATGCGCTGTGATACTCAGCGGATTCATAGACGATAACCCTAATTTGCGAGCCAAGCGCCTGGTTTCAAATCAGCCTACACTCCTAGTTGTTTGTGATGCTTACCCCACATATATTATACTTCCATTTATTGATTTTCTAGTTTAGTATAGTAGTAGCCAGACCTCTATTATTTTAATTTACACTACACGTATTTCGCGTTAATAAATAGAAAGCCACTACTAAGTTACGCGTGCTAGCACTATATTTACTGTATTATGAACATATCTAATACTCACAAAAAAATCTCTACTATAAAGTAGTATAAAAGCGACGAGAAGACAAAGAGACCCTTAATAATTTTCATTCAGTATTTGTATTAGTTCAAAATGCTACCCCCGGACACACTTCACGTGAAAAGCTTATTTTCAAATTTAAATTCTACAAATTTTGATACAACCGTGTTGAAAATTCCTGAAATTTACTGCGTCTACGTGCCGTACGTATCCGAAATCGCTCCCACCTGTCGCGTTTGTCTACGTTTGGAAAACTGTCCGTTCTTAACCAATGATAATATTCTCTGTCGTCATAAAACTCCGCCTGTACTATCTTTATCTCTGTCTGATGCATGTTTGTTGTCGCGTTCAAAACCCCACTTGAGTTATAAAAAATCGATATTGCTGACAGCTCATCTCCACTCCACGTGTATTAGTACGTGCGTTTTCAATATCAACGCTTTTATCTCTGTCTCTATCTGTAGTATATAACCAATAGTGCATTTCCCTTGCTCTTTAAGAACTTTGTTAGCTTGTTGTTCAAACCAAACTGACGGTTGAAAATATTTTCTATGAAGTCCTGTCTTAATATGCTCATAATTTCGACGAATGTACCCTTTTTTAAAAACGCAGGTGTTTGTTAATTATCGACTGTTTAGCATAATAATTCTTAGATTTTATATTTTGTAGTATTTGTATAAAACTGACTTTTGTTGGTTACAGCGAACTTTTGCTTTGGAATAATTGATTTTCCTTGCCCTAGTGGGTTTTCTTATGCTTTTACGTGTTGAATTAAAATAAATTAAAATCAATTATGCGTATTCTATTTGCTTTAAACTGTTTTTCTTTATGTACGTTTAACCTTTCAATTATTAATTATAAAAATACGTCAATACTTGTCCGTTCTCCCTAAATGAATTAAATAAATTTTGCGCATAAATAATTTGTTTTTTTCTCTATACTGGGTGGTTGAAATTTTATTGTTTACCCCAAATTTAACCCTTTGAATCCGCAACAATATAAATATATATATATATATATGTGTGTGTGTGTGTGTGTGTGTGTGTGTGTGTGTGTGTGTGTGTGTGTGTATATATATTTAATGCTATGATAATAGGGTTATTTAGGGGTATATAGAGACATACGGGCCGGGCCGCACACTACATGTAAATAGTATTAAAAGCTAGAAACTTAAACAATTTTATCATGAAAAGTACGTAATTTGCAAATTATGCAAAAAGAAAACATTTAACACATTGTATAAGAATCACAGTTAACTTTAATTAATGCCGGGAAGCTCATCCTTTAATAATACAACCACACTCAGTAAGATGAGTAACTCGGTACGCAATCAAACTTATTTTAAACCAGAAAATCATTCATAAATTCTAAATAAATACGCATTAAAAGCACCGATAGCTAGAAAATCATGATATGAATTCTGTCAAATTAAACACGCAATAGTGCAAAGAAATAACAAAGCTTTCTCGCAATAAACTCACCTTTCAAAACAAAAACGTTTCAGAAACCTAGGATATAAATAAGCGCATTTCAATTTACGTCATTATAGAAATTTTGCCTACGTGATTTTTAACATAGAGTAAATTCAAAACCCAAAACATTATCTCGACAAAAATAAAACCATAAGTTTGTCTAAGTGAGAAGTTGAGTTAAAACAACAACACAAAACAGACGAGTGAAAGTACACAAGTTATAGAAAGCCCAGAGTATTGACAATATCCTACAGCATGCCGTAAACTTTGACCGAAGAACGTCGATAACCAATGGTGTCAGATGGAGGCGTTGCGTTATATATTATTTAAAGTTGATAAACAAGCAGTTTTCCTTCAACCTGGGCACGCTTCACATCAGTTCAAATTAAAAATTTACATAAAAGTGAACATAGAAAAATTAAATAATTATATTTCGTGAAAGTGGAGTTAAAAAATTTTAAAATTAAAATAATAGTGAAAAATATACGAGAGAGGTTTTGCCGTTAACTGGAAAACGTAAGTGAAAGCTTATTCATTAAACATAATTTTAATAGTTATAATTTAGGGCTTTAGGTAATAAGCTGAAATCTAGGTAATAAGCTGAAATCTGGGAAAACCCTAGGTAATAAGCTGAAATCTAGGTAATAAGCTGAAACCTGGGAAAACTCTGGGAAAACGCTAGGTACAAAATCTAAGTAGAAATCAAAGTGAAGCTCTAGATTGGTACATAAATCTAAATTTGCAAATAAATCCGAATATAAAACGATCTAAAATTGCATTAAAATATTGGTTTTCATCTACGCATCGGGGCACTATACGGAGGATTGATCTAAGCATTGAATGAGGTTTGGACAAGTAGTTCTATAAAATCAACAAGTGAACCTAACTGAAAGCAATTCAAGGGTACTGGTCAATAGCACGCAGTACCAGATCCAAGAATAGGGAGAACAAAAAAACACGCAAGGAAAACTACAGGTTAGAACATTATCTAAGTAGCATAAGGCATTATTTTCTTTTTTATTGAACATTTACTATTTTTTATTATACCAGAATATTTATGTAAAGGGTCATCAAAAATCTTTTTATACGTGAAAATTTACGTAAAAGGAAAAAGTCATCAAATGTTCAAGGGTGTTTCCAATAGTGTACAATGTCATTTTTGGTGGCTTTAAACTAACTAAAGGGAGCTATAATTTTGGGGATAAACAAATTGATATTATTATTATTTGATTCAGGGGTTTATTTTGTCGAATAGTGAATCATATTAAGCTGTAAAGTGTATATTGTTTTCTTTGTCATTATACAAATCTTGGTCAATTTCTCGTTTGTCTCATTCAAGTAGGAAAGAATTAGATAAAAAGGGGGGTAAATTCTTTGTTATCGTAACTTTGTGCACTCTGTGTGAATTAGATTGAGCTAGTCGAGGCATATTTAAATTTTAGGTTGTTTAGAGACACAGAGCGGTGGCGGGCAGCAGGAAACTGAACGTTAATTACATCAGCGTGCAGCGTTATCATAGCAATATATATGTATAGGTTTTTAAAGATTAAATCACATTTGAAGTCGCTATAGTCTTGGGCCCTTTTTGTAAAACACGCGGTATTTGATATTAGTCAAGAATCATGTAAATTAAGTCTAAGATTTCGAATTTTATAAAGGCAAAACGAAATGTTACTTTTAATTTCTTAGGAAAAAAGAAGCTACCCTTGCAGTTGGTTTAGTTATATTCCAATAAAGTTTTTTAATTTCCTTCTGAATTATATCTCCGCTTTTGCATCCTGTTTCACGTTTATACTAAAATGTTCATACTATATATCACGTTACATCAATCCTGTAGGAATACTCCAGAAATATGCAAAAATTCAGCCTTGTGTAATGCTCAAGCTTATACATAAAAGGGTGAGTAGTTTTAAAAAGGTTTATATATTTATAATAGCATCACGATTCTATGTACTCATTAATGTTGGATTGCGTAAAATCCACTCTGCTTTATTCAATGCGTAACCCTCAATTCATTACCCTTTATGTAATATTCTGTAGGTTCTTCCTTCCTGCTGCTCCGCTTTATTTTTCATACATCTTTCATACCATCGTGTGAGGTTTAATTACAGTTTGTGTACACACAAATAATACAATGATTTATAAACGACCTTATGAAAAAAAAATGCTTGAATCATTCATAGTGCGTTTCATCTCTCTTTCGACTAAACTTGACGAACTATTTCTTTCAATTAGGTTTAGTTCCTTTTGAGTTAATAAGAGTAACAACAAGAATATATAGGTAACTATAGTTACATACAAAATTGTAAAATAAACAATTAAAAAAATAATCAACGCAGTGTTCATATTTATGGGTGAATTATAAGTTCATGCACAATAACTAAAATTAAACACCACTGAATTCATGTATCAAATAAACATTAAATTGAACACGAATTTAACAAAAGGTTGGCCATGCAATACTCTCTTTACTTCTCGCTTAGCACATGAAAATCAGAGGTTAATTACAAAGCCTATTTAAACAAAGATACCTTAACGCTTGTGGCAAACTCTTGCTTTTATATAGTTAAAAACCGAGAGCATGTTTTAAGGCGCACAAATGTGGCTGCAGTGTCTCTTAGGTTCGGTTTTTCAATCGACGGTTAACTTGTTGGTACATTAACCTGTAGGTAAAAATTAACTTGTAGTTAAGAATGGCAAGCGTTTGTCAATACTGCACACTGCTTGTGGTTAGCAAACTTTGAAATTCAAAATTTCTAGTAATTTGGTAGTATTTTATTTGTACATTTGAACGACTGTTTAAAAAAATTAACATTTATTAGTTCTTAACCTCTACATTTTGACGGATTGTTTGAAATATATTTTCATTCCATATTTTGTGTCTGAAGTGTTGATAGTGAAAAAATTGTCTGTAAGTCGCAAAACAATATAAATAATTATGAGTTAATAACTATGTGCGTTTTAGAAATGGCAAAACGGTGTTCTAATTTCACTGCAGAGGAAGAAAACTTGCTGGTGAAGTTAATTTAATCTCAAAGACGTTCTAGCAAGCAAAAAAGTGGCAAAAGTACGTGGTCAAAGAAGGAAAATGCATGGAAAATGATTGAAGTCAAATTCAACAGTAAAGGTGGCCGCGGCTCCTTCCGCTTAATAAAACATCTAAAAGAAAAATATGCTAATTTGAAGAAAAAGACAAAGTGAAAGTTTTCGCGGAATAAGCTGAATATGTTGAAAATTGGAGGTGGTTTTTTCACACCCATAGATTTTTCTCAAACTGAAACTTCTATTAAAGAACTTATTAGTGAACAGGTGAAAGAAAGGGTTACAAATCTGTATGACGATGACGCTGATCTGCTTCCAAGTACTAATTTATACATTGTATAAAATCCAATTACAATTTATTATTTTAGCAAACTTACTTGAAAATCAATCACGCGTTCGTGCTTTAGGCGATGTTAAGTGAATATATATTATATCAATGTTTATTTTGTGCGCTTAATTCATATTTCTTACGGTCTAGATATTATATTTGCGGTGGGTAATGAAAAACATACTGAAGACAACCCGGCCCACAAAAGTTGTGACTGTTACGTTACTTGTTGGATCACTCGTTTAATAGATCGGCAATACATTTTATATTATTTTATTAAATGATTCTTTAAGATACAGAATTATTTGCCGTGCCCTTATTGCCTGTCTTTCACGTCACCTCGCATTCTGGTCGTGTCTCGCCTACCAGTATACTAAACATTATGACATCTTCTCCTTTTTGGAGAATAAAATTTACATTCAGTCGCTATTCTAAATAAACAAAGCATTAGTTTAAACATAATCTTTTAAGTATAAAGGTTTCTTAATGCTTCGTCCAAAACTCGAACAATGTCTTCTATCAACTATATTTTCTTCTTTCACTAGTTGGCGATCACTATCTCCGATATCACTTCTAGTTGCGACATCACTACTTACACTTTCTTCATTTACAACATGTGGTTTACTATTAACATTACTAGTAGAATTCATAATATAGTGGTCTAAAATTTCGTCATATTCGTTATCAGGTAAGTACTGAAAATTGTTTCGATTAAATTTTTTTAAAAATCTCCTCATCATCATTAGGTCTTCAGTCCTAGAACTGGTTAGACGCGTACCATCATTGTTCCCTATTCTGAACTAACCTACAGATTTCTTTGAAATATGCACAGTTTGCATCTATAACTGTCTGATCTAGATCTACATCTACCTCTTTTTTCCTATCTCTGCTTGTAATATATCACATACTATTCCCCAAAAATGCCTTAGAACGTATTCCGCCCTACTATTTCTCTTTTTCCCCAGATATCCTTGTTCCACTACAATTTCTGTAACTTATTTGTTATTATCTTTGTCTGTCCATGCTATTGTCCTCATACATCTGAAGCACATCATTTCAAAAAGCTGCTACCGTTTTTCTGTCTGCGTTTCAGACTTCCCGTATTTCATAGGCATACTGTGCTGTGCTCCACACATATGCTTTCAACAATTTTCTTCTTATTCTGTTTGTTGTCTTTCCTCATAGGCAATGTTCTTTCTTGTTAGATGCAGTTCGATCACTTGCTATTGTTTTACAGTTATATGCCCTATTTCTCCGACCTTCAATGGTTGTGAAGGGAGATAAGCAGTCTGTGGCTGCCAAGTTCTCCCAACACTTAACCATTTGGCGATTTAATATATTTTCCAATTTATCTTTTCGCACAGTCAACATTAGTTACAGGTATTTCGCAGCCATTAGGTTTTCCGTCTCAAAACTGGTTGGACACGTACCTGCACTTATTTATATTCTGAGCTAGCCTACATAGTTCCCTGAAATTCTCACACAGCATGTGTATTCAGGTTAATCTTCTTTGGGAATTAAACCACTCATAGTTTTTAATATCAACTTTATTTACGTTTCGATCCATGACCTAGGATCGTTGTCAAAATAATAAAAACTTCAAGTTTGACATTTATGACATAAATTGAAGGTGACTTTGATTTATTGATGTTCGAAATATTTGGTTTGAGTACACTAAGCAAAAATTTTTAAAGTTTAAAAGAATGATTGCCTTCAATTTATGTTACGGCCTGGGACCGACTTTCTTTAGGTAGCCAATACGCTTAACGTGAAATCAGCTGATTAATTTTTATTGGTGAATTTTATATAAATTCAATAACTTGGAATTGGAAAACATTTTTTAACATGTTTCTATTTATACAATTGAGAGGGTGGTTATTAAAGAAGTGTGCGATTGCATTATTGAAAGGCTTAAGTAGTCGTTTTTTTATATTTATTTTGAGGGGGAAAATTCATTATGATTTAAGTTACTTCTTTGGTAGATTTTAACATGGTTCTGAGGCGACTCTATGGCGGGTTTACACTTGTCAGATACCAATGTTGTTCTATGAAGATTGTATATGGATCTGAGGCGACCCTATGGCGGGTTTACACTTGTCAGATACCAATGTTGTTCTATGAAGATTGTATATGGATCTGAGGCGACCCTATGGCGGGTTTACACTTGTCAGATACCAATACTGTTCAACGGAGATTGTATATGGTTTTGAGGTAACCTTATTGTGAATTTATACTTGTCAGATACCAATGCTGTTTTACAAGGATTGTTAATATGCTTATTTTTATGTAATTAGTCATTTTATGTATAAATAGAAATCATGTATGTAGGCTGTATTTCATGTTAATATTGCAAGGAAAACCCAGGAAAAACTTGCAATGCTACCTAGATATTGTGGGCATTTGATTTTCATTTGTTATTTCTTTTGTTATTTCCTTTAGTAATGGAATCCATTGTTTACTGAAAGTCACGGATTCGTTTGCAACTCAGTTATTTTTATGTAGGGTTATATAAACAGCTACTTTGATTTTGCGTTTTGGTGGTTTTCTTCTTTTCTTCTTTTCAGGAGTATGTGTATTCAGCTCGTTCCCTTTCTATTGTTTTCTAATTTTATACCCTATTTTACCGAGATTCAGTGAAGGAGGTTAAGCAACCTGTGGCTACCAAGATCCCCAACACTTAGACATTTGCCGAAATAATGGTTTTCCAATAAATCCTTTCACACACTTAACATTATTCGAGAATATTGCCCAACCAATTCTTGTAGTTACTTATAATAATCATCATGTTTAAGCACAGTTATCTTTTCGTCATTAGTTTATCCATCTTGGGATTGGTTGGATGCGTACCTCCATTGATTTCTATTCTGGGCTAGCCTACACATCTCCCTGAAACCTCTACAGCCTACATCTTTTACTATCTGTGTGCAGTAGTCTAATCTAGGTCTGCCTCTTTTTCTCTTTTTTCCTATCTCTGCTTCTAAAATATTCCGCACTATTCCCTCAAGCCGTAGTATGTGGCCTATCATCCTATCTCTCCTATTTTTTACCGTTTTCCACATATTTCTTTCTTCCCCTACCATTTTGAGTACCTCTTCGTTCTTAACTTTGTCTGTTCATGATATCTTCATCATACGCCTGTAACACCACATTTCAAAGGCTTCTACCATTTTCTTGTCCGCTTCTCCTACTGTCCAGGCTTCACAGCCGTACAGTGCTGTGCTCCACACATATGTTTTAAGCAATCTCTTCCTTGTTTCTATGTTTGTGGTCTTTGAGCACAATAGTTGCTCCTATTGCGAATAAACACATTATTTTTAAGTAATTTGACTAAATATGATCGAGGTCTATAAGGATCAACTTTAATAACCTGTGCGGGTTCCCAGATCTTATCAAACTGGACCATTACAAAATCATCAACTTTAAGATCAGGTAAGCTTTTAGCTCGTTCATCATAATGTTTTTTATGTCTATTCTGATTATTTCTAAAAACTTTTGTATAATAATTCTTTATTGGTTTCAATAAACTTTCTTTTACAGGTACATGACCTTTAATTTTTCGATTAAACAATAGTTCAGCTGGTGAAGGAATGTTGTGACTTATTGGAGTATTTCTATATTCTAATAATGTTAAATAAAGATCTTTATTATCATGACATGATTTTTTCATTATTTTCTTTATAGTTTGAATATGTCTCTTTATAAAACCATTTGATTGACAATAAGTAGGTGAACTAGTTTTATGTATGATTTCCCATTCTTTCAAGAATTGTTGAATTGCAACATTAGCAAATTGCGGACCGTTGTCTGTATATAGAATTTCGGGTTTCCCATGAATTGCAAAAATTGATTTTATAGCATCTATAACTTTAATATGTGTAGTATTATTTTCTAAACAACGAATTTCTAGAAATTTTGAATAGCTGTCTACAACAATTAAATATTGCTTACCACTTAAATAAAAGAAATCTGCTGCAACAGTATGCCAAGGGCGACAAGGCACATCGTGATTTATTAAAGGCTCTTTTGCATTAGCGTTTTGATATTTTAAACATGTTGGACAATTTTTTATAACATCTCTAAGTTCTTTATACATAAAAGGCCAATAAACTAGATCTCTAGCACGTAACGATGTTTTATCAATTCCCATGTGATTATAATGCAACCTGTTAATTATTTCCGGTCTCATTTTCTTTGGTATTACCATCTGATTACCTTTAAATATTACACCATTCAGCTCAACAAGTTCATCTCTTACATTCCAGTACAATGAAGCATACTGGCTTACTTCACTTTTTTGTACTGGCCACCCATTTTTGACATAGTTCAGTACTTCATTTAATTCGTTATCACTTTTGGTTTGTATTTTAAGCATGTCATATTTTTGAGGGCTTATACTATTATATTCAATAAGATTTACTTGTGCTTCAATATCGTTTTCAATTATGTCAAAATTTGTATCATTATAGCTAGCACGAGATAAAGTATCTGCACAATAAGGTAAAACGCCTGGCTTATATTTAACTTGAAAATCATAATTTTGTAAAGTTATTCGTAATCTTTGAAATCGAAGAGGACATTTATTATGTGGCTTTTTGAATATCATTTCTAACGGTTTATGATCAGTTTCGACAAGAAATTGTTTACCATACAAAAATTGGTGAAACCTTTGACAACCAAAAACTATCACTAGCATTTCTTTTTCTATTTGAGCATAGTTAAGTTGTGTTTCCGTTAAACTTTTTGAAGCATATGCGACTGGAGCTGCATTTTGAAGAATAACTGCTCCAAGCCCATCCTTAGAACTGTCTACTGAAAGAACCATAGGTTTGCTTTCATCATAATATTGTAACACTGGTCTGTTCATTAATAATTCTTTTAAATGGTCAAATTCTCTTTGATAAACTTGATTCCAATCCCATAACACATCTTTTTTTAATAGTTTTCTCAGATTAACAGTTAACTGTGACAAATTAGGTATAAACTTAGCAACGTAAGTTATCATTCCCAAAAATCTACTTAAATCTTTAGAATTTTTTGGCACTTCAATTTGCTTTATTGTTTCAACTTTATCAGTATCTACTACTATACCTTTATCAGTTAGTATATGACCTACATACTTAACTTCATTTTGTCTAAACTTACATTTATTTTTATTAAATTTAACACCTTTTTCTTTTGCCCGTACAAGAACTTTTTCTAATATTTCATCATGTTCGTCTAAGTTTTTTGCATTAATTACTACATCATCAATATAAATCTTAACACTTTGAATTTCTTCTAAAATTTCTGAAAATGTTCTATGAAATATTTCGGCTGAATTTTTTAACCCATAAGGTAATCGTAAAAACCTAAACCTACCATAAGGCGAAGCGAATGTAGTTAGTTTAGACGATTCGCCTGATAGCTCTAATTGCCAAAACCCTTTATTAGCATCTAACGTTGTAAACCATTTTGATCCACACATATCCTTTGTAATTTTATCAAAAGTGGGAAGTTTATAATGCTCCCTCATCAGCGCTTCATTTAAATATAAGGGATCAAGACAAATTCTTATATTATTGTCGGACTTTTTAACAAGTACTATTGGATTAACAAATTCTGTGGGCTTTATCACCTTTGTAATAATTTTGTCTGACAACATTCTATCTAATTCTACTTTAAGTTTGTTCATTAGCTGAAATGGTACCCTACGACATGGAACAATTTGTGGTTGATAGCCCTGTTTAAGTTTAAATTCTATCGGATTATTAGAAATTTTTTCAATACCTGTAAACAAATCTTTATATTTTAACAATATTTCCTGACTATTTTGAATATTATATACATTTCTTTTGATAAGATTTAGGTCCTGCACAGCTTTCACGCCCAAAATCGGCGCTGCATTTTAATCAGTTTTTACTATAACAAATTTCAGTAACCTACTTGTATCATTATTATTACAGGTTACATTTAAATTACAAGAACCAAGTACTTCCAATTTTTGACCACCATAATTAGTTAAACAAGTATTGACTACATCTAAATTATTTAGCTGTAAACGCTCATAAACATTTTGTGGTATGACGTTAACTTGCGCACCCGTGTCAAGTTTAAATTTAACAAATTTATTACATTCTTTAATAAAAAGAGTTGTGTACCAATCATCTACTCCATTATTCATCATATTAATCTGAATAGTCCCTAACACATAATCATTGTTAGTATCTACTCTACTATTGTTAGCTACTGATAATGTTGCATTTTCTGGCGTATCAACTACTGCATGTACGTTAGAATTAATTTTACGCCTACACATTGATGCAAAATGATTAAATTTAAAACATTTTTTGCATAATTTACCTATAGCTGGACATTTTCTAGAAAAATGCTTCAATCCACATCGGCTACAACCTCTTGGTGAATTAGTTGACTCAAATTGCTTGTGTTCAACCTGGTTATTTCCACCCCAAGCACCTTCAGTATGAACAGCTGATTTGTCTGCAGTTTTCTTCTGAACACTTTCACCGCCTCTACCATAATATCGACCCATATTACCTTGGTAACGTTGAAAATTAGTTTTTCTAACTGTACCAACCTCAAGTCATTTCGCTTTGTCTGCCAAATCTTCTATATGCTGCTCAGTTTGTTCTGCTGCTCTACAAATTTCTATTGCTTTATTTAAATCTAAAGCATGTTCTCTTAACAAACGATCTTTAATCTTTGGATTATATACTCCACTCACAATTCTATCTTTAATTAATCTTTCTTTGAAATTATCAAAATCACAATTACCTGCCAATCTCTTTAAATCGCTTAAATAATTGTCGAATGACTCCTCCGGTAGCTGAGTTCTAGCATTAAATTTATGAGTTTCAACACTTACGTTTGACTTAGGTATAAAATGTTGCTCTAGTTTTTGTATAATCTTCATGGGATCCTTTTTATCATCCTCTGATAAATCTAATGTTTCGTAGACTTCATATGCTTGCTCACCTATGCAATGCAACAAAACCGCTATCTGGACATTATTGGACTTTTTTTACAGCCTGTGGCTACTGAATATAATTCAAAATTATTTTTAAATTTCTTCCAATTCGCACCCAAATCACCTTCCATTAGCATTGGTTTTGGTTGTTTTAGAAATTCCATTTTATTTTTACCATGTGGTTATAACCTCACATATATGATTATTCACTTTATTATTTTTGCACGTAAATTCTTTCAAATAGAAGACTGCGCCATGTTACGTTACCTGTTGGATCACTCGTTTAATAGATCGACAATAAATTTTATATTATTTGATTAAATGATTCTTTAAGATACAGAATTAGTTGCCGTGCCTTTATTGCCTGCCTTTCACGTCACCTCGCACTCTGGTCGTGTCTCGCCTACCAGTATACTAAACATTATGACAGTGACGAGGACAACACTAATGACTGCTATTGGTCTTCGTACACAAAGAAAAATTTTTAAATGCTTCTTAGCATCAAACTACAACTAAAGAAAGCAAAAAGTAAATAAACTATCCAGTTTTTATGTATCTGCTTTTTATTGCAAGGAATTATTTTAGATAAGACGTCCACACGTTATGTTACAAACAAACAAAATAGCACCAAAAAATATGTTAGGATTGGATATCAATTAACACACAAAAACTGAAATTTAAAAAGATGCAGAAAGAAAAATTTTTAGAAGAACACGCATACGGACAGAATTGTTAAAAAAAGAACTTGAACATGTCAATAAAAAACTAGAAAAGTAGTGTTAAGTTATATGTTAATTTTTTTTATAAAATTTTTTAATTTACTTTTTTAGTGCATTAACCATTTAATCATATGTAATAGACTAAAATACATTTAAAACAAGTCGATTTATTATAAGAGCTTATTATAGAAATGTAGAATAAATTGGAGATTTATATAATAAATGTTTATTCATAGATTCCGTGTACGGTCAACAATTTTTTTCTTCATAATGATGCAAAATAATTATTAGCCAAATTTAATCTTGTTCTATTATTTACACCAACGCGAGTTATGTATTCCCCAAATATATGTATGTATAACAAAATAGAAGTTATTAGGAATTATTAGAAATTGTTAAACAAATTATTAAGTCAATTGCAACAATGTAATTCAGGGATAATTAAATAAAAGTTATTAACAGTTGTCAGAACGGATGCAATACATTGTATTCCAAACGATAGTGATACTGCAAGTGGCAAGCCACAGACGGTTAAGAAACCGCAATTACTTAGAAAGTAAGATAGTTACATTGTATAATAAATAGAATTAAAAAATAAGCAGACATGGGCTCTACAAGTTCTCACAGACATGTGAGGCGCAGAGACAACATAGATACCCAGGGAAACCCAAGACCAGTTAGTCAGTCATAAGTATTTCAGCTTCAACATTGCAGTTTGCTTAGGCTATTCACTCATATTAGTTCAATTATTAATTATTTTTCGACTTAGAGTAATTAAAATCAAGATTGTCAAAATTCCATGTTAATTTCTGTTACCAAATAAATTTTGTTACGAAGTTTTTGGAAGAAGTTTTTAAAAAGACCGCTCCCAAGGCCCGAAACGTAACTGGCGCAGCCGTACGGATGTCAGGAAGTCACTAGGGAATCCAAATTCGAAGAACTGGTGGTCTGAAATTTTAATTCCCAATCTGGCAAAATCCAAACAGAGTTGGACGAGATACAAGCCTCGATCAAATCCGAACCAAACCAAAGTGGACGTAGTACACGAATCGACCGAGTCCATGAAAACGACGATGAAATTAATATAAGTTCATTTTCCTTAAAACCAATTGATTTTTGACAAATAATTTGATGTTAGCTAATAAAGAATTTTTTTTATTATTTTATGTATGTACAGATTTTTTTATGATTATTGCAATTTTATGAATATAATTTACTTGTCTATTACAAGAAATTATTTTCAAACCTATTTTAAGAGAATTGATTTGTAAACCAGGAGAATTTATTTTTAAAACAAGAGAATTAAAAAGACGCATTACATGCGCAAACTAGTACAAGCACTTATTACGAATTAGTAATAAACCAAAAACGTAACTGGCGCAAGAATTATTATCAATACAAAACGAAAACAGTTTCAAATACAAAAATAGAACGCAATAAATTTTACAATTTTATATACAAAAAACTCATTGCCGAAAGTTTAATGTATAAAACGCAATAACGATTAATTACAGAAGCGAATTATTCAAAACTCAACCTTCAGTGCAACATATTGACCGAAGTGCGTAATTGTAGAAACACTTTTCAATTAACTATTAAATTAACTCATTTCGAATTAAAACAAAGCGTGCAGATTTATAGCGCGGTTCTTACACAAATTAAGACCGGAAACTTTCATCATTGTACGAATATATCTAATTATAGCGAACAATTACAAAAAAGACTCATTCTAAAACGCATATCGCAACTTCATATGCATATTTTCAGTACAAGGATATCCAATTATAACAAAAAGCATTTACGCAATTAAATTATCACGAGACTGAAAATTAAATCTTTCGGTAGACTAGAACTTATAATTTAAACAAATTGTATAAATTATAAATAAGACATTGATGCAACTACTGTAACGAAACGGTAGACTAAAAACTCTATATTTAGACATTCAAGGTAACGGGACCATACAGTTACAGAGAAACATTTTATGCACTTCAAGTAACACCTACGGAGACGAAAATAGCTACTGACCATTACAGACACTAATTAATCAGCAGGAATAAAATAAGGTCGTAACTGGCGCAAATTATTGCAAGAATATCAATCTACATAGAAACCTTTCAGAAAATTAAAACCCACGACGACGATCACATCCGCGAAGTATAAAAATAAAAATTTAAGGCTATAGCAATTAACTAAGACATTAACAAGCACAAATTCCTCAACTTAATTGTAAAACTGTATAAATACGACTCTTTAAATAACCCAATGCAATCCAAACTAAAAATTAGTAAACCAAACTGAAACGTAACAATACAAATTGTAAAATAAATCCTAATTTATACAAAAACTTAAAATTAATAAAACCGAAAATAAATATTTATTAAAAGTGAAAGCAACCCTTAACAATCATGAGTTCAGATATGAAAATTTATCTCGAAAGTATACCCGAATTCAACGGAGATCAAGCTTAATTAGGTAATTTTATTACAGCGTGTGAAATATTTTTGAAAACCTTTTGCAAACCCGGAGATAACGAAAGAAATGTATTACTTTTACGCATGCTAATAAGTAAACTGACCGGACGGGCACTAACGCTAATAGCCAGCGGAGACGATTTAGAACAGTGGAAGGACCTTAAACGCATATTAATTGCATATTTTGGAGATCAACGCAACATAAAATGTTTAATACGCAACCTAATAAACCTTAAAATGACAAATAACCAATCCTCGTACCAATTCGGAATAAAATGCCAACGCGTGAGAAGTTTAATCTTAACAAAATTAAAAATCAAAGAACCCGACCAAAATATCCGCCTTCTAAAGATAAAAATGTATGACGAAATGGCACTGAACACCTACATAAATGCACTACCTGAACGACTATCAGATAAAATAAGATTATAACATTCCCAAAATCTAGAAGAAGCCATGAATATGATAATAGAAGAAGAAAACGTCATGTACTATCGAAACAGACAATATAACCCCAACGCAAATAAAAGCTATTCACCAATAAAAACTATAAAACCGCAAGACAAACTACCACCCAACCAAAATTTACCCGATCTAACGCACAAATGAACCAACCGCAAAGTAATAACTCGAATTTTAATAACACAAATTTTAATAATTAATTCAGACTATTTCCAAGACCAATATTTAATTGAAATTTTACAAATTACTCTTTGATATAATAGAATCAAACATTCTAATATTTGAAGAAATAGCTGTAATAAAAGATTATGTAAAAAATAACGAAATAACATTTTTAATAGAAATCCCAATAGTAGAAAGTAACACTTACAATCATTATCATTTATTTGCTTTTCCAATGAAAATTACTAGCATGTATCAAGTTGTCATACCCAAAACCAGTTCCCGTCCTTAAATGAACTAAGATATGGTTATACAAACGAAAAATGTACCGAAGTAACACCAAATCAATATTTATGCCAATCATTGACAACAACTATTCAAGAAAACAGCCCTTACGAAGTACAGTTATTAAAATTTTCAAATCATTACGAAAACTGTGAAGCAAAACCCGTACAGATCATTAATATGAAAATTCAAAAGTTACCGAAAACAAATAGATTGCCATATTTCCATCAGAAGTAATAGCAACCGCCCATTGCAATCAAGTCGAGAATAATCTAGCATTAACTGGAAGCAAATTAATCACCCTTAAAGAAGACTGTTATTTAAAATTAAAAAACGAAATCATCAGAGTTTATCAAAACCTTTCAGTAACCAAGAAATTCGCAAACCCACCGGAATTGCAATTCAAGATGAAACAACCAGAAGATGAAGAAGTAATCAAGAAACCCATGCAACTAGAACATCTAGACTTAGACGATCTTAACTACGCCATAAAAATAATAGACAATTATAAATAACACTCACGTGAGTTACAAGTGCCGAAATTACACTACGATAATATAAGTGTTTGGACAATTGTATTAATCATTTTAATTATTTTATTGATCATATATGTATTTTACAAAATGTATCTTAGATATAAGAATAAAGAGAAAAATTTTAAACTTAAGTAAACGAAGGTAAATAAAGAAAGAAATGTACCCTTAGGGACAATGAATTTTAAACAATGAATTTTAAATAATGAATTTTAAAAATTAAGCAAGAAAACCTTAATTTTTCATTTACGTCGGGAGGAGTTATGTATCCCCCAACCTATGTATGTATGTATAACAAAATAGAAGTTATTAAGAATTATAGAAAGTGTTAAAGAAATTATTAATTCAAGTGCAACAATGTAATTCAAGAGTAATTAGATAAAGGTGTTTAACAGTTGTGAGAACGGATGCAATACATTGTATTTCAGACGATAGTAACACTGCAGGTGGTAGCTCACAAACGGTTAAGAAACCATGATTACTTAGAAAATAAGGTTGTTACATTGTATAATGAATAGAATTAAGAAATAAGCAGACATGAGCTCTGAAAGTCCCCACAGACATGTGAGGGACAAAGGTATAATAAATACCCCGGGAATCCCAAAACTAGTCAGCCAGTCATAAGTATTTCAGCTTTAACATTGCAGTTTGCTTAGGCTACTCACTCATATTAGTTCAATTATTAATTATTTTTTGACTTAGAGTAATTTAAATCAGGATTGTCAAAATTCCATGTTCATTTTTGTTTAACCAAATAAATTTTGTTACAAAGTTCTTGAAAGAAGTTTTTAAAAAGACCGCTCCCAAGGTCCGAAACGTAACTCGCGTTGCTCTTCAACTGGAATGACGTGTATGTCGTTAATAAAATTAATTGCAGCTTCTTGCTCAGCATTAACAGGTGGCACATCTTCGTTTTCATTGCGAGCAATATTATGCAACACTGCTGTTGCTACTACAATGGCTTGAGAAGTATCCAAATTTACCCGTATGCCCATTGCAAGACATGGAAATCGTCTTTTTCAAACCCCATATTGTCGTTCAATACAATTCATGGTCCTGATTTGCAACTCATTAAACAATGATTTAATTTCGTTCCTAGGGTGTTGCAATGGTGTTATTAAGTATTGTTTAATAGGATACTCGCTGTCACCAACAAGCAGACTGTCATAATATTGACCCATTTCAAAACGAGCATGAATTGCTGAAGTTCAAAAAATATGAGTCATGACTACATCCTGGTCATTAAGAATTTTAAGACTTGGATTGGCAATAGTTTGTACATTTAATGAAAAAATTTGCTTTCTGTTGAGAAGTATTTCAGCATTGTTACCCCCTGGTGACTATATTTCTATGTGGGTACAGTCTAATGCACCTATACGTCTAGGAAACTTAGCAATATTATAAAAATGCTGACGAAACTTTTGCACTTCTTCTGCAGTTTCAGACATTTTTATATAACGTTGTCGCAAATTCGCAAGTGCTCTGCTAACTCGTTTTACTGTCTTACAACGACTATCTCCACAGAAATCTTCAGTCGTTCGTAAGAGGGATTCATTTCCATAAAAATTCAAAGTTAGCAGCAGCTGTTATGCAACAGATAAGCAGCCATTTCTGTATAATATATAATAAATATAAAAAACACATATTGCATTGGTACTTGGTAAATTTTATACATTACCTGTTGGTTGGATAAGCAATTGCCTCTTCAATTTCTTGCAATAAATTTTCTACAGTCTATAGATAGGTGAAAATGTTCAAAGAAGTCCTTTTGATTATACTCTTCAAAGAAATTGGGTCTGAACCTTAAAGTTTTAAACCTCCTAGGCTCTTCGTCACTACTGTAAAAAAAATTCAGTTAGTTTTGGCTTAATAAATACAAATGGTTGGTTTATTCTCAAATTGAAGTCGACGTGTATTGCAAACATTGTGTTCTGTTTGCTAAACAAGAGATTGAAACGAGTACATCACAAGCAACTGTCCAACTAGTGAACACGGCTTTTAAGCAGTGAAAGAAGGCTACAGAACGTTTTGATGGTCACAAAGTTTTGGAATACCACAGAGGACAGTGATTCGTACAAAATCTTTTGTTGAAATTATGGCAGGCAAGACCACATGTATTTATAGAATGCTCGATATAGCTTCAAAATTGCAAGCGGTTGAGAATTGATTCAAAATATGTTCTATCATAAAAACCATGATTTTCTGTTATGTCAAAAATCATCCTTGCGGGGTCATCGAGATTCAGACTTTTTTATGTAAATGAAGAACCTGCCGAAAATGAAAAGAATCTTCGAGCATTACTACAACTGCTGCGGACGATCAAAATTTGAAAAAAAAAACATTTAACTGAAAATAGGTGTAAAGCCACCTACATAAGCCAGGAAGTTCAAAATAAAATTATTGATTCATATGGATCAATAATCATGCGAAAAAATCGCTGAAGAAATAAATGCTGCAAAATGTTCTCTCATACTAGTTGACGAAAGTAGTGATATTTTCTAATATAGAGCAATTTACGCTTTGCGATAGATATGTGAAAAAAGGTGTAAGAAAATACATAATTTTCAAAAGCTTTCTTAAATTTGTTCCAGTAGAAAATACAACCGGTGTTAGTCTTGCAAAAATTATAATTATTAGCTTACATGACTGTCGCGTAGAAGATAAATATTTAAGATGACAATGATACGATGGAACAGCTTCTATGAGCGGCAAATTTAAAGAACTTCAAGCCAGAACTTTAGAAAAATCCCTTTCAGCTGTTTACATTAATTGTGTCCCACACAACTTGAATCTAGCAATTTCTGATTCCATATCCGTTTCTTTTGTTAGAAATTCTTTTGCAATAATTGGAAAAATTTACAAATATTTTTAATTATCCCTAAAGAGAACCAGTGCTGCAAAGGTTCATCTCTAATTCTGAAAATGCAACTAAAGCTCACAAGTTAAAACAACGATGTCCAATTCGATTACAACGCCACGATTCGATTTTGATTGCGGTTGAATTACGTTTATTTATTGACCAAACTCATTAACATCATTACCAATGGTAAAAGCCATCTTGGCGTGCACACTAAATAAACCAAATCAGCCAAACTGGCTAAATATCGTTTTCTAGCTCTGACGTTACGCCAATAGCAGACAAGCTTTGTAGACCATACTAAAGAAACAAAAAGTGTCGAAACAGTATACTCTCTACTTTTTAAGCTCAGATGAAATGATAATTACAAGCAACATGGCAGCTATTGAATGAAGAAAATGCGTTAAAACACAAAGAAATTCTTTTTTATCTCATCCCGCTTATAAAAAGTGTTTTGCAAATGTTTTTTAAGGGTATAGGACATTTTTGTAACGCATTAAAAAGATATCTCGAGAAATCTCCATACTTGTTCCGTTCTCATGTGTAATTTGTTATGAAATGCTACATTGTAATTATTATTGTATGCCATAACATACATCAAGACAACTTCCACTATTCTTAATTTATGTATGTTCTATCGAAATGGATCTGGCAATATTGTGAAAAATATATCTCAACTACAATTACATGTTGATTAAATAATGTCGTCTCCGTAACATGCATCAGAAAGAATGCCGGGAAAAAAACCCTATCTATATTGAATGTGAACAATCTAGTAATAGCTATTAACTTTTAATAGCTCTTTATATATTAAGCACGTAAACCATAACTTAACTTGATGACTTATTTATTGTCAATTTTGCGAGGATAATGAAATATATAGCGAGTCACATAAAATGCGATTGCGTATGAATTGCACACGGTTATGTTTCACCGCAATTATTTTATAGAATTTAATTTAATATGAGATTTCCAGTCTTGCCAGAAACAATTGACATACATAGCCAATAAAAGATGGATACTTTATACGCGGTTCCCCTTACATTTTAGAATTTGAAAACAAAATGTTGCTCAAAATATTCTCCATGAAGGTCAATCCACTTTTACATACTTTTGAACCAATTTTCGGAGCACTTTTCGACTCCGATTGAGGTACCCACCTCTAAAACATGTATTTTCAACGCATTAATCGCTTTTTCAGGTATCGAAACACGTTTTCCTCGCGATTTATTCTTGATATGCGGCAATAAAAGGAAGTCGTTGGGTGCTAAATCAGAAATATACGGCGGACTACCCATCAAATCGACGTTTTGAGTGTTCAAAGGTCGTTTGTTTTGGCTGATTTGTGAGAGCACGCATTGTCGTGGTGGAGAACGATATATTTTAAACGGTTGATTTTCCTTATCTTTTCGAAGACTACTCCACTGGCAGAGAAATAGGTGCGTACCATTCAAAATTGACCGTTTTATGTTTCTTCAAAGTGCTTTATGCACGATCTACTTTGGCACATTTGGCTCCTTTCGAAAGACCCATACAGTCGACTACTATTTGCTTTCAGTAGAAGTTTTATGCTGCTTTTGACCAACCACTTCCACCTCTTAATATACTTGGAGTACTTAATTCCTATTTAATGATTCCAGCAATCGAAACTATTTAACGTGTTGGAACGTCAGGCCATTTTGTCGGTGTATGTCGTACATGTTTTTATGGCGAACCAATAGGAATATCTAACGTCTCAAGTCTAGTTATTCAACTCTTTCTGTATATAAATATCATTTAAACCGTGTAACATTATCGCATTTATGCTACAATTTTAATATAAATACAAATATTCTTTAAAAACCTGGTTTCTTAACCTCAATCTGACCAGATATCAGTTAAAAAAATTTTAAAAACCCTCTAAGTTATATTTATCAATAATACTGTCACTACAATTTCCTTGTTTTCATTTTAAATTACATGATATTATAAATATCAATTTTTGGAAATGCCTTTAATGACAGACATAGAAAACAGTTAAGTACCAACTTCTGCTTTACTATATCATTTATTGCCATTCAAAATACTAAAGTTCCATGCTTTAACTAATACTAAATTTTACCAATAAAACCCAAATTTAAAATCCATTAGTTTCCTACTATATTTTAGCATTCACACGTACATCGGTATCGGCATAAAAGCTCATATGTACCTACTGTTTCAGTCCCAATTCGTTAAAACTTCCAGAATGTCCAGAAATCTCCAGCATTTTAATTTCTTGTCCTTCAGTAGCTCCTTTTAACACAACATAGCACAAAATTGTTAATTAGTTCCACAAAAATTTAATTATAACGTATCTTGTCTATGTAAGTGTAAATTCAAAAATTAAGTTGTACGCCACGTTATTTTCTCTGCGGAAAATGCAGTCAAATCTTAAACTTAAAGCTGTGTTTTTTCAACCTTCAACTGCCCCTTCCCACTTACCACTCGCTCTTTTTACTACATTTCGACCTTTCCCAATTCCCTGATCACGAATAACAAAAGTTTGTCTGGTGGGTTAGGTCATAATACATTTTTTATAACGGAACCTATGGTGTGCTTAATTTTTTGTTGTGTAACACGTTTATTACATTGTAACATTGTTATTCTATGATGAGGTTTGGAGTGTAATCTAATATCTGTGGATTTTACTAAATCATTGATTCCTTCGTTGTATTTAAATAAGTTGTTAACTATAACTGAACTTGTTTCAGCGTATTAGTAAATGGAATCGTTTCTAATAAACAGATTACAAAATCCTTCTTAATTTTATGCAAGAAATGCACCACATTGAAATCTGTTTACTTTTTGGAGGTTTTTTATAAGTTAATAACCTGCGTTACGTTCAAGTATGTATTTCAAAAAAACAAAACGTTTTTGGGTTTTTTTACGTTTATTACCCATGATAAAACTAAAAATTTAATGAATTGTCAATGAACACTACTACTCATGAAATCACAATGTACAGGGTACATCAAAATTAATATTGTCCGTTACCATTAGTTTTTCCTTTTCCATCTATTTTTTATTTAACGTAATTTCAACCGTTACAGACATCAATCGTGGCTATAGTTTAGTTAAGGACGAATTTCGTAAAGTTGTTGTTTCGGATAAGATTAATGCTCTGCACCAACTGACACTGTGAATGGTTATATGATCTAACCGTTAGATCAAAACATCCGAATCCACTAGTATAAACAGGATACATAAATTATTACATGAACACTTGACCCTCAAAGAGATTTGTTCGTATTGGATTTCACATAATTTGGCAATGGCTCTAAAGCAGACTTGCCGTGATTGGTCGTAGGAAATGATCAAATAATACGATCGCGGTGCTTCCAAACACGTTTGTGACATTGTGACAGGTAATTAAATCGTGAATATATGCGTATGAGCCTCGAAAGCACTAGGGGTTTTATGCAGACGTTGACGCAACACCACCACCTCTTAATATACTTAGAGTCTATCTCCTCGCATTTAGTTCCTATTCAATGAATCCGGTAATCGAATTGTTTAACTGCGTTGAAACGTGGAGCCACTTTATCAGTGTATGTATGTCGTTCATATCTATATAGCGAATCAAAAGGAATATCTAACATCTCGAGTTTAATTATTCAATCCTTACTGTATATAAATGCCATTTAAATCATGTAGCATTATTGCTGTTGTGTTGCAACTATAATAATCGCACATGTATACTCCCACCACAGAGAGAGGTAAGAATGGGACTTCTGACGCACATATACCTCCTCCCACCACTTTTTCTCATAAGGGTCCTTCCCTCATAAGCGCGCTGAAGAAATCTCTGATTACCTTCTCCCGCTACTTACCTATAGAGTCCACCCTAATAGATCATATTTGCCGCACAGCCAATCCTACTGCAGGAACGTCTTAGTGTATGTCCACCACGTTATACAGGAATCCAATTAGAATCGCAATACGTTTGGAGTCTAACTAGTCGACTCTTCTATTGACGCTATATAAATTCATCACACGACTGTAGTAGACGAAAAATCGTAAGCTACTTTATGGATTTGAAATCAGAATCTCGAGAATGGTAGCTCAATGCTTTAGCTTTGCACTACTCAGGACATAAACATATCATGTATATATGTGTTATTTAAATTACTTACGCAATCGTATGAAATTTTAGTTAAATTGTTTTATTAAAACGACTAAAATTTTATTTAAAGTATTTGCAATAAAGGAAGTTTTTGGCTGAGGTTACCTGATTAATTTACTTTAAGCTTCTAACATTAACGTATAGATATTTAAATCTGAAAGTGTAACTTATTTAAAGCTTTCGGACGGTTCATTGAAAACAATTTATTTTTTACGTGACGTATAAATTACTACTTTTAATGACCAGTATTTTAGTTACTGACAGTTGATGTGGATACATAATATGATTTGCTGTGCCGTGGGAAGTATAAAATCCTTCTCAGTAGGGTTACTTCAGGCGCCACTGAAAAACACACGGACAAATGCAGATATAGCCTTTGACACGCTGGACTCTTTCTAAATGTTTTTTACGTAGACTCATTTCCAATAATTTCAATTTTACATCATTTAGTACAATTTGTTACGTATAAAGATAAAATAATCGTGTTTCGGCTCTTTGAAAAGAATTTTTTATGGTGATCTTTATCCGGTGGTTTTACGATAGCCCGAACATCTGTAGTTTTCAAATAGAATTTAAAGTGATTTAGTTTGCCCAACATGTAAATGAAGTTAAATTAAATCACAAGGGTGTCAAAATAAATGACGAGTACATAGAACGCGGCTGAAAGTTTATTTTAAAACTGGTAGCAGGTGCGGCAGAACCAAGAAATGCTTTAATTGGAAACGATTTACAGAAAGAAAACGCATTCAAATTAGAAATTTCTAAAGGTTGTTACAACAAAAATTTTTAAAAGTTCACCGGATTAGTTATTTTCAATACTAAACAAGCTTTCATATTCATAGCAAATTTTAATCCCAGATGGAAACACAAACAACCAGTTAATTTCTTTTAATGCTAGTGCAAGGTTAAATTCCATATTTCATTCTAATAACAAATTGCATGCTTAAAATGCATTGCTTTAATTTGAGATCTTGTTGTGAAAGTCGTCAAAACTTCAAGATAATCGTTTAAAATAGGCGTTTAACATTAAATATTGTAAGTAGATACATCATTATTCTCAAAAATTTCATGGCTTTCGGGGTTATTTTATAAACACCGCTGGTGGGCCGTAGTAGTTTAGCATAGTTCCGCGTAGATAGGTTTCCAGGACGAATCTTTCTTATCAACCGTCTTGATAGCTTTGTGACTACTATTTCATTCTCCGAGGTGTTCGTAATGGAGTCGTTGATGCGCTAATACAAATTGAGCGAATTTTAATACTGTTTATCCTTTCAGAGATATTAGTTTGAAGTAGCATGATTTGTTAGATGTAGATGTACCATTGATGTCAATAAATCTTTATGGCCTCAGCTAGTAAGTATCCTGCCACACAGTAGAGTAGCTTCATCAGGTGATTATCCCCAACTCGCTATTAAGGGTGAGTGATTTATTCTGTTGCTGAATTCGTCAAAGAATTCATTAAAAGCCTGTTGTATTAAACAACTTCCTTTAAAGCTTTAGGCGGCAACACATCTGTTAAACCGATTAAATGTAAAAGTACTCTCTTTTCAGTTCATATGATTTTTAGTAAAATAGGAATATAATTAAAATTTCAATTCTATAGTTTCAGATATTTTGTTAAAAGAAAAATAAATTAAGTGAATTCTTGTTCAAAATTTGTAGCAATTAGAGTTTTCGTTTGTCTTCCTCGTTGGTGAGAGGCCGGACTAAAGAAGGGATCTCTTTGTGTAATGATTTGCAACAAATTTGTTATGTACAAAAGTATTAAAACTACTCAATATCCCCCATCATCATTAGTCTTCAATTCTGGAACTAGTTAGACACGTACCTCCATTGTTTCCTATTAGAAGCTAACGTACACATTTTCTACAGCCTACACCTTTCACTATCTGCGTGCATTGGTCTGATGTAGGTCTACTTCTACCTCTCTTTTTTTCTCTCACTGCCTGTACTATTCTCCAAATGCCTTAGAACGTGTCCTGTCCTTCTATTTCCCAACTTCTTTGTTATTAACTTTGTCCATACTATCATCACCACACTACATTCCAAAGGCTTTACCCTTTTCCTGTCTGCTTCTCTTCCTATTTCATAATGGTAGAGTGCTGTGCTCCACACATATGCTTTCAACAATTTTTTTGTTTCTGTGTTTGTTGTCTTCGAACATAGCAACTGCTATTTCTTGTTTGATACAGTTCCGCTCCACCTCCATTGCTTCCTAAACATACAACATATTTCACCATAATTCAGTGTTATGTGAAGGAAGTTCTTGAACCCAAAACTTGAACCTTTGCCTAATTAATAGTTTTCCAATAAATCCTTTCGCACAATCAACATTAGTTGAAAACATTGCTGAACCACACCTGTAGTTGTTTATAATAATAATCAGGTTTAAGTGCCATAATCTTTCGTCTTAGGTTTTTAGTCTTGGAACTGGTTAGACGCGTACCTCCACTGATTTCTATTCTGAGTTAGCCTACACATTTCTCTAAAATTCCTACAGTCTGAATACATATCGGTCCCCTTTCTATTGTTTTCTAAATAAATGCCCTACTTCACGGATATTCAGTGATATGTGAAGGGGGTTAAGCAACCTGTGGCTACCGAGATCCCCAACGCTTAGACATTTGTCAAATTAATTATTTTTCCAGAAATTTTCTTCGCACAATTAACATTAGTTGAGAATATTGCAAAACCAACACCTGCAGATGCTCATAATAATCATCAGGTTCAAGTGCAATAATTTTTTTCGTTACTAGGTTTTCCGTATTGGAGCTGATTGGACGCGTACCTCCATTGATTTCTATTCTGAGCTACCCTACACATTTCCCTGAAATTCACACAGTCTACATCTTTGACTATCTTTGTGCAATAGTTTAACCTAGGTCTATCTCTACCTCTCTTGTTTCATACCACTGCTTCTAGTATATCCCACACTATTCCCTCATGCCTTAGTATATGACCTATCGTCCTACCACTCCTATTTTTACTGTTTTCCACATAATTCTTTCTTCCCCTACCATTTCTAGAACCCCTTTGTTCTTAACTTTGTCTGCCCATGATATCTTCGTATGCATCAAAAAATATAGTTATAATTTTTATTGAAGGAAATATGCAAGGTCACTACAAAGAGAAATAAAAACTGCTTCAAGTAATGAGAAAATAACCAAATAAGGCGCATTCACTAGAATTACCGAAATCTGCCAAGTTGTTACAAAAACATTGATTGAAGTTTGGCATGAGGAACGCATCAACTCCACTTCTCTTACAAACTAATCGGGATTGCACCTATTTATTTTCACCGCTATTATATAGTTTCGATTACCGAATTCTCAGAATAGGATTTTGTTTCTCGGTTTGCATTTGCTGTGACTCGAACAAACTGATCATATAACGCCGAAAAGCCTCTGGCATTCACCTTTTTGAATTTATAAATTATCAGTTCTTGCGTACTAATTATTTTCATACACTCTCGCACATTTAAAGCAACAAGCTCTCGACTTTTGAAATTTCTAGTTTGAACGCGTTTTCTTTCTGTGAACCATTTCCAATTAGCGCATTTTTTATTTCCGTCGTGCCCGACACTAGTTTTAAAATAAATTCTCGGCCGATTCTAAGTATTTGTTATTTATTTCGACACCTTGTGATTTAATTTAATTTCATTTTGGTGTTCGGCAAACTGCATTACTTTAAATTCCACTTGAAATCTACAAATGTTCAGCCACTCTTGATGATCCAGTTTTACACCTTAAGATAGACAAAGATTAGTGCAAGCACCATTGCTACACACAATCAGTTTATTTATGTCTCTTCTCGGAACTCTTACATCCGTAGTAATATCCTAATCACCACCTCTGATTATTTCCTTGTTTGATTGCAAACTTGACCGAACGACCCTGTAAGTAGCCGTAAACATGTTCAAACTTATGACAGCAGGGAGAGGTTTAGTAGAACTTTTTCACGAACAGGAATTGACGGGTTTTTAGCCCTCGATATTGTCCAGGTTATAATTAACCAGATTGGATTTTATGCGACGTGAATATATTGCTGTGATATTCCTTCTATTATTTTAAGTCCAATGCTATGAAATGTTAAACTAGGATTTTTACCCCGACTAGCTTACTGAATAAATCTTACTGAATCAAATAAAGCAATTCTAGAACACACAATATAATAATTGATGATATTTACAACACTCAAAATATCTACATATACCAGATTTATGCTTTTCTGGAAGTCAGCAAAAATATCTTTTTAATTATATGCATGACCTTCGAACGTTCCAGGATACCTATTCCATTTTATATTTTTTAAGTGACTTTTTTGATGACTTACAAATATACAATGTATAGCAAATATTAAATTGAAAACAGTCTTTCAAGAATACAGTGTATTAAAAATTGCTAACCTGGAATGGGTTCTGGAGTTCCATCCTAGTCTATGATCTGCATCCCCTTGCTGTGTCCGCTTCGCTTATTGATATGCCGGCCCCATATAAGAATCGCCTCCCATAAATCACTTCCAATTAAAATCGTACCAATTTACAGTACATCCAAAATTAAAACGACCCAAATTGGAATACGTTTAAATTAGAATATGTCCATTTTTAAAATATCTCCAAAATTAGAATATCTTCATTTTTAAACTTTCATCAAAATTAGAATATGTCCAAAGTTAGAAGTCCCAAATTAAAGGTCCCAAATTAAAGCCGTCTCATATTAAAGGTCCCAAATTAAAACCCTGTTTCGTCAATATTAGAAATGAATTTAATTAAGTTGTTTACCTAACTTCTATCTATAGATCGGCTTATATTTCGTTGCACAAATTTTCGCACTTTTAAATCTGATTTGTTTTAATTTTTACTTCACTAGTTACGTGAGTTTTTAACACTTTTGAACATAGTTGTTGCTCAGTAGAATATAGACTAAAATGTCGTTAAGTTCCTATCTTATATATAAGCCCTTCCTCCAATTGTTTTCATTGACGTGTTTACAATCTAGGCTGATACTTTTGCCTACCTAGCAGAACTCGGAATTTTTACAAATTACTTAGTTTAAATCTTTGATGAATGCTCTGTTCGTCACCTCCGCATTCAGCATATTGCAGTATTATTCGAGGATTTCCAACTTTTGGATTTTCATAAACTTGCGTATTTGATGTTTGTTAATTTATTATATAATTTAACCGCCTGGTGTTTATTTGTTTCCACAAAATATTGGTTTTCTGAACAAATGTGTTGTTTTCTAGTCACGTAACAATTTTCTAATAGTGAATTATTTAGGATGCGTTTACGTTGATATTTTCGACGCAATTGTTAAATATTTGCAATGCCAATTTATTTATGCTTTCCGGTGATTTAATTTTTAAGCAATTTATTGCGTTTTAAAATCTTATCTTTACTTGTAAACTACACTTAGACATATTTATGTTCTCATGCATTTAATTTCGTATATTTTATATACAGTGTCCTCTTAATTAACATTATGTAGAGTGGCCGATTTACTCTTATAATTTCTGGAATTATTTGCTTTTATTAAATTTGAAGTTGTTTATATTTATTCTACGACCCCTATGACTTAATCTACTTTTAAACTACCCTATTATCATAGCATTATTCCCCCAAATAAAAATAAAAATTTTTGATCAATGCCATTTTTGGCGTCCAACGTGAAATTAAATTGATGAAAATTCTTATATTTTTATTTTTATTCGCAAAATCTAATTAATCCTATCCCTAAATTGCTATCCTAAATTCTATCTACACCTATCTTAACTTATGATTATTATTTACACAAGTCACTATACTAAACATTTTATCTCCCTAACTCCTATCTATTTATACTTTTCCCGTTTCTCCTAAATTTACACTACCTATTGTAATCCACTAATGTTTCACCTTTTATTTGTCTATACTTTTCCTATTTCTCCACAATTTACAATACATTTGTAATCTACTAATGTTTCACTCTCTAGTTATCTATACTTTTTCCATTTGCATATACTTTTCCCATTTTTCATAAACATATCATCATTTCTTCATATTTCTCCTGTTTATCTATCCCTATTTATCTATACTTTTTCCATTTACATATACTTTTCCCATTTCATAAATGTATCATCATCTCCTCATATTTTTAATGAACCACTCCTATTTAATCTATACTTTTACTTATTTACCTATACTTTTTCTTATTTACATCAACCTATACTAAATATTGTTTTCTTCGAATATTTCTACTAAACTCGTTTTTATTTACATATTTCTTCCCATTTCCATTAACCTATACTACTACTACTTTCCCTAGACCTACCTAATTTCTTATTAACCTATCCTATTTTGTGATTATATCCCTATTTAATTCCTCTATTTGTCTATACCTCTCCTAATTTATAATTATATCCCTATTTACTTCCTTTATTTACACTAGTTTATATTACAGTATGTACACTTTTTCTCCATTATTAAAAGTTTTTCTCGGCAATTATTTTATCCTTCTTATTTCCACTACACACTCTCTTTTCAGAATTATTTTCTAAAGTTAAGTTATTGCTTGCATTATTTTCCCCTTTAATGTATCCTATTTCGTATCCCAAAAATTTTGTTTCCTTTTGAAAGAATTCACATTTCTTCTTGTTTACTTTTCTCCCTACGAAATTTAATTTCAACAAAATTCGTTCAGTCTTTTCCAAAATTTAACATGTCACTCCCAAATTCTTCATACGGTTCCTATATCACATCCTTATTTTCTAACAAACCAAAAGGAACCGCTTCACACATATAAATTTGCCCTTTTATATAAACCCCGGTATATTTTCTTGATTTGCGTTCTGGTGGAATTACGTTAAACGGCTCCGTGTCTATAACTTCTGATTTATTCACATACCCGTTGCTATTCTGGATTCTGATTCTGAATTCTTCATTACTAATGCCTTCACCCTATCTTTCATCTCTTCTGGACATCTTATTTCATCATCAATATCCCCCTTTACATCAACTTCACCCTCAAAATGATTAATATTTAAACAGTCTTCTTCGACTTCTACACTTTCCTCATTATCCCATTTTATACATTCCCCTTTTACATCTATTGTTTTTCCTTCGGCATTTATTTTTAATCCCAACTTATCAATTATGTCCATACCAAATATTACATCTAATTTTTTAAAAAATGGGGTGATAACTTCACACACATCACTCCAGTGGTTAAATGGAATTTGAAATTTTCAGGGAATACATCAGTAAATGCCTTCCTAGAACAAATAGAAGAACTTAAAGTTGCTAGAAATATTATTAGTTAATAGAAGTCGATCTAGAAATGGCCAATGATATATAAAATAAAAATTCTATAATAACTGTGTTATATTAATAAAGGTGTAAAATATATCGATTATGATTTTAATGGAGCTGCAATAAATTATTCGAAGGTTGCGCTTACGTCATAAAAATCCTTTCGAAAATGCAGCAAAATTCTGAATTTTACCTTTCTAAAGCAATTTCTCCAAAGAAGGCGGTTGTGAAAATACCAAGAGTCTAAGATAATTATTAATTCTAAGGACGTTTCAGAACATTCCGCCGTACTTGATAGCGTTGTATGTAGCATGAAATTAATTCCATTTTGTTTCGCTCTACCAAACTCAAGCTTAGTAAGAGGATACAATGTCAAAACTCCTTATGCTATACTTCAAGTACTGCAAGTATGATTACTCACGAGAACAAACATTATTCCACAACCAGCCATGCGATCAAGTTCCAAAATAAGCACTATTTACATAATTATAATTAGAATAGTTTCAAACTGTCTACAAACCTCTTACGTCTCTGAATATAAAGAAACCTAATGTAATAATAAATTTCCCGCTAATTTGCTTTTCATTACATAGCTTATGTTTTCAATCCATCAACTTTGTATAAAAATAAATAAACAACTTATACCGCGTAAACTTTGTCAGCCGTACTTGGGAACCTTATACAGGAAGTTGTTTTAAGTTGTGATTTTATCATTCGGAAAAGCAAAATTTTGTTTGTCATTGCACTATTGAGTTCGTCCACTCAGCAATGCAAGTTGGGAGGATATTATCTTTGCCCGAAATTATGTCTAGATGAAGTAATCTTTCCTCGCACAGGCAAAATATAATACTACCGACAGCTAAACAAAGATAAAAGTACAAAACAATTTTCAAAAGCCTGGATTTTTTGTAAATTATGTATCATTTGTTAAATTAGTGGTCGATTAAACTTCGGAGGACAAACGAGGATGGTATAGTAGCAATCAGTAGATAAGCTATATAGCTGTATGAGAATAAAATCGTTCATTTTACATATACTATCCCATAAGAAAATCTAAAGTCCAAAAGTCCATTTTGACTAGCTCCAAAGATCGCTGACATCCTGGACGAGCGATACGTCGGCTGACAACTAGCGATCAAGTGGTATTTCTGGACCTTAGATTTTCTAATGGGGAATTACATGTAAAATGAACGATTTTGTCATACGCCTGTAGCTTATCTACCGTAAGCTTTTTGAGTGCTAGGTGCACTCATTTCTAAATTTTTTTGAAGATATTAATGCATACATGTGTGACAAAAACGAAACGTAAATGAGAAGTTGGTTATATGGATATGAAGAAAGAAGTTCAAAGATGAACTCTTAGCTGAGCGCCCCAAAAATAGAAGTTACTTTACCTTCCTATGAAGAAACAGTTAACAAGCCGTCTAAAATTGTTAATATTGAAGAATTAACTCCACTTAATCGAGGCTTAGAACTCGGTTAAGATCAGGGGCGGACTAAGGACTAGGCGACCTAGGCACGTGCCTAGGGCTCGTAACTTTTGGAGCCCGAAAATTAGATTTTTAATTTTTATAATTTTTTTTTTATTTTTATTTAACAGACAAACGTTATATTCATAATTATTACTGAAATGTATCAAAATTATGCCAAATCGTTGATTGATAAAGTCGACAAGTGTGGGGGAGCGTTCCCGTGCTTATGCATCTACGCCCACGAGTGTCAATGTGTGTAAATACGATGGAGCCTCGCGCCTATCGAGCCTTTACTATGTGCGTGTTTAAAAAGTCAAACGTAGCTATTTAAAATCAGTTAATCAGTGTATCCTGAACGTATTGCATCTTATGTGAGTTGTGATTGAAAAATGTGCAATTAAGATTTAAGTACCTAGACTTGATTGCAAATAGATTGTTTTGGATTCATAGTTAATACTTTTTGGAATTCCTAAAATAAAAATGTAAGTTTGTATAAAAGTATTACATTATTTAATTAATATAATATATAATATAAAATACCACAAATTGTGATTTTGTTTGTGATTGTGATATTGAGTAAAAATAAATTTAATTGAAGATCATTTTCTTCTTTCTTTTTAGTACGTGGTCTTTAAAATGAGTACCTATAAACATTTAAGTGGAAGTTAAAAAAGAAAACGAAAAACAGATCAAGATAAAGTGGCAAAACAAATGAAAAGATCGCTGGGCAAATTTTTAATTGTAGATGGAGAACAATTACAACGCTCGTCATCATTTTCACAAATTTCACCTCCAAAAACATCATTTGTGTCTGAAACTAGTCTGCAAAAAGACCAGCAGAAAAACCAAGCAATTCCGTTTGTGAAGATGAAACAGAAGGAGAGAATATAAATTTAAAATTATCTCAAAGTAATGATGAAACTAAGAGTTCTGTAAATGATATTGCATTATGGCCAGAATACTTAACAGACGTCATGCGAGAGTATGTTACGTGCAATTTGCACTTAAACATGTTTTTAGGTTAGTTTTTTAATACACGGGAGTTCGCGCCATATTTTCAAATACGCGGGACGCGGGAACTTTTAAATAGACTAGGCGTGTGCGTCCGATACGTCAGAGTAGTGAGCTTGCGCAATGTGCTTATCCCTAGAGGGATAGAGCAATACTAGACAAAGGGAGGGAGTTCTCCGCTTCTCTCGCGAGAACGTGGCGGTTTGCCGGGAATTTTGAAGGAGTGAAGTGGTCACCTCGGAGGTATCGTATCGTAGCTTTTACCTATGTAGATTTCCCTTGTTAATTATCTTTTGTTGTCGTACCTTCTACCTTTTTTTCCGTCATTCCCTGCGTAGGTAAATTTATAGCAACCTTCGGCAATGGACCCTAGACGACCCTGATGTCCATGCTCAGCCAACAGCACCGGAGCAGAGGCCTATCGTAGCGCGATTTCCTGCCGGATGCCTGATTTTTGATGTAAGTAGATTTTTAGCTAAATTGTTTGCCTTTATCGTGTTTAATTTTTATATTGCTAATTATGGCGCAATATAAATTATCGGTGACGTCATAGTGGATGTGCGCGCCAAAATCTGTAAAAGGTTTGCGCTTTCCTCCGCTAGAGGCGTCACTCGCTTTATTCATTGCGTTGCGCGATGTATTTTGTGAACTTTGGTAACTGTATTACCGACTTTTAGAAACTTTCACCAGGAATAGTGTAATAACAATGGCGCCTTTTAAATGTGGAGGTTAGGAACCGGGGAATTTTCCTTTGTTTTTATATAAACATTCGATGTATTAACAGGTGTTATTTAAACAGCTTACTCACTTAAGGAACCGTACTTTTATTCATGTAAGTATTACAAATAAGCATTTACCTTGAGTAGATACCTTTAAATATAGTTATTACAAAATTATCTATTAAAATATAACTTTTGTTGTTTTCTTAACCTTAAAAGCCCGTTTTTTGAAACTTAAATGCACTGTCTTGTATGTTACATTTTAAAAACTGTATTAGTCTTTCATCTATTCAATTAACAATATCTCAAATACCTTTACAAGAAACTCTTGTGTTTAAAAACACTGAGTGAAATAAATTGGTTTCTATATCTTTTTAAGAAGTGTTTGACTATGGGTTGTTGCTTTTATAGGTTAAATAACATATCACCTGCGTGCATTTTCTATTTAGGAGGGTTTTTTTGTAATTATCAACAAAATATTTATTTAATTGAACATTGATTTTGCTTTCATACACCCTAAATGTGTTTCTTTAGTGTTTTGATTAATCAACTTGTTAACATTTGCATATTATTCTTTATCGGTGACGTTCCTAAGAAGTTTTCACAGTTAAAAACCGTATCGTACTAACTTAAAGTAGCTGTAACGTTTCTTTACTTTCTGATCTGCGACAGTACTATATATTTTATATATAGCGTGTCTCGAATATTCTATTCACGATGAATGTTTCTCATTTAAAATCCCTCGAACTAATTTACGAGCTTGAGTGTAGGAATATTATTGCAGCTAGTAACCAAAACAATAGAAGATCTCAGCTCAGGGCCATTTTAGCTCAGGAAACGAAAGGCGTTGCTATCTTAAAGAAACCCGTTGGCGACTGGCCTCTTAACGTATCGGAAATTAAATTGTCCTTAGATGACATATCGGGTATAATAAATAGAACAGATCCTGGTGCTAGTGATATCGAGCTAGGGAGATTGGCTTCAAGAATAACGCACGTCAAACAACGTGTCGAATTATTATCTTTATATGACGATGCCCAAGCGACTCAAGCTATACAAAGTTTGTTGTCCGAGGTGTTATTGCTTGAAGGGATTGTTCTTGAAAGACTTAATCCTAATGCAGACGTAGATATATCGTTACCCTTTTCAAATCTCGTTCTCGCTTCACCCAATCCTGTAGGAAAATCCATACCTGTATACAAATGGGGTCTCACCTTCGAAGGGTTCGATTCGCAGGTCTCTTTATCGTCTTTTCTTGATCGGATTAATGATTTCAAAATTTCTCGACAGTGTACAGACCAGGACCTATTTGTCTCAGCTGGTGACTTGTTCGCAGACTCAGCGTTAATATGGTACAGAAACATACGAGACCAAATTTCTACCTGGGAGGAGTTAGTTGCATGTTTGAAACGAAACTTCCTACCTTATGGCTATATTAACGACCTTTGGAACGAAATACGTAACCGAACCCAAGATCCTGACGAAAATGTTGTTTCTTTTATTACCTCACTAGAAGCTTTATATATCAGACTCGACAAAAACCTTCAGAACCCGAAATTATCGATCAGTTACTTAGAAATTTAAACCCCTATTTCTCAGAACGTTTGGCATTACAGCAAATCTCTTCGTTAGCCCACTTTAAAGACCTATGTCGTTCTCTACAGGACGTGAAGTTAAGGATTGACAAATATCGGCCACCCCTCGAGAAACTATCTGGTCTTTTAGAACCCGATTTAGCTTGCCAAGCTCGAGCTTCTCGTAAAGTATCTACCCTTAACGTTCCTTCTACCGTTACTAATAACGCACTTACCTGTTGTAACTGTAAGCGAAGTGGACATAACTATAATGCCTGCACATACCCTAGAAATATTTTTTGTTATGGTTGTGGTCGCTCAAATATCTACAAATCTAACTGCACCAACTGTAATCCTAATGTATCGGGAAACTCCCGTCGAGATATTTCAAGTCAGGGTGTGAATATCTCAAGGACCCAAAATCGCCCTCATCACCAATCATTCAACGGACCCAGACGTTAATGAATTCAAATCATAAAACCACTTCTAACGTTGTACCGTCATTAAATTTATCTAACAATAATACCGCTACTATTAATGTACAAAATGCCTTACCTTCATTAGAGGAATTATGCTATACTACTCCATCCGAGTGGTCTAAGTGGTTACAAACCGTCAATTCCTTTTACCATAAAAAGAATGCTGCCGTTTCACAACTTGTTAAAAAACCTTTCGATAATCGTCCACACTTATCTATCTCAATAGGTTCCTTAAATGTAATTGCTTTATTGGATACAGGTTCTTCATGTTCCCTTATAAATAACGAAGGTTTACACCAATTATCTCAACAAAATATCAAAATTCAAATTATTCCCAAGAAAACTTCCATAAATTTAGCTGACGATAATCAAATACATGTAACCGGTTCCCTTAAGTTAAAAATTCGAGTAGAATCTCTTGAACGTGAGGTTTTATTTTTGATTGTGCCTGCATTAGCTTATCCCTTTCTACTAGGCGTTGATTTCTGTAAACTTTTTAATCTGTCACTTTATTTCCAGGATTTTTCATGGCAAACCTCTAGTAAAACGAATTCCTGTGCATCTACAGGAATATCTAACAAAATCTCTCTTACTGATTCCCAAAATGTAACTCTTAACGCTACAATTGACAAATTTCGCAAACTTAATACCTCTGAACTTGGTTGTGTTACAACGGCAACACACGTTATCTCTACAGGTGATGCCCTTCCCTTTAAGCAACGTCAATATCCCTTATCGCCGGCATTACAAAAGCATGTACATGCTGAAATAGACAAAATGTTAGAATCTGGTGTTATCTCTCCTTCAAATTCACCGTGGACGTCTCCCGTATTATTAGTTCGGAAAAAGAATGACGAATGGCGTGTCTGTTTCGATGGCAGAAAGTTGAATTCTGTGACTGTTTCTGATGCTTACCCTCTACCTAGAACTGACTCGATTTTAAGCCGGCTTCGAAACGCAAAATTTATCTCATCTATCCACCTTAGACAAGCTTTTTATCAGATACCTCTCGACCTATCTTCTCGTCAAAAAACTGCTTTTTGTGTCCCAGGCCGAGGTCTTTTCGAATATAATTTTTTGCCATTTGGTCTTTGTAACGCTCCACAAACTTTACAACGTACTATGGATCAAACGTTAGGTCCTATCTTACATCAAGAACGTGCCTTTGTGTTTTTGGATGATATCTTAGTTATCTCAAGTTCTTTCGATGAACATATCGCCACATTAAACGAGGTTGCAGAACGTTTAAATGCAGCAGGTTTTAAGATAAACTGGGAAAAGTCTCAATTTTGTCGTTCATCCCTCACATTTCTTGGTTTTATTATCGATGGGACTGGCCTACGAGCAGATCCTGCTAAAGTCGATGCTATTACTAAATTTAAAACACCTAAAACTGTTACCGAAATCAAACGTTTAATTGGAATGATTAGCTATTATCGCATCTTTCTACCCAATCTTTCAACTATATCTGCACCCATTACCGCTTTAATTAAAAATAAAAAGAAATCCCAAACTATCGAGTGGATTTTAGAATCTCAACAGGCTTTCGAACAAATTAAAACATTAATCATTTCAGCACTTATCTTAATTTCACCTAATTTCGATGATAAGTTTTATATACAAACCGATGCCTCACTTACTGGGTTAGGTGCAATGTTATTCCAGGTAAACAATGGTTTAGAACATCCAATCGCATATGTGAGTCGTGCCTTAACTTCTGCCGAACAAAAATACTCTGCTACCGAACGAGAATTATTGGGCGTTATCTTTGGCATCGAGAAATTTAGAGGATATGTCGAAGGTACACACTTTACCGTAATCACTGATTGTGCAGCCCTCACTTGGCTTAATAACTTGAAACAACCCGCAGGTCGTTTGGCAAGATGGAACTTGCGTATATCTCAATTTACTTTCGATGTTAGGCATAGGCCTGGCAAATTAAATATCGTACCTGATGCCTTATCTCGTGACGTCATCTCTCTTAACCTTCTAAATTTAATTCTGGATACCTGGTACCTCAATATGATTAAAAAAGTTTCCGATAATCCCGACAAATTCCCTACCTTTCGTGTAACTAATAATAGACTATATAAATTTGTATCTTCGTCCCCACATAAAATATCGAATATACCTGAATGGAAACTGGTCGTGCCCACTGCAAACCGCAGTGAGGTGCTCAAATTATGTCACGATGATCCCATAGCTGCACACCTTGGTGTTACAAAAACTCTCGCTAAAATATCTGAATTATATTACTGGCCCACACTTAAGCAATCTGTTTGTCGTTATATCAAGAGCTGCAAAATTTGTGGTTCTCATAAGAGTTCACAAGATGCTCGCCCTGGTTTAATGGGTAACTTTAAGCGTGTATCTTATCCTTTTCAATTAATTTCGCTTGACTTATTAGGACCTCTCCCTCGATCGAAAAGAGGTAATCAATATCTTTTAGTTGTTACCGATTGGTTTTCTAAATTTGTTATGGTGCAACCCTTACGTAAAGCTACTTCCGCAGCTATAATTAAATTCCTAGAACAAAATGTCTTTCTTATCTTTGGTGTCCCACAGATTATCCTTTGTGACAATGGTGCACAATTTATCTCTAAAGATTTTCAGAATTTCGTTAAAAGTTATAAAGTACAAAAAATTTGGTTTAACGCAAAATATCACCCCCAAGTAAACCCTACCGAAAGAGTAAATCGAGTTTTAATTACCGCTATTTCGTCCTATATTAATTCAGACCATACTACATGGGATGAACATATTTTTGAAATTGCTCAAGCTTTGCGTACATCTAAACACGAAGCAACCCAATTCACTCCGTCTTTTCTTGTTTTTGGAAGATATACCCCAATCGATGGGAGTTACTATGGTTTAGTGCCTGACGATACTAACATTAATTGAATTTGACGATAAAGTACGTTGGGACAAGGACCAACAGTCATTACCTTCTATCTTTAACGACGTTAGAAAAAATTTGTTAAAAGCTTACGAAAAGAGTAAGGACCACTATAACTTATGTAAACGAAATATTTCCTTCGCCTTGGGCGAACAAGTTTGGAAAAAGAACTATGTCTTATCGGATGCATCTAAGAAATTCTCTTCAAAATTAGCCCCTAAATTCATTCTTTGTAAGGTCACTCGTGTTATTAGTCCCCTTATCTACGAACTTCAGGATGCTGAAGGAAAACGCCAAGGCAGGTGGCATATCAAAGACCTTAAGCCATTCTCTGCTGACCCAAATGCTACTTAAGTCTTTCATGTTCCATGCTCCTCACTATTTACCGAATATTTTTCTGATCTCACCATCAATTAGTTAATTTTAATTACTTATCCCTTCTCTCATACAGTATATAATTTCTTACACGTTTAACTTTACTTCCCTTAAATCACCTATCTTTTTCTTTTGGTTGACTTTTTCTTGATCATACCGTTAGTTATATATCACTTCATTCTCTACACCCCCCAATATAACTCTGTCGTTTCATTTAATTAACCCTAGAACTTTTCCTACTACATATTATTTGGTTTTTAGTATTTTCTTACATGGTTTAATTGTGTGGTAATTGTCGTAACTTTGGTTGCAATAACTCATTGAATTTTTATGATTGGTTTTAGCTGATGTTGAGTGAATGCTTTCTTCTTTGGGCTCACATAGTGTTCGCG
Organism: Platerodrilus igneus; assembly: GCA_036346225.1. Lineage (NCBI taxonomy): Eukaryota > Metazoa > Arthropoda > Insecta > Coleoptera > Lycidae > Platerodrilus > Platerodrilus igneus. The sequence goes on from JARFIW010001146.1 coordinate 958,885, forward strand.
ACCTATGCCATTGAAAGGAATAGTTCATATTCGCAGTTGCAAAAATTAGGATTATCTATTCCATGTGTTTTCCTCTGAATTATTGCAGTCGCCCACATTATACTACATCATTATTTCTTTCTTTTTCTACTAAATCTACATAACTTATAAACATTTTTTTTCATTGTTTTTTATTGAACTTTGTGGTGAGACGCTATCGCTTCTTATTGATATCTCATTAAATTCCCGGTTGTTTTAGCATATTGGAACAGTGTACCTGTATTTAACTGCTTATAATTGGGCATTTTGTGTGTTTAGGTGCTACCGTTTTGAAAAATTACCTCAAAACAGTTTGTTTTTGTGTGTTTGTATCTGTAATGATACTTTTAAGTTGTCGTGTCTACCTTTGTCTGATTTTCTTATCGTAGTCGAAGCACTCGTTAGGAAAATGATCGTACTAGTTCTCTTAGGAGTCTAGTGAATTTTAAAAATGTGTATACCTTATCTTGTCGGATTAATATCGCAGGTGGTCCTTCAGACTGCGCTGTGTTTAATAGGGACAACTCTCTACCTTCTCTCGGACGCTTGTCCAAAATCTATACTTTTTTCTTAACCCGCTATCTCCGCTATGCCATATTCTTCTTTCGGTGGACCTGTGCTTGTCCCGGAACACCCGTCTGCCACATAAGAATGATGTTCCCTCATTCCGAGCTACTGACCACACTGGTTGGTTGAGTAGCGCTTTGCTATCCACCTTTCCCTCTGTCGCTTTTGCTCAATGCGAGCCCTTCCTCTACTTTCTTCTACCTGGAAGTGCCTCTAATGCACTCCAAAAAACCAACCTCCTTCTTTTTTACCGTTCCTGTTTCTCTACTGCCTTTTCATTTCTGTTAGTCACCGTGTGGTTGCGCGGGAGGTTTTCACAGACACCTGGACCATGTCTCTGCGAATCTTTCGTGGGGTCATGCGGTGCCGCTGTCAGTGCATGGGCTCTGGCAGTGAAGGTATGTATGAGTGAGTGAATGAGTATATATCTGTATATCGTATATACCGTATGGGTATCGGGTGTTTGTTTCACCGATATCAATTATCGCCGGGTGCAGGAATGCACCCCAAATGTCTTTGCCGGTCTCTCGTGCTGTTTCGTGTGAACGGACCTGCTTCACGGGTTTCTCTTTTTAGAGGGCACGGGTCAATCCCATTTAAACGGCTCTACTGGAGCCACTCTTTTGTTGTTATTCATTGTCTTGGGTAATAACCAGGCCAATATCTTTGTCTTCTTTATTATCTTTGACAATACCCTTAGTTTTAATATCGTTATCTTACTGATTACCTTTAGTAATAACCTTAGGTTAGTATCGTTATCTTACCGATTACCGTTAGTAATAATTTTGGTTTAATTTCTTGTTATCTTACCGACTACCGTTAGGAATAACTTCGAGTTATTTCGCGTTATCTTACCGGTTATCTTTAGTAATAACTTTTTTAAATTCGTGTTACTTTACCTACTATCTCTTATAATCACTTTAACTTAATATCGTGTTATCTTATCGAGTATCTCAAATAATAACTAAAGCTTAATACCGTTATCTTATTCATTACCTTTGAGGATAACAACTTAAGCTTAATAACATTATCTTATCTACTATCTTTAACAACAATTTGAGATCTTGCCTTATCTTTTTATCGTCCTAACGTGTGGTATATATGACCAGACGTGGGAATTATTTTTTTTCCTGAAATTTAAGTGAAAAAGCTAACCCGATTTAGAAATGTAATTTGTCAGGTTAGCATATAAGGATTTAGTAGGTGGTACTTTGGGTAAATTTGTTGATTCACAACTATGTCATGGACAAGTTTTAAATGTGCATCATTAGAAAACCAAAGTACCAGTAACAAAATTTGCTAGAGTGCACAGTGACGCACTGCATGAACATTTTAAATTTGGGCACTTCTTGCCAAAAGAAGAATAGTTTTGATGCAACACTCATGTGTGTCTGCACATAACAACTTTTATGTTAGCTTTAGTTAGATAGGTTTAGATAGTTTAGGCGACTTGTCGCACCCGTGTTAGTTTAAGTAGTGTTTCATGCTCCCCGACAAATTTGTGCTGTCGATGATTAGTGTAGTCAAAGACTATGGGGCTACCTATTCCGTTTCCTGGTACTTCGGTAGACGTGTTATCGGTCGAAAAAACCAGGTGGCGCCTTATATAAACATTTTGTAGGTTTTAAGTTAGGGTTTATGTAGGGTAGTTAGGACTTAGATTTTAAGCTGTTACTGTGCTAACAGACTTTTCTTTTTAAGTTTTTCTTTTGTGGCTTTGTCGCGATTGTTACGTGCAATTTGCACTTAAACATGTTTTTAGGTTAGTTTTTTAATACACGGGAGTTCGCGCCATATTTTCAAATACGCGGGACGCGGGAACTTTTAAATAGACTAGGCGTGTGCGTCCGATACGTCAGAGTAGTGAGCTTGCGCAATGTGCTTATCCCTAGAGGGATAGAGCAATTCTAGACAAAGGGAGGGAGTTCTCCGCTTCTCTCGCGAGAACGTGGCGGTTTGCCGGGAATTTTGAAGAAGTGAAGTGGTCACCTCGGAGGTATCGTATCGTAGCTTTTACCTATGTAGATTTCCCTTGTTAATTATCTTTTGTTGTCGTACCTTCTACCTTTTTTTCCGTCATTCCCTGCGTAGGTAAATTTATAGCAACCTTCGGCAATGGACCCTAGACGACCCTGATGTCCATGCTCAGCCAACAGCACCGGAGCAGAGGCCTACCGTAGCGCGATTTCCTGCCGGATGCCTAATTTTTGATGTAAGTAGATTTTTAGCTAAATTGTTTGCCTTTATCGTGTTTAATTTTTATATTGCTAATTATGGCGCAATATAAATTATCGGTGACGTCATAGTGGATGTGCGCGCCAAAATCTGTAAAAGGTTTGCGCTTTCCTCCGCTAGAGGCGTCACTCGCTTTATTCATTGCGTTGCGCGATGTATTTTGTGAACTTTGGTAACTGTATTACCGACTTTTAGAAACTTTCACCAGGAATAGTGTAATAACAAGTATTATATAAAAAATCCACCAAAATCAATAAATGGATTTTTGGAATCATCTTCTATTCGATGCAACGAAGGGTCAAAACAAATCACAAGAAAATTAACTATTGCCTCCTTCTTCAGAATAACTAATGGCGAAAAAAAAGTTAAAAGAGATTGGTCGGCTTATGCTGAAACCAACAACTTATTGTACTGTTACGTCTGTAAATTATTTTCCAAGGAAACAACGCTAATGACAAAATGGGGACGAATGAATAGAAAAATGTACATAAAAAATTGTCAGAGCATGACAACTCCAGTGACCACATTAACTACATTTTAATTTTTATAACAAGATCTAAAATTACCGGAGGCATTGACACTGAACGCGAAAAACAAATTATAAATAAAAAAAATATTGGAGGGAAATACTTAAACGTGTGGTAGCGACAATCAAATTTATTTCTTCATACTCGTTAGCGTTTCCTGGTAAAAATGAAGTGCTCTTTAGTGAAAATAATGGTAATTATGTAGGTGCTTTGGAATATTTATCCGAGATCTATCCATTTTGCGGAAACACATGAAAAAATATGCAAACCGCGGCACCGGTACTATAAACTATTTGTCGTTTACAATATGTGGTGAATTTATTTCTATTATATCGAAAGATTTACAACTCACAATAGTGAACGAAATAAAGGAAGCCAAATTTTACTCTGTAATTATTAATTCAACACTTGATATATCTCACGTAGATCAGCTGACCGTCATTATTCGCTATGTTCTTCCAAGTGGTATAAAAGAAAGATTTTTGGGATTTCTACCTATATTTTCTCATACTGGTAAAAACTTGGAGAAAGTTATTTTAGAATTTTTAAATAATATAGATTTAAACATCACTAACTATCGGGGACAGGGTTATGATAATGCTTTAATATGTCAGGAAAATATAAGGGACTCCAATCCAGAATAAAACAACATACTTTTTCTGCCCATTTTATACCATGCACAAATCATTCGTTAAATTTAATTGGAAACGCTGCTGCCGAAAGTTGCATGGAAATGACCACTTTCTTTAATATCGTTCAGGAATTGTACGTATTTTTTTCATGTTCTACACATAGATGGAATGCATTACAAAAATTTTGTAAGAGCAAACAGTTGAGTATTAAATCTATTTGTGATACCAGGTGGTATGTTCGTTCCAATGCTGTGAAATCCTTAAAAGAAAATTATAAAGAAATTAAATATTGTTTACGTCATTTTTCCTCAAACAAAGATGAAAAAGCGTTAACAAGGTCCGAAGCTGCCGATTTACAAAAAAACTTGATACATTTGAGTATGTACTGTTACTTACTACATGGGAAAAGATTTTAGAGAAAATAGATGCTTCAAACAAAACTCTTCAACAAAATGACGAATCCCTAAATACAACAGTTTTAATACATGATTCATTGATAGATTTCATACAAACTGTTAGAGATTATTTTGACAATTTAGAAAAAGAAGCAGAAAAAGTTAAAGATATTGCATATACTAATGATGAAAAACGACAGAAAATACGAAAACTATTTCATGATGAAATTCCAGAACATGAAATAAGATTCAGTGGCAAGGATCATTTTAAAGTTAACATTTCCTTTGTTGTATGCGATTATTTAATTAGCAACAATAAAAAAAGATCTGAGAGATATAAAGCTATTAACAATAAATTCAAAACAATTTTTCATAATAGTGATGTTAGTGACTCTTCAATAGAGGAATTAAAATGTTACGAACAAGATATAAACCTAGTAAAACTGAAAAATGAAGTATTACAATTTAAGACTTTTATAAGTAAAGAAAATATTATTTTGCCTGTATCCATGTGGTCATTTATTCAGGAAAATAATATTATTGCAACATTCTCTAATTTAAACATATTTTTGAGAATTTATTTAACCCTTCCAATAAGCAATGCAAGCGGTGAAAGATTATTCTCAGTAATGGCCAGAATAAAAAAATTTTTAAGATCCACATAGGCCAACAAAAATTAAATAGTGTATAATTTCTTTATATAGAAAAAGAGTTATTAAATAACTTTATTATTATGACAAACTATTTGACGAGTTTGCAGAATTAAAAATGAGAAGAAATGCAATGTAACTAACCAATCTGGGTATATTTGTTTAAGTATTATTGTTTGTTTTAATAAATTATGTTTATTTTTGTTTGTTTTAATAAATTATGTTTATTTAATTTTTGTACATGTATATTATTTTTTTCCTTTTTTTTGGAATCCGATAATTAAATAGAACTACATACTATATGCTTCAAAACCAAACTACCAAACGCAAAGTATGTGTCATGACTGAAAAATAGGCCCGGAATTACAATGTTGCCTAAGGCCCGCTTTAGCCTTAGTCCGCCACTGGGTAAGATCATTTTAAAGTACTTGCGACAGACTTACTACAAACATTGCAAGTTTTATTCAAAAATTAGGTGATGAATCGGAAAGGTTCATCAACGTTTGGACAACCAGTGCACTTGCGAGAAAGAAATCATTAAGATTAAGTACAACAATGTTGCTATTACTTGAAAGTAAATAAGGAGGATAGGTTGGTCGTTCTAGATAAACACGACTTTGTTTGACGACTAGCAACATTGTTGTTTTAAGTCTCTATATGCCAATATCTAAAGAAAGGGAAAATGAAATATTTATAAAGAAAATAGTAATAACATGTTACGTGCGGTCGTTATAATTAAATAATTTTGCGCATAGATAATTTAAAATTTTAAATCTCTTATTGTTGCCACGATTATTTTGCATGCTAGTAGGGGATTTGTATGCCTTCATTTTTAAACAATTACATCCTGTAGGAAAATATTTTCGTTTGATGTAATTCAATTTCATATTCCCTACTGTACCCGCGGTCATGTTCAAAGTTGTTAAGCGTTTCCGACTTCACTCTAAATTGAAATAATTGCTGATTCAACACCATGTAGGTTTTATTAGTACATGGAATTAAAATTTAAATATCGCAAGTTTACTCTGCTACGATAACTTTTTGAAATAGAGCGATTCTGCGTTAAATTACAACTACCTTAATCAAAAACGCTATTCCAAACCTTTTATAATTAATTTATAATTAATAAGTTCAATAAAAACGTATTGAAACCGTACTGTATAAATTTCCATCAGTACGTGGAATATATCCTACAACCGTTTGGAAATTTGTTAAAACAAACAAGAATTTGCTTCTTCTAAACACTTTAATTCGTATTGCAAAATACGTGCTTGGTATTTGCAATAATTATTCGTCGAAAAATTAAATATTTTAAATGTGTTTTTATCAGCGCGTTTACCTTGAAACTTAATTTTGTTATAACTGCACGTGTTTGCCGCTCAAATTTTATGGGCAGTATAACCTCTTAATTGGGTTATTTCGTAGTGTATTTATAGCGTGGATCGATAATCATACAAATTCTCATTCTTTTTTATTGTCAGACAAATTATTTGCTTGACTGTGTTTCTAGTTGCCTAAACTTCGTTCTCCTACTGTTGTACAACGTCCTTTGAACGTTGTAAAATCGCGTTTTTAAAATGCGTTTGTGCTAGTCAGTTAAATTAAGCTATTCCAGCGCCCAGCCGTAGACGAATACAGCCGCATTCCCTCATTTTAAGATGGTACCAGAAAGAAGATAGTTCGAGGTACAATGTTTTTTTCTGTTTGCTTTATTTTGTGTTGCTGTTTTGGAAGATAGACACCTCTTTTTGATTGTTTCGGCAATAAACTGCAGACTGTACATAATTCACAACACTTATTTTTAGAACTTGCTATTTAAACTTTTAATGCGTTTAATGCATTTTTCTAGTGTTTACTTTTCTATATAAATTAAGGTTAACGTCAACAACTGGCTGTTTAACTTTTTAATGTTACAAGATAAGCTTCCTACAGCAAATGTTACTTACTGTATTATTATTTCTTTATTTTTTGTACATATTTTAAGTATGTTTATATTTAGATAATAAGATTTTATTCTGGATATTTTTGAGGTTTAGGTTATACTGTATTGTATGTAAATTGACGCTTTGTGTACATCACGTTGTGACGAACGATTGCGTAAATGTGTTTTCGATGTTTGTAAATATTCTTTTGGGACTGTATGGTTTCCTACATGTTCGTAATATAGTTTGTTGTTACTGAGGTTTCCAATTCTTTTCTTTCTAGGTCACCCATCCCATTCTACGACATTTTTAAGCTAGCCCAAACTCTAATCTTTTTTTTGATTTTGATTCTACCATTCAGTACCTGTGTTTTGTTGCGGTATTCCGTGTAGGCAATTTTCTACTACTTACGTTGCTACTTTCTTTTTTGTCTGCACGGAATACCGTAACAACTATTTCAATTTAATATTAATATCTGGTATTTTCCTTAAAATCTATATTACATTTACAAACGTGGTTGTCGGTTGTTAAAGCATTTGTTTCGGAAATATTTCATTCATTTAGCAACATATTTTATCAAATGGGTTTTCTATGAAACGGTCAAAAAAGCAAGGTCGTTGCTATCTAACGTGGTCTTATTACTACATACCTGAACGCCCTGAGGTACATTTAGTTGTTTTTGTGCGCTTTTGGTGTTGTTGACACATACAGTTCTCTACTAGCTTCGCGATGAAGCAAACAAATAAAATTATTAGTCGAATTGAGATAGTTTCTCGGTTGGAAATTAATTTTTACAACACAGGACAATGTGAAAATGTTTTTTATTTGTTTGTTGCTTGAGTTACAAGCAGGATCGCTCTCCGCTTTAACGTACGAAGAATGTAATTCCTTTAGTCGCGGATAAATCTTTTTTTGTGTACTATGTCAGCGATTTGTTCTTATTGTAGGTGTCGTGATGGTTAAATTTTATTAGATTGGGATGTGGTTAGCGATTCGAAGAAAGCTTGGAACATTACTGTTGTTCCATATTTTTAAAACGTGGAATGATTGTTTACGTACTAGACGAACCCGTGCAAAAGATTTTCCCTACCCCAGACTTGATGCTAGGAGTTTACTACGAATAATTTTCCTTCAAACCTGTTCTCGGACGTGTCGGCGATCATATGGAAGCAGCCAGCGAGGTTTGTTGCTGATTTTTTTTCTTTCTTCGATGGTAAGTCGGCGATGAAGCAGATGATCCCAAAATTCCTACTTATCGCAGAACGATGCTTTCGCAGGGTGCATCGTCCCAATCCTTCTACAAACTGTACGTATTTGAAGTTGTTTTATCACATTCTATACTTTGCTTCCTCTTTTTAAATCCGTTGATGTAGTTGACTGTATCGTGTCATAGTTATAAGCCTTTGGACAACAATATTTTGTTTATCTTTATTTTATTATATATAAGACAATGATACTTCTTGGTATAAAAATTTAATTTAGAAACGATCTTAAATACCATCCATCTATCCTAAGATTTTTTTGTTAAATAAATCAATTAGCAATATGATGTTTGCATTTTGGCTAACGTTTGTATATAATTGTTTACCACTACCTCGAAGTTTACTGCGTCGAGCAAGAGTTTCTTTTCTTAATTAGTTATTGACTACTCTTAAATCTTCTTTTTTGGTTTACTTATCAGAGATTAAATCTTGAGAAGTGCGAATAGGCATTATGCAGAACATTTATACTTCATTTAGGAAATATTTTGCAGATGATTTTCAGAAACTCCGTAAGATAAGATTTTTTTTTAATTTTTTCAAGGAATGCTAGAATGGTATGTAGAAAATTATTTTGAGGTGTTAAAATTAGGTGCTAATAGTTAAAAGCTTTTATACTTTTTGTATATAAAAATTTATATTTTTATATTACATAAAACCCGTCGCGACGAATACAAAGAATCTCTTTTGTTTTCTCTTTTTGTTGGATTTCCTTTTATCTGTTGTAAATTTTATTTTAATGATTTACTAATAAAAATTGTATCGAGGTTTCTTTCTCCTTTTTCTGCTAGCACGGTAAGTTCATACAAGTTCTTCCTTTCCTTTTTTTTGTTAGGGTACTCGTTGGGGTCTGTTTTCTTTACTTTCTTTGCTTTGTTGCTTGTCCGCACGGATTACCGTAGCAAAGAACGCAATCTGGTTTGAATCGCTCGTCAAACCTGATTCCACTAACATTAAAATTAAAATTAACAGTTTCAAACACAGGAGTTCCAAAACTGTACTCCGCCTAAAATTTACTTAAAAGATAAATCAGTGAGCACGTGTGCCAGGCATTAAATGAACTTAAGAATTTAAATTTAATGGTTTGGCTCTATAACATTTTGCTTTATAAAATCAAACAGCTGCTTAGAAATTTCAAGTTACAAACTCACTACAAATAAATGCTACCATCTGCAGTGAATACTTTTACACTACAGCTGAACCTAAATGCACGGCTTTCTTTTAAAAAATAAGGCCGCCTAACCATCTGTTCAGTAAATGAATACTCGGAATGGGTTTGCTATCTATACCAACTTCATACTGTTATCCTGCAGCTGTGCAGATGTTCAAAGTAATAAGATTGTTCCCTTTTGTTAAAAATTTTTTGTTAACACGTTTTCTCCTTGTTGGAAAGCTGTTACAGCTAGTAGATTTTTGCAGCTGCTGTCTGAGAATTCCTCACACTTTAACTTTCGGCAATGTTTTTGAAAGTAAAACACCTTGCTATACGTGATTCTTTTCTTATAAATGCTGACCGTGCTTTGAAAACGATATACTCAATACAGCATCTTTGTAGCTAAACAGGGTGTTGTGAGTGGCGAGATGAAAATGCTTTTTGTGCTAGTATGAGTTAAGTTGGTGGTTTCAACATCCAGCCCATAGAAAAATGCAGCGGTATTTCCTCATCCTAGGGTGATATAGTCCATTCGGTTTAACTTTAGTATGACATCAAAACTGGGTAAAATACTACCAACCTACATTTGACGTCATTCTAAAGTTAAAACGAATAGACTATACCAGTAAGAAGCCGATATCTCAAGGTACAGTGAATTTTTCTGTTTGCTTTACTTGTGTTTCTGTTTTGGAAGATAGACATTTCCTTTTTTCTTGGTTGATTCCGCACTAAATTGCAGACCATACGCTACCAAATGTGCGCTCACAACATGAACGATTATGTTCGTTATCCTTAAAGCGCATTTTTTTTATTGCTTACTTTGCTGTGTAAAGTAATGTTCATGTCAACAACTGACTAGTTGATATTTGATTATACTATTTAAAAATTAAATATTACGTAATTTCTTAAATTTTACGAGGTGCACACGCCAAAACTGTAAATTTTATGTATGATTTCTTCTCGTTCACATTTAGGACTGGAAACATTATGCTGGTATGTAGATATGTAATTGCTATTTTGATAATGAGATTCTCGATATTTTAAAGGTTTAGGTTTATACTGTACTATATGTAACTTGACGCTTTGTGTACATCACGTTATACCAAATTATTACGTAAATGTGTTTTTGACTTTTGTAAATAGTCTTTTGGGGCTGTATGTGATAATATAGAGTTTACTGAGATTTCCAATTCTTTTCTTTCTGTATCACCCACCCCCATTCTACGACGTTTTTGAGCTAGCCCGAAATCTAGTTCGTTTGGATTTCGATTCTACCATTCTGTCCCTGTTTTTCTTACGGTATTCGGTGTAGGCAATTCTCTTTACTGACTTTAACTGTTTTCTTTCGTGTCTGCACGGAATACCATAACAGATCTTCTAATAGATAGTGACGTTGGTGGCCATAAAATTAATGAAATGTCAAGCCTGCTTTACATTCATATCTACGAACTATTTTCAATTTAATGACAAGTTTCACAACCTACATATCGGAAAGCTATCATCGTTGGTGACTAATTTGTTTACATCGTGGTTTGAAATTGAGCTAAAAAGAGCTCTAAATACTTTCAAACTGGATGGCATTTTTACCATTATTGACACTCCAAATCTTGATAATTTCCTTAAAGAACTAAATTCAAGCGTTATAGTTATAAATCTCATATAGAGCTAGAGAATTGTTTACAATTTCTATTTCTAAATACACTAGTAATCATAAATGGCAAAGAAACCAGCATTTGATATTTATAAAAAAACAAACAAATGTAAATTGCTTTATTTCTTCTCCCTGCAATCACAGTTTAAAACATAATTTGGACAGATTTAATAAAGAACTTACCCTTGATGACGAATTCGCTGTTTTTAAAAGTTGTTTTTAGTAATACAAATAATATTGGATTTCATGGATAACTCAAAAACCAAGGTACACGAGTTACAAAAGTTGACCATTTATGAGATTAATTGTTCGGGACTATGATGTTTTCAAAAATATAGCACTCAGAGTAAGAGGAATATTACAACCACATTTTAAGGACACATTGCTCAATTCAAATTTGGTAAATGTGAATGACCTTGTTTCTAACCATATTCTTGAAATAACCATTCTGTTAAATAAGAAATTGTCGAAGTGTTAAAAACGCGTTTGAATGAATTGAAATAGTTAATTTAAACGCGTTTAGTATATCTCGATTACTTGAGTTTTTTGCAAAAGATCTAACATTTACAGAGAATGATAAAGAAATTTCATTTTTATAGAAAATTTGGAAAACGTATTCTTGAAAAATTATTCTCTTCCGGTTATTTTGTGAGAGCTTTTTGGATCTAAGAGACTCTAGAGATTTGTCGTTTAAAACATAGATTCAAATCTCTTGTTTAGTGGCCGATTGCAATATCTAGCGCTTTGTGGAAGATTTCGTTAAGTCTTATGTATCTATTAATGCCCCATAATTCGTGTATAATTTAAGAACTTTGTTGGTTGTTTCGCAAAGAGAAATGCGCCAATCTGACGAGCTGCTACTACATCAAAACCGGTCGTTGGATTTTCTTTTTGTAAAATAACCAACATTGTAATTCTCGTTCACTATGCTTTAAATTACTTTTCTAAATCAGACAAAATTAATTGTCGCTATTAAAGTAGAAACGCATTAGTTTCTGACGACCAACTTCCCAATTAACATTAGATGTAGTACTTTTTTAGAAAGTCCGCTGAACTTACAATGAATAATCAGTCAATCGTGTTATTTCCTCGTTAACCTTGTTTTGTGTTACCCATAAAATCTAAAATTATGTTAAAGACAACATTGAAATTAACTTTTTGAAGTCAACAAAATTGTCATCAAGACCGATTTCTTTTTTAAACCTATTTCCATTAATCTATTAACTAAAACATTAAATATACCCAGTTTGTTTTAAACTGTGAAAGCGGGAAGAAAAAACTAATCGATTTTCCTTTGTTTCTTTTTTATAAATATCAAATGGTGGTTTCTTCGCCATTTACAATTACTAGTGTATATAAAAATAACAGTTGTCAATAATTCTCTTGCTGTATGTGAATTTTATATATTTTAACTTTGAATTTAGTTCTTTAAGGAAATCAAATAGGCTTTGACGTATCAATAATGGCAAAAATGTCATCCAGCCTAAGAGTGTTTAGAGTTCTCTTTTAGTTCTGTTTCAACCAATGACGTTAACAAATTAACCAAGTAAAGTGATCGCTTTCCCATTGCAGTTCATATGTTGTTTGTACAACTTGTCAAATTGAAGATAGTTCTGAAGTATGCAGTGTGAAATAACCTTAATGTTTCACTGATATTATGGCCATTAACGCCATTATCTATTAGAAGTTTCTTTTAAATATGTTGATCGATGAGGTATTAGAACTGTAAATGATAACGAACTTATGCCAAAAGTTTCGTTCGTGTCTAATGTGATACCATTTCTTTCATTGAAAAACTGTAAAAGGTTTTATACAGATAAGTCAATAAATTATAATTCTTAACTTCATTTGATAACCATTGTGATAAGTAGTAATCGCTAGGTTGATGACTGACACATGTATCTCACCGATTTATCTTTTATGCGAATTTTAAGTAGAGCACAGTTTTGGAACATCAGTGTTCGAAACCATTAATTTTAATTTAAATGTGAGTGGAATCAAATTTGACGAGTGACTCAAACCAGATTCTGTTGTTTTTACTATTTTCTTTCAAAGAATTTTAATTTTTCCTTTTTTTATCTATGAGTCTATAAAGAACTTCACAGCGCAATGTTTCTACTCGTCCAACAAGCTTGGGTTTGCCTAGAACGATTAACCTACCCCCATATCCTCTTTCAAGTAATAGCAATATTTTTGTCGCAAATCTTAAACGATCAGATAGGCTTTCCTTGTTTGCATTCCTACTTTCTTGCAGAGATGCATTGGTTGTCCAAAAGTTGATAAAGTTTTCCAATTCATCACTTAATTTTTTAATAGACCTCTCAATGCTCGCAATAACATCTTTAGCATGTATTTTAAAATCTTCAAACCTTAGTTTTGAGCCTCGATTAAGAGGACCTAATTCCTTACTATTAACGATTTATACCGGTTTGTTGCGAACTGTTGCTTCTAATGAAGGTGGGGCAAACGTCTGTACTTGTAGACCAACTTTTACATCGTCACTGGTGGCTCGCTAGGTAAATTTAGTATCATCGTATGTGCGTGTCACAGGGTTAAAGTAGTGCAGAAGGGGTTAATTGCAACAAATTACAAAGTGGTATATATGCGACTACTGGGGGCGTTTATTCATTAATTTATTTTTTAAGTTTTGCACACTCTTTTAAAGATTGCAAAAATACAATACATTTTCATGCTCTATTAATATTAACCGTTTTTAATTAAATTTCAAATTACTTATACAGGATTTTACATTTCTTTTAACGGTACTTTAAATTATTTAAATGCCGAAAATTTGAATCGAGAATGGCAAGTCCACTATGAACTCGACACCATCGAAAATCCAATAGTTGTGATTTCCATTGTGTTCTAAGAAACAAAGAAAATAAAACTAAAATCACCCGGTGAATGGGATTTGAAGGTTAACAATAACTACAAAATATGCTTTACAGGTAACAATGTTCAGATGGTAGCATTGTTTAGAGAAGGGTGGCCATAAGAACTAACAGATGACTACACCCAGTGTACTTGCATAGAGTTAAATTTTATTATTACGTATTTGCCCTGTCGTAATTATAAGTTGGTACTACAATTAGTGGTATATTGTTTGTTAATGCCCTGCAGAAATTAATCGTTGGCAGGTATACCCTGTAAATATAGAGAAACGTACGCGAACTTATGGCACAATGATAGAGAGACGTTCTATTTTACCTAGTTTTAAGTAGTCTAAGTGTGATACATGTATATAAGTTTTAAGGGTTCTTGTTATTAAAATAAGTTTGCAAATTTGTTGGCACGGAATTTGCATATACACACGGAAATTATTAAATGTAATTATATACAATGAGGATGGGAAATGCTTCGATATGAAAAACTATATAAAATTTTATTGAATAATCAAACCGAGGATCCACATTGATTTCTAAATGGAGATGTAAATAATATGAAAATTTTGTATGCTGATTTGGACGCCAATTTAAAATAAGAAGATATTTAATTACGAATTGGAGAAAAAACGCTTTGTCAATTTTGCAAGTATAACTTTTTAAACATTGTTGGTAACTGATACTTGAATTATATCATTTAGTTTAAGTCTAAAGTAGAATAGGTCTTAATTATATAATACTTTTTTGTAAGGATCTATACCAGGAAAGTTGGTGTTTAGAGTTCGAAACACTCTGACCTTTTTAATAGATTATCTATCAACGATTTTTTTGGCCAAACAAACCTTACAAGCCTGAGAATCACAACCAGGTAAACTATTCATAAGAGAAGAGATTTAGTACTGTAAATTTAAAATAAGGTAAGGAACATTTGTTTATAATTAAGTAAATAAGTACTTATTAGAAATAATTTGATGTTTGAAATAATCATGCTGTAAATATTCTATGTGCTTTTGAATGAGAGAAAATATTTTATACTGTATAAATGCATAATGATATTGCTGTGTTTGATTTCATTTTGAAAACTCAAACATTTCCATTGAGCTAGCCAGGCAAAACTAGAAAGGAAGATAAGTCAACAATTTCAAATTTTAGAATTTGTTGTTTCTGTATCACAACACCTTTTTAGTGACGGCTCAAAGCAGCATTGTCACAGCATTCTTTTATTGACGCTCCAAAGTGTGACGTTGTCACGGCACTTTTTTAATGAACCTCTAACGTGCGGCATTGCCACAGCATGTTGAGGCGGCTCCGTGGCGTAGTGGTATGTGTGTGACTACTACACCCAAGGTTCCGGGATCGAATCCCGACACGGTCCGCTTGAAAAATGTTAGGCGAGCATTTTTCATAAAAATACACTCTCGTTCGGATGAGAGGTAAAATGGATGGTCCGTGTGTGAGTATTGTCACGCACGTTAAAGATCCCTACCTTGCTTGGAACAGCAAGGGTTCGGCAAAATTCCAAATTTTTCGGTAAAAAAACTCGCTTCCTGGCCAACGAAGTATCTTCGGGTGGAGCATTGGAAAATCACATGTAAGGTCTGGCATTATCACAGCACTCTTTTAACGGCGACCCAACCTGTGGCTCGATTAATTCGTCTATAAATTAGAGTTTGTTGCCTCGTTAGATTTGTTTTTGGAGCTATTTTCTTCTTTTTGTAATATCTGATTAATTTTCCAGTATGACTGACAGAATGAAAGAAGTTCGTGAAAGTTTGAGAGCTGAAGGAGTGGAAATTGGTTCGCAGGAAAGCGTTTATTTGGAAGAAGCTAAAATGGAGAATCCAGAGGCCAAAAGTGTAGGAGATACCTAGGAATCAAGAATGATGGCTCTTTTATTAAGCCTAAATCAAAGAATGCAGGAACAAAAAGCAATGAGTGAAAGGAATAAAAAAAGTATTCAGGAACAAAAAATATATCAAAGAAATGAGTGGGAAATGTATCAAAGAAGTTGATAACAAATTGTATAAAGATACTTATGAGTTACGAGCAGAATTTGGAGAGCACATGGCAAACTTGGGCTAAGTTTAAGATTAGAAAGTGAAAAGAATGAAAGGAAATTAAAGAGATTAGTGAGAATAACTTTGGGTTTAAATGAAACTAACAAAACCATTGAAAAAATGAAATTTAAAATTAGAGGAAAAGTAGTACAAATTTTAAAGAATATTGATGAGGTCAAAGGAGAAATTGTTCAAAACAAGACGAATCAGGAAGCAAGTGAAAGAGAAACTAATAGAAAAATTAAAACTTTAGATAAAAAAGTAAATGAAACAAAGAGAAGCTGCCAACCTGGTTTTAAAACATTTAGAAATGATTTGGAAAATCTTAAAACAAACATAGAGTATAAATTTGAAAATTTAGAAGATAAAGTTAAAAATATTCATGTTGGGGTGTACAACTAGTGTTCCGTTGGAACAACGTTCGAAATTTTATAGGGATAATAAACTTAACCCTAAAATATTTTTAAATAGCTTAAAAGCTTCAATAGCTTCAGTAGCTGGGATGAGCAAACGAAGTTAAATATTGTAAGATCCATGTTGACGGGTAGTGTAGAATGTGGTTTGAACTGAATGAAAGTGACTTGAATTCATTCAAAGACTTCGAGATTAAATTATTTTTAAAGCATTTCTGGGGAGACAATCAACAATTTAAAGTGAGAGATAATTTATTGATGGACAAATATAGTAGCGATTCAAGAATGACAAGAGAGTTGTATGCGATCAAGAAATTAATTGTTGCCAAACAACTTGATCCTGTTTTAGAGGATAAGCAGATTATAAAGTATTTAGCAAGTTACTTCGAAGAGGACCTAAGGCAATGCATAGCCTTACAAAATATTGTTGATAGAGATGTGTTTTTAGAATATCTTCAACGTTATGATGATATGGGTCAACCAATAAGGATGGAGACCAGACCAAGGAACCATCCCACGAATACATTTAGATTCCAGAGGAATAATGGACCGGAGAGATATAAGGACAGACCATTTGAAAGAGGGAATAGCCAAAGAAATAACTAGAATGGAGGAAATGCCAGTAGCAAAGACGGGAAAAGAGAGAATAATGAATCCCGTACCATTGAGAATAGAACCGTTACCCAAGGAAGGGAAAATATGGCAAGATGCCATAGTTGGTAGTAACGAAAATAGAAGAACATACGCAGAAATAGTTAATCAGCCTGGAACGTCAATTAAGCTTGATTTTTAGAAGCAGACAAATAAAACTACGAAAATATAGAAATTAATAAATATGAACATTCGCGTGAATTTAAAAAATTTGAGTTCGACGATAATAATTTAAAGTGAATGAAAGAAATGATTTACTACCTATAATAAAATTGCAAGTAGAAGGTTAAGAGGTAAAATTACTGGTAGATACAGGGGCTGAAGCAACATTAGTAAGTGAAGGTTTTATTAAAGATAATTCAAAGGAGTTAATGCAGAAAGTCATCACTATTAAAAGAAATAATTTAATATCGCCGAATAATAAAAAGTTTGCAGTAGTCAAGAGTATCACAATTCTGAAAGTGAAGTTGGGTAAGAAGGAAGTTCAGCAAGAGTTTTTAATAGTGCCAGGGTTAAAAGTTGATGCTATTCTGGGAATGGAGTTTATAAATAAAATGAAAAGCATAATAGATACCAAGAACAAAGTGATAATTATTGGGAATAAGAGGATTAAATGGGACGAAGAAGACCATATAGAAGTACAAGGAGATTGTATGAATTTGAATCAATTTGAGAAGGACATGGAAGGTGAAGGAGATAGCCCTGGTGGAGTTAAAAGAGAAGTTGTATTGTTTTTAGAGAAAAATTCAGAATTATTGGAAACTGCAGAAGATGATGGTGAAGAGATGGAGGTAATAGATGAAAATAGTATAAAGGATCTTTCTGTGAATACAGCTCTTAAAAGTAAAATAAATAAACGTAGTAAAATATTAAATAATCATGAACTAATTTGGAAAGTAGAACCTAATAATTCGTTTGGGATAAATACAATTAGAGAATCAAAGTGTTAAGTGAAATAGTGTATGTACAAATATATAGGAGTAGCGTTTGGTTTGTCGAAACTTGCATTTAAATGTGCGGATGTAAGAAAGAATTGCAAGCGCAGGAGAAAAAAGAATTGAAAGCGTGGAAATAAGAAAGAAATAAATGTGAATTATTTTAAGAAACAATTAGAAGATAATGTAGAAAAAAGAAGAATGGTTGTTAAACGTCCAGGTGAAGTTATAAATGAAATAGAATCATTGTTGAAGGAGGAATTTTATGAATTGGAAGAGTTAAGAATTGCTATTGATTGTGAAAATGAGTTAAGAAGTTATTGATAGTGAACTATTTAAGACTGAAGTTTATGCAAATAATGAAAGGTAATTGAAAAAGATTCATTGTGAAAGTAACGTAACTAGGCTAGATAAGAAAATTCCAGACCACAATTTTTTCGACGTAAGTAGTATAGCTAAGTAGTTGCTGGGACTTTATAAAAATTTTATACCCCATATTTTTCCAAGGTTATGATCATTTAAAGAGGAATGTGCTATAATACAATGAATTATGTGTGATGGTGAATTGAATTCTGTTTGAGATAAAACTTGATGAGACAGTGTGAAAATATGAAAATGTTAGTAATAAAGGATAGAAATGTTAGAACATAGATGATATTAGAATAGAGTTAAGAAAAGTTTAGTTAATTATAAGATAGATATATGCGGATTGTTAAAAGGTAGTATGAAGTATGAAAAAGGTTATGCGTGCGTATTATAAATTTATAGAATTAGTTATAGATAGTAAGTAATTAGAAATCAAAATAGTAAAATTACTCATATATGAGGAAAAATAACACAGACTTCGAATTTTATATTTTGATTTGGGGGAAGATGACGTGATAAGGGGCTACGAGAGGTCATTGAAACCCAAATTCTAAAAATAAAGCTCACTAACATATAAAAGAATCCGTAAAAAATAGAAATCTCCGTAAATTTATGCAAGCATACTTTTATTCATTAAAATGCCAAGCAAAAACAGAAATTCCGCGTGTATAAATAATCACCCTGTATTGATATAAGCGTACTGTAAATACATAGCAAATAATGTAAGATGTATGTTAAAAATAATTTTGTGTCTTAATTTTGGGTATTAAAACACGTTTTACCGTGCAAGCAAATATTTTGTATAAAATGCAACTAATTTGCATTATAAATCCATTAAGGCCTTAAATTGATCATATAAACTGACTTTTGTATTATATAAATTTATTTTAAATAAAGAATTTTCAGAAATATTAGGAATTGAAATAAGGATGAATCATCCCTACTTAGAGCTACGTACATACCTAACTAATAATAAAAATGTATTCCAAGAAGCGGCCGTAATATTGAAAAACCCAGGAAGTGTAATAATAATTGATAAGAAATATTTATGATCTTTCGCATTCACTGTAGGATAGAAGACCACGAGTATTAACTTTAGGTATTAGACAAACACGGACAGCGCACATAAATCAACACTAACGAGGTAATAAAACTCGGCGATTTTAAACGCTAATGATTAATTCCCAGAATATTACGTCCGTAGGCGTGTAATATTTGAAATGAAATCACAAAAACACTAGTCTGTTCTAGAAATAGATAATTTTGTATATAAATGGAAGTGTTTATTAAAAACATTCATTCGTGAATTCGATCGCGAAATGTTACTTTGATTCATAAATTCGGTCGCTATGCGAAGATGATATTTTGAGTATGCAATATTATTAATAATCAAAATATAACGTTGATGATAAAATGGAAGAGTGAATAAAGAAGTAAAGTTAAACGTAATCTGCATATAAACACGGAAATTATTAAATTTAATTATATACAATGAAAATGGGAAATGCTTCGATATGAAAAACTATTTAAAATTTTATTGAATAATCAAACCGATATGAAAAACTATTTAAAATTTTATTGAATAATCAAACCGAGGATGCACATTGGTTTTTAAATGGCGATGTAAATAGTATGAAATTCTTGTAAGCTGATTTGGAAGTCAATTTAAAATATGAAGATATTTAATTACGAATTGGAAAAAAAAAGCACTTCGTGGATTTTGCAAGTATTATTTTTTTAAACATTGTTTGTAACTGATACATGAATTTTGTCATTTAATTTAAGTCTACAGTAGAATAGGTCTTAATTATATAATAAATTTTTTTGTAGGGTTCTACGCCAGGAAAGTTTGTGTTCAGAGATCGAAACATTCTGGCCTTTTTAATACATTATATATCAAGGATCTTTTTGACTATACAAACCTTACAAGCGTGAGAATCATAACCAGGTGAACTATCCATAAGAGAAGAGATTTAGTTCTGTAAATTTAAAATAAGGTAAGGAACATTTGTTTATAGTTAAGTAAATAACTACTTGTTAGAAATAATTTGATGTTTGAAAGAAACATGCTGTAAATGTTTTATGTGCTTTTGAATGAGCGAAAATATTTTATACTGTATAAATGATTAGTGATATAGCTGTGTTTGATTTCATTTTGAAAACTCAAACATTTCTATTGAGCTAGCCAGGCAAAGCTAGAAAGGAAGATAAATCAACAATTTCAAATTTTACTATTTGCTAAATCTGTATCAAAGCACTCTTTTAGTGATGCCTCAAAGCGGCATTGTCACATCATTCTTTTAATGACGCTTCAACGTGCGGCGTTGTCAAAGTAATATATATTGGCTATAAGCAGTGCAGTACTAGTCTTCATTAGAATTTTTAAAATATATCAGACTCGGTAGTTTACAAAGTTAATCTGACTAGAGGTTAGGGATCACTACTCAAAATATATCGCAACATTTCCACGAGAACTGCACTGAAGAAGAACAATTTTAAATTACAAGTATGTATTCCGAGTTAGCGTTAAATATGCTAGAGTATTTTTATTTTGGATAACGAGTAATCTTTGACTGTTTTTTAAAAATTATATGTCGAAGTTAACGACTGGCCCCTGTTGATGAGAAGGATCCTTTGGAAATCGCCATTGGACTATACTTAATTTTAAAATTTGGATTCCGGGTTTGCAAATACCATCCCATAACACCTTTATTGGAGAAAATAGACGTTAAAGGCCAACAACAATTTCTTTTGATAAGTAATGTTTTACACTATAGTCCTGTAGATGTAAGCAATTTAAATCAGGCAGTATTTCTGATATCGAAATGAAAATTCCCATTTTGCTGGGGAACTAATCCTAAGGTTTTGGAAATTAACGTCTTGAATTCAAATTACAGGATTTTTAAAAATTTCTGTTCATAGCTTGTTGGTTTATTAAAAGAAATCATTATTCGAAAATTATGTTTTATATTGGCCATCGGATTTCGGAAGAGAAGTATTGAAAGTCTTTCGTGTTAAGGTAAAATGTGTAATTATATTACAATAATATTTATGTAGTATATTTCAAGAAATTTCGCTATTCCTAACTGAGAATTAACAAATACATTTAAATTGTCTATAATGTATTACAAGTTAGTTAGTTATAATCATTATCCTGCAATTAAATTAGTATTAATTTAAAAGAATACTTTCAATTTTTCTAGCATGTGGTTTTAACAATAAACTTTATTTTAGATCCATGTCTTTTATAGCATTTTTTAAACGAATATCATTTCTCTTCGAAAAGAATTTTCAAGCGTCTTCTTAAAATTTTACTACCTTTAAAACGTATCTTAAAAAACAAATTCCTTTTCTTTACGAAGATGTTTTAAAAAATATTTAGGTTGCTCTCAGCTCCAAAGGCTTACAACTCTGTTAATCGTTTAATTTTTATATTTGATTACTTTTAGAATACTTTTGAACGAAATCGATCCTAGCTAAATTCGATCATTTATAGTTCCAAATTGGTTTTAGACAAAAAGTAATAGAATAAATCTGGGTAAATTTGTCATCTTTTACAAAAATTTATGTTACGTAAAAGTTTCTAATGCCGAATGAGATGTTTAATACCTTGGTTGATTACTCGTTTTGTAAAATCCAATGCATCCAAGGTATGCTAAAATCGTGTTTTAATTTCTTTAATTGATATCAACGTCGAAGGTTACACTTTCTTTTGTTAATGAAGTGTACATGAACTGATTATCATCTAGTTCTAAGAGTTTTATGTATTTTTCCAATTAACCCATTCACATTTACTTGAAAGCGTTTAGCCTTTAACAAACAACTATCGAGTTATCCCCTCCTACAAATTAAGAATATAAATTAATTATTAATTTCTCATTATATTTACAGTTCTTTCCCATAGTTACCTGACAAATAACAGCTTCGTGTGGTTTTTATTGGTAATTTTTGCTAGCTTTTGTGAAAGAAATGTTCAAGACTATTCAATTTATTGTAAGTTTATATGGCTACATTCCCCTCAACTTTTTTAAAAACACAAGTAAAATTTAAAAAAGATTTAAATTTTTTAATCAATTTTGATTGTTTTTTTTTTGTTTACAGAAACAGTAACAAAAATGGATTTAAATGGATTAAACAGCAATGTATCACACACCGTTTAAAATGTAAAAAGAAATTCTAGTTTAATTATAAATATATGATTCTGAATGTGGATCCATTAAAAACAAAATATAATGAATGCGTACAAGTAAGTGGAAGCAAATGATTTTAAATGTATTTTACTGCAGAAATATTTTGAATATCTGAAAGAAGACGGTAATGAAATGTTAAATAAAAAGTTATGGTTTACTACAAAACTATTTACTTAGTTATCATTTGAGTAGTTGGTACAAGTGTTAATGTAGGATTTCTAGAGGAATAAATATGCGAATTTTAAAATATATTTTACTGCAGAATAGTGTAACTGTAGAATATGCAAAGGAATAAACATGTATAATAGACCTTTCTTATTTGTGTTCTAGATATACTCTTGAAACTGAAGCGATAGTAGTCCTATAAAATTTTTTAATATTGTATATAGAACATAAAAAGTTCTTTTCATTTGCAATGGATTTGGAAGCTACTTCCTAAAGTTTCTTTAAAATTCAAATTAATTGTTTCGGATTTACAGATCTCGATAAAATCTGGGTACAAGATAGTTTGAGTTTTAAGTTCCATCACCATGTAAAGTTTGGTTTGAAAAATAAAAGGTAAATTTTATTGTTGTTACGTTTATTTTTCTACGCTAGAACTTCCCTGCATTCGCTAATTAAATATCCCGTCAATATTCGTTTTCAGGTTTTTAAATATTAATAAATTATACGACCCCCTATAATCCTTTTAATATTCAATTTTTTTATAGTTAATTGACTGCGTTTAAAGTGCAATTAGATAAAGCAACGTCTTTTCCTGAGTTATGCTTGCATTTTATTTCAATTTACTGTTTTGGCTTTCGCGAAATCCTTGATATGGAACGAATTTTATTATACGTTAGTAGAACACCTAAGTTTTGTATTACGAATGTATAGTTGTATATACATGGTGTAAGTAGTTTTCCATGTTCTGTTTTTAAACGAAACCAATTTGTACGTCGTGGATCGAACGGTTTCACCTTGACTGCGAGCTGTCCTGTTTAGTCGTATTCATTTATTACGAGTATCATAATTTCGAACAGGTAGTTATGAAAATTCTTAAGTCATGAAAAACTTTCTTTACTTTTCTGCGTGACTGATAAGTGACTAATATTGTTATTGATTCTCTAACGAAAATGCTTAATGTCTTAAGCCTGGCTCCCGGTTCTCGGTTCCCGGATTTCATATTTTGGCTATAGCTGTAACTCATGCTTAAGTTCGAGTCGTGGGTTCCAGTTGTCGTGCGATCCTCTGGACCATGCTCATCTGTCTTTGACCGGAAATTCAACATTTTGTTTCGACGCATTTGGATGTCTTACGTGGTATGTTGGTTGAATTACCTAGATCCTGGACAACATGTTAGAGGTAAATATTAGAAAAGTACCAATTTTTGTAAAACAACTGCTTTTCTAGCTTACGTTACGGTTTATGTATTTGTATTATGTAAAGAGTACAAGGGCAGCAATTTATGTCAAACAATTACTTTGCTAGCTTACGTTATGGTTGGCCTACTAGTATTATGAAACTATTAGGATAATTATACGAGGGTATGCGTTGAACACTGTTAACTTATAAGAATGAACAACTGAGCTAACAGTATCCCTCTGATATAATAGTCCTGTAGATATTTGATGGTGGTGCTATTATACGTACTCCAATCATATTTTCTAAACATTATTTAAATATAGTATTATATAATAAATTGGAAATCAAAGTACTATCGAACCTTGTTAGATCACTACTCAAACAGATAGCAAGTGCACTTTTCAATACTAAGGTTTGTTCCTAGGACCTATGACACCGGCTGAAGTTGTTTGTACCTTTCGCCGCGGAAACCTAAAGACTCGTCATTATTCGAGGTGACTTGTGAAGTCCTGATCTTTCCCTTAAAATGCTTGTAAATGCTATGACATCAAACGCTTGTGAATCGACAAATGACAAGCATTAGCACTGTTTGTACTACCGTTTTCACGGTTATAGATTACACAGTGAGAAGTTTAAATGAAACTGAAGACCAACGTCTGAAAATGATGGTAACGAGACCCACTTGATGCCATGTGCGATGGTTACAAAGTGACTCATCGAAATTTGACCCATACGAGTCACAACAACAAACCTCAAGCCACTCATAGTTTGTCAATCCACACGCCAAGGGAGCAAGTCTTTAGAAAGAGTATACAACTTTGAAACAACCACTTTATATGTTTCTTCAGTATTTTTGTGCTAGGATTCAAATTACATTATAAGCTTATACATTTTCAGTCACGAACTGCAGCGTCGGTCTAGTCTTTTTTCTGCATTTAGCATCAAGTATAGAAAGGAAAAATGATAGTCTAATATTTCCGTTATAGCTGCATACTGTAATATCGAGCACATGGGAAATTTGTAAATAGTTTTCAGCAACTCGACTTGATAACTATGTACCTAAATACTAGTTACTGTAGCATTTTCTTGCATTTACGTACAACGTATTGTGTTCTACTAGTTTTAGAACGGAATTGCAGAGAGTTTGAAACACAGCTTTGATATTTTACACTTCATCGAACTTAAATGCCTTTAACACTGCGACAGGATGAAATTAATTTATGTAGCATGCTACGATGACGGCGATCAGGCCAAATATTTACCAAGAGTTTAAAATTGCAGCTCAATTAAAAATTTGCAACTCTGGGTGTAATTATTTTACCCTTTGAGTAAATCCCGTTCTACTATTGCTTACTTTCAATTATACAAAATGGTTTACAAAGTATTAATGTACATGCATGAATCACCATTAGAATTTAACAAGTTTGAAACGTTCTTCCGCAAACTGCAAAAAAACTTGTCGCTTGCCCAAAATAATACTGAATACGTAATTTTTGTGTAACGCTGAAAGTGTGAGCACTTAAAAGCCAGTTACCCCATTCATTTTATGTTTCAACTGGGAATATATTACCAGTTAGCCAAATTTTTTTACACGTTCGTTGAGGTATTATATACGGATAAAAGGTCGCTATCGATATTGTAGCGGGGTACGAGTCGAAGGTCAACGGTTATAAAAAATAGTTTTTTGCGAAAATCTCGTTTCCTGTGACTCGGAGGTCAATGACGTTGATTATAATAATTGTAAGCATCAAACTCTCTACATAAAATTTCCAGTCATTTTTTTATTTTAATCAATGGTCTCCCCGATAGGCGTACTCCAGTGTGAATAATGATTAAACATTTTATTGAGTCATGTACTGAAACCTTATTTATTTAAAAAATAATGGTTCTTGTTGATGATTAAACCTATTTGATTGTTATGTTGAGGCGCTTGTCTTCTCGTACTCAGTATCATTATTTATGTTCATTTGTGTAGATAAAATTTCGAGTAGATTAACGTCGGCGTCTACATCAATATTGACGATGTTTTCAATAACAAAATTTCTGAATTTGGAAATGACTGGCTATGGCTAGATTCACAAGCTGTAGAGCAGAGCAAACAAATTTTCCGGTATCTGCATTTTCTACGAATACCTTTCGAACAACTACAAAATAAAATTATTTAATAATTCGTATGGGGCTGGGTTAATACTGTTGTAACTGGTAGAGTGAGTATTTTTTTAATGTCTTATCTCCAGTGCTCAGAGTTTATATTTCTTCCTAAACATGTTTGTACTTGATAATACGCCCGATAAATATGCTGTTTTGCAGACGTAGGTGGTAAAGATGGAAATTTGACTTTACGATGGGTCCTGACAATGGTGTTCTTTTGCGCCTTTTCTGACAAAACCAAACCCATAACGCTTCAGGTCTTGGTTTTTTCAACATTTTTCTACTTTTTAATGCACCATCTGTCTCAACTGTCGTTGAGTATGCTTCCAGATCTTTACGGCTTTTTTCCAGTTTTTTACCGTAGTCACCCCTACGCCCAACTCAAAAGCTAGCTTAACAACAGACTCGCCATGGTCCAATTGTTGCAACACCTTAAGTTTTTGTTACACACAAACACGTTTACGTTTTTGAGTTGCCATTGTCACACACGTAACCTCAATTTAAAGCACTTCACAATCCGAGGAAAATCACAAACAGTTTTGACGTTAACAAACATAGAACAGTACATGATTGTAGTCAGAGTACATTTCACAGTTTGTGATACGAATACAAAACATACGTAGTGTAGTAGATACAGGCTCACCTAGTCTGATATCGGGAGGAGTCGGCTATGGGAAAGTCGGATATAAGAGGTTCTACTGTACTTAAATCGGAACGGTGAAGACATTTACTCCTAAGTAGTACTTAAAATTTAAGTAATGCTTAGTAATTTAGCGGTTAAGATACAAATAGTGCAAACGGTCCTAGGAAAATTTGTAAATGTGACTTGGTTCGCGTGAATATTATTTTCTGAGGTAGTGTAGTGGGAAGACGCTGGTACGTGATAATAGACGTATTATGACGGCCATGTTGAATCGACGTCTGTGTCACTTGTATACACGTTTGAATTTTTAGTACATTTCAACATTTTAGTGTAGGTGTAGATTATACGAGTATTTGAAGTTGATAAGTTGATAATCCTGAAATAACTATGATGTCGTGTGCCGTTCGCGCTTGTAACAGATAATCAGAAGAAAACTACTGGAGTAATTTTTCATAAGTAAATAAACAATGATCAGGGGCGGGTCTTACACAATTGTTAGAGTACGATAACATAATGTTCGGTTACTTAAAAATAGAATACTTTATTGATTGTTTATATTTTTTAGATTTTCGAAAGATCCGCAGCGATAGAACTTGTGGATAAAATTTGTAAATAGAGGTCAGCTGATACGTTTCAGTTGGGCGTGAATTTCTCAATAGAATTAATCGAGTACGATCCTAGTAAATTGGCCATATTGAACCCACACTTAGCCACACTTTTGATACCATTTTCTCATTAAGTAAAGTTTTGTGATACGTCTCCCAACTATACTACCTCAATGATCTTATCATAGATGCATTAAATGGTCAGCATTTTAATTGAGTTTGAATCACCTACTCTACGACAACCGCAAACGTTTTGGATAATGGTTAGATCATGCTGAAGCTTCAAGGCATCAAACAAGAACAAAACTACATCCAAGAAAGGTTATGGTGACTGTACGGAGAACTTATAAAGCGGTTGCAAACTATTCATTTTACAACAGGTGAAGCCATAACAGCAGAACCATGTTGCAAGGAATTACAGATTGTGCAAGAAAAAATACAAATTAAGCAACAATCCGTATAAAAACGCTAGACCGCACATATCACAATTGACCGTGAGACAAGAGTCTGCGTTAGGATACTGTAGCGGGCTACTGTTAACGCGATTACCAATTTAGAACAAGTAATAACAAAAGTCTTTATTATTCACTACTCACAAGTTTAATTAACAGTATATGCCTTATTTATAGATGTTTTTAATCCAATTAACAATGAGTCACAATCACACTGATGCTATTGGCAAGCACTAATATGTTCTTAAACTAAATCTTTAACCATAAGTCTTCTTAACAACAGTAAAACTACTAAAATTTATTTATTTCCCTTTTGTCTATTTATGTACAAGCTGGCGGTACAATATGCGCGTTCACATAACACAAATTTATATTTACTATAGTACTTTCAAAACGTAATGACCAACTAACTATACACAAGATGATTTATATACGACATTTTGATATAGACTAACCTACTGTACACTCATCACCGATGTTATATATACCCTAAAATTAATTAGATGATTCGTAGTCTGGTGTTTGCTCGAATGTTCTAGACTTCTGTAGAATTTACACCGGTTATGAAACTTGCGTGTTTGACGGGTTGTCTAATAGTTCGTAACAATACGAAGTTCTGATCAGCTATCATATTCCCGTAACTTACTACCTACCGATTACAATTTTTCCGTAGCGTCGGAAGCCGTTTGCAAAATCGTCGGTTTATTACTCGAAACTCTGTAATTAAGGTATTTTCAGAGCTTTGGAATAATTAGAATGCATTGTTGTTATAAAGGGATGAACACATTGCCTAATCATTAGCAATATACTATCAATGCTAATAGTGATTACTTTAATGAATAAATGCTCTTAAATCAACATCTACGAAGTTTTACTTGTATCTGAAGCAAATCGAAGACGTTTCATATACAAACACTTAATATTTCATGTGGGAGTAAATTTTTTGTTTTCGAATGTTCTTGTTACGGCACAATATTTTGTTATAACATATATCCATTCCTTTGGGTGGACTCCAATGGCTTCATTACAATTAAAAGGATTTACCTTTACATTTTTACGAAGAGACTTTTGCGTCAAATTTGAGTCAAAATTATAGTGGTTAAAGAAAGTAATTATAAAGAATTATTTAGTCTCTTTTAAAGAAACTGCAAAATCATTTATAATTTAAATTCTCGAAATGTTCTCCTAGCCCAGCATAATTAACTGAATGTGCTTTCAATTACCCAATTTGTATCACGCTGTATGCAGTTAAAACGCTTACCAGCCAGAACTCAAGGGCTTAATATGATTCACGATGTTGGTTTTCTTGCTGAAAGTATTCTGCATAATTGTTTCAAGCACAGCCAGCAATTTTCCGCCGGTAAAAGAGTTTAAAGTTTTCCGTGAACAAGCGTTAAAATAAGAAACTGCAAAGCTAACTTCCTAAATTCTTTTCTAGCTAAGGAAGATTAAAAATACGACGCTCATGTTGAGTTATAGATTTTTCTAGGCAGCTGTGTCTATTCAGCAAATTCATGCCATTCACACATTTCTCGATTTGTCTTCCTGTATAATTTTAACAGCTGTAGTAAATTTCTTTTAAATAATCGTACTCGACTGAAAGCTTTATCCATATCGGTCAATTCTCAAGTAGGTATATTTTCTTACCTTCAAATCCTACGGAAAAATATTAAACAAAAGATAAAGTGAGACGTTTCACTGTCGTGTTAAACAATTTTCAATGAAGTTTTATTTAACCGTTCGAGATTTCTTATATCATAATAACAAGCCCATGGTAAAGTTAGGATGGAAAACGGTTTTTAGAAAAGAAAACTCTTGAAAGACTTTTAGCTAACTGGGTTTTGATCCGCGGTCAGTGGGTTTATTAAATTTGGAAAATAAAATAATGGACGCCACCTAAATTTTTTATAATGCAACTGATTGAATCAATTTGCAAAAAAAAAGGAAAATTTGGAAACCTAAATTATGAAC
Source organism: Platerodrilus igneus (assembly GCA_036346225.1). Lineage (NCBI taxonomy): Eukaryota > Metazoa > Arthropoda > Insecta > Coleoptera > Lycidae > Platerodrilus > Platerodrilus igneus. The sequence goes on from JARFIW010001146.1 coordinate 988,554, forward strand.
AGCTTCGTTAAATACAAAGTTTGATAACCATAAATATGTTACTTACTTCTGTTTTTCTTCTTCGATGGACTGACGAAGTCCTAGGACAACTCTGAAACATAAACACTACCAACAAAGATACCATTTATATCTTACAATCCTATATAAAAACAAAATCCTTATTTTCAGTTTCAATTAATTTTCATTGTATCATTATATGAATTTATAGCGAGTGGAATCTTTCAACTATCTTAGCACTTTTGGAGAAATTTAATAATTCTTCAATAATACACTAAAGTCAAAAAAATAATTCTATATTCTTTTTAAAACAGATTACGAGCCATCATTAACATAATTTAATACAAACAAAATTCCTATTAGCGTATTTTCTATGTTTTACACAGAAGGCGTAAGACATTGAATTCAAAGTTTAATCACTACTAAATCTTAATATGATTTCTGATTTTATGTTACAATATTTATTTTAATAATTAATAGTCTGGGGTAGCGCTACAAAAGACTTAACATTTTTTTTAGAATTACTCAACATACAACAAAATTATTAAACATTTTATTTTTCAGTTTAACCTTCATCTTTCTGGTGTAAGGCTTTATTAAGTGAACATCTTGATATGTAATTTGAGGTAAACAAGATAAATAGTATCTTTAAAATTGAATATTGAACTTGATTTTATAATTAACAAGTAACAATCACTTATCTGGACAAAATACTTTTTTTGTATATAGCCGGTAAAGTTTAAGAATAATTTATGAACTTGAGCACATCATTATTTATATAAAATTGTTCTATAAATTATAAAGATAACAAATTTAGAAAAAGGATAACCCTTTTAACAAAGTATGTCACAAAATTATTCATAAACAAACAAATAGTTGATTCCATACAGCAGTATTAGGTAGTTTATAACCTTTCAACAAATAACTACATTTACACGGAATGAGTCATCGTAAAACGCAAAATAATCTTAAGAAGTTAAACAGTCTTACCAGGCGACAGCAAATTACCTGTTAACCTTTAAACCACCTGTCGGTCAACCAACAATTTATTGCATTCCTACATGCGGACGGAAATTCCAATTTTATCCAATGTAACAGCATACAATTTATATTAATTGAGATCCATGAAAGTAAAATTAACTTGAACGTAAACTAAGTTACACTGTAATAAATTTCATTATAAATTTAGATTAATTTCATATTCACACAAACCGTTGCGAAGATAGAGTTATAATTGGCACGTGAGTTGCATCAGACAACTCTTTATCATCTGCCTTTTCTGTTACGATGTCTTCGCCAGGAAAACTCAATTTCTCGCGCCATCTTGACTGTCTGATAACAGCAAGCGACCTTTCACTTCAACAAGAAAACGAAAAGTGACTACCTGTGACGAATAGACGATCGAACTCGAATATCTTAGATACTATAATTAAAGAATTAAGAGCACGTGAAATTGGTTTGTAAATATGTTATCAGCTGGAATCACATAATACGTTGCAGATTGTAATTCCGAGTGAAATTGTAGTGTATTTTGAAATTTGTTGGGTTATTAAATCTACAAGAGTACTAGAATCAATAATAGAATAAAACATTGTTGAGTAAATACTAAAATAACGAATTTATAGCGGTAATGTCGACTAATAATATTGCTAGAAATTTTAAATGTTACAAACAAATCACATTCGTCATCTGCTATTAAATATTTTTATTCAGATGTAGAAGCGGTCGAAAGTTATCCGCACTATAAGAATTATTCAATTAATTTCTATTAACTACATATTGCAATGTCTTTCTTTTCTTCATGATTTTATTATGTAAAACCGTTTGTATATTTTGACCAGTAGGGCTATAATGAGCGAAACCCAACAAATAACACCCTCGACGAGCTACGCAAACGCAGCAGCTACCACAGCAACACCGTCAGGTAGAACAACGAAGGCCACCGATGCAGGCGATAAACGACCAATTACCGCTAAAGTACCACCCATCCTCGTAGAAGTTTTTCCGAGCTTCCTCACGCATGCGAGAGAGATGCAAAGATACTTGCAGAAAGACATCGATATTAGAGCATCGGGTCTAGGAACAAGAATCCTGCCAAAAGACGCAAATGAGTACCGTTTTATACAGAACTATCTAAAGGTAAATGATATAGACTATTATACGTACACCTTGAAAAGTGAGCGAGACCTAAAGGTTGTAATAAAAGGACTTGCGCCCAACATAACAACAGACGACGTGCAGGCTGAATTGACGCAGCTGGGCTTCAACGTCAAATACGCTACAAAATTACAAAACAAACTGAAAACGTACAGCAACACGATAATGGTTGCACTTGAAAACACACCTACTTCGCATAATATCTACAGCAACCTATTGTACTGTAGCAAGCTAAAAATAGTAGCGTTCGAATCAAGAGTTGAAATAACACAATGCTTTTCCTGCCAGAGGTTCAGGCACTCGAGCCTCAACTGCGGCTACAAGCCGAGATGCGTAAAATGCACCGGTACGCACCTGGCAGCTAGCTGCACCAAAAGTTAAGAAACGGCACCAGTCTGCGTCAATTGCAGTGGGGCACATCCTGCCAAATACAGGAACTGCCAGCCTACAAACAAGAATTACAAAAGCGAAAACCAACCGCAGCACCACCAACACAACCAAAAATCGTCACCACACACAAACTACCTGAAACCGACAAGGAAGGATTTACATTATCAATAGATGAACGACACAGACTTCCACCAGCCACCTCAGTCGCTTCAGCAAATACAATGGTAATTGACAATACTTCCGACAGTGACGAACACTCAAACTCCGACATTGAAACTGAGAGACAAACACACAAAGACAAAACACGACGACGACGACGCAAGAACAATTCAACGCCCAAAACGACCGTAACAGAAACGAAAAACGAAAACACGCAAGCCACGACACCAAAACTAATCCAAGTAACCTCAACAAGTACACCATACAACACAGGGACACTGAAACCCACAACGTTCAACGTTGATATAACAATCACAATAAACGACACCACCTCCAAATTCAGCAAGGTACTGAACAAAATCATCCACTGGGCACAAACACTAAAACCAATAACGCGGCAGGGATTTTCGAGGTCGCATCATTACTAACAGCCCTATGTGACATTATACCGGCATTTAATGGCTAATACGACTAACGCACGGAACTTAGTACTGCTATCCTGGAACGCAAACGGTATACAAAACAGAATCACGGAACACAAACACTTTTTACAGGAACATGACGTAGACATAGCACTAATATCAGAAACGAGGACAAGCACTAGAAAGCCAATAAAACTGGCAAACTACAGTACATACAGAAAGAACCGCGACATACCACCTGGACAACCACCGAATGAAGGGGTAGCCATCCTAATACACAAAAGACTACTACACGAACAATTACAGCTACAACCAACAACCCTCGACGCTGTAGACGCACGACTTCAGACAAACGGACACTACATAAACATCATAGCTGTTTACAGAAGCTGTCACAGATCTGACCTAAGCACGGAAGACATAGGCAATTTACTTCAAGACGACACTTCGACAGTAATCAGTGGGAATCTAAACGCCAAACACCAAGCATGGGGAGCAAGTACGGATAACAGGAGCGGACGCATACTCCACATGTACTCACTGAACAAACCCTTTGACATAATTGCACCTAACGAACCAACAAGATTCCTCCCAACAAGACAGCACGAAGCAAACATCTTAGACATCCATATTACAATTCATACCCTATCCTATACAAACAGAACTAATACACGACTTAAGTTCGGACCACCTGCGATAATAACAACGATACAAACACAATCACAGGCGACACACGTACGACCCAGACAGAGACACAACTGAACAAAATTTAACGAACCACTGCAAAGAATGTTCAAGAACGACAACCCGGACATAAACAACGCACAAGACATAGACACCCACGTACTAAACCTAACGAGCACAATATAACAAGCTCTACAATACAGCAAAGAAACAATCCCCCCCAAAACACACGACCAAACTTACCAGAATATATTAAACAAGCTATCAAAGACAAAGAAACACTAGTACGACGTTCGCACAACACACGTGACCCACACGCAAAACGCACCCTAAACACTAAACAACAAGCGATCAAAATCATGTTGAAAGAACGCGTCAACGAATCATGAACCAAACACATATACGACACACTACAAACCGAAGGTAACCTGTACAGACTAAACCGGACACTACTTTCAAAAAAGAACCCAAAACCCACTCCCCTACAAGGATAACACGGTACGCTATACTTAGCCGAGGACAGAGCGACACAATTCGTAGACGTACTGAAAGAAACGCACTCTGTTAACCTCACTAATGACAACAACTTCCCCGACTTTGTGAACACGGCACTAAACCACTTATTACAATTACCAACAGACAATGATATCCAACACGTCACGCCACAAGAAATATGACAAACTATCAACGAACAGAGTAACACAAAGGCATCTGGAAAGGACGAAATACCAAACATCGCGTGGAAACACATCACAAAAAAGACGCTCACACTAATTACAAAAATCTTCAACGGCACCATCAACTATAGACACTTCCCTACAGACTGGAAATCCCCAATAGTAGTGATGATACCGAAACCGAATAAAAACACAAGAGACAATCACAACTACAGACCCATATCATTACTAAACTCTATTTCAAAAATTTTCGAAAGACTTCTACTGACGAAACTTAAATCACTATTACAAGACAGTCACGAACAATACGGATTCAAAGAACAACACTCCACTACACTACAAGCAATCCGAGTGATCAACCACATTGCCACAAACTACAACAAAGGACTGACCCCTGTAGCAGTCGGACTAGACATTAAAACCTTTTCGACAAGGTATGGACCAATGAACTACTCTTCAAACTTGCCACCATACACAGAATACCGACATCATACATACAACTGCTACATAGCTACCTAATGAACAGGACCATACAGGCTAAAGTTGAGGACGCACTTTCACCATTGGCGAAGATAAACACAGGTGTCTCACAAGGAGGCTGCCTCTCCCCGACACTATTTAACACCTACCTACAGGATATACCGAATCTACCTGACTCGTTCTACGCCACCTACGCTGACGATACACTAATCGTATCAAAAGGACGCAACACCCAAGAAGCCACGAACAAAGTACAAAAACAGCTCGACGCACTACCAAGCTGATTTGATTAATGGAGAATCAGACTAAATGTACAAAAAAACAGATGCAATTAACTTCTCCAAACGAAGGACAACCACACAGAAACCACCACGACTTGAAGGACAACAACTGACTTGGAACTCCACGATAAAATACTTAGGTATACACATTGACAGACAACTCACATTCAACAAACACGCAACAGAAACGCTAAACAAAACAAGATGCGCAAAAGGCTTCCTTCCCGCCATACTTACCCACAAAACAGACTACCACTAGACGTAAGACTAAAGACATACAAAACGTACTTGAAACCAATACTTAGCTATGCGACTCAGGCCTGGTACGCATACACTAACCAAACCAACAAACGTAAACTAGAAGCACTACAAAACGGGACTATTAAATCCATTACAGGAACACTCTGATATGTACGCAACGAGATACTAAGACACGACCTACAACTATCAACACAAGAAACCTACTTTATACAACTGCCCACAAACGCCTACAACCTACACCACAGATCTAGCACACCTACGCAACATCGCAACCCCACATAACACAAACAAACTCAAAAAGCCACATCCCCGGCACATACTAGATGTTGGTTAGCAATTTAAAAAAAATGCAATCAACTACCTGCAAAAAATCAAGCAGCCAGCAGTCATAAACCATTCCATTTTTACCAACCATCGAGCCAATAATAGATCCAAAAGAAACCACCAAACAGGGCAGATAAAGCCCTAAAAAAGGAAAGACCAAGGATAGCTACAAGGCAGCCAAAATTTGCAAAATTAATGCTGCAAGAGGAAGATGAGCAAAACACCATAAGTCCAAGTTCGTCAAGCTGGATGGAGGATGCAGTAAGAAAAATGTTACAAAGATTTTAAAGATTGGTGTTGCATGTCCAATGTTACGACGGTGTCAGAAAACATTTTGTTGGCTTATTAGACGAAAAATCAAAAGTTGTAAAGAGTTCAACCTTATGGACTATCCATTGTTTGTTGAAGCGTATGCTCAACGTATGAGACGACTAATGTGAAAAAGTTTATAAATTAGTACTTTTCTGAAAAGGCAAAGATATCAAAAGTTTTTACGCGTGAGCAAATTAATTATTGTGGAAGATAAATATTACAAAATAAGTGAGCCTATTCATTGTAATATTATTGTCGTTGATAGTTTGATAATTACGACGAGAAAAATTAATCAAACTCACCCCCGACGATATTCAAAAGTAGACTGTGTACTGATCCATACTATTTCTTTAAGTCAATTCTCATTGGTTGATAATTATTGCAAATACTATAGTGTATATTTCGATATTCGAGAGTATGTTTGAACAGCACGGTAACCACTTCCAGGTTTCCTAACGCACTACGTGGCATGAGAATTTACCCGTTGTAGGGGTGATCAATATTGATTTTCTACAAGTCTTAACCTGCATCTTGAGAGGTTTGCTTCAGATTTTAAAATGGAAGGTTGAAAAAGCTTCACTGGCGGTTTCATTCAAGGTAATGTTTTTAATTATATGCTATTTTGAAGTTATCTGATTGCATCCAAGCTTGATTAATTGTTTAATGTTATTTCTTTAAGTTTTAAGATAGTAATTGAATTAACCACAAAGTTGTTATGTGAATGTTTTGTTTGTAAATTTAATGCCACCATGTGTTTTATTTTTAAAAGGCACGTTTTTAGCCGATGCAATCATAATGAATAATTCTTAACTTTTGCTTACTAGATCGAATGTTTTTAATAAACATGCATTTATATAAAGATTTAGCGCCTGGATCTAGGCTTGTATTATTTCTATAGAACTTTGGTAGGTATTTGTTACAAGCATATTTTATAATGTGCTTTCAATGTTTTAATGATTTGTTATGATTATGTAAATGTTTATTTCAGTTTTGTTGTACGTTTGTAACTGCATGATACATGTCTCGATTTTATCACCTAACCATAAGTTAGTTTGAAAGGTCTAGTGTATTACAAACCTACAATTGTATCGTTAACTAATATTGAGATTTATTATTCTTGTTATGACGTGATTATAGCGAACCTCTACTTTGAGCGCGTATATTAACGCGTTCGCATTATGACTATGTAGGAGATGGTCGATTCAATCTGTACCCTTTGTTTGGTACTATCATAGCATATGTTCAAGTTTAACTTCATGTTTGTTTATAAATATTGATTTTGTCAATGTATTTGTAGTAATGTTTATGCAACGATATAATGTAGGTTAGTCATTGTGAACCATATTGCCAAACGGGCTGGAAACTGTTAATGGTATGTACTATAAACGTGTATGTTTTAGCTTTTGTTGAATTTACTAACGTTTTATAGCCGTGCAGGGTGGAACATTGGTATTCAAGGTCCTTATCTTCCCGGCGTTCTTCCTCTTCAACTTTAGGCAGATAGTAATGGCTCAGCCGTCTCTGTTACCTTCTAGAAAAGATTAGCTAGACTACACCAACATTTCTTCAGTCACATGTAGAATGTCTGAGTAACAGTTGACATCCCGTAATATTAAAAGTGCATAGGCTGCTTGTTCGCCGCTCCATCCTTAGAGAAGTGTATTTATGCAGTTAGAAGCGCAGGATAGTTGAGGTTTTATCCGCCGATACTCTTTCCTCCGCGCTAACCTGAGGAGTCCGGCACTGTTTGCTCTTATAATTCATGTTTAATTGATGGTAACCCAATTTTAAGGTAATTATATAATAATTAAAGTAGGGTCGTTAACTATTGTATATTTCAAACTTTCCCGCCTTAATGCCATCTCAGTGTGTATATTTGGGGTAAGTTTCGATCACACAATGTAGGCGTCACTAGCCACAACCATAGACGACTAAATCACGAGGCCAAGTATTGCCAAGAGAGAGCGTTCGTTCGTCCGTAGGTAGGTTAGAGTACAAATTTGTAGCTGCGACCAGGGCGCTTACATTACAATTGTAGTAACAGTTCTTGAAAAAATGAATCTCAAGAATCGCATATTTACCGTTAACAATGAAGTGTATCTAAAATTCACTAATCCTATTTCCCTTTAATTTCGATAATTTTAGTTTTGACGTATTCTTAAAAGGTTGCGTTATTATAAATAATATGATGTCATTACATTATTACATTTAGTCGCGATTGAAAAGTCTAGCATAGCCTATTTTTGTGTAAAAGGTATAGACATACGCCACGCGCATGTGCAAAGCCCGCAATCAGACTATTATCTTCTACAAGAAGGAGAAGCGTCATTTTAATGTGATTGGCGAACCTTACGATGTGGATGATTCTCGTCGATATAGTTGGGCCAAACGTAGACATGAAGTAGATTAGTGTTATGTGAAACATATTATCGAGGATGTCGATGTTGTAATCTTTGTTAATATTTTTTTTTGCTTATTTGATTCTTACAACATAAGTACAAAGAGAGGTGATGATACAATCGGAAGCAAGGTCTGGTTTATAATGCGGGATAGGTTTTGGGCCTTTGGAAGCTTCTTTTTAAAAACATTTATTTCCCAAAAAACTCTTCTATCGATTTTATTCTCAATTATACAATTACAAAAATGACTTCTTTCTGTTACAATCAACTTAAGCGTTTATATTCACTAAACTGATTGAAATTCACAAAATACTTGAAGTTAATAATAAAAATTATTAATTAAAAATTATGGTGAGTAGCTTGAACCACCAACAATGTTAAAGTTATGAAGTTTGAGACTGACTGGCCATCAGAGGCTCCTCAGGGTATTTATGTAGTCCCTGCTCTCACATCATCTTGTGGGAAATGCAGATCTCACCGTCTGCTATTTCTTGATAACATACAATGTCTTACTTCTTAGTAATCTTAATTAAGTCTGCTTTTATTGCAGTTTATTGTGTCCTGCTCCTGCAGTATCAGGTTGCGTCTGGAATACAAAGTAATTGCTTTCGTTCTTATGTCTGATATGAACTTTCGTTAACCTTTTATATTATTACCTTCAATTACACAACGTAACATTTTATTTCTTAAGACATAATAACTGCATTTAAATTTATATACATATTAATTGGGGAATATGTAACTTGCGTTAGAAAAAGGAAACCCGTTGTAAACTGCAACTATTTGGTCATTTGGACGGAATTCCTATTTTGAAAGGACCACATGAAACATATGGATGTTTGGTTAAGACCGAAACGAAAACAACCAAGACTCGCTTTCCATTTCAAGAAAATGTATAATTTATTCTCCTTGTAAGTAAAAAATCTTGTTTACTTGTCTGAAGATTGGTTGTGGTAATTAGATACGGTTAGTTTACTTTATTCTTTTTATAAAATAGAAGTGCACATGTAATTTGTAATGTCGCAAAATTACGGTTGGATTTGCATAAGTTGCAATTTAATTTTTATAAATTCGACTAATTTCTTTTAATATTAAACTTGTTTGTCATGTGATTACAGTAATTTCTTGTGATAGAAACACTATATAAAAGTATTGTTATTCTACTGCGTCACTAAAAAGACAAGCTTGAATACTGTATTCTGAACAGCAGTGAGGTTATTATGCTTTCTAACAGATGCACGTGTATCCAAGTCTGTAAATTACATCGTCTCCTAAGACTACAGTTATGTTAGGTAAACAAAACGATACGACAAAGGTTAGGATAAAAATCCTACTGGAAAGAGAATACCTAGTTGTTTGGTTAAAAAATAAGAAAGCCTGAGTATATAAGACGACAATTAGGTTATTCGTGGCGAAGGAAAAGAAGCACAATCTTTGAGCTTCGTTTGCGATAATTCAAGAAAGGTATAAATCACTAACGGAATTGCAGAATTAAAGTGTGTCGGCATGGAATTCGGGAATATGGTGTAAGCGCAATTATGTTAGGGTGATTAAATTGAAGTTTCGTCTTACAAATAGGTTAGGAGTAGGTCATAATTGGTGTAATCAGCGCCACATTTCCTCCAGCATCCACATTTCCTCACACCTTCTGGACCAAATTTACATGTAAATTTCCATAAGGAGGAAATGTGGAGAGAAATCTCTTCCTTGCTCCCTTCTTGCTCTCCTCCTTGCTCGGACACCACCATATCAACCATTTTGATTACGTCACACCCACCTTCTTTCCACCTTCGAGATAAATATTTCTCCACATTTCCACCCACGAGATAATTCTATATTGTTTGGTATCAATTAATATTAGATTTATCTCGGCTACCTGAATTATGCATGACATACGCTATAAGTGGAAGAAAAATACAACTGGATTTAGAGGAAATGGATTCAAAAAGGCGAAAGTTGGACTACATGGGAAAAACTGCTACAAAACGCAAACAATACAAAGATGTGTTAGACAAAAAACATCTTATTAGAGAAAATGAAGTAGAACTAAAAAATTATGTTATGTGCCGATGGACCGACTTAAATACATCCGGGTTCTACAAGTTGTATGCATTTGCGGTTAGTAAGAAAGACTCTTTTAGTTATGTAGGCGTCCTTGCGGAAAAGGGTGGTACTAAATCCGTATACTTTTTAAAAGGTTATTCTAAAAAGGTATTTATCGAAATGGCAGATAACAAAGACAAACTAAGGAATGCGGGTTTCGTAACCTTGGCGTACATCACATGCAAAGGGGTTCCGCTAAACATTGTATATTTGCCCAGTAAAAACCTTTCGGATCATTTAAAATCGAGGGCCCTACAACCTATAACGACCATATATTTACAAAAGTGGTAGACATGCAACTACGCAACAGTGGGTCGGAGAATAAGGATTCCCTCCAATACCGACAAGAAGAAGTCGATCAAGCTAACAAGATACGTATGCAGGATATAGTAGGAAAGCTGCGATTAAAAGATTGTTATAAGCTGCAAGAATTACACGAAGGAATGGATCTGGTTGTCAGTAGAATCAAATACTTTATATATAGAGACAAACTTTGGTACATTTTGCAATTTGAAAACCTACACAGTCTCTATGTATCAAACTATTGGCTAAAAAAGGATATAGAGGACTTGGGTGTCGATTTAAATTTTAAGCTGCGAATAAAATTAGATAAAATTAAAACCACTCCAAACAAACATAAAGAAAGGACTATTTTCTGTGTATAACTTTGTATTAAAATTAAGTTTAAATGACTCCATGCTTTGTAATAAATATTTTTAAATTTTGTTATGTATAATGTCAGAATAAAAATTTTAGAATAGTATTATATTGCTCTTTATTTAAAAAAGGCTGTGACGTCACCACCAAATAGCAGTCACACAGAGTGGGCTGCGCATGGCTTGGGGAGCGCATGGGCAGGGATGCGCATGGGCAGGGGTGTGCATGGGCGGGGGTGCGCATGGTCAGGAGTACGCATGGGCTAGGATGTGTCTGGGCGTACACAAGGGAAGCGGAAGTTAACAGTCACCAAGCATTTAATTCCTATTTGGGTGGTATGGAGTACTTGCCGGCGTATGTATCCGGAGTAAAAAACACGATTTGTGCACACAGCTTATTAATAAAATTAGTTTATCGAGCGAAGATGACAAGCGTAACGTCATCCCTGGAAGCATATCAATCTACACATGGGGGCATAAAGATATAAATCTAAGATAGTTGTTGATATTTGTATAGATTTTGTAAATCTTTTGTATATATTAGTTTTAAGATTCCATAATTTTTAAGTTCTTCCCCACCGTCTCTTCTTTCAAATATTTCGTCTTTTATCTTGGTTGACAGAGTATACGTGTTATCTCTACGTGGTGTTCGCGGGGCACAGCGGTTTTAGATTTCTCGGGAAATGGTTGGTTAAAGCATATGTCTTGGGTAGCGAGAAAAAAAAGGGTTTTCAAGATGGAGTTAAATATAGATGGACAAAAATTAGAGGTTTGGGTCTTTACAAGGCGTGACTTTGTAAGGGGTGGTTCTATTTAAAATTTATTTGCAGATTTGGGCTCCTTAAAAAAATCTAATTATAGTTGATACCAAACAAGATATATTTATCTTAAAAGAGTGATTACCCCGCGGATAGTAAATACAATATACCGCTTGTCAACAAAAAAGTTGTAGGGAAGTTTAAAGACGAATTATTAGTATTATAATTAGTTGGTAGTAGGGCTAAGTCCTACTGTATTGTAAGCGAGAAAGACACGATTGAAAAGATTAAAGGGATTTCACGAAGTGTAGTTAAGAATATTAATGTACATAGCTTTAATGACATTGTACATAAGAATTGTGGTACCCTTATACATGGCATGGTATGTATTCGAAGTCATAAACACCAACTTTATACTCAATTAATAATAAAATTAGATTGTCGGGCGAGGATAACAAAAGGTACGTCATCCCTAATAGTACAGCAACCTACGCATGGGACATAAAGATATAGGATAGTTACTTATATATGTATATATTTTATTGTGGTTTAGAAAAATAGTAGTTTTCTTGGACTAAATAAAATAGCTTAGACTGATTAATGTATATGGTTACATATTCCCGTACACAACCACAAACATCTGCTTACGTCCACACACACACATGGCGATGCCGGTAGTTTCTGTTTAACTAATTGTAAGAGAGATACGTTTGGTGTTAGTGTGTGGAAGCCCATCGGATCGTTGGATTCAAAAAGAACGATGCGGCGGAATGTATGGTGGTTTCCGTTAAAATAATCGAAAGTATTTAATCGATAGTATTAGGTGTTAAAATATGCAAAAGAGTAAAAGCCTACATGAGCAAAATTTAATTATTAGACAAAAAAAATGCGCGATGTGCTATACTTATAAAGAAAGTATAGAATGATGCTTTGCAGCGGTCTTAGCAGTAAAAAAGGCGACTGACTTTTTTTAACCAACTACAAGAATAGCAGTAGCGCAGAGAAGGGGTAAACATGTATTATACAGCGCACTGATACTATAAAATATGTTAGTTTACGGGTAGCTCGAACGTGTAATTGATCACAACTTATAGCTCCCTCGAGGGTTTAAAAATTCTGAGACCATTGTCGTTTGAAAAATGTTTGAAAATTATTAGAATGGGAGCGGGCCGAAGTATAAGCTAGACGGATAATTGACCGAGTTTCTCTTTTACGAGGGAATCGGAAGTTAACAGACATCGAGCATCTAATTCTCTATTTGGGTGGTATCGAGTAATTGTCGGCTCTAGAAATAATTACATGCTACCGACCGCTTTGCGGAAGATTTGGTTCTTGGAAATGAGCAACCTACAAAAGTACGAAATACTTGATATTAATGATAATTGGTTTAGTGACCGCGCTTGTGCACTATTCGAGTGTTTTCGGCAATCTTCGATTGTTTCCAAAATGTATATAAACCATGGCGCTATCTATGGAAGTTGGTCGAAGAAAAATGTCATCCGAAAATATTTTTAGTTGCAACTCTTGCGGTGCTTCCTATACCTTGAAAAATGCTCTCAAACGGCACCGGAACAAATGTTGTGGTGTAAAATCGTCCACAGTTAAGCTTATACATCCGTCAGCAGCAAAGTACTTAAACTGTGTGTCTTGCGGTCTCGCTTTTACAAGAATGGACAACTTACTGCGGCACAAGGAAAAACAGCACAATATGTCATTAAGCCGTAAACGTTCAGCAAAAATGACAAGCGTTACGTCATCCTCGGAAGTATACCTACGCTTGGGGGCATAAAGATATAAGATAGTTGCTATATTTGTATATATTTTATTGTGTTTCCTTGTACAAACAATTAAGGTAGGTCAGTAAGCAGTATTAAATTAGCTATTAATTGGCTTGCATTCGGCGTACTTTCCTTCTGTAATTAATGTATTTGTTTGGAAAAGAAATACGCTTTAAAAGGAATTATACACTGCTTTCACATGTAATTTGGGTAATCCATAATCGTCAAAAAATTAGTTCGGATACGAATTGTACTTTTCAAGTACCTATTTAGCATTGACTACATAATTATGTTATGACGTGTTTAGAAATTAAAATGTAAAACCAGAAAATTGATAAAAGTTTACTGTTTAAAATTTTAAAAGTCGTGGTTTTGAATAAAACAGTACATTACAGTACATTACTGTTTGAAAATGGTTTTAAATATTAAACACTTATGGCTTATAAGGGGTTCATTTCTAAAATTCCCACGATTTTAGATTTTCAGGAATGGTTGGTTAAAGCATATGTCATAGATGAGCTAAAATTTAGAGGTTTGGGTCTTTAAAAGGTGTAACTTTGCAATAGGTGGTCGGATTTTAAATCTATTTGCATATTTGGATTCTGTGTAAAATTTTAGACTAATTTGATGTGTCCCATGGCTAAAAAATTTATAAGGACGGTCAGAAATCGCTGCTGGTAGAAAAAAAAACATTAAAATAAAGGTAGCTCCCTAGGGGATGATGCTATCCAAAAAATTTCTAGAAATTCGAATATCTGAGAAGAATCTAATATTAATTGATACCAAACAATGTACATTTATCTTGTGGGTGGAAATGTGGAGAAAGATTTATCTCGCAGAGGGTATATGTGTAAAACGGTAAGGGGTGGTCCTATTTTAAATCTGTTTACAGATTCGGATTCTGCGTAAAATTCTAGACTAATTTGATGTATCGCGTGGTTAATAAATTTATAAGGACGACCAAAAAACGTTACCAGCAAAAATATTAAAATGAGGGTAGCTCCCTGGGGGATGATGCTATTTGAAAAATTCTTAGATATTCGAATAGCTGAGAAAAATCTCATATTAATCTATACCAAACAAGATATGTTTATCTCATGGGTGGAAATGACTAGTCAAAGAAAACTATTTGATTCAGAATGTTAGTGGTAAAAAAATCTTAAAATTGGGGTAGCTCCCTGGGGGGTGATGCTATCTAAAAAATTCCTAGAAATTTAGGTAGCTGAGAAAAATCTAGTATTAATTGATACCAAACAATATAGAATTATTTCGTGGGTGGAAATGTTGAGAAAGATTTATCTCGCGAGTGGAAAGAAGGCGGGTGTGACGTAATCAAAATGGTTGATATGATGTTGTCCGAGCAAGGAGGAGAGCAAGGAGGGACCAAGGAGGAAATTTCTCTCCACATTTCCTCCTTATGGGAATTTACATGTAAATTTGGTCCAGATGTGAGAGTAAATGAGGATGCTGGAGGAGATGTGGCGTTGATTACACCAATTATGTCCTACCTGTTAGGATTTTGTTTTGAAATTAAACCAAACAAACCTGAGAGTCGTTACGACAGGACCAGTAGCATGGCTAAAGGATGCTCTGCCGGATTGAATTCTTTTGTGCATAAATTTCCCTATAACATCAGGAAAATGTAAGGTGAATATTGTTAGGCAAAATTTGCATATTACCCTAGTGTATTGGGGCGCCAACCGAACTGTATAAATTATTTAGGTTTGCATATTATTTTACATTACTATAGCTACTTGTAGTCTGTAGATATTTTTGTTTACTACTAACCGAGGTGTTGGTGGAAATTTGGACTAAAACGTTACTTACTAATCAATATTGTAATAGAAGTAGGAAATTTTAGGTGATATTTTTTTAATTTAAGATTTCAGGAACGACAATGAGCACCTGGCCAGTTGTAAGTAGAAAGTTTTTTTTTTTAGTTTGGTTTTGCAGGAGATTACTGACGAGTGAGTTTCGTTTTCTTCCATGTAATGTATAAACAAAATTTGTGTTGATTCCGCTCAAGCGGTTCTTGCAATGATATCAATTAGGGTTTTTTAATATTAAGGTTACGTTACATTTTGTACTGCGAAGATCGCCAGCCTGAGTGACAAAGAAAATATCATCAAGTGTTTAGAACAACATTCGTTAATTATCTGTTTGGAACGTTCACTTCAGATATGTGGTGAAAGTTCTCGAACAATCTATAATGATTTTTTAAAATTCTGCTATTGATGGTTCTTAAATAAATTATCGTAAAGGGGTTTCTACTATATCTAATGTTTTAAATCTGAGCTGTTTCTACTACGTATGCTGAATTGCATTCAATTATATAATTTTTCTTCTAGGATTATTTATGCAAAGAAAATCATCTTTATCAAAAGTTACCGAAGCTCTATTCAAACACAAAACCTTGCATCAACTTATGATTCGCATTAATATTCAAAGGTGCTTCACCTGACTTCCAAATCCTGTGTAGTTCACATGATTCAATGGATTAAATTTTATTAATTTTACTGTCGTTTCAATTTAGAAAGTACTAGTCATTTATTTAAGTAATTATTTAACTATGGAGTTTTTCTGATAAATTTATGTTAACATCTACCGCTGTTATAATATTTGCCGGTTTTTAAATAAAGCAGCATCGTTACTACAAAGAACGTTCTCTTTTGAACTCGTCTTTGCAAAGAGCAAAAGACGCCGCTGAGAATTTCAGGTTTTATTATTACCCAGTTTCTTTGTTCTTTGTTGCCGTTACTATTATTCGTTTTAAGATAAGAGGTTGTCGAACAAAGTAGATTGCTATTGATATTTTTCCAGCAGCTAAATGGTTAGGAACGCAGACAAACTTTGTGCGTATTTAAATATGAAAAACCGAATAAGGTACAAGGAGTACCAATTATTAGACAAGGGTTGTTCTCGTTTGTGTTTATGTAAGTAATCTGTGTGATGTCATTGTTTGAGGTTGGAAGCAATAACACACCCTTTATTGATGGAAAATCAGATGAAATGAGGTTGCACTGTATTTATTCAGTGTTATTACTCATTCCTTGCAATTCTAAAATACTACTGACATTGGGTTTATGGGTGGAGAGAGAAAAGGATTAGTGAGCTCTTAAGCTCGTCGCACACTGGAGACGAGTCAGCACAGGGACGTAGCATGTCAGTGTTTCACACATAATACTGTACTTGTATCTAAGTTCGTCATCGTTCACTAGTGTCGTTTCAAGAGTGTCATTTGCTGTGAACGGAAGGATCAATTCTAGTGTCAGTTCCCCTTCTCCAAATATCAAACACGTATACCACCCGAGTATTTGATTTACTGTTTTTCCAGTACCTAATTACTTATAATGCTAACTATGCGTTTCATATGACCCTGCATTTGATTTGCCAATGCTCCACCCATAGATATTACATTAGCTTGGGAGCGAATTGTTTTACCTGCGTTTTATATGACCACTTTTCAAAGAAAAAATAAACTTCTATACTTAACTGCTCTAATGATGATCAAAAAGAACCTACGTTTGCACCTCCTCCTGAGGCTGTTTTTCGTCAACCATTGGAACCCATACTTCAAATTAGTGACTTACAGGTAGCAACCCAAGAGTTCGTTCCTGCTTTCTTAAATGATTCTACTCAAGAAATTTCCGTCGTGTTTGCAAGAGCAGATGTAGCTGAAGTGACGATAACTTCTAATTCTGTCCGAGAAGGTCTTATTGAAGTTAATGAACTAGTATCTTTAATGCCTGTTGCTGTTGTTGTCTAAATTATAC
The DNA here is from genome assembly GCA_036346225.1 of Platerodrilus igneus. Lineage (NCBI taxonomy): Eukaryota > Metazoa > Arthropoda > Insecta > Coleoptera > Lycidae > Platerodrilus > Platerodrilus igneus. The sequence goes on from JARFIW010001146.1 coordinate 1,006,165, forward strand.
CTGTTCCTGTTTCTTTATCTGCTGTTGTCGAGAAAGAAATTCCTATTATAGATGAAGCGTTACTTGCTGTTACTCCTTTTTCTAATGTTGACAATGGTCAGCCTAATTGTACTCCTTTGTCTAATGGTGATGTAATTCTACTTGCTGCTACTCCTTTATCTAACATTGACGAAGTTCTACTTGATGCTGTTGTTTTTGATTAAGTTCTTCCTGGTTCTACTTCTTTATCTAACGTTGATGAATGTATTCTTGCTTCTGCTACTTTATTTAATATTAACGATGGTATACTTGCTCCTATTCCTTTTTCTAATGTTGACGAAGTTCAATTAGATTCTACTCCTCTATTTGATGTAGATGAGATTCTACCTGATGTTCCATTAAGTAATGTTGGCGAAGTTCTTCCTGATGTTGACCAAGAGCAACCTGGTTCTGCGCCTTTCTTTATTGTTGATAAACTTCTACTTGATTCTATTCCTTTTGTTGAAGTTTCACTTGCTTCTGTTTTTTCTTGTAAGGCTGATACTCTTACAGCTAATGCTGTTCCTTTTTCTAACGTTGATAATCTGACGGCCCATGATATTCCTTTTTCTAACGCTGAATTTTCTTATAAGCAATACTAAAAGCAAAATGGGTTCTTCCATAACGCGTTCTGATATTCCTAAACCACAACCACCACTATTACCTCCACCCTCGCCACCACCTTCCCAACCGCGTGCTACAACTACTACACATCCTGCTGTTCCTGTTTTGCGGAAAACTGCTCAAAAGAGGAAGAGAAATTTCTATACTGATTCAAAACCTGAAAGTGTAGGTCGGCAAAATCCTAATGTTCTTGATCTTGCTTCGTTTTCCTTTTGGCGACGCAGGCGTCTTAAACCCCATTACTAGTCCTCTGCGTGCCCAATTCTATGCTGACTTTGCCATTCCTTAGGATTTGATTTCCGGACTCTACACAATTTTTGTTGAATTAAATAATAATAATGAGTTCTTTCTGTTAATGTATATATTGGTTTCAGACTGTTTTAATCAGTTTAAACGGTGTTTGTTAATTTTTATTTAAGGAGAATAAAAATGCGTAACTTTTGTATAGGTTATCTATATGGTTTTAAAATTATTTGTGTTAATTTATTTTTGGATATGATTACTTTCGAAAAATAATCTGTTTTTGTATATATTTTTTGTATCTAATATTCTTGTGCTGTTAAAATCTGCTTGCTGGTGATGTTCATTTAAATGTATAGTTAGGGTGCATGACTTTTTGTTTAATATTTGATCAGTTTATGTTGTATGATTCTGTTCTTCAGCCATTGCTTGGATTGTCCTATATAGGGTGTTCCGAAACTCGTGGATACAATGGTAGGGGTTGGTGGGGAGGGCAATTTTCTACAAGAATAACCATATGTTTCAATCCAATTGTTCACGGTTTCAAAGTTATTGCAATTTCAATATTTTTTGTAGAAACCGTGCAGAAATGGGATCTAATAATTTTTAATAAAAAGGTACTGACTTTTGCAACGTAATTCTTTTTTGTCATGTAGGCGAAAGTAAAAGCTGTCATAAATGACAACTTTTCCGAAACATTATCCATCATCTCAAGAGAAAATCAAGATTTTTGCAGAATGTATGTTGTATGAAAAATTTTGCGTGCTTTTCAAATGCAAATTACTTAAAAAAGATATTACCAATTAAAAGTGCACACCTATCATAAAAGCATCCTTGATTCATCCCCTTCCTTTGGTGGTATAATTTTTGGATGCCAATTTATTAACTAATAAAGTATTTTAGTCTAATCCTAAGAACAAGACTTTTAATGAAAAATTCAAACAATTAGCTGTCTGAAATTTAGATAAAGCACGAGCATTAAATATAATAAATGTCTTTAGAAATAAAACATTTACAACAAATGTTCCAATGTTCCACCACCTGTTTGCATGCATAAACGACACCGCTTCAAAAAGTTGCGTTTAAAAACCTGAATTTCTAGCAATATCTTCTTATTATAATTGCAGCTTGTTGAATTTTTCTACAAAAGTCTTCTTTGTTTGCAATGTTTGTATTAAAGACTATGTCTGTCTTTAAAATCTTCCCACAAAAAGTAGTCAATAGAATTGAAATCTGTCGATCGAAACGGCCAGTAGATAGTACCACCTCGTCCTATCCATCTGAGATTTCGATGTTTAAATAGTGTTTCACTTTCCCAGCATTATGTGTAGGCGCACCACCGTGTTGAAATCACTTTGCTCGTCTAGTTGCTAAAGGCACATCGTCTAGTAGATAGCTTAATTGGTCCTCAAGAAAGTGAAGATGTTGTTGTGCATTTAGTCTACGCGGCAGTTCAAATGGATCACCTAGTGCGCCATTAATTATACCTGCCTACAAATTAACACTAAAATGGTGTTGAATACGTGATTGCCGTACGTGTCTATGGTTATCAAGTGCCCAATAGTGGAGATTATGTATATTAAAAATTCCCACCCTGTTGAAGCACGACTCATCACGCCATAAAATTTTATCAAATAAGTGCGTATCTTCTTAGTATTGGCGATGCATTTTGCGACAAAACGCTAACCTTTACGCGTAATCGTCAAGTACCAGGGCTTGCACACGCTGCACATGATAAGAATGCAAGTTATTTCTGCGCAACATTCTATGCACAGTATCCGACTGATACCAGTCTCCCTGGCAATGTTCCTGACGCTGGTTGTAGAAGCATCCAATGCCATTGCTATGACTTCTTCTTCGCCTTCAACTCTAGGTCTTCCTCCTCTTGGTTGTAAAACACCAGGTTTTTCGCCTTCAAGATAAGCCTGGTGTACTTGAAACACCCTATAATCGGGAAAGTTAGCCCAAATAGGATAACGTATCCTGAACTCTCTCGCAGCTTGCAGAGCATTGCCATTGCAACGCCCATACACGAAATGCATTTCTGCATACTTTCGAGCAGTGTAGGGCATTTCAAAATGTAAAATTTACGAAACGATATGTACAAAAACAACTAAACAATCACGAAGCAACAAGACGTACACAATGGAAACTAGTAACTTAAAAATGTTTAGGATAAACTAACTAATTATAAATATATATGGTTCCGGATTGAGACCGCGTCATTTTATAAAACAAGGTCGACGTTTCGACCACTTTTATAATGTTTCCGTCCGTGAAAACCTCCAACAATATCACAAAAACCTTTACGGGGAGAATATTATAAACAAACAAAAACTTTATTCATGATCACTCATGCATCAAGTTCTCGTCCTATATAAACTACCACTTTCGCTACTTTCACCAGTTACTTTGCCACAAGACACCTTTTCGCTTAAATGGGTTGGTGAGTCTGCTAGTTCCGAAGTAAGTTTTTCATCATTTTTACACTTTAACTTGCCTACTTAATATTTTATCATTTTTATAATAATTATTATTATTTTTATATTTACTTCATTTTTATATTTATATTTCATTCTCGTTTCTTGTCCTGATGTGGACGAAGCTTCGACCTTATTTTATAAAATCACACGGTCTCAACTCGGAACCATATATATTTATAATGACTCCGGCCGTGAAAGCTTCCAACAATATCATAAACTAACTCATATTTAAAAGCACATGTAATAACAACCACACGACAAGACATACTAAATGTACATATTGTTAAGTACCAAGGAATTACGGTGCAGAATGCAGGCAATACTTAAAATATAATTAAGGTGCATTACTGGTGAAGATTTTGTTTAACTGTAAGTGATTTAACGCTTCAACATAGATAACTCACGCATACTCTAGGAGTGTAATCAGTGCTCACGTCATACATAAATTCTCATACAGTTAGTTATTTGAATTTTTCAATAAAAGTGTTGTACTTAGGAGTAGACTAAAATATTTTATTAGTTAATAAACTGGCACGCATAAGTTATACCTCCAAAGAAAGGGAATGAACCAATAACGTTTTTATGATAGGTGTGCACTTTTAATTGATAATACCTTTTATGAGTAATTTGCATTTTAAAAGTACGCAAAATTTTTCATAGTACATACATGCTGCAAAAATCTTGATTTCCGTCTGAGATGATGGATAATGTTTTGGGAAAGTTGTCATTTATGACAGCTTTCACTTTCGTCTATACGACAAAAAAAATTACGTTGTAAAAGTAGGCACCTTTATATTAAGAATTATTAGACTCCATTTCTGCAAGATTTCTACAAAAAATATAAAAATTGTAATAACTTTAAAACTTAGAACAATTGGATTACAACATATCTAGTTATTCTTGTAGGAAATTTTTCCTCTATTACCCCCTACAATTTTATCCAGGAGTTTCGGAACACCCTGTATATTGGTTATTGCAGCTACAGGTGATGCTGTATATGATATTGCTTTTTAGTAATTTTGGAATATTGTCTTGGTCTTGGTAAAGATTTTCTTAATGTTAGTTTCATATTTAGTCGAAATTTTTATTTGTGGAGTTTCTAATATTTTTTTAAAGATGGTGTTAGTTGTTATGAATGGGAGTATTTTGTGCGTATTTGTTAAGTTCAGTTCGTATGTTTTTTTCTGGTTGTGTTTGTTTAGTTTGAAAAATTAGTTTATTTGTTAAAGATTAATCGTATCCATTGTTTAATAGAGTTTTTTGTAGGTCTTTAAGATTAGTTGCAAGGAAAATGGGGTCGCAATTTTTTTAAATTCTGTTTTTAAAGTTAGAGCAGTATTTATTTTGTCTGAAAGTACGATTTGAGTTAAAATTGGGTTAACGGCCTGAATTTATCGGTTTTTTGTATGAATCAAATGTAAGGTTATTATTAGAATCTCTAATGACGATCGTATTTAAAAAACTTAGTTTTTTGTTGATTTCTGTTTCTTTGGTAAACTGAAGTTGTTAAATATTGTAGTAGTTTCTTCGATTTTGTCATTTGGGATGGAGCAAATTATGTCATCTACGTATTTTACAATGAAGTCTGGTTTGAAAGGTAACTGTGATGGTTTTGATCACATTGTCCATTACTAATTGAGCAAATATCGGTGAGATCGGGGAGCCCATGGGTGTAGCAGATACTTGTAGATAAAAATTGTTTTGAAATGTAAAATGTGTGTTGTTATTTACTAAATATATACTACTGATGAACATATTAAGTGAAAACTTACAATGTTTTTCAATAGTACTCCACTTTTCTTTTAAAATGTTGATAACTAAATCAGTTGGCATGTTAGTGAATAAAAACTTGACATCTAGTGATATTAGAATAAATTTGTTTGGGATAGCATATAGTTTGTAACGTTCGACAAATGTGAAGAAATCTTTGATACTGTAACTGGATTCATTGGGGATTGTACTATTTAAAATTATTGATAAAAATGAAGCTAGGTTGCATGTTTGGTCGTGATAGATGAAATTATATGTCTAAAGGATAATTCAGGTTTGTGAATCTTTGAAAACCCGCAGTATCTGCCTGCAATGGAGTTATTTTGAGTGAGTTCCTTTTTTTATTGTTTTGTGATCATCTTTTTAGATTTCGATAACTTAATATGGTCGTTAATATTCTTTTGAATTAAGAATGTACAATCTTTGTTTAGTTTTTTGTAAGTGGTTGTATATCAATAACTTTTTTATATAACGGTATATAACGGTACCATTTTCTGCAATGGTGATTATTAATTCTGGGTGTGTTAGTAAATTAGATGCAGGGGAACCAAGACAGTAGATGGATGACAGGATAATCAGAACCTCATTTCCCCCAGAATCCTTCATTTTCCCACACATCTGGACCAAATAGTTTTCTTTGACTAGCCATTTTAATCTTTCGAGATAAATATATCTTAAATTTTTATCTTTCGAGATAAATGAGCATCCTCATTTCCTCCCACGTCTGGACCAAATAGTTTTCTTCAACTAACCATTTTTCATCTTTCGAGATAAACCTATCTTGTTTGGTATCAATTAATATTAGATTTTTCTTAGCTACCCGAATTTCTAGGAATTTTTCAGATAGCATCATCCCCCCAGGGAGTTATCCTCATTTTAAGATTTTTTTACCGCTAACATTCTGAACCGAATAGTTTTCTTCGACTAACCATTTTCATCTTTCGAGATAAACCTATCTTGTTTGGTATCAATTAATATTAGATTTTGTTACGTTTTTTTCGTGGCAGCCACGTTGGGCGCCAAATCGATGCTACGTAACACAAAGAAAGTCAAGCAATGACCCGGCTCAATCGGAGAGTAGGGGGGGGTTGTAGAAAGCAGACGGACCTATGATGTATGCGGCGGTAAGGAGTTAGTAACAGTACCTGCAATAAAAGAAATTAGAATAGTAAACTTGCAAAAAAAAGATTAGTCCTGCAAACCTGAAATAAAAAAAAGCATAGCATGTTTATCAAGCATAAATTGTTCAGTACTTGGTAGAATGTAAAGAAAAACTGTTTGGATAAACTATATAATATAACAACTGTAAAAGCAATACAAAAATTTTTAGTACAAAGTGAGGTAATATTGGGGAGTAGCAGAAACGTTTCCTCACACACCAATTCAACATAAATCAGACAAAATGTTAAAAAAAATAAATAGGTAAGACACAATTAATATGAGTAGTCCAGTAGTATTGAGTTTTCTCTTTTTTTTCTTTTATTTAAAATAGCATGCAAGTCTATGGTAAAAGGTCTTAGAACGCCAAAGGTATGGCAAAGCAACGGACAGGTATTTAAAGTACAAACAAGTAGGAAATAGTTCAACTTACAAAAAGTCCTTCAGCAACGCTTCCTTGCAACGGAAGGGTGGGATTCAACGATGTCCTGCACTAACGAAGCACTTCACCCTTGACTGTGAGGGTGTTGATGGAACTTGGCACACGTTACACTAATCACTAATCACTGGGGTTAGCAGCAGACATTATCACGCTGATGGAACCAGGTAGTTGATAAATTTCTTGGTAATTCTATTTCCTAAGACAATAATTTCGAAATATTCTGAAGAACTAGTTTGATTTCAACTGGGACCAGATGTATATTATTTTCATAAACATCCCAATAAGCAGTGAGAAACTACCGCCAATACCTTAGTAAACCGGTAATCTATTATGTTTCGCAAATAACGAAATTTGCTCAAGCAATGATCTATTTTAGGTCCTTTGTTGTTAGAAAATTCAGAAACTACAGTAGCACTGTATTTGGGATAATCCAAAGTATGAACTACTCAAATAAGAAAAGGACAACGCCACAAAAAAACACAATTAGTAAAACATCGTGTATCACTAAAAACCGTCCGTGTTCCGTAAACAACACACGTGCAGGTCGAGTCCAACAAGTTCCACTCCTTTTATCTCCAACAGAAAATCAACTAAAACCGTGTCGTGCTTGTAGTTAATGAACAACTTTAAAATTTTATCGCATTAATTCTCACTAGCTTCAAAGCAAAACGGAAAGCAAAAAGTATATTTTTAACGTAATTAATATATAGAAACCAAACACGAAACTAAACTAACAACCGCTCATCTGTTTTCATTCAACTCGTTGTTACCATCGCGTATCGACTCCTTATCTAGACTCGTATATTCACATAAGGAACAACATTTATATCAGCGGTTAGACAAGAAACGATGCATTCCACTCATTATAATACGACGCATTCACCTAAGGATGTTAATAAATATAAAATATAGAGGTAGTAGTTACAGGAATGCTAATCTATTAAAAATGCCCGTTACAGATTCCCCCCTAGCAAAATAAAGACGTCGGGGGTGAAAGAAAAAAAACGACAGACAAGGAACCAAACAAAAAAAAATATTTTTATCCGGTTCGAAGGACCAATAACAGTATAAGAAGAGGAACATTTTTCTAAAAGAAGACAAAGTCATTTATCGTAACCAACAACGACAGAACAGGTAAAGAAAGCATCAAGTAAACACCCAATGAGGATTAAAGGTTTTAGCTACTTTCAAAATCGTCAAAAGACGGATGTCTCCAAAAGGGACATTTCTGTTCTCCACCTCAAAGAAAAGTTTTGGCTTCCCGCGAAGAAACCAAGAGGAAAGAAAAAAAACGAGGAAGAAAACTCGTAGCAAACCAACTAGACGACATAACTGTCAACCTCAAGTGTGCAGCAAAGAAAGAACCAAGACAAAGCAAAGAGCAAAGGCAAGCTAGTACACAATCTAGAATACTTCCAACTGAGGTAACATAGATTCGTATGAAACGATTACTCAAGCAGAGTATGGCTAACAGACCTACAGAAGCGACCAAGTCGAAATCCCTAAAGGAAAAGAAAATAGATCTGAAGCCTACCTCAGGGAATGGATGTAGAAAGCGACTATAATAGTCAAATAGTGAACAGATGGTAGAACTAGCCAGAAGAAAAAGTCACGGGATGGGCTAGCTACAAAATATAAATAGGAATACGAAATGGGCGCCAGTGTTTTCGGACACAAGCTTATCAGAGAAAACACAAGGCCAATAAGCCAAAAAAAAAAATTTTCAAGTCATTAGGGATAGCGACAGGTAGGGGTCCAAATAGAATCGGTCGTAGGGAGCTCTTTAGGATCCGGAGGCTCAGGATCAATGTCTGGAGGGTCTAAAGTTTTATCGGGTTTGAGGTCCTTAATATGCCAAGTACCCAGATCGTTACCAGAATCATCCACTAAGATATAGGTCCAAGGAGAAAGTTTAGATCTAATAGTAAAGGGACCCACATATTTGGGAGCAAGTTTAGCATTGAAGTAGCGAGTAGCATCCGAAAGAACATAATTGCGTTTCCACACGCGATCGCCAGGAGATAAAGTTAAGGGACGACGACGAAGATCGTAGTGTTTAGCATTTTTCTTGTATGCTAAGGAAAGACGTTTCGCGATCTCTTCACGAAGTGACTCAAATTTGACCAAGTCAGTAGGAGGAATAGGACGTTCGGGATCCATAAGAACATCATCAGGATCAGGAGGTTTTCCAAAATTATCGCCGTGGAGAACATGCTCACGACCATATAGAGCAAAATACGGGGAGTAACCAATAACCTCATGTTTAAGCGTTCGAATAGCACAACCGATTTTTGCAAAAATTAACGTCCCACCGACGTTGATTATCAGAAACGTATGAAGAAATCATAGTTTTCAGGACTCTATTAATACGTTCGGCCGGATTCGCCTGAGGATGATAGCGAGCATTAAACAGAATTTTTGAATTACAGAGTTTAGTGAAAATATTACTACGAAATTGTACACCATTGTCCGCAATTAGATATTGAGGAGTACCATACACCAAGAAAATATTTTCCTCAATGGTTCGAGCAACAGCGGCGGCCGTAGACGCACGTAGAGGAAAGAAACAAGCATATTTTGTGAAACAATCGGCAACAACTAAAATAAAAGAATTACCTTTAGAGGATCTAGGAAGAGGTCCGACAATATCTGTACATAGGACTTGCCAAGGACGAGTGGCAGTAGCACGAGGAGACATAAAGCCAGGAGGTTTCTTTTGTTCGACTTTGTGTGCCGAGCAAATTTTACAACGACGTACGTATCGAGCAACAGCGGCTCTAAGTTTAGGCCAATAGTAACGCATGGAAATTTTTGAGACAGTTTTGTGGACACCAGGGTGACCTGAAGTAGGTAGATCATGGTTTTCGTGTAGAACCCTATTCCGCTGTTCGCTGGGAACTACTAACTTCCAATCGTCTTGAGGAGGTTGGAGCAAAGACTGTTTAGATTTTACATGTTTATATAGTAATTCGTTTTTTACATGCCAGTTACTGTATAGTTTAGGATTGGAATTAACACGAGTCCGTAGCTTAAGATACCAAGGATCCAAAATTGGCAGAGTAATAGAAGATTTAGGAAAGTCAGCAATTAAGTCAATCTTAGGTACTGAGCGAAATAAGGCATCGGGAACGATGTTTTCTTTACCTTTTCGATGTACGATGGTGAAGTTATGTTGTGGAAGTCGTACAGACCAACGAGCTAAACGACCGTTGGGGCTTTGTAGATTATTCAGCCAGATAAGCGAGTGGTGATCGGTGATCACAGTAAAGTGAGAACCCTCGATATAGGGACGAAATTTCTTAATTGCCCAAATAACACCAAGACATTCTTTTTCGGTGGCGCTATAGTTGCGTTCCGCCTTTTTAAGAGAACAGCTAATGTAGCTAATAACTTTTTCGTCATCACCCTGTTGTTGAGTCAGCACCGCACCCAGACCAAAATCAGAGGCATCAGTTTGTATAGTAAAGGGCAAAGAAAAATCAGGACAACTCATCACTGGAGCCGTTACCAAGTGTTCTTTCAGCAGCTTAAACGCCTGCTGACATTCTGAAGACCAATTAAATTTAGAATTTTTCTTAGTCAAAGCAGTAATCGGAGTAGTAAGAGTAGAAAAATTTGGGATAAAGCGACGATACCACGAGCACATACCAACTATGCGTCGTACTTCAGTTACAGTCGTAGGAGGAGGAAGATTAAGAACGACCGAAACTTTTTCTGGGTCGACCTGGAGTCCATGACGATTTACTACGTATCCCAGATAACGGAGTTCCGGTCGGCATATAATGCATTTATCTCTGCTAAGAGTAAGACCTGCAGAATTTAAACGAAAAAGCACTTTCTGTAGTACTACCATATGTTGTTCGAAAGTAGGGGTAGCGATGATCACATCATCTAAGTATGCGAAACAGAAAGGTTCGAGATCAGCACCAAGCACACGATCTATAAGTCGCTGAAATGTCGCTGGAGAATTATGAAGACCAAATGGCATCTTAGTAAACTGGTATAAACCTCTACCAGGCACCGTAAATGCAGTAATCGCTTTAGAATTAGACGAAAGAGGTATTTGCCAATAAGCAGAGCGAATGTCCAAACTAGTTAAGAATTTTGCGTCTCTAAGACGGTCTAAAATCGTAGAAATATAAGGAAGGGGATAGGCATCTTTTTCTGTAACTTCATTGACCTTTCTAAAATCGATGCAGAAACGATATGTGCCATCTTTCTTAGGCACCATAACTATAGGCTAGACCAAGCGCTATTAGATGGTTCTACAACACCATTTTCTAGCATCTCATCCAGAGCTTGATTGACATGTCGAAGTACCGTAGGGGACATGGGATAATATCGCTGCTTGATAGGACTAGATGTAGTACGGATGTGATGTTCAATGAGATTAGTACAGCCCAAAGGTAAAGTGTCATCTTTAGGAAACATCTGTTGGACTATACGCGACAGTTCGGATTGTTGTAGGTTCAATAGATCGGAAAGAGCATTGATCTGATTGATCGAGACCGTAGAAGAAGAACCGAAAGTCCATTGACCCGTTCGAAAATCCGGGACAACACCCATTGATTTCCAGAAGTCAATGCCTAAGATCAGAGACTGAGAAATAGAAAGAACGACGAGGACGTCAAGAAGAATAGTTTTATTTTCGACCGACATGGGTAAAGTAAGTGACCCGAGAATGTCACAAGCTTGACCATTGGCTACCGTACAGCTGTGGTTCTCCGTTTGGGACAAAGGCAAAGAAAGAGAATAGAGAATATCCCAACCAGGACCACCAATAATAGTACGAGAAGCGCCAGAATCAAGCAAACCCTTAAATTTGATGTCGAAAATAGTAACAGTAAGATAAGGTCTGTCGTCCTCACGAGAACTAGCTAAAATAAAATCCAGAACATATTTAGATCGGTCATCAAGACCAGAGAAAGGATTTTTTGAGGAAATAATAGGTACCGAGACAACTGTAGAAGGAATCGGGTCGGTTTCTCGGCTTAGCGACTCGATCGGTAGTTTAAATTTTTGTTACAACTCGTACAATTGGTACGGGTAACATTAGGTTCACCACAACCATAGCAATGAGGTATTTGAGGTTTAGTACAGGAAGGAAACTTGTGTCCTCGTTGGCCACAGTTCCAACAGACGACCTGTTTACCTGTAGTAGGGGTAGCTGGAGTAGGAATAGAAGAAAGATTATTTCTATTCGCGGAGGTTGAATGTGGTTTAGAAAAGTTAGACCCACGAGGTTGGACCAAAGAGGGTAACGAAGGGTTTGGTTTATAGGCCAGATCAGGTTCCACATACGAGTGGGTATTTCTATTAGGGGGTACGTAATTGTCGACCCTAAATTTCGTTAGTTCTAATTTTAGACACTCATTTTCCAACTCTTCCCAAGAATGTACGGTAGGCAGCCCGGCTAGATAGAAAGGGGACAGGTTACGAGAAACTATATCAAGTTGCACATCGGCCGGTACACTCCCATGGCGCCGGAACAATGCACTCATGCAGGACAAATATTCAACAATACCTTCCGACGGGTCCTGTGTCCTTGCTCGGATGTCGTCAAATAACCGATGATAGTAATCTGAGGGTGCAAAATGACGTATTAGCAGGTTAGATAGTGATGTCCAATCGGAACAACGGTGACAATTACCTCGGAACCAACACAGCGCTTTGGATTCGAACAACTCAACCGCGAAGTCAAATAATTCACTGTCCGGGATATTTCGGGCTTTTCGGAGCTCTTCCACTCTTTCAAGGAAACTATGTACCGTTAGGGTTTGAGAATCACCTGAGAATTTCAGATCAAGTTTCGAGACTCGGTTCCGTGTGGAGGAAGTACCACACGACTTAGAAAGGACGGATTCGGATTCCTCTTCCTCTTTGGAATCGGATGTAAGTATAGGGGGTCCATCCGGGTCTACATGAGGAGTCGGAGAAAGAAAAATACTAGAGGTAGCTAATGGGATACCGGATGTGGCAGTAGGGTGTCGAAACTTTTTAATCTTCTTATCATAGTCGCGGCGGAGATTATTTACCGTAAGAAGTAATTGACGTTGTATTGTCTGCTCATCGTCTTTTGGGGACAAATTTGCGCAACGACGCTCGAGATGTATCCACAAGGCACTAATACGTCAAAACGTATCTGAGGACTTCTCACCATCAAAGGGGGGAAGTGAGGTTTCTAACTCTTGAATAGCGACTTCGATGGCCCTACATTCAGAATCAAAATCTGCTTTTACAGGGATGTAGGGAAGCCTTTTCTCTCGTTCGATGCTAAGAGCACTTCGAATGGATCTACGTAACTTTTCCACATTGTCTTCAGGAGTGTAACCCCGAGAAGATAACTCGTACTGAAGCTCAGTGTTCCGTAGCCGGTTGACCGTCATACGCCAATAAGCCATTATGGAATGGGATTTTTAAGTAGTATAAGTATTACAAGTATTATATATTAAGGATTAAATTTAAGTGAGGTACCGAAAGTGACGTGAAGGAAAGAGAAAAAAAAAGGTGGTGTAAAGAAAACTTGGGCGCCAGTGTTTTCCAGAACCAAATTACCAGCGAAAACACAACTCTGATAATTCACACAAAACAAAAACTACAATCAAGGAATTTCTATATAGCGATGGAAGAGAAAAAAAAATCAAGACTACACCACAAAAAAAAATTAGTCAGCCAATATAAGCAGAAAAGAAAATCAAGCCGATACACCAGAAAAAAGATTAATCCAAAAAATCAAGGTCATAAAATAATTTTAAAAAAAAGTCAAGAACAAACCAAAAAAAAATCGGGAGCAAATCGAAAAAAATCGAGCGCTAATACAAAAAAAATCGAGCCCCTCAAAAAAAAATCGGGAGCAAATCAAAAAAAAATCGGGCCCCAAACGAGAAGGAAGAAAAATAATATCGGGCCAATCAAAAAAATCGAGCCAATCAAAAAAAAATCGAGCCAATCAAAAAAAAATCAAGCCCCTCCAAAAAAATAAATCGAGCCCCACGTTAGGCGCCAAAAATACCTGTTACGTTTTTTTCGTGGCAGCCACGTTGGGCGCCAAATCGATGCTACGTAACACAAAGAAAGTCAAGCAATGACCCGGCTCAATCGGAGAATAGGGGGTAGAAAGCAGACTGACCTATGATGTATGCAGCGGTAAGGAGTTAGTAACAGTACCTGCAATAAAAGAAATTAGAGTAGTAAACCTGCAAAAAAAAGATTAGTCCTGCAAACCTGAAATAAAGAAAAAGAATAGCAGCAATGCAAAGTCTAAGTTATTCAGTACTTTGTAGAATGTAAATAAAAACTGTTTATATAAACTATATAATATAACAACGGTAAAAGCAATACAAAAATATTTAGTACAAAGTGAGGTAATATTGGGGAGTAGCAGAAACGTTTCCTCACACACCAATTAAACATAAATCAGACAAAATATTAACAAAAGATAAATAGATAAGACACAATTGATATGAGTAAGTCAACAGTATTGATTTTTTTTTCTTTCTTTTTCTTTTTCTTAATCGCAGGCAAGTCTATTGTAAAAGGTATCAAAACGACGAAGATATGGCAAAACAACGGATAGATATTTAAAGTAATAATAAGTAGGAAATAGTTCAACTTACAGAAAGTCCTTCAGGAACGCTTCCTCGCATTTGAAGTGTGGGATTCACGAGGTCCTGCACTAGCGAAGCACTTCACCCTTTACTGGGAGGGTGTTGATGGAACTTATCACACGTTACCCTAATCACACCTACCTATTTCACTGGTGTTAGCAACAGACACTATCACGCGACAGAACTATGTAGCATTGATAAATTTCTTGTTACTTCTATTTCCTGAGGCAATGCTTTCGAAATATGTTGTAGCACTAGTTTAATTTCAACTGGGACCAAATGTTTATTATCTTCATAAACATCCCAAAGCGGTGAGAAACTTCAACCGATACCTTTGTAAGCCGGTAATCTGTTATATTTCGCAAACACGAAACTTGCACAAGCAAAAATCTGTTATAGATTCTTTGGGGTTAGAAAATTCAGAAACTACAGTATCCACTGTATTTGGATAATCCAAAGTATGAACTACTCACATAAGAAAAGGACAACGCCACAAAAATACAATTAGTAAAAGCCACAAGGAAACAGTATTTTTCACGTAATTAATAGGAACGAAGAACAAAACACAAACTACAACTCTTCATCTGTTTATCTAAACTCGTTGTTACCATAAACTCTTGTCGACTCTTATCTCGACTCGTATATCCACATCAGGAACTAAATTTATTTCAACTTTTCTTCAACTAATCTTTTTTATTGCAGGTTTGCTATTCTAATTTCTTTTATTGCAGGTACTATTACTAACTCCTTACCGCCGCATACATCATAGGTCAGTCTACTTTCTGCAACCCCCCCTACTCTCCGATTGAGCCCGGTCATTTCTTTGACTTTCTTTGTGTTACGTAACAGAAATTTGGCGCCCAACGTGGTTGCCACGAAAAAAAAACGTTACAAGACTTTTTCCAAACTATGCGTATCAATTGGCGGTTATACTTTACTCCATAAACCGACTTGTATATATTTTCGTATTCGTCTCTACCTAACACGTCCGTATAATAAAGATGTACAGGCTCATCGTCAACTGGTAACTTAATCTTTTTTTTTTAAAGTTCGCCTCTGTTTTCAACTTCAACCTCCTTTATAGCTTTTGACATGCTTTCCGCTATTCCTTGTGACTAGGAATCGGTGATTTGCAAAGGATCGATCAATTGTTTGTGCACCTCTTTGAATTTTTGCAGAGATGTAGTGCCTCCTTTTTGTATCCCGCAAACTTCTATCGTACGGAATCCTGCGTAAAATAAAGCTTACGTTTATTTACAATAAAATCTTTAACGTTCGTCATCATGAAACTTTGGATTGGGGCAAACCATTGAACGCTTTCTTTTATATTTATATATTCGTCGAAATTTTTTCTATATCGTCACTTATCCAAATCAAAATCTTTTACACTAGTAATAAAACTATGTTTCGAGTCACCCCACCCCAACGCTGCAAGCACATTTGTTTAAATTTTGGATATGACATGTCACCACTTATATGATCAAGAAAGATATGACGAAAGTTTGTGTGACCCTCTTTCCATAATGCGATTACATTGGCCTCATCTCAGAGTCTATGTTTTAAGGTCCTAGCGTAAGTTTGACATAAGTAAAAGGAATCAATGATCTTATGTCGGAGACACTTTCACCTTATGGGACAATTTCACCCTATGGGGCAATTTTACCCTATGGGGCAATTTCACCCTATGGGGCAATTTCACCCCATGGGGCAATTTTACCCTATGGGGAAATTTCACCCTATGAAGCAATTTCACTCTATGGGGCAATTTCACCCTATGGGGCAATTTCGCCCTATTCTGATGGAGATAAATTCAAGGAACTTTGCCATTAATGCACCCTACAACCAGACCTAGATCCGATTATGCAAATAAAGAAATAGTTTAATATTATTGCAATATCACAAAAGTTATACGCAACAACCAATTTTAAATAAATTGTCTTTGAAACTTAAAATGGATGTTATGACTAAGTTTTATCATTACACTGGTACCATAGCTGGTTGAACCGAAAAACAGTGCAATTAAGTTGATGAATCGATGTGAATTTGTGTAGCTCCGACTCCCAGCAGGTGGGGTTGGGCCTGTCTGACCGCAGAGTAGTCGTAATAACTGTCTTTGTAAATTTTGGTGTATATATCAGTTTTCGAGTTAGAGGCCTTGGTATAAAATTTACAATTTTATGTTAAAATTTTTCTAAGTCCGAACAACTAAAAATTTTGTCAAGTTCCAAAATATTCAAAATGGACATATCTCAGGTGTATGTTGGATATAGTTTGGATGTATGTCGTACGGAGGTGAAACGAGGGAGAAGGACACAGTAGGGTGGAGGGTTTAGGCTAGTTTACGTTGCTTGGAGTCAGATTAGTCGGTGTTGTCTGAAGTTAGGTTAGGGTCGTTGGACTTGTCAGGAGTTAGGTTAGCTGGTGTTGTCTGGTGTTAGGTTAGGTTAGTTGGATTTGTGTGGACTTAGGTTAGATAAAAGGAAAAATTGATAAATAATTGCCGGGGATTCACACAAGGTACTTTCTAGTAACCAGCATCGACTACGTATTTAGGGAAATATAAATTTTAAATAAACACTTTAAACCTATACTAAAGGAATACCAACTTGTTGCGTACAGGATACTTACTAATTAAATTACTTTATTAGTAAGTATCCTGTACGCAACAAGTTGGTATTCCTTTAGTAAAGGTTTAAAGTGTTTATTTAAAATTTATATTTCCCTAAATACGTAGTCGATGCTGGTTACTAGAAAGTACCTTGTGTGAATCCCCGGCAATTATTTATCAATTTTAATGCACAAACATAATTAATTAATAGAAAGTCCAAGAAAAGAAATTATATACAGCTTTCATATGTAATTTAGGTAGCCCATAATTGTTAAGGATTTAATTCAGAACGACTTGTATTTTTCAAGTACCTATTTAGCATTGACTACTTAATTATGACGTGCATAGTTATTAAAAAATGTTAAACCATACATTAATAACTGTTTAAAATTTAAAAGTTATGGTTTTGAATATTCTAAAAAACAGTGCATCACCGTTTGAAAAATGGTTTTAAATATTAAACACTTATGGACCATAAAGGATTGAATTCTAAAATCTCCACGGTTTTTGATTTTTGGAGATATTTGGTTAAAGCATATGTCATAAACGAACAAAAATTTTAATGAGATTTGGGAGCTTTAAAGTGTAACTTTGTAAGGAGTAGTCCTATTTTAAATCTGTTTGCAGATTCGAATTCTGCGTAAAATTTTAGACTAATTTGATGTATTGCATGAAAAAAAAATGTTTAAGGACGGTCGGAAATCGATCTTTGTAAAAAATCTTATAATCAGGGTAGCTCCCTGGGGAGTGATGGAATCTGAAAAATTCCTAGAGATTCGGGTAACTGAGAAAATTCTATTGTTAATTGATACCAAACAAGATAGGTTTATCTCGAAGGATGCATTGGTTAGACGAAGAAAACTATTTGGTCAAAGCATATGTCATAAATGAACAAAAATTTAGAGGTTTGAGAGCTTTAAAGTGTAACTTTGTAAGGAGTAGTCCGATTTTAAATCTGTTTGCAGATTCAAATTTTGCGTAAAATTTTAAACTAATTTGATGTATTGCATGACTAAAAAAATTATAAGAACGCTCAGAAATCGCAACAGGTAAGAAATCTTAAAATGAGGGTAGCTCCCTGGGGGATGATGCTATCTGAAAAATTCTTAGAAATTCTGGTAGCTGAGAAAAATCTAATATTAATTGATACCAAACAAGATAGGTTTATCTTGAAAGATGAAAATGGTTAGTCGAAGAAAACTATTCGGTTCAGAATGTTAGCGGTAAAAAAATCTTAAAATGAGGGTAGCTCCCTGGGGGATGATGCTATCTGAAAAATTCTTAGAAATTCGGGTAGCTGAGAAAAATCCAATATTAAATGATACCAAACAAGACAGGTTTATCTCGAAAGATGAAAAATGGTTAGTTGAAGAAAACTATTTGGTCCAGATGTGGGAGGAAATGAGGATGCTCATTTATCTCAAAAGATGAAAATTTAAGATATATTTATCTCGAAAGATGAAAATGGCTAGTCGAAGAAAACTATTTAGTCCAGATGTGTGTGGAAATGAAGTATTCTGGGGGATATGAGGTTCTGATTATCCTGTCATCCATCTACTCAGGACCTCATTTACACCAGCATCCCACATTTCCACCCGCGAGATAAATCTTTCTCCACATTTCCACCCACGAGATAAATCTATCTTGTTTGGTATTAATTAATATTAAATTTTTTTCAGTGTTGGAGAAACAATGGGAACATTTACACTAAGCGTGAAACCCCAGATTATTTCCTTAGAGCAAGTGGACTGTGACTTGAGGGTAGTGTTGCGATAAAATACTCTTAGCGGTAAATCAAACAATGATCATGCACTTACCTTAATGTTCATACTGTTGGCTTCTACGGAAGTGGTTGACAGCATTCAAACCAGAACATCTCCGCCGACGGATTATGTAGAAGCGCAGTAACACACACATTCAGCAAAAAAAGTAAATTGTTTTAATACATGACCGCACGGGCCGAATGCTTCGAAACGAGTGTGCAAAACCAGTGCTAGATAAGACCGCCTGGTTTATCGCAAAACAAAACCTTGACTGTTTAAAATAAACAACATTGAAATTAAGAGTAGAGTTCTAACCTAATTTTGAACATACCCCCCACCCAAAATAATTAAATTTTGATAGCTAAAAGGGGTGAAGAAAAGAAAAAAAAGAAAAAAAAGGAGAAATTAAAAAAATGCAAATAAGCTCTATTGGTGTAGTTGTGTAGAGATAAAACGAGAAAATAAAAGAAACTCTAAAGAATAATCAATTAATGTGATTGTTGATCACGTCATATTAATTTTAAGGAGGTGGAAGCGGTACCACCTTATTTATTGGTCGTACCGTTTCACCTGAGGGTGTCTTCAACCGAACAACACGTACTATCCCGTCACTTCCAGGTATCAGCTTTGTTACCCTTGCTAAAGGCCAACACGCAGGGAGTGTACCTGGGGTCAAGTACAACACCAGATCGCCTTCTTTCAACTGTTTGGCCGGGGTAGTCCATTTGGGCCTATGCTGAAGGGTGTGGAGGTATTCATTTGACCAACGCTTCCAGAACACCTGGATTAACTGTTGACAAAGCCGCCAACGAGTGAGTCTGTTAGTAGGAATGTTTGTCAAATCTACTTCAGGTCGTGCCAGAATAGGACCACCTGTCAGGAAATGTGCCGGCGTCAATGCATCAATTCCATCATCGGGTAAAGCTGGCAAGGAGCAAAACGGGCGAGAGTTTAAAATGCCCTCAATTCTAATAACGATTGAGTTAAATTCTTCTGCAGTAAATTGGTTGTTACCAATTATTCTCTTTAAATGGAATTTAACACTTTTGATTCCTGCCTCCCACAATCCACCGAAATGGGGTGCGTAGGGAGGATTAAAGGACCATTCAATGCCCCGAATAGCTAAATAATGTGCAATCTCGGGCTTAGACGAGTCAAAAAATTTTGAAATTTCAGAAATTTCTCCAGCAGCTCTGCGGAAGTTCCGTCCTTGATCGGAATAAAATTTTGCCGGAAGTCCGCGTCTAGAAATAAATCTGTCTAGTGCGGCCAGATATGCTTGGGAAGTTAACGAGGCGACGAGTTCGATATGAATGGCACGCGAGACCATGCATATAAACAAAGCAATATATGCCTTCTCATACCTAGCTGTGCGCAGATTAGGTACTTTTACCATAAAGGGTCCGCCAAAATCAATCCCCGTGTGTGTGAAACATTTTCCCGGTTCGAGTCGGTAAGCTGGAAGATCCGCCATAGGTGGTTGGATAGGTTCCGCCTTATATTGGTAACATATAAGGCAACGAAAAATACGATGTCGAATTAAGTGTCGAATTGAAGGAATCCAAAATCTCCTATTTACGAGAGAATGTACCAGGCGATTTCCACCATGGCCCGAGTATACGTGATAATGATCGCATATCAAGATAGCTAATCTGCTGTCCCGCGGAATTAGGTAGGGATATTTAGTGACAATTGGGAGCTTCGACTGGCGCAAACGTCCCTCCACCATGATTAAACCCACAGGGGAGAGAAAAGGGGACAAATGACGATAATTTTTTGTGCAAGGTTGACCCTTTTCTAATAACAAAATTTCGTTTCGATTGTGCTCGTACTGAGAAATTCTTATAATAAATAACAAAGCGTCATTATATTCAAATGACGTTAAGTTGCCAGTACGCAGCTGATCGTTTGGAGCATCATGAATGCGCGCAAGGCAATTGAATTTGAATCTAAGTATATAGGCAAAAATTCTTTGTACTTTAACAAAACTTGAATGTCGTAGCAAAATGTCCGTAAATGGTTGAACATCAATTGCGGACAACAAGGCTTGAGGTGTCATAGGGGTAGAAACGTCTAACCCTTGTGCAGGCGAGTATTCACATGTACTACCTGGCCATTCAGAAATGTTCCGATATACGAAGTCGGGCCCTTTCCACCACAAATCACAACAAAGCAGTTCGGATGGCATTAACCCGCGACTTGCCGGGTCAGCGGGATTATCTGCACTAGGTACATGCCTCCAACGAGCTGTGGGTTGATTTTCGTGGATTTGAACAACCCTGTTGGCAAAGAATATTTTTAATCGATGCGGAGGGGTGCGAATCCAGGACAGGGTGTTTACTGAATCACTAAAACAAATAGGTTCCTGAAGGTGTAACGAATCAAATGCTGGGGAAGTAGACTTCATAAGTTTTGATAGAAGACATGCCGCCCCTAATTCGAGACGTGGTATCGTCCACGTTTTTAGTGGAGCCACGCGAGTTTTTGAAATTATTAAATTTATGAAAATTTGGCCATCAACCTCTAATCGTAAATAAATAACTGCAGCCATGCCAAGCTCGCTAGCATCAGCAAAACCTACCATGAAACCTTTTACTTCACCAACTTTCCATATACAGCGCGGAATAGACACGTTTTCGAGAAGTGGTAATTCGGCTTGAATTTGATTCCACTTCTGTAACACTACGGCAGGGAGTTCGTCATCCCATCCTACTTTTAGTAACCACAATTGTTGAATAAGAGTTTTAAGTATAAAAGTAAATGGACTGATGTATCCATTAATGTCAAAGGTTCGCGCAATACGGGAAAGAATGCCTCTTTTCGATGGTGTATCAGAGGCATTTCGAACTTTGCATTTAAGTACATCGAATCTTAGATCCCAACAAAGCCCTAAAACTTTATTAATAGAATCAGGACTGGAATTAGGTAATTGTATCGTATCTGAAGAATTGCCAATTACATTGGCATGTGAACTGGCCCATTTGCCCAGTTCAAATCCACTCAGTTTTAACAAATCAATGAGTTCAGCTTTAAGAAGTAGAGCATCTTCGATGGAATCTGCTCCTGTCAAAATGTCGTCTACATACGTAGAAGAACTGAGAGCGTACGAAGCTCGTGGAAATTTAGAACCTTCGTCAATCAATAATTGTTTTAGAACACGAAGGGCAAGGTAAGGACTGCAACATGCACCGAAAATAACGCGTGTGTGTTCTAGCTCTGTTAAAGGTTCATTTGGATTAAACCTCCAAAATATGTGCAAGAATTTCCGATCATCAGGGTGTACTAAAATTGATCTGAACATATGACGAATGTCACACGTAAGGGCCACTTGTGGAATTCTGAATCTTGTGATAACAAGACCTATATCCGTTTGTAGTTTCGGACCCGGCATTAGAATATCATTAAGGCATTTATTATTACAGTCTTTATCAGTCGGGTTGAAAACTACACGAATCTGGGAATGTGCTGCGAGATTCTTTAAAACCCCGTGATGAGTCATCACATACTGGGATACGTCAACCGCAGGTTTAAGGTGCTTCTGTGATAAATAATCACTAATGTTTTCCGCATACAATTTACGAAAATTTGCATCGCGTTTGAAACGCGCTTCAAGCTTTAAGAATCTATTGATTGCATGTTCTCTAGTCGAACCTAGAGCTTGGGAAATATTGTCTTTAAACGGTAATCTGACCATATATTGACCTGAGGCCGTACGCGTAGTACTAGATTTGAAATGCTCTTCACAAGCATTCTGCTCCGGGGAGGGCAAAGGTGGAGAAAATATTTCTTCGGATTCCCAAAATAAACGTAAAGTTTCATTTAGAGATTGCGTTTCTACCATATTAGTAAATAAAGCGACGTTCGTAGGTAAATGTATCATTTTAGGTACCTCACCCATGATTACCCATCCAAAAGAAGTAAGAAATGCCGCGGGTTTGCCTTTCAAGTATGAAGGCTCACTTGGCGTGATATCTAAAACAGCCGACACCCCTAATAGAATATCAACTGGTGCGGATACGTGGAAATCGGGATCAGCTAACTTAAGAGAGAAAAATTGTTGTTTTAACTGTATCGGTAACGTAACTGTAGGGAGATTAGTGGAAATCTTTGGTACAACTACAGCTTCACAATTTAAATAAAAATAGCTGTCGTATAAGGAGCCAATTTTACAATCGACTAGACCCTAAACTTTTGTTAAATGCGACTGTCCTACACCACGTATTTCAAATGGACACTTTCTTCGTTTGAGGCCTAACCTATCAGCTAAATCGATAGTGATAAAATTCGAATGCGATCCTGTATCTAAGATTAGGCGACAGCGCTGCCAACTACCATCAGTCGAGAGTACTTGTATTTGTGCTGTGGCTAAGAGCGCAACTGGTGCGTTTTCGACAGCGCAAGAATGTACAAAATTTACTGGCATAGAAACTTTTTCTATTACATTGGTATTGGCAACAATCTGTACATCGGCGTCTGTACATAAAGGCGTAGTATTAGAGGGGCTCTGTACAGGGCTAGGATTATCGAAATGTAGTAAAGAATTGTGCTTTTTACTACCGCAATGTAGACATCGAAATTTGGATTGACAAGAAGAAAGCGGATGCGGATTTAAACAAGCAAAACATCTACGGTTATTCTTGACTAATTCATGTCTATCTTTTGGTGACAATGCTAATAGTTTCGGGCATCTATTAAATTTATGCGCTTGATTGCATGCCGGACAAGAAACGGAAGCCACTGTGTGTACAGTAGGACTTTTAGACGCGACTTCTTGCGAAGTCATAGAAATGCGTTTGTTACTAGCATTATTGTAGCGATCGCCAGATTTTTTAGCGGCACATGACGTTGGTATGCTCTTTGAAGCAGAGGTACTTCCAACTAACGCTGAAATGGAGCATTTATTACGTAAAAACCTTATAAAATTTTTAAACGTAGGATATTCGTGTTCTAGGTAATGCTCTTTTTCAAAATCTTGTTTTGTTTTGGAATCTAACAATCCAAGAGAAAATGTAAAATATATAATCGGCTAAATCAGGAAGTTTCATATCGGTTAATGCTGTAACATTAGCTTGCAGTGTTTCGCACAAATCATTAAGAGCTTGAAAAGAATCTGTCTTTAGTTGAGACAGTGTAAAGATTTTAGATAGATAATGATGAGCAATTAAGCGTTTATTTGTGTAGCGTTGGACCAGCAGGTCGTACACTACCGAATAATTTTCTGGTGAAAACCACACGCTTTGTGCTAACTTTAAAGCGGAATTCTCCAGGTAGGATAGCAAGTATGAAAACTTTTCGATGTCACTCAACGTATTGTTTTTGTGAATCAAGGTGTCGTACAAAGATCTAAATGCGTCAAATTTTTCGGGATTACCTTCGAACTTATACAATTTTAATTCAGGTAGGCGAACATTCGAATCGCTGTTCGATGTTGTATTACCGTTAGAACTAACGTTCGTGGTTGTGGTGTATCGACCAGCAACGCTTAAAATCTCGAAGTATAACCCGTCAAAACTAGATTCTAATGATACTGTATCTGTTGTAAAGTTTGCATGTACATTCGATAAATCCGACAATGCGTCTAAAGTTTGTAGAAATTCATTTCTAACCGACATTAGATAACCAACACGACTTTTAAAATGATCTAATTTAGCAGGTAAATCTTTGATCAAATCAAAACAGTCCTGTAATCGCCTAAATAACCTTTCTTTCCGATTGTGTAATCTCTTAAATTCAGCAATACTTTGCTGATCGGGTTCCATATTAAAGCTGATAACCAGAGTTGAATGAAATTATTGCTAAATTATTTATTATTTACAATAACAATAACGCAAGCCGTAATTTATAATTTCGAAGAATGAACCTGGCAACAATCACAATTGGCGATAAGGTGAACTATATTATTTTTCAAGTTCAAGAACAAACTTTGAGCTTTGATTAGAATTATGCACATGTATCAATGCAATTAGTGAAATTGAATGTAATAGTATTTTATCTCTACACAAAATTTACATATGGATCCGTTCTCAGAAGTGACCACAAATGTTTATGTTGGAGAAACAATGGGAACATTTACACTAAGCGTGAAACCCCAGATTATTTCCTTAGAGCAAGTGGACTGTGACTTGAGGGTAGTGTTGCGATAAAATACTCTTAGCGGTAAATCAAACAATGATCATGCACTTACCTTAATGTTCATACTGTTGGCTTCTACGGAAGTGGTTGACAGTATTCAAACCAGAACATCTCCGCCGACGGATTATGTAGAAGCGCAGTAACTCACACATTCACCAAAAAATGTATATTGTTGTAATACATGACCGCACGGGCCGAATGCTTCGAAACGAGTGTGCAAAACCAGTGCTAGATAGTACCGCCTGGTTTATCACAAAACAAAACCTTGACTGTTTAAAATAAACAACATTGAAATTAAGAGTAGAGTTCTAACCCAATTTTGAACATTCAGCTATCTAAATTTTTAGGAATTTTTCAGATTGCATCATTCTCAAGATGCAACGGTCAATTACGGTAATGTGGGAGTGAGTCCTTATAAAAATAAATGGAAGAGAATAGAACAAAATTAAATAAAGACCAAGAATTTACCTAGGTGCAATTTCAAGTTGGTCACCAGCACACTTATCATGCAAGGTTTTCAATCCGTCAACTTAGTCTAATCTAGTAAGATTTTATCTAGATGACAAGTAATCCAAGGGATTTTAATTACGGGATACTCTCTTGGTAAACTGAATTTCCTTTACTAGGTGACCTCTATGTTTAAACAAATAAAGCGGCAAATCTCAACGCATCTTACTTAGATCTATTCTATAGTAACATTATTTCAGCATTTCTTTGAATAAATATGCATTTAACAATTTCAAATTGACTTACATTAATACTCAGGTTAGTAACTTAGAGATATTTCTGTAACAAAATACATACAACAAAAAATAGGTAGAATTTATGTTTAGTTCATTCTTAATGCATCAAACCTTTTTACCATTAAATATCATATCAGTTGCAATTAGCTTGCGGTGTCCAGATATTTTCAATGTTGTAATACTGTACTTTTAGCAATACTTTATGCAACAACCAACATGCATAAATGCCTTAAAAACAACCAATTGTACTAATAGTGGACTTACAATTACTTCTTCATTTAGTGACTGACCAAAAGTCTATTGAAGCTAAGATAATTTATCTAATTATTCACGGATAATTAATTCCAAATTAATCTTGCTGGGAACCAATCTGTTCCAATATCTGTTATTATTGTACGTTATGTCGAAAATCCGTGGTCGCCATGTAGACCGTTTGATTATGGAATAATTTCCATAATCAAAGGGGTCTTTAACGACAAATCAAATTTGTTATTATTTACACGCACATCTGTTGGTGTTTATGACTTGTAAGTAATTAATTTGTGTTTTTCGCGTCGGCGATAATTGCTTGTCATTTATCTTCCATCTCATTCGTGTGTTTTTAAAAAGAAGGATTATGTCATTATCTATTTTTTTTACCACGTGAAGCAAGCATGAACTGTTAAGTAAATAAATTAGTGGAATTTGAGTAATATATTTTATTAGAATACCAGTACATAGAAAATAAACTGTTTTCATTTACATGACATTACCCGATTATTTTTACGACTACTGCGTCTGCCTACTACGCCACAAACGTTACCTTTTTCAAAAGCATGGCAGGATTGCCAATTCTATTAATATTAACATGAACTAGCATGACCCTTTCAAGCAAGATCTGCCTGATGGTGATTATTCTATATGAAAACTTTGAAATATTGCTACTTTGTATTTAGTGCTGTAATGAATGATCTGAACTTAATACTGGTGAATTTCACTGTTAAAGCGTTTGGAGTTTTTATACATTGTTCTATTCCTGCAGTATGTCTAGAGTTTGCTTATGTTGCAATTATTTAACATTGTATTTAATTTATTTAATTACAAATGGGTGAAAGCTCTGTTATGTTTGAAATGGCATGTTACCTCTATCAACGTTTATTAAAGTAAGCATTGGGTTTACCATTTTGTAGTTTATATAAATTTATAAATTGAGCTCGTTTTAATATGTATAAATAAATTCTTAATTTCGTGGTTTGAGTTTATGCCTGACACCAGTACTTATTGCATGGTTGTTACATTGTTATGATATAGGGGAACTTTCTTCCAGTGGCTTTCATTGTTGTCACGTGTATTCTATCATTACTCATGTGCTATCATCATATTGTTTTAACTTATATTAAATTATTTTAAGACAATTCAATTTTTTATGGCCTTAATTATAGTAATTGCCCTACTTGAAATTATGTTTTTTTAAACCAAAATAATTAAAATATCATGTTGAACTACTATTAGCTATTTGTGAAATCCATTATACAGGGTGAAGCAATAATAATTTTGTCCGTTTTAGATTAATTTCACCCTCATTTTCATTTGATTTTTATTTCCCGTAACGCCCAAACGTTACAGATTTTTGTAATTTGACAATCTCCATTTTTATATTCTTTTTCCCATATAAACCCACCCCGCACTACTATAGTTAGCCGATAGTTAACCTATAATAGGTCCGTTTGTTTGCACGCACGGGGTAGTTCGGTACTGCACTGAATGACACAAAGCCGTTCGTTTGCAATTTCTAGGTGTAGCAAGTGCAACAACCACCCGTTCGTGTGTTTAAGTGCGGTGTACACGGAGCATGATTATCTGCACCAGGTCTGTAGAAGGTGCTGAATTACACTGAATTAAAATTGAGGTTAAGTTAAAAATTTTGTATTTGTCAACTGTGTTAAGATTGTTAAGAACTCCAGTTATGAGTGTCCAAACAATTAAATTTTCCGTCAGCGAGCATGAAGTTGAACTTCATGAGACTAAGGAGATTGTTGATTTATTATTGCACGGCAAAAATGCATACCTAATTGATAGATTTTGGCGTTATTTATTTTGCATATTGATTTCTAACTAAATATGACGTCTTTTTGCAATTTTGGTTTAATAAGACCCTTAAATTAATTAGTTTTTAAAAATCGCCCACCTTCAAGTAGTTGATATCTTAAGAACTTAACAATTGATGATTTTAGATAATGATTTTACCTATTCCTACTTTGAAAAGGCAATTAGTGAAGGAAAGTTGGCGCATTTTGGAGTCACTGCAACAAAAATAAAAGATGTTGATATTGTGAGGCATGTGGTTGAAGATGATATAGGTGAAATCGTCGAGAATATATATGAAGGTGGTGACAATTATATTACTCAAACGTACGATGAAAACATAGCTTCAGGTAGCAGTAGCTTAAGCAATGCAGGTAAACAAAAATATCTATTCAATTCAAGCAAGCTGAAATTTTTTGCCGGTGTAGCAGAAACTACAGAAAAGGGAGTTACTTGTTGGACCGATTCTTCAACTAAATTATTGTTATCCTTCTATAAAGAAGTTCATCCAAAAGTTGGGAAAATAGTAAATTTTAAAAATAAAAAATGTATGTGGAAATATATTTCGGTGGAACTGGCTAAGCTAGGTTATGTGTTCACAGAGCAACAGGCTGAAAATTGTTATAAAACGTTGGACAGAGGATATAAAGCAAAAACAGTTCATAATAAGAAAACTGGACAAAATCGAGCTAGTTGCTTATTTGAAAAGTAAGTCCTTTTTATATGTAGAAATTGATATAATGTGGTATTTTTTTAGGGAATTGACAGAAATTAATATTAACCGCAAAGCAATTTTTCCAAAATATATCCTTGACTCTACGGGAAGTGGGAAACTGATATCACTTTAAGAAAAGAGGCAGGAATAGAAGCAGATAATCCAATGCAATCAATTACACCAACTTCAGCAAAGAAGCCTAGAACAATTCTTCAGGAGATACAAAAAATTAGGATACGAAATGAAAAAGTAGATGAGCAGAAACACGAGTTTTGAATTACAACGTGCGACGTACAATTTACCTATATTATTCGAGTAACAATTACGTGTCGCTACCTACGGTTCAAGTTGACAAGTAGGTGGGTTGCCGACCAGCTGCAGTGGAGACGGAGTGGGTCCTAAAAGTGCTATGGACCAATAAAAGTAAAATAACGAGGGCGCCAGGTAAATTTGCCTCCAGGCAACCACCTAAGTACCTCGCACTACCAAAAATACCAAATAAGTACAAGTACCTATATGCCGAGATATTGTTACTAAAATAATGCCTTGTCATAAACTATTAAATTATTAAATGATGCCAGTAAGTAAGTCAGGTAAAAATAAATATATATTGGAGACAGTTTCTGTTCTTAATTTAAATAATCTTTGAAAATGTTCAGTCAATCATAAACAATGTACGTTCAGTACGACCAAAATAATAAAACAAAATAAACATAGTTAATGCGCACGGATGGTTTATATTATGGACGCCGCTTGAGCTCAGGCGCACGCAGATTTATATTCAACAATGGTGTCGTTGCACGACAAGTCAAAGGATAGACAATTATATCAACTACTCGTAAATTAAATAATCGCATTAACTGTTGTTTAACATAAATATAAGATTTGAATTAGTTGAATTAATTTTTATCATTATAAGACGAGTAAATCGTCACATAAAAAGATGTTAAAAACTTGCGTGTTCCTAGGATCCAAGAACGTCTTCCGCATTCAATGTGAAGCCAGGTGCAACGGCTGCTCTAACTTTTACCAAATGCGCTACCATAAACTACGATCCAGAATGTAAAATTCCAGATTAACAACCAAAGAGAAAAAAAAACCATAAAGAGAAACAAGTATAAGTACTAGTCAATCAATTATTCTCTTAGATAAATTATGACACTAATGAATATTTTATCTATACATATCAAAATTAACACACACGTTCTACAATTACACAAACAACCAGCTTTAAAATTACGACTAAGTAACAAATATATCCAACATTTAATTATCAACACGCTCGCACTCAAGTAACATTATTAATTGAATGATCAACCCTAATTAATATGTAATCAAAACTTAAACAAACTTACCCTACAGTAAGGGGGTTTTTCCGTCCAACAATGGTATTCAATAATCTTCGTCTTTCTACCAAAAGAAACCATTATTTAGATTCTAACATGAATAAACACGTAATTGCAAATTCAAACATCATAGACCAATTCTTATTTACAAGTATTAAATGATACATACCCAAAAGATCAATATGGCGAAATTCCACACGTGGCTTAACAGCAGTAAATTGAAGAATATATCCCTCATAAGAGGTAGAAACTAGTGAAGTCAATAAACAATATTTAAGCAAATCTACAACACTTAACGTTTCATAATTGCACTCGAAATAAATTCCCATAAGGATGATTTTAAAATCATATAATATTCGAAGCGCTCGACTTCAATCTGCTGTTAGCCTTATGATACCATATCTCTAACTAACAAAACTCGAAATATTAAGGAAAATTTCCTAGCATCTCGCGGGAAAACAATGGAACTACTTATACCACGCTTCTAAATAAGAACAAGTCTTTATTTCTACAAATTTATAATTACGGCATCTAAACACCAGAGGCCTACACAAGTATACTATTATTATATCCAAATTTGTTTACATTTTTACTAGGGGACAATTATACATCTATTTAAAGGTTTATTATTCTTTAAGGAATTATTTATATACATTTACTACATGAAAAATGTTACATTAAGTTACCGAAATAGATAATTGTTTAAAAATGGTAGTTATTTAAGCAATGTAAAGAAGTGGCACGTTACAAACGTAAAACTATAGATATAGAAATGGCAAAATTAGAAGCATACAAAGTGAGAACCGAAACAATCCAAACAAAAAATGCTCTACTTAAACAGCTGTTGGAAAAATTTCAAAATAATTAATATTTATTAATACCTATTATTTACAATTTTTAATACCATTAAAATTTAATTTACAA
Organism: Platerodrilus igneus; assembly: GCA_036346225.1. Lineage (NCBI taxonomy): Eukaryota > Metazoa > Arthropoda > Insecta > Coleoptera > Lycidae > Platerodrilus > Platerodrilus igneus. The sequence goes on from JARFIW010001146.1 coordinate 1,036,802, forward strand.
CAATAAAATACATAAACTATTTCTTATGTTTATTCTTCTTCTGAAGTTGACTACAAATCTTGTCCCGTAATTGTTTCCCTAAATTTGAATCTTTTGAATATTTTAGTTCTTCATGATTTGCTTCTTCTGTGTCTTCTGTATTGAGTTCACAGAAATATTGTAGGTCTTCTACATCAGAAATATTGTGCAGTACACAACATGCTCTTATAAAATGGCACAAATATTTTACACTATGCAATTTGCAAAAATATAGTTGGCGGAACCGTTGCTTTAAAATTCCAAATGTATGTTCTATACTTATACGACACGAACTATGTAATATATTAAAATTTTTTTGAGCAGCTGTTAAATGGCCATTATCACGATATGGTGTAATTAAATGCTGTGTGCAGCCATATGCAGAATCCCCTAGTATATAATGATCTAAAACAGACTATATAAAGTAATGTAAAAATTGTGTGCAACATACCTTCGGAAAAGCTTGGAAATTTGTTATAAAGGTCAGAATTTTCCAACACCCTAGCATCGTGAACAGATCCTAGTTATCCGATAAATACATTTGTAAACCGCTTTATGTGATCACACGTTGCTTGCATATGTAGAGACATATCTCCTTTTCTATTGATGTATTCATCTTTTCCGTTTGCAGGTGGATCTATTGCTATATGGGTTCCATCGACACACCCTACAATTAATTCAATGTGATATACAAGAAAAATATTTATAAAAAAAACTAACCTATTATAACAGGAAAACCTTTTTCCAATCGGTAATGCTGTTCAATTTTTTCCTGCTGCATTGCATCGAGCCAAACTATGAAATCCTTAGATAGAGAACTGATGAAATAAATCACTCTCCTCAGTATCACATGCACTGTTGATATTGAACTATCAAAACGATCACCAACCTCGTTAAAACTTTCACACTCATGACCAGCATACCAAAGAAATAATAATATGTGAAACTCTGCACTTTTAACTCGGCCATTTGTTTGTAAGTTCTTATAAACACTGCTTTCATTGAACAGATTTGCAACAAAGTTAAATACTGCTCTGCTTACTCTAAAGTGTTTAATAAATTCTTTATTAGAATATTTTGATACTACTTCTGAGACGTAGTTTTTTATGCAAGTTCGTGGTACTTTCTTGAGTTTGACTTCAATGTATGTAAGCTGTTCACTATCACATTCAGCTTCATTTGTGCAAGATATTTCAATTCCATTTTCGAGTAAACTATCATCTGAATCTTCATCAGAAATAATATTGTTGCGAGCTACTACTAGGCAACCCATCAAACACACAAGCGCTGTAGGCTCTGCATAGTTTTCAGGATACGAGAATTCTTCTAGAAGTCAAACACACAAAACGCCGCCGGCACTGTTTATTCTCAATAGACCTGGAAGTTTCTCGTAATTACTAGAAGATGAGTCATATATTTAGATCTGAGTATATATAAGACCGCTAAGAAATACAAGGGTCAGTCTATTCTTGAATGTGTAATATAAATTATATCGTGTACAGTAAACGTAGTTGAGCTTTTAGAATATATACATAAATGATATAAGCTGTGTCTAATGTACATGCAGCTTGTAGTATACATAAATAAATAGAAGTGTATAAATAAATAGTTATGTTAGTGTTGGTAATGGACCTATGGTAAAGAAGTTAGTTTAAGAAGATATTAGTGCTTGTAAATTCATTAGTGTAATAGTGCTTCATTGTTAAGTGGACTGAAAACATCTGTAAACAAGGCATATACTGTTAATTAGACTTGTGAACAGTGAGTAATAAAGACATTTATTATTACTTGTTTTGAATTAAAGAAACGCGGTAGCAGTAGCCCGCTTCAATATATTCTGCAATGCTCTTTAGCGTAACCATTATTTTAAGCGGGATTTATTCTAGTAGGTTATGTTGAGCCTGTCACCGTGGATTACACCACACCGTTCGGTTGATATCGTTGTACACTTCACATCAGCTGATATTTCGTGCTGCACTGGCTAGATTACACCACACTACACCGCCCTGCAAACGAACGAACCTAATGTTACCCTCGTCCCTTCAGTATAAATTAAAATAGCAAGATAAAGTCAATTTTGCACATAATAACCTTAAAAACGTAATTAGTGTTGTAATTGTCCAAAAATAAAATCTACTCTTAATATAGGAAACTTCATTCTTTTATAAAATAATTTTGTTGAGCTAAGCTTATTCCTTATTTAGTAAACGATTTTGCTTAAAAGTAAACAAGGAAAGATAATCCATTTTCTTAGGACCAATCTACTTAAAATAATAATTACTGCATTTTTTAAAATTTATCTTTTGTGCAATATCCTATTTTCTTATTAAAACAAATAAGTTTTTGTACAGAGGACTCTAATATAGTTAACTTTTTTTTCTAGTACTGAGGAATTATTATTATGAATGATATTTCATTTTCTAGTTTGAAAAAATTCTATTTCTAAAAGCAATAATACGTTTTCTTTTACTAAATTCTAACTCCAAAATCAAAGGCATTATGTACTTAGGCAATTAAATTTTGCACGGGTGTAGTGAACCATTATTTCAGTGTGGACTATTGTAAATATACCAGTTGAAAAACTTTATCAGACTATACAAAGCATCGACATTTTGCTACAAAATTTCTCGATACAAAATCTCTCGTTTATCATACAATTTATTGGGGATTTAATAGGAAAAGTGAAATCTTGTTTAATTAATAATGAATGATTAAAACGTACTACAGGTGCGTCTTTTTCACACGAATTCGACTATAAATACGAAAGAACATTCTATTCCATTATGTAGTTTGATAAATGAATTTTGCTGAGAAAGGTTTCTGAATTATTTATCTTCCACTATTTATTAGATGTCTTTTATAGCTCGATCAAATTTCTAATTATTTTACTCTTAAAAAATGTACACACATAGTTAGATTTACTGCACTAATTTCCGTTCAATATCTGCTGGATGTCAGTTTTTGTTTCAATTTGCTAAAACTAAATACAAATCTACTGATTTTTAAATCTAAATCAAACATTTAATAGGTATTTTACAAGATTGAGGTTAATTTGCTATCACTGCCATTCGTCACATATATCATTGAAAATCGCTTTTGAATTATACACATAAAACCGTTTAAAAAGTTTTCCCTTCGTAGGTGTTAATGATTTGATCAAGTTTTCATTTGATACATCTGGACATACCGCTACGATAAATCATATTCGTTTTAAAATTGTTTTATATAGAATTTAACGGTATTTATTTTGAAATGATTGACGCTGGTTTATAAAAGTTCAGATTAAATATATTAGTCTCTATAGGAGAATTTATTTAGTAGGTTACCACAATCACCAACAAAGTGTACAAAAGCTAGGATGGTAAAAAAGAATCTATTGTCTGATTTTAGTTGTCAATTAGCTCTATCTGAAATAGATAATATGTCGATGTTAATCAAGTTGGATAATTTAGACCCTTGGTAAATGTCTCTACGAGAAAAGATTTTATCTTTGCCGGAAGATTACCTGCAATGGAAAGTAGAAGGTAACCGTGTTTTTAAATTTCTTTCTTCAAATTTTCATCGAATGTAAGAGAACGGAAATATTTAGTTTCTAGATCACAAAAGGAAGAGGTTATTTGGATAAACCATGACCCTTTAGTGGCCGGACATTTTGGTTTCTTCAAAACGTTGGCGCGTGTGCCTAAGATGCGTGTCGATGTGATGTGCACAGGTGCACAGAAAGCGTCGAATAAAGGATCACTTGGGTTAATGGGAAAGGAAAAAGAGGTGAAGTTCCCCTTTCAGATTATTGCAATAGACCTCATGGGCCCATTTCCACGGTCCAAAGCTGGACACAAATGTTTACTAGTTATAGGTAACTGGTTCTCAAAATTTACAATAATGTTCCCTTTACGTAGTGCAAAAGCGCATTTAATAGAACGTGTTCTGGAAGAAAAAGTTTTTTTAGTATTTGGTGTGCCCAAATTTGTTATCTGTGATAATGGTACACAATTTATTGGTAAAAATTTCAAAGCAGTATGCAAAAAATATGATGTTCAAAAAATCTGGTTCAATGCCGTTTATTCTCCCCAATGCAACTTTGTGGAAAAAATAAACAGAACTGTAGGAACAGCAATGAGGTTCTATACTTGAAATATCGAGTTACTCCAAATTCAGTATGCGATTAACTCTGCAAAACACCATGCCACTGGCTATTCGTCAAATTTCTTAGTTTTTGGTAGACATGTTCCTATGTCTGGAAGATTTTATGGTCTTGATATAGAACCCACAGATGATATAGATATCATTCCTGGTGATAGGCCCTCTTATGTTTTAGATCATCAAAGACTTTTTGATATTTTTAGAGAAGTACATGAAAAGTTACATCTAGCTTGCACGCAATCGAGAAATATGTAAAATTTAAGAAGACGTATCATTTCCTTTGAAGTAGGCGACAAGGTTTGGAGGTCCAACAAATTTCTTTCGACGGCAAGTGATAAGTTTACTGCTAAGCTTGCGCCAAAATTTGTTTTGTGTATCGTTAGAAAGAAGATTTCTAATCTGATTTATGAGTTGAATAATGAAGATGGTTCAAAAGCAGGCAGATGGCATATTAAGGACTTGAAGCCTTATTCAGTATTCAGTAATGATGGTGAAAATGATGATGTTTCTGAACATTAAAGAGTAGTGTTAAAATGTCTAGTAGTTAATGGTGATAATTATTTCTGTCTAGAATTTATTTGTTGTATGATTGTACTGTTTGGTAATCCAAGCTTAGAAGACATAAATTGGATGGAGTAAATGAAAAAAAAAAAAGAATTTGGCCATACAGCAAGGTTGAAATCTTGTTGTTTTGTAACCATTGATTGCCATCTAATAGTCAAATTCTAGGTATTGTAATGAGTATCTTGAAGTTGTCTATACCCTTCACTGGTGGTATATGACATATTGTAGTGTTGCATGTTGTTCCTGATACCAAACGTTATTGAAGGATATTTATTTTTAAGTCTAGTAGCTTTGGATGAGTTTGTTGTACATATTTAGTTATAAAATTATCTCATCTAGCTGGTGAACGAAATAACTTTGGCCATATTTACGTACATATGGTGATATTGAGTTATGGTGAGTTGCGAATGGATTTGATTCATTTAAGTTGATCAATGCTTTGAGTATATATTGTTTATATTTATCTAAAACATAGCTTCTAGTAGTAAAATTTTTGTGGGGAGCGTTTGTTTCTTAAAAATAATTTTTGTAGTGCAGAGGACAACTGAGGTAAACTGCAATTGTTGCGTTAGTGTTGGTGGTAGAAGTTCAGTCCAAGTTATGAATTGGTAAGAAATCAATTATTGGTTGGAATTATAATAGGTTTAGCTATGTTATTGGTTTGAATATTGATTAGTTTTGGCAATGTTCAAACAGATTCATTCATGCGAAACTGGAATTTTGTTGAAGAGTAGGTTATGGTGATGTTTTGGTTGCCCCTTGATGTATATAGATTTGTTTCTATATTGTGTTAGTATTGTTGAGATTCGTTGGTATTGAAATATTTTTCTTTGTAAATTTAGTTAGTGCTTTGGAACCTTTTTTGTAAATATGTAATTATGGTTAATAGAATAGAGGTATATTCAATACGATGGTCTTATTGTCGATGATGGTATTATACAGCAACATCTTGTATTTTTATGTCTATATTCCCTGTGTGTAAATTGAGTAAAAAAAAACCCGGATATGATTTTAACTGATGATGTAAAAATACCGATTATGACTTCTCGAAATTGTCCCCTTTTTGGCATGTAGTACGCGTAGTTACTGGTCACTCGTTTATATGCATGTAGTATCTCTGTTGATTTAGAGAGTTATTCTTTTGGTTTGGTATGTTGAAATTAGTTGTAAGTTGCAAGTATAGTTTTAGTCGCAAAAAAATATTTTTTGGGCTTATTATTCTTAAGTGTTTCCTCGACTTTTTTCTCTTGGAAAGAGGCTGTGTAACAAGTTTATTTTCCGGTAGTATTTTGATGAATATTTGTGCTATTTTTTTGATAGAATGTTAGTTCAAGCCTTATATCCCTGCACATTTTTAAGTAATAATAAATTTTACTATTCTGATAACCTCTTGTATTTATTACCTGCTGTCTTAATTTCACTTAAGCTACAAAACAGAAAGCATCATTTCAAATTGTGCGGTGACAAAAAATAACATTTAGAAGTGTCATTGTAAGACCTCACTCCTTCGATTAGTAGAACGATCGTTATAATGGTTGTCAAGCAATTGAATACGTGTACTTTCACCTGGGTTGTTGGTCTGGAAAGTCGGATTTGATAAGCAACATGGCTCTAAGCAAGTATGCTTGGTGCCGTGTGAGGAAAAAGAATAGGGAAAAGTAATGAAAACATCATATTAGTACATTTCTATCGACGCTTTTCCGAGAGTTAAATGTATTAAACAGGATGTTAAAAATATAGGCTTCGGAATTACAGTGAGTATTAACCAACCTCATGGCCATTGTTAATTTCATTTTATAGTGCAATTAGGTAACGTGGATACACGTGGAAATTTGTTGAATTTAACATAATTATTGAAATTAGGCGGTTTTGGAAAATTACAACATGATTCACGATGTTATAAAAAAAACAAGTTTCATAAAACGTTCCGGAAATGGTATAGGTGTATCGCAGATATTTCATCGAGAGATAAACCATCTGGTATATTGTTCTATACGGGCGTTTAAGTTGTGACAACATCTGGATTACAAACAAGTAAGTGTTTTTGTTTTACTCGACTTGGTAGCTTTCAAGCTTTGCTATGCTGTTTGACCTTATAATATCATTGTGACAGTGAAGAGAACCTTATAGACTCCATTTTTATTTTCGATAAGTAAAGATAAAAAATTATAGAGGACAGTGTGCATTAAGGGTTATCTTTTAGAAGTAACAAATTTAAATCTTTAAGACGTAGAAAAATAATAATTATTCAGGTTCAGAAAAGCACATTATTTTATTGTAGACAACAATAGTTACTAATTATAATATTCTGAAGTTCAAAATTCGCTGGTTCCTGATTAGATTAAATATGCTTAATTGAAGCTCATATATGCCAGAGAAAGTCATGTACAATTAATATTCAAATGTGAAGTCTAGCGTAATACTACCCAAGACTAATTAAAATCTTGTTAGTAATCATTAGTCATTCTTTTAATTCAAGTTTAAATATTAATAAGAAGCATGATTGCTAAATTTTTAAGACGTAGAAAATGATAGCACTAAGTCTAATTTTTTATGACGTACTCTTGTTGAAAAATTATTATATATAGATATTTTTGCTTCCTTTTGGTTCTTAATATTTATAAAATTTTTTGAGATAATTACCAGAACACACAAACTGTGCTAGTATTGGTTTGGTTTAATTACAGGAGTCGCAGAGCATCTTTATCAGCAATATCGAGCAGGAAGGTAAGAATCTTGTAAGGGTTATATTCATGCAATATACTCGTATTTGTATAGCGGTATTGGGCTTAGGCTTCCGCATTCACCTTATACAAAGGGACTAAGGTTAGTCATTTATTGTATTCAAATTTCGATGTCGCCATATTCACTTTATTTTTGGTCGTAATTCAACCTCGGCCCAAGCTCATGATCTACCCAGAGCAAATTACTCTACTAGCAGCTTAGCCTTTAGAAGTTTCTTTACTCATAAGCCGCGTTCCACCTAAACTAACCTCGGGCTTCTTACATTAACAGGAAATCCTCGTTAATTATCCTTGCGCCCAACTTATAAAATTATGTGGGAGAGACACGTACAAAAGACAGATTATGAATTTTAAACACCAACATACGCCCAAAATCACAAACAAACTACCTTCACAAATACTACGAAATAGACAAAGGGCACAACGACACAAAGAACAAAATCGACAATTTCTGACAACCGAAATCACCAAACACGACAATACTACACAGATCACACACGACGAAAAACAACATCGACGTAGGGGCACGCAAACAGATACACCAACTTCACGACTCTTGGACAGATTTAAAACCATAAAAATAGGACTAACTAGAAAACATAACATAAAACCTAACCCGACTGAGGTAAAAAAGAATGAATTACACTAACTTCAAATGAGGAAGAATTGTAAAACAGTCGTTTTTCAATTTGCTACAAGGACGCCAACCCTCGTAACTAAACATTCACGAGAACATCCACAAGAACAGACACCACAACAACCACCACCCTGTCCGGTTCGGAAGATATATGATAACATAGAGATTAGAATGAAGCTAGCCAGGCTGGAAGATGTTGCGACGCTTACACTAGCGCTGAAACATCTAATCAGAACGGGGCACCCTAACGGATACAGGATAGTCTTTCCCGTATCAGATGCGGTTGACTAGATACAGCTACATGCAGCTCTCTCCCAACAGACGTACAACAACTTACTGCACTGGTACAGCAGGTTCACGACAAAATATGGGAAACATTCGACTTTAACAAACTATACAAACAATTCACGGCCACCCATAGACGAATAACATTTAACTACTCAAAAAGGTGTTATACCCGAACGTATGGCACAACAGACTAAGCTGACGAACATTAACAGCATATACACTCTAAAAATTGGGCAGTTGAACGGGATGAGGAGCGCAACGGTAATGAAGGGAAGAAATCCGCAAGCTTGCTGAGAAACTCAACTTTGATCTGCTGCTTCTCCAAGAACCATACGTGACCCACGCAAAGATTCTAGATATGCCTATAACAGCCAGGGTGATCACTAAAGAGAAAAAACCAATGGCAGCGGTGACAGTTTTTACGACGGCTCCGTGGCGTAGTTGGTATGCGTGTGACTACTACGCCTAAGATCCCGGGGTCGAATTCCGACACGGTCCGCTTGAAAAATGTTAGACAAGCATTTTTCACAAAAATACGCACTCGTTCGGATGAGGGGTAAAATAGAGGTCCGCGTATGAGTGTTGTCACGCAGGTTAAAGATGCACACCTTGCTTAGAACAGCTAGGGTTCGGCAAAATTCAAAATTTTTCAGGTAAAAAAACTTGCTTCCTGGTCAATGCAGTACCTTCGGGTGGAGCATTGAAAAATCATATGTAGGCGATAGTTTTTAACAAGAATATCACCATAACACATATACATGACATCCAAAATTAACACTGCGTGTACATCGAAGTGACAGAAAACGGCTTGAAACCACTTATAGTGGCGACGAGCTACTTCCATGAACCGGACGCATACCTAAAGGACGCAATTTACGTTTTAATCCTTATTTGTGGGATGCCACACAAAAATAATAATGAAATTTTAGTCGGATTATTTTACTATCTCACAGGCGTCATTATGATCTGTCATAGTTTTTATTTAATTGGTCAATAAAGGTATTTAAAGCATCAACTCAGTAAGTATTTTCTTTACCCTTTTGTTAAAATTTCTTCCTCAAATTAAACGGTACTTCTTCAAGCAAATTGTTTAAATTTTCTTAAACAAAATTTAAATAAAGGGTGCCCTAACGACTAGAAAAACTGCGGTATAGAGTTAGGTAAACTCAAGGATTTTCTCGCTCACTTGCTACGTGCATTGACGTGGCCTAAAAAAACCCCAAGAAAGAAGATGGCCGGGCTCAACCGGTGAGTAAGCGGGGTCTTACACATGCAAAATAATGAGAGGCCTGAAATAAAAATATACTCACTCATCCACAATTAAACATATACAAACGAAAAGCCTCTAATTTAAAAAAAAATTATGTACAAAAGCACAATAGTACCAACAAATGAACAATCCATAAGTACACGTTATAGATATTTACAAAATAACAAAAAATCATTTTTAACATAGCGAACTGCCGTTTTTAGGTACCTCCCCTTACATTATTTAGCAACAATGCAACAAAAAAAAACCCAACCGCAACACTAAAAACCACAGCTCTTAATGGTTGTAAATATAAAAATTACATATGCCACATTGGCAGTACAATGTCTTAACCAATAAGAAAAATTCATAACTCAGGAAAAAAAGAACAAAGGTAAACTTACAGTTATCAATCATCATCGCGAGCATGCAATTGCCGACATACAAATAAGTGAAGAAAACGATCCCAAAAAGTGAAATATTACTACTTGCGACTATCTCACATCACAGTAATCAGTTTAAGGTCACCAGGTGTGGCTACCAAATGGTGTCAATTAATACATACACACTCATCCTCGAGTTGCGGCCGTCATAGCGGCTCCTACCGTCTCGACTGGCGTGGCGAGGCAGAGGGCGCGTGATCCTGCCTTGGGACTGTCCTCTCATCATAACAAAGGGCGGCAATCCATCGTGGCTTTAGGGTCACCGGAAGAAGCTAGAATAGTTATAAGCAAATTAATTTATTTTGTTGTCAAAAAGTACAGTTTTGTAAACCCATTATTACCTACCACGCTGTATTGCGTGCGCAATCTTTCCACAAGGAAAACGGAACCAACAAAAATATGGCAAATGCTTTTTGTCTCGTTTATCGAAAAGAAAGTAAATATTAATTTTGTTTCACTAAATAACCAGAACTCCAAGTAATATTGGTGTTATCAACCGTGAATAGCAAACTTAAAACATGGTTTTCTCGGATAGCTCAATATCTTATTTCAACGAGTTCCCGATTGAAACTATCGAAAAAGTACTTACATGCTATCGCAAGGTATAACGAGTTCACAGATACCTAAAACACTGTATTGACTATTTAATTTATAGCATAAAGTTTACGTTTTAAGGCAACTAGATTTGAAATTGAAAATTACTATCAAGCGGGCTTATTATAGGAAGGTGTTGTTATTTATCTAAACCTAAACTACATTGGCTAGAAAGCAGTGTGGTTTTTAGTCAACTCACTTGCTTTTTGAATACCCCGCTAAATCGGGCTTATTTTGGGGTCAAAGAAACATAGCAAATGTATTTATTTAAAAATGTTAAAAAATTACAAAAGTTTGATATTCCTTAATTAATTGAATATAAGCTACTGTTGTAGAGTAAATACCGGTCTCTGTAAAAAGTTGTTTTGCAATGCCAGGAGAACTTTATTAAACTTAATGTAGATTTTTTAAATTACTCCAGAGAACTACAACTGGATTTTTGCTCGATAAAGCTGTTTGTTCTGATCAAAAGATTAGACAACAGTTTGTCTGCAATTAACCTTCTTTAGTGATAAGTGTTCTTTCCGTTATCATTTTTAACAATGCATTTCCCTGCAGAAATTAAGGCGGTAGGATTTTATACAAAAGGTATGCACGTTGCTTTGAAATAAATTAGTGTTCTTTTAAACAGCACGTCATGCCACAAATGTAATATAATAGTATTTATTTTACTAATGACGTCGCGTGTACAAAAGAACGTTCGTTTATACAAAAGCGCCATCTAATCGAACACAACAAGACATAATTACATACATTACTAAGATGTTTGTAGTAATGAGAACGCGTTTGAAGTCTACATTATTAATGAACAAGTTATTAAATCCCCTTGATTTAATTTCACAAGCTGTATCATATACATTTCATAAAGTTATTTCGTATTATTGCAAGAAAATTTTAAGAATTGCTTTACAATGTTAAAATATTTGCTGTCACTTGGTACTCAAGTTTTTATGAAAGGGTTTGAAAACTTTTGCATAGTTTAATTTATTCGTAAACCCTTCAGAACTTTACGAATCAACTTTGAAAAATATGAATCGTCGATATATCATTCTCTCTAGCTAGCACAGACTCTACTTTCTTAATTATGTTGTTGCTCATTATTGACATTTCAGCCCGACCGCCTAGATGGCTCTATGTGGCAGATGTGTGTGTGTGTGTGTGTGTGTGAGTGTGAGAGAGAGAGAGTGTGTGTATGTGTGTGTGTGTGTGTGTGTGTGCGTGTGTGCGTGGGTGCGTGCATACGTGCGCGTGCGTTAATAAGATGAAATAATAATTTGTGTGTGTGTGTTTGTGTGTGTGTGAGAGAGAGAGAGTGTGTGTATGTGTGTGTGTGTGTGTGCGTGGGTGCGTGGGTGCGTGCATACGTGCGCGTGCGTTAATAAGATGAAATAATAATTTAGACTTTTATACACAGCCCAAATGATCATTTCAAATCGAGCTAGTTATTGAAAGATGGAAAATCTTGAACCTGTATCTTAGTCTTTCTAGGACCTTGCGTTTACTAATTACGCCACCATGACGGATGACGACAATTGAAAAATTTACAAATTTAAATCTTGTACACAACCGTGCATCAACCTAACTTTCAATTACGTTTAGCATTTTTGTCAATCTGACATTGTCAAGTTTTTGGCTTATGTTAGTTATAGACAGGTTCAAGTCCTGCCCAAGACCTTGTATTTTCCTTCTTCCAATTACTAGCTCGATTTGAAATGATCATTTGGGTTTTGCATGTTAGTCTAAGTTATTATTTCATTTTACTAACTGTAATACGATAGTATTTATCAACTTACCTTGTGTAATTAACTACCTAAAATATTTATATATTTAATACTTGGCTTATAGCCATAATTTTGAGCGTAGCTTCCTGTCTATAACTGACATAAGTCAAAAATTGACAATGTCAGATATGATTGACAAAAATGCCGAACGTAATTGAAAGTTAGGTTGATGTATCGTCGTGTACACGATTTAAATTTGTAAATTTCCCAATTGTGTCATCGGTCTCGGTGGCGTAATTGGTAAACGCATGGTTCCGGCAAAACCAGGATACAGGAATCTCGCCTGTCTCATACATATAGCTGACAAGTTGGAAGAGACATTCTGTAACTACTAGTCCAGCGGTTTTTAGAGTTACTACGTGCACCTTATCTGTACCCGGTGTCTTATCATTTTTCAGACCCTTTAATGCTAATTCAAACTCATCTCTAAGAATAGGATATCCCAAGTCATTCTTTTCAATGTCTGATTCCTGTTCTAATGCTGTTAGTTCCTCTCCTGCATATAAATGCCCTATATATTCTTACCATCTAACCACTTTCTGTACATTTTCTATAATGACGTTTTCTCCCGCGTTCCTTTTATTTTTGCTATACAGTTTTAAATCCCTAAAAATCATTCTAATTAGTTTGTATGCTTCGTCTGTGTTTCCTATTTCCATCTTAGTTTGTACCTCTTTGCACTTTTCATCAATCCATTGTTCTTTAACTTTGCTGCATTTGCAAATAGTTTCCCAAACTGTTTTCCTATTTTGTCTAATTTATTTTTGTACTTTCGTCTTCCTTCTATTATATTCAGGATATCCTTTATTATCCATTGTTTCTTATATCCCAGAATATTTCTGGCCGCCATGTTTAAGCTGAATTTAATGTAATTCCATTTTGTTTCTACTTCCTTAGTATCAGAAATTTTCCCGATATCTTTCAGCAATTCATTTTACTTTTTTTCAAATCTTTCTAGGATATATTTATCTTTTAGTTTCTCAAAGTCAAAGTGCCTTTACCGTTCCTTTATCTCAAATTTTAAATTTAAGAGCAGTCTTCGTAATTCCGATGTTTTGGTCAGTGTGTATATCTGCTTCTGGGTAGCTTCTACAGTTTTTGACTTGATTCCTAAACTGTTGTCTAACAAGAATGTAATCTTTTTGATATCTTCCTATAGCTCCGGGCATCTTCCACGTGGATCGTCTTCTAGCATGATGTTGAAATAATGTTTTTAGGATGGTTAAATTGTTGTTGTCGCAAAATCCTACCAACCTATTTCCCCTATCATCATGTCTAAACCAAATAAACCTACTACCGCTTCCTCACTGTAGCTTGAGGTGGGCATGTATACTTGTATTATTACTGTATTGACCGGTTCAGACTCTAATCTAGCCATACGTACTTTTTCGTTATTTTGCTAATAGTTTTCTACCATCATCATCATCATCATTTTGTTTTCGATCTTACTTAAGGTCGGTTTGACGCAGCTCTAACTTCTTTTCTATTCTGTGCTAATCTAAAAAGTTCTACATACCCTTCACAACCTAAATTTATAATAATTTGACTAATATAGCTTTGTCTAGGTTTTTCTGCTCTATTTTTATTTGGTAGTCTATAATCTAAGACTTTACTAAATAGTCCCTCATGTCTTAACTGGTGCCCTATCATTCTATCTCTCCTGGCCTTTAATTGTTTCCACATACAGGGTTCCTCACCTATCCTAAACTTCCTCATTTGTGGACGAAGGATCATAAACTCTTCCTCTGAGGAACTTGAGCATGATGATGCATCATCTAAGTTCATTGCAATGCACAAAAATAATAAATATCAGATGAGAATATGGCAAACCAGAAAAACGAAAATTGACAGTTTGCGATTTTCTAAAGTTGCTTTAAGACCTTAATTGTCAGATTTTGGCGCTTTAAGTATAAAGTAACTTTAACTCCAAAGTTCCTTTAAAACATTGTTATGAAATGAGGTTTTATTTTAAAGGACCTTTTATAGTTAAAGTTGATTTTAAATTAATTATGAAACTGGCCGTAAGATTTAACTAGTTGCAAAAGACATTGATACGTTTTTTTTTCGTGGCAGCCACGTTGGGCGCCAAATTTATGCCACGTAACACAAAGAAAGTCAAAGAATGACCGGGCTCAATCGGAGAGTAGGGGGGGTTGTAGAAAGCAGACTGACCTATGATGTATGCGGCGGTAAGGAGTTAGTAACAGTACCTGCGATAAAAGAAATTAGAATAGCAAACCTGCAATAAAAAGATTAGTCCTGCAAACCTGAAATAAAGAAAAAGCATAGCAGCAATGAGAAGTTTAAGTTATTCAGTACTGGGTAGAATGTAAAAAAAAACTATTTAGATAATCTATATAATATAACAACGGTAAAAGCAATACAGACAAATGTTTCGTACAAAGTGAGGTAATATTGGGGAGTAGCAGAAACGTTTCCTCACACACCAATTAGACATAAAGCAGATAAAATTTTAACAAAATATAAATAGGTAAACACAATTAATATGAGTAGTCCAGTAGTATTGATTTTTCTTTTTTTTTCTTTTATTTAAAATAGTATGCAAGTATATGGTAAAAGGTATCAGAACGCCAAAGGTATGGCCAAGCAACGGTCAGGTATTTAAAGTAAAAACAAGTAGGAAATAGTTCAACTTACAGAAAGTCCTTCAGGAACGCTTCCTTGCATTTGAAGTGTGGGATTCACGAGGTCCTGCACTAACGAAGCACTTCACCCTTTACTGGGAGGGTGTTGATGGAACTTATCACACGTTACCCTAATCACACCTACGTATTTCACTGGTGTTAGCAGCAGACATTATCACGCGTCGGAATTTGAATAAGATCGGGAGCTCTTTTTACCTCTGTAGGAGCAACAATGATCACGGAATTTTGTTCTTCGTCCAACATTATACAAGAATTAAACACCTAGGAATATAATTGAATAGGTTTTGATTATCAATTCAAACTCCGCGCCAACCACATAGACATTTAGAACGACTTCGTAAAAATGAAGATAGGTTCACAATAAAAAGAGCGATTTTGCAGATTTCACATTGGGTACGCCGAACGAGTAAATATTACTAATACACAAAACCACTTTAAATACACATTATAAGCACTTTATAACAAATTATATACCGTTCTTTGTATTTTATCACAGTTTATTTAGTGAAAAACGAGCGTGGCTTCAACAAACAACATCGCATTTTTCCACACTCTCTTCAAAGCAAAAGCAAACGGTAACTTTTACGTAATTAATATATATAAAAACCAAGCACGAAAACCAACAACCGCTCATCTATTTTCATTCGTTTCAAAGCAAACAGCAAACAGTCTTCTCAACGTAAACAATCTATAGGAACAAAGGACAAACTAGAACTGTTGTCTGTAGATATATCAATCGTTGTTATACCAACCGCGTATCGACTCTTATCTAGACTGGTATAATAACATAAGGAACATACAAAACGTGAAATGCCGCAATCATATCTAATACTTAATTACCGCGGTTTATCACTTTCAACAAGTTGGAAAGCAATTTACGAATAATCCTATTTACAAATCGTTCCACTTTATTTATTAATGAAAATCAAACTTCAATTTATCTACTTTTAAAGTAATACCCACGAGTTAATAAATATAAAACATAGAGATAGTAGTTGCAGAAATGTGTTTACCAGTTGAGTAGTGTAAAAAGGTTAAACTATAAAAATGCCCGTTACAACATTACCCCGGGCTTTAAACGATAAACTAAAACAACCAACTTGTCAATATTAATTTAGCTCCATAATTATCCACGAATTTTTATTGAAAATATTTAAACTTCCCAGTGATGTACAATAACGGTAAAAGTTAATTTAAATACCTAGTGGTTGCTTAACTATGCACACACTAAATTTAAGTCTTGTTCCAAACTTAACGATTAAACAATCAACAGTTAAACGAAAGCCCATGTTAAGTATCTTTTTAAATAAGTCATTGAAGCTCAACACAAAATGGCTTGATTATAGGAATGCATTTTTGCAAATGGGCATTCCTTTGTAAGCAAGTGCACTGTATGTAAATGAACATTCATTAGTATGCGTTCGTATGGATTTTTATGACTTTCTTTTGACACAACCTAATTACCTAAAAAGTATGTACTTCGTCATCGATAGTGAGGGACAAAACGTAGGATTTTTAGATTATTTTTTCTAATGCGGAATACCTACATATTTCCTGACAAATGGGTGTTCATCAATATGGGACAACACATGTTTCTGTAAAAGATTTTTGCGTGTTGCAGAATAGTCACAATTATTGCATGCGAATGGAGGATTGTTAGTGTGCGACTTCATATGTCTTTGTAAAGTACATTTCATTGATGCGGCATAATTACACAAATTGCATGCGAATGGACGTTCATTAGTGTGCGACTTCAAATGTATTTTTAAAAGACCTTTTTGTGATGAGGTATATTTGCACAAACTGCATGCGAATGGTCGTTCATTAGTGTGCAACTTTATATGTCTTTGTATAGTATATTTCCTTGATGCGGCATAATTACACAAAGTGCAGGTGAATGGACGTTCGTTGGTGTGTGAGTTCATGTGTATTTTTAAACTACCTCTATGTATTGCGGCATAGTTACACAAATTGCATGCAAATGGACGTTCGTAAGCGTGCGATTTCATATGCATTTTTAAACTACCTCTATGTGATGCGGCATAATTACATAAATTGCATGCGAATGGACGTTCATTGGTGTGCGACTTCATATGTCTTTGTAAAGTATCTTTCCTTGATGTGGTATAATTACACAAATTGCAGGTGAATGTACGTTCATAAGTGTGCGACTTCATATGCATTTTTAAACTACCTCTATGTGATGCGGTATAATTACATAACTTGCAGAGGAATGGACGTTCGTTAGTGTGCGATTTCATATGTGTTAGTAAATTACTTTTTATTGATGCGGCATAATTACACAAATTGCATGCGAATGGACGTTCGCCAGTGTGCGACATAATATGTATTTGTAAGCTGCCTTTTCTCAATGCGGTATAATTACATATATTGCAGGCGAATAGACGTTCGTTAGTGTGCGATTTCATATGTATTAGTAAATTACTTTTCATTGATGCGGCATAATTACACAAATTACATGCGAATGGACGTTCACCAGTGTGTGACGTCATATGTATTTGCAAACTGTCTTTTCTCGATGCGGTATAATTACATAAATTGCAGGTGAATGGACGTTCGTTAGTGTGCAATTTCATATGTGTTAGTAAATTACTTTTCATTGATGCGGCATAATTACATAAATTGCATGCGAATGGACGTTCGTTAGTGTGCGACTTCATATGTGTTTTTAAATTATCTTTATGTATAGCGGCATAATTACATAAATTGCATGTGAATGAACGTTCGTTAGTGTGCGACTTCATATGTGTTTCTAAATGCTTTTTATGTAAAGTGGCATAATTACATAAATTGCATGTGAATGGGCGTTCGTTAGTGTGCGACTTCAGATGTATTTTTAAACTACCTTTATGTGATGCGGCATAATTACATGAATTGCATGCAAATGGACGTTCGCCAGTGTGCCACGTCATATGTATTTGTAAACTGTATTTTTTGATGCGGTATAATTACATAAATTGCAGGTGAATGGATGTTCGTTAGTGTGCGTTTTCATATGTGTTAGTAAATTACTTTTAATTGATGCGACATAATTACATAAATTGCATGCAAATGGACGTTCGTAAGTGTGCGACTTCATGTGTATTTTTAAACTACTTCTACGTGATGCGGCATAATTACATAAATTACATACGAATGGACGTTCGTTAGAGTGCGACTTAATATGTCTTTGTAAAGTATCTTTTCTTGATGCGGTATAATTACACAAATTGCAGGAGAATGTACATTCGTAAGCGTGCGACTTCATATGCATTTTTAAACTACCTCTATGTGATGCGGTATAATTACATAAATTGCTTGCGAATGGACGTTCGTTAGCATGCAACTGTATATGACTTTATAAAGTACTTTTCCGTAATGCGGTATAATCACACAAATTGCATGTAAATGGACGTTTGTTAGTATGGGGCATCATGTGTCTTTGTAAATAACTTTTTAGTGATGCGGCATAGTTACATAAATTGCATACAAATGCATGCACATTAGTTAATATGCAAGTGTGAATGCTAAAGTGCTTTTCAGAGATTCCGTATAATCATACAAATTGCATAAATATTCACGTTCGTTAGTATGCGACTGCATAGGTAAAAGTAGAAGACTTTTGTGATGTTGCATTGTCACTAAACTTGTATACAAATGTATGTTCGTCAAAACGAAAACATATGAATTCTAAACTTGCTCTTACAACATGCAGAATGTGCACATAAAAAGTATGTGAATAGCCGTTCGTTAGTATGTGAGCACATACGAACTTTAATGAAACCTTTATGGAGGGAACAATAATCATATAAATTATATGATAAACATCGTTCCTTAGCATGTGACCGAGCTATATATTGGTAAGTTACTTTTCTGCTGTGCAAATAACACTTAAATAGACGGTGTTTAAGGGTGAGAACGTCCACTCGTTAATAGGTCAATTATTGTAATTGTACAATAAACACACAAATTCCTGTCTATACAAATAGCGTATTCCAATAAGACGACTTGGTTCAATGTTTATAAAGGCATTTCCTCTTAATACGAGACAGCATCTCGTACTAAACAATAATTCTACTAGACACTTTTTACTTCAATATTGGATATCGATCGTGTCGTTCACACGAGACTGTTAAAAGAGTTGAATACAAAGGAATCATTTGGCTTAATTTTAAATACTTTTTTCTGTAATTATGTAGATATAAATTTACCTTACGGTGTTCTTAACGTATACTTAAAACTTAACAATATCTAAATCATTATCAACCTAGTAGCCATTTTAATAAATGTCCTTGAAGGTATTTCATAGAATCGAATGATGTTTAAACTACGGCATGGCTTTAGAAAAAACAGAGGTTCTAAGTTTATAAATGTACTAGTGAAGTGCTTGAAATTACTTTACGATTATTTTATTGGAATAATTAATAAAGTCACCTCTATACATGAACCACCCACCACACATATGATGACTTGCTCTTATGCCTTTAGCTCAAATTATTTAAAATCGAGTGGTTGTGAGAGAATAAAATTGATTTTTTAGTGGCAATAATCATTGGAAAAAGGTTTAATATCGAATAAGACGACTTTGTCATGTATTGTATTGTACAAAAAATATAGTTATGGTTTTGTAGTTTAAGGTTATTGCTTGAAGTCCCTTTATAGAACTAGAAAAGAAAAATTGAAACATGATGCTTAATTAGCAATACTATTTTGTAAAATCATAATATACAGGGTACATTGTAGTATAACCGACCTGAAGACTGACTCAAACGCCCTCTACAAAATGTCCACCGGGCTCCATGATCTAGCATCTAGTGGCAGTGTTGTTATCATGTGACCCAAATTCACACTGGGAAGATGACGTTAAGGCGGGAAAGTTTGAAATAAAACTACAGAATTTACCTAACTTGACTTTTAAGCAAAATAATAACCCAGAAATAGGTCATTCGCATAAAAGCATAGAAAAATGACATTTAAAGCAAACAGTACCATACTCAATCTGAGCGGGAAAAGAGCACGGCAGAGAAAACCCCAAACTGCCCTCACACTTCAAACTGCATTTGGCACATCTCGACAAGAGCGGGTAACGTACGAGTACCCAGACCACCAACATTGAAATTGACGGGATGTCAACTGTTACCCAGACATACCACACATGACAACTGAAGAAACATTAGTGTAAGTCAGCTAGTCTTTTCTGACAGGTACTGAAGTCGGATAACCAATATTACACAGCTAAAGTTGAAAGAGGGGGAACACCAGGAAGGTAAACTCTGCCTTCACTACCAATGTTCCTCCTCGCACGGACATAAAATGTTAGTAATATTCAACAAGGTTATAATAATTGCATAATCAACCGTCCGTCGAGGGTCTGTAAAGACCAGTCAAGACGGTTAATTAAGGCCAGGCAGACTAAACTCAGCGGCGTAGGTCGTGGTTCAAACTCTTAACTAAAACCTTGCTTGTACTTACCAAAGATGCGATATGGATAAAAATCATCAATACATATATTAGCAATTCATAATAAACATGGGCGCCAATCAGCGGAAAGGCACTGATACCTAATAAAAGTAATCATGAAATAAACTCGTAGTTTAGAAAAAGCAATAACATTTTATTATACCCTCGACTGTCAGGAAAAGCATGTATAAACAAATAACTAAACAGTCTGGGACTCTAAATGCAATAAGGCCTACAGGGCCCACTATTCCGACATAAAATAACGTAACTCTATCTACCCTAATTGTTATCTGGGGACGTGCACGTCGTCACGTATACCTAACCTTAGCCTAACTATGATTAACTTAATACCTTTAATTAATTTAACAAAAGCACTAATAAGATTGCATATCCTATTTTTAATTGTTTACAGATTACTTGTTTTACAAGCTACCATGCTAATTGATAAAACAGAACTAAAAATTCCAAATAGACGCAATACCACACCTTATCAAATGTCTGCATCAGCGTTTAATACAAAAAAGTACAAGAATCTATTTTAAAAATTATACTAATAAAATTAATATTGTGCACAGATGCAATATATTACAAAAAAGTATTTGTAAGTATAGTATAAAAGCGAAACGTTATTTATACAAATATATTAATGCTGTACATCTTGTGTTAAACCATTTCTTATTTTTACAAAGAAAAACAACAATGAAAAGTCTTTGTAACCAACCATTTGTAAATATTCATAACACAAAACAACAAAATAACTTCGCGGGAAACGTTGTTCATAAAGAAGTAACAATTATTTGACAGGCCCGATAATGTATGTACACCGGAACCCAGAATTAATACTCAGGTTAACTCGTTACAATTCAATAATTGTCTACATAAATCGATGTAGTATCAGGAGGAAATTTATATCAAAGTGTTACTTGCATTATTAAAAATAAATGTCCTTTCAAACAAAATAAGTACTTACGTGTTCTAAGCACACACATAAACACGTCTTTCCCCAAAGACACACAAAAAAAAAGCCGAGAATCATTGCTGTTTCTTTACATCTGCAACCACATTCCTGCAAAAACCCCAATGAATTCGTCCGGTCCTGCGGCCATAGGCCGCACCATATGTTTAAATACCAGAAACTAAACCCTCTCACTCCATTGTATTGTAAATATTATGCGATCTCAGGTACCGTAGATGTAAAACGAAAGCTTTTTAAAATATAGAAGCATTTGCTTGTATGAGATTATTCCACCACGGTTCGTGAAATATACAATTTTATGCTCAACAAAGCGATTAAAAATCGGGTTGTTACAAGGTTCGATCACACGCGCCCACATACATACATTAACAGTTTCCAGCCTGTGTTACAAAATATTTCACAAAGGCTAGCCGACTTCCTATTATTTGCAAGAGTACAACTACAAGTAGATTGACAAGACGACATGAATTGCTGAAATGAACTTATGGTATGATTGCGCAGGATTAAAAAGCGCTTATTATTGAAAAGACTATCTCCAGCATAGTCATGACTGCAAACGCGAAAGGCACGAGATGGTCGACCATACCAGAGGTTCAATTAAATTACATCACAACAATTATCACAAACTTTAAATACTAGTTAATTATATACGAACATCAGCTAGATAATAGGATAAACAAAACAACAAACAAATAATTCCGTTTAGACCGAGATGTGAGCAGTGCAGTTGTAAATGTGATTAATATGCTGAAATAAAACAATTACACATAAAATAGAAATGTCAAATGCATCACAAACATCAAAACATTATAAAACATGTAGGCAGCAAACACATATCAAAATTTTATAGCACAAATACCAAGTCCAGATTCAGGCGCTAAATGTTCATATAAATGCATGTTAGTTAAATATATAAAAACTAGTAAGCAAACGTTAAAAATTATTCATCATGATTGCATCGGTTAAAACATACCTTTTAAAAATTAAATACATCGTGGCATTACAAGTTACAACCAAAAAAGTATACACAACCTTGTGGTTAAATCAATAAAACCCAAAACAAATACAACATTAAAATATAATACTGTTCGTATTCAAACTTGCCTAATAATTTGATTTAATATATCGAAGGATGATGTTGGTACAAATTGCTCGTACAATCACAGTAAGAGTACGTTTACTATTGATTCTGCAACAAGTGCAATGCAATTAGAGCTACAACTTTGTATTAAATACTAAATAAACATTATTTCAAATAAACAATTAGTTTTAGTCTGATTTAGACACTAAATAAACAATTCCGATAAATAATTATTAGTTTCCAGTCGTTAAACCAAACCACACTCATTTATATATAAAACAACCGGCATCAAATTCTAAGCCAAAAGCAACAGGTGACACATAAATATTTCCTTCAATGATTAAATAACGGTTTTACAATAAATACCAACATCACATTCAAAACAACGCTCGAATGCCCAGATGTAATCAGATTATCTTAAATAACCACCACATTATAAACTTAAAAACATTACCTTCTATAAAAAACCGTTAAGTGAAATGTTTTCAACCATCCATTTTGAAAATGTAAAAAACTATTTTTTTTAACCTTTGTCGACTAGATCGATTGTTCCTACACATGCGCCCTTATAACATAAATTCTGACATAACGGAATGCGTTCAGAAACTTGCAAGTGGTTACTGAGCTATTCTAACAAATACCTTCAAATATCGAAATGTACACTATAATATTTTCAATAATTATCAACCAATGAGAAATCGAATTAAAAAGACCACGGATCACTACAACATCCATATTTATTCTGCACGTTTAAAATTAATTTTTTTATTTTCGTATCTCCCTATAGTAGAGAACAAAAAAAATACTATAGTAAACCTGCTTATCGTAAAAGGCGATTAAAAGGCGCAGCAAGGGGCAGCTCCCTTGCTGGTTAAAAGATTTTGGAGGAAAGTCGGTTGGTCTCGGGCGATCTTTAATAATTTACCAGGTTGTTGGGGGTTGGCTGTCCAACTAATCTTTACCATTTTCCTATAACCCCAAGTTCCAAAGGCTTATATCTTTTTACTATTTCCTTGTTTAATTGTCCAAGTCTCACTACCGTATAATAGAATGCTCCACACGTACGACTTTAAGAAACTTTTTCTATTATCTAAACTAATACTATTAGCTATTAGTAAGTCTTTTTTTTTAAAAACATTTTTCTAGTTTGAGCTATTCTAGCTACTATATTCCTTCTGCTGCGTCCGTCTTTTGTAATTATACTACCTAAATAGCAAAATTCATCTACCTCCTCTAACTCAGTATTACCTATTTTTAATTTTGGTATAGAACTAGGTGTAACTGACTTGTCATTATCTTTGTCTTTCCTGAGTTAATTCTCATACTAGAGTTACTCTGTAGTATCTCATCTAAAATATTTAAAAACTCTTCCAACTCTTTTTAGACTCTGCTATAATGGCCATATCATCTGCAAAACGTAACATGTCTATTTTCTATCTCTGTACACTAATACCTATCTCTTTTCTCTCTCTAGCTAAGTTTGAAACTTCCTCAATATAAACATTCAAAATCAAGGGAGATAGTATACAACTCTGTCTAACACCATTTCTAATCTTAGCTTCTTTTTCTATTTCATCAAATTTAATTACAACGCTTTGGTTTTTATATAGACTGTAAATAATTGTTCTATCCTTATGAGAGATTCCTATTTTTTGCAAAACCCTGAACATAACAATCCAATTAATCCTATCAAATGCTTTTTCTAAATCTACAAACGCGAAGTGAGTCTTTTATTTTTTTGTAATTTTTTTCGATAGTTACCCTAATCATTAGTATCGATTCTCTAGTCCCTTTGTCTTTACGAAAACCATATTGGTCTTCGCCTAAATAATTCTCAGTCAAAGCTTCTACTCTATTTTTAATTATTATTGTTAATATTTTGGAAGCGTGGGAAGTTAAACTAACCGTTCTAAAATTCTCACACCTATCAGCTCCTGACTTTTTTGGAATTGTGATAATAATATTTTTTTCGAAATCTATTGCGACCTCACCTGTATCATATATTACTTTTACTGGTTCATATAATCTGTCTACAGTTTTCTGACTTGCATATTTTATTAATTCTGCGGGTATATCGTCTATCCTTTGCGCTTTATTTAGTTTAAGATCCCTAACAGCTCTATCAAATTCCTCTTTTAATATTGAAAACCCTATTTCTACATCATCTTCATGGTCGTTTCCTAACTGATCCATATTGTCTCCCTTATATAAATCTTCTAAATATCCTTTCCATCTATCTGCTACCTCAACTTTATTTATTAGAAGCTCATTATTCTCATCTTTAATACCATTATATTTTTTCCTATCTTCCCTGAAAAACTTTTTAACTGCCCTGTTAGCCCTGTCTGTCTTACCTACTCTCAAATCATCTTGTATTCCCTTACAACTCTCCTCCACCCATTTATTTCTAGCTTTTCTGCACTCATGTACTATCTTATTTCCAACTCTATTATATTTTTGCTTACTTTCACTATTCAATTCTCTAAAGGTTTAAGCTTTCTTCTATTCTCTATTAAATTTAATATCTCCTGTGTTACCCAGGGTTTTATCGCTTCTATTTTTTTCTTACTTATAGTCTTTTTATTTCTTTCTATCTATTTTCTACGTCTCCTCCTATAGCTATCTCATTTATCTTATTATCTAATACTTGTTTATTATTCCTTTTTTACCCTACTATCATTAAGCTTACCTAGATCCCATCGCTCTCTTTTAGCCTTTCTCAATTTTTTGAATTTTAGATTACACTTCATTTTAACTAAGTTATGATCGCTATCTATGTCAGACTCTGGATAACTACGACAGTTTTGAACTTGGTTTCTAAATCTTTGTTTAACTAAAATATAATCTACTTGGTATCTATCCCTATCACCTGGCGTTTTCTCGGTGTATCTTCTTCTAACATGTTGTTCGAATAGGGTGTTTACAGTTACTAATCTATGATCTTCGCAAAACTCTACTAATCTTTCACCTCTATCATTTCGTCTACCATATCCAAATTTTCCTACCATTTTATTACTATTAATTACTAAAGTTACCCGAATTACAGATCAAAACAGCACCAATCAAAGACGAAGAAATACTTCAAAAGCCCATGCAACTTGAACATCTGGAACTAGACAATCTCAACCACGACATGAAACTTATGGAAAATTATAAGGAACATTTAAACGAATTAAAAACACCCAAAGTGCACTACGATAACATTAGTGTTTGGATAATTGTATTAATTATTTTGACTATTTTATTGATCATTTATGTAATTTACAAAATGTATATTAGGTATAAAAATAAAGAAAACAGTTTTAGATTTAAGGCAACAAAGATAAACAAAGAAACAAATGTACCATTAAAAACTATGAATTTTAAACAATGAAATTAAATGAATTTAATAAATTAAAAATCAAGAAAAGAAACACCCTTAATTTTTAATGTACGTCGGGAGGAGTTATGTATCCTCAATTGATGTATATGTTATAAAATAGAATAATTAGGAAATTATTAGAAAGTGTAATGAAATGTTAAGTGAAGTGCAACACAGTAAATACAAGAAAAATTTGTAAAGTTTATTAACGTTTATGAGAACGGATGCGTTACTTTGTATCGCAAACGATAGTGAACTGCAGATGTCAGGTCACAAACGGTCAGGTACCGTAATTACTTAGAAATTAAGATTACACCAATGTAATTATGAATAGTATTAAGAATAAGCAGACATGAGATCTGCAAGTTCCCACAGCCATGTGAGGGTGTAGGAACATCATAAAAAACCCGGAAGCTCAAGGACTCGGCAGTCAGTCAAGTGATCCGCTTTTGCATTGCAGTTTACTTACTACTCAAAATAGTACCTTTATTAATTAATTTCGATTTAAGGATTTGAAGTTCTCTAGCTTACCTACTTGCTTCATACTTCTGACATTCCACCCTCTTGTTACATGCCAAATTGTCATAAAGTTGGAAAGGGGGAGGGCATGAACAAACGAGGTAAGTCTGCTCCTAGGAGTAAACTATACCGCGGCTCGGCTGGCTAGTCGCGATGGGCGTGGGTCGAAGGGGAGGGGATTGGAAATAATATTATATTGCCGTTAGTCTTAGGTCAGGGTAATATGAGAGCACCACCCTTATCTTATTCGAGTTCCGCCTAAAATGGCACGGATTCCTAGTCCTTCAGAGAAGCCTACAAGATGAGGGAAAACTCGACTTCTTCAGACAAGAACCCGGATAAGTCCTACCTGGCCGTGAAAATGTTTAATTCCACAATTGTGCCAAGCTGATTGCAGTTCCCGGTCTTCGTACTTTATATGCACTCTACTTCCGGTTGAAATATCTAAGGTAGTAAGTCGGTCTTACCTATAAATTCCTTAGGTAACTAAGGTTTCCACAAAACTATCTATATAAAAAAATAAGGTAACTGAATTCCTGTTAACAAATAAATATGACTTGTCAAAATTTAGTTTCAGGGATTAATTATAACTTTACAGAGATTATGCAAAGCACGGTTCTTCTGATTTAAGCACTCACATGCGTTAATTTATTAATAAGTCACTTCTCCTTAATATCTTATTTATTAAATGACTATCTTGGATTTAATTACGGTCAACAGTATGGATAAATATATATATATATATATATATATATATATATATATATATATATATATTGACATCGAGAAAATTCTTAACTTATGCCCTAGAGGACCCTCGCGCTAATCGAATTATACACTACTAACTAGATAATTGAAATTAAATCATGGCGTAACTTTAAAATTTCATTTCATACGCTACAAGAAGTAACGTCGAACAATGTATAAACAGTTTGTATTTAAATAAAAAAAATTACTCACAGTTTACTGGTATAGCTACCACAGGAATTCAGCCCACAGTTCCCCTGATGTTTTTGGTTGGTGCGTCGAAGTTCCAGGATAGCGACATCAGCAAGCGGCTCTTTTTAATTCAGCAATGAAGTCAGTGATATGTGCGGAAAACTGAATTTGGATACGATCACACGAAGAATATGTTCATCCCACTAATTAATTCTAATTGGATGAGTCACTAATCACGACCACCTTTATAAAACAATCTAAGTTCACTCGAAACTCACCACTAGCTAAAACATTAAACCTAAACGTAAAACTAATTCCGTATTTAATAAGTCAGTGTTTGTTGGGTCGAGGTTTACACTATATTACTTCGGCGGCTCTCCACGAATTATCAATTTTCGAAATATCTAATCCGTCCTATATAAAATAAAATAGGATCGTTCCGGTTATAACAAAACCTATATTGTCACGCGCCACAAATCCTTCAAAACTATTGAAGAGTGTTAATTGCGTTCAAAGAAAACTGACCTTCGACACGAATTGTTAAATTAGTCCCGCGCGTGACTTAGTTTCACTTCTCGTCACTTGATCAACCACCGAGCCTTCACATCTTATCTCTTTCAGTACCCAACGAACACTGCCCTCGCATAATTCTTATTCACTATTTCATACCATCCCTTACTCTTCTAGTAAATGAACGGGGGTGTAACGGTGTTGCCAACTAACGCTAGTGTACATTATCATGCCTGTGCCATGAACCAGGCACGTGATACGTGCTTTGTCCCTTGCTGCTAATTCTTGGAAGAACCTAACATCTGCCGTAGCAGGAATGCGAACAGGACTGTGAAAGTCAAAACTTGTCTATACAAAACGGATTGTTAGGAACGAATATACATGAATAGAATAACTGCTTAAATGTGGATTCTTTAAAATGATTCATATACCTGATGGGGTTTCGACAACCGGACTTACTAAGAATACGCTAAACTAATTTAGAACTACCAACCCTTGGTTTTCCCCTTGAGAATTAGAATGTAATTTCTTTACCTTCCTAAAATATGGATTTTAAAATGAAAATATGCGAAATTGTTAATGTGTATTTACAAAGATAAAAACCGCAGGTTACACTCTGACTCGCAGAATGTTCCCGACTCTTATTCTAAATTTTCCAATCGCGTCTTCCGAAGTAGTCCCTTCCAATATATCCGAATGCGGGACTATTTTAACTCCGGAAACTTTTACCCCAAAGGATGCCATCATCTTAAATACAATTTAAGTACACTGTGTGCTTGGGAGGTAATGTGGTAGTTTCCCGTTGCCTTTCACATCGCAGTGGTGTGTCTTAAAATGCCACACCCCTATGTACTGAAAGAGCTGCTGTCCTCTTTCGGAGACCTGTCTTAGCCTGGTTCCTCAGTAAAGACCCTACTACTTTAGTTGAACCTGTAGTTTGGCTTCTCAGATCACTCGAACGCGGAAGCGATTCAACCCGTTTTAGTAATCTAGAACTTCCTCAAGATGCAGGTCCATTCGTAATGGATGTCCATTCATCCACGCGTAATTTATACACACAGTTGAGTAGTTTGATAACAAAAATGTGGATAAAACTCTTGGATGAGCGCCGTCCTCTATGAACATGATTGCTTTGTCATTGTTATGTAATTAGAATGAAAAGTATTATTTCGGTGAAATTGTAAACTCAATTTAAATTTAGTTTGGATTAAGCTCTGACTTCAAGTAGTGATTATATGTATAAGCGTGATCATACTTTCAACAACTATAACTTAATAAAATGAACCTACAGTTTTAAGTTTCATTTGTACCGATTGCCATTTAGGCAGAGGGTAACAATATCGTAACTAAATTGTAAATGAAACGTAACAAGCGGGTGCAAATATCTTTAGCTAGCAGTCAGAACTTATAAAATCTTTTACTTTGTAGCTTTACAAAACTCAAACATACACGAAGATGATTAAAAAGGGACTATTTTATTTTCAGCAACATTATTAAGGCTCTTCACGGAACTACCATAAACATGTCACTTTAATGCGTATAAATTGCCGGTCCGGCATTTAATAAAACAAATAAGGTTTTTGTACAATCCGGCATTGATGTGTTGAATCGTGATAGGGTTCTAAATGTTTGAACCGTTTTGAATTTTTTAAACGTTCATGCAACTTTAAGCATAAAATAAAACAGATTTTTTTTTAATATAACATTATGAATTGAAATACAGTGAGTAGAAAATGAAGTACTTCCGAAACAAACTGCAGTAGTGTAAAATATTCTTGAATTCTGTTGGATAAAATGCGCGTTAAGCTAATAAATTTAATTCCCTGAATAGACGGAAACTCCGTAACAATATAAGGGTGTGTCGACTAACTGCAGTGGTGCGGGAGTAAATCGTTATGAAAAATTATAAAAGAAAATAGAATAATTCGAAATAAAAGTATTAAAAATGACTGAAATACAAAAAACTACGTTACACTATCTCTTACCCTGAAAGACTAGTTTTACTTGTTATAATTGAGTGGCGCCAAACCTTCTGTTCTTATATCCACGTAAACGCGGTGTACGCGTTTTAAGGTCAATAGATATTGAAAAATTAAGATAATTGTATTTTTTTGTTTAAGTAAAAAAGCTATATATATATATATATATATATATATATATATATATATATATCGTTAATTAGTACATTATAAAACCGTAAAACAAATCATACAACCTAAAAACCACGTTGAGGCGGCATTCTTATATCCCCGTAAACGCGGTATACGCGACACAACGGCAGTTGGTAACGCTAATCTATAATGTGGAAATTAGCGCGCCCATCTGTCAATGACGTCACACAGTATGCAAATTACTACCCGTAAATGACGAAATATGCCAAATTCATAAAATGTATTATAAAAAACGGAGTACTCACATGAATAGGTAAAGCTTCCTACAGAAACACTTCCTTCAGGGTTGCTTGTGGCTCCCTTCCGGATTATTTAAAAATGGCGCTCAGGATTGCTCCAGGCTAGCGACTGCGGGGCGTGGGCTGCTGTCCGGCCAGGTTGCTTCCAGATTTATATCTTCTTCCTGTATGTAGAGGTAACGACGGGAACGGGTTTATAAGGAACGATAAACAAAGATAAGCAAGAGAAGGAATCTACATAATTAAGATAAAGATACGATACCAGACCCAACCACTCTTCTTGATGTTCAAAGGCAAAGTCCACGTCCCAGCGTGTTGCGGAAAACCCCCACTTTTCTTCTCCCACACGCCGGCGCGAAAATGGCGCAAACGCACTTCTGAATTGACGGAAATACGCGCAACAAGTCTTTCAAAATTTAAGGCGCGAAATACCCGCACTTATTTAAAAATGTCTAGTGCCAAATTTTTGGCACTAGACTCTCACAGCAATTTCATTAAATTTAATCCCTACATGGAAGACCGTTATTCCGCATAGGCCTCTCTTACTTTAGTTTCCTCAATTTATCATCTTATATTTAGTTTTTGCTAAAATATCTCAAACACTTATTTAATTTTTGTCATAGTTAAATAAAATTGTAAAATAGAATGCTACCAGACACGATTACATCCCCAGGGTAGCAGGATGTCCTTTACAAATATATCTGTTTACCTACTCTTTTAAATAAATTTGTAAAAATCCAACCTAAACTTAAGCTGTATTAACATAAAATAATTGCACTGTACATACAAATATACTTTAGAAAACTTAGTTTCTTAACCTCCTTTAGCCAGAAAAAAATCCTAAAAGAACCTTAAATCTTGTCCATCAACAAATATCATCACTTCAAATCTTTCTGTTTTCAAAATTAAATTACATGACATTTATAAATCCCAATTTCTGACAATATAGTTAATAATAAACATCGCAAACAGCTAAATACCAACTCCGCGTTACATCATCCATTTCAAACTACTACATTAATATATTTTAGCTAATACCAAATTTTACCAATAACATCTACATGTAAAATTCATATATACATAAAACAACATTATCAGAAAATGTTTAATTGCTTACGATTTAATTCACCTGTTGTAAGCTTAAGAATGTTTAGACCACACGAACTTTCCAATTCATCAATATTTCCATTTTCTACTTGTTTTTCCAAAAAACACAAATCCCTTGACGCACCTACCCACTTGTTTGAGCTATCGTCGCAAGTAGCCCTTTTATTACGGTAGACACAAGCTTTCAAAATCTCACGCATAGAAAAAAACATTTCTTGCCAAAACTGCAAGCGGAGTTCTAAAAAGCTCATGGACCTTTTAAATTTCCCCCTGAGGAAAAGGCTACGTTACATACTTGAAGCTGATTTCGTTCAACGTTACGTTTAACTCGTATTACTACATTTTTTATGTTTTTTTTATTAACTTCCCTGAATCTTACTTTTCAAGTTTAAAAATTTCGTTCTTAGTAACTTTCTCTCATATTCCTCAACCGAACCCCCTCCGCGGCATTATTTCATTGTATAACTGCTTTTTGATGTTTTCTTAATAACTGCTCGCGGATAATCCATTGTTCATCTGTTCCTGTCGGATGTAGTTATTCTTGAAAAATGTTAAGCAAGCATTTTTTACAAAAATACACCCTCGTTCGGATGAGAGGTAAAATGGAGGTCTCGTGTGTGAGTGTTGTCACGCAGGGTAAAGATCCCTACCTTGCTTGGAACAGCAAGGGTTCGGCAAAATTCTAAAATTTTCAGGTTAAAAAAACTCGCATCTTGGCCAATGTAGAACCTTCGGGTGGAGCATTGGAAAGCTATATGTTAGGATGTAGTTATTGTCATTTAAATCCCCTTCTACTTCTTATATTGTCTGAGGTTTTTTCATGGTACAGTCTTCATATAGAGTTTATAAGATAAAATCTGGAGAAGGTAGGATAATCTTCCTATTGAGTTTATGAGATGCAACCTGGGGAAAGTACTTGCATTATCGTTTGATTTACTTACGTTAACATTCGTGTTTCCTTGTCTTCAGCAACAATATAAAATAAATATATTGTAATGTATTGAAAGGATTGATTTATATCTGCAATATAATATCCGTAAATTACCACTGCTTAGCGTGTGGGTTAGTTCATGATATCGCAACTGTATATTAAAACTTTCTAACATTGAATTTAAGTTAGTCGAACAAAATTTGGAAATTTCTTTTATATTTGGGATGCATAATAATGAATTCACTGTTATCTCATAATTCTAAAGCTTTCTTTAAAAAATGATATGATTTCGCTATGAAACTTTGCTGAAACAAATATTAAGTGTTCGCTGACTGTGGTTTTTAAAATAATTTATGAACCTGAGTTCCGTGGGTTGAGTTTAGTACTTTAATTATGCATTATTGAAATTATATTTTGTATAAGCGAAAGAATTAAAATACCATCCTAATTGATCTTACTATTCGTGAAATCTACCATACAAGGTGTGTCATATTTAGCTTACTGTCCTGTACAAAACATAGATCTAAAATTTGAATTTGTTTTGTGACTGCAGTTCATGCACAATCTATTTCGGTATTAATTATTTCTCAGCCACGTGCATGTGTAATTAATTAGTCAAATAAGCATTTGGGTTTGGCTGTACAAAGTTATTTTATATTTAAATCAAATGTAAGGATCATCAAGCGATCGATTCAATCTACATCTCTTGACGCCGAATTAAATTAAAGTTTTGCTTTATTTTTAATCGTACGAGTATACTCAAACCAATGCATCTAATTCAACAAAACTTGTTTGTGGTTTTTAATTTACATAAATTTTAAGTCCAATCGTATATGCTAATCCTCTGAAAACATACAAATACGAAATCATAATAACCAGCATCATCATCATTAGGTCTTCAGTCCTGGGCCTAGTTAGACGCGTACCCTCATTGTTTCCTATTTTAAACTAACCTACACATTTTCCTGAAATTTGCAGTCTGCATCTATCACTATCTGCGTGCGATAGTCTGATCTAAATCTACATTTACCTCTTTTCCTATCTCTGCTTGTAATATATCTCGCACTATTCCTCAAAAATGCCTTAGAACGTATACTGCCTTTCTATTTCTTTTTTTTCTGTTTTCCATAGATACGAGAGTAAGGTGAAAAGTTCTTGGCCTACAATGGAAGACTGCAATTTTCAGTAAAAAAAAAAAGATTTTTTTTTCGACATAATCCCCCTTAACTTCAACACACTTGGTCCAGCGTTTCTCCAACGTCAATATTCCTTCCCAGAAGTGACTGTCTGGAAGGCTGTGAACATATTCTACGGCCCTTTCAACTTCTTTATTGGACATGAAGCGCTTCCCAGAAACAAATTTCTTCAAGTTTGGCAACAGATAGAAGTCTGAGGGAGCCAAATCAGGGGAATAGAAGGGATGACCGAGCAAGTCGTACCCCAAATTATCCCCTGCACGGAAGGCGGTTATTCCGAATAGATCGCTTTTGCTTTCTGATTTCCTAAATTTATCACGCTATACTTTACCTTTCTCTAAAATATCATAAAACACATTAAATTTTTGCATAATTAAAGAAATTTTCAAAATAACAGCCTATCCCAAATATTACTTCATCTCTGGGTTGACTGGATATTCAACCTACAGTTATCCATCATCGACCTTAAATAATTGCAATCTTGTTATAAATATACATAGAAAAACGTAATTTTCTAACCTCAAACTGGCCAGATATTACTAAAAGAAATTAAAAAAATATTAAATCAATAATACTATCACTCCAAATTTTTTCGTTTTCCATATTGAATTATATGTCGTTCTAAATTGCATTTTTGGCAATGCACTTAATAACACCCATAGAAAACAATCAAATACTAACTTTTGCTTTCATCATTTATTGTCCACTCAAAATATTAAAGCTTTATATTTTAACTAACACTAAATTTCACCAATAAAACATACATTATAAAATGAATATACACTTATTTCGTCTCTAATTCAGTCCAACGAAATAATTACTTTCGTGGTTTATTAATTTCCTGCTAGGATCCAACCCGTTTTTAACCGATCATAATGACGATAATTCCACGAACCCGTGTATTGCCGGGGAAAAAGTTCTACATTTGGTAGACTAAAGTTTGGGACGGGAACAGGAAATTTTAAAAGAAAATGCACTTTTTTTAAATGTTCTCTTTTACGGTCTCGTTCCGGGTATGTGTAAGAAAACTACGATATTTCAGAACGCGTGACAACGCGCCGTGCAAGAGAGCCGGTGAGGTGCTGAAGCGGACAAGCAAGACGGAGAAGGTTTTCAAATTTTGCCGCAGGGCTTTATAAAGTACCTAATATGCATGCGAACGCTCAATAATCTACTTAGAACCTGAATTTGTTATCGTTTTTGGCGTACAAGGTCTACTTTTTATAAGTTATAAATAAAGTTCCTAAAATTTATAGAGTTGTGTCAAATTTGGGTTGCAAACGCCACTAAACGCAACCAAAGAAATACCATCAAAATTTGTGAAGACGGAGTTAATTTTGAAATCGTAAAATATCTACTATCGATTAGGAATTATAAACAGTCGCTTTTTAAAACAGAGGGTTTATTTTCAAAGATATACTATTAAATTCGTTCGACAGAAACGAACGGACGCAACCGAATAATTACAATCAGCCGCCAATTTTTCAGAAATTTAAAGCATCGTTTGAAAATACGTAAGTAGAACAAACGACATTTCCGTAATTGTCTTTTATAATAAGAGGATTATGTTTAAAGAAATTTATGTTCAAATGCTAAATGCTCAATTATATGTAATACCGAGAAACTCGCATGAGTAAATACTTTAAAAGAATTTTCGTTTGCAATTAATAATTAAACGATCCTGTTCAAATGCTTCACTTAATAACAAAAAAAAATGTTTTCAATTGAAAACGTGTTAAATTACCTATTAGATTAGATAACATAAAATGCGTGTTAAATGAGCCCATGTTTTAAAACGATGGAATGTTGAGATAGCTAGACGACGCGTTCAATTATTAAAAAGTTGCTCGAAGTTGTAGTAAAACCATGAACTTAAAATGCTGGAATTAACTGGAATGTTGATAGCTTATGTAAATGACACACCTACATTCTTCAATGAACTCGAACGTGGTAATAATACAAGACGAAACGAAGCGAAAGTTTGGGAAACAGCTGGACCCGACTAGAAGCAATGTTGTCGAAAGGGTTTGGTCTATAAAATCCTATTTTGACAGCGATAAGTGCGAGTGCTCGGATTGGCGACGAGAGTATAATATCTGACGTACTGACAATACCGTACGTAACTAATTACCTACACAAAATGCATAATGTTTAGTAACGATAATTATTTAAATATATCAAAATGGAAAATTGACAATGAAAAATAATTAAAACCACCGCAAGATGAAGTTTTCTTAAGTATTGAAAATAATTGGAACTGGCATATATGACCTGTACGGTTTGTTATTGATAAAGAGGTCAATTTCATAAAAATTGGATCTCTAAAGCGATTTACAGGACGATGAACCATTGAATAGTAATTATTATGTTTCAGAAAGACCAATAACAGTAAAATCTGTCACGGTAAAATTTAAATCAAATTGTATAAATATTTTAAGTGGCTCCTAAAGATTCATTTACTAGGTTTAGTTTTAGAGTAAGGATTGTATGTATAGGTCCGTTTAATTTAATTTGAAGGGTTTTTGGACAAACCTACTCACGAGTTTTGTCATTACACCAAGGAAAAGTTGAACATAATTGAATGCAGCTACATTTAACGCGGTTTTTAACAAAAAAGACATTAAATTAGATAACTTCAAAAGGAAACTGGTGTACCTATTAATTATAAGGATGGTTTAATCGTGGAGTTGTTAATGAATGATAATCATGTGTTTAAGATTTGTTTGGAATAAATGAGGAAATCTGATGTTCTGGATTCTTCATTTTTAGTAAATAAAATATGTGTTGTAAGGAAGTAATCTCAGTCAGCTACTTGAGATGCAAAATAGAACCATTTGAATATAAATATAGTAGTGCAAAAAATCAGTTTATTGATGAATTAGCTACTTTCTAATTTCTGGAATTTATTCCACTGCGGAAACCCTCATAATGAACTGATGATAAATTCAAACGTTTTAAAAATGAATTTCAGCATTTCTATACTTTGGTGTTTAATTTTAGAAAACTTGAATAAATTAATATACTACCCTTTAATCTCACCCCTCATTTTTGGTATTTATGTTGGAGATTATTGGGTTTACTTCTTTCATTCTAGCACTATTCGCCATCTGAAACTGTGATTGCTTTGACCAAGGTAAAGTAGAGACGTTGCTAATGCTGCAGCAAATAAATAGAGGTAATGGAGTAGAAGTGGTTCTCTAAAAGATTAGTGGAGTCTGGTAGTTACGAGCTCAGAATAAATAGATGTATAGCAAAGCAGAATTAGCATTATTATCTCCTCACGGAATATGCGTAGAAGTAGCCTTATTGAATTTTTAAATTTAATGATATACGTCGAAGCTCTTATTGCTGACAGAGCAGCTTTTTAAAACTTTACTATATTATTTCTTTCGAAAGCACTCTCAAAACCGTACTGAAAATAGCTACTTAAGGCTGAAGTATTTGTGGGATTTACTAGAAGAGCATTATATTTTAATAACAAAAACTGTTAGTGAATATCTCTCAAATAAATACAAACATTGTACATACATCTTTCCCTAATAAAGTTACAATTAGGGGTAAAATGGCAAGGTCACAATAAAAACTTTTGTCATACAGATCTAAAAATCTATGAATGCCCTTGAAGTTTTTTTTTACAAAACGGGTGTCACAGTAGAACAATGTTATTCTATTATAAATTTATCCTGTTTCAACAGCATGCTTTAATTATTTCTTTTCAGCGTCAGATAGGTTTTGAGTCTCTTGGAGCGGCTTTTTAAAAAGGTTTTTTTCCAAAAAACTTCTATCAATTTTATTTAAACAGAAATTACAATGTGACTGTAATAACAAGTACGTTATATTGGTAACGTATTGAAATCAAAAATATTCTAAGTTGACAATCACTGATTACTTTAACTAAAATTAGGGTGAGTAGCTTGAACAACCAACAATGTTAAAGTTGTGAAGCTCGAGGCTGACTGACCTTTCTGGGGTTCTCAGGGTATTTATGCTATCCCTGCTCTTTACATTACTTGTGGGAATCTGCAGATCTCATGTCTGCTATTTTTTGATACAATACAAAGTATGAGGGCTATTTTTTTTTCAAGGTCCGATCGGTCGCAAAATAAAAACCACAGTACAAATCAAAAATTATTTATTTGTAACAAGTACTTACATAATTACTCTATTTTTCTACATAGTCGCCACTCAGATTTAGACATTTGTCGTAGCGTGGTACTAACTTCCCAATACCCTCGTTGTAGAACGTAGCCGCCTGTGTTTTCAGCCATGTTTGTACGCTGGTTTGCAGTTCAATGTCTGTGCCAAAATGTTGTCCTCCTAACCAGCGTTTCATGTGAGTAAACAGGTGAAAATCAGATGGAGCCAAGTCCGGGCTGTATGGTGGATGACCAAACGCTTCCCATTGAAAAGACTGTAGGAGTGTTTTTGTTAAAGCTGCAGTGTGCGGCCGAGCATTGTCGTGGAGAAGGACAATGCCTGATGACAACATTCCTCTCCGCTTATTCTAAATTGCCCTTCATAGACTTTGAAGAGTCACGCTGTATGAGGCTGCTGTAATAGTTGTGCCACGTTCCATGAATTCCACCAAGAAACGCCATTTCGGTCCCAGAACACAGTAGCCATGCACTTGCTGTTGGAGAAGGTTCGCTTGAACTTCTTTGGTTTACTGGGAGAGTAAGAATACATCCATTGTTTGGATTGTTCTTTTGTTTCTTGAGTTTCGTAATGGACCCATGTCTCGTCCCCTGTGACAATTTTGTTCAAGAAAGTTTCTCTTTCATTGTGGTAACGCTGGAGAAACGTTAGGGAGGCTTCCATTCTCTGTGTTTTGTGATGGTCGGACGGCATCTTGGGAACCCATCTCGCGCACAGTTTGTGGAACTAAAGTTTTTCGCTCACAATGACGTAGAGAGCTGACCTTGAAATTTCAGGAAATGAATCGCTCAATTCAGAAATTGTG
This sequence comes from Platerodrilus igneus, assembly GCA_036346225.1. NCBI lineage: Eukaryota > Metazoa > Arthropoda > Insecta > Coleoptera > Lycidae > Platerodrilus > Platerodrilus igneus. The sequence goes on from JARFIW010001146.1 coordinate 1,075,379, forward strand.
AACCGACGATTTTCTCGAATTGCCACAACCACTCGCTGAACGAGATCATTGGTTGACACTGACTTCCTTCCCTGACCGCCTGCATCATGAACATCTGTACGTCCTGCTTTAAAGTTTCTGCACCATTGTCGCACTTTGCTGTCATTCATTGAAGTTTCACCGTACACAGTACTTATTCGTCGATGAATTTCGGCTGCATTACACCCCTCAGCCTGAAGGAATCGAATTACCGCACGAACTTCACACTTGGCGGGAGATGCTATTGTTGTAGACATGTTTACGTCCTACCTACGTGAACACAACTAAACGGAAGTGACGCGACGCGATTGACAGCCATTACATTTAATAATCTTAATTCTAATAATTGCTGTCTTATTCTCTACTGTGACCTGCACCTGAAGTGTCATATTACGTCTGAAATACAATGTAACTGTTTCCGTTCTCATGTCTGGTTGAACTTTCATTAACCTTTTATTATGTCCTTCAATTATACAACGTAACAATAATTCTTAAGTCTTAATAATTCGTTTAAATATACATATATATTGATTTGGGGGATATGTAACTCGTCCTATGAAAAGGAAGTATAGTACTACTAACGCTGTCGAAGCGTTCGTGTAAAGTCCAATATTGACAATAATGGTTGAAGGTGTAAATCGACTACAAACAAAGGTGTCTTTTTTGTAAGCGGCTGCAACGTCAAGGAGTATCGCTGCTATGTTTAACCTCTTACGAGTTATGCATCGGCCAGCGCGGAACCCAATATACTATGGTCTTGTACTAATAAAAAATGGCAAAAATTGCACTTACCAATTACCTTATTAAACGGATTTGCAATACACTGATTTAATAAAGGCGTGAAGCGCTAAACATCTATCAAATGTGAAGTCTACCCCATTAGGTCTAATAACTTTACACATCTGTTGTATTTACATAACACCACATACATAGACTTTGAAAGAAAAATACTTCAACCTTAAACCGTTTTACAACAACGCATCATGATCATTAGGTCTTCAGTCCTGGAACTGGTTATACGTATACCTTCATTGTTTCCTATTCTGAGCTAACCTAAACTTTTCTGTGTAATTCCCACTGCCTACATCTCTCACTATCTGTGTGCAATAGTCTGATCTAGTCCTACCTCTACTTCTCTTTTTTCTTACCTCAGCCTAATATGTCCCGTGCTATTTCCCAAATGCCTCAGAACGTGTCATGTTCTATTTCTCCTTTTTTTTGTTTTGCACAGATATCTTTCTTCCTCTACTATTTCTAGAACCTCTTTGTTATTAACTTTGTCTGTCCATGCTAACATCATCATACATCCGAAGCACCACATTCCAAAATTCCTGTCTACTTCTCCTACTATCCTATTTCGTAGCCGTATAGTAACTAACGCACTTTAAATTAAAAAAGTTTAACACTTTTTCGCGTGTACTGCGATGTCCATAGCAGTAATTCCTGTAATACAAAATTCCATCGGCGTTCAAGGTTAAAAAATCCTCATCCATGGGATGCTATATTCCATACTTATTTGAAAAGTATAGTCCTCTTATTTGACACAATTATAGAAGAGAGAAATCCTTTAAGAGATTGCATGGTCATCATTGTTTTTAAAAACCTATAACAATTTTTTTGACGCCAATAAAAGCATATAATTTTAATTATTTTATTCACGGCAATGTTTATTCAAAAAATAATTAATTTCACAATATTGATAGATATTTCGATTTGTATCGTATTGCCCAATCGTGAGTTGTATATTATTTAAAAATAATAATATAGACTTAGTTCGTTAAACGATGGTTGTTTGAACTGTACTTTTGAAGTCAGGCGAAGTTTATGCATCGTGCCCATTCTGTCGACAGCAGAATCAGTCGCGCTCAGGCCTTAGCTACGATAAGAAGCACGATGAAGCTCAGAAAGGTCCGAGCTAGCGAGTTACGCATCGCTATAAACGTGGCAGTGCCTTCAAATGCTAAACGCACTTGATTTTTTTTGTTCTGATAACGGTAAGCAAGCCAAATTAATAATTAAGGTAAACTAAATGATTTTATTGTAGCGCTCACTTATCACATTATCATATCCTCACTTCATCGCGTTCCTATTTTTTACTTCATCACGATATAATCTCGAAGGGAGAAGCTCAAATTTACGCAAAATGCGGATGTGAAACCTCTTGTAACGTCATTTGTTTGTTCAGGAACCGCAAGCTATGAGATGTGGTAGCAGCAAGGTATCTGTTTTGTAATGACGTTGTGACCTACAACCAGATAGAAAGGTAAACGTTTAGCCTAAGGAGATGACTTTTCAACAGCTGTTTCTGACAACGAAACAAATACTTGATATTTAAAATGGTAGCGTTGGACTAAAATTAGATTACGAGGAAATTGAGAGAATTTTCTGTTTGGATTTCGTTATAACATATAAATTATTCCTTACGTTAGAACTTACTACAAAATTATTTAAAATTATTAATTTACTTATTTAACTTAGAAGAGGCATATTGATTCTAGTTCAGTAATATAGAAATTAATCACGAAAATTAATTTTATTTAGCATTGAGTTTATGATAAATATCTGTAAACTAAGATAAGCAGATCTGTGTATTTTGGGTATAAAAACTTTACGGTTATGTTTAAGTCTTTGTTAAATTATTACATTTACATATCAGAGTCTAAAAGATTAGACCACGTCATTATTGTACATTTTTGTATATGAATTTTACAACAAAAAAAGGTAAATGTAATTAAAGAACCATCACTTGATTTAATAGAACAACTGTTTTATTTTGGACAAGTGCGTCCAAAGGTAGAGAAAAATAAGTTAAAAGAGAATATATTCCCTTTTATGAAGAATAAGGTTATTGGCTGCGACTCAATATAGAAGTAATAAACAGCGCTTTCAAAATTGATATTTAAATTTTCTTTTGCTATTTATGTTTAAATTATAGGTATTAATAACTACTCTTTTTCTATTTACTGTATAAGGTAGCAAGAGTGCGTCTCTTGCATCCTTCGTTATTCTAATAACAATCTTTTCTTTCAGATCCTGCGTTTTCGCAGTTAAACCGATTTTCCCCTGAGGATTTCCGAGTTCTCCCTTAGGGTAACCCGTGCTTTATCAATTTTAGGACTTGGTGGCGCCCCTTTTGCACCCCTTATTTGTTTATTTGCAAGTTAGTATACAAAACAATATTTTTGTTGTGAAACCCACGACCACTCCTCATAAGCTCTACCCGAGAAATAGATCCCTAGCTTAGTCGGAAGGTTGTCGATTTCCCTTCATTATAAGGGGATCGAAAACCGAGATACAAAAAAAAGTACCAAGAGTGTTTTAAACCAAAGTATAATAATTGCTGAAACGCGACTAACTGAATGACTACAAAATTAAGAGAAGATAGAACTACACATCCCTTTAAAGCTTGTTGTGCAAATGTACTTTGGATTTTGTTTATCTTTCATAGCAGTGTAAATATATATAGACTATACCTATGAAATGTATGTCAATGGTGTACCGTAGTAAAGTACTCAAGCACACTAGGTAGTTAGTAAAAAAAGCAGTTGCCGTTGAGCATGTAGCTATTTTATTATTCACCATAGCGCACTGTTTTTCTGTTATCATCAACAATGGGTTGTTCTGGAAAATGAGAAGAAAATTTGTAGTTTCAAAACCCAGAAATAGAGTTTTCTATGCTTGATATGTAAATACTCAACAGTACAAAAATTGTTTTTAAAATACGTCACGGCCCTACCGTTAGTCGAAAGAATATTTTTATATGCAACATTCATGGATACATCACACCGAATGCCTTGTTTAGAGGAAACGTCCAAAATTTAGTGCTTGTAAAGGCCCATAATAACAGCCAATTGTGTTAAGCTTCTTGCTAAATTTTATCTACTTTCAAAAATATTTGCTTTCATTTTTTGTTTTTTTACTTAGATTGTTATTCTTGTAATTCTTTAAATAGATAAGTAAGGTTACAATTGGATTACGTTTGATGTCCGATCAAATGTTTTTATTCATTTAAGATTTTTCTTCTACAAACCTTTTGTAAATAATTGTAAATAATTTAATATAAATATTTAAGTATTTTACTATTAAAGGGTATTTGAATAACTGAAAACTATTTAAACAATGTTTAAATATTTAAGTAAAGTGCATGGCTTCTAAAAATATTCCCAAATATTGTTTTTAGTATTTACATATCTTTGTAAACTATCTTTAACATTTTGACTGTCAACCAATATCGGAACAATTTCCGTTCCGACCCAACTTCTTTTTTCGATACAATATCTTCAAATGAATCAAAAATAACATTTAGCTATTATTTTCTTTTTAAAAATTGTTTTGGTTTCTTTTTAGAAAAAGTAATATCATCGATTATGTGGGTGACAGGGTCAGAATGAAAATTTTCAAAATTGTTTTCCGTTGCGGCGAATTCACCCACGATGATTGACGTGTTTTCTTACATTTTTGCCCTTATTTTTATTTTCATATTTTTTCCGTTCGGGTTTTTTTCTATTTGTATTTTCCTTTTAGGTAAGTATTGGGATTTAGGAGATTATCATAGTCTGAAGCGCTGCGAATGAACGCAGAGAGATCATCTGATTCACAATCTAACGCCTTTTACAATTTCAATGACAGTGATGTTGATCCCAACTTTTTACCAGAATCAAGCGAAAGTGAATATACTCGCGAGGGCAGCGATGAATCACCTGACAGTATTTGTGAAAACACGAGTACCAATGCTGGTGTTTGTGTCTAGACTGATTTCTTAGAAAAACAAAAAACTTTGCTTTTGGTGTCTTACGATTTCCCGCGTTTTATATTATTGCGCAATCGTTAATATAACATGATTACGCGGCAAATTACGCAACATTTATATCAAATACCAAACACGTTTAAAAGTGATGCAATGGTTACAGTTTAAGCACAAACAAAATAGAACGGGTACTCACGTGTTTCTTAACATCTCAGGATCCTTGTTGTTTGGGTGGGTGGGCTACGCCATTATTGCTTCCAGATTTAATCATCCATCCTCTTTCGTTCATTAGTAGGTAGGGAGAGAAGGATACAGGTAGAGGTACGATAAGGCAAGATAAGATAAAGAACCCTACATCCTAAAAAAGAGAAAAGACAAACACGACACAGGTAGCTGTTTTCGGTTTTAGGCTTCGTAGTCTAATGACGTCTCATCACACCGCGCGCACTTGCGCCATTCCCTCCGCGCCTGCGCATTCTTTTGCGCAACCGCAACTGTCCGGAACAAACCACAAGGTGGGAAAACAAACACCTAGAACACACGCACGATAAATAACGATACACACAAGACAGTAAAAACTACAAGGTTAACGCTGATTACAACACGCGCCCTGAGAGGGCCAAGATCAACCAAGTTCATTTAAATATTACCAATAATGGCAATATTGTGCCAGATGATCGTCTTGGCAAGATCAAACAGCCGATTGCTCAGTTAAAAAATCAGTTCTAGAAAGTATTTTCAGCAAGCCATGATTTCGTCATAGATGGAACTATGATTCCATAGAGAGGACAACTCGTTTTTCGCCAATATCTTCCAACTGAACCCCATAAATATGGCATCCAAATTTTTTAATTAAGCTCAACGCAGGGCTATATCATTCTAAATATATACGGTTCGGGTTTAAGCTTTGCAAAAATGATGTGTAAAGAACTGTCGGAAAAGTTATAGCACCAAGGGCGTACGAGGTATGAAGATAACTTTTATACCTCATTAGAGCCAGCAGAAAGTTTTCCTAGTCGACAAACTTGCGTAATTGGTGTTGGTACATAAACATCTGAACGTTTAATAAATCAATAAATTTCAGTTTTTTAAAGATTTAAGTCCAAAATAATTAGTTTTGCACTAGAGATGTCTGTTATGTTTTGCATACAGGGACATAAAAGGCGCCTCTAATCATGGTTAGTACTAAAAACTAACCTCCATCTTTAATTAACCTAAATCCAAAGCTTCAGTGCTGTACGTGTTGTGTTGTATGTTTAACGAACTGTCAAAGTTAACATGTTAATCAAAAAATGAAATTAATTCGTGAAAATTTTCGCGCAATAATATTTTATAATTTTCCAAGACAATTATTTCAACAAAAATGTCTTGTCAAGTTGGTTTTTGTTTTCGGCAATGTAGCACCACATCAGTCAACAATTTCTCATTGGCATAGAGAATTCAAACGCGAACGGGTTAGTGTTAACAACGATCCAAGAGCAGGTGCACCAAAAACGGCAGTCACTCAGGAAAACGTCGATACTGTGCGCAAGCTCATCAACGAAGATCGACAAGTGGCAAATCGCGAAATTAAATCACCATTGGTGATTTCAAAAACTGCAATTAAAAAAATTTTACGAGAAGAATTGTGGGCAAAAAATTATTTTCCCGTTGGATACTGCATCTGTTGACCGAAGAACATAAAGCAGCTAGGGTGAATGGCGTCAAAAAACTCTAGACCGCTTCAACGTAGGAAACTCTACAAACGCGTACAATATTGTGAGTAGTGATGAACCTAGGATTTACTCATACGAGCTAGAAAATAAACGTCAGTCGTCTGTTTGGGTGGTCCAAGGTTAAAAAAAGCTGACTAATGCGTTCCGTTCTCGAAGGGTTCCAAAAAAATGATCGCAACATTTGTCTCAAAAGCAGGTCATGTAATAACAATTTTTTTACAAGATCAAAGAAGTGTTACTGCCAATTGGTATACAACCATTTGTTTGCTACAACTCTTCGCGGAGATTCGAAAGACCAACCACAAACGACGAATCATTCTCCACCAAGACACTACAGTTTTGCATACAGCTCATAAGACAATTGATTTTTAACGAAACAAAACGTCAAATTCTTAGATCATCTTCCGTGCAGTCCCTACCTAAGTCCCAACGATTTTTATACCTTTCCGAAAATCAAGGGCGAACTGCGTGGTCAAAGGTTCCAGTCGTTAGAAGAAGCAATCGATGTCTTCAAAAATGCAATCTTGACAGTTCCAACAAACGAATGGAATAACTGCTTTCAGAGTTGGTTCCAGCACATGCAAAACTGCGTGAAAAATGCTTCGAAAACCAATAAAGCCTTTAAAAGCTATCTACTGTTTTATTTCAACTCTATATGCAGAACTTAAAAACAATCCTCGTACAATATTCGCATGAATCACTAACTGAAACACAAGCTATCATATCATTATGGTCAATATCAACGACAAGCAGCTGATCATATGATCAACATTTGAACAGCGATTGCTCCTTATAACATTTTTCCGCTGTTTCTAATGGAAGTCTGTGTCAAACTCACACATAAGTACCCGTTTTAGGTAGGAAAAGTTTCATTCATTTCTCAAAATAACAAACAAATGATGGTAACCGATAAGTTCTTCTTTAGTGCTCTTTGATGCTCTAAAAATCATCGTTAGCGCTAGCTGAGAAAAAATTGAATTTGCATCAAGTTATTCAAAAAGTCTTCTTTCTTACGTAAGTATCAACACTTAATTTTCATGTAATAATTTTCTATGTTAAATTCTTTTTGTTAAAAATATAGAATTTAATCATAAAACATTTTATAATTAGGTTAGGCCCCTATAAAAAATTTTACGTCACTTACGGCCAGGCTACGAATACCGTTATATACTGTACTGACCTGCCTTGCATACGAATTACATGGTAGATGGCAGAGCCCCAGTGGAAATAACTACTGTCACACATACATAGATGATGGGGCAGTTAGTGTCAATATCTAAATACTTTTATTTTATTCAAAGTATTTAGTATTTAAATACCTTTTAAAAGCATTTTGCCCAGCTCTGGGTATAAATACCAAGAACGATTGTCCATCAAGCACAATTTTATTAAGTCTCAGTAAAGTTTCCACCTAAGGCAATTTGGGACAGCTTTCGGAAATATTCATACACTGTGGTTCTGAAAAATCAATACGAAAAACTGTTCTATCAGCAATAAAAGTTTCGGTATATCATTGAATTTTGCAGTAAAGCTATCCTTGCGCATATTTCATCAGGGATACAAATACCTAGTCACTTTTGCAATACACCTATTTATTCCGAGCTCGTAACTACCAGACTTCACTAATCCTCTAGAGCACTTCAATTTCGCTACCCTTATTTATTTGCTGTAGCTTTAGAAGCATTTTTATTTTACCTTGTTCAAAGCAATCGTAATTCCAAAACAAAAATAAGGTGTTGTAAATGTTAGAATGAAAGGGGGCTTAACATTGTCAATATTAGTTGGAAATTTTAAATGAAAAGATTGAAGCTGCTTTTAGTGTATAATAATTGCGGGAAACAAGTGGCAACCGTTTTTAAAAGGAAAAAAAATGGTAAGTTTGTGTAATGAATTATGAAAAACGTCAAGATTAATTCGAAACCTCGAAAACAGCCCCAATCATTGAAGCATCTTTAAAGCCACCTGAGTTTGCATCATCTGTGAATTTAGCTCCTTCATTGTGTTTATTATTTTTACCAACAGAACGCAGTTTATACTAAAGCTTGCTTGTATCACATAAGAACACGTTGATTCCTGTACATAAAAACAATATCTGTATGCAAACTTATGGAATACTTAATTCATATTGAAAAATGTTTATTTGCGTAGTTTCTTATCTGTTATCTTTTATTCTTAACCATATGAACTAAACAATTTTTATTGAGAAATAGTTTCTATTTAATAAACATGCAAAAGATATTTAAAAAATAATTTTATGTGAGGTATAATGTATTACTATACTAAAAAATTGCAACCCGCAGAAGGTTTATATGGTTATTTAATAAAAAAAAGGTAACTAAAAACGAAAAATGGACGAGAGTTACTAGCGAAGTATTGGAGAACTTTAATAGAGCATACTTTGATACACATGTAAAGCAGTAAGAGGAATTGGGGAATCTGTAAATTTAACAATACTAAGACATATACAAGTATATATATATATATATATATATATATATATATATATATATAGCGTCGCTGAAAGAGCGATATGAAAGTGGCCTAGCGTTGGATGCAGCTAAAAGAGTGCTGTGATACCTATACAGCTATTTGTACAATTTGAACATGTTCACTTACCTTCCCTTTTTAACTTTGCCTGGCTAGCTCAACGGAACTAACGGAGTTTTTTAAAATAAAATCAAACACAGCAATATCACAAAGCATTGATACAGTATTAAACATTTTCTTTCCTACAAAAGCATTTACAACTGTTACAACATTGTTTCTTTCAAACAAAAATAATGTCTAAAAAGAATATAAAAAAATATGTTCCTTACTTTATTTTAAATTTACAGAATTAAATTAATTCTTTTGAGAATGGTTTACCTGGTTATAATTATTTCCACCCTTGTAAGATTTGTTTTGGCCAGAAAAAATCTTTGACAGATAATCTATTAAAAGGTCAGAGTATTTCGAACTCTGATCACAATTCTCTTGGTAAAAGCTTTTTACATAAAGAATATTATATGATTAACAATTATTATTATTATACCTTACATTAACTATAAATCAGTTACAATTAAACCTAAAAATGATACTTGCAGAATCTACAAAAATGTTATGTAATCAGTGTGCTTGTGTGTATGATTAGTGTGCTGGTTGTCAAATACAGTATAATATATATATATATATATATATATATATATATATATAATAAAAGAAAAGTTATTTGCAGTCTGCAATAAAAAATTGTGTAGAACAATATATAAAATAAGATGTATCTGCAAACAAACTCTTATGAAAATAATAAGAGCTTATTGACGAATACAAATCGGGCTAATAGTTGTATAGCCATTAACAAAGCAATATCTTTATTACTTCACAGTGGAGGAAACATTTACTAACCGGCCGGTTTCAGCTTCCTTAAGCATCTTCAGAGTGAATTAGTTTCTAACCCTATATATATATATATATATATATATATATATATATATATTGCCGTGGAAACGGAAAAATTTTTGGACGAAACTTTTAATTTTCAAAAATGCACAAATTTCAAAAAAATTGCTTACCCTTTTATTTCTGCTTCAAAATCTTCTGCAGCTTCCCTGGCTAGCTCAGCTGTGACTCTTCACGGATTTACAACCATTCTTCCTTCACACTCGCACACCATTCAATAAAATCACCAAATAATACAACAATCATACAACCTTTTTTTTACCGCTATTTACAGACAAATTAATCACTTGTATAAAAAACAGTTTGATACACTAATTTCAAATTGAAAATGTGATATGTTTTTAAATTACTTGATTTTCTAATTATTTTCAAACAAATTAAATAAGATATGAGTAGATAGGCTCCACATATTACCCTAAATTGACTGTACACTGGAGTATGGTGAGCTCATAATAACCCAGTTTATTTTATATATGCCTTTTACACCTTTGCATAAAATAAACAAAATTTATAGACCCGTTTACTCTTTACAATCCAATTTATATCCAGAATAAAATTTTGTAAGTTTTAAATACACCCTTTTTCAATATTTAACCTCAATAAATTGTCCAATACATGTATCTTTTCCAATAAGTTTATACAACCATAAATAAACCCCAAATTCACTCACACAGCACCAAAATTTCACAAATGTTTATCAAACAACAACAAATTTAAATAAATTACCTGGAGAATTCTTCAGGCTTCCATTCCTTCGTTTCATAGTACCATTCCATATCAGCGTACAATCTTGGTTATTTATGATGGTTACCCCACATATATCATGCTTTCCTTTATTGATTTTCGAGCTTTGTATAGTAGTATCCGGACTTCTATTAATTTAATATACACTACACGTGTTTCGCGTTAATAAATAGAAGGCCGCTACTAATAAGTTACACATGCTAGCACTATATTTACTCTACTATCAACACAGACCATACTCACAAAAAAAGTTCTACTATTATTTTGGTCAGCATTCAGTACTTTATCGCAGTTAGTAATATAGAAGCGAAGAGAAGACAAGAGAACGTTAATAATTTAGCGTGAGTATTTATATCGTTTCAAAATCCTACCCCCGGACACACTTCACGTGAAAAGCTTATTTTCAAATATAAATTCTACAAATTTTGAATACAACCATCTTGAAAATTCTTGAAATTTACTCAATTCGACGTGCCGTATGTGTCCGAAAGCGCTCTAAACCTTTGCGTGTGTCTACGTTTGGAAAACTGTCTGTTTTTAACCAATGATAAAGTTCTCTGTCATGAGAAACCCCGCCTGTACTATCTTTATCTCTGTCTTATGCATGTCTGCTGTCGCGTTTAAAACCCCACTTGAGTTATAGAAAATCGATATTGCTGATAGCTTATCTCCACTCCACGTGTATATGGTACGTGCGTTTTCAACATCAACGCTTTTATATCTGTCTCTATCTGTAGTATATAACCGATCGTGCATTTCCCTCGCTCTTTAAGAGTTTTGTTAGCTTTGTGGTTTAAACCAAACTGACGGTTGAAAATATTTCTATAAAGTCCTATCTTAATATGCTTATAATTTTGACGAATGTAACCTTTTTAAAACGCAGGTGTTTGTTAATTATCGACTGTTTAGCACAACAATTCTTAGACTTTATATTTCGTCGTATTTGTATCAACAAACTATATTTACCTAGGAATTATTGATTTTATTACGCAAGCACGTTCTCTTATGCTTATATGTGTTGTATTAGAATAAATTAAAATTAATTATGAACTTCCATTTGCTTTAAAACTGTTTTTTCTTTATGTAATTTTTAACATACCATTATTAATTATTAAAATACGTCAATACATGTCCGTTTTCCCTAAATGACTTAAATTAATTTTGCGCGTAAATAATTCGTTCTTTTGTATATACAGGGTGGTTGAAATTTTATTGTTTACCCCAAATTTAACCCTTTGAATCCTCAACAATATATATATATATATATATATATATATTTATATATTCAGGGTGAGTTTTTAGTGTGGCAACGGTCGATAACTCCGTTATTATAAAAGCTACATAAACCAAATTTGGAGGCATATTAGGCATACCAAAAGTGCACATTTTAAAAATATTTGGAAGCATACAGGGTGTTTCATAATTCCAGGGCATATTAAAATTATATTTTTTTAAATGGAACACCCTATATATTATTACATTTTTGAAAAGCCCATAAAAAGAGCTTTAATTTGATATTAAATTGTATGTGTCTATTCCTTTTAGTTTTTGAGATATTCAACTGTTTTTAGAAAAAATGACCCCAATTGGATACATTGCCACTGCACTAATACACAACTTATGTTAATTTTCAAGATGCAGAAAATTTTACCATATACCATATACCATAGTATAAGGTGAAAACTCTTTTCTATGGCCTAAACAAACAAACAAATTAAATGACAGTAATCAAAACAGTACCAATCAATTATGCACTTACAAAACAATATCATATATTCAACATTTAACACCAAAATTAATAAAAAATTTTAAAAATGAAAAAATAAAGTTTGCTAAACGTAACGTACTAACATTACAAAATATTTTTACTAAAACTAAAGACAAAATATCTAAAATGAACCAGAGAAATTTAATATATAAAATTAATTGTTTAAATTGCGTTCACTCGTATGTTGGGCAAACCTCTCAACTATTAAAACAAAGGATAACTCAACATAAGAGTGACATAACTATCAAACCAAAAGCATGTGCATTAACCACACATGTAATAGACAAAAATCACAGTATGGATTTTGAAAATCCAGATATCTTAGAAATAGAGAGCAACAAATCAAAAAGAATTTTTTTGGAAATGTATCATATTTATAAAACTAAAAATACAATAAACAAGAAAACTGATATTAGTAACTTAAGTTCCATATACACATATTTATTAAATTTTGAACAAAATTAATGACAAAAATTAAACTAAACATACACACACACACACACCACACACACACACACACACACACACACACACACATACACACACATACACTCACAACATATAATATACATGAACACACACGTACATTTATGTACTCGATACTCTGTCATCAAACAAATCAGTTATCTTATATCCTATGAAACAAAAATTTTTACTTCAAAATTTATGACATCAAATTGATGTATATACAAGTTTAATGTTTACGATTTAATTTTAAAGAACTTTTAATTTTGTTAGTTTTACGAGTTTTTCCAAGATTTTTATTATGTTTGTTATGCTAGTTTTCAATTAACCTCAAGTTTGTAAGTTATAATCTATGTACCACATTTATAATCTAGCGTATAAAATTTTTTTAGATATGCCTGTGATCAAGAATTTAAAATAAATTCGAACATTTAGGCCATAGAAAAGAGTTTTTACCTTAATCCAGAGACCTCAAACCCACAAATAAATTTTGAATTAAAAATATTTAGGTCGTAATTATTATCACTTTATATATATATATATATATATATATATATATTTATATATATATATATATATTGCTATGATAATAGGGTTATTTAAGGGTATATTGAGTCACAAGGTAGGAATACTTCATGTAAATATCATAAAAACCGCGAAAACAATACGTTTAAATCATAAAATGTATATAATTCGTTTATTATGCAAAAAGCAAACACAAATCACCCTGTATAAAATCAATAATAAGCTACAGTTAATTAAAGGAAGCACATTCAGCAATAACTTAACCACATTCATCAAAATAAATAATTGCAAACGCAATTCAATCATTTTTTTTAAAACATTTAAAACATTTTAAGCTTAAAAATAAATACAAAATTTGGCATATTTGAAGAAAGGTAACTGTCAAGCAAAATTTCTTTTAAGACGCATTTGCATAAGAAAATAATTAATGCGTGTAAATTAAACCAGTTTATAAGAAAGAAACTTTTTAAAACAAGCATATTTCATAAAGCAAGAAGTCAATAAGCGCATGTAAAAAAGAAGTATAGATATTGAAGCGAACGCGTACGTGCGGTTTGAAATGTATATAAGCTGTCGTATTTAATAAAACCCAAACTAGGTAAACAAAAGGTGAATATTAAAATTACGACTACGTGCAGTTTCAAGCATTTATGGTGTAACATTTGGTAACAAATTCCAATACAAATCTTTGATGTACGTACAAATTTAAATGTATAGAGTAAGCAACATTGAATAAAACCCAACAAGTTGAAGATAGCACATAATGGCAACGCCTTCGTCATGGATAACAAGATAGCGAGCGGTTAACTAATAAGAGCACGTAGAACGAATTTGTCCATGAAACCAACCGGAGCCGATGAGAGGTAGCATTTCATATTCGACGCGCGAACTATAATAGTTAAGACCAAATGACGTAAATGAAAGTTAATAAGAGTGATGAGAAACAGGAAATGAAATTTAATCGAAATTAAAGTTTAAAAGTGAAGTACATAGTAAAAGTGCGCGTTGAAATACGAGTACAAAACTCGTTAATATGAAACGTAAGTCTAGGTTTGATTAATATAAACAAAATCTTTACAATTTATTTAGGGCTCTAAGTGCAGGAAACTATATAATGTTGTTCAACTAAATCGACTCTAAGTATGGGAAACTAAAATCAAGACTAAATCGACTCTAAGTAACGACACAACTAAATCAAAGCTAAATCGACTCTAAGTACGTTCAACTAAATAAAGACTAAATCAAAACTGAATTACTGGGTTAAAACTCTGCATAAGAAATGGTATAATATTCGAAGTACAGGGTTTGTACTACAAAAACAACTACAAGTTGCTGAGAAACATTTTAAAGTGTTAGAGAACATGCCAAGCTGAAGGTTAACGACTCCAAACAACTGAACAAACAACCAATCTGGGTCCAGAAGCTCTAATGACAAGCTACAGTAGAAACATAAAGTCAGAACTATCTTTTGAATTTATAATATGATACTTTTATTATTTTAAATATTTGATGAGCTTAAAAATTGCTTGTAATTTAAATATTTTGTGTAAAAGGTCAACCACATTTTGGTTGGTACGCAGAAGTATGCTTTAAAAGGGGTATAGTTCTTTGAACGTTCAACCAAACTTTTATAGTAAATTAAAATTCTTTTTCCTGGCTTTAATTGATATAGAAAGGTGTAAAAAGGGTTATAATCTTCGTAATGAACAAATCTGATAGGAATATTTATTATGATGTAAAAATTCTGTAAATAGTGAATTGTAAATTTTCTTCGCTTATTATACGAATTTTGGCGAACTTCGCTTGTATTATTCAGGTATATGGAGTGTTAGAAGGGAGTGGGTAAAAATTCTCTGCCCTCATATCGTTGTTCATTCGGTGCGGGGTATCACTGAGCTAGTCGGGACATAAATTTAATTGTGTTAATTTTAAATTATTTTAAAGGCACAGAGCGGTGGCGATCAGCAGGCAATTGGTCGTTATACATCTAACGGAGGGCGATATCGCAGCAATATATATATATATATATATATATATATATATTGCTGTGATATCCTCCTTTGAATGCAGGAACTGGGTCCTTTCAACAAAAAAAATTCTAGTCCCACAGATTGGGCGTCATAAACGGCTGTGATCCTCTTTTCGCCTCGGCTGCTCACCTAATGTTATAAACCTCCTCATTCATAAAAAAAAACAACACATTCCTACCAAAAACATCAACGTTAACTCTATTTACATCAATATTCAGAATACATTAAAATTTCAAAATTAAAACTCAGCATAAATTTCAGTTTTAAAAAGAATTTCAAGATTAATTTTATTATCATTTTACTGTGCATCCAAAATTAAAGTCCTTGTTGGATGCCTACTAATTAATATAACAATATAAGCAGACCGGAGTCTGAGTATAAAGGAGCATCTACCACCCTTTACGTTAACTAACCAGGTTCGTCTAATTGAGCTCAAAGACATACCCAAATTTTCATCATATTACCGAACATCAAAACTAAATACCCCTTTCTACTTCAACAAGCAAGTTTCATCTTAAAATTAAACTTTTATGGTTAGTACAATTTCACTAATGTCCATTTAAAGTAAATCAATTATAAAGTCATTCAATACACACAAAAATGTCAAACAAAATAGTATCATTTACCTGAAGGTTACTGTCCTCGTAGCTTCAAAGTATCGTTTCTTTAGTTAATCACACCATTCAACAGGATTATATTTACGGCTTCTGATTCTCTACGCTTTTAAAATTTTCTCCATCACCATTTATTTAAAGTTGTTTCTGGGCTTTTCCGGAACTCATCTGTGTTTATCTGACCCTTGTTTCATGGATCCAGACACGTATTTGAACTATTTAATTATTAACACCCCCGAAAAATAGCAAAGAAATTCATGCGTCTGTCACCAATATACGCCAAAACTGCCTACTTTTGTGTATACATTTGTCGTTGTAAATTTTGCTAATTGGTACAGTGAAACTAAATTTTATTACCTTGTATCTAAGTGCACTGAAGTACATTCATGTTAGCACGTAAATAACAAACTATTTTGAATCACTAAAATATACGAGCAAAATTTTAATTTATTTTATCAAACTAAAATGCACTGTTTAACATCTTCAATCAAGTCGCGGATGTAAGAGCTTTTAACGCATCGAATCGTCAAAAGTCTAAGAGGGCTTGTTTATATTCATCTCGGTATATATAGCAAAAAGCCGGCACGTCGCTTTTGTCCTCAAAACGGGTAATTCTAAAGAATTCCTCATTCTATGTTCCCAGTCTGTCGCTCGCGCGTCGATTTTACGAATTTTCACTCGCCCCAATTAAATCTCAGAAATTTCAACACACGGCACGCAAGCATGTCCGAGAAAAACTAATTAATTTTGTACAGAAATTGTTGTTTCTACCTCTGATATTTGCATCCTATTTTCAACCAATTGTGACCCTCGTGACGTTGCTTAAATCCCGCCTTTTACAATATGTGTCTTTGCTTGACGCATTTTCTCTTTCCTTTTCTAACCTGTTCGTATTGGTGCAAATTGATATTCTGTATTATCGATTATTTTAGTCCACATGGAGTGTGAAATACCCACCTTTAGCAATTCTTGTAACTATTATGCGACGTTTTCCCCAAGATTCTCTGAACCATTAATTATCTGCAAAATTTTCGCCGTATTTGACATTTAAACTACGCAGGTGTTCAACATAATATTAATTCTCAGAGCTTTATTTTCTAGTATTATAATCTTGGGTTTTACAAGTTTTATGCTTATTATTAATAATGGTTCAACTAACTCCAATTAAAATTAATACCCTTTAAATTTTAGTGAATCCTAACTAAATATTAGTTGTTATCTGTACGTTTTGTTCAATACCGGTTACTTAAAATAGGGTTAATTAATATAAATTTCGCACGTAATTTCCATTTGTTTAGGAATAATTACATTACACGCAGAGCTTTTTAATACTGCTTCTTTTGATATAAAGCGTCTTGTACATGATTTAAATCTCTTATGTTTGATGAAACTAATAAATTTTTATGCTTCACGGTTTTAATAACGCGTATTATCTAATAATATTCATTATACACGGTGATTAAAATTATTTGATGTGATTATTTAATTTTCTACCCTGGTCTAAATATGAGTATTTTCCCCCTATTTGAATACAAATAATCCCACTTATTTGAATGCAAATATTAAGTATTTAGACAAACAAAAAAAAATTACAAAAAAAAATTGCCTATCTCTCTCTACCCTTATCTATCTAACTTACCTACTTTGTCTCCACTCCAAAAAAAATATTTACACCGATCCTATATCCCTATCCTATTCCTAACTCTCACCTACTTCTATAAACTAAAATTATCCCTAACTTCATCCTACTTATCCTATATACATCCTATATACCTATCCTATTCCTAACTTTTAACTAATCTTCACTATACTTTACTTCCCCCTACCTAATCCTATATACCTATCCTATTCTTACTCTATTTCTAACTCTCCACTAATCTTCTATGAAATATCTACACTTAACCTATCTTATTTTCTTCCTACCTTTACTCTTTATTCTCATCCTAAACCTATTCCTAATTATCTCCCATATTTATCCTATACCTAGCTTTATTTTCTATAAACACTTACTTCTACTTTTCTATATACACCTATCTCTATTCTTATCCTATTTAAATTTTACTCTATTATACACCTATTTCTCCTGTGGTGCTGGTTCTCCGGTATAAGGGAATAGTAGGTTGACGTGAAACCGTCCCCTCTCTATTCGGCGTGCTGGTCACAGTCCTGTTTACCTCCGGTAAACTGTTCTGTAGCGTGTAACTAGGTCTTGGCGTCGGTCCCCTAGTCGCACTATTACTTCTGTATTCCTGTCCTCGTCGTTCCCAATTCGGTCGAAAATTTCTGTTGTAGTCAGACCGTCTCGGATAATTCGGTGTCCTGTTGTCAAACCTAAGTGTGTTAACGTTTCGTTCTCGTATCTCTCTTGTCCGTCCTACACATACATCGTCATATCTCTGCAAATACTCTAAAATGTCTCCCGTTCTGTGATGTTTTGTAAGGCCACGTGTTGTCTAATTTCCAGTTCAAAATGTCGTGATAGGTACTTGATTATCTGTCTGTCCGTCAATGGTGGATTCAGTTGTTTGGCCACACTGTATTTGCGGATGGCATATTGCTCCTAGAACCTGCAAACTCTCCCTTAAATTTTCCTGTAATCAAGTCGTCCCTAATCTGATCCTGTTTGTGATCACTCCAGTAATGTTGTAAAAATTTGTTTTCAAAGTCCTGATACGTGTCTATGTCCTGTCCTACTAAATTGTACCATGCCTCCGCATTGTCCTTTAATAAAGCCTTTACCGTATTTAGTTTAGTCTGTTCGTCAAATAAATTTCCCACTAGATTTCTTACACTATTAATAAAAATTTGTGGATTTACCCTGTTATCGCCATAAAACTTCATGTGTTGGTCCAATGATACTCCACCTGTATAAAATCTGGTGCCATCCCCCGTTAAATTTGACATGTTGTATTTGATACTACTAACTTCGCGTTCTACCCTGCCTAACTGATCCCTACATGAGTCCGTCACTTCAGTCATTTTTATATTAATCTCTTCTTCACAAAAAATGCGTACTTCGGACCTTAAATGTCCCATTTCCTGTCGAAGACCTGTAATATCACGCTCATTTTATCAACCCTATTTTCAACTTCCCCATCTTTACGGTAAGACTATTTTAAATTCTGAAACTTCTTGATTCGTCTTATCTATTTTCTGACTAATCTCCTCTAACTTCCTGTTCGATTCTTCACTCATTTGCTCAAATTTTCGATTTGAGTCCTCTCTCGCTCTATTCGATTCAGCACTCATTTCTCTAATCTCCTCAAACTTCCTATTAGCTTCTTCCCTACTCGATCTCATTTCCTCTAGCATTCTCATCATAATCTCGTTTCCTTGATCCCCTGATTCCGTCCTCGACTGATCTCTACTGCCTCCAGCTTCTTCCATTTTCGAAATTTTCTCACACAATGCACTATCGTCACTTCCAATTTCCACTCCTTGACTCCTTAACCACTCTTTTCTCTGCATACGTTCTAATCACTCACACACACTCTAAAAATACTCTTAAATTTATACACACACAGAAACTCTCTCTCTCTCAGATCGCCAGTTTCCTGGAATAAAATAACAAAAATTTTATTTGGAACTCGAGCCCTCACGTTGTGGTCGCCAAAGAATTTGCTGTGATATCCTCCTTTGAATGCGGGAACTGGGTCCTTTCAACAAAAAAAATTCTAGTCCCACAGATTGGGCGTCATAAACGGCTGTGATCCTCTTTTCGCCTCGGCTGCTCACCTAATGTTATAAACCTCCTCATTCATAAAAAACAACACATTCCTACCAAAACATCAACGTTAACTCTATTTACATCAATATTCAGAATACATTAAAATTTCAAAATTAAAACTCAGCATACATTTCAGTTTTAAAAAGAATTTCAAGATTAATTTTATTATCATTTTAATGTGCATCCAAAATTAAAGTCCTTGTTGGATGCCTACTAATTAATATAACAATATAAGCAGACCGGAGTCTGAGTATAAAGGAGCATCTACCACCCCTTTACGTTAATTAACCAGGTTCGTCTAATTGAGCTCAAAGACATACCCAAATTTTCATCATATTACCGAACATCAAAACTAAATACCCTTTCTACTTCAACAAGCAAGTTTCATCTTAAAATTAAACTTTTATGGTTAGTACAATTTCACTAATGTCCATTTAAAGTAAATCAATTATAAAGTCATTCAATACACACAAAAATGTCAAACAAAATAGTATCATTTACATGAAGGTTACTGTCCTCGTAGATTCAAAGTATCGTTTATTTAGTTAATCACACCATTCAACAGGATTATATTTACGGCTTCTGATTCTCTACGCTTTTAAAATTTTCTCCATCACCATTTATTTAAAGTTGTTTCTGGGCTTTTCCGGAACTCATCTGTGTTTATCTGACCCTTGTTTCATGGATCCAGACACGTATTTAAACCATTTAATTATTAACACCCCCGAAAAATAGCAAAGAAATTCATGCGTCTGTCACCAATATACGCCAAAACTGCCTACTTTTGTGTATACATTTGTCGTTGTAAATTTTGCTAATTGGTACAGTGAAACTAAATTTTATTACCTTGTATCTAAGTGCACTGAAGTACATTCATGTTAGCACGTAAATAACAAACTATTTTGAATCACTAAAATATACGAGCAAAATTTTAATTTATTTTATCAAACTAAAATGCACTGTTTAACATCTTCAATCAAGTCGCGGATGTAAGAGCTTTTAACGCATCGAATCGTCAAAAGTCTAAGAGGGCTTGTTTATATTCATCTCGGTATATATAGCAAAAAGCCGGCACGTCGCTTTTGTCCTCAAAACGGGTAATTCTAAAGAATTCCTCATTCTATGTTCCCAGTCTGTCGCTCGCGCGTCGATTTTTACGAATTTTCACTCGCCCCATTTAAATCTCAGAAATTTCAACACACGGCACGCAAGCATGTCCGAGAAAAACTAATTAATTTTGTACAGAAATTGTTGTTTCTACCTCTGATATTTGCATCCTATTTTCAACCAATTGTGACCCTCGTGACGTTGCTTAAATCCCGCCTTTTACAATATGTGTCTTTGCTTGACGCATTTTCTCTTTCCTTTTCTAACCTGTTCGTATTGGTGCAAATTGATATTCTGTATTATCGATTATTTTAGTCCACATGGAGTGTGAAATACTCACCTTTAGCAATTCTTGTAACTATTATGCGACGTTTTCCCAAGATTCTCTGAACCATTAATTATCTGCAAAATTTTCGCCGTATTTGACATTTAAACTACGCAGGTGTTCAACATAATATTAATTCTCAGAGCTTTATTTTCTAGTATTATAATCTTGGGTTTTACAAGTTTTATGCTTATTATTAATAATGGTTCAACTAACTCCAATTAAAATTAATACCCTTTAAATTTTAGTGAATCCTAACTAAATATTAGTTGTTATCTGTACGTTTTGTTCAATACCGGTTACTTAAAATAGGGTTAATTAATATAAATTTCGCACGTAATTTCCATTTGTTTAGGAATAATTACATTACACGCAGAGCTTTTAATACTGCTTCTTTTGATATAAAGCGTCTTGTACATGATTTAAATCTCTTATGTTTGATGAAACTAATAAATTTTTATGCTTCACGGTTTTAATAACGCGTATTATCTAATAATATTCATTATACACGGTGATTAAAATTATTTGATGTGATTATTTAATTTTCTACCCTGGTCTAAATATGAGTAATATATATATATATATATATATATATATATATATATATATATATATATAAGGTAGGTTTAATGTGTCTTAAATTAATCCAAAGTAAAAAGGAATTGTTGGAAAGTGACTCAAATTCAGCCACGAGGTCATCCTGTCAACGCGTTTCGCCCTAATTGGAACTCATCAGGACAGGAGTAGCAAAGTTGTAATATTTAATACAGACACATTATGGGAAGTACAGCATCACTTAGCTCACAATTTGTGTCTTCGTGTCGTTTCACTTGACATCGTAGGTTTTAGTAACAGTCGGCACGGAGGAAATCCGGCTCAAGTGAGTTTTTCCATAGCCAAAAGTTATCACTTAAAAGAAAAGCAGATTTAATGAGATCCGGCACAACTCCTCAACTCTTTCGTGCCGACTATTGCTAAAACCTGCGATGCCAGGTGAAACGACACGAAGACACCAATTGTGAGCTAGGTGATGCTGTACTTCCTATAAGGCGGCTCCGTGGCGTAGTGGTATGTGTGACTACTACGCCCAAGGTCCCGGGTTCGAATCCCGACACGGTCCGCTTGAAAAATGTTAGGTGAGCATTTTTCACAAAAATACACCCTCGTTCGGATGAGAGGTAAAATGGAGGTCCCGTGTGTGAGTGTTGTCACGCACGTTAAAGATCCCTACCTTGCTTGGAACAGCAAGGGTTCGGCAAAATTCAAAATTTTCCAGGTAACAAAAACTCGCTTCCTGGCCAGTGTAGTACCTTCGGGTGGAGCATTGGAAAATCACATGTAATGTACTTCCTATAATGTGTCTGTATTAAATATTGCGACTTTGCTACTCCTGTTCTGATAAGTCCCAATTAGGGCGAAACGCTTCGGCATGATGCGCTTGTGGCTTAGAGTGAGTCACTTGTCATAATATTAATTTATATATATATATATATATATATATATATATATATATATATGCATATTCACAAATGCATATGCATATACATTTAAATCATTAGAAAACATGAAGGATCGTAACTCTTCTTACAAAAGCGTGCTTTATTTTGGAGAAATTGAGTAACATTTTATAAATCATTTTTATCATTAGCATTGAAAGTTGTTAGCAGAAGAAGCGTATTAGTGTACACTGAAAAATTGCATGTATTGTGAAGAATCATGGAAATATTAATAATCGCACAAATATTGAACTGGGAACTCCAACTCTTTATTACATTCAATCGGTCACGTAGCATAGCAAATCGTAGTTGTACAAACCTACACTTGCAGGTGATAAAGACGCTACCAAAAGAAACTGTTATTTACATTTGCAGATTACAGAAGTAATTCAGTATAAATATTATTGGAATTTACCTATGAGAATAACGTAATAGCAATATTCGAACGTTTCAATAAATAAAATTTTGTATATTTAAAATCCAAATAACTCAATGAATGCAGTGTACGATGCACGTGCAGTTCTTCAAGTACAACATGAGACGAGGAATGAAATCCCTTCGCATAATTGCTCCTTTATCGGAATTAATTTTTTAAAATAACGGTAGACGTATTAGGAGAGAATAATTATAGAAATTTTCAGTAAACCAGTAAAGTCGAAATACATAAAGTGCTACAACATGTAAAAATTAAAAATAATTAAATGTTGAAGCCTGAAATAAAGTGTAATTCGACTTAACCGATTAAAATCATAACTATAATTTCTTGTTCGAATTGTTTTTGGTAAAAGGCATCATTCTAGGGCTTTAAGTATCACCCCAAGTAATTCTAAGCACCACCCAAAGTAATTCTAAGTACCACAATAAATACTAGACGTTTCACCCTAAATGGATTTTATTACTCAATAGAAAATTTTAAATAAAGCAAGTCGATCTCTATATAAAGTGCTTGACGACTATACTTTTTGTCGGTAACAACGAATTGTAAAGGTTGTAATTTGTAAATTGCATGCAAAGTCATGCTCGACGTTTAAATATTGGTTGAAACAATTTTTTTACGTAAAATTTAACGTGCAAGAGTAAATTCTTACTGAAATAAGAAAAACTAATTAGAATTATAGAGTTAATAGTCATAAATAAAAGAATTAAAACTTGATTTTCCGATGCAGTTATTATGGTACAAAATGGAGAAGTAGATTTAATCAAAAAAGTCTTTAAGAATCCTGCATAGTTTAATTGTCAAAGTCGCAAGTATTTCATAGTTTAGATATTAAGACAGACATTTTGTCATGTAATTAGTTTGAGTAGATTAAGCTTGCACAAGATTTTTGCGTATAGATATTTTTCTGTAAATGGATATTGTAAACTTGTTTTGAGGTCAAATTAGTTAAGTTCGACCATTATCAAAGATTATAAAGGGGTATTTGATCAGTTACATTTTTTCCTTTTTCAGAGGTAAGAGAGATTTTTTGCAATTATCCATAACTAATTTTAAGAATTTGTACATAATATGACACACATAAGAAAGTTTAAGGGAGATTATATGCTCTCTATAGTAATCACTAGTAGTTGTGAAATGTTGTGTTTATACTTAAGTTGTAAATTGCATTTGTAGGTTTAATGCTTGTATGTAGTAATTTTATTTATAGTGTGTGTTGAAGAAAGATGTTAGTAAATCAAGCGATTGTTGTAATTGGAAAGATAAATTATACATATTTTATATCATTAGAATTTTTTTGTTGGAGTTTCGTTGTTTCATTACATTTAACTTAGCATTCACAGCAGCATATATATCAATCGAACTCTGTACTAAACATTTTAGTATACATGTTTACTAAGAAATTCGAATTTTAAATTTTGATTAAGAGTTTAGCAACTCTCATCAAAGTGTACATAATTATAAATAACAACAATATTTTAATTTGTGACGTAAATGTTTTGTACAATTTTATATTAAATAAATTAAATTGTAGTAACCGTACCACATCATTCAGTGAAGGGCTCAAATTATTATACGTTATAAATATAAAGCTCCGTTTATGGGGGGAAAAACATCATTGATAAAGACCATCTAGCGACGGTCGAAACATCTGATTAACACACATATAATGTTTATTTATTTAGACCTTTTTCCCAAGAAACATAATTTCAAGTATTAAATATATATATATATATATATATATATATATATATATGTGTGTGTGTGATTCCTGTGATTCCTGTGATTCCTGTGATTCCTCACCATTATTCGGGAACCACGGTTTTCGAATCGAGTCCCAGCGTTGGGCCGTCATGTATGCTGTGATTCCTACAAAAAAACCTCATCAGAGTAAAAAAAGATATTCGAACCTCTCGAATTTGGCACCAAGATTTGCTGTGATTCTCGCCCTGTTGAATCTCTGCTGATAATCGCCTCTTTACTCTTTCCGCCTCGGCTGCTCACCTAGTTAAAACTTTCATCCTCATTCATAAAAAAAACAAACACATTCCTACCACAAACATCAACTTTAACTCTATTTACATCAATATTCATAATACATTAAAATTTCAAAATTAAATTTCAGCATAAATTTCAGTATCATAAAATTTCAAGTTTAAATTTGTCATCATTTTTAATTTGCATCCAGAATTAAAGTCCTGGTAGGATGCATACTAATTAAGTTACAATATGTGCAGACCTAAGTCTGAATAAAAGGGATCATCTTCCTCCCCTTTACGTTAATTAACCAGGTTAGTCTAATTGAGCTCAAAGACAGACCCAAATTTTCATCATAATCAAAACATAAACTGCTAAATACTCCTTTCTACTTAAACAAGAAAATTTTACCTTAAAATTAAAAGTTGTTGTTCATACAAATTCACTACTGTCCATTTTTTATCAAATAAATTTTAAAGATATCCAACACACACAAAAACATCAAAGTTCGAACAAAATTGTATAATTTACCTGAAGGTTACTGCACACGTGGCTTCAATGTACATCGTCCTTGCTAATTTTACCATTCCAACTGGGTTATGTTTCCGTCCTCAGATTCCTGGTCGCCTTTTAAAATTCATTTACAACACCATTTGTTTAAAAGTTTCCGGGCTTCTCAGGAACGCATCTATGTATATCTAAATCTTGTTTGTAGATCCAATCACGTTTACTAATAACATTTGATTTACTCACTACCGAAAAATAGCAAAGAAATTCATAATTCGTTCACGCTATACTAAAAACTGCATACTTCAATGTATCTATTCATCGCTACTAATTGGAATAATTGGCACAGTAACACCCGCAAATATAACTAGACTTTATTACCTTATCTATCTTCCGTAGGTGCACTAAAGCATAATAACTTGAATCGTAGCACGTATTCTGCTTGAAGTATGATATAACAGCAAAAATAAAGAGCAAAACTGTTTAAATTATTGAATACACATCGAAAATCTAAGAGAGCACTGTTTAAAGCATCGAATAATCAAAAATCTAAGAGAGCGAAACACCTATAATCACGGGTTTATATAATAACTCGCCTGCCCGTCGGTTTTGTCCCGCGACGGCCAGTTTTCAGAATTTCGCATACTATGTTCCCTTTTCGACAGTCCGGCACACCGATTCTATTAAATTTGCACACGCGCCAGTTGAAAATCTAAGAAATTTTTCACACGGCACGCAACGCGTCTGCAAACAACTAATTAATTTTGTATAGAAATCGTTACGTTTACACCTCTCATATCTGCATCTTATTTTCACCAATCGTAACCTCGTGACGTTGCTCAAATCCCGCCTTTTATTATCTGTGTCTCTGCCTTGCGCATTTTATCTGTCTTTTTCTAACTTGGCCTTAGTGGTGCTAATCGATATACTTTACTATCGGTTATTTCTGCCACGTGGATTCATATGTTAATATAAGCTACGGTTTATCCAACCGTTTGCAATATACGCAGAATCTGCATGTTTATCAGCTCGAATTTATTAGAATTTGACATTTAAAAATACGCAGGTGTTCAATCGTAATACTTTAAATAACACTTCTACGATTTGAATATTATTGGGTTTTTTTTAAAAGCTTTCATGCATATTATGTATTACTAATGGTTCAATTAACTCCAATTAAAATAATAATGAATGGCATTGACTTCTACCCTTTAATTTTTAGCGAATACAAATTAAATATTAATTTATTATTTGTACACTTTGTTTAATACCCATTACTTAAAAATTGAATTAATTAATATAAATTTCGCACGTAATTTCTATTTGTTTCTTTGAACAATTAAATTAAATACACGTTGAGCATTTTAATTCTGCTTCTTTTTATAGAAAGCGTCTAGTGAATAATTTAAATCCCTTATTTTTAATGAAACGAATAAATTTTTATGCTGCACGGTTTTAATAACGCGTATTATCTAATAGAATTCTATATAAACACTACATTCTAATTGAATGATTTAAATCTTCACACTAGGCATTTTAATTACGCGTACTTTTCCCGAAGCTTCCTTATACACGGTGATTAAAATTATTTTATGTAGAAAATTAATTTTCTACCCTGGTCTAAATTTGAGTAATATATATATATATATATATATATATATATATATATGGTAAGGGCCGCACGTTGGTGCGCCACTAAAAGAGTAATATGATAAGGCTTCGCGTTGAAGCGTTACTAAAAAAAGTGCTGTGCCAACGCCTCGCTTTGGGAGCAACCAAAAGAGTGCTGTGATACAAATACAGGAATTTGTAAAACTTGAAATTGTTCACTTACATTCCTTTTTAACTTTGCCTGGCTAGCTCAACTGAATTGAGATAGTTTTCAAAATGAAATAATACACAGCAATATCACAAAGCATCTATACAGTATGAAATATTTTTTCTCATACAAAAGCATTTACAACATCGTTTCTTTCAAATATAAAATAATTTCTAAGAAGTAATTACTATATAAAAAAAATTAGTTCCAGAGTGTTTCGAACGTTGATCAGAAATTTTTCTGGTAAAAAAATCCTTTACACAAAAAAAATTATTGGGACTATCTTAAACTTACAAATACTCTAATATTAGTTAAAATAAATCTATGAATAATACTTGCAGAATTCACGGAAGCGCTCTTCGTAATTAAAAATTTTCTTATATTAAATTGACGTCAAATCAGCTTACAAGATTTTCCGTAAAAATCTTTATTTTAAACAGGAAACAGCAATTACTAAAGTATACTTCTGGTTAAGTCTTTCTTTCGATTATTTAATAAAATCTTTTTTAAAATAGCTTTATCTTGAAGAATTTTATTCATTGTAATTAATAATTCCATTTTTGTAAATAATTTGCGTTTAAAAACATCACTTCTATATTAATCGTAGCATTGTAATTATTAAATTACAGTATGCTCACTGCATACTTCTAATACTATCTTCGCAGAGCAACAGCTCGCGACTTGAAATAACATTTTGCGATCGAATTTTAGAATCGACTGAATCGAATCAATTTAACAAATGAAATTCGAATGAACCCCGTTTTTAAGAAACTTTTTTATATACTTTAAATTATTTATATCTATAAGTTACTAGAAAAATGTGGAAATTATGATGCAATATATCTCAGAAAAACTAATTAGCGTCTAAAATTGCGGCATTTATCACCTTGTTACTGATTCCAGTTATTCGGGACGCGCTCTTGTCCCACATATACTATTATTGTGGCGTATTTCTTCTCTCTAACAGTGAATGCAAAAATGATAAATAATTTATATCAGTAGTTCCTGGGATTTTGCAAGTTTTCGTGTTCCGGTCACTTCTAGGATTAAAAAAAAGTTTATTCATTAATGAGTTATTTATGTACTTCTAAATACTGATGACTCATCCTTTTATATTCTAGAAAATTCTTTATTTACTATAAATTGCAATTAATTTCAACGTTAAGTGTTTTTTAATGCAAAAGGGGTTGCATTTTATAGAAAATATATTCTAACGTGTTTCAGTACACAAACTTAATATAAAAATTGAGGTTTAAAATACACGTTGATTATAGCTTCTTGAACTAAATGCGTAAAGCTGGTACTATTCTTTGCTATTAACAGCAAATGAAAATATTTTTATATGCATCGATTTGCGTTCGTATTGAAATGCTTTTTACGGTATCTTACAATTAATTATTTTTACATATACAACTTATGTTTCTTGTTATGTATTTACAATTTACTTATATAATACAGAGTGATTATTTATACACGCGCAATTTGCGTTTTTGCATGGCATTTTAATGAATAAAAGTACGCTTGTATTTTACAGGGTGCAACCATTAATTTACGGAAAACTACATTTTTCCGGATTCTATTATGTGTTGGTGGGATTTATTTGTAGATTTATAGTAAATTTATAATAAAAAAATTGTCCTTCACATATGTCCATAAATTAATTTTCAGTTCATACATATTCTCACCAAATAAAACTCAAATCACTACCAGTTTAAATAAATCAACACCAGCACAACAGTTTTAACAAAAAAAATCGTTACCTGGAGTGTATTCTGCTTTCTGATCACCACCTCTGTTAATGTCTTCCAAAATGACTGCACGTACCAGGATCACTCCACATATATGCCTTCCACTGTGAACAGCAATTCCATCTCGAACTCGTTGTTCATCTAAATCATCAACAATTCCTGCCGCTCCAGATCCAAACATCACCTCTTCGTCCATGCAATGTGCACTAAGCGCCATCGTTCAATATGCAAATATTCTCTACTTATGAGCCACCCTGCTTCAATTATTACAACGATTTACTACAGTTCACTCCGTTCAACTTTAACTTGCACCTACTTATGCATAAAACACTTGTAAATTTTATGTCGGGCTGCACTTGTCACGTGGTTTTGAGCTAGGATGATCTTCTTGTAGACTTGAAAAAATAAGAGAGAGCGAATGCCGCTTCCAGCAGCGCTTATATAACCACAACCCCACTTCAGTTGCCTGTATTTTTGTTACCCATTCTTTGTAAATTTTCAAACGGTCACTCAATTCCACAAATCACACCTGCGCGTAAACACAACGGTCTTGCGAAACTCAGAAATTGTCAATACAAACACTTCATTACCGCGAAAAACTGTTTAATCGTGCCAACAGTCTAAATAAGCTTTGAAATTTTTCCTTTCTGTCAACTCCACACAAATACAATCACGCCTATCGTGCGCGCGTGCATACAATTATCTCTCTTGCACTTGTCGCTTTTGCTACCTAAAGTGTCTACATTATTTTGCCTTTCTTGTATCTCTTTCTGTACCGTGGTTTCTGTCTCGCTTGTAGCCCTTCTATTACAATATTGTTCACGGTCATTTCTCTCTTCTTTTATGTATGTCTTGAAAAGCGATACCGTTCACAAACATGTTGCATCTTCGTCCCGCTTATTGCGTTTTAAAGTATACTTGTCTGACACGCGCTTGAAAATTTTTGTCGCTTAAACACCTGATTTCTTTCATCTGCCTCTGTTACCTATTACATGTTGTCTGTCTCTTAATTTTATTGATTTGTTTTCAACTAGTCGACCGTTGCTGTTAGCCGTGCATTTTTCCGTTAACATAATTTACCTCGAATTATAATCTTAACGTAAACTAGTTTTACAGGAATTGTTTATTTACCCCAACTTCCGTTCTATAAAGTCTTTGACTGTTTTAACGTGTTTTCCAATCTTAAACCTTGTAACGTTCGTTGAAAGCTTTAGCTTATGTTGTATTAAATAAATATACCTTGCTTATACTGATTTTTATGTTGAAAAGCTCTAACACTATTAACCTTTGTACACGATTTTCGACCTCGTTGTCGATGTTAATTGTTGTCCTAGTACTAAAATACCCTATACAAATTAAACCTACAATATAATATGTAATTTTATCCCAATCTAATTATATTGAAGCGTTTTAAATAAATTATTAGTTTCTATATACAGGGTACCTATTAATACATAAAAGCTTGGCCTATTTACACTTATATATATATATTATATATATATATATTATATATATATATATATATTACTGTGGTTTTATAGGTTATAAGAGGTATTCGCAAGGTTGAATTATTAGTTATTGCGAGATAAAGCGTATATATAAAGGTTAAGCAAAGTTTGAGACAATTTTCAGAAAGATCGGATAATAATTTATCAATTTTTATTAAATATTAGGGTTTATTGTATGTAGTTGTAAAATTCACTGTAAATATTAATTACAATTAGGTAGGAAACTTAATTTCGTAGAGGATAGTTGAAATTTTGTTATGAAGTAGCGTATAAATGTGTTAATATGAAAGCTTGTATGTTTGTAGCATAAAAATCGATAATTGAAGAGGGTTGTAATTATTTAGTAAACGCACATTCAAAACGTCAGTTATTTATTTGTGTAACGTAAAATACAAAGCTTAAGCACGTATAACATTTCTAGGAAGATTTAACATTGTAAACAGGTTCTATGTATCGAGTATAAAACTTGTCAACAAGTATTATAGTTATTGGAAAAAGACGGTTGAGCAACAAACACAGGCACGTACGAAAAACAGATCGATAATATAAAGAGAAAGACAATATTTTACACGAGGTAGCAAAAGAAGGACAATAGCATATGCTTAGTGATCATTGACTTTGAAACGTCTGTTAGACAAGGAAATTTAGAGGCAAACGAGCGAAACAAAGACGCAAAGTGTTTTCTGAAGATATTAATTGAAATAGGAATGAGAAATTAGTAGAGGGGTACAAACAGAGTACGACTGTTAGATTAGGTGAACGAAAGCAAGCTAGACGATAGTATCGATCGGTTAGGTAGAACAGAGCTTATGAATAGGGGGGATAAAAACAACTAGATATAACATACGGGTTAGACCATAGGTTCCCAACCTTTTCTGAACCACCGCCCCCTCTACTGGAAAAAAAATTCCAACGCCCCCCTCCTCATCATAGTGCATTATAACGAATATTAAAATATTGTTGCATAGTATCTATCTATCTATATATATATATATATATATATATATTGCTGTGAAACCTACAAAATCCGTGAACTACGCTTTTCGAATCGAGCCTCACGAATTGGGCGTCAAGAATGCTGTGAAACCTACAAAAAGCTATTAATTACCTTAACTGTGTTGGTCCATTGACTTTCTTCTGTTAATCGCCTCGGCTGCTCCTCTAGATAACTTTCATCCTCATTCATTAAAAAAACAAACACATTCCTACCACAAACATCAACGTTAACTCTATTTACATCAATATTCACAATACATTAAAATTTCAAAATTAAAATTCAGCATAAATTTTACTATCAAAAAATTTCAAGATTAAATTGGTTATCATTTTAACGTGCATCCAGAATTAAAGTCCTTGTAGGATGCCTACTAATTACTATAACAATATATGCAGACCTGAGTCTGAGTACAAAGGGAGCATCTACCACCCCTTTATGTTAATTAAACAGGTTCGTCTAATTGAGCTCAAAGACATACCCATATTTTTATCATAATCCAGAACATCAATACTAAATACCCCTTTCTACTTAAACAAGCAAATTTCACCTTAAAATTAAAATATTATTGTTAGTACAATTTCACTACTGTCCATTTTAAGTAAATCAATTATAAAGTTATTCAACACACACCAAAATATCAAAGTTCGAACAAAATAGTATAATTTACCTGAAGGTTACTGCACTCGTAGCTTCAATGTACATCGTCCCTTTGTTAATTACACCATTCCAACTGGGTTATATTTACGGCTTCTGATTCTCAACGCTTTAAAAATTTTCTCCATTACCATTTATTTAAAGTTGTTTCAGGGCTTTTCCGGAACTCATCTGTGTATATCTGAACCTTGTCTTGTGGATCCAGACACGTTTATGCACCATTTAATTATTAATACCCCCGAAAAATAACAAAGAAATTCATACTTCTTTCACCAATATACGCCAAAGCTGCCTACTTTTGTGTATTCATTTGTCGTTGTAAATTTTACTAAATGGGTACAGTGATACTAAACTTTATTACCTTGTATCTTCTTTTCTAAGTGCACTAAAGTACATTCATTGTAGCACGTAAAGAACAAACTGTTTTTTATCACAAAAATATTCGAGCAAACTGTTTAAATTATTTAATCAAAACCGGAAAACTAAAAAGCACTGTTTAACGCGTTGAATCAAGTCGAAGATCTAAGAGAGCTTGTTCATATTCCCTTGGGTATATATAGAGGTTAGCCTGTCTGTCGGTCGAGTCTCCAAAACGGACAATTTTAAAGAATTTCGCCTGCAATGTTCCCATTCCGCAGCCCGGCATGCGATTTTTACGAATTTTGCACTCGCCCCAGTTAAATCTCAGAAATTTCGACACGGCTTGCAACGTCTGGAAATAACTAATTGAATTTTATACAGAAATGTTATTTTTACCTCTCAAATTTTGCCGTTTACTTTCAACCAATCGCAACCCCATGACGTTGCTCTACTCACGCCTTTTTACTATATGTGTCTTGGTCTTGCGCATATTATCTGTCTCTATCTACCCTGTTCTTATTGGTGCAAATTGATATTCTTTATTATCGATTATTTCAGTCCATGTGGACTATCTGGGTTAAATAACCCCGTATCGCGCCTTTCGCATTTCTCGTAACTATTATGCGACGGTTTCTACAAGATTCTTTGTAACCATTAATTATCTGCCAAATTTACGCAGAATGAGCCTTTTAAAAATACGCAAGTGTTCAAACATAATAACACTTCTACGATTTGCATTTTATTGGGTTTTTCAAGTTTTTATAGATATTATATGTTACTAACGGTTCAATTAACTTCAATTAAAATTAATACCCTTTAATTTTTAGTGAATCCTAATTAAATATTCAATTATTATCTGTACGTTTTGTTTAATACCGGTTACTTAAAATAGAGTTAATTAATATAAATTTTGCACGTAATTTCTCTTAATGAAACGAATGAATTTTTATGCTTCATGCTTTTATTTAATAACGCGTACCTTTTCCCAAAGCTTCTACACGGTGATCAAAATTATTTGATGTGATTATTTAATTTTCTACCCTGGTCTAAATATGAGTAATATATATATACATAGATACTCATATACGAACGTTGCACTTTTGACTGCTATTACAAGCGTTCACTAAAGCGTTGGACAAGGTATATATATTAAAAATCGCAAAAGTAAACCTTAATTAAAACGACTATCAAATGTAGTACAAACTTGTTTATTAAAAACTTAAATATGAATACATAATGAACAGAAAAAAAAGATTAAGAAGAAAAAATTAATGAGATAGTTGAGGCTGGTGAAGTTTTAAGAATTTGCTAATGTCGGGTTCCAATTTCGTTAACATCAGCCGCAAATCGCCACGTTCAGTAATGTGCAGTCTGTTCCTTTTCTTAGACAATAAATTAGCTACTGCACTGAACCCACGCTCAGCCAAATAAGATGAAGGAAATGCAATTAAAAATATCTGTACTCTTGACCACAATCCAGGGTAAAGAACTGGTATTGGTTTTTGAAGCCAGAACTCTTGATATCCATTTCTGAATTTTACTTTTAGTTCGTCGTTAGTTGTGAGTTCTACGAGTTCCTCTTCTAAATTTGATGATTCTGCTGTATCTGCATTTGCGAAAGGATCTAAAACCCAACCCGGTATATTCATGTTTAAAATATCCTGGAATCGCTCCACACAATCAACATGAAGAACGTCCAAGTGTTGGCAGTAAGTAAGTAAATCTTTATGTTTTGCAGACTGCTGATAATGTGGGAAAGTGGCTGTATTCACCTCTCCTAGATTTCGTTTGAATAGAAGAAGTTTTCCCACAAAAGCAGCTATGACGTTTTTGTTTTAATTAAATTCAATTCGTCACCTTGCAATTGTAAATTGACTTCATTAAATATTTTAAACAAGTCTGTCAAATAAGCGATGTCATTTTATGTATAATCAGGTTTTCGCGCAATTTTTCGTTTCTGTTTTCAAGAAAGTCCAGTACTGAATCAAATAGTTGAAAAAACGGTTCAAACAAGTACCTTTTGAGAGCCAACGAACTTCTGTGTGCAGCAGCAAGCGATTGTAATCTTCATCATTTTCACTACAAAGTTGGCTAAATAATCTGTCATGCAATGAATTGCTTCTAATCGTATTTACTGCTCTAATAACGTAATGAAGCGACGAATGCAAACGTTCGTTCAGATTTTTTGCAACCAAGTGCTGACGATGAATAATACAATGTATAGCGAGTACATTTGGTACTGCTTGTTTCAAATGAGCTATGAAACCCTTATGACGTCCCGTCATTGCTGGAGCACCATCAGTAGCTGCCGACAAAATATTATGCATAGGTATTTCTTTCTCTTGAAAAACGTACTCATGGTATTAAATATCGTTTCTCCCTTTGTATCAGTTTCCAAATTTTTGCAAATAATAACTCTTGATAAATTTTTCGTCTTTTATGAACCGAACGTATGATAACAGCAGTACTTCGTTATTTGGTAGAGTGGATTCATTAAGTTAAATGGAAAAATTGCAAGTTTTAAGTAATCGCATAATGATATTTCAACGTCTTGAGCCATTTCGTCTATTCTCCTTTGCACTGAGTTATTACTCAGAGGAATTTTTCTGATGACATCTGCCGATGTCTTATGATGAAGAACAGTTTTATTACCTCTCTGACTGCCGGCAAGATAAGTTCCTCGCCAATGGTATGTGGATTTCTCGTTTTTGCGATTAACAATGAAATGTTATATGATGCTCGTAGTCCATCATCTTCTTGTTTAGAAGACGACGCAAATAGGTTTGATATAGTTGGCTGTTTCAAATATTTCTTCTGCAGTTCTTGAAAATAGGACAAATCTTTGTCCTTTTATCAGTATGCATTTTATTTAAATGTTCTTGTAGCCTAGAAGGCTTCATGGCTTCATTTGAGAAAACTTTTTGGCAAAGTAAACACATGGGTAATGATGGGTTTACAGGAGAGTGTGTAAATCCATATTTCAAATACAAAAGACTGTACTGCCGGCATTTCTTCTTAGATTCAGACATTTTGAAATCCAAAACTTGCCACGGTTTAAAATAAATTAACTTTTCAACGAATTTATAGATAATTATAAAATTAATGGTTATAATGACTTATATAACTTATCACTCACGAACATGGATTATTTTGCGAAGCACACAAAATAATAACACATTCCTAGAGCTATCCCTGCCTTTTATACGTTTGATTTCATACAAGCATCAACTTGTATGTTTTATCTTGTTTGCGATGCCGGTGCACTTTGTAAGCAAGTCATATCGCGTCTTTGCTTATCAACTTGCAAAGACTTGTTGCGGACAATATTAAACGGAATTAGGTATACATAAACCTAATGCTGAATTAAATGTTTTAAAGTATATTTTCTCGATAACAATAACATAGACATTTTAGATAGCTAAATAAACTGTCTATTCATGCCAACTAGGTATTTTCAAAGTATTTTAATATATTTATTTTCTAAAAAGGTAAGTACGTCACGAACACCCCCTTGATCCTCCTAACGCCCCCCTTTTGCCCCTATACTCGCTACCGCCCCCTTTGAAAGCTACAGCGCCCACTGGGGGGCGGTACCGCCCCCGTTGGGAACCTATGGGTTAGACGAAGATAAGAGAAAGGCACAACTAATGTTGCAAATTAAATAAGGGATTTTGAAAAAAAAATGGTAGATTTTAAATGCAAGTTAGAGGGAAATGACGAATATGCGCGTGCATTAGGGACGTATTTTGGAGGTTAAAATAAACGACAGTTATCGGACGATTTCACGGAAATCGGCGGTCGTTGACAATTTTATGAGCATTTCTTCGTAAAGCGCTTGTTTGTTATTGAAAATTTTGGGATTTCTGCGACGGTTAAGAAGTTTTACGTAGAAAAACTCAAGGATAATCGTGTGTTTGTGGAATTGAGCGACCGTTTGTTGTTTGTGCTGTGTATTAGTTTCTGGATCCGGTGGACGGTTGGAAACGTTGCCGAGAAAGTATGTTATAGGGGTGGTGAGAAGAGTTTCAAGGAGGTAGTTTTGCAGGCTATATAAACACTAAGGAGGTGGTAAAGGCTCTCTTCTCTCTTGTACTTTTGATCGCCAACCAAGTAACTTACAAGTGCAAATATAATTAAGTAAGTTTAGATTGCATTAAAATTTAATAAGCACAAGTGGGTGCTAAAGTATATGGCAACTCTGAAGTAAATAAGATGCTGTAAATAATTGAAACTAAATACAAAGTAAGTAGAATTTTACTACTTGTAATTGGAGGCCACCTGGAGAAAGATCTTGAACGAGCAGTCTAGAGGGACGACTACGTTGGAGATGGTTTCCACGTAGAGAGTTGGTGGTGCTTCAATTCAGGTAACGCTACCTTTGTAAAACTTTTGCTTTTTGTGATTTTGTGGGTGTTTATGTCAATTAGGTCATTTTTGGTGTATTTTATTGTATTGTAAGGACATTTTATTTGATGATTTACCTTGAGAAACGAATATATAAAAACTTATTTATGTAATATTTTGGTGGTATAAAATGAAGGTGTAATTTTTGGCTTTTTGTACAGAGTAAAATGGTTTTTGATAATTTCAGTGCCGTAGTCAGTACATATGTAAAGGAAGGTTTTTACTATGATCTCGTATTAGACTTGGGAGTTTAAAGTAAAGTTTGGAAATAAGCCCAGTTACTTTTGGTTTATTAGTAATGTAATTAGAAGAATTTCAAAATTATTTTATTTAAAATGATTTTTCTTTCAAAATTGATAATATTTGTTAAATATTAAAATATATGAGGAATGTAAGCAAAATTTTTGAATAGTAATTGGATGTGCAAATAAATCGTGATGTACTTTTGGCAGTCAACTTTTATTGAAATAGTAGGATAGGATTTCCAGTGAACAAGTGAGCAGCCGTGGCAAATATTCCTGAGGAAGCTGGAAGTTTTGGAGTCCGAATTGGACAGCATCTTCAGAGGATATTGTATATTGTATAGGGTGATATGAACTGCAAGTCTAGGATGTAGGGCTTCAATTTCAGGTAGGTACAAAAATTTGTGACGACTTAAAAATTTAGGGGAGTTCTATCCAGGTAAGCTACATACCAATTAT
Source organism: Platerodrilus igneus (assembly GCA_036346225.1). NCBI lineage: Eukaryota > Metazoa > Arthropoda > Insecta > Coleoptera > Lycidae > Platerodrilus > Platerodrilus igneus. The sequence goes on from JARFIW010001146.1 coordinate 1,113,209, forward strand.
GTCGCCCAAAGTGTGGGGCACGAATTTTTGGGGCTTCTTTCTGAGAAAAGCTATATACCAATATATATTAAATATTTTTTTAATATGAAATACAACGTAACACATAGTATGTTCCTAGATGGGAAAACATAGCCACCAAATCTTTTACATTTCTCAAAACGTAACAATATGTTTTTATTTAAGGATTGGATTCTTACTCTGGATGTTACGGCAGTATTTAAGTTAGATAGGAAATAGTAAGAGACACATTGTGCAAATTTTTAGCGATTAATTTTGAATTGTTACTAAAATAAGTATTTTTTTGCATCAGAACTAGAATTAAAAGATTCGAAATCGTAGAATTGAAAATTATTGTTTTAAAACTTAATCGTGTTAAGTATAATTCACATACGCAAATTATTTGCGCTAATATTCAAATGCAGTCGTTTAAAAGCTTATGTGCATGATAGAGTAACTAGATCACTAATTTCTATTTATATAACACTAGGCATTAGTCTAATTAAATTTACTTAATTTATGTAAAATTTACCTACAAATATTTTTAAACATTTATTAACTAATTTATTTATTATAGCGAAATAATGCAATTTGTAATTTTCATTGTGGTGTTATAAAACTACAAGACTGAAGCAATGTCCGTTCATATATAGTTTATGAAATAATAATTTTCACATCATTTGATACTTTCCTAGCAATTTTTAAAAAGTTGTAAAATCGAGTAATTGTGGTCGCGCTTCAAACGTGTGTGATGCGTTTAGCATCTATTCAGATTTATACACCCCACAGTCTACACCACAGAAGTTTTCATTTTCGATGTAGTATAAGGTATGAGTATGCTGTAATTAACGACTTTGTACTATAGGTTGCCTATGCAATTGCTACAGTATAAATAAACCCGGTACTATACAAAGATTCTAACATTTCTTGTCTTTATAGAGGAAGTATGCAAAAAACTGCTACATGTTACAGTTGGAACGTTTTCAATTATTTCTAAAAGAATTACCACTGAGTGGCTTAAATCAAAAGTTCAGTAGCAAATATTCCATATCGTTCAATTTGTAACCGTTTAATGGCCGCTCTTTAATACAACTACTTTGTAGTCACTATTTGATTTGAAATTTAATTCAAATACTCATACACCGCGTCAATAATATTACGTACGAGAATAATTTGAAGAACTATTTTATGCCAACATCCATACGATTTTCCGGATTCATGCAACCGTTAGCACTTTATCATTCATATCACGATTACTTATTGAAGGATCCCTTAGCTAATAGTCACGCTTGGACTGCTGAAAGGTTATGATGAAATCGTATGGTATGGTTTCGTGGTAGATAAGGATACACAGGCATATTTTTCTAATTTTAGGTGCGTTACGTTTCTTGACTTACGATTTTAAAGACAAGGTTCTTTTTAATTTTGTTTCTTTGGTTTGAGGAAATTCTCAAGCGATGCAACAAAATTTTTGGGGTTTAAAATTTGTAAAGATTATATGAAGTCACAGAGTAATATTCCCTGCTAAAAATTTACTAATATTTACTATTAATTTAAGACGTCCTAGGAAATTTGAAACGAAGCTTTATCTCAATAATATATTAATAACTATTTAAATTCCTTAACACTTACAAAAGTTGTTGCGCTTTATTTTTAAAGTTATTAGGAATTAGATTTATTAAGGAACTTTTTAGAATTTGTAAAAATCCCCGCTAATTAGTGCAATTTCGTTGACATTGTGCAGCCCCGGAATTAGTGTTCACACGGATCTCGACGTCAGCTGCTTATCTTTGCAATTGTAAGCGCTGACGTAGGCTTCTGTCGTAAGAAGAAGTTTGTCTTCCCACAAACGTAGGCGGAAGTACGTCAACCTTGGTTGTCGGGGGAAGACCTTTAAGGCGAGGACTGCCGCTTAGCTCGTCAGATTTTATCGTACCGCTAGACCTAATTTACATATAACCTTACCGTACTTTTACAGGACAGTGCTGGGCGCGAGTGCGTTTTATTACCACCCTACCGTATAGCCAGTACAGCCCTACACCAGCAGGTGTCGGCGCAATGACTCCTCAATCCACAACAGGACAACGCCCCTAAGAGCATGAGATCATCAACGTCCACGTGAATTTCAGGGTAAGTATCTGTAAAAACTTTATTTCATTTGCCCGGGGATTTATAGAAAGGGTTGAGCGTGATAAAGTATTGTGGACTTCTTTTGCGATTCAGTTGAAGAGTATGTTATTTACTAAATTTACGTTATTTACCTGAATTAAATTTACTTTACCAAATAAACTTAGCAGTAATTAATGTACCAGCTTGTTGTGTGGACGGGTAAGTTTTATAAAAGCAAATGCAAATCTTTTAGAGATATACCAACTTCGACACTTTCACTTACACCTAGCTGGAAAAGTTTTTAAACTTTCTTGTTTAATAAAAGTCGTTGAGCGCCAACCCACTTGAATTCGGTCTTGCGAGATGATGGCCGGTCTAAGAGACGACTAAATGGTTCTTTCTTTCCGACACACAGGTAGATGGAGCCTTGTGTATACTTGTTTCTCACTTACTAATTCAAGCTCAGCACAAACAATAATAAAAATACATAACGTTCACCTAATCTATATTATCAAAACATGAATAGCACTGTACCTAACAATCACAACAAAACAAGTACACTAAACTTTATCTCCAATTGATCAAGTGGATCTAAATGAAATGGAACATCATACATTTTTTCATTTATAGGTATCCAACCAATTTGACTGTTATATGTGTGAATACAATAGTGGTGCTTTTTCAAATTAAAATTTTGTTACGTGCAGTCCCTGCATGTAAATATTCTCCCTCGTAAGTAATTAAATTTTCTATTCCTTACTGTATTCACGGTAATTTGCGAATTTTTGTTAACTTTTTCGACAGTTTTCTCAACTTACATGATTATTTATTCATCAACCTGTAGAATTTTTATTAAAATATTTAGACAAGTTGAACGTGCTTAAATCTATACCATTTCGATATAGCCTTAAAATCTGGTATTTCTCTTAAAAGATTTTAATGAGTTTATGCACGTTGTATTGGCTATCAAAACATTTGTTTTCGCAAATATTGTGATTAAGTATGTAAGTGTTACTACAAGGCTGTTAACGAATACAAATTTGGATCCATGGAAGTTTACACTCTCTATTATTATATATATGTATATATATATATATATATATATATATATATATATAAATAATTCAATTTATTGGGGATTGCAGCAAATTAAGAAAGTCTACTCTTTTTTTTTTTCTTTAACTCAAGCTTTCGAGATTTTATTTTTCTCTTCTTCGGGAGTAACTAAATAAATACAATGGTAAACAAATAAATAAATTTTAAAAGTTAAATACTTACGAATGTGAGGTTTGACTTAGATTTAAAATATTAATTTTAAATTACAAAAATATGTTTCAGAATTTTGAAGGTAAAAGTAAGTGTCAATGTCAATGGGTACTACAAAATTAAAATTAGTGATACAAAAATAATAATTCCTTGGATAAATTTTAAATATTAAACAAGTATTAAAATAATTAATTAACTAACAAATATAAACTAAAACGCAAGAGTATGTACGTCTGTATGAGAAATTTGTACAAGTAGTAGGAAGACGTAGAAGCAATAGAATCACATTCATTTTATCATATAAACATATATAAATGTATAGAAATACATATGTGTGTGCATGTACACATGCAAACAATTCACATACAAAAAATAAATAAAACAAAAAAGAAAGAACATGTGCAAGAATACACGTAAGTATAAACGTAAACATACAACCAACGAACACACAAACACCAACAAACAAACACACAACACACATACACATACACAGACACATAAACAAAACAAAAAACAAAGCTAAGAATATAAGCACTAATGAGATTAAGTAATTATGTCTGTGGTACAGTTTTTGTTCTTATTTTGGTGTCTATTTCCAGTAGATACGCGTATATGCAGTTCATTTACATTTCCAATGCTCCACCTGTAGGTACTACATTGGCCAGGAGGCGAGTTTTTTTTGTTGCCTGGAAATTTAGAATTTTGCCGAACCCTTGCCGTTCCAGGCAAGGTAGGGATCTTTAACGTGCGTGACAATACTCACACACGGGACCTCCATTTAACCTCTCATCCGAACGAGGGCGTAATTTTTGTGAAAAATGCTCACCTGCCATTTTTCAAGCAGTCGGCCGTGTCGGGATTTGAACCCGGGACCTTGGGATCCGTAGTCTTACGCTTACTACATTGATCCACGGCGACGCCTACGCGTATATGCAGCTAAGATTATCTATATCTTTTTTTTAAATTTAGTGCTTCTGGTTCTTGTGCAATTCTAACCATTTCTATGAATTTCCTTTTGTAGTGTCCTTTTCTACATCTAAAATTACTGCATCAGTATAGTTCATTTTGTGGCCTGTTTCTATAACATGCGTTGAAAGTGCTGAAGAATTAACATTTCTTCTGGTATCACTTTTATGTGAAGTAATTCGTTGGTGGAGCGTCCTTGACGTTTGGCCAATATAACTTTGAATACAGTTACAACAAGGAATTTTGTAGACTATGTTAGATTTTAGTTCTTTTGAAGTAACATCTTTGATTTTAGTGTAAAGACTTCTGCTTAATTTGACATTTTTAGTGCAATTTTAATTGTAGGGTTTTGATTATAGATGTTATTCGTTTCGTTAGATCTCTGATATATGGTAAGCTTACGTATTTTGAGAGATTATGAACTTCTGTTAGGTTATTGGTTTCTTCTTGTTGTGTATGCGGTGTTGGATGTTTTTTGATAGGTGTATTATATAATAGTTTTGTTAGAAATCTTGTAGGATAACCATTCTTTGTAATATTTCATAAAGGATTTTAAATTTTTATCGATAAAGGATTGATTTGATAATTTCAGTATTCTTGTTTTTAAATTCAAAATAGTATTAATTTTCATAAACATGGGATGGTATGACATATAGTTTAGGTATCTTCCAGAGGATATTGGTTTCTTGTACCAGTCTGTTACGATGGTTGTATCGTTTCTTATCACTTTTAAATCTAGAAAAGGCACAGAATTGTTTGTTTCACTTTCAACTGTGAATTGTATATGTTCATCGTAGGAGTTGAAAGTAATTAGTATGATGTCCTGTGCATTGTATGGTATGGCACAAATCAAATCGTCAACAAATTTCTTACAAAATGACGCAGTGAACGGTAATTTGGTTAAACAGGTGTCTAATAATTCATTAATGACGTACTGTGCTATTATGGGTGATATAATAGATCCCATAGGTGTGCCTGTAATTTGTTTGTAAAATCTGCCTTGGAATGAAAAATAATTTGAATTGAAAATAAATTGAACAAGTTCTATGAATTATTTTAAATTAATATTCAGCAAATAAAACGAGAAGATTATATATATATATATATATATATATATATACGACTTATTGATATGCAAATTTCTGTAATTTTATGCAAGAAGTTAGACCACCAATCCGACACATACTCCATGATTCTATAAGTTTGGTTGCAGATATTCCTTATCTAGTTACACACGTTGAGGTATTTTCGTGTTGCTTAGAACGTTATACAACCTGTTCTACGGAACAAAATGTAATCATGAATTTTTCATTATTTTAATGTGTCTTCCTCGAGAGAACAGAACTGAATTGTTTTCAGTTTTACGGAGACGATAATACGTGACATTTTATGAATTACATTAGATAATTTCTGCTAAGAAGCGTTACTTCGTTTCGTTTGTGTAAAATTGGAAATATTCTATATCCTACAATAAGGAAGAATATGATAGTGTAATATATAGTGAAAACGTTTGGTCTATTAAGAGCTGAGAAAAACGTATGCACTCTCATATCTGCGACGATGGTACTGAAGTTAAGTTGATAATATTTAATGTAAACTGGAAACTTTTCATCGGTGGTTTTGGATTATTGTGTGATGACTACTGATGTTTCTGATTTCTGATTTGATAAATCAACAATTTTAATGTGCAGCCTGCTGTCCTGTCCGTTTTGTTAGTTCGAACTTCACTCATGTTGTTAGTTATAAGGAGAAATGCACCAACTAGTTGTTTGCAATATAGATATTATGAAGTGTGTCAATGATGAAGTGTGTCAATGATGTAGTGTTATTGTACGACGTTAAAGACGTTTATTTATGTAAATTTTTATTTAATGAAGAAGGGTACCAAAATATTGCAATTTTGATTGAAGATAAATAAAATCGTGTGATGATATTTTCGATATTCAGTCAAGTAGTACCAACGTGATTGTTGGCTCCATTGAGATCTCCTACTAATGTGAAATGTGCCGAGCAGCATAATCCCGAGGGATCGAGTTAACATAGGTGCCCAATTGTGGGGATTGCTGTTTCTTTCGGTCGCTTTGATGACTTTCATCGGGAAGAACTGGGTGTGGATTTTTCAGGTTACTTATCACACAACCGAAGGTGTTGATATTGGTCTTGCTTCACTCGGATCATCGGAGTGTGGTTATGATGATGGTTATTCCAGTTTGAATATTTAGAAATATTTTTTATTTAAAAATTTAGAGTACACTATTATTTAATTGCAATATCTTTACATAATTTTTACAGCTACTGCAAAATGCATTTTGTAGATGGCGGGTTGTTCCTTTATTGCTGTTGTTTGCTATTACAACAAACTCGAAAACTAATAAGTATTACTGTTTATGTGTTCATAATTTAAAAAACCAAAAATAATAATGAATGACAATGAAGTAGATGTTGCAAATGCTCGCCGCGAAAGTCTTGGCAACATCCTAATCTTAAATAAAAAATGTCTTCTGATTTTATTTAACATCTCAGGCGTGACCGACTTAATCGCAAGCGTTATTCGTCTTCTTAAGTCATCTAAATCAATGGGTTTAGTTTTGTATACAATACTCTTTACATATCCCCATAAAAATAAAATATTACACTAGGGGAGTATTCATAGAAATATGTTTATTTTAAATGGGAATCGCAAAACTTTTGAACTCATGACTATTGCAGCATAACTCATACTTTTATTTGAACTTTGAATGACTCGAAATTTCTTTGGCAGATTTCAGTATCTGGTATTTTAATACTTGATTACATCTTGGTATTGATATTTCCTCTTGTTCTTGCTATACGTGCCACAAAGTTGAGAAAAATAATTAATACCTATAAGGATTAAGCCTGAACTGCTTTGACAAAATAAATTCAAGTTTTAAGTTTAATCTACGTTTTGTGCAGAGCATGTTAACACCACTACAGTTTGTTTCGGAAGTACTTCATTTTCTACTCAGCATGTTTTAATCCCTAGTGTGATATTTCCCATGTTACAAAAGTTTTCTGTTTCATTTAATGCTTAAAGTTGTGTGAGCGTTAAAAAATTCAAAACGGTTAAACATTTAAAATCCCATCACGATTCAACGCATCAATGCTATATGGTATAAAAATCTTATTTATTTTATTAAATGTCTGACCTCAATACATGTGCATTAAAATGATGTGTTTATGGAAGTTCCGTAATGAGATTGAATAATGTTGCTGAAAATCAATGATTCGTTCTTTAATCATCTTCGTTTGTATGAGTTTTGTAGAGCTACAAAGAACGAAATTTATAAGTTTTGACTGCTAACAAAAGACTTCTACCGCTGTCATCTTTTATATACAATTTACTTAGTTACGATATTGTAACCCTTTGTGTAAATGAAAATTGGTGCAACAAGCTTTAAGCTGAAAGCTCAATATATTCAATTATAATTTTTGAAAGTATGATCGCGCTTATATAATCACTATTTGAAGTCAGAGTTAAATCCAATATAAATTTAAATTGACTTTTCAATTTCACTTTGAAATAATATTTTAATTTTAATCCTTGTAATGTATGGATTTCTATTTGACCCATATTTTCGTTGTGTGCTGAGTCATGGCCTTCGTTTCTGAAGCTCCTACAACAATAGAGATATATTTCTAGCGTTATTCGACAAACCTGCTTAAAAATCTTAATTTAGTTCACGCTCTTAATATTTATATCGATACCCGATACCCGCTATCATACAGATGCGGAGAATTCCAGGTAACTGGTTTTAAATATTGTTATTATGTGTGTCGTTTTCCAACTTGATATTGTGTTCGCAACTTAAAACGCGTAAAAAGTGCTTTTGTAGCTAGTTTTCTATCAATTAGAAGTCGCCCTTATTTATACTATATGTACTACCTCTTAGTGGGATCGCTAGAACGGTCTTTTTTCTTTCATTGTTCGCAGTCTATCGCTTGTCGGATTTCGAAGACAGACAACTAAGGTACTCGTTTTTCTTTTGACATCATCAACCTGGAATGAATTATTGACATCCGGCAGCGAACTGTATTAATGGGAATGCACTAGAAAATATGAAATTATTATCTTACCTTCATTTTCTTTTGCTTTGCTTTGCTAACAACAATCTCAAGGAACATCTATACCTACAAAAACATTTTCTTTCATACAAAAGAATTTATAAAACGGATTACAGTTGAAGTTGCAATTCTTGTGGTCAAATACAGCTTATCAAAAATCTCGCAATTAATTTTTAATTAATTACTTTCATAGCAGCTCTTGTATCAAAGAACGTTCCATCTTCATAGTATTTTACAGAACAAAGAATGATTCATCAAATAATTGCATTTGATAACTATTATGTTTCAAACTACTCAAACGTATACTTTTCATATTGTAAGCATGCAACTCTGCTTTAAATGTTAGATATTGTTTGGTTCAGGAAAGAATTACGAATCGCGAATCTTACATATTGCTTTGATAAGGAAAAAATAAATGAATCGTTCTTATTACGGTTCGGTTTATAAACAAACATTATCTCTATACGTCATTTTCAAGAGTTTTGCGGATTTATTCTTGAATTTTAGTCACAGCTGATGTAAGAATTTACATCAATTTCGCGTTTTATCGGTATAAATAGCGTGATTGTCGTGATTTAGGATTATCGTAATATGTTGACGATCCTTTTTAACGTATGAAGTTAATCAGCTGCCCCTACTTTCATATTATAACACGGAAGCTAATAAATAATTTGTATCTATTTTACGGCATTTTAATGTTCTCCGGTTTTTGAATTTGGGGTGTTTATTGATTTATGCCAAATAATTGGCGTTTAATAGTAACGTGACGCATTCGCCTTATTATTCACGAAAAGTCTAGGATATGTTTTATTTAAAACTTTTAAAATGAATTAAATGGTATGTACACGCGGGATATTTATTTTATGCTTTGAAAGTACATGCGACTTCTTTTCAGTCCACACGGAAATTATACTTCGCTTTGCTTTTATGGTAATGAAATGAAGGCTTAGTATTTATATCTTAAAATTAATTTGTATTCTAATAAAGTTAGTATTTAAAAAATGTGTGCAACTTTTTTTCAGTCTGCAGAATTGTCTAAGCACGAAAATATGCTTTGTTTTTATATCTATACACGTGAAATTTATTACATAAATCATTAAAGTTTCCAATTGTTTTGCTTTCTAATAAAGTACGGAAAATACGTTTTAAGGTATCTTTAACAAGAATGAATTTGCACAAAATATCTCACTCGGCTGAAAAGAATTGATTTAAAAATGGGGATTTAGTTTTTATTCGTTTCACACACTGTAATAAATGTAATACACGGGAATTTAACTACATAATTAATAAAGGCTTAAGTTCGTTATAATATTTTATTTTTGTCTGGTTTTGTAAATTAGAATGTAAATTGTCACCTATTAATATATTTTCTTAGCAAATCGGAAATTGTAGTTTTCTGTAAACTTCCATGCTATAGGACAATGAACCTATTAAGATATGCAAACATTATTTGGAAGTGGAATGATTAGAATGCAAGTATGTTCTCTCCAAAAAATGCGTACTAGATCGTCCTCTACATCAAGGAAATAAAGACGCAGCTTCCCATACTAGTTCATTATAAAAGCTGCCATTTTGTCTGTAGCCAAACTCACACGGTCAATAATTTGTATTGCACGCCAATTCTTATTTGATTTTTATGCGGATCGTCGCCTAAAGGCAACTAAAAGTTTCTGAATAATTGCCTTACACTAGACAACTTTAGTTGTGAATGCTGATGAAGGACTAGAGTTTATTAGTATGCAGTTATGTTGTAGAGCGAACCATGCTGCGTCATAAAGTTGTAAAATAGTTTCACATATGGAACCTTCCCATAAATACGCTTTGCAGTAAAGCGCATTAAATAGCCCAAGGAGTGCGAACACTTGTAAGATGAATTTTACAATCTCCTTAAAAGTCATCCACTTTTACTCGAGCCGGAATCTCGCTTTAAACTAGGGTTGTCGGATATTAAAAATATAAAAGCGGGAAGGTATCAATGGCAAACACTCAATTTCTAAAAAAGGAAGCAATACACACTATCCTCAACTAACGTAAATAACGCGTCAACAGGATGACCCTGTGACCGTTTTGGGTCATTTACCATTAAATATTCTTGTTAATGATGAATGATTATTTCCCGATGTTGGAGTCCATAAAAGTGCCATGTTTCTAATTGCTCGTCGTCTAATTATTTTTGATATCTCTCTGATTCTCATATTCTAGAATTAATGAAACCACTGTGATCATACAAGTATAATGAGACGAAATTAATCCATTTACAAACGATCTTTCAAATACAAATAATGCATCCACAACAACTTTCTCTTACGACAATATCTTAAACAAAAAAATGATTATTGGAAATAACTTCCTCACAACACATATCACAGATACTAAAATGAAGGGTCCAGAACATCTCCTTCTCGCGCTTATTCTAAACATATCTTAAATACACGCGGTAACAACTCTATAAATAAACCTTCCTTATTATTAATATGTACACCAATTAACTTCTCACGTCACATTTTCTAAGTCATTCTATACTTTAGTCGCTAATAAACAAATCTTTAACTTAGGATTATCTCATTAACGGCATCGTGATTAAACCTTTCCTATAATTAAAATGTACACCAGTTTCCTTTCAAAGGCATCTAATATAACATCCTTTCCCCTTAAAATATAGCTGAATTCGGCAAGTTTAATTTATGCCTTATTGAATGACAATTTCCGTGCGTAGGTTTGTCAGAAACCCCTCAAATTGAATTAAATTGAACTTTACACACAAATCTTACTTTGAAGCTTAAACAAATAAGTGAGTCTTTAGAAATCGATCAAAATATTTAAACAAATTGGTTAAATTTTACCGTTAGGTGTATTCTTGTTATTTGACTTTAATTCACCAGCTTTGACCTTTTCCAAAACATAATTACCAATCAATATCCCGTCTTCTTCTAGATCGTTTTAAAAATAAAGTTTTCGTGGAAATTGACTTACCTCATCAATTATAAACCATTTAGGCTATATAAATCCACTTCTATTTATAAACTCTATCATACGATAGTTTCAATTGTCTATTTAAATACGCATATCAATATGTGTTTAAACAACTATTGAATGCAAAATTTTGGTACACGAATTTACTTACGTAAACTCGCTGCGCTATCAAAAGCAACACTCTCACGTCGGCGATTTGAGTACCATTGATCTCATCGAAATTCTGCACTGGTTTAAATAAGAACCAGTCTCTTATGACGTAATCCTTACAAGCGGGTCCAGTGGGTTCAAAAGCTTTCGCCATTGTTTTACTATAGCTTTTATTACCAATTCAGTATATTCAAGAATCTAAGTCATTTGAGCGCTTCGTTCCTATGCTCTATCTCAACATTGCAGTCTATTCTAGAACATGGGGTCAATAAACACGCTTTTTAATTAGAAATACGTCTTTTTGCTATTAATGTATAAATGAAATTCTTTTAGAATATTTATTCAAGTGGGATTCCCGTTGTAATAAAAAATATTCATGTGCATATGAACTAAAATTTTAAGGAAAACGTGATCCTTTCATTATAAAGTATGGGTGAAACTCCTTTAATAGCATTTACACAAATACGATACTTTATATATGAATGAAAATTCTTTTATTCATTAGGGTATATACTTCAAACGTAATAAATACTTTTAAACAGTATATTTCACCAATATATTCTTATACAAATAAATGTCTAACAAATCTATTCCTTCTCAAACCTTTGCGAATTTATGAAGTAAGATCCTTATCATATAACGTAATATGACTTTGCTATGACCCTAAATCAAAGCAATACATATTGCTATGAACTGCCCGACGTTTGACGCTTAATATGAGATGCTGTAGATGATTGAATGCCCCGGGTTGGGAGTGAAATAAAAGTGCTATAATAAATGTTTCTGATTGCCCGTCGTCTAAGTATTATTGCTAGCTCTGAATTAATGGATTCTTAGCCTCTAGAATAAATGAAACCACTGGCATTATATAAATATAATAATACAAAATAGTCCTCTTACAAACAATCTTTCAAATACAAAATGATTCATCCACAACAACGTTCTTCTACAAACAATATATTAAATACAAAATTGATGAGAAATAACTTCCTCACAACATATTTTATATTCTAAAATACAGAGTCCATAGCAACTCTTTAAACATATGATTATCACTCATCAATAACTTTTTAATTAAATATTCCTTAATATGTACAACAACTACCTTTAGAAGTCGTATAATTTCATATTCTTCCCCTAATAACCCGTATCTTAATTCAGTTATGTTTAATTAATTATACCTTGTGTAATAACAAAAACATGTGCATAGGTTTATCAAAAACCCTTAAAATTAAATTAAATTGACTTTTGTACAGAATCCTTACTCTGAAATTTAAATTAAAAACATAAATCTTTAGAAATCATTAATACGTAAACAAATAAATTTATATTTTATCGTTAAGTGTCTTTTGGATGTTCGACTTTAATTTACCACTTCTGACTTTTCCATAACATAGTTACTAATCCATGCTCTATCATCTTTTAAATCGTTTTAAAAAGTAAACATTTTCATGCAAATTAATCCATTCCGCATATCCGTTCATTGATCTTCCATTTAGTTTAAGTAAATTCTTTCTTACAATAGTTTTTAATTTGTTTCAAATGATCTATCTTCCATTTTAATATATTTAAATAATTATTACTACCAAATATTATACATTTTATGTACCAGTTTAACTACGTAACGTATTATATAATTACATCAACAGTATGCCGACATCGAAGTTTCAATCAACTCTGATCTCCACTGGGCACAGATTGACCTTAAATAAAGCGTGCACCCTCTGACGTAGCAGATTCGAGAATGTTCGCCCTTGATCGCATCGTATTCCATTTGTGTCCACTGGAATCGAGATCTTTATACAAGAATTTTAAGTTATTTGTTTCATTACCGCTTCGGGCTATTTAATGATTAAGCGCGTCGTTTACCTATCTCAGCACTCTATTGTTCTAGAACACGTGGTCATTTAACTACGCTCTTTAAATAGAAATACATCTCGTTATCAAATTACAAAGAAAATCTTTTCAGAATATTTATTCTTACTAGTTTCTTGTTCTATTTAAAAGTATTCATATTCATTTGAACTACAATTTTATAGAAAACATGATCCTTTAATTATTAATTATAAATAAAATTCTTCAATAGCTTTTACAGCATACGATATTTTAATGGATAAAACTCTTTTAATAAACACTTATTTGCACGTGGGACGTAATAAATATCTTTATTTTTATCTAAAACACAATATCTATGTTATCAAACTTCACCAATAATCACGGTCTTATACGGAACATTTCACAAATACGGGTTCTACAGGGTGATCCAAAATATCATGTACATACGAAAGGGTGCGATTCTTTGGAGAGTTTTACGACTAAAAATTTATATAAACATAGGTCCACAAATGCTTCGTTCCCGATTTACAGGGTGTTAAAGCTTCAAAAAATTTTTGTTTCCTTTCTATGGATCCTGCAGTTTTTGAGATATTAAGATCAAATTTGGAATATAGGTTACGCTGTAGGGCTTACATCATTCGACATGTCGAATGGTTGTGAGCATCTACAGGGTGCAAGTTTTTCAGAGGTCATGCTTCCTTTTCTCCCCTAAACTTTTTTGAGGTGCACTGCTGGTAGATTTTAAAACACAAAATGAATTTTCTATTTTCTTTAGAAACTTTTTGGTCTCATACAGTTTTTTCGTATCTGTGACCGTTATTTAGGAAAATAATATGAAATAATAAGATTACTAGAACGGGTGGAACCGCTTGAGAGTTCCAGCGATCTAAAAAGCCGAACTATAGGATTATCTCAATTCATGGGGTCTTTAGTGAGGATCCAGACTAAGACAGGTCCCCGAAAGAGGGCAGCGGCTCTTTCGGTACTTAGAGTGGCAGAGACCATAAGGTCGGTATGGCATTCTAAAACACACTTCTGCAATGTGGAAGGCAACTGGAAAACACCACAATACCTCCCAAGTACACAGTGTACATAAATTATTACTTAAGATGATGGCATCCTATGGATTAAAAAATTCTTGAGTTAAAATAGTCCCCCATTCGGATCTCCGGAAGGGGACTACTTCAGAGGATGTGATCAGAAAGTTTAGAAAAAAAGTCGTGAACATTTTACGAGTCAGGGCGTGGAATGTCAGAAGTATAAAGCAAGTAGGTAACAGTGGCGTAACTACACCCCTGCCAGCCCCCGCTATGCGGGGGGGCCCCAAGTGCAAGAAGGCCCAAACGATAATAAACTCAACTTATTCATCTTCAACGTATTTGGCAGGTAAGAAACGGTCAAGAAAATATTGCAGATAATTCAGAAACCGCAGGTTAACGAACGTTTTCTTGATGTTACTACTAGGAACTGCTGAAATACAAGAAATAATAATTAAGATAAATACTGAACACCACCTGCAGCCTGCATCCTTTCTTCTTTCTATCCGTTCTGTCCTATTTTGTAAGGGTTAATAAACAGATGAAAGAGACTGTAAACTTTAATAACAAAGATGTCTATATTATTATTAAGTGATAAGTTGTATAAAGTGGTAAAGCATTATTAAACGACGTATAGTAGGGTTAGTTTGGTTTGTGGGATTTTAAATAGGAATAAAAGGGCTATTGTCTGTACAGTACAGATTCACAGGATGGCAGGTAGCTTAGTAACCTTCGCTTTCTAGAAATATAATACTAGAAAGAAATTCATTTTGTGGTTTCTAGTCAGCTGGTTGCAACGTATTTGCGTTAGCTGCATTATATATAACGGAAAGGAAGTAAAAAGCATTCCAGTACGTTTTACTCAATAGTGTTGTGTTCGTATTACAGGAGGTCTTTCATATTTAAACGTAAGTATTTATATCTATTTTTATTAAACTACTATTGATTTGATCATAGTTGAAGTCGCGCTGAGAAATACATATAAATAAATCTTTAAGCATTCAATAAAAATCATTTATATTTTGTTAATTAAAGCATTTAAAGCAAAGTATGTATGTGTTATTTGTAATTTCAAAAGGCTTTTAAATAATTATTACTTATCTAATTACATTATAATTAATTTCATTCAAAATTGCAGGAAATAATATACAATGAGCACTACAAGCGGCGCTGCAAAAAACGAAAAAGGAAACTATTGGAAGAATCAAAGAGCAAGATTCCAAAAATAAGTTCCTTTTTTACTTCTAAAGAGTCCGAAAAACAAGAACAATCTATGAAAGAAATTGGGCTTTCGACAGTAGCATCTACTAGTTCCGCTACAGACGAACAGCAGTCGTCAACAATTTTAAAAACTCTCACCCAGGGCGCAAGTACATCACATAATGACGGCCGCGATAGAAATTTGGAACTAGATACCACTACAATTACAGAGGTAAATGTGAGTAGTACTTTTCACTTAATGAACTATCTATGGATCTGACGAAAGAATATCCAACCGATTTTGCACATTTTTAAAAATCAATGTTTTACAACATGACAATTTAAGAAAAGAAATAATTAATTACGGATTGTGTAGACCAGATGGTGCGTTTCCTAAAGATAATAAAATAGAAGTTTTCAGTTCACTATTATTACTTAATAACTGCAAGCGAAAATAAAAGCAATACGTTAAACTTACCACACAATTCAAATGGGTGGTTGTGTTATTCTAAATTAAAAATTGTGTTTATTGTCAACCATGTTGGCTGTTTGCTTCAGTAAGGTCAAGTTGGACGACCGGAATTAATGATTGGCAGGGTTTATCAAAAAAATTAAAGAGCATTTGCTTGCTCAATCTCATTTAACTTGTTGTTTTATTTACGATATGTGGAAAAAAATTATACCATAGATAAGAAAGATACTCTACTATTAAAACAAGAAACTGAATTTTGGAAAAATGTTTTACACAGACTTTTCAATGTTACTTTAACACTATCCCAGCGCATGCTGTCATTTCGAGGACATAAAGAAAGTTTTCTGATTCAAAAGACAGTTACAACGGTAATTTCTTAAGTTTAGTTCATTTAATTAGTAACTATGATCCTATATTACAAAAAGTGCTTGAACGACCCAAAGGTTCAATTAAATATCTTTCCCAAAATTCAAAACGATATTATTAATACTTTAAGCGCACACTTAAAAATATTTTATTAAATAAAATTAGATCCGCTCCTTTTTCTCAATCATAATAGACACTACACAGGATATAACTAAGATTGATCAATTAAGTAAAATTGTAAGATATATTGATTTTAAAAAGACAGCTTGGGAGAGGTAACCAAAATAGATATTTGTGAAACTTTTGTGGGTTTTACAAAAGTAGAGTCCCAATCTGCTGAAGGACTATGTAATACTATATTAAGCAATTTAACCAACATGCAATTAGATATAAATAAATGTAAAGGGCAGGGCTACGATGGAGCTAACGTTATGAGCGGTACGTATTCTGGCGTGCAAAGAGAATTTTAAACATAGAGCCTGCAGCCTTATATATGCACTGTAGTGCCCATAACTTAAATCTAGTCATAAATGATGCCGTTAAAGGTATAAAAGAAATAGAATCGTTTTTCTACTTTTAGAAAACATATATACATTTTTGCTAATAGTATAGTAAGATGGAATTGGCTTTCTGTTTTTAAAGAAAATTTCACACAATTGAAACGCTTAAATCCGACACGTTGGGCGGATCGAGTAAAATCTTTAGCTGCCATAAGAATTCGGTATAAAGATATAGTAATGTCTCTTAATAAAATTATTATGATATCAAAAAAACAGATGAACGAAATGACGCAAAGCAAATATTAACTAGCATGGATAATTTTAATTTTATTTTTTAAGTGTTTTTAAGTCAAATTCTAGAAGAGCTTAACAAGCTCTCACAAACTGCTCAGAGTGAAAAGGCGAATATTAATCAGATAACTCTCTTATTTCAAAAACTTTAAAATTTTCAAGGAAACAAGAAATAACTATTCCAACATCAAGGAGGAAGCAGCGAAAGTTGCAGGGCAATGGAATATTAAACCGGAATTTATAAAAAAGGCAACCAAAATAAAAAGCATTACGATGAATTATACAATGATTATCGATTTAATTATGAAGAATTTAAATTTAAAATAAATGTATTTTATCGCGTAATGGATATTATAATTTCACAGCTGTCGAATCGTTTTAAATCGCTTTTCATGTAAACGAAAAGTTTAATTTCTTAGAACCTAATGTATTTTTGAATTTAACTGCAGACGATATTTTATCTAAGGCAAAACAATTGCAAAAATTTTACTACAAAGATTTAAATGATGCTATAGGTATAGAACTTACTACACTCAAAAATAATAGACTTATTTGTGATGAATTAAAAATGTTAACGGTATCTTACAATTTTAGAATATCTAGTACTTTCCAAATCTACAGGTTCTAGCAGTTTTCCAAACACCATAACAGCCTTAATGTTATACCTAACTTTACCCGTTAGCGTTGCAAGTGCGGAGAGATCTTTCTCAAAATTAAAATTATTAAAAATTATCTTAGGAACCGCACTTCACAAGATAGATTAGACGATTTATCCCTCTTAGCAGTAGAACATGACACTGCCAAAAATATGAATATAGAGGATACAATAAACGCGTTTACAGCAAAACATGCAAGAAAAACAAAATTTTGAATTTGATTTGGAATGTCTGCTAGCTCATAGGTTTTTTTACTGTATCAAATTTTTAGGTGTAAATAATTTTGTGCGGCGTATAAATATGTAGATTTAATATTAATTAACTTATAAGTTTGAATTTATGTAATTTGGTTTTATAATTAATAAAGCACTTGATTAATATAGTATATGTATTTAATTCTATACTGCTTCCTTCTCTACATGTACTATAATTTAAAAATATGGCTAAATATAAGCCAGTAAAAGTAATACATTTTAAAGAGAGCCCACTTTAAAATTTTTGCGGGGGGGCCCAAAAATCGTAGTTACGCCACTGGTAGGTAAACTACAGAACTTGAAAATTGAAATGCATAGGTTAGCATTAGACCTAGTAGGGATCAGTGAAGTTCGTTGGCCAGAGGCGCAGCATTTTTGGAGTGGAGACCTTAGGGTAATTCATACAAGATCAGAGGAAGGAAATTCCGGTGTGGGGTAGTTATAAGAAGAAAGATAGGTCACTGTGTAGAAAACTATCTACAAAAGAACTAAGGATTACTCATGGTTAGATTAGAATATAAACCGATAAATACAGTAATAATACAAGTATACATGCCCACCTCTAGCTACAGCGAAGAAGAGGTTGAAGCGATATACAAAGATATCGAAGACACGAAGTAAAAGGACATGAAAATTTAATAATTATGGGGGATTTTAACGCAATGGTAGGTGATGGTAGGGAAGGAGCGGTAGTAGGTTTATTTGGTTTAGGCATGAGAAACGACAGGGAAAATAAATTGATAGAATTTTGCGACAAGAACAATTTAACCATCACAAACACATTCTTTCAACATCATGCTAGAACACGACGCATGTGAAAGATGCCAGGAGATATAGGAAGATATCAAATAGATTACATTCTTGTTGGACAATGGTTTAGGAATCAGGTAAAAGAGTGTAGAAGCTACCCAGAAGCAGATATAGAGACTGACCACAACATTTTAATTATGAAGGCTGTTACATAGGAACATTTTTCTTAGATGAGCACTTAGGGCGCTTCCTGCAATCGTTAGAGGATGATATAGCTCCGACAGTGGCTGAAGTTGCTAGAAGTAACCAAGAAATTTGGTTCCAGATGGATGGTTCTCCCACCCACAACAACCGAGATGTGCCCGAATTTTTGACTGACAGTTTTTACAATAAAGTAATTGGTCACCAATACATAACTAACTGACGTGCTAGATCCTTCGACCTATTGTCCGATTTTTTTCCTTGTGGACATTTAAAATCAAAGATTTATTCTGTACAAACATTTCAAAATGTACAAGCACTAAAAATCTGTATTCAAGCCGAGATAGTAAACGAACTTGGTATATGACCGATTGTATAATTTAAGACGACATAAAGAACGTGCGGTCTTATACATTTTAGGAGACGCTTATTAATAATATGTAAGGAGTTGGAAATTAATGTAGAAATCACTCGATCTCAGAAAATTAACGTAACATACTTTGAACTAATTCTTACTTGGTCGTACTACAGAAATTTCACATTATCGTTACCAGACATTTTGTTTGGCTGCCGTTGTATGCAGATGAAGTTATGATGAGATTAGAACCTTGCAGTTATCTAAAACCCTTGAAAATCTACGTGAACAAAACATCATTAAATGCCAACAGGTGCGACGGCTTCATTTACTTAGATTTCGAAAAAAATATTATTATCCCAATCCCAAAAAAGTCAGGAGCTGATAGGTGTGAGAATTTTAGAACGATTAGTTTAACTTCTCATGCTTCCAAAATACTAGCAATAATAATTAAAAATAGAGTAGAAGCTTTGACTGAGAATTATTTAGGCGAAGACCAATATTTTTTTCGTAGACAGAGGGACTAGAGAACCGATACTAATGATTAGGGTAATAATCGAAAAAAGGTTACAAAAAATAAAAGACTCATTTCGCGTTTGTAGATTTAGAAAAAGCATTTGATAGGGTTAATTGGATTGTTATGTTCAGGGTTTTGCAAAAATAGGAATCTCTCATAGGGATAGAAAAATTATTTACAGTCTATATAAAACCAAAGCGTAGTAATTAGATTTGATGAAATAGAAAAGGAAGCTAAGATTAGAAATGGTGTTAGACAGGGTTGTATACTGTCTCCTTGATTTTTAAAGTTTATATTGAGGAAGCTTTAAACTTAGCTAGAGAGAGAAAGAGATAGGTATTAGTGTACAGGGACAAAAAATAGACATGTTACGTTTTGCAGATGATATAGCCATTATAGCAGAGTCTAGAAAAGAGTTAGGAGAGTTTTTAAATATTTTAGATGAGATACTACGGAGTAACTATAGTATGAGAATTAACTCAGTAAAGACAAAGTTAATGACAAGTGAGTTACAGCCTAGTTCTAAACCAAAATTAAAAATAGGTAATACCGAGTTAGAGGAATTTTGCTATTTAGGTAGTATAATTACAAAGGATAGACGTAGCAGAAGGGATATAGTAGCTAGAATAGCTCAAGCTAGAAAAATGTTTTTAAAAAAGAAAAACTTACTAATAGCTAATAGTATTAGTTTAGATAATAGAAAAAGTTTCTTAAAGTCGTGCGTATGGAGCGTTCTACTATACGGTAGTGAGACTTGGACAATTAAAGAAGTAGATAAGAAAAATATAGAAGCTTTTGAAACTTGGTGTTATAGGAGAATGTTAAACATTAGTTGGACAGATAGAGTAACAAACGAGGAAGTTTATAGAAGGATAGGTGAGGATCCCTGTATGTGGAAACAATTGAAGGTCAGGAGAGATAGAATGATAGGGCACCAGTTAAGACATGAGGGACTATTTAGTAAAGTCTTAGATTATAGACTACCAAATAAAAATAGAGTAGGAAGGCCTAAACAAAGCTATATTAGTCAAATTATTAGAGATTTAGGTTGAGAAGGGTATGTAGACCTTTTTAGACTAGCTCAGAATAGAAAAGAATTTAGAGCTGCGTCAAACCGACTTTAAGTAAGTTCGGAAACAAAACAAAAAAAAAATCAGTTAACTAAATGTCACCAGGACATAACTCACAATTAGTTAACGGTCTGGCATGTTGGTAGCGTTTCGTTGCTTAAGCCTTACCATAACATATAATTTAACACTTTTCCTTTTTGAAGTGGATAACCAGGTTATATTTCATTTCCTTATAAATGGTAATCATGTAAACATGTTAGAGTTCTTTAACAACCATCAGGTTGCTAATATCTATGTAGAACCAGCGGGATAGGAAAAAGACCTAGACCAAACTATATTAGTCAAATTATTAGAAATTTAGGTTGTGAAGGGTATGTAGAGCTTTTTAGATTACCACAGAGTAGAAAAGAAGTTAGAGCTGCGTCAAACTGACCTTAAGTAAGGTCGAAAACAAAATGATGATGATGTGGATTTGTTGATACTAGATAAATATTTAGAGATAACGAGCACACATTATTGTCTACTTAATACTGTCATTGTTAGTTTAGTATAATAATGTTTCTATATTGATAGATAACTGTGTTAATTAGTTTTGAAATTATATATAAACTTGATAATTAACCATCAGTTGTGGTATTTGATTAGCTGTTCATGTTGATTGCATTTAAAGACATTATTGTAAATATGTACTTTGTTTCTTAAGTGATAGTAGGTTATATTTGAGGCGGGCTCAGCATACTCAAAGTTGATAAGATTATTGTTATATTTATTTATAATATTTTTTATTGTTATTAATCGCAATGGTTAAATGCCACCTAGGTTTGTTACCCTAAATTATGCAGCAGTATGTAAGAAATGTGTAATGGAGTAGTTCTTTTATTTACCAAACACCCTTCAGTATGATTGTTACTTAGATATAATTCATATTTAATATTGTTTGCTATCTAAATTCATAAAAGTTACTTATTAAAGTTATATGTTACATGTGCTTTGTTTAAATATACTTACAGGTACAGATGCTCTACTAAAGGCGAATTGAATCGTTTGTCTTGTTGTTTGTTCTTTAGGACCCCCCATCGCCGCTGTGTTCAGCATGGCATTTGTTTCGTTCTCTTTATTTCCCTTTTTTACATGTAATTCGAGCGAGCAATTTGTTACAATTGCGTTCTTTTCTTCCTGGCCCGTTCGTCTTACGGGTAACACATTTGTTATACAATATACTATTGCAGGATCATGTAAAAATTCTTTATGAAAAATTATAATGCAAAAATGTGCAGGATTATAAAAAGTGTTGCATGTTACGAAAGACAATACTTGCCTATTATGATCAGTTTCGATGAACAATAATGATAGCAATAGTGCCTTTAGATATAATTTTAAAATTGGAAATTTTGCTATTCTGATTTTTGCTAAAAGTTATTTCAGTGTATCTCCACTTCATAATTAATATACACAAATGGATGAAATATGGCTACGAAAAGATATTATTTTTAATTATTTTTAGTTTCGTAAAAAGTGATGGAAAGCACTTTTTCGTGTTAATTTTATAAACGTGAAGGGCGAGCTTATTTCTTCAATCAAAGTATGTTATCAACATTTTGATAATGCAGCTAAGAACGATTCTGTTGGTATGTAAAAAAAATGCTTTAACTCGTTTACAAACAATTTCATGTATAATGCCGCTTTTGCTTTATATTAATATTATGGAAACAAATGCACCATCTACAAGCCATGTATCGGAATTACTAACAATGATCATTGCTGAATTCTATTACTTCAGCCGTTACCCATGGAAGTTGCAAAGGGTTATTAAATATAAAATTTTAACATTTGAGAAAAGGGCTACTGAAACTTTTGGATATATACCTATTGAAATATGCACACCCACAATAACAACTAGCACATAATTTCTACTTAAGTGTAACTGAAAATGTTACTAATACACATCATCGTTATTAGGTTTTCAGTCCTAGAACTGGTTAGACAAGGGTATATGTCATTGTTTCCTATTCTGTGCTAACTTACACATTTCCTTGAAATTTCCACAGTCTACCTTTCACTATCTGTGTGCAATAGTTTGATCTAGGTCTACCTCTACCTCCTTTTTCCTATCTCTGCTTGCAATATATCCTGCACTATTCTCCAAAAATGCCCTAGAACGTATCCTGCCCTTCTATTTCTCTTTTTCCACAGATATCCTTATTCTTCTACTATTTCTGTAACCTCTTTGTTATTAATTTTGTCTGTCCATACTATCATCCTCATACATCTGAAGCACAACATTTCCAAAGGGCTTCTGCCGTTTTTCTGTCTGCTTCTCCTACTGCCCCTATTTCATAGACATACTGTGCTGTGCTCCACACATATACTTTCCACAAGATTTTTCTTTGTTTCTGTTTGTTGTCTTTGAACATAGCCACTGCTCTTTCTTGTTAAATGCAGTTCGGTTCCCCTTCTATTGTTTATAAATATATACCCTATTTCCCCGATATTCAGTAGTATATGAAGGGGGTTAAGCAACCTGCGACTACCAAGATCCTCCAACACCTGAATATTTGCTGAATTAATAGTTTTCTAATATATCCTTTCACCCAATCAACATTAGTTGAAAATATTTAAAAACCAACACCTGTAGTTGTTTATAATAATCATCAGACTTAAGTGCAATTATTTTTTCCTCATTAGGTTTTCTGTCTTGAAACTGGTTGGACTATTGTGAGCTAGCCTACACCGTTTCCTGACATTCCAACAGCCTAGATACAGCTCGGTTCCCCTTCTGTTGTTTCTTAATTATATACCTCATTTTACCAAGATTTAGTGGTATGTGGAGGGGGTTAAGCAGCCTGTGGTTGCCAAGAATCCCCTAACATTTAGACATTTGCCAAATTAATAGTTTTCCAGTAAATCCTTTCGCACAATTAACATTAGTTGAGAATATTGTACGACAAATATCTGTAGTTGTTTATAATAATGATCATGTTTAAGCACAGTTATTTTTTTCATCATTAGTTTTTTATCTTAGTACTGGTTGGATGCATACCTCCATTGATTTCTATTCTGAGCTAACCTACACATTTTCCTGAAATTCCCACATCCTACATCTTTCACTATCTGTGTGCAATTGTCTAACTTAGGTCTACCTCAACTTCTCTTTTACCTATCTCTGCTTCTAATATATTCCACACTATTACCTCATATCTTAGTATGTGACATTTCACCCTATCTCTCCTATTTTTTTACTGTTTTCCACATATTGCTTTCTTCCCCTACCATTTGTAGTACCCCTTTGTTCTTAACTTTCTCTGTTCATGATATCTTATCATACGTCTGTAGCACCACATTTCAAAGGCTTTTTTCTCCTTGTCAGCTTCTCTTATTGTCCAGGTTTCACAGCCGTAGAGTGCTGTGCTCCACACATATGTTTTAAGCAATCTTTTCCTTGTTTCTATGTTTGTTGTCTTTGAACACAGTAATTGCTTTTTCCTGTTAAATGTAGCACGACCTTGTGCTAATCTTTGTTTTATATCTTATGCGCTCTTCCCATCTTGTGTTATTTGACTTTCTAGATAGCAGAAATCCTTACCCTCTTGTAAGTTCTCATTACCTATTTGTATTCTAGTTTTTAATTTATATTCCCCTCCTTCGCATACTAGTACTTTAGTTTTATTTTTGTTAATTTTCATACGTTATCTCTCTGTTAGAACTGTTTCCATTTCATTAAGAGCAGCTTCCAACTCTTCCTTGCTAGATGCTAATATCGCTATATCATCTACAAATCTTAGTATATCAATCTTTTGTCCCTGCATAGTAATTCCAAATGTCTTCCTGTATTTGACAGTATTCATTGCCTCTTTAACGAACAAGTTAAATATTAATGGAGATAGGGCACATGCCTGTCTCACTCCTTTCCTAATATTTACTTCTCTACATTCCTGCTCTAACTCTATTATCGCTGTATGCTCCTTGCATAGGCTGTACACTATCCGTCTATCCCTAAAACGCATTCCAATCTTTTTCGAGTATTTCGAACATTTCTTTACATTTTACATTATTGCATGCTTTTTCCAGATCTACAAACCCCATATACACGCCTTCCCCTTTTTCGATTGCTTTCTCTATTATTACCCTCAGTGCTAAAATAGCCTCCCGTGTTCTCCTGTTTCGTCTAAACCCAAATAGATCTTTTCTTCCTAGTACTTCTTCAGATCGTTTTTCCATTCGTCTTTGTACAATCTAGTTAATATTTTTGACACGTGTTGTCAAACTTATTGTTCGAAAATTTTCACATCTATCCGGCGTTTCTTTTTTGGTATAGTGACTATGATGTTACTTTTGAAATCTTTGGGTGTCAAGCCTGTCTCGTACATATAGCTTACAAGTTGGAAAAGACGTTCTGTTACTGCTTGTCCAGCGGCTTTTAGAGTTTCTGCTCTTGTTCTAGTGCTGTCAGTTCCTCTCCTGTATATAAATTCCCTATATGTTCTTGCAATCTATCCACTTGCTCTACATTTTCTGTAATGACGTTTTTACCCGCATCCCTTATATTTTTGCTATACTTTTTATATCCCTTAAATTCATTATAATTAGTTTGTATGCTTCGTCTGTCTTTCCTATTTCCATCTTAGTTTGTACCTCTTTGCACTTTTCATCAATTCATTGCACTTTAGCTTTCCTGCATTTACAAATAATTTCCCATTTTATGGCTTTGTATCTCTGTTTTCCTGTTTCGTCTGATCTATTTTTGTATTTCCGTCTTTCTTCTCTCAGATTCAGGATATCTTTTATTATCCATGGTTTCTTGTTTTCTTTTTGTGTATACCCCAGAATATCTCTGGCCACCATGACTAAGCTGGATTTAATGTTATTCCATTCTGTTTCTCTTCCTTATCCCTCGCCTCTGGCCAGCAAACTTCACTGATCCCTACTATATCTACTGTTAACCTATTCATTTCAATTTTCAAGGTCTCTAGTTTAACTACTTGCTTCATACTTCTGACATTCCACGCTCCGACTCGCAGAATGTTCACTACTCTTTTATATTTTCGGATCACCTCCCCCGTAGTAGTCTCCTTCCAGAGATCCAAATAGGGAACTATTTTAACTCCGGAATTTTTTACCCCAGAAGATGCCATAATCTTTAATAACAATTTATGTACGTTGAGTACATGGGAGGTATTGTGGTGGTTTCCCGTTGCCTTCCACATCGCAGTTGTGTGTTTTAGAATTACATACCGACCCCTATGGTCTCTGCCACTCTAAGTACCGAAAAAGTTGCTGCCCTCTTTCGGGGACCTATCTTAGTCTGGTTCCTCACTAAAGACCCCACTAATTTGGTTAAACCTATAGTTCGGCTCTTTAGCTCACTGAAACACGCCAACCATTCTACCCGTTCTAGTATTTTAGAACTTCTTCAAGGTGCAGGTCCATTCGGAATGGTTCTAATACACATGTAACTAAAAATATTTTATACTCAAAATGGGGGGTATACCATTAATAAATTAATAAAATACAACTTCTGGAAGAATACGCTTTGCAGAAATCACTTCTCTGCTGAGCTTGTCATAATGCAAGAAAAATTTTCATGTAAATTTCTATGTTGCTTATATGAGCAACAAACTTTTCAAGGTGAACAATAGAATCGTCCAGTGTTTTATAATAGTATTTCGTTAGAAACAGTATGATTATAATTATACAAATTTTTTTTTAAATAAAATTATTTGTCTTTGTTGCACTATGAAGGTCATTGACACCATACTTAAGCCTATAGCTGACAATGCATTTTTTGTAATGTAGAGAAGATGCGGATTGGCAATACTGACATTTTTTATTTTAAAATATCTGTCTTCTATAGCACATTAAATTTCCATATAATTAAAATCACAATAACGATCATTATGGTACTCGCCATGATATACGGCTCAGCCATCGTCTTGCCAGAAAATATTCATTATTACGATCCTTATATGTAATATCTATTGCTGTTTTGTATAATTTTCTATATTCCATTGTATTTAAAAAATTTTGTTTGAGTTTAAAACTGTGCTATTGAATGCATTTTTGTTTTCAGAAGTTGTCCCTTCAAAGTGACTTCTAAATAGTGTTGGTGTTACCAAAGCTGTGGAGTTGACGCCTAAAGTAAGACAATTGTATGGAGTTGTAAAAGATTTAAAAAGAGTAGCTAGGCGCTAGGATTTCCTTAATGCTTCTAATCAAGAACGCCTTAATGAGGCTCTACATTGTGCGGAATCCCGTGAATTTTTAAAAACAAAATTAAGTGAAACATCGCTAAGCTTCATTGAGTATCAGTTGCAAATGCAACAGAAATATGCTCGAGGCAGACGTTTCTGCTTTGATGAAAAGATTTCTGCACTTTTCTTATTAAAACGGAGTCCTAAAGCATATAAAACATTAAAAAATTGTATTTGCACTGTCATCTAGAAAAACATTGATAAATATCTTCAACCAAATTAAATTAATGCAAGGATAAAGAAAGTTTTTAGTATTTCTTTTGAAAATCTCGACTGCTTAATGTTTGATGAAATATCTATTGCACTAGTGTAGACATATGAGAAGGAGTGGACTCAAATTCTTGAGTTTGGAATTGTATATGGTGATTGAAATTTAAGATTTGTTTATCATGTCTCTGTTTTAAGCTTCAAGGATTGCAAAAAAAATGGAAACAGCCAATTTTGTTTCATTTTTTCAACGACTCATTAATGCAAATAATCTAAGTATTTTAATTAAGAGCATAATATTAGCCTTGCAAGAAGCCGGGTGTATAATTGTCTGTATAGTTTGTGGTCAGTGTTCAGCTAAGACCAATACAGTAGGAAAATTGAAAGCTGCTTCACCAAGGCACAATGATGTGCTTTCAGATAGTTTTGAGATTGGTGGTCAAGAAATTGTGTCAAATTATGATTACTTACTTATTAAAAGGCATGTGATACTTGTAAACAATGCTCGGTGCACAATTAATGATGAAATAACTGTGGCTCATTGGAATGACATAGTTGGTTTTATAAATTGCACAAAGACGATTTCAATACAAGGATATGTTATAAATTAACAGACGCTCACATTTACGTGGAGAAAATGAAGTAAATAACGGTAAAGCACACTGCATCATCATCATCATTTTGTTTTCGACCTTACTTAAGGTCGGTTTGACGCAGCTCTAACATCTTTTCTGTTCTGTGCTAATCTAAAAAGCTCTACATACCCTTCACAACCTAAATTTCTAATAATTTGACTAATATAGTTTGGTCTAGGTCTTCCTATAACCTTCTATCTTTTTCCTATCCACCTGGCTCTACATAGATATTAGCAACCTGATGGTTGTTAAAGAACTCCAACATGTTTACATGATTCCCATTTATAAGGAAATGAAATATTCCTTGGTTATCCCCTCCAAAAAGGAAAAGTGTTAAATTATATGTTGTGGTAAGGCTTAAGCAACGAATCGCTACCAACATGCCAGACCGCTAACTAATTGTGAGTTATGTCCTTGTGACATTTAGTTAACTGATGTTTATTTTTTTTTGTTTTGTTTTCGAACTTACTTAAAGTCGGTTTGACGCAGCTCTAAATTCTTTTCTATTCCGAGCTAGTCTAAAAAGGTCTACATACCCTTCACAACCTAAATCTCTAATAATTTGACTAATATAGCTTTGTCTAGGCCTTCCTACTCTATTTTTATTTGATAGTCTATAATCTAAGACTTTACTAAATAGTCCCTCATGTCTTAACTGGTGCCCTATCATTCTATCTCTCCTGACCTTCAATTGTTTCCACATACAGGGTTCCTCACCTATCCTTCTATAAACTTCCTCGTTTGTTACTCTATCTGTTCAACTAATCTTTAACATTCTCCTATAACACCAAGTTTCAAAAGCTTCTATCTTTTTCTTATCTACTTCTTTAATTGTCCAAGTCTCACTACCGTATAGTAGAACGCTCCATACGTACGACTTTAAGAAACTTTTTCTATTATCTAAACTAATACTATTAGCTATTAGTACTTTTCTCACTATACTATTTATATCCTCGTATACCTTTTCTACTTCTTCATCCTCGTACTGAGTTGTTGGTATGTAAACCTGTACTAAAACAGTGTCTGTGGGTTTTGTACTCAATCTAACCATAATTATTCTATCACTAAATTGTAAGTACTCTTTAACTTTATGCCCTAATCTTTTACCTAACACTATTCCTACCCCTGCCTGTCCATTAGTTGAAGAAGTTGTAATTATTCTATAATTATCTTTCCAAAAGTCAGTACTATCTGGCCATCTCACCTCACTAATACCTAAAATCTCCAGCTTTTCCTTTCTCATTTCGACTAATAAATTCGTTAACTTATCGACTCTAAGTAATGACCTTACATTCCAAGTCCCTATCACTAAATCAAACTGTTGTTTTATATTCTTACGATGACGAGCCCCAAGTACCCCCTCCCAGAGATCCGAATGAGGGGGTATTTTACCTCCGGACAAGAATTTTACTTGTGAGCTCTCCATCATATGTATTTCGTGTTTTAGGTCACGCACACCTGGGAAATATTGTGGTAGGCTTACATATCTTTCCACAACGCAGTTTTTAAAGATTTTAGCAAAAAGCCGTATCCGTCAAGGCCAACCCCCAACAAGCTTGTAGATTATTGAGTATCACCCGAGACCAACCGACCCTCCTCCAATATCTTTTAGCCAGCAAGGCTGCTGCCCCTTGCTGCGCCTTTTAATCGCCTTTTACGATAAGCAGGCTTACTATAGTAGTATTCTTTATCCCCTACTATAGGGAGGCACACTGCATAAGTTTTTCAAATCAAGTATCATCAACAATGAGATAGACTGTTCTACATTGTAATATTACATTATTTCAATTTCACATACTGTAATTAAGCTAATTCTTTTAGGTAGTTAAGGAGCATTAACAATGTTGGCAGGGGAAACGACAAAATTCATTTCATTCCATTCATATATCAAATGTTTGACATGGTCCTCATTATGGAACTGATCATGGTAAAATGCTTCACTATGCTATTACGAAAGGATCCCTACATTTACAATTTTGAACCGATGCTATTAAGGTTTTTACTTCAATGCGATTTATAACTTCTAAAGGAAAAAGAGGTCCTAGCTGTGTAAATTAGATTAAAACGATTACGGTTTAATATATGTGGAAAAAGCTAAATAACATTGGTTTTGAATACCTTTGCCCATGAAATATAAATCAAGATCCAACAGAAAATTCTTTTGACAATAAAAGAAGCGATGGGGTTTGCAATATAAATTTATCTTTTTTTTATTTATTTACTCTTTTAAAACTTACATAATTAATAACTTTACATCAATTCACCCACCTGGTGCAAATTCTGTAGAATCGGTATCTTGAGGAGATGGTACCTATGTTGCCATGCTGGTATTGAAAACGTAAAAGATTTGTAATCATTGCAACTCATGCATATATTGCAAGATATATATTGCACGAAAACTGAAAATCCATCCTTTTTGCAAGAACATACATTATTACAGGAATTCGAGTGTTGAGATCAACTTACATTCCCCTTGTTGCGTTATTTTGTATATCTCACCCACATAAAATGCTACAAATTGTTAATACTTTCTATGATCAGATTTTATCCAAGCCATAAATGTTTTGGAATTGATCCAAAAATGGCAGCCGCCAATTTTTTTCGTATTACTTTGAATTATAGTGTTCACAAACCATGCTCCTAATACTGCGGCCTCTAACATTAGATGTGGAATGGAAATAATTTTAAGCGGCGCTACTCTAGTTTTTGATAATACACTACAGATGTTAAGCCTCGGCGCCTGCATCCACAAACATATGAGCAACGTTTCAAATTTTATTATTCATAAATCAATGCCATCTAGGAATCCTTATTTTATCAAAGTTCTGCAGCAATTCTAAGTATGGCTGCCATTTTTCATATTGGTGATCTGTTAGTTTATCATCCCAACCTATTTTTGAAAGCTAAATTTTCTATAAAAGAAGTTTCAAGTTGGCCATAAAGTGAGCAATGAAGTCCATAGGATCAAATATGGTCATAGGAGTTTGTAACATCCTTCTCTTTGTTGGTCGGACAACTTTGTGAAGAACTTTTCTACTATTTTGTAATAAAGATGTATAGTCATTCGAGGATGTGCACCACCATGTTCCAAGAACATTTTCAGTTACCAGTTCTTGATTTAGCTTAAGATTCGCTTTGTTTTGTACACTCACCAAATGCCCTCAATCTTTGGGAGTTACTTATCGAATACCTTATTTGAAACAGGCTTTTGCTTGAATAAATTTGATATCTTATGCTAACTTGATTGTTGCTCTTCTGTATCTGCACAGTCATAAATCGTCCACATAGTGGTTATGTGTAAACTTTACAGCTTGCGGACATTCTTTCTAAAATCCAAAAGCATGCTTTTTCATCACAAATTGTGCCACACTTGTTGCACCAAACCTCATAACACTTACTACATAAATTTGAGGTTTGTGTGCAAGATCTCCATGTCATAAAAAATGTTGTGTGTGCAAGTCATTGGCTTTGTTACAAATTTGGCGAAACATTTGACAAATGTTTCCGCAGATTACAAATTCTTTTCTCGAAATACTAGTAATTTAGACAATACTGAGGAAGTAAGATCTGGTCCCTAGCAAGAGTTTAATGAAACGCCTCCAGTTTTAGTTGCTGCATCCAATACAATACTAACTTTACTCGGCTTGTTATGATTATATACAAGAAAAAAGGGTATATACCTAATCCTTGGATGTTTATTGATTAATTCATTTTTTGTCAATTTGCACGCGGCTTTTTCATATATTCTTCAATTTTGTTTTTCGTTACATCTGCAAGTTTGGGTTCGCAAGAGAATCTCCTTTCTGGACACCCAATGCGTCTTTTTGTCATAGTAATTATTATTTGATAGTTCAATCTCCTTCCATTTCCACGGTAGACCGGATTTGTAGTATTGACCCTTGAAGACGGTGGCCGATTCCAAAATTTTTACAGCTCGTTCAGTATCCTTTGAAGGAGGTTTGTTGAGCTGTAGCAACAGTCAGTGTTTTCTAGAAAAAAAATTGTTTCATCAGCAGCTGTAACTTATCGCTAGATTGATAACAATCACAGGTATGATAATTGCAATGCATGTGATTCCTAGTTGTTTCAGAATACCTACTGTATTCAAACACTATCCACCCTAGCCGAGTTTTAATCGCATCTGGTTCTGTATCGCTACCTTTCCTATATGTCAGTGGTTTTCAAAGTTTCTGGTTGTGTAATCTAAGGAATATGGTAAATTTGGCTTGATTATATGATTATGCCAGAATACCCTCTAAGTGCATATATTTTTCGATTAAGTTACTTGCATTAGTAAACTGAATTGGTAAGTTTAGTGATTTCACGGTGTGTACTTTCAAAATCATATGCCTTGCTTCGTTGTTACTGGAACTGGAAATTTCAAGTGAAACCCTTAGCATTGATAACAGTATGAATTTCAACATAAAAAAAATGCTATAGTATTACCTTTATCAAATCATATCATTCATTATCGTTTGGTTACCAAATTAATAAAATTAGTCTCTGTCGTGTTAATAAAATAAGGGATTTGGGCATAATTTTTGACTTGTCTCTAAGTTTTCATGAGCACACTAATGCTATAATTAACAAATCTTACAAGATGTTAGGGTTTATAAAAAAGACATTGTGGCGCTCTTAACAATCCAGCTGCTATCATAACACTTTATACTAGTCTTGTTCGCACATTAGTTGAATACAATTCGCCAGTCTGGAATCCATTTTACCAAAACCAAATCTCTCAAATTGAAAGGATTCAAAGAAAGTTTATTAATTTTATGCTTTTTAAACTATACTTGCCAGTTGATACATTTACTTATGATGATGCCATTAAGTTGTTGAACATTAAAACTTTACAAACCAGAAGACTCATTAATGATCTGTTATTGCTCTTTAAATTGATAAACTCACATATTGACTCACGAGAGATCCTTCAGCTAATAAACCTTCATGTGCCTGCTAGGGCTACACGTAACCAGACTCTTTTTCATATTCCTCTGCATAGAACAAATTATGGTATGAATTCCACAATAACTCAGCTGTGTGTCTTGGGAAACAAATTTTCTTCACAAATTGATTTTTTTGGTGTAACTATAGCATTTTTTCGAAATCAATTGAAGAATGTTCATATGCTGTAAAAAAGGCAAAGAAAAGGAAATTCAATATGCAAGTATATGGAAGGTTTTAATGTTATGAGTAGTGTTTATTGATATAACAAACCTGCATGTAAATTATTATTATTGTTATATACTTTTTTTTAATTTTTTTGTTTAATTAATTGCACATAATTATTTAAGTTTTTTGTAAAAAGGAGATTTATCTCGTATATTAATAAATAAATAAATAAATAAACTTTTCTTCTATTCAGCATGTATTGCCAAATCATTTGAGACACAAGAGCAGAACTCACCAGCAAGTTTTAATTTGTTCGCTATTTGTGCTTCTATTAATGTTACTGGCAAACCGTCATTAAAGAACAACAGGTACTATTAGGAATGTAGTGTTTTTCGCATTTAGATTATACACGTCTGCTCAATTCATTATTGTTTTTGACTACTGAATTTGAATCTCATTTGTGAGTTATTTCTATCACCTTCGTTTTTCTGGCAAAAACTGTTATGTTTGTATGTGCAACCGTCTGTACTGCATATAACCTTAATTCTACATGATTTCATTCCATAACTGTTCAAGCACTTGTAGCAAAGAAGAGTTTTCTTTACTGTTCCCCATTTGTTTAGTGTTCCAGTTCTCTAAATTTCTTGCAGTTAGCAACATATAGGCATGTAGAGCCACAAATTTTACAAGCAGGTTATTTGTGATCTTATCTTACCTAATTACTATTTGGTTTACTAATAAAGGCAGCTGGTTCATGGACATAAGCCGCATTACTGCCATGGAAAATTCTATTTGGCATGCGTCTTATCGATTTATTTCACCCTATACCAAAGGCGGAGGTCACTGTGACTTCACTAACTGCTTTGTAAGAGAAGTTAATCACATTGCAAGAGTCTATAAATTTGAATTAGAAACAGTTTGTCTTTGTAGTGCCTAGTCGAGCTTTATCGTTGCTGGTAGTTTATTTCTAAGCTCTTGCAGTATTCAAGAATTTGATAAATGCGTCTCGAGGTTAGATGCCTCCATTATGATTACAAGATTTTCAACTGATATTGCAAATTCAATCGAAGCATCAAGTCTAACTTTTTTTGGACCAAATTTGCTACACAATTTCTGAATAAGCAAGATAATGATCAATTCAGGTCAAAGCTTGCGTTGATTCTTTCATTAGGCAAATATCTCTTTAATAATGTCATCAGAAACTTTATCTCGCGTATTTTCAAGTAAGATTTCCAATTTCTTTGCCAAAAATCCTTTGTCGCATTTTTGTCTCACAGTTCATACTTCTACTAAATACTCTCAATCATTCGTTTCTTTCATTAAATGGTGTTTCTCAAGACATTGTAGTTTCAATGCACGATAATGGTTTAAAGAATAATTTGAAATTATTGAATGAGCAGATGAAGCAATGGATTCAACACCATCACAGTTTAGGGTGCATTCTGGTTTCTCTTTCGTCACTATTGGTTCATGTCATTAAGTTTGTTTAATGAATGGTGATGGTATATTATTCAACAGAAAGTTTAACAGCGTTACATCCACTTGACACGGATTTTTCTTGCATTGTAATTCCAATCGCAGTTTGTAATTGAATTGGTTACGTCCACATGCACTAAACTGGTAACATACATTTCATAAATCACATTGAACCATTTCATTTGTGTTCCCATTCTTGCATAAAGAGCAGGATAATATAACTGTCAATCGATTTAATGTTCTTCAATTTAAGTGGAATTTTTCATACATTTAATGTTTCTACCTTATTTACCTTACACTTCTCAAGGAATTTATATAATCAGCATAGTATCTTTCTGTTTCGTGTATTCTCTACATTCAGGCATCAGTTAAAACGAATTTAAATGGATTGCAACGTTCTGAAACGTTGATTTTTACTACATATAATGCTAAATGCAATATTAACAAATCTACACACTGTTAAATTCAAAGGGGCAGTAAATTTCCTGCAAATACTAAAAACGACACTTACACCATGGTGTCCTAATCCAGATGCGATATTTTCAATATCGTAAGAGGTGACATCCAAATGTCTCTTTGTTTGGTTGGCTGTAGCTCTCTTCAACTAAGCGCCGATATGTTGTATAATGATAGAGGAAAGTAATAAAAGGAAATGGACCACTTCGCCGAACTGTCAGAGCACTACAAACACGTCTACACTCGAGGATTGGTAATCAAGTCTCTTGTTTCGACATATCTGCTTCCACAAAACATCTCTCCTCTCCAAAAGAGGTTGAAGTTCTCTTACGTACATTAGTGGGCATAGCCGCGTGTCAAGCGTGAGAAGCGCAATCTCAGCGTATTCTTAAATCACAAATGATAAGTCAATGTCTGGACTTAGTGAGAACCAAATATTTGTATGGTTTTCACATAACGTTTACATTAAAACATAATAATACTTGAAATTTCCTTTTGCAGGGTTTAAGAATCCCCGGAACCTAACTAATACAATACATGGCAAAGCTTTTTAATAAAAGCGCAACACAGTCAGATATGTTATTATACCCGTTCTTTAGATATTCATTGGCCTTATAATTTGTCACGCATGCATTTTAAATCCTAATGAAAGACTGTTATCAACGTTCGTGTAATTCTCTCGTGTAACCACTTAATGCCAAATTGTCTAAATCTAGGTCGGCTTGAGAATATCGATTCGGTATTTGAATGTGTTTTTTCTTAAGCACTAGTCCATTTGTAAATTTGTCCCAAAGCAACAGTTTATCAATGGTAATTACTCTTAAGTAATTTCAATAATTAGTTTTTGTCTTATAGCAAAATAAAGAAGGTTAGAATTTGACCACAATGGAGTCGTGAAGTTTAAATTTTCTAAATTCAATGATAATGTTAGTTTTATTCAAGATTTGTTAGAGTTATAATAGATGGTTTTAAAGAAAATACAAGTCACTTATCGCAGCAGTATGCATAAATTTTAGTTGGGTTAATCAACAATAATGATCATCTACCGGGATTCAGTATGGTTGGCAGATGTTTTGGTATAGTTTCAACAAAATTTGTAAGTGGATTTGAATACACTTCGGTAAGTAAGAAAGCATGTTCTTCTTGCCCATACCTGGAACAGAAATTTGATGATATTTTAGTGAATTATTTCTTAAGAGAAATCTTATAATCTTACAATTTAAGATACTAGAATTACTAATAAAGCATTTATATGGCATTTAGATAATCTTCTTAAAGGCGTTAAGAAATGAAATTTTATAGAATATCGTTGAAATGTCAGAGGTGTTTTGCAACATAAATCTATTGATACAGGTCAAGGTTATGTTTAAAAATAAGCTTCAAATTGTCATATGTTCATCCTAATTGATTCTCACGTTTATTAAATTTTTAATCATTATTGAAAGGTTAAGTACCTTTCAATATTTTTTTTGTAAACGAGTACAGAATATTTTAAAGAACCATAAACGGGAAATTGCCAAGTAATAAATAATCTGTTAAGCATACTGATCTGAATGATAACAGTAATCTTTAAATTAAATTAGTTTAACCGGTCAATCTATTGACCAATTACATTATGATGCTTCACAATTTTGCAGGAAACTTTCTATTCTTGATTTATGAATAGTTAAATTTGTGGCTTAAAAGCTACAAGCATTTTGTGTCCTATACACCTTACTGAACATATATTATATGAAAATGTTTATTTACCAAACTGTAAATATGTTATCGAATGCAAACCACATTAATTCTTAGTTTATGTTAATAGACTTGGCTTAAATTTTAGTCATGCTTATTTCTGCTTTTTGTCTGATAATGATATTTTCTTTTCAGGTGCAACATGAGGAAAACTATGAACTCAGAGTTTTTTTTGAGTCATCGTTAGTGTTATTGAACTTTTTGTAGGTGATGGATTAGTATGGTTCCGGAGTGTAACAAGTTCTCTGAGAGATTGAAATTCTTGGTGGATCATTTAAAGGACAATTTCTTACCTGGTTCTTTGAAAGATGATATTTGGGAAAAAATTAAAAATCATCGTAAAAGAAAGCATGAATCCATAATTTTATTGGTAGACTTACGAATCAGTTAGCTGAAGTTATCGTTAAAATGATAAGATAAAACATGATTCCAGATTTTATTTTGCACTGCTGTGTTGAAAATTAAAGATGTGTCTACTTTGTTGAAGTTGTACAAAAAGTTAGAGAAAACTTCTTTGATGAAACGAAAGTCTGTTTCTGCATCTTCTAGAAAGCCAACTAAATAGTTTAGTAATTTTAAGCAACAATTTAAAAATAAACATCCTATTTCATTTGAAAAAATCAGTACAGTTAGGAGTCAGATTTGTAAAAATAAATCACCCTTCTGCAAGTATAAGCGTTTGGTAAAGATACGGTTGTGCTCCCGGTTGTTAAATCACAAATACAGTTAATAAATTAATTTGTTGGAATTGTTCATGAGGCGGACATATATTTAGAGATTGTAGAACGCCTAAAAACGTTTTATTATGGACGTGGCAACTTCTTGCCAGCTTTGTTCAAAAAATGAGTGAAACAGAGTCGGCATAGTGCTGCAATTCAAATGGCTACGCTAATGTTATGTGAGAAGAATTTCTTTTAATGAAAATTGGTCGGAATGGCTTCGTGAGGACATCAGCCAAGCCGGAAACTGATGCTTTGTTTGAACTAAAACATGGCGATAATCGACCGTACATTATAGTTAAATTATTTGATAGCGAAATTGCAGGAGTTTTATATTTCGGTTGCACAACCTCTGTAGTCAGATCTCTTGCATTACCGTTAATTTAGAAGTTGAAATTAAAAATTTTTTAATTCAGAAAAGGCAGGTGTTGCTACAGCAGATGGTGCATTGAAGTCAGTTTTGGGTTCAGTCCATTTGTCTATTTGTGTTAGTAATCACTATCATATTCTAAATGCTCTGGTTGTTCTATTGTTACCACATGCATTTATTTTTCTAATACCTGTGTGGGTGATCTAGTTACAGTGCGTTCGTCGGAAGAGGAGGCGTTTATGCTACATGATCAAATGATTGAACTTCTTCAATCAGGTGGTTTTCTTATAAGAAAGTGGTCTAGCAACAGTAGAGCTTTATTGGACCAATTTCCGCCTACATTACGACAAACTGATTGTCAAACGTTTAATGCAGATAATAAGATGGTAAGTATTCTGGGCTTGATTTGGAACCCAAACTTAGACACATTTACATACTCAATCGATACTATAGATCATATTTCTACCAAAAGAACTATTCTATCTATAAACGAGCCTTACAAATAGTTCTATTCACCGCTGGCGTACTTATAGTCACTGTGCATTGATGTGATTTTTATTTAAAATGAATGTATAGTCGAGTAGCCTTACGTTTAGTTACTGTCAAGAAAGTATTTTTTGTTGTTAGAAGCTGTCAATCAGTGGAAAAGATACTTGTAAATTTTAGCGTTTAATAAAGGATTTAACTGAAATATAAATCAACGCTCAAAGTCCTTGTACTAATCCACGGTTTTCTAACATTCTAAAATTTACAATTTTGCTAAAAAATTAGACCCTTTAAATGTGAAAGCATCTAATGGACAACGTTAAAGAGCAGGTAAATGCGACCGGCAACCACAATAATTGTACTTATGAAGGTTGTCGGAAGCGGGATAGTGCGGATAATATGGTCGCATGTGATAAATGTCTGCAATGGTACCATTTTCAATGCGCAGAAGTGAACAGCTCTATTGAGAATCGGGACTGGATATGTAAAAAGTGCCTAGCAGAACAAAAATCACATGAACAGCGTTCACGACTGGATGGTAAAACATCCCGAGCACCATCTATTGCCCAGCTAGAGCTTGGCCGCTTAGAAGAATTAAAACAGATTCAAGAAAATTTTGTAAACAAGAAATACGAGCTGTTAAAAGCTGTTTCGGGCTCCGGTAGTGTATCAAAGGCGCATTCCAGCTCGGTCCCGTCGAGCGAACGTAAAGTCCGAATAAGGCAATGGGTTGAGGACACTAGTCATGGACTTGAATTTGAAGAAGGCAGCTCAAACAGTATCAAAAGTGCTCTCACGAGCGTCCCGCCTAATCTTAAAAATTTAAAACGTCGCGACGTTCATTCTTTAAAAGGGCAAAAACAATAGGTGCTGTCACATTACCAAGGTGTTCTCACCCCCGACAACCTTGTCGCACGACAAATATTACCTAAAGAACTACCAATTTTCGATGGTGTTAGAAGAGAGCTTTGGCCAGTTTTTATAAGTAATTACCGCCAATCAACGATGCGCTGCAATTTTTCTCAAGAAGAAAATCTGCTTAGGTTACAACGCGCCTTAAAGGGTTCCGCTCTTGATAAGGTACGTGGAGTTTTGATCAACTCGGAAACGGTGCCTAAAGCGATCGAAACTCTTGAAATGATATATGGTCAACCAGAAGCCATCCTTATAGAGTTACAAAGAAAAATAAAGTCAATCCCTCCAATCAAAGCAGACCAGCTTGACCATTTAGTTCATTATGCCATCGAAGTCCAGAATTTCTGCGCAATGGTAGAAGCAACTGATTTAGGTGGATATCTACAGAATCCCCTTCTTTTACAGAAGTTGGCCGAAAAATTGCCCTCGTATCACAAACTAAATTGGTTCCTTGAGTTTGAAAACGAAACAAGCTTAAAAACCTTTAGTGGATGGTTAATGAATTTGGCTAAAAGGGCTTGTAAAGCAACATCTACTACAAGGGGAAACGTAAAAGTTAATTTTCAAGGTTACCATCATTCATTATCAAACATAACAGCCGCTAAAAAAGGAAAGGCGTCGCAGTCATTGAAATCTAACAACACTCTTTGTTATTTCTGTGGGTCGTCGGTCCATAAACTCGAAAGTTGTGAAAAGTTCCTTAGCCTTTCTCCAAACGACCGTAAAGAATACGTTGACACTAATAAGTTATGTTGTAAGTGTCTAAAAAAGCACAATCCAAAATACGGTTGGTCTAAAAAACAGTGTGGCGTTGATAACTGCATTCTTAGGCACCACTCATGTCTTTACCTATCAGCTATAAACAAACAAGAAAAAAAGGTAGGTAACCAACAAAATATGCATACTGGTCCCCAAGAAAAGTCCTTTGAAAGATCATTTAATAACGTCGCTGTGCATTCAGACTATTCAACCACACAACCTATTTTGTTTAGAATTTTACCTGTAATACTGTGCAATAATGGTATACGGGTCGAAACCTATGCGTTTTTAGACGAAGGTTCAAGTTCAACCCTCTTAGAAGAAAGCGTCGCGAGAAAACTAAAGCTACAGGGTCCTACCAGAGGATTATGTCTACGGTGGACTGGTGACGTAACTAGAACGGAAGAGTCTTCGCAAACTGTCTCCGTTGAAATTAGTGGTAAAACCACAGATTCCAGGGGGTATTTTATTACTGGAGCCAGAACTGTCCGTGATCTAGATTTGCCACTACAGTCATGGTCAAACGCTACATGCGGGTGTTTCCCTCATCTAGAGGGCTTGCCAATAACCGAATATGAGTCTGCAAAACCTACGGTCTTGATCGGTCTTGATAACTATAAGTTATGTATTCCACTCGATAAGAGGGAAGGTAAATGGTTTGAACCCATGGCAACTAAAACACGCCTTGGATGGTCAATTTTTGGGCCACAGAGACGACCAAGACAGGCAGCAGTTTCTAACGTGCATGTTATTTGTGAATGTCGCGAAGAAAACCTGCATGAACTGGTTAAGCAGTATTTCTCACTCGAAAACACAGGTGTTCAGCTTGATTCTAAATTGGAGTCTAAAGAAAACCAAAGATCACGATCTATTTTGAAATCTACCATCAACAAGGTTGATGGCCATTATGAAACTGGGTTGCTTTGGAAGTTTGACAAATTTAAACTACCCGATAGCTATCACATGGCTTTGCGAAGATTGCTGCACCTTGAAAGGAAAATGGAGAAAGATCCGATCCTGGCTGAAAATATATGCACTCAAATAAATGAACATATTCGCAAAGGGTATGTGCGTAAGTTAGACACTAACGAGATCAATACTAATCTTCCGATCTGGTACTTGCCAATTTTTGCTAATAAAAATCCCAACAAGCCAAAAAAATTTTGTATAGTATGGGATGCGGCTGCCACCGTAAACGGTGTATCATTAAATTCGATGCTTCTATCTGGACCTGATCTACTATCATCACTACCGGCAATCCTGTACCGATTCAGGCAACACAAAATAGCAATATGTGGAGATATAGCTGAAATGTTTCACCAAGTTCGTATAATTGAGCCCGACCAACATGTGCAGAGGTTTTTATGGAGAAACGGGAGGATGACTGTCAAACCAGAGGTATACCTTATGAAAGTGATGACATTTGGGGCAACTTGTGCGCCGAGTTCGGCGCAATTCGTAAAAAATAAGAATGTAGAAACATTTGCTTCCATTTATCCTCGAGCGGTGTGCGCCATTCAACAAAATCACTATGTTGATGATTGGCTTGACAGTACTGACACCGAAGACGAGATGATTGAGCTTGCACGAACAGTGATACATATACATGCATCGGGAGGATTTCACATTAGAAATTGGCTTTCAAATTCTGACTGTGTACTTGAAGCAATTGGCGATACACCCAGTCGTGTTCAGAAAATTATAACCGGCGTTGAATCTTCACCCGATAAGGTTCTGGGATTATGGTGGAACTCAAAAGATGATTTTTTTCTCTTTCATGTTAAACACAAAACGAATTGGGGTTGAAATCTTGCAGGGCCAAAGAAAACCTACAAAAAGAGAAGTTTTGAGGACGCTTATGCTGATTTACGATCCCTTAGGATTTATATCATTTTTTCTCGTGTATATCAAAATTCTACTTCAAAATATTTGGCGGTCTGGAATTAATTGGGATGATAAAATTACGGATGAACAGTATGCAATGTGGACAATGTGGATAAAAGTTTTAATAACTATTGAAACGGTAAAAATTCCTCGATGTTATTCGGCAATGAATGGTTCATTTAGTATTGAATTGCACTTACTGGTAGATGCTAGTGAAAATGCTTACGCTGCGGTAGCATATTTTCGTATTCTAACTGAAAGCGCAATTGATGTTGCGCTAGTTGGTTCAAAAACTAAAGTGGCTCCCCAGAAACACTTGTCTATCCCAAGGCTTGAATTGCAAGCCGCGGTATTAGGTTGTCGCCTGGCCCAATCAATAATAAAAGCACATTCATTTAACATTTGCCGACGAGTATTTTGGACGGACTCCAGTAATGTCTTGAGTTGGATTAAATCTGACGCTAGAAGTTACAAGCAGTTTGTTAGTTTGAGAATTGGCGAGATCTTAGAAAAGAGTGATGTCGAAGAATGGCGGTGGTTACCAACTGAATTAAACGTTGCCGATGATGCTACTAAATGCAAAAGTCCGCCGAAGATAGACAAGACTTGTAGATGGTTTGCGGGACCCTCGTTCTTAAAGAACAGTGTGTTTTCTTGGCCTGAAAGTACCTTTCGAAAAAATAGTGAGCCTGATCCTGAGCTCCGTATTAATGTAACAAGGACCGAATCGTCTAAAGTAGTAACCGCTAACCCTGACAACATTTCAAGTTGGATTTCTCTTATTCGAGCTCAAGCCTTCGTCCGAAGATATGTTTTCATCCTGTTAAACAGAACAAAGGGAGCTGCGGTACAAAACGGAAAACTAACACTAACGGAAAAAATAATGGCAGAAAACGTACTATTCAAAAGGTGTCAACAGGACTGCTTTTCAGAAGAGTACACACTTTTAAACCAAAACCACTCCGCAGTTTAAATAAAAGCAGTCGGTTATACTCGCTTTCACCGTTCATGGACGAACATGGAGTGTTAAGAGTAAAAGGACGCATAGGTGATGCTTTCGAAGGGTTTGAATGGAAAAATAAACATCCTGTAATACTCACTGATCATGGTGTTACTAGACGATTGATAATGCACTACCACCAACTCTTTAAACACTAGAATCACGAGACCGTTATCAACGAGTTACGCCAACTGTACTTTATCTTGAAGCTGCGTGCAGTTTTTGCTAAAATTAGAAAAAACTGTGCGCACTGCAAAATAAAAAAGGCAGCTCCAAATCCGCCGTTAATGGGAAATTTACCAAAGGCCCGTTTAATGCCATACGTACGCCCTTTTGCTTATGTCGGAATCGACTACTTTGGTCCCTTTCATGCAGCGATTGGACGACGCGTTGAAAAGCGATGGGAAGTTCTGTTTACCTGCATGACTGTACGAGCCATACACCTAGAAGTTGCCCATAGTCTTACCACAGACTCCTGTATTTTCGCATTACGATGTTTTGTTGGTCGGCGTGGCATGCCTATTGAAATTTTTAGTGACAATGGCACTAATTTTAGGGGTGCTAGTAAGCTTTTAGCT
Source organism: Platerodrilus igneus (assembly GCA_036346225.1). NCBI lineage: Eukaryota > Metazoa > Arthropoda > Insecta > Coleoptera > Lycidae > Platerodrilus > Platerodrilus igneus. Next base: position 1,156,840 of record JARFIW010001146.1, read on the forward strand.
GAAGAACTTAGGAAATTAAACACAGACAAACTTCAAGAAAGTTTCGCTGATGTGAAATAGAGTTTCATACCGCCTGCTTCGCCTCATATGGGCGGAACTTGGGAAAGGCTGGTGCGATCGGTGAAATCCAATCTTCTTGAAGTTATGCCAAAGCAACGCAACCCCAATGATGAGCTTTTACATGCTGTGTTTATAGAAGTCGAAAATATTATAAATACTAGACCGCTGACATATATACCATTATCCAAAGAGAATGATGAAGCGCTTACTCCAAACCACTTTTTACTCGGATGTTCTAATGGTTTAAAACCTCTAGGCGAATGCGATGCAAGTTGTCTTATATCTAGGAAAGGTTACCGAGTCTCACAGCACATAGCGCAAACATTTTGGAAAAGGTGGGTCAAAGAGTATGTTCCTACACTCACCCGGCGTTCAAAGTGGCACGTTTCCGTAAAACCTGTCGCTATTGGAAACATTGTTATTATATGCGATGAAAACTGCCATCGCAATTTATGGCGAAAAGGCAGAGTAATTGATGTGATTAAAGGCGCGGATGGGCAAGTGCGCAGTGCGGTGATTCAAGTACCTTCAGGTGAGGTATATACTCGACCATCGGTAAAATTGGCTGTTCTAGACTTGGAAGAGATCGATAGTAAGCAAGTTCCTGGTGATTACTTACCAGGGGGAGTATAAACGAGCCTTACAAATAGTTCTATTCACCGCTGGCGTACTTATAGTTACTGTGCATTGATGTGATTTTTATTTAAAATGAATGTATAGTCGAGTAGCCTTACCTTTAGTTACTGTCAAGAAAGTATTTTTTGTTGTTAGAAGCTGTCAATCAGTGGAAAAGATACTTGTAAATTTTAGCGTTTAATAAAGGATTTAACTGAAATATAAATCAACGCTCAAAGTCCTTGTACTAATCCACGGTTTTCTAACACTATCTGAAATCGCTAGAATATTTGATCCAATAGGATTGTTTTCCCCGATTATACTTTTTGCAAAACACTTTGTTCAAGGTAGGTTTATCGTGGGCTGCTACACCTGCTGCTGAGATTTTTACACGGTGGTTGAGGTGGAAATCAAAATTACCTTGTCTATCAGAATTACAAATTCCATGTTGTGTCACTGTAGATTCGCATATATTTTGTGAGTTACATGGATTTTGTGACGCCTCAAAAGTTGGATATGCTGCTGTAATCTACTTTAGATTAGTGCTTCCTGGTGATGATGTTCGTATTTTTCTAGTGTGCAGTAGATGTAAAGTAGCTTCTCTGAAGCGTGTCAAATCCCTAGGCTTGAATTATGTGCTGCATTTTAATTAGCTGACAACTACTTTTGTGGTTCAATCATACAACGATACATTACACAATGATCAAATCTATGCTTAGTCTGACCCCATTGTTGTATTAACGTAGATCAGGTTTTCTCCACATCAATGGAAAACATTTATAGCCAATCGTATAACTATCATTCGGGAGAAAATTTCTCTACAAAATTGGTATCAGACAGTGGTGTGGACAACCCCACAGACTGTGCTTTTCGTGTTTTTTTTCGTCGGGAGCTTATATCACATTCCACATGGTGAGCGGGCTCTTTATGGTTAAGCCTATCTCCCACACGGTGGCCCATAAATAATTTGCTACCAATACAGATAAATACAGACCTAGAACAGAAGGCAAGTTCATATGCTATCACTATCACCCCCGTTGATTTTGTCGCTGACCTTTTAAACAGTTTTTATTTATTTAGAAAAATACAGGGAATTGTTTTTTATGTATTGCGATTTGTAGCACTCGTCAAAACTAAAACTGCCACAAAGAGCCCTCTTGTTCAGTCAGAACTTGAAAACTCGTTAATGGTTCTTGTTAAGGCTACGTAGCAGACAGTCTTCAAGAAAGAAATAAACAAAATTCGTAATAATCAACCATGTCTTAAACCACTCAGCAAGTTAGCCCCATTTCTCGACAAAGATGGTGTCCTTGGAATGGGCGGAAGGCTTCGCAACTCATCAGAACCTTTTGATGTAAAACACCCTATTGTATGAATGGCGGTGGTTACCAACTGAATTAAACGTTGCCGATGATGCTACTAAATGGAAAAGTCCGCCGAAGATAGACAAGACTTGTAGATGGTTTGCGGGACCCTCGTTCTTAAAGAACAGTGTGTTTTCTTGGCCTGAAAGTACCTTTCGAAAAAATAGTGAGCCTGATCCTGAGCTCCGTATTAATGTAACAAGGACCGAATCGTCTAAAGTAGTAACCGCTAACCCTGACAACATTTCAAGTTGGATTTCTCTTATTCGAGCTCAAGCCTTCGTCCGAAGATATGTTTTCATCCTGTTAAACAGAACAAAGAGAGCTGCGGTACAAAACGGAAAACTAACACTAACGGAAAAAATAATGGCAGAAAACGTACTATTCAAAAGGTGTCAACAGGACTGCTTTTCAGAAGAGTACACACTTTTAAACCAAAACCACTCCGCAGTTTAAATAAAAGCAGTCGGTTATACTCGCTTTCACCGTTCATGGACGAACATGGAGTGTTAAGAGTAAAAGGACAAAATTCGTAATAATCAACCATGTCTTAAACCACTCAGCAAGTTAGCCCCATTTCTCGACAAAGATGGTGTCCTTGGAATGGGCGGAAGGCTTTGCAACTCATCAGAACCTTTTGATGTAAAACACCCTATTGTATTGCCACGTGATCATTGTCTAACCACTCTCTTGATTCAAAATTACCACAATGTTTATCTGCACCCTGGTGCTTTTCTGGCTTTTTTAACTCGACAATTTTGGATCTTGTCTGGAAAACGGGCGATAAATCGTATCACATCTAATTGTGTTAGCTGTGCTCGTCATAATCTGCATTCATACGCTGCACAGATGAGTGATCTGCCAAAGGCTAGAGTATCGAAATTTAAACCCTTTCTTCATACAGGCGTTGATTTTGCTGACCCTTTTATCATAACGTTTGGTCGATGTCGAGGTGGGAAAACACAGAAGGGTTATCTGTGCCCCTTTGTTTGCTTTGCTACTAAAGCATTGCACTTAGTAGTGTCGTCGTTATTCTCAGATGCATTCATTGCAAGTTTAGGACGTTTTGTGGTTCGCCGTGGTCAATGTCATCAGTTATATAGTGATAAGGGGACCAAGGTGCAAATCGCCAACTTAGTGTAGTTGCTGAACAAGCTGCCCATACTGCACACATCAAGTGGCACTTTATACCTCACTCTTCTCTCCATTTTGGGAATTTATGGGAGTCCAACATTCGTTCAGTGAAACATCATCTTGTGAGGCTAGTTGGGAATCATATACTTATGTATATAGAACTACATACAGTCTTTCATCAGATTGAGGCAATTTTGAATTCTCGCCCATTATCCACACGATTGATCCTAACGACTTACAACCCTTGACACCTTACCATTTTTTGACGTTTGCTCCAATCACGCCACTGCTCGATGAAGATCTCTTAACAGTACCTGTTAATAGGTTATCCAGATGGCAATTAATTCAACAGATTCAATAAGGTTTCTGGCAACGTTGGCATAGAGAATATTTGCATACCATTCACATAAGTGAACAGATGCTACAAAACCTCCAAAGATAAGCACATTAGTTCTTCTTAAACAAGATTCTCCTGCGCTTTATTGGCCCTGGGTAGAATAATTAATTTACACCCTGGTCCAGATGGCCATGTTCGCGCCGCTACTGTGCAAACTGCATCAGTCTTGCTAACGAGACTGTTAACTAAATTGTGTTCGCTATTTAGTGAACAATGATCACTTCATATAATCATGTAGTTCTAACTGAATTTAATGTTTATTTTAGTAATTAGTACATTTCAAGCTTCATTACAACCCACAAGTTAGATTAGGGCGGCCAGTTGGCCTTAATCCAATTGGATGGCCGGTATGTTTAGTGAATGTTTATCATTAGTATTTACTCTGGTGCTTATTGACGCCAATTTTTAAATTTTCATATTTCGTTCCTACACCCCATTGGTCTCACTCCACCACGCCCTTTCTTTTACTACCCTACTTGTCTGAACAAACACTGAAGATACAGCTCTGGTTATGTTAAGTTGCCTATTTTTCATTATATACACTCAAGTATTGTCTTTAATGAGTCAACCGCTTAGTGAAAAACAGTTTTATTTTTAATGCTAAAATAACCCTTACTTATATCCCAGTCTTTCTTTACAACCCTCAATTATTTCATTTTGTTTTAAGCACCTATGCTGTCAAAGTATCTGGAAAAGTGGTAAGTAATTTAAATTAATTTTATTTTTCTTAGCAGTGCCCTTTCTGCCAACAAGGGCTGGACCTTCCTAATAGTATAGAAACCATATTCTTTGTTTATTGTTGCTTTATCAGCATAAGATTATTCCAACCGCATAAAATATTAAAATAATTTATTAATGCAATCTTGAACAGTATTCTTGCCATCTACCCACTTTCTCTACCATTTCTATAATGACGTTTCCTCCCGCGTCATTTATATTTTTGCTATATGGTTTTATATCCTTAAAATTGATTCTAATTAGTTTGTATGCTTCATCTGTATTTCCTACTTCCATCTTAGTTTGTACCTCTTTGCACTTTTCATCAATCCATTGTTTGTTTTATGGCTTTGTATCTCTGTTTTCTTGTTTCGTCTGATTTATTTTTGTATTTTCATCTTTCTTCTATTAAATTCAGGATATCCTTTGTTATCCATGGTTTCTTATTTTCTTTTTGTGTATACCCCAGAATATCTCTGGCCACCATGCCTAGGCTGGATTTAATGTTATTGCATTCTGTTTCTATTTCCTTAGTATCAGATATTTTCCTGATATCTTTCAGCAATTCATTTGACTTTTTTTTTAATCTTTCTTGAATATCTTTATCTTTTAGTTTCTCAAAGTCAAAGTGCCTTTTTCCATTTCTTTCTTTCAAATTTTTTAATTTAAGTGCGGCCTTCATAATTACGATGTTGTGGTCAGTGTCTATATCTGCTTCTGGGTAGCTTCTACCGTCTTTTACTTGATTCCTAAACTGTTGTTTAACAAGAATGTAATCTATTTGATACTTTTTTATATCTCCTGGCACCTTCCACGTATATCGTCTTCTAACATGATGTTAAAATAATGTGTTTGTGATGATTAAATTGTTCTTGTCGCAAAATTCTACAAGTCTATTTCCCCTGTCGTTTCTCGTGCCTAAACCAAATAAACCTACTACCGCTCCTTCTCTGCCCTCACCTACCACTGCATTGAAATTCCCCGTAATTATTAAATTCTCATGTCCTTTTACGTATCTTAATATGTCTTTGATATCCTTGTAGATCACTTCTACCTCTTCATCACTGTAGCTAGAGGTGGGCATGTATACTTGTATTATTACTGTGTTTACCGGTTTAGATTCTAATCTAGCCATGAGTACTATTTTGTTCCTTTATAAGTAATTTTCTACACAGTATCCTTTTTTTTGCATAACCATCCCCACATCCAAATTTCCTTCCTCTGCTCCTGTACGAATTACCCTGAAATCTCCACTCCAAAAATTCCCCGCCTCTGGCCACCGAACTTTGCTGATCCCTACTATGTCTATTTTTAAGTTCTCTAGCTTACCTACTTGCTTTAAACTTCTAACATTCCACGCTCCGACTCGCAAAATATTCCCGATTCTTATTCTGCACTTTCCGATTGCATCCTCAAAAGTAGTTCCCTCCTGGAGATCCGAATGGGGGACTATTTTAACCCTGGAATTGTTTGCCCCAGAGAATGCCATCATATTTATTTCAATTTAGGTACGCTGTGTACTTGGAGAGGCGGCTCCGTGGCGTAGTGGTATGAGTGTGACTACTACGCCCTAGGTCCCGGGTTCGAATCCCGACACGGTCCGCTTGAAAAATGTTAGGCGAGCATTTTTCGCAAAAATACACCCTCGTTCGGATGAGAGGTAAAATGGAGGTCCCGTGTGTAAGTGTTGTCACGCACGTTAAAGATCCCTACCTTGCTTGGAAGAGCAAGGATTCGGCAAAATTCCAAAAATTTTACAGATAAAAAAAAACTCGCTTTCTGGCCAATGTAGTACCTTCGGGTGGAGCATTGGAAAATCACATGTAATGTGTACTTGGGGGGCGGCTCCGTGGCGTAGTGGTTTGTGTGTGACTAATACGCCCAAGGTCCCGGGCTCGAATCCCGACACGGTCCGCTTGAAAAATGTTAGGCGAGCATTTTTCACAAGAATACACCCTCGTTCGGTTGAAAGGTAAAATGAAGGTCCCGTGTGTGAGTGTTGTCACGCACGTTGAAGATCTCTACCTTGCTTGGAACAGCAAGGGTTCGGCAAAATCCCAAATTTTCCAGGTAAAAAGAAACTCGCTTCCTGGCCAATGTAGTACCTTCGGGTGGAACATTGGAAAATCACATGTCATGTGTACTTGGGGGATAATGTTGCCTTCCACATTGCGGTAGTGTGTCTTAGACTGCCAATCTAAGTACCGAAAGAGCTGCTCCCCTCTTTCGGGGACCTGTCTTAGTCTGGTTCCTCACTAATGACCCTGCTACTTTGGTTGAACCTGTAGTTTGGCTCTTTAGCTCATTAGAACACGCAAGCCATTTTACCTGTTCTAGTAATCTAGAACTTCGGCAAGGTGCAGGTCCATTCAAAATGGAATGAAACAGTGTTATATTATTTTACATAGCCTTTTTCTTATTGTTTGTATTTCTAGGTATAAGCCTAAAGTTACATATGCAGCTGATCACACAATTTTGAGACTTCCACCATACCACTGTATTTTTAATCCCATAGAACACATTTGGGGCATAGCAAAAAGTTATTATAGGGATCATGTTGGATACAGTGGTACCTCAGTTGAGAAGTCACTAGTTACATGGAAGGAAGCTCTTGAGACTGCAACATCTGATGCTGGGCAAACACGACCCTCCATACAGAAAAAGAGATACAACTCTGGTGGGATAGGCAAAAGTATTTGATTATGAAAATGCACTACCGTTGATTATCAATGTAGATAGTGAAGAGGACAACGACTATCTGTGGAATGATGAAGCATAATTTATAATTGCTGTACAGTATTGGCACAATATAAATATACATTTGTTAATTAATATATTAAGGAATTAAATACATTTTTGAGTATTACTTAATTTTGGTTTGGTTGCTTTATGTGAAGCATAAAAAACATTTTTAAAAACATGTTGAAATGAATTGATTAAATTAATATATTCCTCCTAAAGGCTTTGTTGTTACAAATTTGAAAGTTGTATCCAAGACATCAGTTCGACTATAATTCAAACTTTGTGTATATTTTATATTGAACGTATTTACATACCTGTTAAATTTAATAAACTATTTATAGATATGTTGTTTGTTTAAAACCATCAACAGTTCATGACCTCAAATACTTCATGAAGTGTTATAAATATGAACCCCTCTACTTAGGACGTTAATCTTCCTATCCTTGTGATTATACAACTGTGACAAATAATCTCTAGTTAATAATGTTGCCGCTAGGAAAAAGGATGGTCAATTTTCTATTGTGTTTTATGGCGTATTAGTATTAAAATCGCATTTTTATAAAATTGTGAGGTCTAATTAGACTAAGATCATCATATTTGGTACTTTATAGCTGTGATAGTCAATTGTGTGTAAAACTTGCAACCTATAACTTATATATAGATATAAAATATGAAGTGTTGTTTTGTCCCTGGGTGCAAATCTGGATATAAATCATTCAAACACATAAGGAGAAGTATTTATTCTGCTCCCAAGCAATTTTTGGTGTTTAGTGATACTATTGAGTTTCTAAATACATGTCTTTGTAGGATGTGGAAACATTAGAAAAGCGAAGACAAGTAATTCTTCGAAGTGACAAGGTTCTTTCTTATTTGTGTATATATTGTAGCGGGCTACTACTACGGCGTTTCACTAATTTAAAACAAGTAGTAACAAAAGTCTTTATTACTCACTATTCACAAGTCTAATTAACAGTATATGTCTTATTTATAGATGTTTCCAGTCCAATTAACAATGAAGCACTATCACACTAATCAATTTACAAGCACTAATATCTTCTTAAACTAAATTCTTAACCATAGGTCTATTAACAACACCAACACAACTATTTATTTATTACACTTTTGTCTATTTATGTATTCTACAAGCTGCATGTACATTAGACACATAATATAACATTTATATATACTGTTGGACTTCCAAAAGCTCAACTATTTAACTTTACACGATATAATTTATATTCAACATTCTGATATAGACTAAACTCTATACTTCATCATCGGTCTTATTTATACCCTGAATTAAAAGGATGATTCATTCTCCAGTAATTGCTAGAAATCGCGATCCCTGGAGGATGTACAGTACTTACGACGCTTAAGTGTTTGACGGGTTGCCTAATAGTAGCTCGCAACAATATTAATGTATAATGAAATTTATTTTTATGTGGATTGGAAGGTAAGAATTCTAATTTAAGTATACAGGGTGTTTTTTTTAAGTGGGAGGTCACCTGTATATGGAAGACCAATGGTAGAAAGAAGCTGAAAATTTGCATTAGGAGGTTATCCAATGTGCCCTACACGTCTAAAATAGTTTTGATACGTTAGCACTTCCGGTTATACCGGAAGTAGGTATTACTATCGTTATTTTAAATAGAACACCCTGTATATTTATGCATTTTCGAATTCCTTGTCGAATTTGATGTGAACTTTTATAACACAACCATACCTCTATCTAATGCCGTTTTCGAGATATTTTGATTTTTAGTAGATTTTTGACATTTGCACGCTGTCACATAAATTGGAATAACTAGAAATTGAACGAACTTACAAAATTGTTTTTTTGCAATCACATTTATAATACTTGATATTATTTCTATGTGCAAAGAAAATCTGATTGCAATGTACAGGGTGCTAGAAAATTCATTTTATAATTTGACTAATCAAATGTCAAATATTCCGGTTTTTTTAAATGGAACCTACCATATTTTGTTATATTAATCGATTCTATGGAAAAAAATACCTTAGGTATGTAATTACAACAATCCATTTATTGTAAGCCGTTTTTGTGTTATTTGCATTAAAAGAGAAAATGTACTAGTTCAGTAACATAACATTTGCTACTATCAAGTAGCTTTTGTCCGATACATTAACAAAAGAATAATTGGTTATTTTTACGAAACGTCAAATGTAGATACTTCTACTCAGATTGCAATTCCCGTACTGTAGTTATTTATGAGGGTTAATCGAAACTTTACAAATCAAGATTATCTCAAAATGATAATTATTTATGGCGAATGTAATAGATTTCTTCGAAGAACTGGCGATATTTTTCATCAAATATTTTGTTATATTAATCAATTCTATGGAATTAATATCTTAGTACTTAGAAAGCAGGAAATGCTTTTGCACATTTTAGTTGCCAAAAATGGCAGCGCAAGAACATTTTTTGAAAAATAATGTATAAAAGCTACACAAACATGGAACAATGTATTTCATCTAACAATATTTTACCTAAAGAAAAATAAATAAAAACATAAGAGGTTGTTTATAAATGTTCTATTTGGCGGTCATTTTGATCCAAGCATTTTGAAATGCGTCTTTTAAACTCTTCATTTGTTGCCTTTTGTATTTGCTCTGGAGTTAAAGAATTTAGAGCATTTAATACTCGTCTTTGCAATCTTCCTCAGTAGTAGGAGCGTAGGAGAAGACCGTATCTTTACATACCCTATAGAAAAATCCAATTTCTAAATATCGTTCCCCTGTAAAAGTGTTCATCGAGAAGAAAAGAATTACTAAAACAATATGTACTTTACCGTTTAAATTTTCCTGGTAAAACACTACACATACAATTCGCGAATCTCTAATAGCACGATAAACGTTAAAGACCATCTTTCCTGAAAATTTGTTATGTATGCTTGTTGAGGATTTTCTGTGGAACAATGGTGTGAATTATGTCGGTTAAACACTCTGTTTTTCGTAAACTTTGCTTCATCGCTCCAAATAATATTTTCAAAAACCGTTTATCCTCTTGCGTTCTAAGTAATACAAATTCGCAAAACAACATCCTTCTTTCGAAATCGGTTTCCTTAAGGTGCTGAACAGGATAAAGTGACCAACTTTTAAAATTATTTGCTTTCAAAATATTGTATATGGAACTACGGCTCATTCCTATATCCTGTACAGCATTATTTAGTTAAGCTCTGCTGCATGAAAATATGCCAATACATTAGTAACTCCAATTACTTCCTCCGTCACGGTGCTGGTCCTGTTCTTCTTTGTAATAAATGATCCATTATTCGCACAGTTTTCAAGAAGCCTAACATTCGGCGCTGGCTTTTCAGGAAATTTTTGATGAAAGACATCGCAAGTTCTTTGAAGAATTCTGTTGCATTCGCCATAAATAATTATCATTTCGAGATAATCTTGATTTGTAAAGTTTCGATTAACCCTCATAAATAACTACAGTTCGGGAATTGCAATCTGCGTAGAATTATCTACATTTAACGTTTCGTAAAAATAACCAATTATTCTTTTGTTAATGTATCGGACAAAAGCTACTTGATAGTAGCAAATGTTATTATGTTACTGAACTAGTGCATTTTCTCTTTTAATGCAAATAACTCAAAAACGGCTTACAATAAATGGATTGTTGTAATTACATACCTAAGGTATTTTTTTCCATAGAATCGATTAATATAACAAAATAGGGTAGGTTCCATTTAAAAAAAAACGGAATATTTGACATTTTATTAGTCAAATTATAATATGAATTTTTTATCACCCTGTACATTGCAATCAGATCTACTTTGCACGTAGAAATAATATCAGGTATTATTAATGTGATTGCAAAAAAACAATTTTGTAAGTTCGTTCACTTTCTAGTTATTCCAATTTATGTGACTCCGTGCAAATGTCAAAAATCTACTAAAAGTCAAAATATCTCGAAAACGGCATTAGATAGAGGTATGGTTGTGTTATAAAAGTTCACATCAAATTCGACAAGGAATTCGAAAATGCATAAATATACAGGGTGTTCTATTTAAAATAACGATAGTAATACCGACTTCCGGTATAACCGGAAGTGCTAACGTATCGAAACTATTTTAGACGTGTAGGGCACATTCGATAACCTCCTAGTGCAAATTTTCAGCTTCCTTCTACCATTGGTCTTCCATATACAGGTGACCTCCCACTTTAAAAAAACACCCTGTATACCTGAGTATATATGTTTCTAATACGATTCTTGTTGTAATAATACATTTTTTTATTTCTAATTAAAAGTGTGTATAAAAAAGTTAGATATACTGTTGTCTTATTTTGTTTAATATAATACTTTTTTGCTTCAATAAAATCACTATTTTATCCCCAAAAGGATGGTCAGATTTTTGTGTGCTCAATGATACATGTACTTCATCCTTCTGGACCATCAAAGATTCTAAAAGTCTTAAAATTTCTAATTTTTATGGTATAAGACTTAACTACATAAATTAACAATAACTTTAAATTGATCTCCTGAAAACTAGTGTTATCAGAGATAAAACATTCTTTATCCGTATAAACGACATCCTCTATTGTTTTATAGTCGCTTGTATTTGTATCATAAAATGCTTTAAAAGTGCTTTGAATATATATTATTTATGTATGGTTACATTGTCCAGCATGCTATTTTGATTCTTTAATAATTTGAAATTCTTATAGGAATACAGGAGTATTAAATTAGTAATTGTTAAGAATTTGTGTCTATTTCAACTTTCAATGACTGGAATTTTGAATAAAATCCGAATTTATAATTATTTATGAGAAAAATAACGGATGCTCCATAAGACTGCATGTAAAAATCGTCCTCCATTTCCCTAGCGGCAAGTCGCGAACTACAAATACAGCGCTAAAATATGCACAGGTTTCTGGCCGAGATTAATGTTCTAAGTAGAGAGGTCCATAATTATAAATTTTAAGAACTTCACTTTTTAGTAATACTGCAATAAATTTGTGTGTCAAGCTCCTTGTTAAAATGTCCTAAATTTTGGGATGCAATATGAAGTATAACTACGTTATCAAGAAGAAGTTTAATAAATGCCTGCAGTAATTTTTGGTTTTTCCTAACCCTCCTCCCGAGTCTATACGTACGAACGAGTCCTCGGTTAGGTTACTGTTAGTAATAGATAAAACTTTTCTGATATGCGTGTTAAGTGATTTGTGTTTTTCAACGAACTTCGTTCGTTTATGAAATCGATTTGTCGTCCGTCTGTCTGTCCGTCTGTCCGTCCGAGGCCTTTCTAATGGTCGGACATCAATGTGTGATACATCAATCGATTCAGCTCGGTGTCCTGAGCTTAAGTTTTGATGTCAGTTGAAATCGGGCCACGGGGACGCCGTGCCCCCGCGATATTCCGTCGGGAAAATTAAAATTTCAAATAGGTCCAAAATTAATGTGCGATACATATTTGGACTCCCCTAACATAGCTGAGTCGAAATATGGTACCCCCACAAAATCTGACCACGGATACCCGACCCCCGGAATTAATTTTATTTTATCTGAATACTTATAATTATTACAACATAATAATTTTAATTTCTTTAAATTGTTTTAAAGTAAGTCTACATTTGGAAGTTCGTTGCGACAATGCCTTGCATTTTCAACTTGTTAATAATAATATCTATCTCTAACAGTAACCTAACCTCAAAAAGCCTATCGCGAGACTCGTTCGAACGTAAAGACTCAAGAGGAGGGTTAAGAAAAAAATTATTGCTACTACTGTTTTGTATGTTAATATACTGTCAAAATATTTTATTTTGATTTATGGAATGTGTCATCGTTGTCAGACATACCGCTGTCTGCATTACTAGAGTATACACACTTAATACAACCTTATAACATTGGCAATGCAGCATTTTATTCAGTTGTGACATTGTGCTAAAGTTAAGGCGAATGGACTAAAAAACCTTAATTAAGGAGTTTATAGTAGTTTAGATGGCATAGTATTTAAAATATATAAACTAGATAATGTGAGGAGGATGGTTTATAAAATATATTTTGCTTACGAAGTATAAAAACTACTGAAAATTAAGGTAACAAAGATTTTATAAGATGTCGAGCGAGTCTGCGTTTAACAGGTCTAACTGTTATACAGGAATCCGCTTAACCTAAAACAATAATATAGATTTTCAAACCTTTGTGTAAAATTTTTAATAAATTGCTTCTATTAATTAAAAACTCAAAATTTCAAAATAAAATAATAGCTTCTTAAAATATAGCTTCTTATAACATGATCAAGTAGCGAAGTACAAATGAAATAGTTTAAAATCGCGCAATAAATAATAAAACATGAGCGGTTTACCCCTTTTCAAAAAATTCTATGAGTATAAAACCACACTAAACAGAACAAACGTACCCACTTTGCTTTGACTACTGCACGATAACCGGCGAAAATTAAATGAGGATATCCATACGTTCCTTTTGTGTGCGTGTGTGTTTATATATATATATATATATATATATATATATATATATACAGAGTGTCCCAAAATTGCTGGAAAATAAAGTTACCACGTATTGTAGACGTTAAAATATGTCGAATGAGCCAATTTATCTATATACCAAAATGTACCGTATGTCCGTGACAAGAGTTCAAATACAAATACAGTTGGCCGTGGACACAAAGACAACACTTTTTTTTACAACAAGTGTTGAATGTGAACTCCACCCATCTTACAACATCATTGTTTCGTCGTAATGCGTTTACAGCATTTTGAATTCTGTTGCACAATTGTTCAGGATTATTAATTTGAACCTTATACACATGTGTTTTTAACGCTCCCCAGATAAAGTAGTCGCAAGGATTTAACTCAGGAGAACACGGAGGCCATTGAATGGGTGCTTCGTGGCCTCTACCAACCCATCTACGAGTAAATCGTTTGTTAAGATACTCTTACGGCACATGCAAAATGAGGTGGGCACCGTCGTGCATGAAGAACATATTTCGACGAACATTAAGGGGAAAGTCTTCCAGTAATTCTGGCACAATTTTTTGAAGAAATCGAAGTTAACTAGCGCCATCCAAACTATCAGGCAATCGGAATGGCCCAACCATAAAATTGCCAATAACTCCGACCCAAACATTAATTTTTAATTCTCGTTAATAAAGTCTACTTTTAATAGTATGTGAATTTTCATTTGTAAACACATGCTCATTGAGCAGGTTCTTCATGCCACGGCGTGTAAAACAAGACTAATTAGTAAACAAGATATTAGTGTGGAATTCGTTCTCAACTACCTTGAGTTCCCGAACAATTTGTGAAAAATTTAAACGTTGTTCATAGTCAAGTAGCAATCATTCTTGCACTGACTGAATGTGGAATGGACGAAGTAATTGATCTTTAATGATCCGACTTACGCTGCCTGTTGGAATCCCTGTCTCTCGTTGCAATGTTCTGGTATTGGTCTTAGGATTGTCATCAATCATTTGAAGAACAGCATCTACTGTAATTGGTGTTCGGGCTTGTAGGGGTTTTCCAGCGTAGTTCTTTTATATATAATGGGCCCGGAAAGCTTAAGATACAAGTTCAGTCCTGTCTGGGACCTTATATTGTCCATCTTTCAATTACTAGCTCGATTTGAAGTGATCATTTGGGCTTTGCATAAAAAGTCTGTTTATTAACTATAATACGTTAATATTTATCAACTTACCTTGAATAATTAATTAATTACCTAATACATATATATATATATATATATTGCTATGATAATAGGTTAGTTTAGGGGTAGGTTAAGTCATGGGGGTTGAAGAATAAATGTAGACAACTTCCACTTTAAGAAAAGCACATAATTCCGGTCACTCCACATATTGTTAATTGAGAGGACACTGTATAAAAAGTACACGGGATTAAATGCATGAGAACATAAAGATGTCTAAGTCTAGTTCACAAGTAAAGATAAGATTTTAAAATGCAACAAATTGCATCAAAATTAAATCACCGGGAAGCATAGATAAATTGGCATTACAAACATTTAACAATTGCGTCGAAAATATCATCGTACACGCTTTCTAAATAATTCATTATTAGAAAAGCATTACGTGACTAGAAGAAAACACATTTGTTCAAAAATCCAATATTCTGTAGAAATAAACAAGCACCAAGCGATTCAATTTAGATGATAAAATTTAACGAACATCCGAATACGTGAGCTAATAAAAGTCAAAAGTTGGAAATTCTCAAAAATACCACGATATGCGGGATGCCTACGTGACAGACAAGGCATACATTGAAAGATTTAAGCTAAATAATTGGTGAAAATTCCAAGGTATGCGAGATAAGGTAGAAGTATCGCCCTAGAACGTAAACAAGCCAATGAAATCAATTGTAGGTAGAGCTTATATATACGATAGTGACGAAGCGACAAGTGAGTCTATATTCAAACTGAGCAACGACTATGTTCAAAAGTGTTAAAAGCTTACGTAACCAGTGAATTATAAACCAAAATAAATCAGAATTAAAAGTGCTAGAATTTGTGCTACGAAAATAAACCGATCTATAAATAGACGGCTTTTAATTCCAACGTGGATTTTAATTCCGACATGTAAAGTTGGATTTTAATTTCAACTTTAATTTGGGATATTTAATTGAGACGACTTTAATTTGGGACTTCTAACTTTGATCATATTCTAAATTTGGAGATAATTTAAAATGAACGTATTCTAATTCCGACTTGGTACGATTATACTTGGAAGCGATTTATGGGAGCCGATTCTTATATGGGGCCGGCATATCAATAAGCAAACCGAGCACAGAAAGGGGATGCAGATCATAGACTAGGATGGAACCAGGTTAGCAATCATAATACATTTTATTATTGAAAACTGTTTTCATATAATATTTGTCACATTGTATATTTGTAAAGAGTCATCAAGAAGGGTCACTTAAAGATTTATGAAATTGGAATAGGTATCTTGGAACGTTCGAAAGTTCCAGAATAAGTAAAAGACATTTTGCTGGCTTTCAGAAAAATATAAATCTGGTAGATGTAGATATTTTGTACAAAAAGGAAAATTTTGAGTGTTGTAAATATAATCCATTATTATATTGTGTATTATAGAATTGCTTTATTTGATTCAATAAGATCCATTCAGTAAGCTAATCGAGGTAAAAATCCTAATCTAACATTTCATAACATTAGGGTTCATTAATTCTAAAATCGAATATCATAGCAAATTTTATGGTACGACAATCGTGGGGCCTATATCACAACAAAATTTATGACGTCTAATTGTGGGGCTATATCATAGCAATATATATATATACATGTATATATATATATATATATGTATATATATATATATATATATATACATTTGTAATAGGTATTAATTAACCAATTAAATTTATATTTTGTATATGCTTTTTTAAAAATATGACAAGTTATTACTAGGTAATTACTGGTATTAGATATTGACAGAATTAAGATTAATAATGAACTTATTTCACACTATTACTTTTCTTGGTGGTTTGTCATTAGTTAGCGTTGACAGAGCGACCTTCATCAATTCTGCAATTTATTTAGAATTTTTTCTCGTTATACGGCATACTAACCAGTGCCTAGATATTCTGTCAAACACATATGTTCTAAATGTTGGAGGTTATGTAATACGCTAAAAGCTGGGATGTATACATTACTAATAACTCTGATAGTTGCAAAATTCAAGCGGTGGTGAATGTACGTGTGCGTGTGAATGTGTGTGCAGACTAGATTAATATTGTAGTGTTAAATAGTTAATACATATAAGAACAGAACGTACTTAAACAATGATTGAAGGATATAATCCTGTCTTACAAGCCTTTATAGGAACTTTATTTACTTGGGGATTAACAGCAGCTGGTGCAGCTGTGGTCTTTTTTGTTCATGGTTCTAAGGTATTAAATAAATACTTCTGTTAAGAATAGGGTATAATTAAATTCGTTTTAGAGAACTTTTTTAGATGGTAGCTTAGGATTTGCAGCAGGGGTTATGACCGCAGCATCATTTTGGTCTCTCTTAGAGCCAGCTGTACAAATGGCCGAGGAATCAAAGTTATATGGGAAGTTTAGTTGTCTTCCGGTTGGGTTTGGCTTTCTTTTAGGTGCTTTATTTGTATATGGAGTAGATATTTTGATTACTAAATTAGGTGTACATTCGCCAAATATGATGTTAGGTAATTTAAAAAACATTGACCAATTAATATAATAACATTTAAGCTCTGATACTAGCAGTAATACTTTTGAACAAGCTGTCTGCTAAAATTATATATATTTTTGAAAGTCATTTTCTAATACATTACATAAACAGTATTTTCTAAAAGCTTATCTTATTAATATTTATATGTGAATGATTTTTAGATAAGAATTTTCATGTGAAATGTTTCTTCTATTCAGTAATGCCAGTTAATGGTTACTTTTTGTTCTTCAACACATCATTATTGTAATATGCTTTGACCTTTATTTCTATTGGCTATATTATTATGCACTTATGCTACCTTTTCTTATTAATATTTATAACAATCTTGAACTTAAAGGAAAGGCTACCTACCTTTTATGAGTTATATGTATTATTTTTTAAAAGGTGTTTAATAATTGTATTGTGAGGCAGATTACCATGGAATAAGTAGCTTTATATTTTCTCATATGTGTATAGTAGCCTACAAAACACCCTTGAAGTATGAAAATGGTAGAGAGTATGTAATCATGAGTTAAATGAAATTCAGTGTAAAAAATTTTACCCACCGTCACTTGTTTTGGAAAATGTTACACAATACCTCGAAGCCTTACATACTATTATCTACCGGTCGCTAAATATGGATACACCTACCAATCTCCATCACTACTAAACCACGCCTACTGAACTGAACAAGCATTCCTATTGTTCAATTATGTTTCTTGTATTGATCTAATTATTTTTATGCATTTTAAATCTCAGGGTGATTGAAACTAAATAACTTTGAGATTTCTATATCATTCTTACGTGTATATTTTACGCAGTTGCTCTTTTAAATTGAAATACATGTAACTTTCTTAACTTCTGTAAAACCTGCACTCTTGAAACTTTATAGGCAGCTAGAGTAGGTGTACCAAAACAACACATGCCTTTTACAGAAACGTGTTCGTTCCGGTTTACAAATTTTTCTGAATTTACGTACAGACATCTTAAGAAAATTAAAAAATTCATATCTTCTGTAAAACCTGTGCTCTTGAAACTTGGTAGGCAGCTTGTGTAGATGTATTAATACAACACATACCATTTACAGAAATGTGTTCGCCCTGGTTCGTTAATTTTTTGGAATTTGCATAATGACACCATAAGAAAATTTAATAATTTTTTTCTTATCTTCTGCAAGATCTGCACTCTTGAAAATTGGTAGGCAGCAAGGGTAGGTGTACTAAAATAATACATGTCTTTTACAAAAACGTGTTCTTCCCGGTATACAATTTTTTCTGAATTTATGTAGGGACATTTTAAGAAAATTAAAAAATTCATTATTCGCTTCTGTAAAACCTGCCCTCTTGAAGGTTGGTAGGCATCTAGAGTAGGTGTACTAAAATAACATACTTTTTACAGCAACTTGTTCACTCCGGTTCACAAAGTTTTTGGAATTTGCATAAGGACAACTTAAGCTAATTAAAAAAAATTTCTTAGCTTCCGTAGGACTTGTGCTCTTGAAACTTGGAGGGCACCTGGGTTAGCTGTACTAAAACAACTCATGCCTTTTACAGAAACGTGTTCGCCCCGATTTACAAATTTTTGTGAATTTACGTAGGGATATCTTAAGAAAATTAAAAAATTAATTGCTTAGCTTCTGTAAGACCTGTGCGTTTAGAACTTGGTAGGCAGCTAGTGTAGATGTACTAAAACAACACGTACCTTTTACTGAAACGTATTCGCCCCGGTTCACAAATTTTTTGGGATTTGCCTAATGACACAATAGGAAAATTAAAAAACTTTGTTCTTAGCTTCCGTAAGATCTGCGCTCTTGAAACTTAGTTGGTAACTAGTGTAGGTGTACTAAAATAACACATACCTTTTATAGAAACGTGTTCGCCCCTGTTTACATATTTTTCCGAATTTGCATAAAAATACACTAAGAAAATTAAAAAATCTTTTCTTAGCTTCGGTAGACATACACTCTTGAAGTTTGTTAAGCAGCTAGGGTAATATGCTGAAACAACACAACGGGGCTCGCGTTTACATACAAAAATCATTTATTCTTGTTAGTTGTGAGTCATCAAGCCTATTGTATTACCATATCTATTAATCATTCTTCTTGTCGCTATAGAGATATGCTTGTATTACAAAACCTCTGAATCACTTTCTTATCGCTAAACATATATGAGGTTGCTTTTTAAAAACCGACTAAGAGTAATTTGCAGAGTTGTTAATTACTTTTACAGTATCTTAAACTAGATTTTATCCTCTATTGATAGACTTGGTCAACATATAATTAGCTTGTAGTTCCAGGGTGAGTGTAACGTTTAATTTAGTAGTGCAAGTTCTTTCTGTGATAAAATTTTGTGCATTAATATTAGTTGTTAAATAGACTTCTTAAAATTAGTTCCCATTAAGGACGAGAATGAATGGCTGTAAAAAATGCAATCGACTTCCTAGTGTCTGTTTCAAACCCAGGGTCGAATTGTTTATAGTAGATGATCATTTCAAGCATACATTGTTAACAACCGAAAGTCATTATAAGAAAAATGGCATTTATTCAAAATTGTGTTTTTTTTTGAGGCTGAAAATAATGTAAAAAATCGGAACAAATACAAGCGACATTGGTTAACTTGTATACAACAACAAGATAAGAATAATTAAGTTAGTGACTACGTTCATAATTATTGCAAGAAGTTACAAATCATTATTTATAAAGGGCATCGCCAATTACGAATTTCCACTGTATATTTTAATAACTAAATGAAATTAAGAGTCAAGCAGTAAAATCTTTAGTTAGTTTTTAGGAATTGTCGGCCAATAATATCTAAATAAGTATTTTTCAATTGTGAAATTGTAGCAACACTTCAAATAACATAAAACAAGTAAGATAACAAAAACATTGCTGCTCCTTACAAGATTAGAAATTAACAGCAATAACAGCAGAAAGAAATAATTGCTGAGTTTGAGAACGTAAGGTAAAATGAATCATTCTTTCGTGATTGTACTATATCAAAACTACACGAACTCATGTGTTTGTAAATACTTGTATGAACAAACAAGATGACCAGCATGAAAAGTAACTTTAGCTTGTATGTGCATACTTACTTCCAGCGTTATGTTTGTACAAGCATGTTACTATACTAGTCATCATATTTGTTGGGTGTAATTTATACATAAATGGAGTTTTATTCATCCCGTATTTTTCTTAATCTTTCTTGGGGATGAAACCACTCAGAGTTTTTAAAATTGTCTTTATTTACGTTTCCATTCATGACCTAGAATCATTGTCAAAATAATAAAAACTTAGAAATTTTTTATTATTTTGACAACGATCCTAGGTCATGGATGGAAACGTAAATAAATACAATTTTAAAAACTCTGAGTGGTTTAATCCCCAAGAAAGATTGAAAAAAATACAATACAAACCACAACAAACATACAGGAAGTATTTATTCATCTCGTGTTGTCGACACTAGGACAATTTAGCTTGCACAAATATTGTCGCGATATCTAAGAAGGATTTGATTTTGTTGTTCATACTACATTTCACAAGGCATAAAGTGGTTAGCCATGCTATTTTGTTTCTTACTGCGATTTAATGAAAAAATTAAAATTTCAAATGTGTGACTTGAGAAATTATCCCAAACAATTCGTTCAAGAATTTGTTGGGCTGTAACAAATATTCGTCTGCCTTTGGAAGACCAACAGAAAGAAATATAGCAATACAGACTACGGAACAGAGCATATTCCGAATTGGTTGAAAAACCGACTTTGCCAACTTCGTGAATTGGACTGTCAGTATTGATTGCACAAACACCGAAAATGAAAAATACAAAATAAACTTTCATGAACGTTAGTGGCCATTACTTGTATTATAGGATTATCGTGTAGGTTAAAAGCACCAGTTTCCCTACACAGTCTAGAATGTTTGCACATACCTTTGCTATCTGACAAGTCTCGACTCAGTATAGGAGCGTTATGAGTATGAACATAATGTTTTTACAAACAAGTAAGTCATGCATGTTTGCACATGTAGGATACCCTTAAGAGGACTATTTCTATTTTAGAATATTATACTGCCTCAACAAAATTGGTGCAAGATATGAAAGTACGCACAATGCCCTAATTGCTTTTGAAAAGAGAAGTGTGCTGGTCCTGGCTTATCGTAAAAGATTCAGTTGCACTCCATCCACAAATGCCTCAACCGAAAACTCTCTTGATATCCTAAAATGAGCTTCAATAATCATATTATGCAAACGATCCACATCCCCAGACGATCCAAAATCCTACATACCAATAGGATTTCTCTCGACCCTTGGCAGAAATGCGAAATGCATCAATTTCCACTAAAATTAATTCCCATACAGAAAACCACTCTCTTCTTTCCAATAACCATTTCACCTTCCGAGGCCGTAGCGCCAAGCTTACAATCCGCCTCGTAATCTCCTCCACAAATGCGTCATCGCCAGTTTTCTAGATTTTCGTTTCGCCTTTGATTTTCTGTGGTGACCCAACATCCTATCTAAGCTAAAAGTTGTAGATTTCCCAACCATCTTGCACATCATAAAATCGTGCTTATTTTATTTTCATATAGTGTATTCTGTTTAGTTTCAGCTTGCAGCATAAGAGTTTACTTTATTAAATTTTCATTGCACTTTCTATGGCTATTATAAGTTTTAGAGAAAAATGTTTCAAACACACAATACTGAGTATTTTAATCTTAACAAATTTTACCAATTGGCTGCTCAAAATATCCTCCACTATATTTACTTGTTTATATTATTTTTATTTTGTTTTGTTACCAAATTAAATACACTGTTATTCCATTCGTAAAAGGTTCATAATTTTGTTTTTATTATATTGATAATATCTAATACATTAATCTAAATTTGTTCTAATTTGATATTTAATGTTCTGACATTTTTGATGTAACATGACCATTGTTTTTAGTTTTTTGAAAAATGTTGCAACAATTTAAACAACAAATTGATCAAATTTGTTAAGAATAAAATACCCAATGCATTGTATTTGAAACATTTTTCTTGATAACTTATATTACAAATAGAAACTGCAAATAAAAATGAAACATCAATGTTTTATGTTGTAAACTTTAACCGTAGATATAGTAAGCTAAGAATTTGCAACACTTATTTGACGAGCTATGTAATTTTAATTTTAATATGGTATTTGAAGAACAGTGAAACACCAGTAGTAGTTTATACAAAGATTTCTGTGCATGAAGTAAGCATGTCGTTTGTTTCCAAAAAGATGTTCAATCACACTAAGTTTTGATTTTACCGTACATGAAACGCACAATTTGTACAGAAATAAGATGATTTAAAAACAAGGGCCAATAATTTACATTCGCAGTTATTAAAAATATATAGGAGCCCTGACGTGCGTTAAGATTTAGAATTGATTTTAATAAAAGTAAAATTCTAGAGGCAAACTCGTGCTAAAATTATTAAGATAAGTGCTTTGTTTTGTCAGAAGAAATACTTCAAACTTTATACGTGCTGGTAGGGTTGTAAGAATCTAGGTATAAGGCCAACAAACTATAATATTTTGACAAATTATCTGGAACAAACAATGTGGAGTTGACAACACGCATAATACTAAATACCGTTTGTAGAAATTTGTATAAATGACATCATTCACTTTTGCTCTGAGCAAGCTTCTTGCAATTTTTTGTTTCAACATTAATTTTTTTAAAAAGTCTCACATCTAAAGCAGTGATCACCATTATTAAAAGGTAATCAATAAATAACCGTTTACTTTTGTATAAAAAAAATTAGTGACTTAATTGGACTAGTTTATTTGAACAAAGAAAGTGCAGTATAAGTGATACTTTGACTGCTTTTAACTGAAATGCATATTGATACATAACGGTTTCTTTTCAATTTACTGATAGCAGTTAAGAATATGCAGGAATGGTATGTTGAAATTAGTTGCAGACCTATTCTACTTTTATTAATTCATAATATTGGCATTCTTTCTTTATTGAAAAAGTATATTTTTTAAACAAATACGGAGAATTTTATAAGGAGATATGCAGGCTAAGATAAAAAATTGATGTTGAGTTAGTATAGATAGATATGAGAATTTAAAGAGAAACATCTATAGCTATATAAATAGTTTGGCCTTCCACACTATTACAAACTACCAAAATGTTCTTAATTAACGTATGTGATCCATTAACACACTGTCATGATATATAATAAATATGTCTATATTTCAATAAATTGGAGTAAAATGATCTATTAGAGTATGTATTAAATTATTTCGTAGGAGTTCACAGTCTCGACTAGGAAGCATTATATACCAACGATGAGGAAAACGAAAATGGAAAAAGCATTAGAAGTATGACCACGACTCAATAATAAATTAAAGTAAATAAATAATCTTTTATGTGCTCTTATAATAGGAATTAGCGAAAATTTAGAAAAGGCCGTGCATGTCAAAGAATACTGGCCGGAGAGAGAAGCTATTGTAATAAGTATGTATAAATTTCAATGAATTAAAGCAATAATAATCACTTACGTCATTTTGTAGAAGTTAGCAATCATGGCCAAGAAATTGTAAACAATAAGGGTGACTGCGAAGGAAATGAAAAGATTTATTTATTTATTTATTTACGAGAAATCCCCATTATAAAAACAACATTTTCTTCCAAAACGTATAACAAATACTAAAAACTAAAGTAGCTCTAAATCAATGATATGACTAGTGACTAACGTTCAACTATATATGTCCCACAGCATAACAAATACATTTATATTTTTACCGCACGAATACATTTTGTAAATTTAATTAATAAAAGACAGAAAGGGTCTACTTTTAACTTATTAAATAAATTAAAAGTTCTGTCTAAAGATATGTGCCGTCCATATTTTGTAGAATGAAAAGGAATACTAAATAAATTATAGTTACGCAAGAGTCGATTAGGAACATTAAAGCGAATTCTCTCCATAAGTTGTAAACAGTCAATTTTCCCTTTTAGAAGTTTATACACAAAAACCAACTCGCTACACTTTCGACAAATTTCAAGCGTTTGCAAATTTAAGATATTAATTATACTCGACTAATCGTTATTATCAATAAATACCCTTAGTTTATAAGCACAGTATCGTAAAAATTTATGGTAAATTCTTTCCAATGTATACATGTGTATCTTATACATAGGAGACCAGATCAACGATGCATACTCTAAAGTTGAAACAACCAACGACATATACACTCGTTTTAAAGCTTGTATAGAATGCTCGGCACCATATCTGAGAACAAAACCTAATATTTTGGAGGCTTTAAGGGAAATATAGTTTATATTATCTAGTATCAGGCTCAAATCTTTTACAGAGTTTACAGAGCAGAGCAAATTTCCATTTATAAAGTAAAGGCTATAAAATATTTTGGTTCTGTAAAAACTCATATGGTAGCATTTATTGATGTTGAGTGTTATATTGCTAATATTGCATCAGTTTATCAAGCAATTTATATCTTCCTGTAAAAAGTCAGCATCCTGTTGTGAGTTTACAACTTTATAAAGTTTAAGATCATCAACGAATAATAAATACTTGCTATTTACATATCATTTTCGTATATCGCTGATTAACATGTTAAATAATAGGGGCGAAATATGTGCTCCTTGAGGAACTCCAGATGGAATGAGAATACTTCTAGAGCTAAACACCCGATTTTGACCTTTTTTGATCTGACAGTCAAATAGCTCTTTAGTCATTCAATTATATTGTCACCAAAATCCAGCCGTTTTAACTTCATCATTAAAAATTTATGGTCAACACGATCAAAGGCCTTGGAGAAATCTGTGTAAATCAAATCGACCTGACACCTCGTCTCCAAGGCCTCCAAAATGTCTTAATTGAAGACCATTAAGCTAGTTGTGGTAGATCTCCCACTATGAAACAAACCCGTGTTGATTATCATTAATGATTGCTGAATAAGTGAAACTTAGTTGGTCACAGATAATACTGTCAAATAATTTAGACATATGATTACATATGCTCCTATAGTTCTTTACATTACTCGTATCACCTGATTGAAACACAGGTACAATAAAGCTCTCTTTCCAACTGTCAGGATAGGTTCTACAATCCAGAGACAGCTTAAAGATTAGAAATAGTGGTTCGATAATAGTACATATACAGTTTTTAAGAAGAATGTTCGGGATGCCATCAGGACCTACTGTTAATTTATTTGGTAAAGTTGATATTTTGTTATATAGTAGTTTGAGGGAAGGATATATCATATTGAGTTATGTTGCTTGGTGTGCTCGTATCTAATGAATTTTCTTCTTGAGAGTACGCAGTTGAGAAGTAATCACAGAACAAGTTTGCAATATCTTCACCCTGAGTTTTTTGTTGTTCTTCAAGAAACATGTTATGCGGTAATCCATATAAAGAGTTTTTGTTTTTCAAAAATGCCAAAATGCTTTAGGATCAGTAGTTAATTTGTCATTAATATCATTAATGTAATTCGCATAACCAGTTTTTGCAAGTATTTTACATTGTGTTCTTAGAGAAACAAATGTTTGATAAGTAGCAACATTTAGATATTGCTTATATGCCACATGTGCAGCTTTCTTTTAATAGATGAAATTTTTAGTTCTACTGTAAACCACTTAGGAACGCTTGATGTAGTAAAACGTCTTGGAGGTACATAAAGTGTTATGCATGTACGTAATACATTGTAAAATTTAGAAATGGCTTCATTTACATCTGGAAAATATTTAAGAGAGTCGGCCAATTTATTGAGGCTGTTACATTGGCTCGTAGCCGTGCGTAACACAAAGAAAACCCAAGGAATGACCGGGCTCAATCGGAGAGTAGGGGGGGTCGTAGAAAGCAGACTGACATATAATGTACGCGACGGTAAGGAGTTAGTGACAATACCTGCAAGAAAAATAGTTAAGCAAACCTGAAAAAAAAGAATAAGCATAGCAGCAATGAAAAGTCTAAGTTATTCAGTACCTTGTAGAATGAAAAAAAAAGAAACTGTTTAGATAAACTATATAATATAACAACGGTAAAAGCAATACAAAAAAAATGTTTAGTACACAGTGAGGTAATATTGGGGAGTAGCAGAAACGTTTCCTCACACACCAATTAAACATAAATCAGACAAAATGTTAACAAAAGATAAATAGGTAAGACACAATTGGTATGAGTAATTCAGTAGTATTGATTTTTCTTTCTCTCTTTTTTTTTCTCTATGTTTTAAAATAGCATGCAAGTCTATTATAAAAGGTATCAGAACGACGAATACATGGCAAAACAACGGATAGATATTTAAAGTAATAACAAGTAGGAAATAGTTCAACTTACAAAAAGTCCTTCAGTAACGCTTCCTGGCAATTGAAGTGTGGGATTCACGATGTCCTGCACTAACGAAGCACTTCACCCTTGACTGTGAGGGTGTTGATGGAACTTATCACACGTTACACTAATCACACCTACGTATTTCACTAGTGTTAGCAGCAGACATTATCATACTGATGGAACTATGTAGCATTGATAAATTTCTTGTTAATTCTAGTTCTTGAGACAATAATTTCGAAAAATATTTTGTAACACAAATCAAAAGAAAATGGTAATAAAAATTTAGAATCACAGGCCTTCAAGGCACGATGTAATTCATTAAACTAACAGTAACGTGAGGTGTTCTATTTGCTACCGATGGTAACAAAGAAAAATCTAATGCTTTTGAATAACGAAATTTGCACAAACAATGATCTATTTTAGATTCTTTGGGGTTAGAAAATTCAGAAACTACAGTATCACAGCTGTATCATCATTGTTTTGTTAGAAACACTCAAGCTTAAAATAGTATTTGGATAATCCAAGGTATGCACTACTCTGATAAAAAAAAGGATCACACACAGTTCAAATATAAAAAGATAAATCAACTAAAAAAACACAATTAGTAAAGCAACAAGGAAACAGTATTTTTAACGTGATATTTCGGAACAAAACACAAACTACAACTCTGCACTCTAATCTGTTCATATAAAACTCGTTGCTATTCCAACACCTTATCGTAAATTATCTAGACTTGTATATCCACATAAGGAACAAAATTTATATGAATGCAGTCATCATATCTACTAATTAATTACGAGCTGTTTATCCTTTCCGATAAGTTGGAAAGCAATTTACGAATAATCCTATTTAAAACTCTTCCTTGCAATTTATTTATTAATGAAAATCAATCTTCAATTAAACTACTTTTAAAATTAATACACGCGAGTTAAATTGCATACAAATCTGAAAACTATTCGAAAGTATTTCCTTTATACAAACAGCGATCCCAAAGAAACGATGTATTTTTAAGTACGTTAACAGAAAGGGAGCGTAAAAAGTTAAAGGTACAAAAATGCCCGTTACAAGGCAAGATAGAGATTCAAAGCTTTGTAATCAGCATTTTTAAAATCTTAAGAGGGTTCAGTATATTGTAGCTTAATATTGCAGGCTCAATAGCTAAATCATGTTTATTTGAGAATACTAGATCTAAATAAACATTATTACCATTCGGGATGCAACAATTTTGGGTAAAATTTGGAAATGAGTATCCTTGAGTGAGAACTATGGCCATAGGGTCTTGTGAACAACTAACTACTACACTTGGTTCTGAATTAAATCATTTTACATTGTGCAAATTGAAGTCACTGAACACATAAAAGGTATGATTATTAAATCTCGAAACTAAGTCCTCTATTACATCAATATGGCATACATACTTTTCAATGGAACTAGTTGGAGAAATATATACACTACCGACGATGAAATTCACATTATTAAATGAACATAATAAATAAAGTTGTTCTACTGATTGTTGTATAAGTTCAAGTTGTTTCCCTTTTATGTGCTCCTTTACGGCAATTAGAACGTCTCCACACCATGATTTGTCACTAGTTTTATCAGAACGGTCACATCTGTAGACCTTAAATGATTTGAAGTGCACTTCTAACTCAAGGATTTCACTTGAGAGCCAGCTCTCCACTAGAATAATTATATCATAGTCTAATAAAGCAATTGCATTAGATAATTCAACAAATTTTGTACGCAATCCTCCTATATTATGACAATAAACTTGTAATTGGGATGAACATATAATCGATTGCTTACGTTTATTTAGTTTTTGTATCAGTGCGCTGAGTAATGACTGGCATGCCCTTTTTGTAAATGATAGCTAAATAATTTTCCCCATTAGCTTCTCTCGTTTTTAGTTTATCAGAAACTACTTTATATTGTTGTTGTTGCAGCTTAGTTCTATCTGGGCCAATCATTATGGTTTTTGAGATTAGCTTATGTATCAATTTCAGAGCATGTAACACAGTGGAATTATTTGAGAGTATTAGGACGTGTTTTGTTATTAATCACACGACCTACTCTGATTACCTTTATTATATCGTTAGAGCTGATACCCACTTCATTAAGCTAAGAGCTTTTTATCATCAACCTTTTGCTCCAAAATATTCGATATTGATTCCCGCAAATTATAAACCATCAGATTGCTTACTCTAACTGTGCGTTCATGTAACTCAGCACATATATTGCCAATGGATATTTTAGATTCATAAGAACTTCAATTTCACTATTTCCTCTTTTAATTTAGTAATTTCACTTTGTAAAAAGTCAATTTTATTTTACATAATAAATTTGGTGTTTGTTTGAAGGCAGATTTACACTCATCACAGAAAAATATTAAAGCCCTTTTTGATAACTCTATTACCCTTTTTTCGGTAGAGCTTAGACTGCTACAATTTTTATCAATGTGAAAACAGATTCCACAACTATCACATAAAATAGTTTCATCATCTTCTCTAATAATTAATTTACAATGTGAGCACTTATCCATACTGCTGAATCCAATCCTGCACAATAGCATAAAACAAACCAGAAATATATAAATTGTATTTGACGAAATAAGAGTTTGCTGTTGTAATTAATACTTGTTATAAAAGCCAGATGTTTATAACTATTATCAATTTCTGTATCAAATTATTGTTAGATATTCGATGATTTCATAGTTGTGATGCACCTTTTTCATGAAAGAGTTGTTTCATTAGAATGCCTATGTAAATAGTTTCAAGATGATACCAGATATAATATTTAAATAGCACAAATTATACAATAAATCGACTTTGTGTACCTTTCGAGTCAGTAATGCAAGTAAGTAAGTAAGATATTTCGGTACTGTTTACTCCAACGAAAACACAGACAATTTTAATGTGGTAGAAAACTTATATACCGAAGAAGTTGTTATTAATGCCATAACAGAGGAAGAGGTAAGAGATGCAATAAAAGCCCTTAAAAGTGGAAAAGCAGTTGGGTCGGATAACATACCGGCTTTCTTAGTCAAGGCATGTGAAGATATCTTCTAGTATCCAGTTCATATACTTTTTAATCTAAGCTTAAAGAATGCAATATTTCCCAGTGAGTGGAAAAAAGCTAGAATTTGCCCCATATACAAGAAGGGGAACAAAAATGAAATTTCGAATTATAGATCTGTAGCAATACTATCAGTATTTGCAAGAATATTTGAAAGTATATTATATAAATTGATGTATGCAAAAGTCAACAGTAAAATAACCATTTATCAGCATGGATTTATGAGACACAGGTCAACAGTGTCTAACTTAATTAATGTTACTCAAGATATATCAGATGCCTTAAATAACAAAACTCAGTTGAATTACACCGACTTTGCCAAAGCATATGATAAAGTATCTCACAAGTTACTCATTGCGAAACTTAGAATAGAATTTGGATTTGACCCTCACCTGTTAGCCTTTATGTCATCTTACCTAAATGATAGAGTGCAAACAGTAGTAGTAAAAGGTTTTTCCTCGGTACCACAGGGGCCTAATCTTGGACTCTTGCTCTTTCTAATGTTCATAAATAGCATCACACAAGTTACAGAATATACATCATGCCTATTGTTTGCCGATGACTTAAAAATATATAAACAAATTGATGACATACAGATTGTATGTACAAAAAGATATTGACAATATAGTGAGATGGTCCAATGATAATAGCCTGCAGTTTAATATAAATAAATGTGTGGTAATGTCATATACACGGAAAAAGAAAGCTATTATCTATGACTACTCTGTGCAAGGATTGATTTTGGAGCAAGTTAATGAAGTGCAAGACTTGGGGGGTCACATTAGATACTAAACTGACATTTAACAATCATATTACTAATATCACAAACAGAGCTATGAAAACATAGGGTTTTATTGTAAGAAATACAAAAGAATTTAGTGATATAAATTGTATAAAGTGATTGTTCATAGCGTTAGTTAGAAATCCGTTAGAATATGCATCAGTAATATAGTGTCCCTATCATCATTGTCATATGCAATCAATTGAAAAAGCACAGAATAAATTAGTTTGATACTTATACTATAAAGAACAAGGCTTCTATCATAGACAATCATCAAAAACCTGGTTATGTAGTAAGTATAATCTAATAAGCCTGGAAAAACGAAGAGCAATGTGTAACATATTATATCTGTACAAAATTATTCATAGTTTTATTGAGGATCTTAGTTTCCTGGTTAGAATTAACTTTAATACACCATTTCATTATATTAGAAATGTAAATACGTTCTACATTAGCAATACTGCTAATAGTAATTATTATCAGAATTCTCCTTTATATAGGATATGTGTAGCATATAATGCGTGTCAAGACAAGTGTGATATCTTTAACATTACATTTAAGAACTTAAAGGTGCAATTAATGGAAATATTATTAGTTTTGTTTCAATAATATGTTATTGTAATAGAATGTACTTTATAATAGGGTGTAAACCTGTTAAGTACTTAAACAAATAAATAAATAAATAAGTGATGTGTAATTAAAGTTGCAATAGCCGTTTTTTATAAGACTAGTTTTAGATGGGACAGTTCATTAGATAAATGTTCTGATTGTAAAATCTTAATTGCACAGTGGACTAGGAGAGTTGATTACCGATGATTTTTGTGACGGATGATGATGTGACGACGCATGTAGATATCTGTTTGTGTGTGTGTGTGTGTGTGTGTGTGTGGGTTAACGATATACAGAATGACCTAGTCGTCCGTTAGGTTGGCGCTCCACCAGAACATCAAGGAATGGTAGAGTTTCGTTTTTTTCAATTTCTATAGTGAACTTAATATTTTTATGTTGATTGCTTATGTGATCCAGAAAATTATTGAGCGTTTGGTGTCCATGGGGCCAGATTTCAAAAGTGTCGTCTACATAACGGAGCCAAGTTTTTGGTTTGAGGTCTATGGATTCTAGAACCATAGATTCCAAAGACTCCATGAATATATTGACTACAATGAGGGATAGAGGTGAGCCCATTGGTGTGCCAGAAGTTTGTTTGTCCGTCGAAGACAAAATAGGCAGAAGTTAAGCATTTTTCAATGAGCGTGGCCAGTACTCAAATTCATTTTCTTGAGGTAGGAGTTGTTTAATAATAGAGACAGTGTCTATGACAGGTACGTTTGTAAATAGGGATGTTGCGTCAAAACTGACTGGTATATCATTAGGGCCTAGCTTAATATTTGCAATTAGTTCTATGAAATGAGTGGAGTTTAAAACATTAGTAGGGGTGTTACTGTAATAGGGTTTTAAGAAATTTGCTAGGTATTTTGCTAGCTGGTAGGTTGGTGAGTCAATTGTGCTCACTATCGGACGGAGAGGGATACCAGGTGTATGGACTTTAGGAAGGCCATACAAGCAAGGTGGTTTAAATTCACGATGGATTA
The DNA here is from genome assembly GCA_036346225.1 of Platerodrilus igneus. Classification (NCBI taxonomy): domain Eukaryota; kingdom Metazoa; phylum Arthropoda; class Insecta; order Coleoptera; family Lycidae; genus Platerodrilus; species Platerodrilus igneus. The sequence continues at coordinate 1,188,820 of JARFIW010001146.1, forward strand.
TGTGTTTTGGATAGGTTTGGGAATATTGGAGGATTTGATAAGTGTTGAAATTTCCCGTTCAAGCTTTGAAGTGGGGTCTTTGGTTATAGGAGTGTAGGAACCGTCTTGTAATAATTGTTTAATCTTTTCTTTGTATTCTGTACGGTTTACAATTAGTCGCATTATCTTTGTCTGCAGAAAATATAAGACTATGTATAATATTCTTCTAGCCACATGGCTGTGATGCCATATGGCATCCTATCTTTCCTGTATCATATGTTCCAATACTTATAGTATAACCTCAACTATATCTCAATTATACCTCAATTATAAGTAACATCACAATGCAAGATGCAGATTTATTAAATAGCGGCATTTCTGATAACAGGGGCATCGCACCTGCACCACTTAATGTTAATAATATCCGGTTTAGCAATACTAACAGTTCAGTTCAAGGGCATGTAAATATACCAAAAGTTTCAGACGCAATTAAAGCGGCCTCTTTCCCCAAGAAAGATCAGGCTATTATATTTCCAGCGGTAGACGGTTTTCAAGTAAAAGATTACATTATCGCAATCCGGAAAGTAATGAGTCCTAAGTCTGTCACATTTGCTTCTAGGATGTCAAATAACAGAATTTGCGTATATTTTACAACTAAGGACATCACTTCAAACTTTGTTAACATACAGGGTGGAGTAAATTTCGGTGAGATATTTATCCCAGCTAGAAAACTTCTGTGCCATGCATTCCACACGATGTTCTTGAAAACATACTAAAGGAAAATAATTTAAAGCTGCCATCACCAATCTCATTTATAGGCGCAGGAATTGGTATTGATGAATTTCGACACGTCCTTAGTTTCCATAGGCAAGTATATATTGTCGATCATGAAAACGCAGTGTTGCCTGAAACAGTCACTATAAAATATGACGGCGAAGAATATAGAATTTTTATTTTCGATGAACGATTACGGTGCTTTGTATGCTAAGAAATGGGACATATTTCCTCTAAATGTACGGTTCAGCTTCCTAATATTTCAGAAACTTTAAGCATAGTACAAAACACTAGCGGAATTAAGTGCCCTTTGCCGTTAACCTTGGAAACTAACGAAAATAATATGGAAATCCTATCAATACACACAGAAAGTACCCATGCAAAATGTCAAACAGAGAAAGGTGACAAGCCAGCAGCAAGGTATTGACAGAAGATTCAGAAACTGAGCAAAGTCATAAAAATGAGGAATCTGGGAATAGAACTTTAATAAACAATGAGCGTCTAAACGCAAAAGGGTGGGCAAAATAACCGATAAAAATGAAGACTTTTCAGATATAGAGAGTTTATGGCATAACAGAGAACATGAAATAGACTTTATACACTTTACCGATTTTTTAACTGAAGTTAAAGGCAGTAATCAGTCCCTAGATATAGCAAGAAAATTTGCAGAAGACATTGAAGGCTTGTTATCATTATTGATGGAGGCTGCGAATCTCTCAAGACACGTTCTTCAAAAGCATGGTGTAGACGACTTATAACTTTGTTCAGAAAGGCAATTGGACGAGAAAACATGGATGATATAGAATCCCTTGATTCCATAAGTGGATCTCAGTCGAATTTGTATCATATGCCATCTGGGTAAATGGCAGCAACCGGTCAAAGCTGTTACTAGACGATGATTGTGTAGATAATAAAAATACATACACATATATAACATGGAGACAAATTCATTAAAAAATTTTACACCGAATACGAAGAGCATAAATAGCGAACACAAACGATACGAATTTATAGCATTTCTTAAAGAAAATAGTCCAGACATAGCACTGCTACAAGAGATCAACGTGGACCTTGTACAACTGATAAATTATCAATATTGTAAATATATTGCCTTTTCTAATCCTGTAGGTACCCCGTACACGGGGACTGCAATAATAGTAAAACCAGGAATTGGCGCCTATAATATGAAGCATATAGTGCTGACCCTTCCTACTTACAATATCTGTCTATTACTTTATGCAACAATATTTGGCATATTTTAGTTGTCAGCAGAAAACCGTACAAATCTAAGGGCAAAACTGGGTGCAATCGTTCAAGATTATGAATTATACGGCTGCTGGAGAATTTTAAATAAAACCAAAGGGCATTTTACCTACCTTACACCGACTTCTTCATCTAGGTTAGATCGTATATATTGGTCCGAAATATTAGTTACTTCACTCTACAATGTGGCTGTACACGGCAGTTTTTCAGACCATATGTCAGTATCTACTTACTTTAAGATAATCTCCGTGCAAACTGGAAGCAAATCAACTTACTGGAGATTTGATACCACGCTTTTGGATAACCTCAATTATATTGAGTGCATGAGCGCATTTTAAGATACTCTCTTGGGGCGAATGGATTTCCTCCCGATTGTAAGATTAGTTTTATTATTTTTTATTGTTTAAATTTAGTGCTAGAAATGCTAACATTTTTGCACGCATCATTTACATATTAGTGGACATTTAACGTACACATAGACTTATATACTTATCTACTTATACTATTCCTATAAAGATCTAAAGTTTCAGCGTACAAACCCATTTAAATTAATAAATATCGCTCTAAGTTAAAGCATCACTGAAGTTACATTTAAAATATTCTTCAAGTGAGTAGAATGAGTGTTTGATTAAGAAATGTTTTATTTTGGTTTTGAAATTTCTTTGTGTTAGTAATTTGGCAGTAGGTGGTTGGCAATTATAAAGTTTTATGGCGTGGTAGTTAACAGAGTACCTTGAGGCATCAAGTCTTGTAAAAGGAGTGCAGAATGCTTTGTTATTGTGCGTATTGTGTGAATGTAATTGAGCATGTGTTACCAATGAATTTTGTTTTAGAATCCTGTATTTATGAACACATAGTAGGCATTCTAATATGTATATGGATGGCAGAGTTAAAATTCCCAATTGTTTAAAATTTGGTTTATAATCTTCTCTGTAGTTGAGATTAGATATAATTCTAATTACCCTACGTTGAAGTGAGAATAACCTTTTTACATGTGGCGAGTGACCCCATGCTAAAATTGCATATGCAATGTGACTTTGGAATAGGGCATAATATGCTTTTATAATAATATTGTTAGAGACATTGTTTTTTAAGTTGTGAATGCAATATATTGCTCTATTTAACTTACTGGCAGTTGCATTGACATGTTTGTCCCACTTCAAGTTGGGAGCGAAATGCACCCCCAGAAACTTGATGGATTCTGGATTTATGTAGGAATCATTTTTGTTCTTTTTTAAGGTAAATATCATGTCTTGACATTTTTCATGGTTTATACTTAGCTTATTAGATAAAAACCATGAGATGACCGAAAAATATGTAAAGGCTCTGAAATTAATTAGATCTATTAATGATGACAATGAGTATATCAAAGTTGGGTCATCTGCGAACAGGATTGGTTTACTTATAGTTAAACTGTTGGACAAGTCATTCACATATATTAAAAACAGTATCGGGCCTAGTATAGATCCTTGTGGTAATGTACAATATTATTTATATTTGAAAACACACCAACGGTGACGGCGACAGTCAACAAACAAGATGTCAATGGGCATGTGTACTGTCTTATATAATTTGGAGTGTATTAAAATTTAGTTCTATGATATTATTAATATTAACGATTATTAAACTACGTTATTAAATACGAAGTTGTTATTAATAAAAACATGACACAACACCAATATGTCATCTGATTGAACAAATAAAACTACTCTTGGCTCACCTGGCTTAAATCTAATGTACAATAACATTATTAAAGCATTTTTGTGAACAAATAGACATAAAGCAAATTTTTAAATATACTTACTATAATAGTCGGGTTTAGTAACCTATAATTATCCCTATAACATTAGTACATGCATTAAACAAATTAGATGTAGTATCTGGAGTTATACCATGCATATCCTCTCAGAAAGAGGTGCTATTTAGTTACCCCGAAAGGGAATACCATGATTGATGTTGTTGTTGTTGTCGCTGTTTTATACATTATACAAAAATTGGTAAAATACAATAGTAGTTCATTCTTGATACATTTGACCTTTATGCTTAAATAACTTAAGTACTTATTATTAAATTCACAATGAACAAACCTTATATCCTTATATTCACCTTTAAGTTTATAGCCTTTCAGAGCCCGAATTCCATTTTTAAATCTTTACGTCTGTCTTTTCTAGTCACAATTGGTCATTTTTTATTTATTAATCACTCAAGATATTTTTCTTACAGCAAAATTGTTTCAATAAAAATGTACGTTTAGTCTACTCAGTAAAAAAATGACAATTAAAAAAATTTTAAACTTACAAAGCCCACAAAGTGAGAAAATTATTATAAAACAATTAAAATTCAAAAATCAAGTCCCACAAGTTGGGCGACAAAAATTTACTGTTGTGTACAAAATAGACGTTAAATGAATTAAATTTTGATTTGTCTTGAAAAGGACCCTGTAACAATAGAAGGGTGCATCAGCTAACTGCAGTGGTGCGGGAGTGGATTCCTGTGCATAAACGAGAAAACAAAATAAAGAGAAATAAAAATACTAAAGTAATAAATAACAAGGTTTGAATTAAAAAAATTCTACACTTAACCTGAAAGTCTTGGCTGTCAAAATTGAGGGTGCCAAGCAGTCTGTCACCACAATACCTTTGATATCATTTCTATGTGGAAGACTGTTATTCTGCATAAAGCTCCCTTGCTTTGGTACTCCAAAGTTGGTCATAATTAATGAGATTTTTAAAAATAAGATACTCCTTCCAAATAAGACTATCACTGGAGTATATGGATATTCTGTACAAATAACTGGCTTTATCTATTTCCTAAATCAATGAAAATAAAAATTAACCTAAACTTAACCTCTATATACATAAAAATAATTTCCAACACATACAAATACCTTTTCTAAAAATAAATTTCTAACGTCAAATCTGGCCATGTGTTACTAAAATAAAAATATCCTAAAACTTCCATTTGAAGGAGGGATTCCTATCCCTGTGTTTCAATACTTTTTTCGAATATTATAGCCGCACTTGTGCGTTAAACATATCCTGTCAATTTTAGAGGTTATTTATTGTATTTCATGCCGATCACCGCCTATTACCGATATACAAACTCACTTCTATCACCCTCACCCCCTCCCTTGTTCTATTCGTGCGTATCTCTACATTTTGATGTTTTCAAGTAACTGCGTTCCATTTAACTTGCTTCTATCAATCTCGACCTCTCCTCCTGTTCTATTCATGCTTATCGCTACATTTTGATGTTATCAGATAACTGGCTATTATTATTGTTCTTTTGTCCCACTTCTACATTGTATGTTGTTGATGGTTTTTCTTGTTATTGTGCCATTTGCTATTGATTTTATCACAAATGACACAAATATTGCTAGACTGTGTGGTTATTCACCTCCTAGTTCACTAAAACCTGCTTGCACCGTTAATAAATTGATCCTAACTTTATAAAGCTTGGTTTTACATTTGAACCCTGCTTAAAAATAGTTCTTGTTGCACTGCATATCAGAAAAACCAAGTTTTATTAAGTCTCTGTTTGTTCAACGTATGTATGGCAACGCAGCATATTTCCAGGGATTTTTACACTTCAATTGAATACAACACCTACCCGAATTCTGTCCATAAAATGTCAAAAGGTTTTGTATAATATAAAACATTGAATTCAATACATATAGTTTATCCAAAAGATTATTAAAATGGAATTTGTTGAGTGGGACGATTTTTTGGATGATGATTTTGATGTATTAGAGATAATAGATTTTGGTTTTCCTGGACAAATCCAGTATAATCGAACTCAGGATTTTCATGACTTGGGTGCTTTAAGTTTTTTTTCGAAGATATCGGTTAATGAAGGCTACAATCTTAAATGTGTTGCTGTTAATCGAGCAGCATTTAGATTTAGAATATCCAATATCAATTGTTAACCTGCTTACATTTTATGCATCTGGCTGTTTTTTGATAACAGTTGGAGATCTTGCCAAAATGCATATGTCAACTGTATCCCGGATTGTGGTAAGAGTGTCTGAAGCAATCGCAGAATTACGCCCCATTTACATAGAAATGCCAAAGAATAATGTAATTGCTCAAGCTCAAAGGGATTTCTACGATATAGCAGCATTTCCAAGAGTAATAGGTGCAATTGATTACGCACATAATAATGGAATCCCCAGGTGCTGATTACTACAATAAAATATATTCTCATTCTTTAATACATTTCAGGAGCTATTGAGGGCAAAAGCTTTAGAAATCGTAAGGACAAATTTTCTGTCAATGTGCAATCAGTGGGCAAAGCAAATCAAAAAATTCTTGATCTTGTGGCACCTTGACCCGGATCCGCACATGACACAACGATTTACAACAATAGCCGCATTAAGACTAGGATGCATTCTGGTTTATTTCATGATGGTGTACTCCTTGGTAGTAAAGCCGCGTGCTACATACTTACACACTATATTGTACGATTTTGCAGGAAACGGTGGTTATAGACTGTGAGTCAACTTCTTCACACCAGTTCATAACCCAATAACTCAAGCAGAAGTTCGTTCCAATGAAACTCATGCCAGAATGCAAAATTACATTTAACGAACTTTTGACGTTTGGAAACGAAGGTTTCCTATCGTTGCATTTGGTATGAGTAAAATTGCAAACTAGATTTACAATCATTGTTGACACCGCTATCTTACATAATACAGTGCTGAATCAAAACGAGGAACTACCTCCTCCACCTGAACATATGGACCGTACAGTATTAGATAGCTTAATTGAAGAAGGTCAGTTGCCCGATATAATTCATAATGAAGATGTTGCAGTACATGAAAGACAGGACCTGATCAATAACTACAGAAACTATGTTTATAATACATTAATACATATGCATATATATTACCTTTTAGTTATACCATTAATTCATTGACAAACTGCTTCTGAATATATTAACACACATATACAGAAAATTCACTTACTTTGGCTAGTATTGATTTGCTAGGTTGTGAATGAGCTTGTGCTTGGATATTTTTGTTTGTATCATTTGCACCGAGCAATTGCTGCAAAAACGTTGAACTACTGCAACTGGCAGTTCCAGCTTGAGAAGCAGGATCTTCATAGACAACCTCGAATTCATTTTCATCACAATTATGCAACTCAATTAGGTTCTAAAAAGTTAATATTATATAATATTATATATTATATAATATTATATATATATATATATATATATATATATCATATAATTATATAGTACACCTCATTTCTTCATGGTTTTATGTCAATTTCATCTTTACTGCATTATTATACTTACATGTCTTTCTAATTGGTTTTACACCGGAACCGTGCCAGTTTTATCACTGTGAAAGGGATTGACAAAACCATATACAGTTTTATTGTTGATTATTAATAGTACAGTTTCGTAATCGTTATCTTTCATTTTAATATCTGGTACACCTCCACCAGTTTTTATTCGTTCTTGACGTTCAGTAGCTGCATGCCTTGCTCTTTTTTTGGCGTTTTTCCAAAACTTGGAAATTGAATCTGCACTTTTGAAATGCGAACTTGCAGAACTTTGTTTAATTCCGTAGCAATTTCTTGCCAAGCATTGTTTTTCTCATTATTTGAGACTGCATTTGTGCGTTTGTTTTCAAGAACGCTGAAATATTTTGCAACCAGTGAAAATATTCTCTTTCTTTCCCCAGTCTCAAACTTAGGAGCTGTACTTTTTTGACCACTCATTTCAAACATTACAATTTGAATAAGGGCCACTATACTTGCGGCCACGTCCCCAATACTCCACCCGAAGGTACTACATTGGGTTACAGTCATTTCAAACAGCAAGAAAACAATTAAACAATAATTATTAATTATATACCTATCCCAAAAATACACAGAAAATTTATTATGAGGTTATGTCACTTTGACAGCAGGATAAAAGTCAAAAGATGAATGCCATTTGACAGTATCAATTAAGTCTCCGTTTAAGTCGACTCAAACGAGAGCTTTATTAAATCTAGGTTTAACATATGATCTAGCAGTGGTACAAACGAATTTCAATAGTAAGACCCTACTTTAAATTAAATCTTGGCTTTAACTGCACGGTGCAAGTGGCCCTCAGTGCCGGAATTTGATTATAATGTGATATGGATGCGGCTAACTAAAACTCACCAAATGCAGTGAGACTTTTTCTTGCCGGGTTTACATCAAACTATGCAACTTATTAACGGTTATAATTTGTTACACTGATAAGAGGCAGTTGTTGCAGCTAGCAAACTTTTCTAAGAAAAGAATCTTATACAATAATGTACTTACTGAAAAATTGTTACTTATAATAGTGTTTGCACTTAGTGAGTTTTGCCTGTATGTTTCTTGATTTAATAAAGTTCTTGTTGTTTTTATTGAGAACGATACAACTGCTGCATTTAAGATTTGAAAATGCTAATGTTTATCTTTGCTTGATTAAATAACTAGATGTAGTTGCTATGGTTATATCGACATTAACAAAATACAACATTACGTAGCACAAGTTTAGTATAAGAAGCGTACATGTATCTTTATCAACATTCAAATGGATACTGATTATAATAATTATTGTATTCACTATGCGAGTATAACTCTGGCGTGATTTTGACATTATATGAATATATTTATTAATGCTTATAAAATGGTTAGATTTTTTTTGCACACGTCAAAATACAATCACAAAAGAATATAATTGTGTATGCAGATGAAGTTCTGTATGTTTAAAATTAAGAGGTTAGGGCAGCATTGAAGTTGCAACCAAAATATTCGTCTAATGAATAAATGGTGTATTTGTTTAAAAAGCTTTTGATTCTATTTTTGGAACTATATAGTGGTAATGATTTTACTAATAGTGGTAAACAGTTGTGCGTTTTATGGAATAGTAGTTCGTAGAAAATCGTGCAACTCCGAGTCTCGTATAAGGAATGCAAAGTGCTTTGCTATTTTTTGTATTATATAAATTTAATTGAGCCTGGGTTTGATAATGATTATTGTATTGTAAGTGTATATTTTTATGTACATACAGGGTGGAATAAGTTTTATGTCAATAAATTTAATAGGTGATAGAGATTGATTAGCTAAACAAAAAACCTACAAGGCATTTTACTCTTGGACCGCTTTTTAAATGCCCGACTTAGGTCAAATTAAGTAAAAGTTTTAGGACTGCTGTTTTATCATATGTTTTTCAAATAGCACTTACGCATACTGGTGCCATCCTCGATCACATCACCCACTGAAATGATTTCACAATAAGTGTTAGAAATTTTCACCGTATCTGCAAGTTGTTTGTTGGTATAATTCTCGGATTTTTGTATTTTCAAAAAACAATTCATGAAGCTACTATGTGACAAAAAACTCCAATTACCTAGATCCAATTACATTTAAGTCCCTACACTGCGTTTAAATGTGGATCACACAAAATCAAACAGATGAAACACACTTACAACATCCAACTCTGGTTACGAGCTATATAATGAAAAATTACATTCAACTTAAAGTAAGATATTGTATTCTGCATAAATTCTGAATTAAAACAAACGCAAGACTACGTAAGAAACCCAATATAATTGACCACATCAGCATTATGGAATATTATTTTTTGTTGTGATTATTATCCAAACATGCGAATTTTAGAAAAAAGTTTAAAGTTAATTCAGTAGCAGCTAAGTGCATCGAGTTATTTCATTTGGCAGCAAAATTCACTCTTTTTCACTAATTTAAGTTTGCTGATGGTTGCAACATAATTGGTCGACTTTAAAGCATGATGTAGTTGTATATTTTATTTGTGACCTAGTTAACATTGCAGTGGTTTTAAAACAATTTTGACATTTTTTTGTGTGTCCGTTTGTAGCTAAACCGTTTGCTTTAGACTTCAGGTTTATTAACAATGTTTGTTGATCTTTCAGTTTCTATGCTCCTTTACATTAATGACATAAAACTAATGCCACCCTGTGTAATAAACATTCCAATACATACAAGGATGGCACTGTCAGAATGCCCAGTTGTGAAAAACTGTCTTTACAATCTTCTCTGTAACTTAGACTTGCAATTATTCTTATTACTTTGTGGTGCAGGGAAAATACAAGCTTTACATTGGGCAAGTGTCCCCATGTCAGTATTGCTAAATGGCTCTGGAAAAGTGAATAGTATGCAACTAACATAATGTCATTAGATACTACCATTTTTAAACTACAAATGCAATAATATATAGCCGTATTTAATTTCACTGCAATCGTATCAACATGTTTGTTCCATCTCTAAGTACAATCGAGATGAACATCCAGAACTGTAACAGAATTTGGATTTACAAAGGAACGATGTTTTAATGAAAATAGCATTTCCTGACGTCATAATTTAAGCATAGTCTATTCCAGAGAAGCCATGAAGTGACTATAAATTGAGTAATCACTTTTTTGTTATTTAAGTCAACCCAATGTAATGAGTAATTTGATAGCTTTGTATCGTCTGCAAGAAAACATCGTTTTACATAGTGTTAAACTTGAAGGGAAATTATTAATATATTTGAAAAATAGAACTGGTCCCAAAATCGACCCTTGGGGTACACCATATTTTATCTTATTTAATTCTGGATTTTTATTAGCGTAAGATACTAACTGTAGCCTATTACTCAGGTATCATTGAATTAGAAAGCAGCTGCCACGATTGAACTTATAATACTTTAGCTTATTTAAAAGCATTACGTCAGAGCATTTTGTTATTATACCTTAGAATATTAACTAATATTATTCTTTTTAGCACTACATACGTCAAAAAATCGTAGAGAAAAACAAGGAAATGAATCAGGTAATATACATGAATATGAAAGTGAAACAACTGCAATAGACGTATTTAATGAATATGGAAATAACATACACTTACGTACAAGAGGTACATAGTCTATAGAAAGAGTTATGGTACCTATGTTTGTGATTCGCTGCATTAACATAATCACTGCTTATTTAATGTATTTCGTAGAGTTAAAGCTGTTAAATATTTTATTATCTTCTTCATTAATCTTTTAACTTTTGGTTGTTGCATTTAAATTTGGCAATGTACTGAATATTTCAATTAATGTATTATGCACTTTAGTGGATGAAACCCTGAGACTTCTTAAAAATTAATGCTAACATGAACATTATGTGTGATATTTTTAAGGCAGGGGCAGTGACAAAAAGAAAATAATGTTGCTTTATGTTAAATGGTGATGGTTATATAAAAGAATAACTCTGGTGTTGTTTCTCAGCAGTTTTCAAAAATAACACTTGGGTTGGTATAAAATGGTACTTGTACAGTGTTTACTTAATGCATTATATTTTGTACTGAATTATACTAGCTTATATAATTTATTCGTAAATTTAAAACTTGTAATGTTTAGGCGATCCATGAGAGGAGGACGACATACTGTAAGTTGGGAGTCCGTGTACAGGATAGTTGTTCCAAATTGGATGCAGCTAATGGGCACAGATACAAAAAAAGTGATCGTTTATAGGGCTTTTTTTAAAGATGAATATCAGAAATGAACGATCTTTTTTTGTTTTCAAATTACAGCCTGATATTGATATTTTAAATGTGCTCTTAATTCGTATAACTCGTTTGTTTGTAAATATATGTGGCGTTAAAGTTTTTTATAAAATTTTATAAGTAAATTAAAGTGAGCGCTTAAATGTTTAATACGAGTATTTACAACAATTTTAAAGTTCTAATATAAATTTGCATTTATTTTTCAAATAGAAACCGCAATTGACTGCCACTTAAAGGTTCTGTTTGAGAGGTTTTCAAAAATATATAGTTTAATATAGTTAGTTTTCAATTTGGTTCATTTTTTATAGAAAATTAATTTATAATATTGGTAATAAATAGTTCACCACGAAACAAAATGTATACACAAAATGGCCATTGTATGCATAACAAACTTCAAAGAGCATTTATCATAATTATTGCACCAACAATAAATTGTATTGTTGGCTTTTAAACAAAGCAGTTTGTTTATTAGTAAAGGACAAGATTTGAAAATCATGAAGAATTCATGCTAGCTGCTTATATTGAGTGTAAAACAATTCCAATATCTGCAGAAGCAAAATACTTTAACAGATAATTGTGTGACTAATATGAAATAACTTATTACTTATTCCTTTGTAAAAAAATACAAATATTCTGAAAGACTGTAACCAAGTATTAGGATTTGTAGTAGGTTAGAAAATAATTTAAAACAGTTTGGATGTTCTGATAAACCCAGAAAGAAATAATATGCAATTCATGATGCTACAGTTTTGTACTTGCTGGAGTTTTATACTTTAGAGATGTAAAGTTTAAAAAAAATTATATGCCTTTGGCTAACTTGGTTATTAACCCAACAGAGAGTTAGAGATGTGTCGGGGTCGAATTCGCTTAGTTGAATAAAGGAAAATGTAATTTTAAGTTGGACGCTACAGTATCTAACACATATAAATTAATTTTGAAGGGCAGATACAGAGAGTCCTTTCGTGTTGATTAATTCTTATTCTTCATCAAAATGCTTGGATAAATATAGCATTACAATATATAAGGAAAGTCTTATCTCGAGCATTTAGATACATTTCCCAACAAAAAAATACTTTAACATATGCAACTCTTAAATTGCAAGACAAAAATCGCCAACATACTGACACGTCTATTTCATTTTAGATTTTTATCATAATAACACTATAAAATTTCATATTCAATAATATTATCAAATAGTATCACAGGTTTCTGGGTTTTAGATACTCAAACAGAATTTATAAATAATTTACGTATTTACAAAATTGTGAAGCTAATAATGATTTGTCAAATCTAGCGTATCACTTTCGTGTTGATTTTCAGATTTTTCATAAAATAAATTTGTAAATTTTTAAATTATACAATAGGAATATGGAGTTGTTTTTCTGCTTTTATACAAGACAAATGCAAATCATTACACAAAGAAAATTTTTAAACAAACTTCTTTAGTCTGGCATCTCACCAATGAGGACAAACGAAAACTCTAATTGTTACAAATTTTGAACAGCAATTCACTTAAGTTATTTTTTTTAATAAAATATTTGAAACTAATGAATTGAAATTTTAATTATAATTTCTACTTCACGAAAAATCATATGGACTGAGAAGATGGTACTTTTACATCTAATTGGTTTAATGGGTGTGTTGATGCCTCAAACCTTAATGGAAGTTGTTTAATACAATCTATTTTTTTTTTATAAATTCTTTGAGGAATTCGGCAACAGAATAAATCACTTGCCCTTAATAGCGAATTGGGGATAATCACCTTGATGAAACTACTTTGCTGTATTGTAGGATACCAACTATAGTCTGCGTGCGACGAGAAGACCTCAGGAACATGAGGTAAGGGGATCACATAATACCTCATTTGAACTTGAACTCGTCGTAGTAAATGCTTGCAAAAAACACTCGCCTTAGTATATTCTTTCAGGTGCAGTTTCAGTCTGCAGTAGTATTTATGCTCGTACAATAGCTCGGCAGCTGTTAATCGTTACCACGTGTAATTGATATTGTGTGCATGCCATTTCAAAGTCAAATTTATTAAATGATAAGCTTTTATCTGCTCAGGGGTCTTGTGTACTGTTACAACCCTATCATCAATAAACAACATTTAATAAGTTTCAAACACTAAGTTATGTTTACTTTTATAGAAATTTTAAATCGCATAATTATTATCCAGCCGTAAAAATGCATTTATGCAAAATTTTTACAAGCGATATTTAATTGCATCAGGAAGGTAATAACTTAAAACCCAATGCTATGTTTTTAACTGCAGTAATATATAAATAAATATTATCTCTTCCTTTATAGGAATTTTTGTACTTCCACATTCTTTTCAGGAGACTTCTCCTGGCGTGCTGACTGTAATTGGAGCCATAAAAGTTTATTGGCATTAATGGTACATTTGCATCTAACAAATCATGCTGCCTCAGACCGCTATCTCTCAAGAGATGAACCGTGTTAGGATTCCCTCAATTTATATTCATGCTAAAACAAACAGATTAAAGCACTGTTTTAATTCTTAAATTAAACTTTACCATCAGTGACTCCATTACGAACATCTCGGAAAATGAAATAGAAGTGACAAAGCTATTGAGGTGCCTCATAAAAAGATTTGTCCCAGGAAACTCTATCTACATGGAATTATGCAAAAGAGGACATATGTTTAACAAAACTAGGACAGATCACCAGTGGTGTTTATTAAATAACCCGGAAAACCTGGAAATTTTTGCGAATAATAATGTATTTACTTACAATGTTTAATGTTAAATGGATATTTTAAACGATTATCTTGATTCACAACAAGATTTTGGACTAATGCAATACACTTGAAGCATATAATTTGTTATTTTAAAGTATGGAATTTAACCTTGCAGTAGAATTAAAAGGAAATAACTGATTGTTGTTTCCATCTGGGACTAAAATTTGCTATGAATATGAAAGCTTATATAGGATTGAAAATAATTAATTTGGCGAATTTTTTCTTTTTTCTTTTATAAAAAAATTGTTACACTGATCAAGAGTAAACTTTTGTTGCCAATTTAGCATATGTGGAACATAACGCACGAACATCATGTAGAAAAATTAAACAGGAAACAGGCATTACTAAATCAATAGCTTCCAGAATATTGAAGCATAATAAATATCACCCTTATAAAATTAAAATTATAGATAGTTTGTTTCCGGTCGATTTTTAAAGAAGGTGAATTGGGTGGTGGTATCCTTGTGGATATGCTGCTATTAACAATTTTGGAAATCAAATTAAATAATTTGATGAAACACTCGTAAACAATGCTGGCATATTTAATAAGCATATCAACTGCTATTGGTCTAACGAAAACCCCACCAACATTTACATGGTGTCAGAAAGACCGTTTTGGCTTGAATGTTTTTTGTTATACCGGTGGTAGTAAATTTCAATACCATATTTTTGAAGGTAATCTTACAGCTATAATGGTAAAACGCCATGACGTACAAAAAAAAGGGTAGGGTGCGGACTAATGCTAGTCGTAGTTTTGGGTGGGAATAAAAGAACATTCAACAACTTGAAAGAATTTTTTATCGCCAAAAAGGAAAAACTAGAGAAATAAAAGAATGCATCGCCACTGAAAAGAAATAATTTTTTTAGTAAAAATAATATAGAATCGCATTTGTAGTCTATACTTACAATGGGTTATAACTATTAAATTGAAAAGAAGAAAAATTTTAAACCAAACCCATAAAATAACTATATAATTTTTTATTTTACGACTATAGTTTCGAATACCAATGTATTCATTCTCGAGTACACTAAAAAATAGAAAACATATGGAACAAAATTAAAATGATAAAGAAGTACCGACCTTTACCTACATGTCACATAAATACCATACAAACCAATTCAATTTCAGGAAAAACATAAATGTAGTGAAAGTTAAAAATAAATTGGAACTATGACTTGTCAAAAAGACGCATGCTTTCTTAATTTAAGTAAATATAAATACAAATACATTTAGTGTTACTTAGAAGTTACTCAAGACCAAAAATTAAGCATACTCAGTAAAAGCAAGTATTACTTAACTAGAAGTTTGAAAATTATAATTACTCCTAGTTAGCTTTTTATAAAAATAAGGTTCGGATTTTAAATTGTTATTGGTTGAAAAAACAATATTCACCCCTAAACTTTTAAACAAGTTTCTAATTTTTAGTGACAAGTCACCAACATAAGGTAAGCTGTAAAAAATAGGTGGTTCTTTCTTAAGTGGTAGTAACATACTAAGTAAAGAATATGTGAGTTTAATCTTATTATAAAGCTTTTTTATGGTGAAATAAGGGGAAATTGTTATTTTTGGCAATTTGTTTAATAATAATGAGCTCAACATTATTCAACAAATTGCCAAAAAGAATAATTTCCCCTATTTTACCATAAAAAGCATTATAATAAGATTAAACTCAAATATTCTTTACCTAGTATGTTACTACGACTTAAGAAAGCACCACCTATTTTTTACAGCTTGCCTTATGTTGGTGACCTGTCACTAAAATTAGAAACTTGTTTAAAAGTTTAGGGGTGAATATTGTTTTTCAACCAGTGATAATTTTAAAAAATTGATTTTACAAAACAAAGATCCCGTAGATCCCATGGACAAAAGTGGCATCTATAAAGTAATTTGTAATAAATGTAACGAGGTTTACATTGGCCCAACAGGAAGATATATTCTCACTCGTCTTAAAGAACACATGTCTGAATTTAAACAAGCACCCTACATAAATTACAAATTTAAATCACATTTTGCTGAACACATTGTTAATAAAATTCATGATTTTAACCATACCCAAAATTTACAACTACTACATTTTTAAATAAAGGTCTACAGCTAAATTACTTTGAATGGTTGGAAATACATACAAGTTCCAATATTATCAACGAAGTGGCTGAATTTGATACAAACCTTATTTTTATAAAAACTTCAACATGTTTATGATACCATCATGACATTTATATAAATCTATTTAAAGTTGGCGACATTCAATATATATAACTTGTCTTTTTGACAAGTCATACTTCCAATTTATTTTTAACTTAATACATTGGTATTCAAAACTATAGTCGTAAAATAAAGAATTATATAGTTATTTTATGGGTTTGATTTAAAGTTTTTCTACTTTTCAATTTAAAATAATATCGGTCTATAATCAAAAACAAATGCCTAAGTATTAGTCGGCCTAATCAAGAATACGAATAACAATAAAATTAAGGTAGGATATCTTATAAGCAATATGCTATGAACAAAGAATTAATAGGAAAATATGGCTACACAAAGAAAATCCATAGGGCAGTACTTACAACACATCCCACACGATCTCTTAGATAGATAATGTGTGTATATCTGTACATAATAATTAATAATAAAAAAGTTCAAATATCTTATAGCCAGTTATATGTAATAACAGTAAAAATACACCCTTTACAAACACCTGGATAAAATATACTTACAATTACGCTTTCTTCTATAACTTTTTGTGTAGCCAAAAGGAAAATAGGTAAATAAATAACAGCGACAGTCTATACCATAGTAATAAAAGTAACCATTGTCTTAACCGCGATATGGATGGATCAGGTGTTGAAACGTAACCTTCATTCATCACTTAAAATAAATTTTATTTAATAACTAAACGGATTAGTACAGTGGGTTAATAAATAAATCACAGTGTGGAAACCTTAGACAGTTTTAGAATCCACGATATTAGTTAAGCGGATAGAACTTTAAATACCAAGAATAGTACGAGTGGTTCTGAACGAGTGGCTAGGGAGTCTAGATGACCAATAAAAGAAATACTGGCAATTTGAACGTTTGTCGCCACGAACATTAGCACAGATGAAATCTAAGAGGACGCGTCCTTAATCATTAAGATCCATAAAAGAAGAGCCTGATGCTAGAATACGAATAGGGTCTACATCTTGGTTCGGAAACCATACTGTCGTTTAAAGAATTTTTACAGTTAGAACAGTCAAGTAACTCCCTTACGACCATAACTTAGCAATGTAGTGCTTGGGAGTGGGTACAACATGAAGAGATATATCCCATCTAGTCACAAATAAAACACGTGACCTAACTAGCATAAACAACTGCCAGAGTAATGGTAGCAAGAGCGGATTTGGTCACAGTAAGCCTAATACAAGTAGTTACAGAATGGGCAGAATGATGAAGTGATTTTATAATTCAGAATAACCTTAGGGCCAACATAAGCTAGAGAAAGTTCCAACAAATTAGAAGCAGTATTAGAATGCAGTCGGAAAGTCTCTATAGCATGTTTACTAAATTCTAATCTTTTCCATAAACATAGTAATTCTGAAATAGACCTTTACTAGTGCTAAAGCAGACTGATAGTATGGGGCTAGATTATGTCGTATGTGCTTCAATTGTTTTATTTCTGATAAAGAGTAGATAATCATAAGTGTGAATTAAAGGAGCTTACAGAGTGCATTTATAGTAGAAGTGCTGGAAATAATAATACTCTGGAAACTATTACAGTAACCTTTTTAATCAAAAACGGAATAGCATAAAACATTCAGTCAGGCAATACATAACTGACTGCCATATTCTATATTATGTCCATGCTCCTAACATAACCATAACGTTAATGCGGATAAGTGTAATAATATAAATTTAAACTTAATATATCAAGAGAATATTAATATTACAAATATTTCACAATAAAAATAAACTTTGGGTTGAAGTAGAGTCCATAGTTTTGGAATTTATTTCATCTAGTAGACGCTTATTATAATCGACAGAAAAGAATTTAGTTTTTAATAAATCAATCACGTCCTCACATTTGAGAAAATGCTGGTGTGTGCGAAAAGAGAGTAGGGCCTTCCCTGTAAGTAGTTCGGAAGTAAAAAGAAAAAGTTGTTGAGTAGAAATATTACGAGATACATTGAGTTCATTCGAATCAGATAGGCAGGTAAGGAACCTTAATCGGAAATCGAGATATTTAATTTAGTGACCTGGTATCATTTAGTAGAAGTCATGGTATGAGTAGTAGAGGAAGTATTCAAACTCTGATTCGGAATCTGAAGAGAAATAAGGAATTTCCTCTGTAGCGACAGCTGATGCATGAAAAATTTTTTGACTATATGAAAGCTGTTGAGTAAAATCAGAAAAGGTCACACGCTTGAATTTTTTAACCATCGTCTCAGCATTAGAGCTGATGGTTAGTAAAGCAAATAATAATTTATTTTTCGTGGTCGTTCCCCATCGGATGTAAACATCATTAATTCATGACGTCGCTGAGTATGTACCCATAAGGATCGTAGATGAATATACTTTATATGTGTGATATCCCCAACAAATTTGTCAGAAGACTGTTCAAGTTCAACAAGCACACTTTTAATAGCACTTTGAGTAAAGGATTGATTTGTTTCTACTCGAATAGCATTGCAGGCGGCTTTATACAGTCCCTCTACACTAATGTCGGTGTCAAATATCCAAGAAGATAATTCATATTGAAGTTCATGCTTTAGCAATCTATTTACATCTAACCTCCATGTAACCATCATGATTAACAAAACTCACTTGAAATTAAAACACCAAAATCAAATTCAGTAATTCACAGAAACAACAACATAAACTGCGGTGTATCTTGACGTAACTAAAACAAAACCATTTAACTCTCTAACAAAGCATGAATTAAGAATAGAGATAGAATTGGAAGTATGAGGCCAGTAGTTTCAACTTTCCATTTTAGGGAAAATAAAATTATCAGAGGAAACACATCGGAGGAATTTTTAAACAACAGATAAGCGACAGATATGCAAACTTAAAAATACTAGAGAAAAAAATATTGGTGAAAACCAGAACAGGTAAAACACAAGTGCATCAAATTTTATTGAGAAAATCAGTGACTACACATTGGGTATGCCAAATTATATGAGACAACATAGATAGAGGGCACACACGTTGGACATCGAATTTTATTATGTGCCACAGTAAAATGTCGTGATATACAAAAAAGAGGATGGAAGGATGCCGAACTAACACTGGTCGAAGATTAGAATGGGTATAGAAGAGCATTTAAGAACCCGAAAAAATTGTTCGTTGCCAAAAAGGGGTACCCAAGAACTACTTCACAGAAAAACCTAGAGAAATAAGAGAATGCGTCGTCACTGAAAAGAAGCAATTTTTATTAGTAAAAATAATACAGCTCTATAAAAAAAACAAATGCTGCAGCATTAGTTTGTCCAATTAAGAATACGAATTAATAAAATTAGGATAGTATATCTTATAAGCAACATGCTACGGGCAAAAAATGAATAAGAAAATAGCATTGGTCACACAAAGAAAATCCATTGAGTAGTGCTTACAGTACATCTCACACGATCTCATTGATAGATCACGTGTGAATATCTGTACATAATAATTAATAGTAGAAAAGTACAAATATATTATAATAAACAATTATTCTACCTGGCGGCCAGTAATATCTACTAACAGTAAAATAATGCAACCTTTACAAACACCTGGATGTTTATCTTAAAATATATTTACAGTTACGCATTCTTAAACAACTTTCAATAAGGTCAAAAGTAAAATGGGTAAATACATAAGGGTGACAATCTGAGCTATACTAATAAAAGAAAGCTTTGTTGTAACACATATGTAAGTGCCTAATGTAGAAACATAACTTTACTTACAATCGGTTAGTAATATGTGCATTTATACCCTTCAATACAGTCGGGAAGCAACTCATTACTTACTTCACTTTCCTGGCTAGCAAGTGTCACTTTCCCGGCTGGCAAGTGCCACTTTCTTATTGCATTAAATCATGATTTTTAAAGTTAATTAACAACAAACAACTCTGTACTTATTTAATATAAAAGCAAAATCTATTTGGAATTGTATATATTAATTGTTACATTAGAATTCTGAGTATTGTTAACTGTTAAAGTAAGATCATGCTGGTGCTGAAAATGTCACTATCGGACATATTTTGTGTCAAAGTACAAATACAACATTTAACAATGCGGTATAGACGTAACTCATACAATATTATGTCAAAATCAACACACATAATATATCCTAGCAACGGTCTCATAGATGTCTTTGTTGAAATAATTTATCAAATTATATAAAAATTATAATGATTTGACACTTATTTATATTTACTAACCGATTGTGAGTAAAATAGTGTACATACCTCGCGGGAAGGATCATTACAGCCTCGTGCCTATAGCTACCCTCGGCGCTGCGCGCCTCGGGCATCTAACCAGCACTCGTCTGTAATGATCTACTTCCCTGCTCGGTATGTAATATACTATTTATGTGCCATTTGGCATAATTTATTTTAATATTATAAATTGATATCTGAATGGATTAGTACCGTGGGTTAGTAATAAATGACAGTGTGGAAACGTTAGAAAGTTTCAGAATCCACGATATTAGTAAAACGGTTAGAACTTCAAACACTTATCTAATATCAGTTCCAAATTTATCAGGGTTTGATCAGCTTCCATCGCCAGGACAGAACGACAAACAGCTCTAAGGACCACAAAAGTTATTCACATGTAACTTTGCTCTATCGAAAAACTAGTAGGCGGCAAACCAGGATTCCAACAAAACATGAATAAAACGACAAACGAGCTAAAATATATTTCATTTTAGTCACTCATTAGACACTGCAGATACATTCCACTACATCTAAAGAAAGTGTAATTAAGAAAGGATTGATGTAACTACTTGTTTAGGTAAGAAATAACATGGAAAATCCACATTTAAGGACAACGTATAGAAGTAGAGTGTGAATCGTTTCAAGATCAGGCATGTAATTACTTTTGATGACAGCTGTTGCACCTTTTTGGCTTTACATTTTATTTTAATCTTCACATTTAGGGGATTTTTAAACCCAGCATAGGACAGTTTTCCTTTCCCATCCTTAATTTAAGTTTTAACGTATATAGTTTCATGATTATTCTTTCCCACAAATTGCAGGACATTAACCTATGTGCAAATCGCATAAGTTGTGTTCCCAAGCTAAAATAATGTGGATGCCATTGCATAGCTGGCCGTGGAAGTGTGTAAAAATGTTGGGATATTATAGTTGGTGAGTACTAAACCTCTTAAAGAAAGAGACTTTACTATTGGCATTTGACGAGATCAGACACATGTGCAGTTATGTTCGGCAAAGTGATCTTTTTCTCGTTATCTCTTTCGTATTTCTGAAAAATTATGTCTGTGATTTGTCGATCTAAATTTTGACCACATCAGAAAAACACCACCTGATGTATCAGACCTGAGAAGCAAGAAGCGGTTTTGGCGTTTCGTAACAAACATGGTAAGCTCCTGGCTTGTATTTTATTAACTTGTGTATTTTACTCGTGGCAGTTATTCATGCAGTTGAATTTACGTCCAGGGTCTTACATGATAATCGACGCAGGGTATCTTTAATTTTACTGAATTTCTACCATATATATATATATATATATATATATATATATATATATATATATATATATATATATATAACAAAGGATCTTTTCCCCTATAGTAGGGGATAAAGAATACTACTATAGTAAGCCTGCTTATCGTAAAAGGCGATTAAAAGGCGCAGCAAGGGGCAGCAGCCTTGCTGGCTAAAAGATATTGGAGGAGGGTCGGTTGGTCTCGGGCGATCCTCAATAATTTACACGCTTGTGGGGGGTTGGCCGTGACGGATACGGCTTTTTGCTAAAATCTTTAAAAACTGCGTTGTGGAAAGATATGGGAGCCTACCACAATATTTCCCAGGTGTGCGTGGCCTAAAACACGAAATATATATGATGGAGAGCTCACAAGTAAAATTCTTGTCCGGAGGTAAAATACTCCCTCATTCGGATCTCCGGGAGGGGTACTTGGGCTCGTCATCGTAAGAATATAAAACAACAGTTCGATTTAGTGATAGGGACTTGGAATGTAAGGTCATTACTTAGAGTAGATAAGTTAACGAATTTATTAGTCGAAATGAGAAAGGAAAAGCTGGACATTTTAGGTATTAGTGAGGTGAAATGGCCAGATAGTAATGACTTTTGGAAAGATAATTATAGAATAATTACAACTTCTTCAACTAATGGACAGGCAGGGTAGGAATAGTGTTAGGTAAAAGATTAGGGCATAAAGTTAAAGAGTACTTACAATTTAGTGATAGAATAATTATGGTTAGATTGAGTACAAAACCCACAGACACTGTTTTAGTACAGGTTTACATGCCAACAACTCAGTACGAGGATGAGGAAGTAGAAAAGGTATACGAGGATATAAATAGTATAGTGAGAAAAGTAAAAGGAGATGAGAATTTAATAGTTATGGGCGATTTTAATGCGTCAGTGAGAGAAGGAAGTGAGGGAAAAATGGTAGGAAAATTTGGGTATGGCAGACGAAATGATAGAGGAGAAAGATTAGTTGAGTTTTGCCAGGAACATAGATTAGTAACTGTAAACACCCTATTCGAACAACATGTTAGGAGAAGATATACCTGGAAAGCCCCAGGTGATAGGGCTAGATACCAAATAGATTATATTTTAGTTAAACAAAGATTTAGAAACCAAGTTAAAAACTGTCGTAGTTATCCAGGGGCTGACATAGATAGCGATCATAACTTAGTTAAAATGAAGTGTAAACTAAAATTCAAAAAATTGAGAAAGGGTAAAAGAGAAGGATGGGATCTAGGTAAGCTTAATGATAGTAGGGTAAAGAGGAATATAAACAAGTATTAGATAATAAGAGCAAAGAGATAGCTGTAGGAAGGAACGAGAAAATAGATGGAAAGAAATAAAACTGACTGTACATGATACAGCAACACAGACTATAGGTAAGAAAAAAATAGAAGCGAGAAAACCGTGGGTAACAAAGGAGATATTAGATTTAATAGAGAATAGAAGAAAGCTTAAACCTTTCAGAGAAGTGGATAGTGAAAGTAAGCAAAAATATAATACAGTTAGAAATAAGATAGTACATGAGTGTAGAAAAGCTAGAAATAAATGGATGGAAGAGAACTGTAAGGAATACAAGATGATTTGAGAGTAGGTAAGACAGACAGGGCATACAGGGCAGTTAAAAGTTTTTGGGAAGATAGGAAAAATATAATGGTATTAGAGACGAGAATAATGAGCTTCTAATAAATAAAGTTGAGGTAGCAGATAGATGGAAAAGATATTTAGAAGATTTATATAAGGAGACGATATGGATGAGTTAGAGAACGACCAAGAAGAGGATGTAGAAATAGGGTTCTCAATATTAAGAGAGGAATTTGATAGAGCTGTTCATAATCTTAAACTAAATAAAGCGCCAGGGATAGACGATATTCCAGAATTAATAAAATATGCAAGTCAGAAAACTTTAGATAGATTATATGAACTAGTGAAATTAATATATGATACAGGTGAGGTTCCAATAGATTTCGAAAAAATATTATTATCGCAATCCCAAAAAGTCAGGAGCTGATAGGTGTGAGAATTTTAGAACGTTAGTTTAACTTCTCATGCTTCCAAAATACTAACAATAATAATTAAAAATAGAGTAGAAGCTTTGACTGAGAATTATTTAGGCGAAGACCAATATGGTTTTGTAAAGACAGAGGGACTAGAGAACCGATACTAATGATTAGGGTAATTATCGAAAAAGGTTACAAAAAATAAAAGACTCATTTCGCATTTGTAGATTTAGAAAAGCATTTGATAGGGTTAATTGGATTGTTATGTTCAGGGTTTTGCAAAAGTAGGAATCTCTCATAGGGATAGAAAAATTATTTACAGTCTATATAAAAACCAAAGTGTAGTAATTAGATTTGATGAAATAGAAAAGGAAGCTAAGATTAGAAATGGTGTTAGACAGGGTTGTATACTGTCTCCCTTGATTTTTAAAGTTTATATTGAGGAAGCTTTAAACTTAGCTAGAGAGAGAAAGAGATAGGTATTAGTGTACAGGGACAGAAAATAGACATGTTACGTTTTGCAGATGATATAGCCATTATAGCAGAGTCTAGAAAAGAGTTAGGAGAGTTTTAAATATTTTAGATGAGATACTACGGAGTAACTATAGTATGAGAATTAACTCGGTAAAGACAAAGATAATGACAAGTGAGTTACAGCCTAGTTATAAACCAAAATTAAAAATAGGTAATACTGAGTTAGAGGAGGTAGATGAATTTTGCTATTTAGGTAGTATAATTACAAAGGATGGACGTAGCAGAAGGGATATAGTAGCTAGAATAGCTCAAGCTAGAAAAATGTTTTAAAAAGAAAAACTTACTAATAGCTAATAGTATTAGTTTAGATAATAGAAAAGTTTTTAAAGTCGATGCGTATGGAGCGTTCTACTATACGGTAGTGAGACTTGGACAATTAAAGAAGTAGATAAGAAAAGGATAGAAGCTTTTGAAACTTGGTGCTATAGGAGAATGTTAAAGATTAGCTGGACAGATAGAGTAACAAACGAGGAAGTTTATAGAAGGATAGGTGAGGAACCCTGTATGTGGAAACAATTGAAGGTCAGGAGAGATAGAATGATAGGGCACCAGTTAAGACATGAGGGACTATTTAGTAAAGTCTTAGATTATAGACTACCAAATAAAAATAGAGTAGGAAGGCCTAGACAAAGCTATATTAGTCAAATAATTAGAGATTTAGGTTGTGAAGGGTATGTGGACCTTTTAGATTAGCTCAGAATAGAAAAGAATTTAGAGCTGCGTCAAACCGACTTTAAGTAAGTTCGAAAACAAAACAAAAAAATCAGTTAACTAAATGTCACCAGGACATAACTCACAATTAGTTAGAGGTCTGGCATGTTGGTAGCGTTTCGTTGCTTAAGCCTTACCATAACATATAATTTAATAAACGTCACCATGATATAGCTCACAATTAGGTAGCGGTCTGGCATGTTGGTAGCGATTTGTTGCTTAAGCCTTACCATAACATATAATTTAATAAACGTCACCTTGACATAACTCACAATTAGGTAGCGGTCTGGCATGTTGGTAGCGTTTCGTTGCTTAAGCCTTATCATAACAGATAATTTAATAAACGTCATCATGACATAACTCACAATTAGGTATCGGTCTGGCATGTTGGTAGCGTTTCGTTGCTTAAGCCTTACCATAACAGATAATTTAATAAACGTCATCATGACATAACTCACAATTAGGTAGCGGTCTGGCATGTTGGTAGCGTTTCGTTGCTTAAGCCTTACCATAACAGATAATTTAATAAACGTCATCAGGACATAACTCACAATTAGGTAGCGGTCTGGCATGTTGGTAGCGTTTCGTTGCTTAAGCCTTACCATAACAGATAATTTAATAAACGTCATCATGACATAACTCACAATTAGGTAGCGGTCTGGCATGTTGGTAGCGATTTGTTGCTTAAGCCTTACCATAACATATAATTTAACACTTTTCCTTTTTGAAGCGGATAACCAGGTTATATTTCATTTCCCTATAAATGGTAATCATGTAAACATGTTAGAGTTCTTTAACAACCATCAGGTTGCTAATATCTATGTAGAGCCAGCTGGATAGGAAAAAGATAGAAGGATATAGGAAGACCTAGACCAAACTATATTAGTCAAATTATTAGAAATTTAGGTTGTGAAGGGTATGTAGAGCTTTTTAGATTAGCACAGAATAGAAAAGAAGTTAGAGCTGCGTCAAACCGACCTTAAGTAAGGTCGAAAACAAAATGATGATGATGAAAGGATCTTATCATAAACGAGTTGTTTGACAGGTTGCACTAATAATTAAGCATTTTATCCAAAAAAAACAAGCAATGTATATATTCACAAATATTCAAAGGGGACTTGTATAATTGGGCGAGTTATGTAGGGAGAAACCAACGTAACTGAAAATGGAATATACCATGAAATTAATAGAAGTACACAGAAATATTGAGACGTAAGGAATCCTGTATACACAAACTTGCATGCATTAGTGGAGAATTTGCTTCTGGAAAATAGACACCAGAGTCACTTGCAATTATTTGAATAGAGGAATTGATGGGTATGTTTTGATCTGCCGAGTGGCCGCCTACATCACCTGACTTGTTGATATTGGATATTTCGTGTCAGATTTTATAAAAGAGCAGATATATAAAATTTGGCACAACTTCGAAGAGTTACGGAATTCGATTGATGCAGCACTTTGTAAAATTAAAGCTGTGTATTTGTTAAATTCCATTAAGAATACGATGTGAACTTTGAGGAAGAATGAAGGGCAATTTGAACAATATCTTAGACACTTTTAAGTAGATACAATTATTTTAGGGTTTCAATTACTGTATTCCATTTTATATATAAATATAAGTATAGATTATTTATATCTAAATAAAGCAATGCAATTTAAAACAAAGTTTTTAATTTTTGTAATATATGTAGTTATGATATTGTATTTTTCCAGTTTCTAAACCTTGCTTTTTGCAGAAAGAAATGTTGTTTGTGCAATAATTATGGTAGATGCTCTTTGACATTTGTTATGAAAACAATTGTCATTTTGTGTATACATTTTGTTTCACGGCGAACTATTAATTACCAATATTATAAATTAATTCATTATAACAAACAATGGAATAAATCGACTAATTGAAGAAGTAACTATATTAAACTATATATTTTTGAAGTTCTCAAAAATAGTTTTTAAGTAAATTGGTGGTCAACTGCGGTTTCCATTAAAAAAATATAAGTTTTAATTATAACTTTAAAATTGTTGTAAATATTAAACATTAAGTGCATCACTTTCATCTGTGTTAATTTATAAAGCTCTCGGGCTACTCTGAATTATCCTCATGCAACTTCTTATAGAATTTATTCATTGATGTATTGCTAATTTATAATGCAGCAGTTCTGATTCCTGCCTGTATATAGTATCAAATTTTCCCTTTTTAGTATTGTTTTAATTTTTTTATGACTTTTCTCTTCCCCTTACTTCCATTCCCATAGCAACATCCAACCTTGCTCCAAAGAGTACATGATATACCCTGTTCAAGATAATTATGGGATTACGTCATAAACAGTAATAAAGTGCTAGAGATTGTAAAATGTGAACGTAACGTAGGTTTAATGATATTAGGATTTAGTGTGTAGCATATGGCAGTTCTGTTCAGTGTTGCAACATTTTTACCTCTATTACTTTGACATTTCTTCTCATTTTATTGTCATTCTTTAGTTTTGTAGTAAATCGTTTGTGCTTTATATTTGCTAAATAAAATAGTTCTGTTCAGAACTAAAACACTATACATTGCAAGTTTCAAGTATTTAACATTTAGAATGCCTAAACATTTGGATTCGCACGCACAAGAAATGGTTACTCTGATCAGGAAATACACATAAAATAACTTAACCATATTTAACGTGAATAGGGTATACCTATTATGATACAAATAGAAACATATTAGAATTAACAATAATTAAATTATACTGTTGAAATACAATCAATAGATTAATCTAGTGTGTGCAATTTAACATAAAATATATAATGCCAGTTAGTTAAAAAGTCAGTCTTGTAATAACATGGATATGGAATATAATTCTGAGTGTCTAAAAATTAAAATGTATTTCTAGTAGTTGTACAATTATTTATGTGTGAGCACTTCCATTCAAGGTGTACTATAAAGATTTACAATCTGATTATATCACAAACATATTTGGCATTCCACTACTACATCACACAGGTTATGGGTCCAGAGTCAGTTAAATTAAGTTTGGTATTTAAAAATTCAAAGGAACTAAAAATGAGCCACATCCCTAGTAGTGGGAAGTACCCTGACAAATATGGCGTTGTTCAATTTGATGGAAGAAATTTTGATCACTGGAAATTCAGATTAGAAACCGTACTTGATCAAAATGGATTCAAATCTTGCATAGAACGTGAAGCAGAAAATTCTTCGGAACAGCAAATAAAGCTTGACAAAACTTGTAGGTCAATTATAGTACAGTGTGTAGCTAATTCCCACCTGGAATACATAAAAGACATTCAGACAGCATTTGGAATGTGGAAGTCACTTGAAAAATTTTCTCAAAGGAAAGGAATAGCTAGCCAACTCTACTTACGGAGAAAATTATTAACTATGAAATTGGAAAGGAATGAACCATTAGAAAATTACTTTATAAAGCTTAAAGACACAATCTGAGAACTTTAGTCTGTAAGTGCCACACTAGAAGAAACAGACATTGTATGCCACCTTTTACTTACTTTACCTACAAGCTATAACACAATTGTTACAGCATTGGAAACCTTAGAACAAGGGAAGCTTACGTTGGAATTTGTTAAAGGAAAATTACTTGCTCACGAAATGAAAAAAAATTCTGGTCGTGAAGAACAGTATTCAGGGTCTGCAGCCTTTAACGGATATAATAAAAATTGGAAGCATAACAATAAAGAACAAAATGATGAGCAGAATGTGGAGAAACAAAAAGGCAACTTAAAAGGATCAAAGTCATTTAACTGCCATAATTGTGGAAAGTCTAGACATTACAGGAGTCGGTGTTGGTTTAGCAAAAGCAACAGAAAGCATCAGAAGCAGGCAAATGAAACACTTACTGAGAAACAAGAAGGATGCTACTTTGCGTTTATTGCAGCAATGGAGTCAGTTTCCAATGGTGAAGTATTAAAAAAAAGTTAACACTATCAAGTTTACTGTAGATTCTTAGGCAACAGACCATATGGTCAATGATGATAGGTATTTTAGTAATGTAGAAAATTTAGTAAGCGACCTCAAAATAGCTGTTGCTAAAAATAATGAATCGTTGAGTACTACAAAGGTAGGAAAGATAAATATAAAACTGATTGGTCAAAAGGTTAAATCTGATAAGATTAAAGATATCCTTTTTGTAAAAGAATTGAGACAGAATCCATTATCAGTTCAAAAATGAGAAAAATCCTGGTTACAAATATGTTTTGAAAATATGTACGTGTATATTTATAAAAACCGTGAATTGTTAGCAAAAGGCAGAAAAGAATTTAATTTGTATGATATTGAATTTGATGGAATTTATAATAGGGAAGTAAATTACACAAATAAATATAAAAACTCCAAAATTTGGTATGCTAGGCTAGAGCATTTAAGAAATCAAAATTTTGAGAGGCCGATTAAACACAAAATGGTAGACGGTATCGATGTAAACCGAGAAAATGTTTTGGAAATGTGTTCAATATACATGCAGTCTAAGATAACTCGATTACCTTTTAATAAATCGGCTGGAAAAGTAACTAAAAAGGCGATTGAAATTGTGCACAGCGACATGTAGTCCAGTAAATCCCATGACGCATAACAATAAAAGATATTTCATTACTTTTGTTGATTTACACACTTCAGGATAGTATATCTTATTGAACAAAAGTGATGTTTTTGAATGTTTCAAGGAGTAAGAAGCATTTCTCACTAACCAAACTGGTCATAAAATACGACAAAAGTCTAAACATTTAAAAGTGTTTGGCAGCTTAGGCTATTGCTATATACCAAAGGCAAAACAAAAGTCTAAATTTGATGCCAAGAGTGGAATTAATATTATGAAGGTTATGTCAACAATGGCTATAGGGTGTGGAACCCTATTAAAGAAAAAGTCAGTATCGTTAGAAATGCAGTATTTGATGAATCAAAGAATATAAGTAATTTGAGAACAAGTGCTACCTTTGTTGATCTATCAGAATCAGAAGAGCCTGTAAGGGACGATTTAGATGTTGTAGACATTGACCAGAAAAACTCAGTTAAGGAAAATCTCCAATTAGACACAGACTATACAGGTCATGTGGAAAATATAAGTGAAACTCGGTTTAGGAAAAGTACTTGTTTAAAGAAAATTTCTAACCTGTATAATCATTTTCTGATGGTTGATGGATATGATCACATGGCTTTAAACGTGACAAGCTTTGTTGACAATTAACCTAAAAGTTTAGAAGAAGCTATAGTCACCGAACTATACGGAATGGAAAGGGGCATCGAGTTCAATGATCTGTGCCTTTTCATAAAATCGAGTAGAGGTATCTCAACTTACATAATACTGTATGTTGATGACATTTTACTTACAAGTAGTGATGAAGAAGCTAAAACTTAAAATTAAAATTGAAAAAGGAGTTTAAAATGCAGAATCTTGGTTATGTAAGAACATACTTAGGAATCGCTATAGAACAGACCAAACAAGGTTATGTCTTAGCCAACAGAACTATATTGTTAATCTACTAAAAAGTTCATTAGTGACTGCAATCCAATCAGTACACCCTTAGAGCCTGGTAATCTAAAACTTAACTCAAGTGTAAGTAGTGCTCAAGTAGATAAACCTACAAGAGTATTAATAGTATGTTTAATGTATCTCATGCTAGCAACAAGACCCGACTTAAGTATCTCTGTAAATCTTTGCAGTAGATACCAAAATCATGGGACGAAAACGATAGGAAGTCAACTGCAGGTCTCGTATTTAAAGTATTTGGTTGTAGTTTGTTGGTCAACTAGAAAGTAGTTCACAGTTGCAACTATTACTGAAGCAGAATATGTTGCACTTGCCGAAGCTGCAAAAGAAGGTGTCTGATTGTCAAATCTACTTGATTTTGGTTTCTTAAAACCAAATATATTGTATTTGAAGATAATCTGTCGTGTATAAAACTGACCAAAAGATTCGATCATAAAAGACTAAAACTTGTTGATGTCAAATTCAACTTTATTAAAAATCTGGTAAATAATAATACTATTTCCGTTAATTATATATTTGCAAATGGGCATGTAGCTGATATGCTGACAAAGAATCTTGCTCATGTTTTGTTTAAAAGAACAGATTAGGTTTAGGTCTTGTATAATTTCTTATACCTAAATACTATTATGTATTTTATAGTATTTACTGAAGATAGTTGCTGCTTAGTTTTTGATTGAGAAGGGGTGTTGAAATACAATCAATAGATTAATCTAGTGTGTGCGATTTAAAATAAAATATATAATAACAGTTAGTTAAAAAGTCAGTCTGTAATAACAGCAATATGGAATGTAATTTCGAGTGCTTAAAAATTAAAATGTATTTCTAATAGTTGTACAATTATTTATATGTGAGCACTTCCATTTAAGGTGTACTATAAGGATTAACAATATCACAAACTTAAGTGACATTCTACTATTACATTTCACATACACTTTAACGGTTGCACCATAAATGCAGAACGAGTAGCTTTGTAACATTCTCTCCTTAGGTAAGCCAGTAACTATATACAAAGTTTGGCTTAACAATTAGCATCATCTGGTTTGACGTTTAACACTACCACCTCAGATGCCGCTTGCATATAGGTATCATGTACTGTTTTACCATTACTTGTCGCACTTGACTATTTTTTTGTGCCAGTTGCTGTTTCTAACAATACCGTCATTAATACTACTACATCTCTAACTTTAATAGGTTACACCTAGGAAATCTGGAAGTATTCCCGTAAGTGTCTTTCCCAGAATGTTAGACTCATTTGTTGTGATAATTTGAAATTCTTTCACAAGGTAGTAATGCCATCATCATATTCACACAAGGGTTTAGCTCCACTAGACGATTCAAGCCAATAATGATATGGGATAATTGCTTCATGCTCATCAGACTTGACAGGGATGTAGGTCAAAGGTCTTAAATTTATATTTTCGACTAATAGTAAATAGCAACGAAGAGTTTTGTTGTTTGGTCTTTTGGTGTGCATCATATGTTCAAGGCATTTCTTAGTAGGTCCTGCTTGCCTTTTCCAGCAGCCACCCATGTGTGGAACAGATGGTGGGTTTAATTTCCAGTTAATGTCATCAAAGATGGCTTTAATATCATTAAAAGGAACTTTTTGAGCAAATCATTTCAATTCATCATGTGCTCCAATGAAGTTGATACCATTGTCGTTTCAGAATTCAATTGGCATTCCTCCTGGCGATATAATTACAGAAGCATTGGTTTAGCGCAGGTGATCGTACAAATTTGACAACCTCCACTCGGTTTGTTTAATACTGCACACAAATTAGGTATAACATAAAGTTGATGGGTCTCATTTATAACCGTTTTATTATTACAATGCAGGTATTGCTCGTAATAGCTCATTACCACTTGACGTGTTACTTTGTGATCCCGGGACAACAAATGAGATTTTATTCCTCAAAGCTCAGACCAGCTCTTCCCTTCATTCTAAGAACCATCCTAATCATCCAGGAAGGGCGACACTATGAGATTTTTTCAAAGATCTACCCGAAGGTGTGACATTGATCAGGTAGCGAGTTTTTTTTACCTGAAAATCTTGAATTTTGCCAAACCCCTGCTATTCCAAGCAAGGTTGGGATTTTTAACATGGGTAACAACACTCACATACGGGACCTACATTTTACCTATCATCTGAAGGAAGGCGTATTTTTTGTTAAAAATGCCCGCCTAACATTTTTTAAGAGAATCGTGTTGGGATTCAAACCTGGGATCTAGGGCATAGTAATCACATGCATACCAACTATGCCACTGAGCCGTCTCAGGAAGGGTGACAGCGGATGAAAAACACTGTTCTTTTCTACTAATCGCTGAGGATACTTTTCAAGAATGCGATTTCTTCAGAGTAAAACATGAGTTGATCCTGTCCGTATAGCTTGCTTTTTATTTGTTAGATTTCATTTACTGTTCAAACTTCAGTAGACTTTGGTTGATTCCTATTCATATTATGTAAACATCGACACACAAGCATTAATTCAAAAGGCACATTGCCATCTAGAACACTTTAGGGTTTGGACTTATTTCTATATGCAATATCTGGTTCTTTCTATGGCCATTCACTTTTAGGTATATACAATTATTCACATCTGTTAAGCTGGCAGGATCAATCTGCAGAATTGATTAAGACCTATTGTAATATTTAGGGCTTATTTTGTTTTAACAAAAGTTTTGTGCTATGTGCCATTTGAAAAAAATCGTGGCACTGCTAGCTTAATATTAAATTAGCAGTACCACATACAAAAAAAATGAAAAAATATATAAATACTACGGGTAGAATTTGTGCTATTTTGTGCCGTCCCAAACTAGTAGCGGAATAGGTCCATTCTGCTTGAAACAATGACGAATTACGTTTACCACCTCAAGAGTAAAGTACCTGTTTCCACAAGCAGATTCAATCGGTACTGCTACATTCAAAGTATACTAATTTGTGCTTTCTAAATGCTAACTCACGGATTTTGTACCCCTCTCTTTTCTGTAAAACCACCCCGAAACCTATTAGGCACAAAAGTAGAGTACTCGTTTCTACAAGCAGGATCAATATGCACCGCTACACTCGAAGCATAATAATTTGTACCTCTCAAATATTCACTCAAAGATTTTGTACGCCTGCCCTTCTCTGAGAAACCATCTCCGAGATCTACTCAGATTAACAGTACCGAATCTGTTTCCACAAGCAGAATCAGTTGGTATTTGCAACCTTGAAACCTACTCGACTTAAGTTAGCGTGCAAATGTGCAAAGGACGTACCTGTTTCATGTATCGTTGTTCCCTCGAATCCGAGGCAGTCTTTTGTACAACACTGATGTTTTACTTTCAGGATTACATTTTCGTTAAAACTTCGTCAAAATTTATGTGCAGTTTTATTTTCTTCAATTTATATCACAGGTAATATTTTGTGTGATAGTTCCTTGAAGGTTGAAGTTTCTTTCAATAATATTATGGCTAAACAAATGACGTTAGTTTCACAATTGACATATTTGGCACCACCAACGTTACTTACCAAAAAAATTTCTGAAAGAATTTCTGCATATAATTTATATACATTATAATTAATTCTATTTTTTATCACATGGACAATGAATAAAAAAGACAATTTGTTTTACCAATTTCTTCCATGTATCGATAAATATGTTGCGAGTCATGTCCTGCTGCAAATAGTTGGAAAATACTGTCAAACGCGCATGCATGTCCAAATGTATAACTGTCGTTTTGGAGAATTATTATTTTTAAAGTTAGATTATTGCAATTTCTTATAATTGGTACTTGTGCATGTTTTTTGTACGTCAAAGCATTGATTATTTTGTGATTAATTTTTTCTGAGATATACAGTGTTATTTTCCGATTTTATTTGTCCACTTCATGGCTTCCTAAAATTTCCTTTATATTTCGTGTATTTCCTGTGTGCGCAATACATACATGAGATTAGCCATAACCTTGCATCAGTATATGTGTGCATATTTTTACATAATATACAAACATGTGTGCCTGACGGTTTATTATTTTTACATACAGATTGTGAATTGTCTACTTCAGACATACACTTTGTATTAATACAAATTTTTGTTATAGGTGTCGAAGTTTACAGTATATCCTGCATATGAGCAGATATTACATTGTTTGTGGTATTTTGGGCGTCGACAGAGTTAATTACACCGTGCAAGTAACCCACATGTTTGTGAATGAACGTATCAACGTGCATTAATGGACAATTCTTTAATAATAACGATTTAGATTTTCTGAATTCACTTTTGACCGAGGCACTGTAAGCTGGCACACGACAATAACCGAATTCATCTTGGTAGATATTCGTCCAGAGCGGTTATGTCTTAATATCAATTAGTAGACGTTTGACAATTTTTTTCAAAATAGTGTGGATTAATTCTATCACCTTCATGTGACTAGATAGAGAACTTTACATGATTCGATATAACCTTTCTCCACTTAAACTATGAATTTTCAAAGGTATTAAGATTATGTGTTTCACAAATTGTTTCCTCTATTCCTGAGATAACGCTGTTATCTTGATTTCCAATTTCTCCAAGTCTATAGTACTTCCTTTCATTAGATTTATGCATTTACTCGTGCCTGATCGCATTGCATTGGATTGTTGTTCAGCAAATGTCCAACACTCCCACAAGTTTGTGAAATTTTCCTTCGAAAATTGATCTCCGAAGAGGTGACAAATTGGTCTCCATGCTGTTCTGATTTTCCTCTATGGACTACTGCTTCTGGAATATCTCAAATCTAAAGTGTATGTCAATAAGCCAACTTCTCGGGTGCAGCTGAGAGAAACTTTCTGTATTGGAATAGCAGCCGTCATGGAATCTAGATGCCGAGCCATTGAGAAATTTTACTGTTCGTTTAAATGAGTATCTTGCATGTGATGGTTTACATATAGATGACATTATTTTTAAGAAGTAAATTTTTAAAATATGTACTTTAATAACTAATAAAGATTTTATCGATAGACGTCGGTTTTTTATATCGATACATCAAATATGAACTTTCTTTTGAGACACCTAATATCTAGAACAGTGTTTTCAATATTTTTCCAATGATGGCATACAATCAAATATATTTTTATGGTGTCCCTGTCTATCTTCAATGCTTATATTTATGGTTTATTTTTTCTGCATTATCGATTGCTTCTGTCATTAGTTTCAGATCTGCATATATAGTCACCATTAAAGCGGTATGCATATCGCACAGCCGTATATCATAAAGTATAAGGCGTAGGAGCTTTGCAGGAAAAAATTTATTAAGTGAGGTGGCTATCAGAAGTTGCTTGAAATAATTTTTAAGTTTCAACTCGGACCTCAAGAGGGTGCAATCGCCATGGACAACAACACAAATCAATATTTCTCCCAATATTCCAGTACAAGGTATTATGCTCAAAACGTGAATGAACAATTTATTTAATTCTATACAACCTTAATATTATTTTTTTTTTGTAAAACATAAGGATAGTTGTAAGACCTGGTGAATTGGTCTACATGTAAATAGGGTTATCTGGCATATCACGTGTTGGAATATAATGTTTTTAGAATCATTAAAAGAAAATTTCTCAATGATCAATAAAAACTATTAACTTGATTTTCCTTGTTTTTTAAAATTTGCTAGAGGGTGCTTTTTGATCATATCAGTTTTTTCCGTTTACTTAAAAAAATCAAATAGAAAGGCATATTAATCTGAATGCAGTTGTGTGAAGTATAAAGAAATAAAAAATTTAGTGAAAACCGCATCTCGATATATATTTAATGGTTCGTAAGTTGTTGCAGAAAATGTCTGCCAGTAGAAGAAATATGTATTTATTTCAATTTTCTTGAATTTTCAGATCAAATATTTTAAATTATTTAGTCATCGAACATTTTAAAGGAAAGGAAATAAAAGAACCTGTAATTTGATGTACATGCCACAACAAAGTCTCAAAAACAATTGCAAATAAATTCATATTTCCTTATGACTGATTCAACATTAGCAATAATATAGCTATGGAATTGAAACGTCTTTATTATTAAATTAAATATACATTATAAGATATAAAGTTTTGATACAAACTGCATCAAGCGCGATTAGGGCCATTAGGCCCTGTCTTACACCTAACTTGCATGCAGCTGTACTCTTGAATAAGGTAAAAAATAATAAAATAAAAAAAATCACTACACACCCGCACATGAACGCACCCTCCACCTCACACATACACACACACACACATACACATGCACACACAACCCTCTCTCACACATACAAACCCATGCACACACTCATCGAGCATCAGTTTAGGAAATGCACTTGCCTCTACACCTGAAAGTTTAAAAGATGTTCCTGCAAGAGTTTACGAAAACGTTGCACGGTCGGAGCCTGCCTAATATCAGGAGGAATAGTATTCCACTAGAGGGAACCGGAAACAAGAAAAGACAAATGGAATTAATGGGTATGGTGTATGGGGATAGATAGCAAATCATCTCGCCTAGTGTTATAGTGCCGATTTGAAAGAAATGAAAAATGTTGGCCTAGGTAGAACGGGTTTCGGTTAGAAATAAGTTTATAGACAAGCACTGCCAAGTGAAGTTTTTGCCTATTGTTTAGTTTAAGTCACGACATTCTTGTGTAAAATGGGATGACTCTTTCCCAATATTTTAGTTCGAAGATAAACCGTACACAACTATTTTGCGAGCGTTGTAGACGTAAACTTAAATTAGATGAAAGATTAGTATATAATGCATCGCAATAATCGAAATGTGGAAGAATTAATGATTGTACTAACTTTAACTTTAATTTAGTCGGTATAAACCGTTTTACGCTTAAGAGTATGCAGAATAAATAGAACTTTTCTACACATGCTTGATACCTGATCTATCCATCTAAGGTTTGGATCCGACAGGATACCCAGATTTTTAATTATAGGTGAAAAGTTTATGTTCAATTTTCCAAGCATTCACATAGGAAGATCCACGGACTGAACTAATCTAATTAAATTTTGTGTTCCCAGAAGCAGAACCTGGCATTTGGCCGGATTTACGGTTAATCAATTATTTTTACACCAATCGTCAACCCTTGATAGATCATCATTCACTGCCTGGAACGCTTCAATTATTTCTGTTGGAGAAAAATGGAAATAAATCTGCACGTCATCTGCATAGCAGCATAGCAGTGGTAACGGCAAAACTTCAATGTTGTGGAAAAGTCTTGAATGTACAAGCTAAACAAAAGGGGACCAAGTACACTGCCTTGAGGTACGCCTGTAACAAGGTCAACAGATTGTGAGATGTGACCATTTTCATCTTTAACTTGCTGCGTGCGTTGTGATAAGTATGATTCTACCCAAGCTATTGCTGACTCTGAAAAATTATTTAGACATTTTAATTTAGTTAAAAGGATGTTAAAGTCAACACTGTTAAAGGCTGCACTGAAATCTAATAAAATCAGTAAAGTTAGTTTTTGACAATCCATGGCCTTTCTGACATGATCAGTTACCCACAGACGCGCAGTACATGTACTATAATTCGCACGGAAACCCGATTGGATTTGAAAGCGATGGTAAAATGCTAATCGGACGATAATCATCTGAACCTAAAGGGTTTGCTTTCTTTGGTAATGGTCTAACTATGGAGTGTTTCCATACTAATGGAAAACGAGCAGTGCTAAAAGATATATTAATTATACTTGTTAAAGATTCTAGAACAATTGGGCAGATTTGTGTAAGCATTGAGCTCGATATTTTATCTAAACCCAAAGCTTTTGATTTAATGCGCAGAACAGACTTGTGGACATCATCGGTCAACACTTCAGTAAACACAAATTGTGGAAATGAAAAGGGTGGTATACTGTTTAAGCCTTTGATAGTATTCAGTTTAGCTGTATTGTCTTGCATCTTTAATGCAGAAAAATGTCGATTCAGGGTATCTACATGTATGCTGTAAGGCATCTGCAAAAATGGTTTTCCTGTACAAGCTTTCTTTAAAGCAGACCAAGTCCTTCGGGAATCGGCATATGAAGCTATAGAATGATAATATTTTAATTTAGAGTTTCTGATCAACTGCTTGGTCCTATTACGTATACTTTTGTAACGGTCATAATTCAATGCAGTATTAACTCATTCGTCTCATTTCATTAATTTTAGGGGTTAACCACGGAGATTTTGGTCTAGTTACCCTAACTGTTTTAAATGGAGCATGAATGTCAAAAATATTGTTAACAAGTGTATTGAACTT
This sequence comes from Platerodrilus igneus, assembly GCA_036346225.1. NCBI lineage: Eukaryota > Metazoa > Arthropoda > Insecta > Coleoptera > Lycidae > Platerodrilus > Platerodrilus igneus. The sequence continues at coordinate 1,227,778 of JARFIW010001146.1, forward strand.
GTGGAGTTTAGCATCAACATCTGCTTCCTCATCGATTTCATGCCAGCTCGCACGTTCTATATCTATCTGTAGAAGTTTAGAATTAACACTCTTGAAATCCCGGTAAGTAATTAATTTAGGTTGAAATTTATGTTTTAAGTGAATATGATACAAAAATAAGATCGTGTTTAGAGATTTCTAATATTGGTATTTGTCCAAAATTTAGTGCTCTGTCCTTATTCGAAATTATAATATGGTCAATAATCGATGATGAAAGGGGTGCATGGTGAGTCGGTTCAAGTAGTAAAATGCTAAGATTACATGCATCCATCATAGTCCGAAAATAACAAACCTCGGAAGTATCATTCAGTAAATTGATGTTCCCGTCTCCAAGCACGATTATATCTGTATAATGCGGGGCATGCACAGCTACAATCTCAAGAGAAAGAAATTCCGGACGCGCCTTATACATTGAGGGGGAAGATGCAATAAATTTACAATTAAGATCATTACGAACATAAAGAGCCACCCCTCCACCACTTTTCCCTGTTCTGTCGTTTCGTATAATTTTATATTCTTCTAACTTGACCAAGGAATCAGACAAAGTTGGTTTCAGTCAAGTTTCCGACACAGCTACACAGTGTGTAAGACAGGACTCAAAAAAGTAAAGAAACTCATCTAAATGAGAAAGTAGTGAGCAGGTATTAATATGACAGCATTGAAACGATTTCGGATGACGAGAGAGTGATTGACAAAGGAGAGCGGAACAAGACGGGACATGTGGCAGGGAGTAGGGTTGTTCTAGATCAATACCAACAACTCTTTCAGGAAAATCCAACTCAATTAAGCATAAATCAGAAAAATTTTCAGTCATTAATAAATTTCACCCAGAAATAAAAAAATAAGTATTTAAATATAAGGCAAACCACATTACCAAACAGTATAAGGCAATGCATCCCTGTAACTAAGCTCGAACATTCACACTTATACACATACCCGCACACATTCTTAACTACAAACACTAACCGTAACAAACGCTTAATACTAAACCTAATCATAATAATAAACAGACAGTACAAACAAATAAGCGCAAAACAAATAAGCGCCAAAAACAAAACAAGATATAATGCGATATAAAGGGAGCCAGCCGATACTATATAGTTAGCTCACAAAATCAAAATCAATAGCAAATATCAAATAACAGTAACAAATACAAATGTAGTAGAAAAGAAACGCCATATTATATAATATTATAGAGCACCATGTCATATCATATAGCTGTTAAAATAAGGCGGTAGATACCAGGCGTACAACTTAGTTACTTTTACTTTGACTTCGAGTACTATATTTAACTCGTTTAATTGCGGTCTCATTCTCACAAACTTGGATGCAAGAATTTAACTGTGACAAATTGATAACACTCTTTATACTGTTATTAGGCAGGTGAATAGAAACTCGTCCGTCTAATGTCCAAACTTTTGATGCACCAAAGTGTTCTTTAGCAGTATTATACGTCAGAAGTCTGCGCTTAGTTAATGATTCCGTAATCTTGAACGGTTTTCCTTTTAACAGTTTTTTATTTACCCGCTCTTGATGACGATATTTATAGGGTACCATTTTTATAATTATAGGTCGTGGTTTGTTGCTGGTATCTTTACGAATGGGACCAAGTCTATGACATCGGTCAATCATAGAATCCGGGAAATCAGGAAGTCCAAGATGAGATTTTATAAAATCCAAAGCTAAGCTACGAGTGTCTTCACCAGTGCTATCTTTAATACCGTGAATTAAGAGGCATGAATAAGCCTCCAATTGATCGATCTGATCTCCAACGTTTGCATTAGGTTTTTAATGTTATTTAGTGAGTCAAAAACGCTTTGTTTAAATTGTGCAAATTGCAGCTGCAGATCATCAAGTGTAGATGGAACACATGTGTGAGTAGTTGATAATTGAGCCTTTGAGGCAGCTGCAAGTTTAGCTTCAAACTCCTGCATAGTTGAAAGAAAAATTTTTTCAAGGCTATCTAAGGCACACATTATATATTTTGAAATTATATAGCAATATCAGTCGTTGAAATGAAATTAATTGCATGTACAGTATTTTAAATAAATGTATGATACCTATATCTCAGTTTGAACGCTGATTAATGTAATGTAATATAATTTTAGTCTAAGTACATACCACTTGTTAAACACATGGTGATAAAATATGCACTAATAGACTTTCAATACGAGTTTAATTAAAATTTAGAGTTCACTTTTGTATCATCAAATTGCATAAATTGCATAAGCAAACTACAAAAGTACCGGTCGGCCAGAGCGGATGATCAAAATGGCATGTTGAAAGTTAGTACGGGTTGTGAATACACATTCGCTAAATAAACTATCAAACTAGAACTCACTGTATAAATTATAGAATTATAATAATAATTACAGAGACAGCGCATTTAAATACGTCTGTTCACTTCGACTACAACTTCGGTAATTGTGGGTGGGATTATTAAATACAATTTTTATCATGGTAGTCTATGAATGGCTTTAATTCCAATGGTTACATTCCATAACTATAAAAAGTATAATTGCTGGGCACCAGTATTCATTAACTGGCTAAACTCAATAGCTATTTAACATACACACAAAACAATGGAATAATAAAAACTAGCAATTAACAATTTAACATTAGTATAGCTCATGTTCAAAGTGCTGTTCATAATTGAAAATACATTTTTTTCAAGTTTCGATGAATGCTTGATGCAGCAGCTTCTATTTCAGGTCTAGAAATGCTGGTTATGGCATTCTGAATTTGAGCGATCATGTCCTCATTATTGGTAGGCCTTGTTTGGAAAACAATATCTTTTAACCTGCTCCATAAATAGAAATATAATACTGTAAGGTCTGGGGATCTAGCCGGCCAACGAAATAAATTTCTTCTTCCTAGTCAACAATTTTGGAAAGTTTTTTCTAAATAATTTCCAACCCAATGATTAGTGTGCCGGGCAGCCGTCATGCTAAACCACATTTGTTTCTCATCATCATTTTGTTTTCGAACTAACTTAAGGTCGGTTTAACGCAGCTCTAGTTATTTTCTATTCTATGCTAATCTAAAAAGTTCTGCATACCCTTCACAACCTAAATTTCTAATAATTTGACTAATATAGCTTGGTCTAGGTCATCCTATACTTTTCCATCTTTTTCTTATCTACCTGGCTCTACATAGGCATTAGCAACCTGATGGTTGTTAAAAAAACTCCAACATGATTCCCATTTATAAGGAAATGAAATATTACCTGGTTATCCCCTCCAAAAAAGGAAAAGTGTTAAATTATATGTTATGGTAAGGCTTAAGCAACGAATCTCTGCCAACATGCCAGACCGCTAACTAATTGTAAGTTATGTCATGGAGACATTTATTAAGTTATATGTTATGATAAGGCTTAAGCATCGAATTGCTGCTAACACGTCAGACCGCTAACTAATTGTGAGTTATGTCATGGTGAAGTTTATTAAATTATATGTTATGGCAAGGCTCAAGCAACGAATTGCTGCCAACATGCCAGACTGCTAGCTAATGGTGAATTATGTCATGGAGACGTTTATTAAATTATATTTTATGGTACGGCTTAAGCATCGAATCACTGCTAACACGCCAGACCGCTAACTAATTGTGATGATTTTTCTAGTTTCTAGTAAAACATGATACAGAAGCTCCTGTAGGTTGTTGACCAAAAAATGTAGATACGCTTATAATTCTGCTTTCCACAATGCCACACCAAACCTTTACACTCCACCTGTGTTGGTGATCAACTTGCAGCATCCAGTGAGCATTTATTTTCAGACCAATAATGCATATTATGCAAATTTACTCACTCATCACTACTAAAGGTAGCTTCATATGTCCAAAATACGTGGGACAAGAATAAGAGATATTCCGTGCACATATCTCTCTGCCAGTGACAATGGTTCAATCTTCTATCATATCGATATCTAGAAGGTCCTGGTGCCGAACCACATGATATGGATGCAATTTGTGATTTATCATAATACGATACACCAATGTAGATATCCTTAACTTTGCAGAAATTTGCTTGGTACTTACATGCAAATCTGCTTCAATACATGCAAGAACATTCACAACATCGTTTTCATTTCTAACGGTACATTTTTGGTAGGCACCGGAATAGGACGCACATGACCTGTTTCTTTTAAACATTTCGTCAATCGTGAAAATACCATTTTGATAAAATGTTTTCTCTCTGGATATGCCATTACATATTCACGTTCAAAAACTGCCACATTTTCAAAGCACTGAAAGTAAATTCTAAGCATATCATAAGCTTCAGCATTGGGGATAGACATTTTTGTAGTTGAAAATTAACAAATAAACTTACACACAGAGATCAAACGATTTAACTATTAACAATAGCTAATATGACAGTTATTGACAAATAAATAAACGTTTTTATTTTCATCGCCTACTTAGAGCATTTTTGAGGATCTAATAGCAATAAATTATGTATGTTGATAAACATTGCGAATAAATATATTGTCAACAACGAAAGACATTTTTGAACAGATGCTATAATAATGTTAGTGACTAAATAATTTAAAATGATATTTGATCTGAAAATTCAGGAAAATTGAAATAAATCCATATTTCTTCTTGTAGCAGACGTTTTTCGCAACAACTTATAAACTATTAAAGATATCTAGATGCGGTTTTCACTAAAATTTTATTTTTTATGCTTCATACAATCACTTTCAGATTAATATGTCTTTTAATTTGATTTTTTAAGTAAATGGACAAAAATTGATATGACCGGAAAAAGCACCCTCTAGCAAGTTTTAAAACCACTAGGAAAATCAAATTAATAGTTTTTTTGATCACTGAGAAATTCTCTTTTAAATGATTCTAAGAACATTAAATTCCAACATGTGATATGCCAAATAACCCCATGTAGACCAAATAACCAGGTCATACAACCATCCTTGTGGCCTACAAAAAAAGGTTAACATTAAAGTTGTACATAATTAAGTAAACTGCCCATTCACGTTTTAAGCATAATACTTTGTGCTGGAATTTTGAAATAAATATTCATTTTTGTCCTTGACCTTAGCAACTGTGCTCTCTTGTGGTCAAAATTGAAACTTAAAAATATTTTTCAGCAATTTGTCATGACCACTTTTCTTAATACATTTTTTCTGCAAAGCTCTAGGTCTTATATTTATTATGATATATGGCCTCATGATACGCTTAGTGAAGCATCTGCTATCTTGCATTATTATAGGGTGTGGATAGTTTTTATATAGTTTGTCTTGTCAGAACTATTGTCAACATATATCTATAATTGATACTTTGAAGCAAATCTTAAACTTTTTTAGAATAACTATTTTGTTATTGTTATAAGTAAAGTAAAAGTTTTATGAAGAAGATATTAAAATGTCTATAACTACCTAAATATTGTTTCTCTATGCATGAGAATGACGGGCTTTTTTTTAGGCAAACCCCGAATGCTTCCTAAAGATGTAAATTCTGAAGTGTTTGAAGAAACTTCCAATATAGAAGAAATCCAGCATGGGAAATGGAAGAGAATGCTTTTATTAATAGTAGCCATAACTGCCCATAATATTCCTGAAGGTTTAGCTGTAGGTGTAGGATTTGGTGGAATTGGTGGTGCTGCAACTTTTAATTCTGCAAGGTAAGTGATGAAATATTTCTCCACTGGATTTACTGAATATTCATTGGATGGGTGGTTATAAGAACCAGTATTATTCTATATAAAAATGATAGAATACAGCCAGTATAGTATCCCCAAACTTATTCTCAACATGAGACTCTTCGTTATTAAGGAATAGAGATTTGGTTAAATGAGATGAAATGATACCTAAATAAAGTTATTCAAATCACAAATAAAGTTTCAATATTTAACTTAGTTTAGACTATAATAAGAAAACGTTAATTTTTTTATTTTTATCGTTGTCTGATTTATTTTAGCAATAGTCAAATTTAGTTTGAACCTTATTAAATCACTTTTTAATAGGAATTTAATTGTGCATTTAGCTTTTTGAAAATTTTCATCATAACTGTGATTATAGTTCAGTTACAACGATCTCCTTGGTTTTTTTCTATGGAATTCATAGATGGTCCTGATATTGTTGAAATGAGATCTTTTATGCTTTTTAAAAATGTATAACTTGTTATATCTAACATGAAATTAAGTACGAGAAAGTAAAAGAACTTATTTTATTACTATACCCTATTCATGATAAATATGGGATGACATCGTAAACAGTAATAAAGTGTTAGTAATTTTATAATGTGGACGTAACTATGAACGCAGCTTTAATGATATTACGATTTAGTATGTTACAGTTGGCAGTTTTGTGCGGTGTTGTAACATTTTCTGCTTCTGTATCTTTAGACGCAATATTTATTTACAGTGGAATTTTAAGACACTACTTTTATTACTTGAAAAATCGTACTTTTGCATCTTGAGTTGCATTGCTACTACAAATCACTAACATATAGAAAGATGGTATTTTAAAAATAATGTTACCATTTAAAATATGCCAACTTTTAATAATTATTTAATAATAAACAAAAACTATACAAGTCTAACTATTAAATAGGCATAGAATAAGTCAACTATGACAACACAGCATTTATTTGAATTGTGACGTCATCCCATATTTATCGTGAATAGGGTATATTACTTATTACTTAATAATGGAGAAGTTTGAAAACAGAAGACAGTCTAAGCAACTAAAGTCAAAAATTATTTGTTTTAGTTGTCAAAGTATAGTTTGTTGCTAATTTTCCAGCTTATTATGTTAAATATTATCCTGTGGCTGATTACATTAGTAAACATGCTACATCCTAATTATTTTATCATTCTAGCTTTTGAAAAAGTCAATGTCAGTTACAGTTGATTTTATACCATTACATTGTATCCGTGTTTGTATTTTAGTTGAAATAAAAGCAACCGCATTTTAATATAAATACCATGTTATATTCATCTACAATTATCACAAAACAACAGGTTATGGGCATAGAACAACTACTGTATCGAATAACAAAGTACAGTATATGGTGTAATAAAACTTGACGTATGAAATTATCTTAGCGCATGCTTTGGATCTTTTACTAGAGAATGTTGACATTTTTAAAAATGAATAGTCGAGCATCTGGTTCGTTGTTTCAAATCAAGAAGTTAACTTGTAACGAGGAGTTCAAGAAATGGTTATTTGCAGTGCGCATGTTTCTCATGCACGAGAAACTATGGCCTTATGCAGATGGATCTCTTAGTAAAGAAACCTACAAATTGGAGAATGATGAAATTGCTTTGTCAAAAATCTGTCTCGTTCTCGATACATCATTGTATGTACATGTAATGAATGCTAAAACAGCAAAGGAAGCATGGGATAATTTACGTGATGCTTTTGAACTCAGGGGTTCAGTAGGAAAACTAACTTTACTAGACAAGTTAATGAATATGAAACTTGATAATTACAAGTGTGTCAGATTATGTTATGGACATAATTGGAACTGTTCAAAACTCGAGGATTTGGGAATGAATTTTCCTGATGAACTTGTTGGATCGATTCATGATGCTTGTTTAGCCCACCCCAAGTTATGAACCAATGGTCATGGCACTTGGCCGTTCGTTATAAGAGTTAACAATTGACTTTATTAAGTCGAGACTTCTTGCTAAGGAAAGCAGACGTTCTATGCAAGCATCAAATGACTCAGCTTTAATGACGCATGTACATGAAGCTATAGCAACTCAAAGTTCTGCAGTTGAACAACATAAATTGACTGAACGAAAACCAACGTTTAAGTGTGGGTACTGTAAGAAATCTGGACGTAGAAAGAAAGATTGATATTCAAGGAAGCTTGATCAAACATCAAAAGGTGAAAATCTCAAGAAAAATTCTAAAAGCGAACTTAAGAAAATGACATGTTTGTAAGTTTTTAACAGCTTTAAGGGATGAATGTTAATTTGTCTCATTCTGATTAGGTAATAAATTCTGGCACAACTTGCCACATGTCTTATAGACGAGACTGGATGTCATCATATACAGTAAAATGCCAGGTGGAAATGTGAGTTTGGCAAATAATGCTAAAGTACAGGCAGTTGGTGTAGGAAACGTGAAAATAATGTTTCCTGATGGAAAGAAAACTGTTACAAACATTCGATATGTACCGAATCTTTCCACCAATTTACTGTCTGTGTCTCAGATGGTAAAAAATAACTTGGTTGTTTAATTTTCTGAAAGAAGTTGTGAGGTATATTACAAGCATGTATCTCAATCTGAAAAGAATACAGTAGAATATACATCAGTATCTGCGAAGATGCGTGTATATCTCATCCTGCATATAATATGCCTGATGAATCTGTAAATGATGTGAACAGTTCAGTATCTTCATTAGCAGAGTTATGGCACAAGATGTTAGGGCATATAAATATGAAAGACATGACAATCTTGAAAAATTTAGCCTCAACTGGTGTCAAATTTTCTGGCAATGCCTGTAGTATTAGTCCGGGAGGCAGCGACAGAAAAATGTGACTCATTTCGCCAAACTTAATAATTATTTTACCAAATGTACTTGTTATAAGAACTTGAACTGTCAAAGTCTTCTATGGTAACGACACAACGGGGCATAATGGGATGGTTTGAAAACTCACAAAAATTTGGGGAAAAAAACTTATATCTGTATTTTGTATTTATTCATTTTAATAGCACATGCTAATAGAATCTAACTTAAGTGTTTAGCAGTAAGTTTACATACATACATATATACTTATTTAAAGGCAGTGAATGGAGTCACGCAACACAGGGACCCACTCATCAACCTGTACATAATAGACAATCATCACATATAGTGTTCCTTCTTCACACACCTAAATTATCCATAGCATATTTAATACATCTTTGTTGAAAGAGTTTTACAGTTTCCGAATTTTTTACTCTGATAGGTAGTTTATTATACTGCACAAGTCCCTTATGAAAGAGATCATTTTGACTATATGTAGTAGAAACTGTAGGTACATAGAAGTCTTCACTAGCCTGAGTTTGATAAGAATGTATATCTGACACTATCCTAGTATGTTTTACTAAATGTGCTGGAAAGAAATTGTGCTTTATTTTGTACGTTCATTGTGTTTACAAAAATTATTTGCTTAACACTCATCAAGTTTGTTTTCTTTAACATACTACTAACACTTGTGTAACGATTGCATTTATATATCGCCAAGCGTAAAACTTTTTTCTCTGATTATTTATAATATAAACATAAAAATAAAACTCGTCTTTCATGTAGCAAACACAACGTACTACGTCTTCCATCCGTATGAACACCTCTAAAAAAGGAATAAAATGGATTTATTCTGCCAAAGCTGTTGTTGGTGCATAGTTCATTATATGTACAAATGAAAATTCATAGTATCAGGTACAACAATAGCCGTCTTCTAAGTAGATAAAAGTACTGTGCTCCGACTTAGCACTTAAGCGCATGCACGGCCGCCGCACATATTTACTCGTTTAAAAGACAACGATTGTTGTATTTGATATTCGGAAGATTTTTATTTTTGTAATTTCCGTTGAATAAATATTCATCTATAAGAAAACGACAAAAGATTATGCATTCCTCATCAAAGGACCTGATCAAAGATGCCCATGGTCATAAACGTTGTAAATATTAAAAACATAATAAACCTTTGACAATACATATTGTTATTAAAAATTAAATTATATTCTTTGTAAAACTTACAATATAAATTTAAGTAAAACACAATACATGTACATATATAACGAAGTAGAATACTTCAAACTAAAAAAAATCGGAAGTAATTTTATTAAAAGTTATATTTTATTAATTAAAAGTTGTTTAATCATCTAAGGACAAAATCGATGAGGTATTAGTGTCGCATTCATCCATTTCATCACCGATATCATCGTCTGAAACGCTATCATTATCGTTCTCTTCATCGTCATCATCTGAAGCTTGCTCTTCTCGCATAACGGTATCATCTATAAACACAAAAAAAAATATTAAGAATTCATAAAGTACGCATTATTGATATGTATGTTCAGTAGAGCGTCGTTTATCCGCATTAATTGGGACGGAGGGTTGTGCGGATAACGATTCTTGCGGATTATCGAATATACGTTTATTAATGTAGGAAAAGACGTACAGTACAAAGTTTTTTTAATTTTTTTATCACTACAAAATTCAAACTTAGAGAATACATACATATGTCATCGATGTCATAATATGAATTATACATGTACCGATTAAACTTTTGGAATTACGTGTTGAAACAATTCATGGAAATGTAATGTGCTTTGCTGGGTCAGGGTGAACGCCTATGCAGCTAAAATCATTCCAAGAATCAACGTGTAAACGTTGTAAGAGGTATAAGTGTATAGCTTTGATGTGAAAGCTGTGACCTAATTTCTTACTATTCATTGGAAGTGCAGATAGTTGACGTTGCGGATAATTGACGTGCCGATAAACGACGTTTTACTGTATATGTATATAAAATATTGTTTCAAAAATATCTATTTTATGGATTTTTGTTCATGCATAAAAAATAATTCAGTTAAAATTTATAATTTGTAATTTAATAGAAAGAATGAAATATTCATTACAATTCATTACCTTGATTTTTTCCGCATCAGGCTCTATACTTATTTCATCTACTGGTCGAGGCAATTGATCTCCATGGAACTATTTGAAAATGTATTTTCCATCAGATTCCTCCAAACCATAATCAAGTGGTGAAAATTCCTTTGGCTGTAAAAGATGTGCGTTTCTCCAAAGATTTGCAATTTACAGGGTGGTAACGTAGATCCATCAATATTCTTTTCATGAACACAAGTACTCGTGCTTCATCTAAATCATTACATGTCTTCAAACCATAAATACGACATACAAATTCTTCTAATATGGTATAAACTTCTTCACTATTACAATTTTTTATATCGCTAATTTTCGCACAAGCGTTATATATTTCTCTGAATTTTCAAACAATGTAAATGGACGTTTCTTTCCTTTACGGTAAAAAGATGGATTGAAGTCGCATCCTGTTAAAGCATGAAATGCAGGCAAAGCATTGCATAATTTTTCTCCTAAAGCTTCATGTAATTTCAAAACATTGATATATCTTTGAGCATTTCCGACACCAACATGCATCCATAGTTTCAATTTTTTAGAAAACGCATGTTGCCTAGCATTATTATGAGAATATCCGTATCTGAACATCGTATGACTACATTAGCATCAAAATCAATTTTGCAGACACATTATTTTCATGTCGGCTTCTTCGTGATTGTAACACCCAAGAACCTTTTTAAATTAATCCAAATTTCAAATAATATTTTCGGCCAATCACAAATAATTCTAGATAAAATGTAACCTATCACTGACCAGAATTAAGATAGTTATCCAATCCTAGTTTGATTTTGGGGTGACAATAGACACTTTAAATTAACATAACCTATCAACTGAGATCTAACATCCCATGAAATGTAGAAGATTTTAAATTTAGGCGCCAAAGGAAATGCCAATTTGTTCTAGAAAGTTTAAAACCGGAAATACGTAATAAAATGCAATTTTTCGTGATATCTATCAAAATATTAACAGGAAATAGTTCAGAATATTGCAGAATAACTTAAATTTAATTATAGGGTAATTCCAATTAGCAATGGCAATAATAAAAATGGATTTAAACCATTAACCTAGGGATGATACACAATTGTGCAATATGTAAGGTTTTTAATTGGCTAGAACAATCACGTGATTAAAGGTATATAAATAGGGGAAGTGAAGAAATTAAAACATACGACACACGATACACAAAGACAAAAGACGATACACAAACACAAAAGATATGAAAAAAGGCTAGAAATAATAAAGTAACTAGCCCGTAGCTAGGGAGAGTTAGGCTGCAATGGCGCGTAGCTATAGTGGGTATTTGATCGCGTAAATTAAAGCAATGGTTAGTGACCAGAACTAATAAATTCGTATGTTTATTACGGGAAGAATAGTGAATTTAAGTCGTTGATGGTGGACATAGATAAGTTAGTCCCTTAACGAAGAGTTAAATAGCAATAAATTTAAAGGTTTATTAATTACAAAGAAGATGATGACTAAACCCAACCATACGGTCCATTTTTGATTGGTTGTGGAAGTTTGGATTTCGGGGGCCCAAGTCCAAACCCAATTGTTATAGAAGTAGCGTGATATCAAGAGTTTCGAGCACAAAAGTTATCAACAACTGTGTTAAACATTTCCAACTCTGGTGAGAATAAATTACCTTGCGGCATTGTGTAGAATGGAGCAACAGTGGGTATTGTATACCCGAACAGGTATTGCGTGAATCTTTGAATAAATGTTTCGAGAGAACGGACGTGTATATGCATGCATACACGGGGTTTGCAAGTATGAATTTTTATATAGTTATATATATATATATATATATATATATATATATATATATATAACTACCAGCCCGATTTGTATTCGTCAATAGGCTCTATTATTTTCATAGAGTTTGTTTACAGATACATCTTATTTATATATATATATATATATATATATATATATATATATATATACTTTTACATGATTATGTTATGGTGCTAGATTAAGATTGGAATTCTTGGACTTTATTAACGTTACCGCTTATTATTATGAATTTTGTATAGAATATCAAGAGTTATTGGCTATGTTATAGTTGGAAGTCAATTTGTTTAAATGTAGAATTTGCAGTGCTTAGTACAATATTTAACAACCCGGCTTAAGGGAACTTTTAGTTAAGTAAGAGATATTGATTTTATTGCTTTCAAGTATGTTAATAGTACATGTAAATAGTTCTGTCACCATATTAAAGGTTATTAAATTCATTACCTGAACATTTTGAGATATATAATTAAGAGGGATTTGTTGAAATACATTTAAGGTAGAGAGATACTTGGTAAACTTTTGGGTAAGTTAACTCACCAGTATCGGTTTCAGAATTCTAAGCCTATCCACCCTGGGACATGTCCATTTATTCTCCGTTGTAGAGTAGCCGAGGCGTTTGAGGAAAGTAGAGTAAAGACTATTGGAATAGGTAAGTGGACCCTTATATTGCAATTTTGAACCATAAAAATTGATATAGAGTTTGCATTTGATTATATATGTATTAGGTAGCTTGATCCTTGTTTCTTTGACTGCTAGATAGGTCAGGAAGGAGGGTGAAGTGTTACATGATCTGGGCAAGATAAATGATCATCAAGTGTCTTATCAACTTTTCCATCGTGCACTTCATACTTATAACAGTAATCAAAATTTAAATATATGATTTTATTGCCAATAAAAGGAGCCACATAACTATTCTCCCAATCAATAATAAAAAAATTGACAAGCGCTTTCTTAAAATTAATGTTTTTCAATTCTACATTAAAATTTACTGGGCATCTTTGATCAGGTCCTTTGATGAGGAATGCATAATCTTCTGTCTTTTTTTAGATGAATATTTATTCAACGGGAATTACAAAAATAAAAAACTTCCAAATATCAAATACAATAATTGTTGTCTTCCAAACGAGTAAATATGTGCAGCGGCCGTGCACGTGCTTAAGCGCCAAGTCGGCGCGAAGTACCTTTATCTACCTGAAAGATGACTATTGTTGTACCTGATACTTGGAAGACTATGAATTTTCATTTATACATATAATGAACTATGCACTAACGAAGTTCCAGCTTTGACGGAATAAATCCATTTTATTCCTTTTTGGAGGTGTTCGTATGGATGGAAGACATAGTACGTTGTGTTTGCTACATGGAAGATGAGTTTTTTTATGTTTACATTATATATAATCATAGAGGAAAGTTTTGTGCTTGGCGGTATAAGTTTTTTCCCAAATTTTTGCGAGTTTTCAAACTGTCCCATTATGCCCCGTTGTAACATTAAGGTGGAAGACTGCTGTTTTAATAATCAGTTGCTAAATATAGTTAAAATAAAAAAATTTTTAGCCTTGGTGGAATAATGACATTCAATCTGTCACTGTCTCCCGGGTTATATTAGTGAAAAATGTATTTCCTGTCTGCAAGGAAAACAGAGCCGAAAATGTTTCAAAGGACTTTGTGGTACAAGGACAACTAAGAAACTTGAATTAGTACACACTGATGTGCGTGGTCCAATTCAGAAATCCATTGGTGGAGCTAAATATTTAGTCTGTTTTACAGATGATTTTTCAATGAAAGTATTTCCATACTTCATAAAAACTAAAGATGAAGTGCTGAATAAATTTAAAGAATTCAAAGTTATGGCGAGAATGAATCATGTGAGAGAATCATTACATTGAGATCCGATAATGGAGGGGAATATATTGGTCATAACGTGAAGGATTTTTGTAATCAACATGGTATTAAACACCAGTTCACGATTCCTTACACTCCTGAACAAAATGGCTTATCAGAGCATGTAAATAGAACTCTTTGCGAAGAAGCTAGATCCATGATGTTAGATGGTGTCTCATAAACTATTGGGCTAAAGCATTGAATACAGCAGCCTATCTCAAAAATAGATCACCACATTCAGGTATAGGAGGTATGATACCCGAGCAAATCTGGTCAGGTCATAATGTAGACTTGAGTCATATACGTATTTTCGTTTGTCATGCATATATACTTATCCCAAAACATGAAAGATCTAAATGGGATGCAAAGTCTGAGATGTACACTTTTGTGGGGTATAGTGATGTATAGTGATGTCCTATAACCAAAAAGGTTGTATTCGCAAGGGATGTTGAATTTCTTGAAACAAATCATATGTGTGAATGTAATCAAAGAATTGGTGATGTAAAGAGCGATCCTGCTAACATATTTACTGATATATTGCAGGAACCACATTAGGATGTAAATCAGCATATCGTTCCTGATGTGATCACTAATGAACCTGCTATAAACAATTTGCATGAAAATACGTCTGGTGTAACACTGAGGTGGAAATTGAGGATAACCGAAAGTCTGCAATACTGCAGGAAGAAGTTTCATTTGATGAACCTCGTAGGTATTCATTAAGGGATAGAAAAGCAAGAGATTTTCCCAATTAAGTATTGTATCATACAGATTGTAATGACTCAGATACAACATCAGATCCCGTGTCTGTTAAAGAAGCAATGTCTAGACCAGATAAAAAATTATGGGAATCTGCTATGTCAGAAGAGCTCGAGTCATTAAATAAAAATGGAACGTGGGAGTTGGTGGACAAGCCTAAAGGTTGGAAAGTGTTACCTTGCAAATGGGTGTTTAAAATAAAATATGGACCAAATGGTGAACCCCAACGGTACAAAGCCAGAGTTGTTGCAAAGGGCTACTCTCAGCAGGCGGGAATTGATTTTGACGAAACTTATTCTCCAGTCATTAGACGCAAGAATATCAGAATGCTAATTGTATTAGTAGCACAGTATAATCTATATATTACCCATATAGATGTAAAGACGGCGTTCGTGAATGGTGACTTAAAAGAAACTATTTATATATACCAACTCCAATATACATAATTAAGGGTAATGAAAATAAGGTATGTAAGCTAAAAAACGACTATATGGTCTTAAGCAAGCCTATCATGCATGGAATCAACAGATAAGTCAGTATTTAATTAGGTTAGGTTTCAAGCAATGTAAAAAGTAAATACTCCCTGTATGTTTGTTGTGGTTTGTTTAGTATTCTTCTTAATCTTCTTTGCGTATTGAACCATTCATAGTTTTTAAAATTATCTTTATTAACGTTTCGATCCATAACCTAGGATCGTTTTCAAAATAATAAAAACTTCAAGTTTGACATTTATGACACAAATTGAAGGTGACTTTGATTTATTGATGTTTGAAATATTTGGTTTGAGTACACTAAGCAAAAATTTTTAAAATTTAAATGAATAATTGCCTTCAATTTGTGTTACTGCCTGGGACCGACTTTTTAGGTAGCCAATACGCTTAACGTGAAATCAGCTGATTAATTTTATTGTAAAAATTCAATAACTTGGGAATTGGAAAACATTTTTAACATGTTTCTATTTATACAATTTAGAGCATGGTTATTAAAGAAGTGTGCAATTGCATTATTAAAAGGCTTAAGTAGTCGTTTTTTTATATTTATTTTGAAGGGGAAAATTATTATGATTTAGGCTACCTCTTTGGTAGATTTTAACATGGTTCTGAGGTAACCTTATGGTGGGTTTACACTTGTCAGATACCAATGTTGTTCTTAGAAGGTTGTATATGGATCTGAGGCGACCCTATGGCGGGTTTACACTTGTCAGATACCAATACTGTTTAACGGAGATTGTATATGGTTGTGAGGTAACCTTATTGCGGGTTTACACTTGTCAGATACCAATGCTGTTTTACAGGGGTTGTTAATATGCTTCATCATCATCTTCATTGGATCTTCATCTCAAAACTGGTTGGACACGTACCTGCACTTATTTATATTCTGAGCTAGCTTCCCTTCTATTGTTTTCTAATTTTATGTTTTATTTCACCGAGATTCAGTGAAGGGGGTTAAGCAACCTGTGGCTACCAAGATCCCCCAACACTTAGATATTTGCCGAAATAATGGTTTTCTAGTTAAGAATGTAAAAAGGAACCGTGTATGTATATTAAGGGAACTGATGACTGCTTGTTGATCATAGCACTCTACGTAGATGACTTTTCTGATATTTATTAATAATCACGTGGAAACGTGTAAAATCAAACATTTTCTTATGTCAGAGTATGAGATACAAGATCTGGGTGAAGCAAATTATTGTCTTGCTATGCGCATAAGACGTGATAAGGGAAAAGGTGTAATAATGATTGATCAAACCAAATACATAGAGATTTTGCTCGAGAAATGCAGCATGAGTGATTCTAAGTCGAAGAGTATTCCAATTGAACCAAATCTGAAGTTAAAATCAGCATCAAAGGATACAATTTCATTGGATATTCCATACCAAAGCCTTGTAGGTGTACTTATGTATTTACATACAGAATTGGCTGTGTACACGTAAAGGAATTAGAAACAGTTTGAGAAGAATATGGTCAATGTGTATTACGTTAAAAACAGCGCTTTCGACTATAAACTAGTCATCTTCAGTGTTGTTTCTTGTGGGATGGTACATTTCTTTCCTACAAGAAACAACACTGAAGAGGACTAGTTTATAGCCGAAAGCGCTCTGTTTTTATTGCAATACACGTTGACCATATTCTTTTCAGACTGTTTCTCACTTATGTATTTAACTGTTGGTTCTCGTCCAGACATTAGCCATACAGTCAATAGATTAAGTCAGTTTTATAATTGTTTTAATCTTGAACATTGGCATCATCTCAAAAGCGTATTAAGTTATTTACTGAAAACTAAAGACGTGTTTTGTGCACAACGCAGAAAAAAAGGTTTAATTGGATTTGTGGATGCTAACTGGGGAGGAAGTTGTTATACTTCGGTTCTCTACTCTAAAGTATACTTTTAAAGTCCCAGTGTGTAAGGTATAAGAGCCACTGCGACAGTTGGTAACAATAAATATTTGACTAATAATGTACAATAAGGTCATTATTATGCCACAAATTATTATCACCTACAAAGAAAAAAAGATAAAGGTACTCACGTAAAATGTAGAACTCTTCACGGCATTGCAGCTATTCTCACGTCAGTTGGGCGTTGTTAGTGTTGTGGGCGTGGGTCGTCCTTTGTCCCCTCGTCGAAACCAAATTCAAATTTGCCTTTTTTCTTCTGTGTAGAGGTACGGGTAAAGGAATACAGGTAGAGGTACGATAACAGGTACAATGCAGGAAACCTACATATCTGAAAGAGAAGACAAGATAACGGCACACAGATAACCACTCGGTTCGACGTTTGGTTGACTAGTCCTGATGTGACGGAAATCACCACTTCTTTTTCACTTAGCGTCTGCGCAATCTCGAGCGCCAACGCAACTATCTAAAGTGTCGGAAATGCATGCACAAGTGTTTTAAATTATTGGCGCGAATTCACTTACAAATTCAAAATTAAAATTAGAAATGTTTACAGGCCGATTTTCGGCATGTAACAAAGTGAATCTCAAATAGACATTCGTATATTGGATATGTTTTCGTCTTAGGGGGTACAACTATTTTCTGGTCAAGCAGGAAGCAAAATTGTGTGGCCTTATCTAGTACAAAATCAGAGTATGTTGGTCTAACTGAGAGAGCTAAACAAGCAGTATATTTACAAGATGTTTTGAATGAAATAATGGATATTCATGCCCCCCGTCACTTTATATAATGACAATCAAAGTGCCGAAAGGTTAGCTCATAATAATGTGAACCATGGACGAACAAAACATTTGATATTCGATATCATTTTATACGAAGTTTAAAAATTTTCTTCATTCTTTAGGAATCCGTTCAACCTTAAAACCTCCACATCATTCACAATCATTCCAATGGTTTGGCCAAGAATACCATAAAATATTTCAAGCACAAGTTACAGGTGTTTTGCCATGATAAACATTTCAAATCGGAATATGCAATCTTTAAAATTGTATTTCAATATAAAAATACTGATCATTGTACAACTAATCAATCTCCTGCCTTTTTATTGTTTGGTAAGCCACATAGATCCAAATTAGATCTTTCGCGACCTACTTACCATAAATTAACGTTAAAACTCACCCTTTGACAATTTTCTGTTAATTTAGTTATTTATTTATTTATTTACCGACAGTACATAGTACCACAAGGGTAAAGACAATATATATAACACACACTGTGCTACAACTAAATTACAAATATAAGTAAGCTAAATATACAATATACATAGTCATATAGCGCACTCCACTGTTTGCAGTTGAAGAATTCTCCTCAACTCGGCAAGACTATTACAGTCCCGTCGACGTGGCATGCGCGCCACTAAAGACAGTTGGTAACGATATTACCTAATGTGAAAATCAACGCACAAATTTCGATGACGTCACACAATATGCAAATTATTTCAACACATTTTCAATTATATAAACCATATAAAAAATCCCACGGGGTACTCACGTGAATAGGTAAAGCTTCCTTCGAATTACTTCATGATGGTTCTCGGGTCGTGGATCTTCTAAGCCAGGTTGCTTCCAAATTCGGTATCTTCTTCCTATGTAGAGGTACGATAAGGAACGGGTTTGAGGAACGATACTAAAAAAAGGCAAAAGGGAATCTACATAATGAAAAGATACGATAAGACACAACCACTCTTGTTCGCGTTTGGAAGGCAAGTCCCAACGCGTCTTTCGGAAATTCCCCACCTTCTTCTTCCTTCACACGCGTTGACGCGAATCTCGCGCAACGCACTTCTGACGTGACGGAAATACGAGCAACAAGTCTTTCAAATTTATGGCGCGAAATTCCCGCATATTAAAACTATATGAATGTTTACGGCCGATTTCGGCACGTAACAAGACTTAAATTAAAAATGTCCACATGCGAGTATTTGTTTACAATATGACATAGTTTATAAAGTGGACTATTCATATATGTATTTGAATAAGATTTAGGTAAGTAGAATACTTCTGTGCATCTACTATTAGTTCCTCTAGGAACTCTGAATTATAACCTATGTAAGAGAGAAATATTATCGATCTTGTTATGGAGTAGTTTATGTGCTACGACTAATGTGACATGTTCCATCATAATTTTGATTGGATGCATATTGAACTTCTTTAGTAGGGTATTGTGATCAAAACCAACTTCAGGGTATATGCCATACTCTTTGAAATAACAGTATTTTAGCATTCTACGTTGGATTTTTTCTAATTTAATAATTTGATATTTATGGTAGGGCAGCCATATTATACAGCAATAATTGAAAAAAGATTTTACAAATGCATTATATAGAACAATATTGGTACTCACACTCCATGCCTTTGAGTTTGTAATAATGAAACCTAACATTTTGAGTACTTTGTTTGTAACATTGTTTATATGTATGTTAAAAGATAGGGCAGTGTCAAAAGTTACACCTAAGTCACAAGATGTGTTAACACGTTTTAAACTAAGGTTATCCATTTGGGATAGTTTTCTTTCTATTAGCAAAAATCATCATTAAACACTTCTTCATGTTAAAATCAAATCCAAATTTTTTACTCCAAAGAAGTATGTTATCTAAATCAGATTGTAATTTAATGCAATCAACTGGCTCAGTAATAGCCAAAAAAAGTTTGAAGTCATCTGCATATAGGAGACTCACTGAATATTTCAATGATGAAGGAAGTGAGTCGATTAATAAAAGAAACAATAAAGGTCCCAGGTTTGATCCTTGAGGGACTTCGGACGTGGGATTAAAAGTATGAGATAGGAAATTTTCAATCTCAATATATAGTACTCTTTGAGATAAGTACGACAATATGAGTTTAGTCAAAATAGGTTCAATATGAAAATCTTCTAGAACATTGATTAGCATCTCATAATTCACAGAGTCAAATGCTAATTCACAATTAAGGGGGAAAATGTGTTGTGCGTTGATCTTAAAATGAACTTTTGATATAGTCATAGTTATGTTGTAGCATCTTAGTAATTTTGGATGTCAATTTAGGAAGGGGGGGTTTATCAGTGGATGACCCCTTTTCTGGAGCTGGACTGCAACTAAATGAATTTGTTGATTAAAGCGTCTTTTCTTGTAAAATAAATCGATTAGTAAACTAGTGTTCATAATTTATTAATACAACTTACTAAGAATATTACCCAATGAAGTTGCAAAGTTTGCCGATAAATTTGGAATGGACAATCTTGCCTATGCACGTAGTTTCATGATTTAAAGAGCTAAGTCTTATAAACAGATTCAAAGTGGCAATTTATTTTCGATATTGATAGTATGCATAATTTGAGAATTTATTTCAGCAATATTTAATAAACAAAAGATCGTTAAGGACTATCTGTGACTTGTTCTGATTACCATATATTCAGCTACAAGCACATTGATAACATCAAAACTGCTTTTTGTCATATTGTAAAACGTGATCCTCTCTGGTTTGTTTTTATAGGTTATTTTTATCAATTTTATCGTTGATATGCATTGTTGAAAACAGTTGGACGTTTTTGTTCTTTTTAGGTATGCAGGACACTAACTATCCGGTTTTTAAAAAAGCAAAATTACTACTGCACATAGGCTTTCCTTTAGTCTACAACGTTTTGGTGAAACTCCTCTTTGTTCTTTTTAATAGCTTCAACTATAAGTGTCTTCTTTTCTAACAAATTTAGAGGTAGCGGAATTTATATAAAATAATAGTCAACTGTTTTGTTTCTACCACTATTGTGAATAGGACTAGCTAATCTTATAGCAACACTAGCAGCTCTGTTGTGAAATCGGTATCTTCCTTCTGGTTTCCTTTCTGAGTAGATTTCCATATTTAAAACATGACATTTTGAAATCTACAAAAGCATAAATCTTAATGCAGTATTTCGACAGTTGATTAGCGATATATTGGCAAAACTTGCATCTACCGTGAAATGCCTGTAAAATTTCATCCATTGTAGTATATTCTCCTACTTGATAATAACTTGAACATTTTCTAATGAAGTCATAAAAAATTTACCAAAAGGTGCTGGATTTTATATAGCTTCTCTCTGAGTCCTCTCATTCCAATCATCAAAACAATGAGCTTCTAAAAGATTTGACTAACTGCCAGAAGGCAATCAGAAGTCGTTACATCATTTCCCATAACTCCTGAATGTTGAAATGTCATGATTTTTTTATTCCTGCCATATAAAGAAGGCCTATTAGAGCAACTATTTCCTGAGGAGTGGTGTCCGTGCAATCTCTAGTGCTAGTACAATTATAGTGCATTTCCTGAAGATACTTGTTGGTGCAACTATTAATATGCATTATAATCTCATCAGTAAGGGATAATTTTCATGCATCTAATACTGTTTTAGTAACTTTTGCAGCTGGTTTCACACCAGGGAGCGTTATAATATTTTGTTTGCCTTTTCGAACATTAGGGCGTGATAGGTGCCGTAATCATATTTAATACAGTCAAACGACAGTCTTTAAAGAGCAACTCACAATTAGAACCTTGTACACTTGTGTTTTTAATGCTCTGCAGATGAAGAAGTTGCAACGACCTAAGCCAGGAGAACGCGGAGACCATTGAACGGGTGCTTCGTGGCCTTTACCAATCCGTCTACGAGTAAATTGTTCATTAAGATACTCTCTTACGGCATGCGCAAAATGAGATGGTGCATCGCCGTGCATGAAGAACATGTTTAGACGAACATCAAAGGACAAGTCTTCTAGTAATTCTGGCAACCTTTCTTGAAGTAATCGAAGGCAACTAGCGCTATCTAAACGATCAGGCAATCGGAATGGCCCAACCATAAAATTGCCAATAACTCCGACCCAGACTTTTATTTTAAATTCTTATTGATAATGTCTACTTTTAATAGTGTTTAATTTGTATATCGACTTACCTCCGTGCTTGTTTTATTGTTCTAAGATGTAGTTCCTTACTCTTTAACTAAGTGGACTGTTTGCGATTTATAGTACGTGTTACATTTGCACTTTCACTGAGTTTTTTAGGGGTTTATCGATAAATTCGGCGGCACTATTGACTAACTCACTTTACCGAACCGAACCAACCGTTTTGCTCCGATATCGATGAGAGAGTGTTTTGTCACTACCCCTTTTCTGCTTAATTTTCACATGCACAAAGGAGGTTTTACAACAGGATGTAACGGGACAAGGGATGACAGCTTTAGGATTTGATTTACAACTAAGAATTTACGACTTAAAATTAACCACGACAACGTGCGACAAAGAGACCGAACAAATAGCATGTGGATTTTCATCTGCATACACATGCTCATTGTGCAGGTTTGCATACCACAACATGTAAAACAAGATTCATCAGTAAACAAGATATTAGTGTGGAATCCGTCGTCAAATATCCTTCCTGAACATTTTGTGAAAAATTGAAAGTGATCCGTCCGTGGTCAAGTGGCAGTAATTCTTGCACTAGTTGAATGTGAAATGGACGAAGTAATAGATCTCTAATGATCCGACTTATGGGGCTTATTGAAATCCCAGTCTCTCGTTGTAATGTTTTGGTACTGGTCTCAGGATTGTCATCAATGATTTGCAGATCAGCATCTTCCGTAATTGGTGTTCGGGCTTGTCGAGGTCTTCCAGTGTTAGTTCTGACTGGCTTCAACGTTTCTATTTCTCGAAGACGTCTTTCGATTCGGGCAAAGGTTTTGTGATTGAAATTTTCCGGTTAGGATACTTCTCTTGATACACACAGACACTTTCGAGATAGTTACCCTGACAGAATCCAAGAACTAGTAGCATGTCCACCTGCTCATTAAAAGTGAACTCCATAATTTGCTAGCTACCAAAATTACACAACAGTAATAGCAATTATATCAATAACAGTGATTGTGTTAAAGAAAACAGTACAAGAGCAAAGTGAAGCGGACAAATTATTGTAACTTTTACCACCTAAGTGCCAAAACTTAAAGTGATACGATTGTGTTTTATGACATTTATGTTTATGGATATCGTTTAGCAGTGTTTGAGAAAACATTTTTTCTCGAAACTAACCGAAATACGGAGTTTTTACAAGAGTCAAAAAATGAAGATGATGGGTAAGTCTTTCTGTTAAAAAAGTCTTAGACCTGTATTACCACCCCTAAGTTTAGTATAATAAGAATTGCGAGGGCTGAAGGTGGTTTTAACCCTTCTACAATATTTTTTGGTAATCCTCTAAAATGCATTTTTGCCAAATTTTAATAAATTTGTTTCACACTTTTCTGAACAGCATACAAAAATTATTTCTTAAGTAAACTTTGAACTCTTGTCATGGACACACGATACATTTTGATATATATATATATATATATATATATATATAGCTTTATTTTCCAGCAATTTTGGGACAACCTGCACATACGATGACCCTACCTAAACTATTTACTAATACTACACAACGTGGTGGCAAACTCGCCTCAAAGGAATCTGTTTAACATAATAACGGGAAGAAAAGTGTGTATAATAGTAGTACCACCAAATATCTACACAATTATTATATCGGACGGATATTGGTACATCATCTATTCATCCTTATCAATCAACAGTGTTCAAAGCATACCGTCATATAATTCTCCTAATAGTTACATAATACCTGCAAGTCAATCATATGGTAAGCTAGCAAAGCACTCGTGTGATACAGATTGATACTCTTCTACTCTTTACATAATACAAATAAATAAATTGTAACATAAGCTAGGAAAGCAGTCGTTTTAAAGATTGGTACTCTTCTAATATTTACCTCAAGCATGTTGTTCAGGATCTAGGTGACTCAACCGACATACCACGTTAGCCAACCAAATATGTGAACAAGATGTGAAATTTCCAGGTCAAGGACAGATGAGCATGGTCAAGAGTATCTTACGATAGGCGAACCCCCGACTCAGACTGAAGCATGGGTTACTGATATACCCAAAATACGAAATCCAGGAACCGGGAGCCAAGTTAAAGGCATTAAACCTTTTCATTAGCGAAGCAATAAAAATTTTAGTCACTTACCAGCCATGCAGAAAAACAAAGGAAGTTTTTCATTACACATGAATTTTTATTACTGTCCGTTTAGAATTATTATACGTGTTATAAATGAATACAACAACCAAACAGGACAACCTGTATTAAAAAAAATTAAACCGATCAATCCATGACGTACAAACCGATTTCATTTTAAGAATGGTTGCTATACCCACCTTTCCAATAACATAACCCAATATGCCTTGAAAACAGGATCGAACTTGTTTTTATTTCACGCTAGAATCGTGAATGCAATAGGAACAATAACATACGGAGATCCCATTATACCATGTGTCTATAACTTCACATTAAAATACAAAAACAGGTGTTCAACGAACGTATAGTAAAATTCGCTTTATATCAGGATTTTTGGAAAACTAATTGAATTGATATAAAATGCAAGCATAATTCGAGGTAACACGTGGCTTTATCTAATTACGATTTAAACGAAGTCAATTAAGTATAATAAATATTGAATGTTAAAAGTATTATCGACGGGTTGTATAATTTATTAATATTCCCAACTGTAAAAGCGAATATAGACGAAAATGGGGTATTTAATTAGCAGAATGCAGGGATGTTCTAACATACGTAAATGAACGTAACATAGTGTATTATAAATACTTCTTGATAACCCTTTGACATTACTTACTTCATTTTTAAAGTTTATTCTTTAAAATTTCTAACTACGAATATTATATTGTAAAAATACTTACATTAGTCCATTTTTATTGACCTCCGGCGGCGAGCTCATTCTGAGGAATATGTGGGTTTCCCAAATTCGTTATCACATGTTTTGGGGCAGCCTCAGGTAATACCCTAAGAAAAAAAGAAAGGTAAAACAGGTAAGAAAAGAAACATTCGAGCACTACTTTGACGTATGATAACCCACCATGAAAAAACTGTCACTCAGAAGGACTCCTGTACTAATGTGAAATCTGTAATTCCCGGCAGAAATAGTTCGAGGTACAATAATGTTCCATATAATTTCCTGAGCATGATGAAACATCCCTGAGATGGTATCTTCACGTATTTATGCACATTAAAACATTTTATTCTTGCAATGTAATTAGTAACTTATAAACTAATCAGGACTATATTCTGGAAACAATGGAATTACTTTAACTTTTAGTCAAAATTGTAAACTTAATCGATATAAAAAGTGGAAACTGGTAATTCAATAATTAAAAAACCATGTTACGGATTAATTCTCTTAACATGCAGCAAGTGCTGTCTTTAACGATGGTACTTACATTAGACTGCTCTGAATCGTGCACTGACGAGATTTGTGATTCTGACGCATCCAACACATTTTCAGCTGTTGAAACCTCAGGCAGCTTTGTGACTTAGTTGGTATTTGTGTGACTACTAAGCCCAAGTTCCCGGATTCAAATTTCAACACAGTTCACTTGAAAAATGTTAGGCAATCGTTTTTCACAAAAATACGCCCTCATTCGTATGAGTGGTGAAATGTAGGTTCCGTGTGTGAGTGTTGTCACGCTTGTTAAAGATCCCTACCTTGCTTGGAACAGCAGGGGTTCGGCAAAATTCAAAATTTCAAGTAAAAAAAACTCGCTTCTTTGCCAATGTAATACCTTCAGGTGGAGTATTGGAAAATCAAATGTAGCGTTGAAGCGTCATGATCACTTGTAGTCAGCTTGGCAAGTGACTGAATATTTCTTAAAGGAAGAAATTTGCTATAAATATAATATTCAGATAGCAATTGAATAAACCAGGTGTTCTGCAGCTCATTTTATGTGGTCACAAAACTTTAATATACATCGTGACAATAAACTAAACAATACAAACAATAAATTATGAAAATTTTTTATACCCGTCCAACAATTTACACATACAGATTGTCAGTTGGTGAGGAAAATGCTCATTCTTCCCACATTGCAATTACAACACTGCTTAAATACCCGAACGGCAACTATAATTTAGGAATCAAATAAATACCCCACTAATGACATTCTGAAGCTCAGCTAGAGTGGAGGGGGTGATGACCCACACTGCAATTATAAAGCTATGGTATTCAATTATAAAAGTGTGAGCAATATGCTCATATAGTGACAAAGGACGGATTAGGAAGCATCCATCGATAACGCGGATTGGTCATAGGTTCTTTGAACCAGACACAGCCGAATGGAATGTGATACCATACATGCAAAAATCGAACAGTAACTAAAAAGCATTGCTGTCTATACACTAGAAACTTGGGCACAACTTATTAGAGAGTGCTAGAAAAAGCCACAACTATTATAATTTTTTACTTTTTTCACATATATCTTGCTTCCCTGCTTGTTCTAGAACTTCTTTGTTCTTAACTTTGTCTGTCCATTATATCTACATCATACGTCTGCAGGACCGCTTCTATCTTTTTCCTGTATGCTTTGCCTACTGTTCACGTTTCACAGCTGTACAGTGCTGTACTCCACAGATACCTTTCATCAGTTTCTTCCTAGTTTCTATGCTTGTTGTCTTTGAACATAGCAGCTGCTTTTTCTTGTTAAATAGAGCAGGCCGTGTGCAAATCTTTTTTTATTTTAAATCTTTTGCACTTTTCTTCTTCTATTGTTTTCTAAAAATATAGACTAATTCATCTATATTCAATGGTACTTGAAAGGGGTTGACCTGATGGTTACTAAGATCCTCACCACTTAGACACTTGACGAATCTTTAGTTTTGCAATTCCTCGTTTCGTACAAACAACAAACGTTGAGAATATTGCAAAATCAACATCTGTAGATTGTTACAATAATCATGAGGTTTAGATACAATTACTTTTTTCATCATTACATTTGAGTACTACGAGGGCCATTTTTTTTCTTCCTCCGATCGCTCCGTGCAGACGCTACGCGGGTAGTAGAAAGCGGGCATGCGCTGTAGGTGACTGCGCAGCTCTTGCACTACACACTCCGCCATTGTTGACATTCAGGCGTCAGTCGGCGTTGCGCTACAGCCACGTAAACATGTCCGCTATTATTGATGCTCCCGCCAAGTGTGAGGTGCGAAGTGTGATTCGTTTTCTACAGGCTGAAGGCCATAGTGCTGCAGAAATCCATCGAAGAATGAGTTGTGTTTATGGAGTTGTTCTGATCCACGACAATGCTCGTCCACACACTGCTGGAGCAACTCAACGGCTTCTCGAACAATTTGGATGGGACATTTTCGATCATCCGCCATACAGTCCTGACTTAGCACCAAGCGATTTTCATCTTTTTCCTGACCTGAAGACGTGGCTTGGTGGGAAGCGCTTTCAAACCAATGAGGACCTTCAAACTAACGTCAAGGACTACTTGAATTCATTGGCGGCAACTTTCTTTGGACAGGGTATTGAAAAGCTTGTCCCCAGATATGACAAATGTCTTAATCTCTTCGGTGATTATGTCGAAAAGTAACCGTAAGTGTACCAACCTTTTGGTAATAAAATTATTGTTTTATATGAACTTGTCTTTTATTTATAGCCTATCAGAGGTTGAAAAAAATGGCCCTCGTATAACTGGTTGAACATGTACCTCATTGATTTCTATTCTGAGGTAACCTACACATTTTCCTGAAATTCCTACAGCCTACATCTTTCACTATGTGTGTGCAATAGTCTAATACAGGTCTATCTTTACTTCTCTTTTTTCCTTTCTCTGCTTCTAATATATCCCGCACTATAGCCTCATGCCTTTGAACATGTCCTATCATTCTATCTCTCCTATGAAAGTAATGGAATCGTTGAATGTACTTCCAGACTAGCTTGATTTTTACGTTACGCAGGAATATAAGAGTGGTCATGGGATGAGATTATCAAAAAAGATAGGATAGGGGGGGGGCGCCACTGCAACTAAGAATACTTACTACTAAATGGTAGGCTGCAAAAACCTTTAGGTTGTGATGAGCATCAACAGCAATAACTGTCTTGGTTGAATCTGAAACATAGAAATACATACAAGAAAAATCAATTAGTGATGTCACTTTTTGTGCCCCATAAAATACACAGAATACTATCCAATTAACAGTTGACTTCTGAACTACTCAAATAAACGTATTCCCTTTTGAGGAATTGTTATAGATTTTATACTTGAAATTTTTTTAAACTTTAACTGGATTTGAATAAATTTAGTTTATACTTGCATTTTATTCTCTAATTCTTTAAGTACATCATTTATTCTGTAGGTATGCAACTCAAGTTGTACCTAACAAACTTAATAAGCGTCATAGAAACGTAAACGTGAACGCCCCTTAATAATAAACTCGCCTATCAACACACCTTAAAACCGAATAGACTCGCCCGGAATTTCCGATTATGAGAATGCAAATATTAATTATAAAGGCCAAGGAGGCGAGCTTTCGTTTGTTTTTGGATATATCGACATGCAATAGCCAGGAGCAAGCAATAACTTCTGATCTTCTGAGTTTGATCTTTTATCACGGTGCACCAAAGCCTGGAGATTAAAGCAGATGGTTGTGCATTATGCACTAACGTGGATACTTCACGCCCTGCTGGCAAGTTGCACCAAATCCTACCATCAGGGTCTGGACTTTTACCAAATGAAGTTATTTCGTAGTCATTTTGATATTATCATCTACTGCTGAACGCGGCCCACCGAGACGGTATGTCCGAGTCGTCCATAACGCCCTCATCTTTGCTGAACACCATTACGGAAGCGGACATAGCGGCCTGGAATACCACACCCCGCATCAGTTCTGATGCCTACTACGAAGAATCCGCTATCATTATGCCTTTCCACGCCTCATATCGCCGATAAGGGAATCCGCAAAATACATGGCACCTGCGTTGATTGACCTGCCACGTCTAGCACCGTATACAGGCGTCGATTCCACGAAACTTCTACTTGCAGATCCCAGGCGACAAGTACCTACTCCTGCGTTAATCTATTTTTGCATAGGCTTCTTTTTGAGCCGCGTTTCTTTACAGAGACGCGCATAAAAGTTCAAAATTAATCCCGTGCGTGAATTTTATTTTTTTGTGTACAAACATTAGATTCATTCAAAGTCTCACTATAAATTTTCTAACGCCAAAGGACATTTGCATTTCCAGCATTAATAAAATTTGTTCACATTAAAAGCTCTATTCTCATGCATAAATTCAAGGACATATTGCATATGCATGTAGAATCTTATGTAATTGTTATTTTCAATTTCATGTTATTGTATGTATTTCTTACAGCCAATGTTTAATTCTAAATCGGTAAATAAATTGTACATATTTGTTGTCTCTATGCATTAACAAAATAAAAGGTGACCCCACAAAACACAGAAATCGTGAACTGAACATCAAAATTTTAAAACCTTAATAATAATAGGAAATCTGGTCCAGTTTAAATTTATAATGAATTCATAAGGTTTCTTTTTATAATTTACATATATACATTTACAAGAAGCTAAAGGTGCGTAACTGAACTTCGACTTTGCTCAAAAGGTATGAGATAATTATTAATTTCTTTTCGTTTATTGAATTTTCTAATTCACAGATCTGGCAATTAGAGTACATGATATATGACACAATAGTGCATTTTGTTTGTTTCAACAATTATACAAAACAAATATCACAGAAAAAATGTCACTCTTATCATTACAACCTTGATCTTGAAACCTGTAAAAATATAACAATATGCACCAATTTGAAATTTGTTTCAATAAAATTTTAATATTATGATTCCAAAACGAGAGCTTATTTAAATACCCAATGAGATCTATCTATAAAAGTTGCTTGTAAATCTTATTACAAATGCAGTGCATAAACTAGCAATTTTGTCTGTTAGTAACAGGAAACGGAATTCACAAATCTTCTTATAAGAATTTGATACAAAAAAAAGGAAAGCTTTTATCTTAGGAGTACAGCACCACCATTTGATATTGAATTTACTTCAGTAATTCCGTCATGACAAATTAGATGAGTTCGGGCAACGTATAAATTATAGGTGTTGACCCAATTAGCCAATATCGCGTTTACAGTTACAAATCCAATCGAGCTTGTTATTGTATTTTATACACATCCTTCATCTCAAGTGCAACCATATTTTCAAACTTAAATCACTATATTGATGATAATATTTCACTTTCTGAAACAAATATTTGGGCTTTCGTAATTGATCTATAAAGGTATGTAAGAACATTATTACATATGATATATACTAGAATTTCACTTGTAAATAGCTCGGAAAACTGAAATGCTACACATATTTCTTTCTTCCCTTATCATTTCTAGAACCTCTTCGTTTTTCCATATCTTTATCATACGACTGTAGCACCACATTTCCGTTCCTTCTACTGTACAGTGCTGTGATCCACGCATATGTTTTCAGCAATATTTTCCTTGTTTCTATGTTTGTGGTCTTTGAGCCGAGTTGCCTTTTCTTGTTAAATGTAGCAAGACCTTGTGCTAATGTTTGTTTTATATCTTTTGTGCTTTTCCCATCTTGCGTTATTTGACTTCCTAGGTAGTAGTAATCATTAACCTATGTGTAAGTTCTCTTTTCCTATTTGTATTTTGGTTTTTAACTTATTTCCCCCTCCTTTACATACTAGTATTTTAGTTTTAATTTGTTAATTTTCATACCGTATTTCTCTGTTTCCATTTCTCATATCAACGGCCAAGTATCAAGATTTGAGAAACGCATGCAATGACCTGCAGGTACCCCAAGCATACTTTATATGTGATTTTCCAATGCTCCACCCGAAGGTACTACATTGGTTTTTTTACCTAGAAAATTTGGAATTTTGCCGAACCCTTGCTGTTCCAAGCAAGGTAGGGATCTTTAACGTGCATGACAACACTCACACATGGGACATCCATTTTACCTCTCATCCGAACGAGGGTGTATTTTTGTGAAAAATGCTTGCCTAACATTTTTCAAGTGGACCGTGTCGGGTTTCGAACCTGGGACCTTGGACGTAGTAGTCACATACATACCACTACGCCATGGAGCCGCCACCCCAAGCATACCATGGGATTATGAACATTTACTCTCTGCATATACTACAAGGGTTGCTCTGTGTGAATCAGATGCTTCAAAAGAATCCGATTATGATGAGGATGGACAGAACTAGTTACCTACTGTTGTAATTATGCATTAATATTTCATTTATGTTTTTAAGAATAGTTTAATGTTTATTAGGTAGTTTTTCTAAAAAAGAAACATGAACGTTTGTTAGGAGTTACATCATCATCATCATCATTAGGTCTTCAGTCCTGGAACTGGTTAGACGCGTACCATCATTGTTTCCTATTCTGAACTAACCTACAGATTTCCATGAAATTTGCACAGTCTGCATCTATAACTATCTGATCTAGGTCTACATCTACCTTTTTTTTCTATCTCTGCTTGTAATATATCTCATACTACTCCCCAAAAATGCCTTAGAACGTATTCTGTTTTCTATTTCTCTTTTTCCCTAGATATCATTGTTTCCCTACTATTTCTATAACCTATTTGTTATTATCTTTGTCTGTCCATGCTATCGTCCTCATACATCTGAAGCACAGCATTTCGAAAGGCTGCTACCGTTTTTCTGTCTGCGTTTCAGACTGCCCGTATTTCATAGGCATGCTGTGCTGTGCTCCACACATATGCTTTCAACAATTTTCTTCTTGTTCTATGTTTGTTGTCTTTCCTCATAGGCGCTGTCCTTTCTTGTTAGATGCAGTTTGGTCACCTATTGTTTTACAATTATATACCCTGTTTCTCCGACCTTCAGTGGTTATGAAGGGAGGCGTCGCCGTGGATCAATGTAGTAAGCGTAAGACTACGGATCCCAAGGTCCCGGGTTCAAATCCCGACACGGCCGACTGCTTGAAAAATGACAGGTGAGCATTTTTCACAAAAATTACGTCCTCGTTCGGATGAGAGGTTAAATGGAGGTCCCGTGTGTGAGTGTTGTCACGCACGTTAAAGATCCCTACCTTGCCTGGAACGGCAAGGGTTCGGCAAAATTCTAAATTTCCAGGCAACAAAAAACTCGCCTCCTGGCCAATGTAGTACCTACGAGTGGAGCATTGGAAATGTAAATGAACGGTTGTGAAGGGAGGTAAGCAGCCTGTGGCTGCCAAGTTCCCCCAACACTTAACCATGTACTGATTTAATATATTTTCCAATATATCTTTTCGCACAGTCATCATTAGTTGCAGATATTTCGCAACCAACAACTAGTTGTTTATACTAATCATCAGATTTATCTGCGGTTATTTTTTGTCATTAGGTTTTCCGTCTCAAAACTGGTTGGACACGTACCTGCACTTATTTATATTCGAGCTAGCCTACATAGTTCCCTGAAATTCTCACACAGCATGTGTATACAGCTCGTTCCCCTTTTATTGTTTTCTAATTTTATGCCTTATATCACCGAGATTTAGTGAAGGGGGTTAAGCAACCTGTGGCTACCAAGATCCCCAAGACTTAGACATTTGCCGAAGTAATGGTTTTCCAGTAAATCCTTTCACACACTTAACACTATTCGAGAATATTGCCCAACCAATTTTTGTAGTTACTTATAATAATCATCTTGTTTAAGCACAGTTATTTTTTCGTCATTAGTTTATCATTCTTGGGATTGGTTGGATGCGTACCGCCATTGATTTCTATTCTGGGCTAGCCTACACATTTCCCTGAAACGCCTACAGCCTACATCTTTTACTATTTGTGTGCAGTAGTCTAACCTAGGCCTACCTCTACTTCTCTTTTTCCTATCTTTGCTTCTAATATATTCTCACTATTCCCTTATGCCGTAGTATGTGGCCTATCATCCTATCTCTCCTATTTTTCACCGTTTTCCACATATTTCTTTCTTCCCCTACCATTTTTAGTACCTCTTCGTTCTTAACTTTGTCCTTGATATCTTCATCATACGTCTGTAGCACCACATTTCAAAGACTTCTACCTTTTTCTTGTCCGCTTCTCCTACTGTCCAGGCTTCACAGCCGTACAGTGGTGTGCTCCACACATATGTTTTAAGCAATATTTTCCTTGTTTCTATGTTGGTGGTCTTTGAGCACAATAGTTGCTTTTTCTTGTTAAATGTAGCACGACCTTGTGCTAATCTTTGTTTTATATCTTTTGTGCTTTTCCCGTCTTGCGTTATTTGGCTTCCTAGGTAGCAGAAATCCTTAACCTCTTGTAAGTTCTCGTTGCCTATTTGTATTCTTGTTTTTGATTTATTTTCCCCACCTGTGCATACTAGAACTTTAGTTTTAGTTTTGTTAATTTTCATACCGTATCTCTCTGTTAGAACCGTTTCCATTTCATTAAGAGCAGCTTCTAACTCTTCCTTGCTAGACGCTAATACCGCTATATCGTCTGCAAATCTAAGCATATCAATTTTTTGTCCCTGCATTGGAATTCCAAATGTCTTACTGCATCTGACAGTACTCATTGCCTCTTCTATGTACAAGTTAAAAATCAATGGGGATAGGGCACATCCCTGTCTCACCCCTTTCCTAATGTTTACTTCTCTACATTCCTGCTCTAATTCTATTACTGCTGTTTGCTCTTTGTATAAGCTATGTACTATTCGTCTATCCCTATAACTCATTCCAATATTTTTGAGTATTTCAAACATTTTTTTCCATTTTACATTGTCGAATGCTTTTTCCAGATCTACAAACCCTTTATACACGCTTTCCCCTTTTTCTATTGTTTTCTCCATTATCACTCTCAGAGCTAAAATAGCCTCCCGTGTTCCCCTGTTTCGCCTAAACCCAAATTGGTCTTCTCCTAGTATTTCTTCCGCCCGTTTTTCCATTCGTCTTTGCACAATTCTAGTTAATATTTTTGACACGTGTGCTGTCGAACTTATTGTTCGAAAATTTTCACATCTATCCGCGCCTTTCTTTTTTGGTATACTATGGTGCTACGTTTGTAATCTTTGGGTATCTCGCCTGTCTCATACATATAGCTTACAAGTCGGAAGAGATGTTCTGTTACTGCTTGTCCAGCGGCTCTTAGAGTTTCTGCTTGCACCTTATCTGTACCCGGCGCCTTACCAGTTTTCAGACTCTTTAATGCTAATTCAAACTCATCTCTAAGTATAGGATATCCCAAGTCATCATTTTCAATGTCTGATTCCTGTTCTAATGCAGTTAGTTCCTCTCCTGCATATAAATTCCCTATATATTCTAGCCATCTACCCACGTTCTCTACGTTTTCTATGATGACGTTTCCTTGTGCATCCCCTATATTTTTGCTATACGGTTTTATATCCCTAAAATTTATTTTAATTAATTTGTATGCTTTGCCTGTCTTTCCTATTTCCATCTTCGTTTGTACCTCTTTGCACTTTTTATCAATCCATTGTTCTTTAGCTTTCTTGCATTTTCGAATAATTTCCCATTTTATGGCTTTGTATCTCTGTTTTCCTTTTTCGTCTAATTTATTTTTGTATTTTCGTCTTTCTTCTATTAAATTCAGGATATCCTTTGTTATCCATGGTTTCTTTTTTTTTTGCGTATACCCCAGAATATCTCTGGCCGCCATGTCTAGGCTGGATTTAATGTTATTCCATTCTGTTTCTACTTCCTTAGTATTAGATATTTTTCCGATATCTTTGAGCAATTCATTTGACTTTTTTTCGAATCTTTCTTGAATATCTTCATCTTTCAGTTTCTCTAAGTCCAAGTGCCTTTTTTCGTTTCTTTTTTTCACATTCTTAAATTTAAGTGCGGCCTTCATAATTACGATGTTGTGGTCAGTATCTATATCTGCTTCTAGGTAGCTTCTACAGTCTATTACTTGATTTCTAAACCATTGTCTAACAAAAATGTAATCTATTTGATATCTTCCTATATCTCCTGGCATCTTCCACGTATATCGTCTTCTATCATGATGTTGAAATAATGTGTTTGTGATGATTAAATTGTTCTTGTCGCAAAATTCTACCAGCCTATTTCCCCTGTCGTTTCTCATGCCTAAACCAAATAAACCTACTACCGCTCCTCACCTACCCTCACCTACCACGGCATTAAAATTCCCCGTAATTATTAAATTTTCATGTCCTTTTACGTATCTTAATATGTCTTCGATATCTTTGGAGATGGCTTCTACCTCTTCGTTACTGTAGCTAGAGGCGGGCATGTAAACTTGTATTATTACTGTGTTTACCAGTTTAGATTCTAATTTAACCATGAGTACTCTTTCGTTCTTTTGTAAGTAATTTTCTACACAGTATCCTATCTTTTTCCGCATAACTATACCCACACCCAAATTTCCTTCCTCTGCTCCTGTATGAATTACCCTGAAGTCTCCACTCCAAAAATCCCCCGCCTCTGGCCACCGAACTTCGCTGATCACTACTATGTCTAGTGATAACCTATTCATTTCGATTTTTAGGTTCTCTAGCTTACCTACTTGCTTCAAACTTCTAACATTCCACGCTCCGACTCGCAGAATGTTCCCGAATCTTATTTTTAACTTTCCGATCGCATCCTCCGAAGTAGTCCCCTCCCCGACATCCGGACTCTTTTACCCCAGAGAATGCCATCATGTTTGTTACACTTTAAGTACGCTGTATACTTGGGAGATAATGTGGTGGTTTCCCGTTGCCTTCCACATCGCGGTAGTGTGTCTTAGATTGCCATACCGACCCCTATGGTCTCTGCCAATCTAACTACGGAAAGAGCCGCTGCTCTCTTTCGGGAACCTGTCTTAGTCTGGTTCCTCACTAACTACCCCACTACTTTGGTTGGAACTGTAGTTTGGCTCTTTAGCTCATTAGTACACGCAAGCCATTTCACCTGTTCTAGTAATTTAGAACTTCGGCAAGGTGCAGGTCTATTCGAAATGGCGGTTACTTCATGCAGAATAAATTTTTTTTCTTAGGAATGCTATTTTGGTATTAGATTTAATTGTAGGTAATTCTTATATAGAATATCATGAAAGTTGACAATATACAATCGTTATTACGTCGTGGTTTAAAATAGTGACTTACAATTATTTTCACAACATTAAACTCGCGAATATGCTTTTTTTATCCTTTCGGAGAATTTGATCATAATTAATAATACCTACCATCTTTGTTCGGGCTTCATATTATGCATTACTATTAACCCTGAAACGTTGGTTACAAACTTCTCTTTCAGATTGTTTGTAAGTGTTTTTTGACTCCACTGTGAAACCACGTTTTTCAGATTCGCCACATTACTAGTGTGATAACGATATGCGAATGCATTCAGCTTCTTGATGGTTTATGTATTACGCCGTGAACATACAATAAAATGTACTAAAATGAATTATATCTAACATTTCAATTTGATGAGAAAGCAAAAGACGTTGAAAGGTAACGTTTTATTTGATTTTAAAACGATTGTTTTTGACAAACGATCTATTGCAGTAACAACGACGTTATACACTGCTATTAATTGCTACGCCACCTTCTGTTAAGTAGTTAAACTAATGTTCTGTAATCCCACGATATAACAGAATTCAAACAGATGTCGCTCATGAATGTATATATAATCGCAACCGTGTAGGTATCATACTAGGAGGTCTCTTACTATGAATGAATGAACCGACCGGCGAGGCTCTACAAGGGGGCCAAGAATCCGATTCTGTGCCCCAGGCGCCGACATTCCTCGGCGCAAGACGTCTGACCTCACTCCGCCCTCCGCTCTCACAGCTAGCACTTAACAAACGGATTTATATTTGTGACGTTGCCAGATTAATATTTTTTTCTGTAGTAGATGTACATTTCAAAACTTCTGAAGCGTTTGAAGATTTTAACCACACAGCATTCCATTCTATAAATCAATTTTAAGGGGAATAACCTTATTGTGGGTATTGACGTACGCACAACTATTAAATTGAAATTTAAAAAGGAAACTGGAGTGTTTTATTGTACGTGTACTGTTGCTGCGTATAATTTTATAGGCATGGAAAATGAAATCTATACGTATAAATTTAACGAACGAGTTAATTTGTATCAAAATAATAATCCCAATTATTGAATTATATTTCGCATCGCGCTTATCTAATAAAAATAGCGTGCCCTAATTTTTTTCTTAGTTTAATAGAAGTCCGAAGGTTGTTCTAAGTGTAACAAGACGTACAGGAAACAGGAACTTCAGAGTCCGACAACGTTGTACATAGCTTCATTTATGGAATGGAATTTTAGTTGCTTTGAGCCTTCTTCTTTCTCTTTTTTATTAGCATCTGGTTTACTCCGAGAGTATTGTTTCTTGTTGTTTCGCGTCCTAAATAGTTTTTGTTTCGTTTCCGGTTTTGATTTTTCGTGTCGAGCTATGCATATACAGTTACACAACTGCGAATTCTTTCTCGTTCATTCTCATTTAGCTATGCATAAATTGACAAGATTATTAACACTGCATCAGCTGAATTTTTAATGAATTTATGTGTTTTAAATTATAGCTGGTTACCTGGTTGAACAATTCAGACGTTCACGAAGGTTAAATTACATAATGTTTATCACCACCGAAATGTGTTTATTTTTGCTGGTGACATACCCCAGGAAAGAACCAATATAAAGGAAGGTTTAATAAACTAAAACTAATTTAAATTGATTTACGCGCACTTGTACTAACAAAAACCTAGTTTATCTTATTAAAATACAATTAAATCATTCCTATTTTAAGTTATGAAATAGCAATTGAGTAAAGAAAATGTCATTTTATGATTTTGAGAAATGTATCGTAACTCCTAGAAATTTTTTGTCGGAGAGTATACAGACTTATTCCACCATTACAAACTAAAATTGAACGTATAATTGTTGACTTAAGTAGTTTCCGGTTCCGCTGTTGTTTCAAGAAAAACCAATTTTCTTACAATCAATAAAAGTAGTGATAAATGATCGATCTATTACCGTTTTCTCAGAAGTACATTCATCTCAACAAAAATGGAAAGGTTAAACAATTCTAAAAATGATCTCTTACTACTGCGTCTTCTTAATAATTTGCTTGTTGTTGACTAATCAGTTCTGGAATGTTCTAAATACGTAAACGTTCTTGGTATTGGTTGAATTCGTTTACCAACTATTTTTATCACCGTATCGTTAACCCTGCCTTACATAGGTGGATATTTTTCACACCAGTACATAGGTGGGGCCTGAAAACTCCATTACTAATAAAATTGGTAACTTTCTGGTACTTTTTGAATTTTTTATGACTTCATGCTCGTATCTAATAATCTTATTAACAATATAAACATAAAAGTTTCGATCAGAAAAGATATATTTCAAAACAACAACAAATAAACCAAGCAAGCTATACTCATTTTTCATAAATAAAAAGACATATAACTCCAAAATCTGTAATAAAAAACATAAACATCATATTCTGGAAAGTACAGTGGAAAACAAATAAAATTGTAAAAGAACTCAGAAAAGATGTGAACCATGTAGCTCATATATAAAAACCTATTCGTTGTATGAATTTACAAAACTTTTACAGCAAATCACAGCATGGTCTAGGCACAATAATTCCTTGCAATTGTTGCAGGAATATGTTGTCATGCGATCGCGGCTCCTGGGACATATGGAACACCTTCCTGTAGTTTTTAAATCTTTGTACGTGGTGCTGTAGGGTTATCTTCAGTATAATTGGAAAAAATTTTCCGAATTTTCTTATTCACTTTCGGATTATTCTTTCTGATGTTTATATATTCCTGAATAAGTTGAAAGCCTAGTGTTTTCATAAATATTCTTTTGTGTGTTTTATAGTTTTGATCGTTTGCTTTGTATATAACTAGGGGATTTATGGCAGCAGTATTCATAAGGGAATACGCGATCATGAGAGGTCATCGGCTTGAATTTCTAGACACGTTGTATGATGCCGGAAGTTCGTCTACCCCACCTTTAGTGAAGTTGCAGAAACTAATAATTTCAGATACATTCTTCTCACCATTCCTTCAGCAATTGGTCCACCTTAGTGCATTGTAGACATCAGTAGCACATTTTTATTCTTTTTTGGAACGTAGGACACACGTATTTTGTCTTTTTGAAAGCTAAATAAACATGCCTTTGGCTGCTTCGTCTTTACTGACACGAATTGGTGGGGGTGGCAACGTTTATTTTTTCTAAGCGTGCTTACTGATGTCAACTTATGCTGTTTTAGGCGTTTTATCATTAATTCGTAGCTAGTACCAATTATCGAAGGTTATATTTCAATTGGAACCAGATATTGGATTTATGAGTCTCTCAACAATATCTGTCGAAGAGTTACTGATATTGTAGGAACCTTTTAGTTGCCTGTCCGCATAGTCTTCAATGTTCAAAACGTAATAGGACCGTGCATAGACTAAGGTTTGCACTTAATTACCATATTTCGCAGGTTTATTGGGCATATATTGTTTGAAAGTGTTCTTTCAAAGACTCCAACTTTTCACCTATTGCTTTGTGAAGGAGTGTGCATGATTTCGTGTAGTACTCAATAAATCTCTCCAGTATTTCTTGTTTAAGA
The DNA here is from genome assembly GCA_036346225.1 of Platerodrilus igneus. NCBI lineage: Eukaryota > Metazoa > Arthropoda > Insecta > Coleoptera > Lycidae > Platerodrilus > Platerodrilus igneus. Next base: position 1,267,751 of record JARFIW010001146.1, read on the forward strand.
GCTAATTTATCTGTCGTTATTCTGTCTTTACGATTTTGTACATTATAAAAGCGAAGACAAATCATCAAAAAAAAATCTCCACTCCAGTTGTTACGTTTATTTTCAGCATAAATTAATTACCCTATTTTTCTCCCTTGTTAATTCATTACTCGTTCGAATAAACTCTGTTTCAATTCTTATAACCTTCAACAACACCCTATTAATGTACCTGTTCAGTATAAGCCTGCTTAACATAATTTTAACTCAAATCCACTCTGCTTTTAAAAACGAAAATTTATTCGATAAATTAAATAGTTCATATCCTGTTTTAGGTATCCGTTAGTTTGTTAAAACTTCCGATAACGTATAATTGCTTTCTCTGGTGTTTTCCATTTAAAGACTTGTCCAAATATTAGATCCTATTATTATCCGATAAAACCGTATTTTCCAGTTTTAATTGCGCTTTTGATAACGCGAGGATTTGCAGTTCGAATTCGTGTTATTTGAACCAATTTTTAATTTGATTCTGCAGCTTGTGCGTTGAAATATTTTCTACAGCGATGCACGTTTTGTAGTTCGACAAGTAGGACGTATTATGCGTGTATTGGTGAGTTTCCCGTGCTTACTCATTCTAATCCGATTCTTTTTTTAGCTCTTAGCTGGAGGCCAAATTGGTACGTTCTTTATGTAGACCAACTGCTTTTGTCTGTAGACCAACTGCTTTTGTCCGTAGACCGCTGCTGCAGTTACGGTAGCAGGGTAAATAGATCCCGACTACCGTGGCGTTGCTGTGCTGACTCACCCCCCGACGGATTGCAAGCTAAGTATCCAGACACATGCAAGTATACAATTTGTTTTCTTTTGTGTATATCAATGGCATATTCCTTATCAGCGTGTGGTGTAGTTACGTGATAAGAAACGTGACACTGTAGAACTATTGTTTGTTGCTGCGAATCGATATTATCGCTCTACAGGTGTGATGTATCATTGTTAAAAATGTTTGACAGACACGCTTATTCTTTTCTACTGATTGGTTCTATTTTACCAACGGTATTATGTACAATTTAAAAAGAATGTTTGACAAAAGCTCTCACACGTTAGTTCTTTCCTACTGACTAGTTTATTTTACAAAAAGTATTAGGTGCAATTTTAAAAACGCTTGACAAAAGCTCTCACGGGTTTATTTACTACTGATTAATTTTATTTTGTGTAAAATACGAGATGCGCACTTCGTATCTAAAGTACTAAATTGTTCATATCACCTAATTGTTTGCTTTAAAATAGTAACGCTTAATTTATTGCTTTTGCTTGTTTGTACAGAATCCTTTATTTATTTTTATTTGTTAATAGATAATCGTGGGCGACGTGCTTTTTTTTTTTTTTGTTTTTTTGGTATGTAGGTGAATTCCCCCGTTAGCCTGTTATTTACTTTCCTTCCGGCTACGCCTAGGTACGTAGCACAGCTCCATCCGACTGCACCACAAGTCTTTCAAATTCTGACGATTTTAATGAAACAATCCAGCTAAATAAAGTAACCCGATGAGCGCTTTAATTTCGGGAACATTGGTTGGTTCCACAACAAATTTATTCTGTTAAATAATCGATTTTTCTTGAATTTTTATATTGGTTCACCGCACTGAATCTTCTATTATTTGACCAGTGAAGAACAGCTGCCAACAATCCATAGATCTTCTCGCGTATTTTGCTAATTTTTTTTACACTCGGCAAATGTAAAACGCTATTTTCTGCTCTTGTTCGAACACATATTCGATTGTTTCCTTTCACTTTGTTCCATCTTTTCCGAGATAACTTTTTTTCTTTTTTTTTTCATTTGCCTCCATATGCCCAGTCTCATTATTTTACATTTCATCTTCTGTTGCTATGTCCTGATCCGAGCTGATGTTGTACTTGTTTTCAAAGACAAAATCGACAAATTCTTCGCTGCCTGATTGGATTGCCTCGTCGGTAATAAATACATTCCATAATGTTTGAAACCTTTATTGTTCCCTTTCGTACAGACATTATTTATTATAGTTATTACTATTTTTCTAGAGAAAAATGTAACAACATTTGTTTTGTAACAAACTAAGTCAACATTAGCAATTATAATATTATGCTAAATTTAATAACATTAGCACATACATGGGGTATGACACACCCCAGAGCGTTTTAGATGAGTGTTATTCCTCCCGCTATTTATTTATAACTAAGGCACTACTTAAATTTTACAGCGAAGATATATTTGACAAGCTATTGAGAAGGGGGTGCGCTTAAGATTACGGATTTTGCATTTTTAGCGCGATTTTCGGCAGCTGGGGTTTCTGAGGCCCCACATATGTAACGCAGGGTTAACGATGTACTGCTCTTGAGTAGGTTGACGATAAATGTACTGGCTTTTTGTGTCTACGCAGATGGTTTTCTGTGCGTACAATTTTTTTGCCGTGCGATAGTGTTTATTGTTCTTATCAACTCTGTTACTAATCTCCTCATGGTTGGTATTAGTACTCTTAGGTTATGGTAATTGCTTGAGTTTCTTATCCGTGGAATGCAGGAGCAGCTATTTTCCTGTTTTAACGTTTTTAAATGTTATTTGTTTGATGTTCAATATGGCATTGAAGATTGGTAGTTTAAAAAATAACACCTAAAACCACACTGTTTTACATATTTCCATGTTATTTCGTGCTAGGGGTTTATGAACGTTCTGCCATTTAACATGTGTTTAAAGTTTTATCTTGTGTGTTTTAGGTTTGGAATAAAAAATTAATTCTGAGGTTTCTCACCAAATCTCTTTTGTGTATCAGGGTGGCATTAGTTTTATGTCATTAATTTACAGGGGGTATAGAGACAAATAAGATAAACAAAAATAGTAATCAATTTGTGGTCTAAAATGAATGGTGAATCTAGAAACGGATACAAACAGGATCCAAATTGTTGTAGAAACTCTGCTATATTTAGCTACGTCACTAATCAAAGATACAATAATATTATTCTTTAGTGTCCATCAACAAATTTGTGACACTACAAATATAAATTATTGAAATACGGTGACTTTGGGCGGTAAAAGGAAATAACCCAATGCACTTTAGCGGCTCCTAAAGTCAATTCAATTTTTTTAAAACATACTGAAATTCTGATGATTATCACAAAAATAAAATTTCTTTATGTTGATTTGGTCGACTGTATTAGGTTTCTGACCCCGTAGTCTGTATATTCTAGCAATTCAGCAATAATCCACTAAATCGGTTGTACTTTTTCCTAAACGTGTTAAATGTTTTGCAGGCTTGTTTGTCCTGCTTGTTTTTGTTATTAGTGTCGGATGATGCAATTCCATCACCTGCTTTGGTAATACACTTAAACGTAGTGTTGTGAGTTAACTGTAATTATAAGTTTTAGGTAATTAGAGATACTATGTAACTTATGAAATTCGTGAAATTTGAACACTTGGGAAGTCAATTCATGTGCATGATGTGATTTAGTATAACATTAGAATAGGTGGGTTGTTTTTTAATAAACATGTAATGAAACGGCAGCTCTAAAACTTTTGAGGTAGACCTAGGTCAAGCGTTTAAAAATTGGTCTAAGAGTAAAATGCCTTATAGGTTTTTTGTTTAGTCTATCAATCTTTACCACTTCCTCAATTTAATGACATAAAACTAATGCAACTGTATATGTCATCTCTTGCATGGTATTTCTTGGCTTTCCGTTATTTGACGTATTTCTATATGCGTTTTAGTCCTTTTCGTGAATGTTTTTTGTTTGTGTTGCGTCTGATGTTGAAATTTGATAGTTAGAAAAACAATACCACTCGCTACTTCTTATCACGGTACAAAATTAATCTCTCCCTATATTTAAGTTTTCTTGTGTTGGTCTCATATTGTTCCTACAATTGTATATTCATAGAGAATGCTTTATATTGTAAAATAGTGTTACAGGTGATATCTAGAATACATTATAATCTTAAATGTGTTACGTGCAGTTTTTGACCCTTAGAATATCTAGCAGATAGTTCACAGAAAGTTCCGAGGAGTACTCCGCAAAAATCCCGTTTCAGTAAAATACTAAAAACCTCGACTGTACTAACAAAAATGTTGGTTGCAGAGTAACGCAGTGGGACGGGTGGTGTGTTTGACGAGGGTTCCAGAAAGCTATCGGGTATGAACTATGGTCTTGATCGGGAAATACCTTGGACGCCACCTAATCTTGCCGGGTTGCTAGGGAAAAATTCTAGAGCGACTAACAAGGAGATACCAAAATCGAAGATCAGGAGAGGGAGACTGACTTAGAAATATACTTGAAAATTCATTAAAGCCTCGATTATTTTAAATCTAAAACAAAACCGAAACCTGAAACACGTGGGCCTATTTAAGACTCCTAACTGCAAAGAAGATTCCTAAAAGTAAATGTTAAATACACTGAAATACTCAATCACGCTTCTATGTAATCACAAAGCAATTTATTACATCAAAAACTGTAACTATATCGTTTACAATAGTGGAAAACCAAATACACACAGTCTACACAATTTTATACAACATTTCTAACTGTATAGCACACATGTTTTCATTACAAATACAAAGTACAATCTTAAACAAGTATTAAAAGACCAATATCGTAAGTCGAATAACTAAAAAACTTAACCTACTCACAGACGTACTTGTAACTACGTTCAATCTATGCATTTAATTATAAGTTTATGTACTAACTTCCACTCCAATATAGTTCCAGCAGTTTTAATTCTAACTTTTATTTCCTTTAATTGGATGACTGACTATTGTTTCAATAACAGCAGATAAGGGCTCCGACTATTTCAACATGGTATCTTCAACATAAGGGTTGAATTTCTGGGAACTAAGGTGCCCCTAAAATGAACCGATAGAACTGACTGACAGACAGCAGGTAGTTCGTCTTTCAGGTTCTTCTGAGCCTATTGTATTGGATATATAAACTTTTAGCTGTTGTGATGCATTTCTTTTAGTAGTAGAACTTTGCACTTTTCAATTTTTTCAATTTTCAATAGCATTCGGTACTAACAGACAAGTGGATATATCGTTAGTGCATTTCACTTAAGACGAGCATCGCGTCTAGTCACAAACATATTTTATCGATTCCTGCTATCAAAAATCAGTATTTGAAACAAAGAAAGAAAAGTTTAGAAAAAATAATGAGAACATAAAACTGCGAAACAAAAGAGAAGAAACGCCATGGAAGACGAAAGAAAAAAAGTTGCCAACAATTATGGATCTAACTCCTAAGGCAGAAAGAAAATTAGCACAAAGGCATGGCGAGGAAAAATCATAAACGCAGGATTAAAAAGAGAACCTCAACAACTACTTAGAAAAGCCTCTAGCGATGTTACACACAATGATTTTGGTACGTAATAATAACGATAATTACCTAACGTATTCCTAAAATCCCTAAAAATGAACTGACCCTCTTGGCAGGGAATTATCCGAACATACTTAACCCACTCTGCCTTGTACGATAACCTATAGTGAAAGTAATGGACCTATCAAAGAAGCATGTTGATGACTTGGATATTACAAACGGAGTTCATGATGAAAAATTATTCTACTCTTTTAAAACCATTCGAAGTATTCTCGGCAAATTTCAGATGGATGAATCAAAAATGGGCATGCCTGGTGTCGTCTTTCTTGTTTTTAGTCTTTCTTTTTTATTGTCCTGTAGATTCTTTTCTCTATTTTTTTTACTATTCTGGTCTTAGTTTTAGCATTTGTTTTTATTTAATCGTTTCGTAGCTATCTTTAGAAATTCAAGTATTTGTTTTTACAATCAATATTCAGATTGTAGCTACATGGATTTGCAAAAGCTTCTATTTCAAATCATGGTCACATTAATAAGAGTCAAGTTTCTCAACATTTACGTGGAACACATCCAGATAAGTGTTTCTCTAGGATACTTTTCATTAGATAATCTAAAGAAGTTATTTTAGAAAATTCTGAGAGTAATACATAAATATCGTTTTTGTTTTTGTTTGAATTTATTTATGACAAAATTTACTATTTTTCTCTAGGCTGTGTTTAATAGCAGTTCTCTTCTGCTTAATGTAAAGTACACATTAATTGATCGTTTTGGCGTCATTTTTGATTGTGACAGAAATTGTTTTGACATGTCGATTGTTCTTAACCTGTGACGGACATATTCGTTTTTCAAGAGTTTATTCTTATTCAGTTTTGATTTTTGTAGCTTTTCTGATTTCGTTCTTTTTAGCGACTCATGCCACTGTCTGAATTTTAAGAAACTAAAGAATTAGTTATTGCAGAACAGTTGGGACCTTGATACGTTGTGGTAATTATTGCTATTATTACGGGCGAAATTCATGGTGTGTAATATCGCTATTGGCTTTTCTAAGCAGCTGTAGCTCCCTTTTTCGGTTTTTCCTCGCCATGCTTTTTTACTAATTTTCTTTCTGCTTTAGGAGTTAGTTTCATAGTTTTTGGCATCCTTTGTCTTTCATGGCCTTTTTTCGTTTTTTGTTTCGTAGTTTTATATTTTAGTGGATCAACCTTTATTTCAAATTATGATTTTGAATAGGAGGAATCGATAAAATATGTTTGTGACTAGACGCGATGTTCGTCTTAAGTGATATGCACTTACGATGTTTTCCACTTGTCTGTTAGTACCGAATGCTATTGAAAAGTTCTTGACGCCACTGAACGTGCTTTAGTTTACACTTCTTTATTCAATGCAATACAAGTCTAATTGGATAGGGATATTCCCTCTGACTATTGTTTTCAACTCCTGTTTACTTTTGAATTAGACTTTATTTACTGAAAATACAATTTATGAATAAAACATAAACGATGACAATTCTCTGTTAAAGTTAACAAGTTAATCGTTTTTAGTTCTTCAAATATGGCTTTCATGGTACCTCTTTACTTATGAATACTTGCATAATTATATAACCGTTCGAACAATTTCTTCTTCAAAGTGGACCACATTAGATTTGCGGTAGCTCTTATTCATTTTCTTCCTTGGGGATACAAATTTACTGCCCTTCGGGTTGCAAGTATTCAAATAAATGACAGACAAACTGCAAATTGATGGTTGATGTTTTTAGGATGAACTATAACACAAATAATTTCATTTAATTAGTGTTCTGCGCAACAGCCCATGCGATTTTGAAAGTCCTATAAATTATTCTTTGCTGAAAGCTGTCAATTTGCGATTATGTAAACGGTTATGAGTTACGCCTCGTGGAGTAATCTAAAAAAATCATAAAGATAAAATGACCAACTAACATAAAACGTGCTAAATAGCATTACTAATGAGTATAATACCGGCCTGCAATGTATTGAAGCACTTACGATTATTAAACCAAAAGTTTCTTCAAGAAAATCTTCTGGGTGGAATTTGTGTCTATCACCGAATTACACTGCACCCAGGTGTCGATAGAAACGGTATAGAAAGGAAAGGTTAAGGTCTTCAAGTTCCTTCGCTACTTTAAGGTATTTTCACTGCCAGGAAGGCTATCGCATTTCCATTCGCACTAAAGGATGAATTTTGATTGGTTTAGGAAGGTCACGTGATCACTGATAGCTAATTCTCAATAGGAAGTCCTAAATCTTCAGAAAAAGATGCATAATTTAAACATAAAGTTATGATGAAATTACATATAAAAATCAAATACTGAGATTTGACACGCCTCAAAATGACACTCAATAAAGCATGATAATATAGTGTCACTAAGTATAACGAATTCAAAGTGTCTGTGACTTTTTATTTTTTTCATTCCCGAAGAACTTGTCTCGTTTAAAATAATTTTTTTCTGTGTAATTGATAAGCCTGTGAAGATCTTCGTTTATAATGCCATAGGCTGCGTGAATGTTCTCCTGTGTACAAATATAGCAAATTTATTCAAAATCAACATAGAAATGTACCTTACAATTTTCAAATGCCTGATGTAGTCGGATGAGATAGTATATAATCAGGAACTCACTATTGATCCTTGAGGGGTACCTTTGTAATGAAAATATTTTACCGAGTACAAATACTATTGGCTTGCGCAAAAGTAATCAAAGTTTAATGAAGGGTTGATAAAGTAGTAGAAAATTCACTCTTAAAATTTTGTGAGCATTTCATGTGGATATAAATGAACCCAGGGTAAAAGAATTATGACAAAACCTCTAAAATGAAGGAAACCTCCGAGATATGATAGCCAGCTAAGTGATGACACTTCGCGGGAGCATGAGACAGTCGCGAGTAAAAACAACAAAAAGGATAGCGTCACCACATCTATTTAAATAACTGAACATTGGAAATTATCCAAAGGAAGATGCGGAATCCCATGAAACTCAATAATGTCAACGACATAAACAATACACAAAGGCAATTTATAATACTCTACTTACTTTTGACCTATGAAACCTCTCTTCTAAAATTGCTTTATTAGGACTGTATTTGAAAATATAACATTACAACATATGTTATTCGTTAATTTGACAGGTAAACGTACTTTAGTATTGGTTCATAGCGCGGCTGTACAGAGGACGTAGTAATATTGCGCATATTTTTAATACAAAAAGGATAATAATAAATAACACAACAGAATTGCTTACCTTTAGTCATTTAGGTAGTCTAGTTATATTAAACCTAAATTACTAGATAGGTCTTGGTATTACGGCGCTATGCTCATCTAACCGTAAGTCCTGATTGGATGGGTTTTCGTGACCATTATTCAGCAGAATGCAGTGAAGTTTGTTGCTAATCTACAACATTTAAAACAGGGAACACATAAATTGAAGATAAGGATGGCAAAGGATGGCGCCGGTAACTTCGCTGCATTTCACGCACTGATTGGTCGCTTGTCTGTTCGATAAGGTAGCCCAACGTAATGTCTCAGATAATGGCGCTCTTTCCGCCACCTTGCAAAATCCCTCTATCGCACATACTCATTAGTTGAAATAATGACGCACATCTCTCGAAGCGTGAGAAAACGTCTAATTTCATATTTCCATTACACGATATATATAATAAACAAAATAAATTACTCCTAATAATTCCTGACAGTGCCAAGGATTCAAAACCGCATTCTTATGCGTCATAACCTACTTATACCAGCTAAATTACGTTGGCAAATATATTTTCAATTTAGGATTGAAATTCCATCTGATCAGTTATTGAAATAAGGCTTGTGATGCCAAAAAACGTAACATAACACCGCATAATTTGAGAACACCTTTGTGTCTCAGCATAAAAACTATACGTTTTTCACAGAGTAGCTGAATCCTGATAATAATCTACATGAAAACCTTTTGTTAACTTTTAATTGAATGCTATGATCTCATTTAAATTACTTTGGCACTTCTAAAATGGAGAATATTATGACTTGAGTCGCCTTAAATTAAACACATACAAGTCAAAATGACAAATTTTTTATTATTTAAAAATTTCAAAGTTTAATTTATATAGTCCTTGAAATGAAAAAATACATATAATTATTAAAAACTAAAGTATAAAAGATTATAAAGCAATTAAGGTTTTAATTAATTGTATAAATTGACTTTGGTGTGTGTATAACATAAATTCAATTTTAAATGAAGTTTTCTCGAATGTACAAGATTAAAAAAGAATTTTCGGAAGAATACGTCAATTAATAAGAAATGTGGTATAAATTAATGAAATAATCAAACGTTTATTCTAAAAATCCGCGCGAATAATAAAAATGTTGTAAAATCGATTTTATTTTTTTTCGCATTACTACAGGATAGATGCGACGCAAAATTATCCCGTGAATTGTACATGGACGGGCGGCACACGTCACTATTATACAATCATGCGATTTCAAGCTAATGAGGAATTCCCAGAGATCTTTTGTCAGGTAGGTGTGTAATCCTTCGATTGGAATCCCGTACAATCTAGGAGTTACGTGTCAAAATAAATTGTAAATAAATGGGAACTTTATGAAAGAGATTTATTCGATTTCAGATTCAATTTATTCAGTAATTCAATACATGTCGATTTACGCGATCGACAGTGTAATGATTTATTCAGAATTTTGCGTCAACCAAGTAAAAGTAACGTGGATTAGGATGCTCGAAATAACAGGCAGAGTTTGCGTATGAAATAGTTTGCAATATGGAAGTTAACTGCAGTTATTTGATTTGGTGATATACAAGGAAGAGGGAATGTTCTTCAATACAACGCTAATTCATTAGAAGAAAAATGCACTTTTGCTAACTGATGTTCTAAATGGAGATTTAGGCGAATATAGAAAATTTTGTAAGTTGATTTTAACGTCAATTTAAAAATATGAGCAGAAGGTATTTAATGCTGTCGATTACGGATTGGATAAGCGCTTTGTGAATTTCGCAAGTATTAATTTTAGATTGTTTGTAACTGATATTTGAATATTTGTCATTCGAATTTAATGTAGAATAAATCTTAATCGCATAATATTTTTTTGTAAGGATATTTACCAGAAAGTTTAGGGTCAGAGTTTGCAAACCTTCAACTGTTTAAATAGACTATCTGTCAAGGGTTTTTTGGCCAAACAAACTTTACAAGCGTGGGAATAAAAGCCAAGTAAACTATCCACAAGAGAAGAGATTTTAGTTCTGTAAATTGCAAGAAACATTAAGTAAGGAACATTTTGATAATTAAGTAAGGAGGTGCTTGTTAGGAAAAATTTTACGTTTGAAAGAAACTATGCTGTAAATGTTCTGTATTCTTTTTGTATGAGAGAAAATATTTTTAACTGTATGAATACTCTTTAATATTGCTATGTTTGATTTCATCTTGTAAATCCCATTATTTTCGTTGAACTAGCCAGGCAAAGAAAAGTTAGAAAGGAAGGGTAAGTAAGAAATTACAAATTTTACAATTTGCCGAATTTGTATCACAGCACTCATTTAGTGGCGCTCCAACGTCGACCGTTGTTGCAGCACTATAACTTTTTGAGTAATTTCGTACATATTAGTTTTTATTTTACTTAAAATAAAACTTTGTTTATTTTGGTGGACGGAATGTTTAAACCTCTTCTTGCTCATGCAGTAAATCTTAAAAGGGACACCCAACAAGGGTTAAAACTGCGTATGTTGTGTGTGAACCACCGAGGGGGTTGAACAATTATTGTTGCCGTGAGTGAATACAGTGCCGTTTAAGTATCGCTACACAGTTTACATCCAAATAATTTTTACTTGCTCTACAAGAAAAGAAATTAGTCCCTGAATACGTGATAATAAGGACAGATTGTTAATAACTAACAACTTTATAATACTAACAGCCTGACTAATTCTCAAAGAGTAGAAATAAAATTCCATTAGTCAAGTCCACTAGATTGCTTGATTACCTAATTCACAGTGGTAGTCTTAGAGACCATGAATGCACCAAGGTTTCTTTCATGGTCAGTGTTAAAAACTGAAACTGTACACACGTTTGCATTTCAAGTTAATTCTCAATTCCTCCGCAAATACGGCATTAAGTGGGAAAAGAAATATTTTGAAAATGAATTAGAACATCTGGCACGAGTAGATAGTTTTTGCCTACATACAGACTATTTACTTTTGAAAACACAAATTATAAACATATGCCGGTTATTTCAGTCCGGAAAGTGTTTATATTAAAACCAGCTATTAAATATAATTGACTTATGTTATTTTATCGACAAAAATAGTAAAGAAAATTCTTCAAATGCTTTATATTGAAAATTACTACATAAATTAATACAAAAAGTATGTTGGGCGTAGTAAAATTTCGTACACCTTTTATTACATCCAGTGCCTCAGATAAGTAATTTTCAATGGGTTCAGCAGTCGAGGACCTGATTATATTGTATTCAGAAATTGTGATTCAGATCCTCGTACGTTTTTGAAAAGTTGAGTAATACAAGAGTAGTTAATTCATTATTGTCTGTAGCACAAATGATGTCATCTGTATTTGTATGAGCTGTGTGGCACAACTGCATCCGGGTCTAAATCTCTACTGACTTTCTGCTGATAATTTATAAGGTTATCCCAGACTTTTTGGGAATTTTTGTTAAAGTCCGTATGATACTATGACCATCTTTAGTTCTGATAGAAATGGGGTTTTTTAGAACGTTTCTTTCCACCAACCTTGAAAGACTATGATGAAGACTAGGATTAGGATTTACTATTACAATTTGCATCAAGAATTTTCGTTAATATTTGGGAACGTCCTACATATAAATTTGCTTTTCCTAAAACGTGACAGAAGTAAGGAAGCTTATACTTTATGCTGTTAACTACTGCTAACTAGTCAGATGGTACAGTGTGAAGAACCTTGCAACAATGTAGAACGATTGTATTCATTGATCATTCTGTGAACGCAATATCATATTACTCATGAATGGTATGTATTTTAAATTCATGGGAGGGAATTATTTCACAGAAGTGATAAATGTTGTTATAAATAGGATGTTATTCATAATTTAGGCACGCTACTGACTATTTATTGAAACGACCTTGCCATCACGAACTGAAAGCGTATCCTGAACACCATTAGAAATTTAAAATTGATCCTACCATAATTCGTACTCACGTATTTGTAGGCGTAAATGTAAGTGTAATTGCTATGTAACAATGACCTATGAAACCACTAAAGACGTGCAGTTATTTTTGTATTTTTATTGCTAGACATCTAGGATGGTTTCCTAGTAATTTTTGATATCTTTGAGGAATTATAAAGCAGGTCTATTTTTAATTTTGAACGTGTTAAACCACAATAATAAAATAGAACATCTTAGTTGAAGATTTCATTTTCATTTATAACGGGTTATTTCTTCTAGGCTAAATTTGCAGAAGTGCTTCCTAGTTTTTTAACACATCGGTATGCAAATGTACCTACATTTATTAACTTTCAATCCTGTTTAATAAATTTCTAATTGTAATTTCAAATAGATCAAATGAGTAGTACGAGTAATAAAGTCTATTCTTTCTTTTACAACTGTAACCAAAATTTTTACTCGCATATACACAGTAACAGTTTGTGTGTTTTGTTTTCGACCTTATTTAAGGTCGGTTTGGCGCAGCTTTAAATTCTTTTCTATTCTGAGCTAGTCTAAAAAGGTCTACATACCCTTAACAACCTAAATCTCTAATAATTTGACTAATATAGCTTTGTCTAGGCCTTCCTACTCTATTTTTATTTGGTAGTCTATAATCTAAGAGCTTACTAAATAGTTCCCCATATCTTAACCGGTGCCCTATCATTCTATCTCTCCTGACCTTTAATTGTTTCCACATACAGGGTTCCTCACCTATCCTTCACTAACTTCCTCATTTGTTACTCTATCTGTTCAACTAATCTTTAACATTCTCCTATAACACCAAGTTTCAAAAGCTTCTATCTTTTTCTTATCTACCTCTTTAATTGTCCAAGTCTCACTAGCGTATAATAGAACGCTCAATACGTACGACTTTAAGAAACTTTTTCTATTATCTAAACTAATACTATTAGGTATTAGTAAGCCTTTCTTTTTTAAAAACATTTTTCTAGCTTGAGCTATTCTAGCTACTATATCCCTTCTGCTACGCCCATCCTTTGTAATTATACTACCTAAATACCAAAATTCATCTACCTCCTCTAACTCGGTATTACCTATTTTAATTTTGGTTTAGAACTAGGCTGTAACTCACGTGTCATTATCTTTGTCTTTCCTGAGTTAATTCTCATACTATAGTTACTCTGTAGTATCTCATCTAAAATATTTAAAAACTCTCGTAACTCTTTTCTAGACTCTGCTATAATGGCTATATCATCTGCAAAACGTATTATGTCCATTTTCTGTCCTGGTACACTAATACCTATCTCCTTTTTCTCTCTAGCTAAGTTTAAAGCTTCCTTAATATAAACATTAAAATCAAGGGAGATAGTATACAGCCCTGTCTAACACCATTTTTAATCTTAGCTTCCTTTTCTATTTCATCAAATCTAATTACTACGCTTTGGTATTTATATAGACTATAAATAATTTTTGTATCCGTATGAGAGATTCCTATTTTTCGCAAAACCCTGAGCATAACAATCCATTTAACCCTATCAAATGCTTTTTCTAAATCTACAAACGCGAAATGAGTCTTTTTATTTTTTGTAACCTTTTTTCGATAATTACCCTAATCATTAGTATCGATTCTCTAGTCCCTCGCTCTTTTCGAAAACCATATTGGTCTTCGCCTAAATAATTCTCAGTCTAAGCTTCTACTATATTTTTAATTATTATTGTTATTATTTTGGAAGCATGGGAAGTTAAACTAACCCTTCCAAAATTCTCACACCTATCAGCTCCTGACTTTTTTGGGATTGGGATGATAATATTTTTTTCGAAATCTATTGGGACCTCACATGTGTCATATATTACTTTTACTAGTTCATATAATCTGTCTAAAAGTTTTCTGACTTGCATATTTTATTAATTCTGCGAATATATCGTTTATCCTCGGCGCTTTATTTAGTTTAAGATCCCTAACAGCTCTATCAAATTCTTCTCTTAATATTGAGAACCCTATCTCTACATCCTCTTCTTGGTCGTTCTCTAACTCATCCATATCGTCTCCCTTATATAAATCTTCTAAATATCTTTTCCATCTATATCTGCTACTCAACTCTATTTATTAGATGCTCATTATTCTCATCTTTAATATCATTATATTTTTTCCTATCTTCCCCGAAAAACTTTTTAACTGCCCTGTAGGTCTTGTCTGCTTACCTTCTCTCAAATCATCCTGTATTCCCTTACAATTCTCCTCCATCCATGCATTTTTAGCTTTTCTACACTCATGTACTATCTTATTTCTAACTCTTTTATATTTTTGCTTACTTTCACTATCCAATTCTCTGAGAGGTTTAAGCTTCCTTCTATTTTCTATTAAATCTAATATCTCCTTTGTTACCTATGGTTTTCTCGCTTCTACTTTTTTCTTACCTATAGTCTGTATTGCTGTATCATGTATATCCCTTTTGATTTTTTTTCATCTATTTTCTACGTTCCCTCCTATAGCTATCTCTTTGATCTTATTATCTAATACTTGTTTATCTTCCTCTTTTACCTCACTATCTATGTATTGTATTGAATTGTATATCTTTATTATTATTTGAATAGCATTTATACAAATAACTATTAACTCCAGAAGTAACTCTAGCGAGATTTGGACTATGAAGTCCACTCTTACACCTAACTAGAGATTATTTCAAAATTGACAGAAAAATAACTAAATAAAAAAAGAAAAAATATTAAAAATAAAAATAAAAATAAGCATTTTTACAGTATTTAAATAAATAAGCAAATAATCACTTGCCATACACATACATACTCGCGCGTATGCGCACTCGCATCCATGCTCATACATAGAAATAACAAAAACACTCATTGACACAATAGGCACTTAATAAATAAATAAATAAATATAAATAAATAAATAACCAAATAAATAGATATACCTTTGCCATACACATGCACACGCGCGCGTATGCGCACTCGCACCTATGCTCATACATACACATAACAAAAACACTCAATCACACAACAGGCACTTAATCTCAGAACCCATGCATCTTAAATGTAACTAGTGTTGCGATAGTAGATACTCCAGATACGTTTGTCGGAACTTAAAGATTGTGGTAGAATTTCTTATAATGGCAGGAATCGAGTTCCACACTGAAGAACTGGAAACCACAAAAGAGGAATGATACATTTCAGTTTGATGATGTGGAATTTTCAACCGGTTATCATCTCTGATGTTGTAGTGGCCGTTAGATAAAAGTGAAATCTTTGTAGTAAGGTAGTTTGGACCAATCCCGCGTAAAAACTTAAACAACATTATCGCTTGATGTAATTTCCTCTGGTTATGCAGCTTCAACCAGGATAATTTCTTAAAAAATGGTGAGATGTGATCATAGCGCTTAGTATTAAATATAAAGCGAATGCAGCTATTATGAACTTTTTGCAAACGATCCCCACTAATCTGGGGCAGATTATTATACACAACATCTCCATAATCGGAAATGGGCTGGATTAGGGCCTGGGCCAGTTTGATTTTTAAGCTAATTGGTAAAAATCGCCTTATTCTATTGAGACCATGCAGCAAAGCAAAAACTTTTTGACATGTGTATAGTGGGTGGCTCTTCCAAGATAGGTTTAATTCCCAAAGAAGATTAAGAATAACTCCAAAACTTTTAACGACCAGACAGAGTTTGATTAGCGACCCGCCCAATTGAAAGAGGCGGGATTATCGATTGGTCAGTTTTACCTAACAATTTGGAAGATTCGATTACAATTGCTTCACATTTAAAAGGATTTATTGTTAGTTGGTTTTTGTCTCCCCACGATTTTATTCTAGTAAGATCAGAATTAATATTGATAAATGTATTTGGTAAATCAGTAGGATGACAGTGACAATATATTTGAATGTCGTCGGCATAACAATGGCACTTACTAAATTTGAGAACCTTATTAATATCTTGAATATACAAGGAAAACAGAAAAGGACTAAAACACTTCCCTGTAGCACCCTTGCCTGTAGATTCGCCCAATTAGAAAATTGATTTCCTTCATCATTGACAACACGTTGTTCACGGACGTTAAGGTATGATTTAAACCATTCGATAGCGCTATTGGAAAAGTTATATAACATTTTAAGCTTCGCAAGTAATATTGCAGAATTCACATTATTAAATGCTGAGCTAAAATCTAATTGCACAAGAACGGTATGCTGTTTTTTATTCATGGCCTGCTTAGTATCATCAATTACACAAATTAAGGCAGTACAGGTACTACGAAATATGCCAAAACCAGACTGGTATTTATCAAAAAGGTTATTTAGGTGAAAATAATCAAGTAGTTGATCAAGGGTTATGTGTTCAATTAATTTAGAGAGGGTTGGAAGGATATTAATTGGGCGAAAGTCAGAGGGAGATAAAGGACTGTTCTTCTTAGGTAACGGACTTACCAGCGCTTGTTTCCAGCATTGAGGAAAAGTACTTGTTAAGAATGAACAGTTTACAATAGACAGAAGGGCTTCCATTAGACTAGGAAGTATAGATAGAATGATTGATTTAGATATTCCATCGACCCCTATTGCGTTCGATTTGTTGCGCTTAAACGCTTTATGGACAGTATCCTTATTTACAGTTTGAAAATAAAATTTAGGATATACAGGAGAATTTAACGAAGTGATATTTTTAATATTTCTTTTAATAAGAATTGGGTCTGCACAGTTTATAGCTACAAAGTGATCGTTTAATTCATTTAAACTTAACACATTTGGTGAACGAGTGGAATGTTTACCAACTCTCAACTTTTGTAACTCTTTCCAGGTTTTGGCAGAACTTAAATTTGACGACAGCGAGTACAAATGCCGCAACTTAGAATTACGGATTAATTGTCTAGTTTTATTACGAAATAACTTATAACGTGAACGATTTTCCAACGTAGGTAGTCATTGAAACTGAACTGCGGCAGCGTCTCTTAAACGTCTCATTTCCTGTATTTGATCGTTTAGCCACGGTGCTTTAGGCTTTGTAATCCGAACCATTTAATTGGAGCATGAATATTGTAGAGGTCAGTAACAAAGGAGTTAAATGATTGTAGTTTGCAGTTGACATTAGGCAAAAGGTCAATTTGATTCCACGGTATTTCACGAGCATCCTTTGTAATTTGTTTAATATCCATATGTTTAAAATCTTTATATGTTTTATATTTTGGAATAAATTTCGGTAGTTTTGCTGAATAACATACATATATAAGATCATGTTTAGACAGTTCAAGAATGGGGAATTGGCCAAATTGAATTGCTTTTTCTTTCTTTAGCAGTATTATATGATCTATATTTGAATGCACCTCATGAGTGGCAGTGATTAGATGGTGAGTTGGCATAAGAGGTAGTTGCACAAATTTATAATATTTCGTAAACACCGAACGTCATAAGTGTCCTTAGTGATATTTATATTGAAATCACCTAGTACAATGATATCACTATATACTGGTATAAACTGAAATAGAATATCCTGAATGTCGGACAAATAGCCAGTATTTGGTGGACGATATATAGTGCCAATCAGGATTTCTGATGCATAAACGAAATCTCAACAAACATGTATTCGGGCCTAGCATGATATGCAGATTGCGAGCTAGCGATCAACTTAGCAGATAGGTCCTCCCTTACATATAAAGCTACTCCGCCGCCACGTTGTTTGGTTCTATCATTTCTTAATATACGATATCCGTGCAGATTCACTAGGGTATCTGGGAGTGAAGATTTGAGCCAAGTTTCGGATATAGTAATGCAATGTGCACCACTAAATTCAAAGGCATTAGAAAAATAATCGAATTTGCTTAATAACGACTCCGAGTTCACATGACAGCAATGAAAAGCCATTGAATGTCGTGTTAATGCCTGTTGTAGACGAGTCGAAGCAGATGGGACGCTAGGCAGAAGAGATAGAACATCAGGTTCCTCATCTGGGGAATCTACATTGATTTTGCAAAGGTCTGAAAAGTATTCAGCCATTGCAAAAGGAAAAGTTAAAAGAGAGAATAAACAGGGTTTACAGATTAAGCGCCCGCAACTCACGCAAGGAATCATACAAAAGTATAGAAAAACAACTAAATACATAACTAAAAATTAAACCTAATGGGTACATAATTGAAACAAGAGTCCTATAATATTTAGTCTCCGAACAAATAGGCTGTATAGAGGATAAATGAATAATTATTATCCAAAATGCAAAAGAAAAAAGGAAAAATTAAAATTATTTAATCAGATATTACCCAACCATAACGATATAGGTGTAATAGTAATAAGACCTAGTTATGTAGATTTTTCTAATGCGTGCTGTTGGCTAGGAGTATTGTAATGCTTAGTCGTGTTGTCCGAAGCATTACGGGAATCCCGAGCTGCCGCCTTAAGATGTTCCATAGTAGTGATGAGAAATTTTTTTCTTGCTTGAAAAACATGTATTTTCCCGTCTTGCGTCCAGGTATGCATAGGACCAAAAGTTTCCGTACAGGAGTTATAGAGTGCTAACCGTCGTCTAGTGACAGACTCGGTTATAAGATACGGCATACCTTTAAGGCACTTTTTCCTCTCCCATACACAACGTCTAATTTGATAAGATATCAATTTTACGATAATAGGGCTTGGTTTTTTACCATCATTACTTCGTGTGCCTAGGCAATGACACCGATCAATACTATTCAAGAAACATCGTTGATCTTTAACGTAGTGTTTACGAAATTAACTATTGTATTATTGCCGTCGATCTTGTTATCTTCCTCAATACTGTGGAACAGCAAGCAATTATTTCGTGAGTAAGCTTCTAGAGCATAAATTGGTTCAGCAACGTCAACGATCAATCCATCGAGGCAACTTTTCATTGTTGACATGCAATCGATAATATCATTGAAACTATAAAATTCCTTGCACAAACTTTCTAAGCTAATTGATGTACCGTCTTCTCTGTTGTCTTTGGAATTATTAGAAGATGCTATAAGCAGTTTATTTTCGAAATCGCTCATTTTATTAAGAAATGTACGTTCAAATGTTTCGAAATATATGTGCGAATCCATCCTAGCCTACAACTTATAAAATGAATACACTAGCGCGATATTAAAGTTCAATGTCGATACTGATAAGCGGCAGCTGCTATACAACAGATTATGCTATTTAAATGGATGCCTTTGGTATATTACAATATTTGGTTTAATTTAATTTATAATAAGTATACGAACCAGTATTTAGAAAGCACACTGAAGTAAATCGATCACAATACTTTGTTCACTCACTGTAGTAGGAATTATTAATTAACTAACCCTTAATTACTAACTTATATGAATTTATATTTCTTCTTCTAACATGTTGTTCGAATAGGGTGTTTACAGTTACCAATGTATATTCCTGGCAAAACCCAGCTAATCTTTCTCCTCTATCATTTCGTCTACCATACCCAAATTTTGATACCATTTTTTCCTCACTACCTTCTCCCACTGACGCATCAAAATCGCTCATAACTATTAAATTCTCATCTCAATTTACTTTTCACACTATAATATTTACATCCTCGTATACCTTTTCTACATTCTCATCCTCGTACTGAGTTGTTGGCATGTAAACGTACTAAAACAGCGTCTGTGGGTTTCGTTCTCAATCTAACCATAATTATTCTCTCACTAAATTGTAAGTACTCTTTAACTTTACGTTCTAATCTTTTACCTAACACTATTCCTACCCCTGCCTGTCCATAAGTTGAAGAAGTTGTAATTATTCTATAATTATCTTTCCAAAAGTTATTACTATCTGGCCATCTCACCTCACTAATACCTAAAATGTCCAGTTTTCGTTTCCTTATTTCGACTAATAAATTCCTTAACTTATCTACTCTAAGTAGTGACCTTACATTCCAGCCCCTATCACTAAATCGAACCGTTATTTTAAATTCTTACTATGACGAGCCCCAAGTACCTCCTCCCGGAGATCCGAATGAGGGGGTATTTTACCTCCGGACAAGAATTTTACTTGTGAGCTCTCCATCATACATAGTTCGTGTTTTAGGCCACGCATACCTGGGAAATATTGTGGTAGGTTCCAATATCTTTCCACAACGCAGTTTTTAAAGATTTTAGCAAAATAAGCCGTATCTGTCACGGCCATCCCCCAACAACCTCGTAAATTATTGAGGATCACCACAGACCAGCCGACTCTCCTTCAATATCTTTTAGCCAGCAAGGCTGCTGCCCCTTGCTGCGCCTTTTAATCGCCTTTTACGATAAGCAGACTTACTATAGTAGTATTCTTTGTCCCCTACTATATGGTGGTAGTTTAGGAATTTATAATAGGTACACATACAGAGTGGTAGAAAAGTCCCGGAACGGTCAAATATTTTGGGAAATACTCATCGCATCAAAAAAAGAAAAAATACGTGTTCAATATTTTTTTAAAAGCTATCCAATGACACCAAAATTGAACCCCCACCCCCACCCCCTGGGGGTAGGGGTGGGGCAACTTTAAAAGTTTAAGTGGAAACCCCAATTTGTTATTGCAGATTCGGATTCGCCACAAAATGTTAGTCATCATTTTTTTTAGGTTTTTTGCAGATGGCGCTGCAATCGACAAAAATTAACTATTTTTAGAAGAATTGATGGATCAGAAAATAAAAGAAGTAAAATAATAATTATTTATTTCATACATAACGAAATTACCGCCGAAGGTGTTCAAATTGACCATTTGTCGCGCTTTTAGGTCTTCCAGATCTTGGTTCATCCTTCACGGAACCAGTTCGCTCAAAACGATTCACTGTTCGACTCACAGTAGATTTAGAAATCGGTTGACGTTCCGCATTGACTTCATTGAATAAATCTGCGACTTGTTGCAATGATCTTTCTTTATCTCCATACCCCCGCACCATCAGGACAATTATTCTTTCTCTTTCAGACAGAGACATCACGAAATAATATCAAAAGCTAGTAACGAAATGAATACTAAAAATGAATGCAATTCTGACATTTTTCGATTTCAAATGTTTTTGTACCCTATTTTGGTTTTGTCAAGTACAACGCCTTCTATCATCCAAAATGGCTTGTATCGTAGGTCAATTTGGGGTAATTTATCCTGCGGAATCCGAATCTGCAATAACAAATGGGGGTTTCCACTTAAACTTTTAAAGTTGCCCCACCACTACCCCCAGGGGGTGGGGGGTGGGGGTTAATTTTGGTGTCATTGGATAGCTTTTAAAAAAATATTGAACATGTATTTTTCTTTTTTTGATGCGATGAGTATTTCCCAAAATATTTGACCGTTCCGGGACTTTTCTACCACTCTGTATATTTAGACACATTTCTTAAAGCTTTCGTTCATTTGATACCGTTTTTAACCCTTAACCGCCTAGGTCTCAAAATTGGGACGTTCGCACCTGCGACCGGTCATTGGGACCACAACACTTCTTGTAGAAGTATACGAAGGTTAAATTATTATTTTTATGTGCTTTAAATAGCTTAAACGATTTATTAGGGTTGGTATCAGTAATTAAACCACATAAAACCCTTGAATTTTTTTTACTTAGAACAAAATAATTTGTTTTACAAAGATAACCTTATTTGCCATTTTACAACAGATCTAATTAAAAATCGCTCCTAAAAACTTATATGAAAGAAAGACTAAAGCTACAAATTTCTCTTAGTTAAAGGACCAAAATAATCAGAAATCATAAATTGGGGAAAAAAATTGAACATAAAAATTGCAAGGCTTATATCGAGCATTCTAAAAAATAAAGCCATAGGCCAACGCATAGAACGACGTCCAGTTGAATAATTGGCACATTTTTGATCTAGAGAATCAGTCCCTCTTGTGTTGTTGTACATGATTATTTCCGGTTTTCCGCCTTCTTCATCAACAGATTTGGTGTGATGCATCGATGAAACAAGTACAACTGCTTTATTCTTTTTGGGACGTACGACACTAACGTGACGTTATTAGTAAATTCAAAAAGACTTGTGTAAACATCTCTATATTTTGACGGCAAAAATTCTTTAGGAAGCTTTTTCTTATTCTTAGACCTCTGGTCTCGTAATAAGTTTACATGTTCTATCGAAGTAAACCAATTATCTGCCGTAATGTTTTTGTTTCATGATTCAAGTGGTTTATAAAGAGGCAATACGGCTTGAGTAGGTTTTGAATATTTTCTTGCCTCGGGCAATAATGTTTCACCATCTGAATTTTTGCCAGTATAGATGTATATTTTGTATATAAATAGTTTGCACAGGAATCAGTAACGCACATCAACTTTACACAGTATTTTGCTTGTTTGATTGTCATATACATTTTGAATTTTACTCATCCGCGGAAACCAACAAGCATTTTATCCACGCCAGTCGCTCTTCCCGAACTATAAACCGACTGACTGTTACTTATTAGCAAATTGAAAGTATCAGAAATCGCCGCTGCAGGATCACTATTTTTTCTTTCTTCTCTGTCTTGGGGATTATCAAATCGAATATGCCAAGATAAAGCACCGAATTGATTCTTTGCCATAACACACCTGAATATATCTCTGCCTGTTCCATGTGTGGCAAAGAGGTCTGTAGTGTTCACGATTTGATTTGAAAACAGCAGTAAAGAATAGCAGTCCAATAAAGGTCCTTAGCTGTACTATGTGGACATCTTGCTTTTAAGATTGTACTTTGTATTTAATTCTCGCTCTAGCCAATCTCTCATTTGTCCAAACTAACACTCGTTGCAGTAAATGATCGTCAAATAAAAAATTCCACTTGGTTAGCGGATCTGACGTGTCAATTCCAGCGCGACCAAGTCCTTTTAGTCTTGGTAACTGAACAATTATATTATGCTGCTTTGTTCTTGATCGACACGTAACTTCCTGAGATGATCATCGAAATCTGTTTTTACGAAAATAGTTTTTCCTTGGAGGGTTTTTGTGCTCTTAAACATCAACTTCACTGACTTTGTCACTTTCATTTAGCGATTCGTCTATCGCTTCATCTTCACCGTGTTCACTTGTTGATAACTCAGATAATGAGTCGTGTTCACTTTTTTCATGTTCATTTTCAGAACAATCCAAATTTACGTCACTTGCTTCATCATCTTCAAAGCATTGCATAACAACTTCTTCAAAATATGCACCTGTGTATCTCACAGACTAAACAAGTGTGAATGTTTCGCGGATAACTGATTTCAAAATTATGAAAATATAGAGTGGTTGTTGTAATGTAAGAGGTGGTGTAGTAAATGGTGAGCAGGGATTGGTCTAAACGGATTGGCGACAATAGTGTAGGAGGTTGCGTTGGAAATTTTTCAGGAAAAAGCGAAATTCGAACAGCAGATAAAATGCATATTTAAGCTGGAGATCTTAGAACTTCAAGTATAATTAGAGTACGAATATAACAAACGATACTAAGAAATAACAAAATTGGAAAGTCCGCACACCGCATATGTGCAAGCGTCTCGAACATGTAAATACCCGGAACCGGTCACAGTGACCGCTGTAATAATTTAAAAAATTTAATTAATGTATACGCACAATTAATAACAAACGGACATTAGAGTTGTGATTGTTATCAGTGAAAAATTAGCTAGCCGCTGTAAGCTGTGGGGGTTGCTTGTCAAAAGATACGCACGATTCGTAAAACCGTTCCGGTCTCAGTGACCGGACCTAGGTCTAAAATTTGAAAATGAAAATAAATAAATGACCGACTACCTACTTAAGCACTGGCGGACCTTCTACGTAGGTACTACACCCAATGCTAAACGAGGAGGTTGGTCAACGGAAACCAATACGTTTTCAGTTAAATAGTAATGAATAATTTTGCCTGGAATTGGGTAAGTAATTCATGCATAGGAGAACGAAAATTAATGTAAAAATTGTTGTTTATTTTGCAAAAAAAAAGCATGTGATCGGTTTCGCTCTTCTTTCAGCTCGCCAGACGTACGCGTCTTTTTTTTCAAAACAACCAACTAAGATTTTGAATTATACACAAATCTTGGTGTATTTATAGGCACAAAATATTTCTCATGCGCCCTTTATACCCGAATGTAACTGACTAACTATCGGTGACCGTTCAAGTCTCCGACATCTTAGTATAGTTGGCATTGACGGACAAAGTTTTAATTTAATAACTGGTCAAAACACAAAGTTGAAAATGAAAATAAATAAATGATTGACTATCTACTTAAACGTTGGCGGACCTTCTAAGAAGGTACTACACCCAAAGCTAAACGAGGTGATCGGTCAAGGAAACCGATACGTTTCCAGTTAAATAGTAATGAATAATTTTGCCTGGTATTGGGAAAGTAATTCAATTATAGGAGAACGAAAATTAATGTAAAAATTGTTGGTTTTTTTGCAAAAAGAAAAGCCTGTGACCTGTTTCGCCGTTCTGTCGTTTCTCGTGCCTAAACCAAATAAACCTAGCTAATAATAAAGCTAGAGGTGGGCACGTAAACTTGTACTATTGTCGTATTTAATGGTTTAGATTTTAATCTAACCACGAGTACACTTTCGTTTTTAATAGAATTTTTTTCTACACAATGCCCTACTTCTTTCTGCATAACTATCGCTCACACCCGCATTTCTTTCCTCCTATTGAATGAATTACGCTAAAGTCTGCACTTCAAAAAATCTCGCGCTTCTGGCTACCGAATTTCCCTAATTCCTGCTATGTCTAATGCTAATCTAGCCATTTCAATTTTCAAATTCTCTAGTTTACCTACTTGCTTCATGCTACTGACATTCCGCTCCCTGACTCGCAAAATATTCTCAGTTCTTCTTTTAAACTTGCCGATCACATCCTCCGAAGTATTCCCCTCTCGGAGATCTGACTAAGAGACCAGTTTTGGAATTTTGTACCCCAGAGGATGCCATCATTTTATAAAATGTACACTGTGTATGTGAGAGGTAATGTAGTGGCTTCCCGTTGCCTTCCAGATCTTACATGTGATTTTCCAATGCTCCATCCGAAGGTACTATATTGGCCAGGAAGCGAGTTTTTTTTTAACTAAAAATTTTGAATTTTGTCGAACCCTTGCTGTTCCAAGCAAGGTAGGGATCTTTAACGTGCGTGACAACACTCACACAGGTGACCTCCATTTCACCTCTCATCTGAGCGAGGGCGTATTTTTGTGAAAAATGCTCGCCTAACATTTTTCAAGCGGACCGTGTCGGGATTCGAACGCGGGACCTTGGGCGTAGTAGTCACACGCATACCAACTACGCCACGGAGCCGCTTGCTTTCCACGCCACAGTATTGTGTCTTAGAATGCCGTACCGGCCCCTGTGGTCTCTGTCGCTCTAAGTACCGAAAGAGCTGCTGCCCTCCTTCAGGGACCTGTCTTTGTCTGATTCCTCACTAAATATCCCCGTTAATTTGGCGAAACCTATAGTTCGGCCCGTTAGTTCACTGAAACACGCAAGTCATTCTACCGGTTCTAGTATTCTAGAACTTCTTCAAGGTGCAGTTCAGAACGGTAATTATTTCAATAAATAATCAGTCAAACATTTTTATGGGCGGCTGTATTCAATTCATGGACCAATTACTGTTGACATTGAGATTTTTTACGCCAGGAAATTTCTTGTAACGACTGGTGATGTTATTGGAATTGCAAAAGGCTCCTCCAGTAGAATTATAAGACAAGTTTCAGCGACAATAGCATCCTTATGTCCCTATTATATAAAAATGTGCGTTACCAATGCAAAAATGGAATGGACATTTGAAGAATTTTACAGGACCGCGAGTTTCCCACGAGTGATTGGTGCAATTGACTGCGCTCTGTGATAAGTGCCGATGTAGAAATTTACAAAGCACGTAATGCATTTTTTGCTGTAAATATGCAAACTATATACGATGCTAATTTAAAAATAAGGGCCATAGTGGCGCGTTGCCCTGGTTTTTGTGATGACTAAACAATTTTTAATGACGCTGGGGTATAACAAGAATTTCAAAGTGCAGGTAAATTAGATACTTTTTAGTTGAGGATAGTGGATATGTCCTCGAACCAAACCTTATAACTAAATTACATAGTATTTCTACTGAAGCTGAAAATCTTCAATAGGTCTGTAATAAGGCCCAGAAATGTAGTCGAAAGAACTTATGGGTCCTTGAAACTACTATTTCTGATAGTAAAGTTGGAAACGAGGCTGAAGGTACAGACAATCGTGATCACAATTGTGGCGATAGCTGTATTGTACAAAATTGCCTTAGACATGAATGAACAGATCCCCGATGATTGGTTGGAAAATTTAGAAGAAAGCTATGAAGAGGAGAATGCCGCTGTTGCTGCAGTCGATGTTCAACGATTAATTATTACCGAATACTTCGACAATCTATAAAGTTTGTTCTTGACACAAATTACAAAGAATATATTTATAATACTATATACAATAATTATTCGGTAGGGCATTTTTTATTGTTTTTTAATTCCTCCTTCCTTAGTTCAATTACTACCTTTAATAATGCCATTATAATTTGATGGGCGTCTTGTGCTCCCGGTTTTGATTTTGCCTCAACCGTGTTTCTTCTTCCACTAACATTATTTTTTTATTAATATTTTTTTTGCAATGGCTTGTGATCTCACCGTTGTCGGCCGCAATTTTCTTGGCACTGGTTCTTTCATATATTTTTGTCGTGTAATTATCTCACTCACGCTTGGGTGCTTTAAGGGTCCATTACTACGAGATAATAAAAATAAACGTCATCCTATAATTTTAATAATACAAACTTTCTTCATTATTAACACCTCTTTCACTTTTTCTGCTTGATCATGCATGGTTCGTTTCTTATACTTTACTTCCTAAAACAGAAGCAAATATGCATAATTATGAATATATTCGGCCACTTTATTACATTCAAAGATGTTTGCCGATGAGGGACAGAAACTATTGATGAACCCATTGTAATTTGTTCATTTGCAAAATGCGTAATTATTATTTATTCATTCGCACACTTTTCGGTATCCTGTGAATCTACCGAGCCGTTCCTGGATCTCTCTCTCTTTCCCTCCCTCCATCTCTGTCTATCTATCTTTTCATCCCTGTCTAATTCCCCCCTGTCACCTTACCTTTTTTATGTTCTTGTATTGTGCTTTTTTGGGTGTATTATTGGCGCAATATTTTTATTTTGAGATACATATTATTTTATTATTATCTATTTTGACTTATACTTATGCCTCTTAGACGTTGGTAAATAATTTGTTATTCTTGTGAAAAACTTGTATGCTTTGCGCTGTATATTGTACTCCTGTATCTTGTGACCCTACATTTAACTTCCCAATGCACATTGGCCATGAATATTTAACGTGCGTGACAGCACACACACACTTATCCGAACGAGGGCGTATTTTTGTGAAAAATGTATGCCTATCATTTTTCAAGGGGTTTGTGTCGGGAATCAAATGCGGGACCTTGGGATCGGCAGTCATGCGCGAACCTATCTGATCTACGAAGACGTTTCATGTCTTGTGATCCCTACATTTGGCTTTCCAATGCTCCAGCCGAAAGTACTACATTGGCCAGGAAGCGAGTTTGTTTTTTTATCAAGAAATTTTGAAATTTACCGAACCCTTGCTACTCCAAGCAAGGTAGGGATCTTTAACGTGCATGACAACACACACACGGGACCAACATTTTACCTCTTATCCGAACGAGAGTGTATTTTTGTGAAAATGCTCACATAACATTTTTCAAACGGTCCGTGTTGGAATCAAACTGACAGCCTTGGGCTTAGTCACACGCGAACCAATCAAGCCACAGAGCCACCTGGTATCTTGTATCCATTGTATATTTGCCAGAGTAAACATTATATTCTTCGGGGCTACCATCTTTCCTATGCCATACGTACAATAAGAACCAATCACATATAATTCTCTATATACAGGGTGTCACGTAAATAGTGAATTACCAGTTGACTACTGATGGATCATCCTAGGCTCTATATAATTATCACATTTTGACCTTAAATGAAAATCTAATCGTTTTCGAAATAATAACGCTTTTCCAGTTTTTGAGAATAATCTCACTTTGTGTTAGTCTCTTGAAGGCCGTTTGAATAACTGAAGGAATTTTTTCATTCTGATTGTTACAAAAAAACTCTGAAATACCTATGTGAATAACAACACATCCCAATTGTTTTAAATCAGTTATGGCATTGTCAGAATAATCTAGTACTTTTCGAATTTGCTATTTTCCTT
Source organism: Platerodrilus igneus (assembly GCA_036346225.1). Classification (NCBI taxonomy): domain Eukaryota; kingdom Metazoa; phylum Arthropoda; class Insecta; order Coleoptera; family Lycidae; genus Platerodrilus; species Platerodrilus igneus. The sequence continues at coordinate 1,296,391 of JARFIW010001146.1, forward strand.
TATTTCAGCAACAGATTTTGAACCCTTGTGGTGTAAAAATTGAATCTATCTGGTATGAGACATTTCTTTAAAAATTACCTTAGAAACTCTATTTTTTAAAAATGTATTACATTCATACTTGTCTCATTGGAGATCATGTGATTGCTACTATAATTGCAAAGACCACATATTAATTCATTACAATATGATTGGGTTTATATATTATGCTAGTGATTGTGATTCTAACTAACTTTATTTAGACGCGCGTACAGGGGTTTCTGAAACAGACACACAATAAAACTTTAATGTTTATGTAAAAATGCAGTCTACCCCTTAAATTAGATGTTCAACGTGCCCTCCTCTTGTTCTTATACAAACCCTACTTCTACGTATAACGGAACGTTGGACGTGTCGTATGTGTCTTGCCTCACGAATTTCTTGATCTGCAGTTTGGGCATGCTCGCGCAATTCCCTGATCGAGTTGATTGGGTTATGGTACACTTTCATTTTTAGGCAACCCCTGTAAAAAAATGCACTGGATTTAAATCAGGGGTAGGGGTTACAGAATTAACCCTAAGCGTCTGATTCACATCTCCGGAAATTTTTCAGGATATTACTCATTTGCACGGCGTAGTAAGCAGGATACCCGTCGTTTTGCAGCCACATAGTGCACCTCAACGTTAGAGGAATGTTTTCCAATTGAGTAGGAAGATCATTTTGCAGAAGCTTCAGTCTTTCCCCGTTTAATGTTTCAGACAACTCAAAGGACACTAGAATCTGCTAGTTTAAAATGCTAGTCCAGTAATTGATTTAAAATTGATTCTAAGATCTATCTTGTCGTATTGCATTTGGAATTCTTAAATTCCCAGCTATATAAATTATGGAGATTTATACTTCCATTTTTCCGACCAGCAGATTTATTGTTCCACAAGAAAAATTCGGATTTGCATTAATTATCTGCAGCATCTGGCGACAAAATACTAACCTGGCACGATAGTCGCTCGGTTGGAGTGTTTGCATCCGTTGGACGTGATACGGGTCAAGCTGATAGATGGTTAGTTAACACTAGTTCGACCGATTCGGTGGGCAATAGCTCGTAATGTTGTGGTTCAATCGGCATTGATTTCATCAGTACCTCGTCTTCATTAATATGCCGAGGTCTGCCTTCGTTTGCGCTTCTAACACCTCTGCCAGGCAGTCTACCTTCTGTGTATGTACGATGTACTCTAATAAATACACGGTAGTTTGGATGGCGTTTATTGGGATACCTTTCCGCATGCAATCGAGCGTTGGCACGTCACTCGCCGTATACGAATTGCATGTTAGTATACTCGCGTGGTGTGCACTGTGCCATTGTAGAAGAATCTAGTATAGCATACTACAACGTCCGGCAGAGCAAGAGATAGCCGTAAACGTAATTCTAAACAACCAGGTCAAATTACAAAACTAACGCGTCCGAATTTATAACACGTTCTAGGTAACGCTACAATGCAAACCAGGAGCAAAGCAACTCGTGTACAAAGTAGAATATTGCACTGACGAAATATGTGAGGTACAGATTCAGTGACCGAAGAGTACAGAGAACCAATCACACTAACTTTATTATGTTCCGGTTTACTTTTCAAACCAAGACAACACGGTAACTCATTATAACCGTGATGGCTCTTAACAATAGCACGATTCCAGGTAACATCCTCACGTCTAGAATCGTATAAGCTATTGTTAGGAATCTTTAAGATGTCTTGTTAAACTTAATGGATTTCAACACATTTGAAAACTTAAACATGTTTTAGGGACCCATTTAAACATGGTAAATCGATCCCTTGCGATTTGCTTTACTAACACTTTACATGCAGCCGTAAATAAAGTCAGTGAAATTTGAAAAGGATAACACAAATTAAGTTAAACAACCATTTTCAATTTGGTTAAAGGTCTCTCTTCAAACTATTAACTTGTTTTCCAACAAGAGAATTATGATTGTAATACATTCTTGAAAACTAGACTTTCTAAGGTAATTTTTAAAGAGATGTTACAGACCAGATTGATTGAATTTCTTTATACGATTCGTTACTGAAATTAAGGCAAGGAGCAAATACGAAAAGTGCTAGATTATCTTTTAGAAATTAGTGGTGTTAAATTTTTGATATATGGTAAATATTAAAAACCTAACATCTGTATAGCTTACACATATGAAAAATCGATTCGAAATTTATTCACAAAACTAAAAGACCCCACTAATCCATCTACGAAGCAACCTAGTTTACAAAATCACATGCAATTGCAAAAAAAAACATACGTAGGACAGACTTCACAATTATTAAAAAATAGAATTACCCAACATCGTAGCGATGCAAAAATTGGAAAAACTTATTGTGCTCTTGCTTCTCATCTACATTCTACCAAACATACAGCCAATTTCAATGATATCACCATATTAACAGAAGACAATAACCACAAAAGACGATTATTATTAGAATCTTACCACATAATATAAGACAATAATTGCATCAACAACAAACAAGACATCAATAACCTCAGTACAGTGTACTCACAACTATATAACATCACCAAAATAGACAACCATCCATTAAACTAATTTACTAATTTATCTCTACATTTCAAAATATATTTAAATCAACACACCACACCATACTATATATATATATATATATATATATATATATATATATATATATCCCCACACAATCAAAACATTACATCCATAATCAACAAACCTACTACTTATACAGTTTCTACAAGTTTCCTTAGTTACACATTTATTTTTATGTCAATGTCAATGTCAAATATTTTCTATTCAAACTGTGTATGCCAAAAACTTTATAATTTGAATACTGTTATTATCTTTATACTTTTAGCTCTTTGAAAAAGATTTTAAATAAATCGAAACGTCAGAAACCAGCAAATGAATATTTAATAAAAATCCGAACGAAAAATATCCCAAAAAATAAAAATATCAATTTATCCATATATTTACGTTTGCTAAAAAAAGAATATATATATTATATATATATATATATATATATATATATATATTTATATATCTACATATATACATATATATATATATATATATATATATATATAGTACACGATTTAGATTTGTAAATTTTCCAATTATAGCCATCGGTCTCGGTAGCGTAATTGGTAAACGCACAGTTCCGGCAAAACTGAGATGCAGGTTCAAATCCTGTCCAAGACCTTATATTTTCCTTCTTTCAATTACTAGCTCGATTTGAAATGATCATTTGGGCTTTGCTTAAAGTCAAGTTATTATTTCATCCTATTAATTACAATACGTTAGTATTTATCAACTTACCTTGTGCAAAAACTACTTATAATATTTTTATATATATATATATATATATATATATATATATATATTCTAGGTAGTTTTTACACAAGATAAGTTGATAAATACTAACGTATTACAGTTAATAAGATGAAATAATAACTTAGACTTTTTATGTAAAGCCCAAATGATCATTTCAAATGGAGCTAGTAATTGAAAGAAGGAAAATATAAGGTCTTGGACAGGACTTGAACCTGCATCTTAGTCTTTCCGGGACCAGGCGTTTACCAACTACGCCACTGTGACCGATGACAATAATCGGAAAATCCACAAATCTAAATCGTGTACACAACTATACATCAACCTAACTTTCAATTACGTTTAGCAATTTTGTCAATCATATCTGACATTGACAATGTTTAGTTAGTTTTGGTTTAGTTTCTTATTTATTGTGTCCGTACTTAGAGCTCTAAATAAATTGTAAAGATTTTGTTTATATTAATTAAATCTAGACTTATGTTTAATATCAACGGCAGAGTTTTATACACGTATTTCAACGCGCACTTTTACTATGTACTTTACTTGTAATTGTTCTTCATCATTAATTCTACATTCCTAGAACTGGTCGGACGCGTACCTCCATTCTTTCCTATTCTGAGCTAATTACACATTTCCCTGAAATTCGCACAATCTACATCTTTCACTACCTGTGTGCAACAGTATAATCTAGTTAGATTTCTTAGGAGTAACAGGAGTAACAGGTTTGCTGTAATTTTTAGGTAGCAGACTAATTGTAATGTTAGAATAAATAAATAAAATAATAAAATAAAAAAAGTATAATCTAGGTCGACCTCGTCTTTGTTTTTACTTTCTATACTTCTAATAGAAGCCGCGCTATTCCCTAATGTGTCTTATCGTTCTATCTCTCATATTTTTACCGTTTTCCAATTATTTCTTTTTCCCCTACCATTTCTAGTACCCCTTTGTTATTAACTTTGTCTATCCATGATATCTTCATCATACGTCTGTAGCACCCCATTTCAACTATATTCTTTCTGTTCGTTCTCCTACTGTCCCGTCTCACACCCGTACACTGCTGTGTTCTACGTTTATGCTTTCAGCAATTTTTCCTTGTTTCTATGTTTGTTGTCTTCAAACATAGCAGTTGCTTTTTCTTTTTGGGCCTTGTGCTAATCATTTTTATATTTTTTACACTGTTCCCCTTCTATTGTTTTCTAAATACTATACCCTATTTCGCCGATATTCAATGATACGCGAAGAGGGTTAAACAAGCTAACGGTTACCAAGATCCCCGCCACTTAGACACTTACCGAATCAATAGTTTTCCAATTACTCTTGCCGCACAATAATATTGCAAAACTAACACCTGTAGTTGTTTCGATGATCAATCAGGTTTAAATACAATTACTTTTTCATCTTTTAAGTTTTCCGTCCTGGAGCTGGCTGGATGCGTATCTCTATCGTTTTCTATTCTGAGCTACTACGTTTACCTGAAATTTTCACAGCCTACATATTTCACTATCTGTGTGCAATAGTCTAACCTAGGTCTACCTTTACCTCTCTTTTTTCCTATCTCTGATTCTAATATATTCCGCACTATTACCTCATGCCTCTGTATGTGGCCTATCACCCTATCGCTCCTATTCTTTATTGTTTTCCACATATTTATTTTTCCTTCTTTCATTTCTAGAATGTATTTGTGTCCACTTCTCATACCGTCCAAATTTCACAACCGTACAGTGCTGTGCTTCACACATATGCTTTCAGCAATCTATTCCTTGTTTCTATGTTTGTTGTCTTTGAACAGTAGTTTCTATTTCTTGTTAAATGCAGCACAGTCTTGTGCTAATTTTTGTTTTATAATATTATTATATCAACTCAATAAACAACAAAATAAACGATATAAAAATGACTTTTATTCATTAAAAAATTTTAAGGTGTAATCATCATCATTAGGCCTTCGGTCCTGAAACTGGTTAGACGCGTATCATCATTGTTTCCTATTCTGAACTAACCTACAGATTTTCCTGAAATTTGCACAGTCTGCATCTATCACTATCTGATCTAGGTCTACATCCACCTCTTTTTTCCTATCTCTGCCTATCATATATCCCATACTACTCTCCAAAAATGCCTTAGAACGTATTCTGCTCTTCTATTTTTCCTATTTTTTTTCCAAAGATATCCTTGTTCCCCTACTGTTTCTATAACCTATTTTTTATTACCTTTGTCTGTCCATCCTCATACATCTGAAGTACGGCATTTCAAAGGCTGCTATTGTTTTTCTGTCTGCTTTTCAGACTGCCCGTATTTCATAGGCAATACTGTCTGTGCTGTGCTCCACACATATGCTTTCAACAACTTTTTGTTCTATGTTTGTTGTCTTTCATCATAGGCGCTGTTCTTTCTTGTTAGATGCAGTTCGGTCCCCTTGTATTGTTTTACAATTATATACCCTATTTCTCCGAGATTCAGTGGTTGTGAAGGGGTGTAAGCAGCCTGTGGCTGCCAAGTTCCCCCAGCACTTGAACGAACATTTACCGATTTAATATTTTTTCCATTATATCTTTTCGCACAGTCAACATTAGTTGCAGATATTTCACAACCAACACCTGTAGTTGTTTATAACAATCATCAGATTTATCTGCGCTTATTTTTTCGTCATTGGGTTTTCCGTCTCAAAACTGGTTGGACACGTACCTGCACTTATTTATTTTCTAAACCAGCCTACATAGTTTCCTGAAATTCTCGCACAGCAATACAGCTAGGTTCCCATTCTATTGTTTTCTAATTTTATGCCATATTTCATCGAGATTCATTGAAGGGGGTTAAGCAGCTTGTGGCTGCCAAGAACCTCAACACTTAGACATTTGTCGAAATAATAGTATTCCAGTAAATGCTTTCAGGCAATTACCATTATTCGAGAAATTGTTTTCCCAATACTGATAGTTGCTTATAATAATCATCATGTTTAAGTGCAGTTACGTTCTTCGTCATTAATTTATCCATCTTGGGACTAGTTGGAAGCGTACCTCCATTGATTTCTATTCTGAGCTAGCCTACACGTTTCCCTGAAACTCCTACACCCTACATCTTTCACTATCTGTGTGCAGTAGTCTAACCTAGGTCTACCTCTTCTTCTCTTTTTCCTATCTCTGCTTCTAGTATATTCCGCACTATTCCCTCATGCTGTAGTATGTGGCCTATCTCTCCTATTTTTTACCGTTTTTCACATATTTCTTTCTTACCCTACCATTTTTAGTACATCTTTGTTCTTAATTTTGTCTGTCCATGATATCTTCATCATTCGTCTGTAGCACCACATTTCAAAGGCTTCTACCTTTTTCTTGTCCGCTTCTCTTACTGTCCAGGCTTTACAACCGTACAGTGCTGTGCTCCATACATATGTTTTAAGCAATCTTTTCCTTGTTTCTATGTTTGTTGTCTTTGAACACAGTAGTTGCTTTTTCTTGTTAAATGTAGCACAAACTTGTGCTAATCTTTGTTTTATATATCCTTTGTGCTTTTCCCATCTTGCGTTATTTGACTTCCTAGGTAACAGAAATCCTTAACTTCTTGTAAGTTCGTGTTACATATTTGTATTCTTGTTTTTGTTTTATTTTCCCCTCCTTTGCATACTAGTACGTTAGTTTTAGTTTTGTTAATTTTCATACCGTATCTCTCTGTTAGAACCGTTTTCATTTCATTAATAGCAGCTTCTAACTCTTCCTTGCTAGCTGCTAATACCACTGTATCATCTGCAAATCTAAGCATATCAATTTTTGTCCCTGCATAGTAATTCCAAATGTCTTCCTACATTTGACAGTATTCATTGCCTCTTCAATGTACAAGTTAAAAATTAATGGGGATAGGGCACATCCCTGCCTCACTCCTTTTCTAATGTTTACTTCTCTACGGTCCTGCCCTAATTCTATTATTGGTGTTTGTTCTTTGTATAAGCTATGCACTATTTGTCTATCCCTATAACTCATTCCAATCTTTTTGAGTATTTCAAACATTTTTTTCTATTTTACATTGTCGAATGCTTTTTCCAGATCTACAAACCCTACATACACGCCTTCCTTTTTTTCTATTGTTTTCTCCATTGTCACTCTCAGAGCTAAGGTAGCCTCCCGTGTTCCTCTGTTTCGCCTAAACCCAAATTGGTCTTTTCCTAGTATTTCTTCAGCCCGTTTTTCCATTCGTCTTTGTACAATTCTAGTTAATATTTTTGACACGTGTGTAATTGTAATTCTTAATTTCTATTATTTATCACTTTGACTAAAGTGGAATTTTACGTAATAATTTGATTTCAACTTCAATCAGCGCGTCGATCATAGAATGCCTCCTCTATATTTCCTTCGGTTGGTTTTATAGACGAATCCTTCCCGAACGTTCCACGTGCTCTTATTGGTTGAGAGCCCGCTATCTGTTATTAGACCATGGCAAAGACGTTGGAATTATATGCTATCTGCAACCTGTTGGGTTTTATTCGATATTGCATACTTTATACTTTTAAATTTTCACGTACATCAAAGCTTTGTATAGGAATTTGTTAACAACTGGTATACCATGTATGCTTGAAACTGCTCGTATTCGTAATTTTAATATCCATATTTTGGTTTACTTATCTTGAGTTTTATTAAATGTTGCAACTCGTATACATTTCAAACCGCACATACGCTTTCACTTCAGTATCTATACCATTTTTTATTTACATGCACTTATTGACTTCTTGCGTTATGAAATACGTTTGTTTTAAAAAGTTTGTTTATTATAAACACTTCTTGATTATTTTCTTACGCAAATGCGTCTTGAAAGGAATTTCGCTTTTCAGTTATCTTTCTTCATATGTGCCCAATTTGTATATATTTTTGAGCTTAGAGTGTTTTCAATGTTTTAAAATTGATCGAATTGCGTCCGCAATTATTTATCTCGATGATTGTGGTTAAGTTATTACTGAATGTGCTTGCTTTAATTAACTGTAGCTTGTTCTTGATTTTGTACAGGGTGATTTGAATTTGGTTTTGCATAATGAACGAATTATGATATTTCATGATTTAATCGTTTGGTTTTCGTGTTTCTTATGATATCTACATGAAGTATTCCTCCCTTGTGACTTTATATACCCTTAAATAATTCTATTACCATAGCAAATATATATATATATATATATATATATATATATATACTCATATTTAGACCAGGGTAGAAAATTAAATAATCACATCAAATAATTTTAATCACCGTGTATAATGAATATTATTAGATAATACGCGTTATTAAAAACCGTGGAGAATAAATTCGGTCGTTTCAGTAAAAATAAGAGATTTAAATCATGTACAAGACGCTTTATATCAAAAGAAACAGTATTAACAAGCTCTACGTGTAATGTATTTATTCCGAGGAAAGAAACAAATGGAAATTACGTGCAAAATTTATATTAATTAACCCTATTTTAAGTAACCGGTATTAAACAAAACGTACAGATAATAATTAATATTTAGTTAGGATTTACTAAAATTTAAAGGGTATTAATTTTAATTGAAGTTAATTGAACCGTTAGTAACATATAATATCTATAAAAACTTGTAAAAACCCAATAAAATAAAGCTCTGAGAATTAATATTATGTTTGAACACCTGCGTAGTTTAAAAAGCTCATTCGGCGAAAATTTTGTAGATAATTAATGGTTACAAAGAATCTTGGAGAAACCGGGGCTTAATATTCACGGGAAGGCGCGATACGGGGTTATTTAACCCAGATAGTCCACATGGACTGAAATAATCGATAGTAAGGAATATCAATTTGCACCACTAAGAACAGGTTAGATAGAGACAGATAATATGCGCAAGACCGAGGCACATATAGTAAAAGGCGTGAGTAGAGCAACGTCATGGGGTTGCGATTGGTTGAAAGTAAAAGGCAAAATTTGAGAGGTAAAAATAACATTTCGGTATAGAAGTCAATTAGTTATTTCCAGACATTGCGTGCCGTGTTGAAATTTCTGAGATTTAACTGGGGCGAGTACAAAATTCGTAAAAACCGACGCACAGGCTACGGACTGGGAACCTAGCATGCGAAATTCTTTAGAATTGCCCGTTTTGGGGAACAGACCGACAGACAGGCTAACCGCTATATATACCGAGATGAATATAAACAAGCTCTTACATCCGCGACTTGATTCAATACGTTAAACAGTGCTTGTTAGTTTGATAGAATAATTTAAAGTTTGCTCGTATACTTTGGTGATTTAAACAGTTTGTTATTTACGTGCTAACATGAATGTACTTTAGTGCACTTAGATACAAGGTAATAAAATTTAGTATCACTGTACCAATTTGTAAAATTTACAACGACAAATGAATACCCATTAGTAGGCAGTTTTGGCGTATGTTGGTGAAAGAAGTATGAATTTCTTTGCTATTTTTCGGGGGTGTGAATAATTAAATGGTTCATAAACGTGTCTGAATCCACAAAACAAGGGTCAGATATACACAGATGAGTTCCGGAAAAGCCCAGAAACAACTTTAAATAAATGGTGATGGAGAAAATTTTAAAAGCGTTGAGAATCAGAAGCTGTAAATATAATCCAGTTGGAATGGTGTGATTAACAAAAGGGACGATGTACATTGAAGCTACGAGTGCAGTAACCTTCAGGTAAATTATACTATTTTGTTTGAACTTTGATATTTTTGTGTGTGTTGAATAACTTTATAACTGATTTACTCAAAATGGACAGTAGTGAAATTGTACTAACAATAAAATTTTAATTTTAAGGTGAAATTTGCTTGTTTAAGTAGAAAGGGGTATTTAGTATTGATGTTCTGGATTATGATGAAAATTTTTGGGTATGTCTTTGAGCTCAATTAGACGAACCTGGTTAATTAACGTAAAGGGTGGTAGATGCTCCTTTGTACTCAGACTCAGGTCTGCATATATTGTTATAGTAATTAGTAGGCATCCTACAAGGACTTTAATTCTGGATGCACATTAAAATGATAATAAAATTAATCTTGAAATTCTTTTTAAAACTGAAATTTATGCTGAGTTTTAATTTTGAAATTTTAATGTATTGTGAATATTGATGTAAATAGAGGTAACGTTGATGTTTGTGATAGGAATGTGTTTGTTTTTTTTTATAATTGAGGATGAAGGTTTAACGAGAGGAGCAGCCGAGGCGGTTAACAGAAGAAAGTCATTGGACCAACACAGTTAAGGTAATGAATAGCTTTTAACAGGGAAACACAGCATTCTTTGACATCCAATTCGTAGGGGCTCGATTCGAAAAGCGGAGTACCCGGATTTTGGTGGTATCACAGCAATATATATATATATATATATATATATATATATATATATATATATATATATATATATATAATTCAAAGAAAGTAGGTTTAATGAGTCTTCTTTACTTTGTATTAATTAAGACTCATTAAACCTACTTTTCTTTTGAATTATAACTTTTGGTTATGGAAAAGGGCAGTTGAGCTGGATCTCCTCCGACTGTTGGTAAAACCTGCAATGTCAGGTGAAACGACACGAAGACACAAATTGTGAGCTAGGTGATGCTGTACTTCCCATAAGGTGTCTGTATTAAATATTACAACTTTACTACTCCTGTCTTGATGAGCCCCAATTAGGGCGAAACGCGTCGGATGCCCTCGTGGCTGAATTTGAGTCACATATTTGTCAAAAACTGTCAATCTTGTAATTATTCAAAATAACTTTTTAAAAATGTTTTCTGTTACACATGCCAGTAATTACACAATCTCAACTATTTAATCTGTGACCAAGAGTAAAAATTACTCGAAAATTCAGATGGAATAAAAAGAGTACGCCTTTTATTATTTTTTTGTTAAACAGGACCTACAACCCATAAAAAAACTAAATTATATATATATATATATATATATATATATATATATATATATATATATATATACTTCCAACGGTGACAAGTGGCAATTCATAAGGTGTACTATTAATAAAAAAATTAAAATTTATGACTTTTGAATCAGGTGCGTATTTAGAGACGTAAACACTGTTTCTCATCCTACTCAATTCATAGAACTCATGTCCGAAATAATAGAAATCAAATATGTTGATAACGGATCTTCTGCTCACTTCGCTGCCAGCAGAAATGTTACCTCCTATCGATTATGAAAGCGAAATTAATTATTAAGGACAATATCTACATTCCAATCCAAATAGTTCTAAAAATAAGAATGATCTTACTGAAAGAGAAATATTTTTGAACTAGAATTACATGGATGAAAGAGAACTTTAAAACTGGATATATAAAAATTTTAATTATAGTTGGAGATTTGGAATATGCCAATTAAAATAACCCACGTTCAGCTGCCAATTTCCTTCCTTTCTAAAACCGCAAATTTTCATCTAAAGGAACTAGTTACTTCTAAGCGTTCTAAGCATTTAATCAAACTCACTCTATCGAACAAAAATTTAAAAAATAACTTGCTTGTATAGAAAGTCGTTTAATATACACGTGTTTTTTTCGTGACAGCAAACAAGAAACAAGGTCGGTATTTAGGTTGAATAAGGTCGGCAAGTTCCTAGTAGACTGCGGGGCTCCTGACAAAGACAGTCACTCATGGCCCGCTTAATATACCGATCGCGACTAAAATAATTAGTAGTCAGTCGGCTAATAAAAAAAAAGCAGCCAATATATTACTCCTGGTAGTTACGATGATTTATGGTAACTGTGAGTAATAACGAATTTTTTATGCACCTGTTCTATAACCATCTTGTTTTAATTTTATTAAATATGCAGATGCTTCTATGAAAAATGTAGGAGACTAATGTGAATGACCCTTTCCATAATGGGCTAAATAAGTGCATTCTTGAATATTTTACTTGTTAGAATAGAAGAGTGTGTTATTTTAAAGAAATTAAATAAATTTTTGAATATTTATATAAGTGACATTGAGATTTGTATGAAAATATCGCTCACAAATTTTATTTATAGCAAATTTTAAGTATTTCCCACGTCCTAATTAAATTAACGAATGAATGAAATACTTGTATAATGAAACAGCATTAAAAATATTTTTCACATTTTTAGCGCATGCTGTAATCGAATTAAATCAAGGTCGCTTAAGGACGTTAGTAGTGAAACAGAAGTTAAAACTAAAATAAGTATAATTATAGTAGCACACAGCATATTGCTAAAAAAAATTTCTAAGCTTTTGATCATAAACTGATTCATAAAAAAAGTAATGTTCTATTCAGTTTAATTCTTTGTTAACCATAACTAAAAAAATCTTTATTATTTAAATTTTTATTTGAAACTATTATTTTAATTAAGTAACTAAGCTTACTTGCAGGATTTTTTGCAAAATTAAAAATTTTTTTAAAATTTTAGGTCATTGAGTATCAACAGGAAATCATCATTATTGGGTCTTCAGTCCTAGAACTAGTTGCACGCGTACCTCCATTGTTTTCTATTCTGGTTTAGTCTACACATTTCCCTGAAATTTCTATAGTGTATATCCCGCACTTTTCCCTCATGCCTTAGAATGTGTCCTATCATCCTAGGACTCCTATTTTTTTTACTTTTCTCAACAGATAGCTTTTTTCCCCTATCATTTATAGAACCTCTTTGTTCTTAACTTTGTCTGTCCGCAATATCTTTATCATCATCATCCGTAGCATCACATTTCAAATTCATGTACATATACATACTTTGTATCTCTGTTTTCCTGTTTCGTCTGATGTATTTTTGTATTTTCGTCTTTCTTCTATTAAATTCAGGATAGCCTTTGTTATCCATGGTTTATTATTTTCTTTTTGTGTATACCCCAGAATATCTCTAACCGCCATGCCTAAGCTGGATTTAATGTTATTCCATTCCTTAGTATCAGAAATTTTCCAGATATATTTTAGCAATTCATTTGACTTTTTTTCAAATCTTTCATGGTTATCTTTATTTTTTAGCTTCTCAAAGTCAAAGTGCCTTTTTCCGTTCCTCTTTTTCAGATTTTTAAATTTAAGTGCGGCCGTCATAATTACAATGTTGTGGTCAGTGTCTATATCTGCTTCCGGGTAGCTTCTACAGTCTTTTACTTGATTTCTAAACCGTTGTTTGATAATAATGTAATGTATTTGATATATTCCTATATCTCCTGGCATCTTCCACGCGTATCGTCTTCTAGCATGATGTTGAAATAATGTATTTGCGATAGATAAGTTGTTCTTGTCGCAAAATTCTGCCAGCCTATTTCCCTCGTCATTTCTCGTGCCTCACCCAAATAAACCTACTATCGCTCCTTCCCTACCCTCACCTACGACTGCATTAAAATCCCCCGTAATTATTAAATTTTCATGACCTTTTACGTATCTTTGTATGTCTTCGATATCTTTGTAGATTGCCTCTACCTCCTCCTCACTGTAGCTAGAGGTGGGCATGTATACTTGTATTATTACTGTATTTACTGGTTTAGATTCAAATCTAACCATGAGTACTTTTTCGTTCGTATGTAAGTAGTTTTCTACACGTTGACCTATCTCTTTTCGCATAACTATCCCCACACTCGAATTTCCTTCCTCTGATCCTGTATGAATTATCCTGAAGTCTCTACTCCAAAAATCCCCCGTTTCTGGCCAGCGGACTTCGCTGATTCCTACTATCAAATTTAGTTATACAGAAATTACAAATGGTTTCAAAAAATTGGTACGTTGTATTCATTAACGTATTAAATCAAAATTATTCAAAGTTATATTCACTAATAAATTTAATTAAAACTAAGATGAGTAGCTTGAACAACCAATAATGTTAAAGTTGTGAAGCTCGAGACTTACTGACCACCTTGGATTCTTGAGGGTATTTATGCTATCCCTGCTCTTACATCACTTGTGGGAAATGCAGATCTCATGTCTGCTATTTCTTGATACAATACAAAGTATTACATTTTAATAATCTTAATTCTAATAATTACTGTCTTATAATCTACTGTCTGGTGTATGAACTTTTATTAACTTTTATTATGTCCTTCAATTATACAATGTATCAATTAAAACTTCATGGTTTCATTTGAATATATATATATATATATATATATATATATATATATATATATATATATTATTGTGAAAATCGCTCTGAAACGATTTGGAATCATGCCCCACTGTTGGGCTGACATAATATTGTGAAATTTTAACTGTGGATCTTAGCCATCGGCTGCTCCGAATAATTCCTATTACCTGATTTCCTAAATTAATATTGACACCTACTTGTTACATCCAAAAACTTGCTCTCAATATCCTCATGGTGAAACCTAAATATCCTCATGGTGAAACCTAAATAGACATTCACACTAATCACACACTCAAAAATAACTCAATTGACCAAATATATCACACTCTATTTAAATTAGATCCATAGTACATTTTAAAACATCATTCCTTTAGGTACATCCATAAAGCTCAATAATTTTATAACAATAATCATGCAAATTGATAGCCTTTTAAACACATATATTTTTATTTAAAGTAAGAGGACGTTCCTTATACCTTACGTTACCCATTTGTCTTAAAATGAGCTCATAATAAAACTCTATAACAGTGCATATAAATTTCCTGCACTACTAAATATCAATAAGCTCTCTATACCTCTTTACAACATTTGGTTATCTGTAAATTCATTAATTGTTTTCAAAAATCAATTTTCTTTTAAAGTCCCATAAATGTCTGTTCATAAAATATCAAATAATAATAAAAACACATCAAACTCAAATCCAAATAATCACAAACACCATAAAAATATTCACCATTCAATGTTCTATTCTATCGCCTACCTGGTTTCTATCTTCTAAGTGTGCTCCACCATCTAGCTCCTTGGAGATATTGCCGTTTAGTAGATACCCAGTCCATCAGCTAACTCCCTGGTCCAATTACCCTATCTGCCATGCATACCGTTGTTTACAATTTCCAATACAAAAATTCCAATCTTCAAACTTAACTTTTATTATTCAAACATCGCTTTTGTTCATCATCCAAACAATTTCAAATTTTAATATTTCCGTGCATTCCATTACCAACTTAACAAGCTTTGTACTTACATACCACTTTAACGTTTTAACACAAAGATGCTTTATCAGCTTCTACATAAATTTTTATTAAATTGCACTATTTCACTTGAAAGTAACTATTATCACCAATGATGGATGAAATCAAAATGAAAGAGAAAGAGAGGTTAAGCAACACGTTGGTCTACAGAACATAGTAGAAAGGGAGAGATTTTTGGAGTACCTGCAAAGGTATGATGATGTAAGTTCGGGAAGACCTCGGGAGAGCAGGGACAGGAATATAAATGCAGTACGATTCGAGGGTAGAGGGACAATGCGTATATTCAAAGCGGGACCAATCAAAATTTAGGAATAATTGGCGACCAAGGGGAAATTATTTCAGGAGCAACAGCAGCAAGAGGGGAGCTATTCCAAGACCTGGGATACAAAGGCAACATAGTTCACCCGAGATCAATAGGACGTCGACGAATATGGATAATAGGGAGAGATCTGAGGGACAAGACACGAACCGAAGGACGTATGCACAAGTTGTGGAAGGACAACTAGGACCTAGTGGAGAGACCAGAGCGATTTTCACAATTATGTATATATATATATATATATATATATATATATTGCTGTGAAATGCTCCTCTGAATGCGGGACCTGGGCCTTTTCAACAAAAAAATTCTAGTCCCACAGATTGGGCGTCATAAACGGCTGTGATCCTCTTTTCGCCTCGGCTGCTCACCTAATGTTATAAACCTCCTCATTCATAAAAAAACAACACATTCCTACCAAAAACATCAACGTTAACTCTATTTACATCAATATTCAGAATACATTAAAATTTCAAAATTTAAATTCAGCATAAATTTCAGTTTTAAAAGAATTTCAAGATTAATTTTATTATCATTTTTAATGTGCATCCAAAATTAAAGTCCTTGTTGGATGCCTACTAATTAATATAACAATATAAGCAGACCGGAGTCTGAGTATAAAGGGAGCATCTACCACCCCTTTACGTTAATTAACCAGGTTCGTCTAATTGAGCTCAAAGACATACCCAAATTTTCATCATATTACCGAACATCAAAACTAAATACTCCTTTCTACTTCAACAAGCAAATTTCATCTTAAAATTAAAATTTTATGGTTAGTACAATTTCACTAATGTCCATTTAAAGTAAATCAATTATAAAGTTATTCAACACACACAAAATGTCAAACAAAATAGTATAATTTACCTGAAGGTTACTGTCCTCGTAGCTTCAAAGTACATCGTCCCTTTAGTTAATCACACCATTCCAACAGAATTATATTTACGGCTTCTAATTCTCAACGCTTTTAAAATTTTCTCCATCACCAGTTGTTTCTGGGCTTTTCCGGAACTCATCTATGTATATCTGACCCTTGTTTCGTGGATCCAGACACGTATTTGAACCATTTAATTATTAACACCCCGAAAAATAGCAAATAACTTCATACTTCTTTCACCAATATACGCCAAAACTGCCTACTTTTGTGTATACATTTGTCGTTGTAAATTTTGCTAATTGGTACAGTGAAACTAAATTTTATTACCTTGTATCTAAGTGCACTGAAGTACATTCATGTTAGCACGTAAATAACCAACTATTTTGAATCACTAAAATATACGAGCAAAATTTTACTTTATTTTATCAAACTAAAATGCACTGTTTAACATCTTCAATCAAGTCGCGGATGTAAGAGCTTTTAACGCATCGAATCGTCAAAAGTCTAAGAGTCTAAGAGGCTTGTTTATATTCATCTCGGTATATATAGCAAAAGCCGGCACGTCGCTTTTGTCCTCAAAACGGTAATTCTAAAGAATTCCTCATTCTATGTTCCCAGTCTGTCGCTCTCGCGTCGATTTTACGAATTTTCACTCGTCCCATTTAAATCTCAGAAATTTCAACACGGCACGCAAGCATGTCCGAGAAAAACTAATTAATTTTGTACAGAAATTGTTGTTTCTACCTCTGATATTTGCATCCTATTTTCAACCAATTGTGACCCTCGTGACGTTGCTTAAATCCCGCCTTTACTATATGTGTCTTTGCTTGACGCATTTTCTCTTTTTTCTAACCTGTTCGTATTGGTGCAAATTGATACTCTTTATTATCGATTATATTTTAGTCCATGTGGACTGTTATCTGGGTTTAATAACCCCGTATCGCACATTCTCGTGAATATTAAGCCCCGGTTTCTCCAAGATTCTTTGAAACTATTAATTATCTACAAAATTTACGCCGTATGTGATATTTAAACTACGCAGGTGTTCAAAATAATATTAATTCTCAGAGCTTTATTTTCTGATATTATAATCTTGGGTTTTTACAAGTTTCTATAGATATTATCTGTACGTTTTGTTCAATACCGGTTATTTGAAATAGAGTTAATTATGATAAATTTTGCACGTAATTTCCATTTGTTTAGGAATAATTACATTACACGCAGAGCTTTTTAATACTGCTTCTTTTGATATAAAGCGTCTTGTACATGATTTAAATCTCTTATGTTTAATGAAACTCATAAATTTTTATGCTTCACGGTTTTAATAAAGCGTATTATTTAATAAAATTCCTTATACACGGTGATTAAAATTATTTGATGTGATTATTTCATTTTCTACCCTGGTCTAAATATGAGTATTTTCCCCCTATTTGAATTCAAATAATCCCACTTATTTGAATTCAAATATAAAACATTTAGACTAAAACAAATTTACAAAAAAATTGCCTATCTCTCTCTACCCTTATCTATCTAACTTACCTACTTTGTCTCCAATTCGAAAAAATATTTACACCTATCCTATATCCCTATCCTATTCCTAACTTTCACCTAATTCTATAAACTGAAATTATCCCTAACTTCATCCTACTCATCCATCTAATCCTATATACATCCTATATACCTATCCTATTCCTAACTTTTAACTAATCTTCACTATACTTTACTTCCCCCTACCTAATCCTATATACCTATCCTATTTCTAACTTTATTCCTAACTCTCCACTAATCTTCTATGAAATATCTACACTTAACCTATCTTATTTTCTTCCTACATTTACTCTTTATTCTCCTCCTAAACCTATTTCTAACTATCTCCTATATTTATCCCATACCTAGCTTTATTTTCTATAAACACTTACTTCTACTCTTCTATCTACACCTATTCTATCCCTATCCTATTTAAATCTAACTCTCTTCTTGACCCTCCATGTCTTTCTTCTTACCATCCTAATACTCTTCATCCCTATCTCTCCCCCTTCTATATCTATACTTATCATCCCTATTATCTCACATACAATAAACTTATCATCCCTATTATCCTGACTCTTAAATATTA
Source organism: Platerodrilus igneus (assembly GCA_036346225.1). Classification (NCBI taxonomy): domain Eukaryota; kingdom Metazoa; phylum Arthropoda; class Insecta; order Coleoptera; family Lycidae; genus Platerodrilus; species Platerodrilus igneus. The sequence continues at coordinate 1,315,103 of JARFIW010001146.1, forward strand.
CTTCTTCTTCAGTCCCTACACTTGTCTGTTTCTCATTTATTCTTATTTTCTTTTCTGCCGACAAACCAAACGATACTACTTTAAAATTATCGATTTTTCCCTGTATGGAAAATCCTCTGTACCTTCTAGAATTCTTATGTAATGGAATCCGCCAGAATGAATCCCTTAAATCTACTTGATTAAAAACAAACTTGCCATCTTTACTTAATTTCGCCTTCACCTGCTCCTGATATGCTGCTTCTACCCCCACTACTTCTGCATGTTTTTGTATTAAAGCTTGAACCTCTACTTTCCTTTCCTCTGGACATCTTATCGTGTTGATCTGTTTACCTTCATCATCTTCTACCTCTACTACATTAATACTAAACCCCGTGTCATCCTCTGTGACTTCATAACTGCCCTTCCATGGCACTACCCTATCCTTAATCCTTACTACCTTCCTTTCCATATCTATCAAAACCCCTAACTTCATCATACAGTCAACACCTAAAATGCTCTGAAACTTCAGTCCAGGTACAATTACAAACTCCTGTTCACAGCTTAATCCTCCTATATCTATCCTAAGCACCACAACACTATTTACTACAGCAACTTCTTTTATTTGAGCTACTAAATGGCTACGTTTTATAGGCATAATTCTATCACAAACCTTATCCCTAATTTTGCTGACGAATTCCTCCGATATTAAACTCGCCTCTGCCCCTGTATCAAGTAATACTTCTACATTATTTTCAAAAATTTCTAAATTAATAATTGGCAAACATAATTTTTCTACAGTTTCCTGGCTCTACTTCCTTCCTCAATTTTGAAAAATTCACGTGGATGTTCATATACATTTACACAGAAATCTAGTGGTCTGTCGCGTTCTAAAAATCCTGTCCCATCCTGTTTTCCGTGCTTGGTCCTGGTTGTCCTTCTACAACCTGTGCGTACGTCCTCCTCGTGTTAATATCCGTGTCCCTGTCTCTATTCGGCGTGCTGGTCACAGTCCTGTTTACCTCCGGTAAACTGTTCTGTCGCGTGTAACTAGGTCTTGGCGTTGGTCCCCTAGTCGCACTATTGCTCCTGTATTCCTGTCCTCGTCGTTCCCAATTCGGTCGAAAATTTCTGTTGTAGTCAGGCCGTCTCGGATAATTCGGTGTCCTGTTGTCAAACCTAACTGTGTTAACGTTTCGTTCTCGTATCTCTTGTCCGTCCAACACATACATCGTCATATCTCTGTAAGTATTCCAAAAACGTCTCCGTTCTGTGATGTTTTGTAAGGCCACGTGTTGTCTAATTTCCAGTTCAAAATGTCGTGATAGGTACTTGATTATCTGTCTGTCCGTCAATGGTGGATTCAGTTGTTTGGCCACACTGTATTTGCGGATGGCATATTGCTCCCTAGAACCTGCAAACTCTCCCTTAAATTTTCCTGTAATCAAGTCGTCCCTAATCTGATCCTGTTTGTGATCACTCCAGTAATGTTGTAAAAATTTGTTTTCAAAGTCCTGATACGTGTCTATGTCCTGTCCTACTAAATTGTACCATGCCTCCGCATTGTCCTTTAATAAAGCCTTTATCGTATTTAGTTTAGTCTGTTCGTCAAATAAATTTCCCACTAGATTTCTTACACTATTAATAAAAATTTGTGGATTTACCCTGTTATCGCCATAAAACTTCATGTGTTGGTCCAATGATACTCCACCTGTAGAAAATCTGGGACCATCCCCCGTTAAATTTGACATGTTGTATTTGATACTACTAACTTCGCGTTCTACCCTGCCTAACTGATCCCTACATGAGTCCGTTACTTCAGTCATTTTATATTAATCTCTTCTTCACAAAAATGCGTACTTCGGACCTTAAATGTCCCATTTCCTGTCGAAGACCTGTAATATCACGCTCATTTTTTCAACCCTATTTTCAACTTCCCCATCTTTACGGTAAGACTATTTTTAAATTCTGAAACTTCTTTATTCGTCTTATCTATTTTCTCACTTAGGGTTTCCTAACTCCTGTTAATGTCTCATTCATTCGGTCAAATTTTCGATTTGAGTCCTCTCTCGCTCTATTCGATTCATCACTCATTTGCTCAAATTTTCGATTTGAGTCCTCTCAACCCCGCTTAACGTCTCATTCATTCTTTCAAGCATCCTCATTATCATTTCGTTTCCTTGATCCCTGATTCCGTCCTCGACTGATCTCTACTGCCTCCAGCTTCTTCCATTTTCGAAATTTTCTCACACAATGCACTATCGTCACTTCCAATTTCCACTCCTTGACTCCTTAACCACTCTTTCTCTGCATACGTTCTAATCACTCACACACACTCTCAAATACTCTTAAATTTATACACACACAGAAACTCTCTTCTCAGATCGCCAGTTTCCTGGAATAAAAAAACAAAATTTTATTTGGAACTCGAGCCCTCACGTTGTGGTCGCCAAATTATGCTGTGAAATGCTCCTCTGAATGCGGGAACTGGGTCCTTTCAACAAAAAATTCTAGTCCCACAGATTGGGCGTCATAAACGGCTGTGATCCTCTTTTCGCCTCGGCTGCTCACCTAATGTTATAAACCTCCTCATTCATAAAAAACAACACATTCCTACCAAAACATCAACGTTAACTCTATTTACATCAATATTCAGAATACATTAAAATTTCAAAATTTAAATTCAGCATAAATTTCAGTTTTAAAAGAATTTCAAGATTAATTTTATTATCATTTTAATGTGCATCCAAAATTAAAGTCCTTGTTGGATGCCTACTAATTAATATAACAATATAAGCAGACCGGAGTCTGAGTATAAAGGAGCATCTACCACCCCTTTACGTTAATTAACCAGGTTCGTCTAATTGAGCTCAAAGACATACCCAAATTTTCATCATATTACCGAACATCAAAACTAAATACCCTTTCTACTTCAACAAGCAAATTTCATCTTAAAATTAAAATTTTATGGTTAGTACAATTTCACTAATGTCCATTTAAAGTAAATCAATTATAAAGTTATTCAACACACACAAAATGTCAAACAAAATAGTATAATTTACCTGAAGGTTACTGTCCTCGTAGCTTCAAAGTACATCGTCCCTTTAGTTAATCACACCATTCCAACAGAATTATATTTACGGCTTCTAATTCTCAACGCTTTTAAAATTTTCTCCATCACCAGTTGTTTCTGGGCTTTTCCGGAACTCATCTATGTATATCTGACCCTTGTTTCGTGGATCCAGACACGTATTTGAACCATTTAATTATTAACACCCCGAAAAATAGCAAATAACTTCATACTTCTTTCACCAATATACGCCAAAACTGCCTACTTTTGTGTATACATTTGTCGTTGTAAATTTTGCTAATTGGTACAGTGAAACTAAATTTTATTACCTTGTATCTAAGTGCACTGAAGTACATTCATGTTAGCACGTAAATAACCAACTATTTTGAATCACTAAAATATACGAGCAAAATTTTACATTTATTTTATCAAACTAAAATGCACTGTTTAACATCTTCAATCAAGTCGCGGATGTAAGAGCTTTTAACGCATCGAATCGTCAAAAGTCTAAGAGTCTAAGAGGGCTTGTTTATATTCATCTCGGTATATATAGCAAAAAGCCGGCACGTCGCTTTTGTCCTCAAAACGGGTAATTCTAAAGAATTCCTCATTCTATGTTCCCAGTCTGTCGCTCTCGCGTCGATTTTTACGAATTTTCACTCGTCCCATTTAAATCTCAGAAATTTCAACACACGGCACGCAAGCATGTCCGAGAAAAACTAATTAATTTTGTACAGAAATTGTTGTTTCTACCTCTGATATTTGCATCCTATTTTCAACCAATTGTGACCCTCGTGACGTTGCTTAAATCCCGCCTTTTACTATATGTGTCTTTGCTTGACGCATTTTCTCTTTCTTTTTCTAACCTGTTCGTATTGGTGCAAATTGATACTCTTTATTATCGATTATATTTTAGTCCATGTGGACTGTTATCTGGGTTTAATAACCCCGTATCGCACATTCTCGTGAATATTAAGCCCCGGTTTCTCCAAGATTCTTTGAAACTATTAATTATCTACAAAATTTACGCCGTATGTGATATTTAAACTACGCAGGTGTTCAAAATAATATTAATTCTCAGAGCTTTATTTTCTGATATTATAATCTTGGGTTTTTACAAGTTTCTATAGATATTATCTGTACGTTTTGTTCAATACCGGTTATTTGAAATAGAGTTAATTAAGATAAATTTTGCACGTAATTTCCATTTGTTTAGGAATAATTACATTACACGCAGAGCTTTTTAATACTGCTTCTTTTGATATAAAGCGTCTTGTACATGATTTAAATCTCTTATGTTTAATGAAACTCATAAATTTTTATGCTTCACGGTTTTAATAAAGCGTATTATTTAATGAAATTCCTTATACACGGTGTTTAAAATTATTTGATGTGATTATTTAATTTTCTACCCTGGTCTAAATATGAGTATTTTCCCCCTATTTGAATACAAATAATCCCACTTATTTGAATTCAAATATAAAACATTTAGACTGCTAAAACAAATTTACAAAAAAAAATTGCCTATCTCTCTCTACCCTTATCTATCTAACTTACCTACTTTGTCTCCAATTCGAAAAAAAAATATTTACACCTATCCTATATCCCTATCCTATTCCTAACTTTCACCTAATTCTATAAACTGAAATTATCCCTAACTTCATCCTACTCATCCATCTAATCCTATATACATCCTATATACCTATCCTATTCCTAACTTTTAACTAATCTTCACTATACTTTACTTCCCCCTACCTAATCCTATATACCTATCCTATTTCTAACTTTATTCCTAACTCTCCACTAATCTTCTATGAAATATCTACACTTAACCTATCTTATTTTCTTCCTACATTTACTCTTTATTCTCCTCCTAAACCTATTTCTAACTATCTCCCATATTTATCCCATACCTAGCTTTATTTTCTATAAACACTTACTTCTACTCTTCTATCTACACCTATTCTATCCCTATCCTATTTAAATCTAACTCTTCTTGACCCTCCATGTCTTTCTTCTTACCATCCTAATACTCTTCATCCCTATCTCTCCCCTTCTATATCTATACTTATCATCCCTATTATCTCACATACAATAAACTTATCATCCCTATTATCCTGACTCTTAAATATTACTTCTTCTTCAGTCCCTACACTTGTCTGTTTCTCATTTATTCTTATTTTCTTTTCTGCCGACAAACCAAACGATACTACTTTAAAATTATCGATTTTTCCCTCTATGGAAAATCCTCTGTACCTTCTAGAATTCTTATGTAATGGAATCCGCCAGAATGAATCCCTTAAATCTACTTGATTAAAACAAACTTGCCATCTTTACTTAATTTCGCCTTCACCTGCTCCTGATATGCTGCTTCTACCCCACTACTTCTGCATGTTTTTGTATTAAAGCTTGAACCTCTACTTTCCTTTCCTCTGGACATCTTATCGTGTTGATCTGTTTACCTTCATCATCTTCTACCTCTACTACATTAATACTAAACCCCGTGTCATCCTCTGTGACTTCATAACTGCCCTTCCATGGCACTACCCTATCCTTAATCCTTACTACCTTCCTTTCCATATCTATCAAAACCCCTAACTTCATCATACAGTCAACACCTAAAATGCTCTGAAACTTCAGTCCAGGTACAATTACAAACTCCTGTTCACAGCTTAATCCTCCTATATCTATCCTAAGCACCACAACACTATTTACTACAGCAAACTTCTTTTTATTTGGAGCTACTAAATGGCTACGTTTTATAGGCATAATTCTATCACAAACCTTATCCCTAATTTTGCTGACGAATTCCTCCGATATTAAACTCGCCTCTGCCCCTGTATCAAGTAATACTTCTACATTATTTTCAAAAATTTCTAAATTAATAATTGGCAAACATAATTTTTCTACAGTTCCTGGCTCTACTTCTTCCTCAATTTTGAAAAATTCACGTGGATGTTCATATACATTTACACAGAAATCTAGTGGTCTGTCGCGTTCTAAAAATCCTGTCCCATCCTGTTTTCCGTGCTTGGTCCTGATTGTCCTTCTACAACCTGTGCGTACGTCCTCCTCGTGTTAATATCCGTGTCCCTGTCTCTATTCGGCGTGCTGGTCACAGTCCTGTTTACCTCCGGTAAACTGTTCTGTCGCGTGTAACTAGGTCTTGGCGTTGGTCCCCTAGTCGCACTATTGCTCCTGTATTCCTGTCCTCGTCGTTCCCAATTCGGTCGAAAATTTCTGTTGTAGTCAGGCCGTCTCGGATAATTCGGTGTCCTGTTGTCAAACCTAACTGTGTTAACGTTTCGTTCTCGTATCTCTCTTGTCCGTCCAACACATACATCGTCATATCTCTGTAAGTATTCCAAAACGTCTCCCGTTCTGTGATGTTTTGTAAGGCCACGTGTTGTCTAATTTCCAGTTCAAAATGTCGTGATAGGTACTTGATTATCTGTCTGTCCGTCAATGGTGGATTCAGTTGTTTGGCCACACTGTATTTGCGGATGGCATATTGCTCCTAGAACCTGCAAACTCTCCCTTAAATTTTCCTGTAATCAAGTCGTCCCTAATCTGATCCTGTTTGTGATCACTCCAGTAATGTTGTAAAATTTGTTTTCAAAGTCCTGATACGTGTCTATGTCCTGTCCTACTAAATTGTACCATGCCTCCGCATTGTCCTTTAATAAAGCCTTTATCGTATTTAGTTTAGTCTGTTCGTCAAATAAATTTCCCACTAGATTTCTTACACTATTAATAAAAATTTGTGGATTTACCCTGTTATCGCCATAAAACTTCATGTGTTGGTCCAATGATACTCCACCTGTAGAAAATCTGGGACCATCCCCGTTAAATTTGACATGTTGTATTTGATACTACTAACTTCGCGTTCTACCCTGCCTAACTGATCCCTACATGAGTCCGTTACTTCAGTCATTTTATATTAATCTCTTCTTCACAAAAAATGCGTACTTCGGACCTTAAATGTCCCATTTCCTGTCGAAGACCTGTAATATCCCGCTCATTTTTTCAACCCTATTTTCAACTTCCCCATCTTTACGGTAAGACTATTTTTAAATTCTGAAACTTCTTTATTCGTCTTATCTATTTTCTCACTTAGGGTTTCCTAACTCCTGTTAATGTCTCATTCATTCGGTCAAATTTTCGATTTGAGTCCTCTCTCGCTCTATTCGATTCATCACTCATTTGCTCAAATTTTCGATTTGAGTCCTCTCTAACCCCGCTTAACGTCTCATTCATTCTTTCAAGCATCCTCATTATCATTTCGTTTCCTTGATCCCTGATTCCGTCCTCGACTGATCTCTACTGCCTCCCGCTTCTTCCATTTTCGAAATTTTCTCACACAATGCACTATCGTCACTTCCAATTTCCACTCCTTGACTCCTTAACCACTCTTTTCTCTGCATACGTTCTAATCACTCACACACACTCTCAAATACTCTTAAATTTATACACACACAGAAACTCTCTTTCTCAGATCGCCAGTTTCCTGGAATAAAAACAAAATTTTATTTGGAACTCGAGCCCTCACGTTGTGGTCGCCAAATTATGCTGTGAAATGCTCCTCTGAATGCGGGAACTGGGTCCTTTCAACAAAAAAATTCTAGTCCCACAGATTGGGCGTCATAAACGGCTGTGATCCTCTTTTCGCCTCGGCTGCTCACCTAATGTTATAAACCTCCTCATTCATAAAAACAACACATTCCTACCAAAACATCAACGTTAACTCTATTTACATCAATATTCAGAATACATTAAAATTTCAAAATTTAAATTCAGCATAAATTTCAGTTTTAAAAAGAATTTCAAGATTAATTTTATTATCATTTTTAATGTGCATCCAAAATTAAAGTCCTTGTTGGATGCCTACTAATTAATATAACAATATAAGCAGACCGGAGTCTGAGTATAAAGGAGCATCTACCACCCTTTACGTTAATTAACCAGGTTCGTCTAATTGAGCTCAAAGACATACCCAAATTTTCATCATATTACCGAACATCAAAACTAAATACTCCTTTCTACTTCAACAAGCAAATTTCATCTTAAAATTAAAATTTTATGGTTAGTACAATTTCACTAATGTCCATTTAAAGTAAATCAATTATAAAGTTATTCAACACACACAAAATGTCAAACAAAATAGTATAATTTACCTGAAGGTTACTGTCCTCGTAGCTTCAAAGTACATCGTCCCTTTAGTTAATCACACCATTCCAACAGAATTATATTTACGGCTTCTAATTCTCAACGCTTTTAAAATTTTCTCCATCACCAGTTGTTTCTGGGCTTTTCCGGAACTCATCTATGTATATCTGACCCTTGTTTCGTGGATCCAGACACGTATTTGAACCATTTAATTATTAACACCCCGAAAAATAGCAAATAACTTCATACTTCTTTCACCAATATACGCCAAAACTGCCTACTTTTGTGTATACATTTGTCGTTGTAAATTTTGCTAATTGGTACAGTGAAACTAAATTTTATTACCTTGTATCTAAGTGCACTGAAGTACATTCATGTTAGCACGTAAATAACCAACTATTTTGAATCACTAAAATATACGAGCAAAATTTTACTTTATTTTATCAAACTAAAATGCACTGTTTAACATCTTCAATCAAGTCGCGGATGTAAGAGCTTTTAACGCATTGAATCGTCAAAAGTCTAAGAGTCTAAGAGGGCTTGTTTATATTCATCTCAGTATATATAGCAAAAAGCCGGCACGTCGCTTTTGTCCTCAAAACGGGTAATTCTAAAGAATTCCTCATTCTATGGTCCCAGTCTGTCGCTCTCGCGTCGATTTTACGAATTTTCACTCGTCCCATTTAAATCTCAGAAATTTCAACACACGGCACGCAAGCATGTCCGAGAAAAACTAATTAATTTTGTACAGAAATTGTTGTTTCTACCTCTGATATTTGCATCCTATTTTCAACCAATTGTGACCCTCGTGACGTTGCTTAAATCTCGCCTTTTACTATATGTGTCTTTGCTTGACGCATTTCTCTTTCTTTTCTAACCTGTTCGTATTGGTGCAAATTGATACTCTTTATTATCGATTATATTTTAGTCCATGTGGACTGTTATCTGGGTTTAATAACCCCGTATCGCACATTCTCGTGAATATTAAGCCCCGGTTTCTCCAAGATTCTTTGAAACTATTAATTATCTACAAAATTTACGCCGTATGTGATATTTAAACTACGCAGGTGTTCAAAATAATATTAATTCTCAGAGCTTTATTTTCTGATATTATAATCTTGGGTTTTACAAGTTTCTATAGATATTATCTGTACGTTTTGTTCAATACCGGTTATTTGAAATAGAGTTAATTAAGATAAATTTTGCACGTAATTTCCATTTGTTTAGGAATAATTACATTACACCAGAGCTTTTAATACTGCTTCTTTTGATATAAAGCGTCTTGTACATGATTTAAATCTCTTATGTTTAATGAAACTCATAAATTTTATGCTTCACGGTTTTAATAAAGCGTATTATTTAATGAAATTCCTTATACACGGTGTTTAAAATTATTTGATGTGATTATTTAATTTTCTACCCTGGTCTAAATATGAGTTTTTCCCCTATTTGAATACAAATAATCCCACTTATTTGAATTCAAATATAAAACATTTAGACTGCTAAAACAAATTTACAAAAAAAATTGCCTATCTCTCTCACCCTTATCTATCTAACTTACCTACTTTGTCTCCAATTCGAAAAAAATATTTACACCTATCCTATATCCCTATCCTATTCCTAACTTTCACCTAATTCTATAAACTGAAATTATCCCTAACTTCATCCTACTCATCCATCTAATCCTATATACATCCTATATACCTATCCTATTCCTAACTTTTAACTAATCTTCACTATACTTTACTTCCCCCTACCTAATCCTATATACCTATCCTATTTCTAACTTTATTCCTAACTCTCCACTAATCTTCTATGAAATATCTACACTTAACCTATCTTATTTTCTTCCTACATTTACTCTTTATTCTCCTCCTAAACCTATTTCTAACTATCTCCCATATTTATCCCATACCTAGCTTTATTTTCTATAAACACTTACTTCTACTCTTCTATCTACACCTATTCTATCCCTATCCTATTTAAATCTAACCTCTTCTTGACCCTCCATGTCTTTCTTCTTACCATCCTAATACTCTTCATCCCTATCTCCCCCTTCTATATCTATACTTATCATCCCTATTATCTCACATACAATAAACTTATCATCCCTATTATCCTGACTCTTAAATATTACTTCTTCTTCAGTCCCTACACTTGTCTGTTTCTCATTTATTCTTATTTTCTTTCTGCCGACAAACCAAACGATACTACTTTAAAATTATCGATTTTTCCTCTATGGAAAATCCTCTGTACCTTCTAGAATTCTTATGTAATGGAATCCGCCAGAATGAATCCTTAAATCTACTTGATTAAAAACAAACTTGCCATCTTTACTTAATTTCGCCTTCACCTGCTCCTGATATGCTGCTTCTACCCCACTACTTCTGCATGTTTTGTATTAAAGCTTGAACCTCTACTTTCCTTTCCTCTGGACATCTTATCGTGTTGATCTGTTTACCTTCATCATCTTCTACCTCTACTACATTAATACTAAACCCCGTGTCATCCTCTGTGACTTCATAACTGCCCTTCCATGGCACTACCCTATCCTTAATCCTTACTACCTTCCTTTCCATATCTATCAAAACCCCTAACTTCATCATACAGTCAACACCTAAAATGCTCTGAAACTTCAGTCCAGGTACAATTACAAACTCCTGTTCACAGCTTAATCCTCCTATATCTATCCTAAGCACCACAACACTATTTACTACAGCAAACTTCTTTTATTTGGAGCTACTAAATGGCTACGTTTTATAGGCATAATTCTATCACAAACCTTATCCCTAATTTTGCTGACGAATTCCTCCGATATTAAACTCGCCTCTGCCCCTGTATCAAGTAATACTTCTACATTATTTTCAAAAATTTCTAAATTAATAATTGGCAAACATAATTTTTCTACAGTTCCTGGCTCTACTTCTTCCTCAATTTTGAAAAATTCACGTGGATGTTCATATACATTTACACAGAAATCTAGTGGTCTGTCGCGTTCTAAAAATCCTGTCCCATCCTGTTTTCCGTGCTTGGTCCTGATTGTCCTTCTACAACCTGTGCGTACGTCCTCCTCGTGTTAATATCCGTGTCCCTGTCTCTATTCGGCGTGCTGGTCACAGTCCTGTTTACCTCCGGTAAACTGTTCTGTCGCGTGTAACTAGGTCTTGGCGTTGGTCCCCTAGTCGCACTATTGCTCCTGTATTCCTGTCCTCGTCGTTCCCAATTCGGTCGAAAATTTCTGTTGTAGTCAGGCCGTCTCGGATAATTCGGTGTCCTGTTGTCAAACCTAACTGTGTTAACGTTTCGTTCTCGTATCTCTCTTGTCCGTCCAACACATACATCGTCATATCTCTGTAAGTATTCCAAAACGTCTCCCGTTCTGTGATGTTTTGTAAGGCCACGTGTTGTCTAATTTCCAGTTCAAAATGTCGTGATAGGTACTTGATTATCTGTCTGTCCGTCAATGGTGGATTCAGTTGTTTGGCCACACTGTATTTGCGGATGGCATATTGCTCCTAGAACCTGCAAACTCTCCCTTAAATTTTCCTGTAATCAAGTCGTCCCTAATCTGATCCTGTTTGTGATCACTCCAGTAATGTTGTAAAATTTGTTTTCAAAGTCCTGATACGTGTCTATGTCCTGTCCTACTAAATTGTACCATGCCTCCGCATTGTCCTTTAATAAAGCCTTTATCGTATTTAGTTTAGTCTGTTCGTCAAATAAATTTCCCACTAGATTTCTTACACTATTAATAAAAATTTGTGGATTTACCCTGTTATCGCCATAAAACTTCATGTGTTGGTCCAATGATACTCCACCTGTAGAAAATCTGGGACCATCCCCGTTAAATTTGACATGTTGTATTTGATACTACTAACTTCGCGTTCTACCCTGCCTAACTGATCCCTACATGAGTCCGTTACTTCAGTCATTTTTATATTAATCTCTTCTTCACAAAAAATGCGTACTTCGGACCTTAAATGTCCCATTTCCTGTCGAAGACCTGTAATATCCCGCTCATTTTTTCAACCCTATTTTCAACTTCCCCATCTTTACGGTAAGACTATTTTAAATTCTGAAACTTCTTTATTCGTCTTATCTATTTTCTCACTTAGGGTTTCCCTAACTCCTGTTAATGTCTCATTCATTCGGTCAAATTTTCGATTTGAGTCCTCTCTCGCTCTATTCGATTCATCACTCATTTGCTCAAATTTTCGATTTGAGTCCTCTCTAACCCCGCTTAACGTCTCATTCATTCTTTCAAGCATCCTCATTATCATTTCGTTTCCTTGATCCCTGATTCCGTCCTCGACTGATCTCTACTGCCTCCCGCTTCTTCCATTTTCGAAATTTTCTCACACAATGCACTATCGTCACTTCCAATTTCCACTCCTTGACTCCTTAACCACTCTTTTCTCTGCATACGTTCTAATCACTCACACACACTCAAATACTCTTAAATTTATACACACACAGAAACTCTCTTCTCAGATCGCCAGTTTCCTGGAATAAAAACAAAAATTTTATTTGGAACTCGAGCCCTCACGTTGTGGTCGCCAAATTATGCTGTGAAATGCTCCTCTGAATGCGGGAACTGGGTCCTTTCAACAAAAAATTCTAGTCCCACAGATTGGGCGTCATAAACGGCTGTGATCCTCTTTTCGCCTCGGCTGCTCACCTAATGTTATAAACCTCCTCATTCATAAAAACAACACATTCCTACCAAAACATCAACGTTAACTCTATTTACATCAATATTCAGAATACATTAAAATTTCAAAATTTAAATTCAGCATAAATTTCAGTTTTAAAAGAATTTCAAGATTAATTTTATTATCATTTTAATGTGCATCCAAAATTAAAGTCCTTGTTGGATGCCTACTAATTAATATAACAATATAAGCAGACCGGAGTCTGAGTATAAAGGAGCATCTACCACCCCTTTACGTTAATTAACCAGGTTCGTCTAATTGAGCTCAAAGACATACCCAAATTTTCATCATATTACCGAACATCAAAACTAAATACTCCTTTCTACTTCAACAAGCAAATTTCATCTTAAAATTAAAATTTTATGGTTAGTACAATTTCACTAATGTCCATTTAAAGTAAATCAATTATAAAGTTATTCAACACACACAAAATGTCAAACAAAATAGTATAATTTACCTGAAGGTTACTGTCCTCGTAGCTTCAAAGTACATCGTCCCTTTAGTTAATCACACCATTCCAACAGAATTATATTTACGGCTTCTAATTCTCAACGCTTTTAAAATTTTCTCCATCACCAGTTGTTTCTGGGCTTTTCCGGAACTCATCTATGTATATCTGACCCTTGTTTCGTGGATCCAGACACGTATTTGAACCATTTAATTATTAACACCCCGAAAAATAGCAAATAACTTCATACTTCTTTCACCAATATACGCCAAAACTGCCTACTTTTGTGTATACATTTGTCGTTGTAAATTTTGCTAATTGGTACAGTGAAACTAAATTTTATTACCTTGTATCTAAGTGCACTGAAGTACATTCATGTTAGCACGTAAATAACCAACTATTTTGAATCACTAAAATATACGAGCAAAATTTTACTTTATTTTATCAAACTAAAATGCACTGTTTAACATCTTCAATCAAGTCGCGGATGTAAGAGCTTTTAACGCATCGAATCGTCAAAGTCTAAGAGTCTAAGAGGGCTTGTTTATATTCATCTCAGTATATATAGCAAAAAGCCGGCACGTCGCTTTTGTCCTCAAAACGGGTAATTCTAAAGAATTCCTCATTCTATGTTCCCAGTCTGTCGCTCTCGCGTCGATTTTTACGAATTTTCACTCGTCCCATTTAAATCTCAGAAATTTCAACACACGGCACGCAAGCATGTCCGAGAAAAACTAATTAATTTTGTACAGAAATTGTTGTTTCTACCTCTGATATTTGCATCCTATTTTCAACCAATTGTGACCCTCGTGACGTTGCTTAAATCCCGCCTTTTACTATATGTGTCTTTGCTTGACGCATTTTCTTTTCTTTTCTAACCTGTTCGTATTGGTGCAAATTGATACTCTTTATTATCGATTATATTTTAGTCCATGTGGACTGTTATCTGGGTTTAATAACCCCGTATCGCACATTCTCGTGAATATTAAGCCCCGGTTTCTCCAAGATTCTTTGAAACTATTAATTATCTACAAAATTTACGCCGTATGTGATATTTAAACTACGCAGGTGTTCAAAATAATATTAATTCTCAGAGCTTTATTTTCTGATATTATAATCTTGGGTTTTACAAGTTTCTATAGATATTATCTGTACGTTTTGTTCAATACCGGTTATTTGAAATAGAGTTAATTAAGATAAATTTTGCACGTAATTTCCATTTGTTTAGGAATAATTACATTACACGCAGAGCTTTTTAATACTGCTTCTTTTGATATAAAGCGTCTTGTACATGATTTAAATCTCTTATGTTTAATGAAACTCATAAATTTTTATGCTTCACGGTTTTAATAAAGCGTATTATTTAATGAAATTCCTTATACACGGTGTTTAAAATTATTTGATGTGATTATTTAATTTTCTACCCTGGTCTAAATATGAGTAATATATATATATATATTATAGTGGTTTTAAAAGATCAAAAATAAATATAAAAGAAACAATTTCAAAACACCCTGTATAAAGGAACAACCAGAAATTACGTGCGAAAATTATATTAGTTAATTCATTTTTAAGTATCAGGTGTTAACGAAATTTTATAAATAATTAATGAAATTTAAGTAGGTTTGCAAAGAAATTAAATGGTAGAAGCCAATGCCATTAATTAATTAATTAATTTGAATTTAATTGAACGATTATTGATGTATAATTTGCTTAAAAGCGTATAAAAACCCAATGATACCAAGATAAAACGCGTTTCTATCTGACAAATATATCAGTGGGGTAGAAATACGCCGAACTCTAAATCGTGGAAGTGTTATTTAAAACGTTACGATTGAAGACCTGCGTATTTTCTAAATGTCAAGTTCTGTTTAATTTGTAGATAACGAACAAATTATTCTAAGGAGTGCTCAAACGGTCGGATGTTTTAGCATGAAATGCTAATGAGAAAGTCCACGTGTGGTAGACAGCGCACAAACAAGGATATCGATTTCCTACCACTCAAAGCAAGGTTAGAAGGAGACGTAGAAAACGTATAAGCATGAAACCACAATAGTATAGGAGGAATTTGAGAAACGTCATTAGATCTACGATTGGACGATATGTTAGTTTGACTTGATATAAACACGAGGATAGATTAGCGTAATTTTCTTAAAATGTTATAACGAGGTACTGAAATTCGGGGATTTGAAAATGGGGTTGAGTGCAAAATTGTGGGAATTTGTTGTTGTGAGCAGGGGATTTCGGATAAATGTGGCCAGGAGAGGTTACATTGGAAAGATATAAATAGTTTAGGAGAATATTATTAAAGCCCTTATTATTTCGATCGTCCCAAAAGCACGTATGAAAGTTAACACGAGTTGTAAGTATTATAAAATCATTTAAATTGTATTGCTTAGTGGTAGCCTCTTAATTAAAAACGCGGTTAGTGTGCTGAGATTGTAATTTTATTGAGGTATCACCTATAATTTTTTATCAACTCGTGTCGGGACATTAAGTAACGTAGATTACTGTGAAAGAAGTATAATTGAAATGAAATTTGGAATTTGGTTATACCGAGAATGCGGCGTTGGCGGATCAACTTAGATGGAGTTCGTCTAGTAATAGCGAGAAACGACCTGCAGACCAGGGAGAAAAATACATGGCATCATCCACAAGAGCAGAGATCTTCTAAAAATTTCCAGGTAACGATTTAAAATTGTGATTCCTATAAACTGTAAGTATTGGGGTGGCGTATGAGAGTGTTTTGCAATGTAGTGTGAATTATTTACGTATTGAACAGAATATGTGTAAATAACTTTATTACGGTATTCAACTAGAAATTTGAAGGTGTCTAGAAAGCTTTTAAATGTTCCATCAGAACGTGAAATTTTGTGAAGAGTACATGGCTTTGTTTTTTTTTTATTTTAAGAGTATGTAAAGTAGAAGGGCATGCATTATGCAGAATTAGTTGGGTTATTATGAGCTCACCATACCCCACAGTTTACTTAGTTTATTAAAATAAATAAATAAATTATAAAGAAGGAATTTTAGAGAAGGTATTATTCAAGGTCCATTTACTCCGAGTACATTTTATGTGTTTGATGATTTAAAAAGGTAAATACAGGACATTGCAAAATAAGAGTTACTGAAGTGTAACGTGAATAATAAAATATGGACAGTGTTGAATTGCATTTGTAAATAGGAATAAATAAAAGATTGTATGTTGGTTGTATTTTGTGGTTTTATTGGGAGTATGCGTGAATGATAGAATTTGAGAGTGAATATAGATATCCAAAAGGAGGTCCAAATGAGCTAGCCGGAAGCAGTTGAAGAAGGCCGTGCAACCGAGGAAGAGAGGAAAACGGGTAAGAAATATTTTTTTGTATTATTTAATTTTTGAATTTTCGAGTTTTGAAACTTTTATAAAATTTTCGAAAAAATATTTTTGTTGGTGAGGATCTTACCAGAGTTGCACGGCAATATATATATATATATATATATATATATATATAATATATATATATATATATATAAATATATATATATATATATATATATATATATATTAATTTGGGGATATGTAACTGGCGTGCTGCTAAACCAGTAGCCAGAAAGAAGACAGCTTAATGTAAGAGTCATTTGGCAAGTTAAATTTCAATTTGGAAAATAAAGGATCCTTTAGGAAACGACGAGATACATATCTATTGCATTAACAACTTGGATGAAGAATTAGCACTAGGTTCCGTAGTAGCCAATCCTACAGTATCTACCAGAGAAATAGAAAAATCTCGTTAATGTAAGCAAAGCTAAATCTTGTAAAAATTAAAATAAACATAAAGTTAACCTTACAAAATTAAAACTGTCATAGCTTGCAACAATATGATTATGAGTGGAGATTATCTTTTTGTGGGTGGTACATTAATAGAGTTTCACAAAATCTCCAATTTAGTTAGAAAATCTTGTGGACAGATGAGTCATACTTTATTAATTGCGGTTTATTCAACCATCATAACGAGCACTACTGGTCACAAGAAAATCCAAATGTAGTTGTGCCACGAAAGAAATCAAGTCCGTTTTGGTCTTTTGGTTTCAATATTTCTTGTGGGATCTTGGGTAACCGCTTAATTGGGCCTATAATATTTAATGAAAATGTAACTACTTAAAACTATTTGCAAATGTTGCACACGCAAATTGAAGACCACTTCAACAATCTACCTTTTACATTAAATGCTGAAATATGGTACCAGCATGACAGCGCACCGGCACTTAATGCGAGGGATGTCACTGCATACCTTAATAGGCGCTTTAACAAGAAATTGATAGCTATAAACGCAGACGTTAAGTGGTCTGCCAGATCATCTGATTTGACACTTCTTAACTTTTATGTTTGGGGAACTTTAAAAGACGTAGTGTACTCTAGCAATTCTACTTACAATAATATTGTAGAATTGCATGAAGCAGTGATTTCAGCTTTTAATGGCAATAATAGAAACACCTGGAGTAGGCTAACTAGAAGTAGTGTTTTAAAATGATGTTAACTATATATAGCTCTTTGAGCAGTACTAATAACGTTTTTTATAGTTCTTTGAAACCTACAGGCTACTAGATAGTATGATAAAATTTAAATTGTGTTTCTTGTATGTAATTAATTTTGTTATAGTTTTTCTTTTGAAAAATGTTTTATAGTTTATCAATAAAAAATATTTAATAAAAAAACAGTCGAATTAATGTGAATGAAAAAGAAAATGGCGCCTTCATAATTAAAATAAAATTTTAATGTTTAAAAATTGGGATTATTGTAGGTTTAACATCAATATTGTGATACACTGTTGAAAAGAGAAAAAAAAGGAATTCGAAAATGGCAGAAACCAATATGGCGTCCGTAAGAAATGTGTGTTTAGCACAGCCAATTTGGACTCAAAAAAATTTTTGTTTGCATTTTCGAATTACTATAATCATGCCTAACAATCTTTATTTGAAAGATTTTTTAATAAAAATTAAAATAAAGCTAATGTTGACTTTTTGAAAATTCAATTTTTTAATTTTTTCAAATATCTACGAAACGTTTAAAACTTTTTCTATTTTGAAACAGGATTATTAATCAGCAACAAAAGCTTTCAGAACATGTCCGATTTAACCAATCTTCTATCTCTTTAGATAAAAAAGTTACCCATATATGACCATCAAAAATCGGACACCCTGTATGGGTCTGTTATATCAGCGCCAAATTTGATATTGGAATTGAATCGCTTCTGTTTATACAGACATTCATTCATGCGAGATGGTGATCATAATATCTTTTCACACATGTGCAGCGTGTAAACAAACTCATACACAACTATTAATGTTGCAAATATATACAGGGTGTCCCCACGACGACCTTTCATTAAAAGATTTCAAAAACTACAAAAACTAGAAAACTGAAATTTTGCATGCAAGGGTTGTCGAACAAAGCAAGTCCAGCTAAAATATTCCGAACTACGTGCAATTTCCTGTTATACCGGAAATATGGCTCAACTTCGTTATTTTTAATAGCACACCCTATATATTATGGCATATTTGATTAGTGCTTAAGCAAAGAATTTATTTGATATAAGGGTTTATATAACTATCTTCAATTGTATTGCCTGCAGGAAATTTTTCGTCTTCAAAGAGGGTGCTCTTTGGAAGATCATAAAACCGGAACAGTAAATATTTTTTCAAAGCCATTTATACGTTGTGTTTCTATAACTTCTTAACATGCGTTTATTAATAAAATTAATAATGTAAATTTTTACCATTGAAGGGGGTGACAAAAAAAAACGCGAATTTTCAAATTACGGTATTATTTCAAATTGAATCTCCCAATTTTTGTATTACGACATGAAGGAGCATAAAATTACCTTTCAGTCGATACCAAACAAGCATAATCAATTATTTGGAAAATCTTGCGTTATTTAATTATGTCTTTTAAATTTTGCCAACCTTTCAAGATATCGTGGAAATTAAGGTTATGAACAATCATTAAATAATATTAAAATAATTTCTAAATGCAATAGCTTAACTCGGCCTTTTAAAATTTTGTTTAACAACATGTTTTATAATTTGAAAGTTAGGATTTCAGATTTATGAGTTGGTGAAAACTATCAAATCTACTTAAAGTCAATGTTCAAAAATATTGCCATTGCGTTGTAAACACTTACGAATTCTTTTTTGTACAGCAGTATGTGTTGCTTGTCGTATTTCATTTTCTGTAAGCATAGGAAAGCCTTGATAAACTCTTGCAATTCCGTTGTCTTTGGTTGTAAGCGATGTCGCATAAACTTTTTCTTTTATGTACCCCCAAATAAAAAGTCTATGGGGCATGAATCAGGAGAGCGAGGTGCGCATTATTAGCAATCCACGTGTCATCAAAAGGCTCGTACAGTAATTGAGTGACCAATCAATTTTCTTCATTTAAGCTTTTGTCATAGATTAACACGCACAGGATTCTATTGTTTTTAATAGTACAATAGACATTAAATTGCCAAGTTCCCTGAAATTACCTCTCACGAGTTAAATGAAAGTTTTTAACTGACCAATAATGTGAGATATGACGACTAAACGTTCCGTTTTTAGAAACCTTGGCTTCGTCCCTTCAAACAATTTTTTATGAAAGTTTTCATCTTCCTGAATGGGTGTAATTGCTGCACTAATTGGTACGAATGGGCTTTAAAGTTGTGTCTTTTTAATATACGGTGTATTGTAGTTTTTGATTGATCTAAATTTCCTAGCAATCGCGTATGGAAGCAGTAGGATGTGCCTCAAAAAATGCAAATATATCAATTTCTACATTTGTGTTGTCTAGGAGAGTATTTTTCGGTATAAATTGACCAAATTGCACACAGTTTGCTAGTGAGCGTCTCATAATGCCTACAGTAGATCTTGATCTTGTAGGATATCTTGCCATAAATGTTCGACACGTTCTATTCACAACACGTTCACACTCGCCATAAGTTATTAACAAATTTAGGAAACCTTACAGCTCTATTATAAGCTGTAACAGTTTAAAGTTTTCTGTTACCAATTTTGTTAGTTAGGCAATGTATTCTACTTATTCTGATAGATAGACAACCATACATACAGACCTTGTTGGAACGTGTTTGGTTGAAAACAACATTCTGTTTGTTAATTTTGGGAACCATCTGTGCTGAGGAGGGATACTATCTACTTTGTTAGATACGCGAATTTTGTCTTCCTTTTTGATTTAAGCACTGCACGAAAAAGGGTCTTGCTGGTTGTGAATTTGAACTTGGTTGGAAAAGCATCAGGTCTTAGGTGTTCAAAAGTTAGTTTGTTCACTTTGTTTTAATGTGGAAAGCCGAAAGTGAGTAAGTCTACTTCGCTTTGATTAATTTGAAATTGTTAAATCTGACGAGGGTTTTTCACTTCAGCATTTAGTTACGGGTTCACGTGACGTTAAATTATTGCGAGATGCACGCAATAATCAATTATTCCAGGTAGCACGTGGAAATAATTTCGACACTGGCGTATTTACTCTAGTATCAGAAATACCTATTATTTTAATAGAACTCGCACTGGTGAATTCTTGCCAATAAGTTTGGGACATCTCAAACACCATTCGTTGTCACTCTGAACGCACCCTGCAATGCAGCCGTAAATTCTGAATAGTATTCTTATCATTGTAAGTATAAGCAACCTGAAGTTAAATAAGGAATTTAGAATGAATCCACAAAATGCGCTTGGTGATGTAATCGTAGAATATGGAAAGTCTTTAATCGTGCACGCCATATTTTGGGCTAATAATTATTGGTAATATATTTTGTTTACTCACTGAAATAGTGGTATTGTGTTATTGTTTATATAACTGGATTAAATCAAGTGTATGGTATTACGAGTAGGAATAACAATTCAAAGAATCCGCTGCAGTTCCTGAGATAAGAGTGCAGACCAGTTAGTTTTTAGTAAGAAAATCTTAACCCCATTACTTTTTAGAAAGGTAAAAAACATAAAAATCACAAAGCTTCACAAATTTATAAAAGTGACAAATTCAACGGAGTATGTAACAAACAAATTGTTATACGCAGAAACAGTAAACCATATGCTACTTGATATTTTTCAATCCTTAATTTTTGAATTCAATTATAATATGTAATAATAATCAAATTCATTTACTAATAAATATTAGTGCTTTACTTAAACACAACGTATGAAAAACGTTATGCATCTTAATTTCCAGAAAAAGCTTAAGATATTGACAAAATTAAAAAAAATTAAATACCTCAAGATTTTCCAAATAATTGATTTTGCTTGTTTGGTATCAAATCTAAGGAAATTTTATGCTTGATACGAAAATTGGGCATTCAATTTGAGAAAAATCACATAATTTGACAATTCACGATTTTTATCACCTCCTACAATGTGGAAGACTCATTATTAATTTTATTAATAAACGTTTGTTAAGGAGTTATGGAAAAACAAAGTACAAAGAGTTTTGAAAAAATATTTTTGGTTTCGGTTTTATGATCGTTCAAAATCCAACCTTTTTCAAGGCAAAAAATTTCCTGGAAGCAAAACAATTGAAGATAGTTATATAAACCCGTATATCAAATTAATTCTTTGCTCAAGCACTATTCAATATCTAATAATATATAGGGGGTGCTATTTAAAATAACTAAGTTGAGCCCTATTTCCGGTATAACGAGAAGTTGTACGTAGTTGAAAATATTTTAGCTGGACTTGCTTTGTTCGATAATCCCTGCATGCAAAATATCAATTTTCTAGTTTTTGTAGTTTTTGAAATACCTTTAATGAAATTTCGTTGTGAGACACTGTGTTACAATATATTTACACCTAAGGGATTGTACTTACGCAAACGGACACGCATGCGTGCCAGCACGTATGCACTAACTCAACGTATGCACGCCCGCACCTATATAGACACGCACGCATGTGTACACGTACACACCATATGCGGGCAGGGGAGGATCTAAAAGGTCCAAAAAATTAGTTTTTCGCAAATAACTCGGAAAATATCAACTTTACGGAAATTTATGTTAATATTAAAATTGTAGCTTATAAAAGCCCGCACAATTACATTTTTTATTCAAGTCTGTTCGACCAAATGGAGCAGAGATATAATTTTTTTAAACACCGGTAGTTTTGCGACGAAACGAAATCGCGTACGCGCGTGGCGTATTTTTCGCTAATGTCTCGAAAATGGACTCTCGAATCGAGAAATGTTTTAAATAAAAGTTGTAGAAAAATTTAATTACCAACAATTTCGTTTTTTATTCATTTCTGTACGGCCCAAATTTACCGATTTATTAATTAAAAGATAATTTTTGGATGTTTTACATGTTAAAATCAGCATTAATTCTTAAAGTATAGGTCGTACATATATAGTCTAAAATGAACTCTCGAATTGAAAAATGTTCGAAATAAAAGTTTTATAAAATGTAATTACGAAATTAGTTGTTAGTCTTCTTCTTCTTCCTCATTTGCACTATTTGAGTAGTTTTCGTTCAATTCGGAATCGCTCATTTCGTCAGATACGAACATATTTAGGCAGTCGTTCTAATTGCAATTAGCACAGAGGTTAACAGTAAAGATATTTCAAAGAAACTTTTTTCTTAGTGTCATTTTTACAACATAGCTTACATGAACAATAATAAAAATAAAATACTCACATTTTATTAATCAATTGCCATTTTATTGCTTCGGACCCTTCTCAATCTTTAGTATACCTACGTACAGTACTATCGGTTCTAAAAAAAATATCGGCCTAGTACCAAACGATTCAGAAAGACCTCAAGAATAACTTCTGACACTTCAATAAGTACAGAAAAATGGTTAAGGAGGCGTTTTTCATCATTTCAGGCGACTCATAGTGATGATCTGCTACATACGTAAACTTACCTGTCCTTTGAATCGCCAGCTTCCCATCGCGATGCATTCAAAATTAAATGCCACAAACACTATTTTATAGGAAATTTTATCAGCTTTAATTTCGGCCTCTTGAAGTTTTTTCGCAAAGTTAATAGAAACGAAGATATTTACAAAAAAAGGAATGCTAATGCAATTTTTCCATAATTTATCAAAAATACAGCAATATTCATAAACTTTTTTTAAATAAGACATACTTTGCAAAGGACTTATACTACTCCAGCACGTTCATATATATATATGAAGTAATGAAAACAAGATAAAATAAATTTTTGAAACATTAGTATCCACATATTTTTGGACTAAAATGTTAATTTAACAAAAATTGTTTTTTTTTCTTAAATATTTAAACGCTTGTAACTCGTCAACGTTTCAATGACAAAAGCTCTACGACATCTCATTTTAAAGATAATTAAAATATCTTCAAGAAAAATACATAACATTACTTTCAACCAATCAGAAAAGGTTATTTTTCAAAGTGCACTCAAAAATGACATTTTTTCGTGCTTTTGCTCTTAACTTCAAGCTATCTTTACGAAAATGGATTCATGCAATCAACATGTTCAAAATTTTCCTCTCTTCTACTTTCATTATACATACTATATGTGTACGACCTATACTTTCAGAGTTAATACTGATTTTTACATTCAAAACATCCACTACCAACATAAACAAAAATTTTCTTTTAATTAATAACTCGGCGAACTTGGGCCGTACAGAAATGAATAAAAAACGAAATTGTTTGTAATTAGATTCTCTACAACTCTTGTTTAAAACATTTGTCGATTGGAGAGTCCATTTTTGAGATATTAGTGAAAAATGGCGTGGCACGCGTACGCGATTTCGTTGCGTCGCAAAACTATCCATGTTTAAAAAAATTATTTCTCTGCTGCATTTGGTCGTACAGACTTGAATAAAATACGAAATTGTGCGGAATTTTGTAAGCTACAATTTTGATATTAATTAAATTTCCGTAAAGTTGATATTTTCCGAGTTATTTGCGAAAAACTGATTTTTTGGACTTTTTGGACCCACTCCTGCCCGCAACGTAGTTTCTAGACATGGGGACTTTTAATATGTTAAATAGTACCTTAAAACAAGCCTGTTTTCAAAGTTTCAGCCCAGTCAGTATTATTTCCTCCAAATTTTGTCATTTTACTGGGCGATAAAGACTAGCAGCGATAGTAAACAGATCGATATGCCAGTGTTACAAAACCAATTAGAACTGCACCGTCAGATAATTTCTAGATAGATTTTTTACTTGTAAACAAAGACTGCTAGACGAAGTTGTCGTGTATTATCAAATTTAAAACCAGAAAATGATTGCACAATTGGGTGTTGTCCTATCACAATATGTTATGACATAAACCAAGGATACAATTTTGGAACGTTTAACTGTAAATGTCACTTCGATGATACGTCATCACTTTGCAAAAGCTAGAAAGACGAACGAACAAGTTATATTTTTAGTTGAACGGACAGAAAATGTTTTAAAAGCTTAAGGGTTTGAAGTGAAAACTAACCATTCCACACACCTTGGATTTGCTTCTTTGAGATACGTTGGAATCGACTATAGCTCCACGATCTTTGACTGTATGTGAAAGTTTTATATGTTAAATGAATAGAATTAAGGAGACCAGCTGATTAAATTAATGCTATTCATCAGTTTTTGTTTACTTATGACATTTGGATGGGTTATGGTGAGAAAATTGATAGCCTTCGTTACACCTGCTAGCGCCTAATTAATATCAGTAAAATAAAAATTATAGTGGAGTTGTATATCACAAGCCTAACAGTGAAAATGACAAATTTCTAAACATGTCGATTCAGCCTCAATGTAGAGGCTGAAAAGAAGCGGGTCAATCACGCTTCCTTGTGGAACTGCCACAGTGAGTTCAATTGATTCTAACAAATTCGTATTTTCGATACATGTAACTGTTATTTAAGTTCACTTAAATTACACTTGAACCGTACTTGCGGAATTTGTTTATGTTTCATGTTAACAATAATAAGATGCTAAATTCAAACTATTGAACGAGGAATTAAATCCGATCAAAACAAGAATTGTTATTTGTTGTCCGTTCATAGCTTGTTGCGCAAAAATTCCGTGCTTGTGCTATACATTAAACGAAAGTTATATTAACTAATAAATTTAAATAAAATGTTGTTTGGTCAAGCTTTGTCCGAAAATTACACGGACTATCTTATTTTACTTGTTTGAATACTTGAACGGAACACAATTATAGAGGTGTACACAATATTTCTGGATTTTATTCATGTACCAATGGTGTATATTCTTCGTGAATCAAATTAACATTTTTTTAAAGCTCTTCCAATAACAGCTCTTAATTTACACAATTTTTTAAGTGTTTAACGTAGCATCGCTTAAAATTTTCATGTCGTAAATTCTAATTATACTAAACTTCAAATAACCACAAAGTGTAACAAATAGACTAGGAATTCATCTTCCAATTTAACGAAAAGCCAGCTAATTAATAAATAAAACAGGCAACAAACCTTTATTAAACTTCATTCAAGCCGCAACCGGCTTTAAACGGTTCAGGTGATTTTATGATACTAGTTTAGCTTGTAAATTGTATCTGATAAAATAGTTTGACCTAAGGTTATAATTGCATCAGATATGGAAAGTATTCGCCTAGCTTCAAAGGGCATATACATGAATTTTTAAATCATGTAACTGTTTTACGAAATAGATGGTTATTAGACTTTTACCTGATAGAACAGTTATGCAGGATGCATTAAAATTGCAAATTGCAAAGGTGTAGAAATTTCTTGAAATTGATGTTAGTAAATTCTGTCACTTAGAAATATATGGATGTAAGCATTTCTCCTGCGAAGCGTTTAGCAACTCGTACGCGAATCCCTTCAGCCACTTTTAACTTTTTTTAAGCAATTTTTGGGGTATCTTCATACATATGACATTTTGATGGAGTAATTTATTATCAAATGAACTTTACAGCATTTTAATAGGTATTTCATTTTAATAGCAATGAGCTAATTGAAATTATGGCTTATTACAGACATCACTATAAACATGATTGTCCGAAAACAATTTGGAATATTGCAAACGAAGAAGTGCAACAAAAGAAGGCAAACAAAATGAGCAGCACAACAAAGATAGAATGCAATCATGGCTATGTAAATTTTTAAAGTAAAGCTATGTTTGTAGACCTCTTTCGTAACCTCATAACAAGCAAGCCACTCATAGTAATTCGTGTATTTAAAGTGTAATAATATGAAAACCACAATATCACTACCAAATACGATCATCATCATCATTAGGTCTGCAGTCCTGGAACTGGTTAGACGCGTACCATCATTGTTTCCTAATCTGAACTAACCTACACATTTCCTGAAATTTGCAGTTTGCATCTATCACTATCTGATCTAGGTCTACATCTACCTCCTTTTTCCTATCTCTGCTTGTAATATATCTTATACTATTCCAAAAAAATGCCTTAGAACGTATTCCGCCCTTCTATGTCTCCTATTTTTTTCCTCAGATATCGTTCTTCACCCACTATTTCTATAACCTATTTGTTATTAACTTTGTCTGTCCATGCTATCATCTTCATACATCTGGCGCACAGCATTCCAAAAGGCTGCTACCGATTCCTGTCTGCTTTTCCTACTGCCTGTATTTCATACTGTGCTGTGCTCCCCACATACGCTTTCAACAATTTTCTTTTTGTTTCTATGTTTGATGTCTTTCATCATAGGCGCTTTTCTTTCTTGTTAGATGCAGTTCGATCCCTTTTTATTGTTTTACAATTATATATCTTATTTCTCCAACATTCAGCGGTTGTGAAGGGGAAGGCGTCGCCGTGGATCAATGTAGTAAGCGTAAGACTACGGATTCCAAGGTCCCGGGTTCAAATCCCGACACGGCCGACTGCTTAAAAAATGGCAAGTGAGCATTTTTCACAAATATTACGCCCTCGTTCGGATGAGAGGTTAAATGGAGGTCCCGTGTGTGAGTGTTGTCACGCACGTTAAAGATCCCTACCTTGCCTGGAACGGCAAGGGTTCGGCAAAATTCTAAATTTCCAGGCAACAAAAAACTAGTCTCCTGGCCAATGTAGTACCTTCGGGTGGAGCATTGGAAATGAACGGTTGTGAAGGGGAGTAAGCCTGTGGCTGCCAAGTTCTCCCAGCACCTGAACATTTACCGATTTAATATTTTTTCCAATATTTTTGCACAGTCAACATTGGTTGTAGTTATTTCGCAACCAACACCTGTAGTTGTTTATAATAATCATCAGATTTATTTGCGCTTATTTTTTCGTCATTAGGTTTTCCGTCTCAAAACTGGTTGGACATGTACTTGCACTTATTTATATTCCGAGCTCCTACACAGTTCCCTGGTGTACTCACACAGCCTGTATACATCTCGGTTTCCCTTCTTTTGTTTTCAAATTTTATGCCCTATTTCACCGAGATTCAGTTAAGGAGGTTAAGCAGCCTGTGGCTGCCAAGATCCCCCAACACTTAGACATTTGCCGAATTAATAGTTTTCCAGTAAATCCTTTCACACAATTAACATTATTCGACCAATACTTGTAGTTGCTTATAATAATTATCATGTTTAAGTACAGTTACTTTTTTCATCATTAGTTTATCCATCTTGGGACTGGTTGGATGCGTACCTCCATTGATTTCTATTCTGAGCTAGCCTACACATTTCCCTGAAATTCCTATAGCCTACATCTTTCACTATCTGTATGCAGTAGTCTAACCTAGGTCTACCTCTACTTCTCTTTTTTCTTATCTCTGCTTCTAATATATTCCTCACTATTCCCGCATGCCGTAGTATGTGGCCTATTATCCTATCTCTCCTATTTTTTTACCGTTTTCCACATATTTCTTTCTTCTCCTACCATTTTTAGTACCTTTTCGTTCTTAACTTTGTCTGTACATGACATCTTTATCATACGTCTGTAGCACCACATTTCAAAGGATTCTACCTTTCTCTTGTCCGCTTTTCCTACTGTCCAGGCTTCACACCCGTACAGTGCTGTGCTCCACTCATATGTTTTAAGCAATTTTTTCCTTGTTTCTATGTTTGTTGTCTATATTTTAATTATAAGGTGGAAGTATTTTGGGTATGAAGTCCAAGGAATAAAAGTTGGTTTGAAATTCAAAAGTTTATTTTTATTTTCTTAACGTTTCGGCGATCCTTTTCGTCTTTATCAAAAGAATCGAATAGAATTCATGATTGTCAAATAATTTTTTTGAAAAAATTTATTTGACAATCATGAATCGTAATTTTTTGAAAAAAATTATTTGACAATCATGAATTCTATACGATTCTTTTGATAAAGGCGAAAAGGATCGCCGAAACGTTAAGAAAATAAAAATAAACTTTTGAATTTCAAACCAACTTTATTCCTTGGACTTCATACCCAAAATACTTCCACCTTATCATTAAAATATTTATGCTGACCAGTCCATTATTGATAATATATATATATATATATATATATATATATATATATATCTAGACTTTACGACCTACAAGTTTAATAATTATGCAGATATTTGTGGGTTATATATATATATATATATAATATATATATATATATATATATATATAGCACAACCTTGTGCAAATCTTGGTTATATATCTTTTGCGCTTTTCCCATCTTGCGTTATTTGGCTTTCTAAGTAGTAGAAATCCTTAACCTCTTGTAGGTTCTTGTTACCTATTTGTATTCTTGTTTTTGATATATTTTCCTCTCCTTTGCATACTAGTACTTTAGCTTTAGTTTTCTTAATTTTTATACCGTATCTTTCTGTTAGAACCGTTTTCATTTCATTAAGAGCAGCTTCTAACTCTTTCTTGCTAGATGCTAATACCGCTATATCATCTGCAAGTCTAAGCATATCAATTTTTTGTCCCTGCATAGTAATTCCAAACGTCTTCCTGTATTTGACAGTATTCATTGCCTCTTCAATGTAGAGGTTAAAAATTAATTGGGATGGGCACATCCCTGTCTCACCCCTTTCCTAATGTTTACTTCTCTACGTTCCTACTCTAATTCTATTACTGCTATTTGCTCTTTGTATAAGCTATGTACTTTTCGTCTATCCCTGTAACTCATTCTAATTTTTTTGAGTATTTCGAACATTTTTCTCCATTTTACATTGTCGAATGCTTTTTCCAGATCTACAAACCCTTTATACACGCTTTGCCCTTTTTATATTGTTTTCTCCATTATCACCCTCAGAGCCAAATTAGCCTCCCGTGTTCCCCTGTTTCGCCGAAATCCAAATTGATCTTCTCCTAGTATTTCTTCAGCTTATTTTCCCATTCGTCTTTGTACAACTCTAGTTGATATTTTTGAAGCGTGTGCAGTCAAACTTATTGTTTGAAAATTTTCACATCTATCCACGCCTCTTTTTTTTGTATAGTTACTATGATGTTACGTTTGAAATCTTTGGGTATCTCGCTTGTCTCATACATGTAGCTTACAAGTTGGAAGAGACGTTCTGTTACTGCTTGTCCAGTGGCTTTTAGAGTTTCTGCTTGCACCTTATCTGTACCCGGCGCCTTACCATTTTTCAAACCTTTTAATACCAATTCAAACTCATCTCTAAGTATAGGATATCCCAAGTCATCATTTTCAATGTTTGATTCCTGTTCTAGTGCAGTTAGTTCCTCTCCTGCATATAAATTCCCTATATATTCTTGTCATCTAACCATTGTCTCTTCATTTTCTATAATGGCGTTTTCTCCCGCGTCCCTTATATTTTTGCTATACGGTTTTATATCCCTAAAATTGATTCTAATTGGTTTGTATGCGTTTCGTCTGATTTATTTTTCTATCTTCGTCTTTCTTCTATTAAACCCACGATATCCTTGGTTTTTTATTTTCTTTTTGTGTATACTCCAGAATATCTCTGGCCGCCATGTCTAGGATGGATTTAACGTTATTCCATTATGTTTCTACTTCCTTAGTATCAAATATTTTTCCGATATCTTTGAGCAATTCATTTGACTTTTTTTCGAATCTTTCTTGAATATATTTATCTTTTAGTTTCTCTAAGTCATAGTGCCTTTTACCATTTCTTGTTTTCAAATTTTTAAATTTAACTGCAGTCTTCTTAATTAGGATGTTGTGGTCAGTGTCTATATCTGCTTCTGGGTAGCTTCTACAGTCTTTTACTTGATTCCTAAACCGTTGTCTAACAAGAATGTATTCTATTTGATGACTTCCTATATCTCCGGGCATTTTCCACGTATACCGTTTTCTAGCATGATGTTGAAATAATGTGTTTGTGATGATTAAATTGGTCTTGTCGCAAAATTGTACCTGCCTATTATCCCTGTTGTTTCTCGTGCCTAAACCAAATAAACCTACTACTGCTCCTTCCCTACCCTCACCTACCACCGCATTAAAATCCCTCGTAATTATTATTTTTTCATGTTTTTTTACGTATCTTAATATGTCTTCGATATTTTTGTAGATCGCTTCTACCTCTTCGTCACTGTAGCTAGAGGTGGGCATGTATACTTGTATTATTACTGTGTTTACGGGTTAGAAGATTCGTCTACCAAAACCTCGTCGTTGCATTCCATCATCCAACTTCTGTCTGCTATATGTACATCAAACTCTTTTCCACACGTTATCCAATTCTCTGCAGACGCCTTCAATACATCTACCCATATAATTGTCCAAATAAGATCGGCTTCTGAATCTACCATACACCCAGCATCCTCGTTCCGAAAAAATATCTAATCTCGCTTACCTTAGTAACGTCTTTTGTTCGTTATTTGTATTTACATACAGCCCCGTTTATAACATAGCACCTACTCGTGCTTTCAAACACTTTTAATTTAAATTAAACGGACTGCACTATCACTGATTTACAAAATTTTACCTTAGATGTTACACCATATAGGTCTGAAGCGACCAGAAGAAGTAAGGGAGCCCCACTACGTTTCCTAGTATATTTATAAGCGTTGAAGCCTACCTTCTGTATCCTGTTTCCATCGAAAAACACCACCACTGTAACCGATTCTGAAAATCCAAAATGTAACGATCTTTTAAAACTCAGAAATTCCTCATTCCACTTAGCTTTAGTCCGAAAATACTGATTCTCATCCACAACGGTCGCAATGCTCCTAGAAAAGTCTCTCACTCCACTCGCAATCAGCCAATCCAGACCATTTCCACTGTCGTAGGTCTATCATCCGACTATGTTATCTTCGTCTAACTCATATTTACTGTCTTTATTAACATCCTACTACAGCAACTTAAAATCGATATTGTTGTTAGCCTCTACAATTTATCGCGCGCTTTAAATGACTGTTTTGTCGCGTGTTCTAAATGGCTATTATATCGCGTGTTTTAAATGTCTGTTTTATCCAACGTCTGCTATTTGTCATCTTCGTTTACCTTATGCTATTTATATCCCGTCTCTATTTAAAACCACCTGCTATTTTCAGCCTTCCGGTTCGACCGTTAACTGAAATTTCTGAAGAATTAATTTTCAACGTACATTCTGATTTCTTGAATTGTTTATTTGTCTGTCAGTCTATTCTATGAACCGATTGCCAGTTTGAAATTGTACTTTCCCATGATGTTTAACCTATAAATTACCTAGGATTTATTTTTGACGAACGCTTTGTTAGTTAAATGAACATATGCGTTTACCTTATCAATTTTATTTACAAAAGCTGTTCCTTATTATTTGATGTGCTCGATTTACAACCTTCGAATATTAAAGCTAATTATATTCGTATTATCCTTGAGTTTTTTACGTACTACAAAGCTTCCACACTATGCAACTTTAACATTACGATTTATTAATACAAATGTATGTTATTATCGGTTTGTTTTAAGGTCAAAGCTAATTAATTTGAAGCGTAAATAATTTATTCCCGTTTTCTATATACACTGTCCTTACAAAATTACTCTCTTGACTTATCTATCCCTCTTTACATATAACTTACACGATAATATATATATATATATATATATATATAATATCTATATAATATATATATAATATAAATATATATTGCAGTGGGTTTTCAATCGAGCCCCAGCGTTGGGCCGCATAAAAGTGCAGTGGATTACATCTAGACTCGATTCTCGCCCCACAGATTGGGCTAACAAATATTTGCGGGAAAAAATAGAAAATTTTTTTCCCAATACCTTTGAAACGCCTCCTTATTTCTGCACACCCCGGCTAGCTGTAAAATCTGCTTCTTCTTTGATACCTACCATCCTAAGTTCATTCTTTCTCACAAATACAGTCAAATGAAATTACCACTCAAATAATGCAACAAGACATACAACCTTTTTATTTACACATATTAAAAAGTTTCCATTAGCAAGAAAATATTTACACATTTGTATATACAGTTTCACAAAGTTTTACTATCTTAATCCTTAAACCTTTTAAAATTTCATGATTTTTATTTATTTCAACAATTTTATTTTAGATGAGTAGATGGGCCCGTCGTGCAACCCTAAATTGACTTTTATTCTGGTCTTATGGTGAGCTCAGTATAAACCCAGTTACTCTAAATGCTTTTAAACATCGCATCTAATTTTAAAACAAACCTAAAGACCCGTTTACTCCTTACAACAAAATTTTTATGTCATTTATTAACATTTTAAAATAATAAATATCAATTGTCCCAATAAGTCAAATCACTCAAGCACAAAATACCAGCACAAATGTTCAAGCAAAAGCAAGAAATTAATTTCGTTACCTGGAATAAGCTTTTTCCATCGTTACCTCTGAAGATGTGTTCCAAAACCCTCGTCGTTGTGTCCATACGCTTCGTTGTTATACATAGATCCAACTCATTTTCACTTCGTTATCCAAATCTTTGCAAGCGCCTTCAGTGTTTCTACCCCAATACTTGTCTCGACCAAGCTTAACCTTCCGTAATCACTAAACTTCACGCATTCTTGTTTCAAACTTCTCAACTCGCTTACTCTAGTACCATCCTTTCATTAGATCGTTGCTTGTAGTAACAGCACAGTCTATAAGCCAGCACTCACTTGTGCAAATCACACTTTTAATAAATTATCGATGTACGTTACTAACTGCGTTTTACACACTTTTAAATTAGGATGTTGTATTATAAGTCAACGAATAAGCGACGTACGAGAATCCGTAAAAAGTAAGAGTAAGTAAGAGCTTTACTGCCTCTCCTAATGTATTTATATGATTTTGAACACCCTTCACGGACCCTATTTCCATTGAAAAGCTTATTTTTCATAATTGATTCTACAAATTTTGTACGTAACCCACTTTTACATCCGAAAAATTCCCAGTCCGCCGTGCTATTACATTGAAATTGGTTCAACAACATATAACCGTTGCGAGCTTCTCAAAATTTCTAGCATTCGACCAATTATATTGCTTTCCCCCGTTTTTAATGTCCAACCCCTAGGTACCTTTCCTCGTTTAACCCATATTTACTGTCTCTTTTAGATTCCCACTCAAGCAACAGAAAATCGATATTGTGGTTGACCTCCAAATATACCGCGTACTTTAGACGTGTATTTTAACCATCGTTTTATTATACGTGCTCTCTGTCTGTTTTACATGACGGATATTCCGTCTTACTTTGCCTTCAAAGCATCTGTTATTTTAGTAGCTTGTACATCTACCGTTACATATAATTCTACAGAATTCTGTGCCAAAGTTCTTTGAACTTGTTATTTTAACTATCAGGTGTTTCTTTGAAGCAAACTGTCCGTTTGAAATTATAATTTTAGCAATTCTTAGGATTTGTGTAACGAACGTTTAGTTCAGTTAAATGGAAATATGAGTTTAAATTATTGATTTTCTATACCCAAAAGCTGTGTCTCTTATCCGATGCGCTTGATTTAAAATATTAAAGCTACTTATGCGTATCCTTCAGTTTTCATGTACTCTAAAGCTCCTACACGTTATGCAAATTGAACATTCTGATTTAGAAATACCAAAATATGTTATTATCCGTCCGTTTTCAATGTCACAACTAATTAATTTGGCGCGTAAATAAATTGTTCCTATTTTCTATATACGCAGTCGTTAAAGTTTTATTATCTAGACCTATCTATCCTTCTTAACCTATAATTTCCACGACTATATATATATAAATTATTATATTACTGTGATCCTACATTATGAGTGATAGGCCTAGTATATCTATCTGTCACTCCTTGTCTTATTTTAGAGCCTTGTTGAGTTATGCCACACAATTTATCATTAAATATTTAACACGGCTGCTGCACTTATATATTTCACAGGGCCGTCAACCACGTAGCGGAATCTACCTAGGGTGGGTCCGTCCTAGGCAAACCCCTTTCAACTAGACACCCAAACAAATATCCAAGGAGTTTTCAAAATAATTTTAAAAGCCAAAAGTATCCCTAAACCCTAGTTCCACTTTTATAAATTTGATTAAAGCACTGCGTAGATATTAAATACTAATACCTGGAATCCAGATACAGGCGCCGCCTTCCAGCCGTCCTGAAGCCAAGTGACCAACTGCAGGCACCTCCTGAAAAAATAAGTAACTCGAGCAACTGGTAATCTCCGGACTATAAAACTAATAATATTTCTACAAATTCTATGTTATACAGATACTCGGATAACTCCAATTCCACTATTCTTTCCTCTTCAAAACGATAACGGTACAGACCAGCACTCCCTTTTTTAATTACTTTTTCTTCGCCACAAAACTGCTACCTTAGACTTTACTTTACTGCATTCCTGTACCACTGAATCTACTTCTCTTCACTAGTTGCTACCTCCAGGTACAACTTGACTTTCAAAATTTTTAAATGAAACCAAAACTCAGAACAGTACAAAAACACGTCTATTTATCAGTAATACAAATTTTTAAGTCCTTTATAAATACATTACATGTGATTTTCCAATGCTCCACCCGAAGGTACTACATTGGCCAGGAAGCGAGTTTTTGTTACCTGGAAAATTTTGAATTTTGCCGAACCCTTGCTGTTCCAAGCAAGGTAGGGATCTTTAACGTGCGTGACAACGCTCACACACGGGACCTCCATTTTACCTCTCATCCGAACGAGGGTGTATTTTTGTGAAAAATGCTCGCCTAACATTTTTCAAGCGGACCGTGTCGGGATTCGAACCCGGGACCTTGGGCGTAGTAGTCACACACATACCACTACGCCACGGAGCCGCCCCTTTATAAATACAACCCGTCTCCCCTAGTTTCCGTTGCCATAACAGCTACGTCTACGCACACTATGCAATTCATAATTATTAATCATATTCGTGTCTAGACCTCTTGCTAAACTGAATGGTTTGATAATCCAGTGATTTGTCTATATTGAACTTATTACAATATTGAAAATAGATAACAAATTTCGGTGGTTCAGCTTTTAAATTGTACGTAACAGGCATTAATGTCTTATTCGGTAAACGCCCTGTCTTTACATAACAAATCTTTAATTGTTAAAACATATTCAAATTGAAATTTATTTACAAATTTTTCAGGAGTATCACTTAACTCCTCAAAATTTTAAAAGCGTGCCGTATACCACACAATTCTATTTGTTTTTACATCCAAAAGGTTCTGAATACGCTAACTCCAAATTAAATTTCATATACGTGCAATCATAACAATTAAAAATATCTATACAATGCAAACTTATCAACTAGCTTAGCCTGGTCTATGGCCGGTATACGTTGTTGAATGCAATACAGTTTCCAAAGCTTTATAAATTTATAAACGTGGAATAGTTGTTAATTTATAAACCAAAATACCTGAAACAAAAATACCCTAACAAAACCAAATATACCCCCATTCTAGCAAGTCGTTTCGAAGCCCTATTTAAAACATTTTATAAGCCCACCCCCTTCTTGACAGTATAATATATATAATATATTAACCGAATCATCTTATATTTAAAAAATTAACCTAACTTTCAATTATAGAATTAAATAATTTTACAAATGTTTTGACAATCACTCTCCAATTGTCATTAGTCACTTTCTGAAGCTTCCAAACAACAGGCGCCACACAAAATAACTGCATGCTCCAAACGCAAAAGTTTATTGCAATCTTTACAAAAATATTTGGTTTTTGTCCTTGTATCTGAGGCTTTCTACGAAGCCCTACTCTTTATCTAAGGTGTCTTGGTGGGTTGTTGTTCTACGTTGTATAGTTTTTTGGTTATTTCGTGTATAAATTACTCGTGAGTGAATAGCCACTACATTTAATAATGTAAAAATATAGCTTATGGCCTTCTACAATTTCTTGAAGTATCATAACCTGCACACAAATGCAACGTCATTTTTCATAGAATTATTAGTAGTTGCGTTTTCAGGTTTCCTAGTTTTACGTATATTGCCCCACCGTGATGCATTGTGCTAAACAAAGTAATATTTTTCTTTCTGGGAACATAGGACACCAATGTAATCTTTTCTTGAAATCCAAATAAAGGCGAACCTTCATTCCGTTCTTTTGTTCTTACGAAGTTTGGAGAAAGCTTTCTTTTATTTTTTCTTACAATGTTTACAACTGTCAAGTTTTGTTTTAGTAAATCTAAACAGAAATTGTAACTCATAAACAAATTAATTACCTATGGTTATATTCCTACCGCTCTTGTTATTAGGACTATGAGTCTGTTTATAATTTCCGATGGCGAGCTTTTATCAGGTTGTACGCCCAAGGTTCCGGGTTCGAAGCCCGACACGGTCCTCTTGAAAAACGTTAGGCGAGCATTTTTCACAAAAATACGCCCTCGTTCGGAGGAGAGGTAAAATGGAGGTCTCGTGCGTGGGCGTTGTCACGCACGTTAAAGATCCCTACCTTGCTTAAAACAGCAAGGGTTCGGCAAAATTCAAAATCTTTCAGGTAAAAAAACTTGCTTCCTGGCCAATGTAGTGTTAACAGGTTGACTGCGGTAGTGGTATGGCATACTTCAACTGACATGCGTTATCGGCCTCCGAGGATCGGTAATTCTCTATACCTTGTGTGCGGTGCCGGCCCTTGAAGACCGGTAACTATATAGTTTTTTTTTGTTTAACATGGGCATTATATAAACAATTTAAACACATTCCTGGTTGACCAGGGCAGTCTTTACAGTAACTTGTTACTTTTGTAACTATATTGCTGGCATTTCTACTTGAGTGAATTTGTCGCAAATCGTTGTAGCAATCTTGGCACTGTCTTCTTTTTTTCTTCCCCGGACCTGACGGCTTAAAAAATGTATCAGCCTCTTTTCTGAGAGTCACAGTTTCTTCACGTGGTGTAGGATTTAAAACTAGTTCTTGTTCTAATCTTTTTCTAAATTCGGATATCAATAATTTCGAGCAACTAACTTTATTATAAATAATCTAAGAATTTACAACTGATACTCCAAATAAAATTTCAAAAACCAATTTTCGGTACCACTTAAGACTCCTGCGTAAAACTGAATGGTATGATGACATTTAATCACTTTAATCAACAACCTTTTTAGCTTTGTTATAGTCGATAAATACTTTTGGTTTTAATATATCATCTCCTCGTCGCGTTCGTTTTCCAGTGGGCATGCAAGTTGAAGTATGGGTCGTTTATCCATCCATTTGATGATTCGTAAGCAACCATTTTGCAAGCCATAAACATCAACTTTTTTCATTGTATGAGGAAGTGTTTTAGGTATACCTTTCCGATTTGATCTCAACGTACCGCAATAAATCATATTTTGCCTAAAAAGTGATTCCACTAAGCTGAGACTAGAGTAAAAGTTGTCAGAATATAAATAATGTCTAGCTTTAGGATCAATATGTTTCAAAAGATCGTGTATGATTTATTCAGAATGGGATACCTCTGGGTTTCTATCATGTTTGCCAGTATTCACAATAATATTGATTGTGTATCCATCAACTGTGCATAACATACAGTTTGATACCATAAGGATGTGTTTTGTTCGGTATATACTGTCTGAAAAGTAATCTGCCTTGAAAAGGCGTCATACTCTCATCAACAACTAGAACTCTTTCTGGTGTAAGCACTTCTCTGAAATTCTTGTTCATAGTGTCCAATAGAATCCTTACTTTGTGGAGACGATCATTAAAATCTGCAGTCTCATTATTAGAGAAATGTATACAACGTAATAGCAGGAGAAACCTATTCCGCGGCATGGTATTTGCAATGAACTCGTTTCGAAACATAGAATCTCTAGACCCATATAAATTCAACGAAGGTACATCATTCAATTCCATTACTAAGATAATTGCAAAGAAACGTTTCATTTCAATATCATTACAATCAACCTTCAAATTAAGTCTAGATTTCGAGCTCTGCTTTATTATAATTTGGCGTGCATATTTGTTAGTTTCTTCAACAATGAGTGCTATCAGATCCTCAGATAAAAACAAGTGGTAGGCATCTGTTGGATTTTTAATAACATCAACATCAAACTTTAATTTAGCAAGCTCTGGACATTGTTCCATATTAATTTCAACTTCATCAATCAGATGCCACTCTCCTTGATTCAGCACCACGTTTGTGCAGCCGCCGATGGTTCTTCGAAATCAGAATTACTTTCGGTATATGTACTATAACTAGAACGGTCTGATGTTGAAGGAGTATAATGAGCACCGAATCATCTGAATCATAGTCTGCATTACACTCAAACTGATTATTATCCACGTTGCGTTTTGAGGAACTTGAAATCCCGTATTGCTTTGTGTATTTTACGGTTTTATGTACGTTTTCTGGTTCAATCACTGATTCATTGTTCATTTGCGATGTTTCACAGACACTTTTAGAAACTACGTTTGCATTCTTATTATTTAGAAAACATTGGGCCAACATTAAAATTTTTCTAAAACGGGAAGACGTAGGTAGTGTACACAGAACAAACTATTCCAGTTAACTGCGGTTTATTACCACAACGGTCAAGCCCGACCTGCCATCTGCCGCTTAAAACAATACCGGTCCTGATGGTCCTGTACCGCACATAGGTAATAAAATGTCGCTCTAGTGCGGTACAGGTCCCCGGAAACCGGTAAACGATTGTAGTAGTTATATTGTTCGCATGTGACAAAAACCTACAGGTACCTGTAAAAGTGAAAACTATGAGAATATAGCAAAGCTGCATATGTCGCAAGTTGTGAAAGTTTATGTGTATTTTTTTCCGCACAATAGAATAGTTTGATGCCGGTTCCAGGTGACCGGTAACGCAGCCAACTTGTTAAGGACCAGGTGGTTGTTTATCGAGATATACTTTCATATTGGAAACGTAGAAGGTTTTACTAGGCAAATATTGTATAAAAGGGCATCTACCATGAAATGCTGGCATTATTTCGCGGATCGGTACATACTAGGATGGAATATATTTTTCTTTACAATTGCGAACAAACTAGTCAAATACTTCTCTAATCGGAGCAAATTTACCAACAGTTTTACTATACCTCCTTGTGTTGGTCATCGAATCTAAGATTCACTAAAAGAAAACGAAAACGTTGAAGGCTCATGAAGTACGAAAGATTCCAATTCTTGAATCGTTAATTTGCCATAAATTATCAAGATTTAGTCTATGTACTTTATAAACTTCTGCGTAATTAATCAGTCACCGGCTTTTAGTTCACTTATATTAGTATTTCTAGTGCGAGGCAGAGATGAAATGGGTCACCGAAAGAGAGACCCATGAACTAGTGACCCATATAGGTATGTGACCCACGACCCAAATTGGCCCGGTGACCCAAATTGACCCATTGACCTAAGTTAATTTACGTCTATGCTTATCAAATATTGCCATCAACATTTATTTATTTTAAATAATCACATAAAATGTAAACAAAAGCACTAAAAATAAGAAAGAGTTATAATATATAAATACAAATTATCTTATTAACCTTAGTAATAAAAGAAGGTTACATCACTTATGATGACTAGGCTATATTTTTAAAAATCTGTTTTAAAGATTCTGAAACAATAAGTTGACTTTCTACGGCATCAGCCTTGAGTTGTGCCCTATCTTTGCGTGATATTTTTCCAGCACCAGAAAAATGTTTCTCTGACTCAGCAGATGAAGCTGGAATTACTAGGATTTTTTTGGCAATTTTGCTTAGAAGTGGGTACTTCTTTTTATTAACACCCCACCATTTTAATGTATCAAATCGTGCTTCATCATTATCCTTATCGCCATTAAAGGGACCAATTAAACTTTTATAAGTGTGTTTTTCGTTGCTTATAAAATTCCGCAGTTCTTCTTCGGTCTGCTGTTTAAAATCTAAAGTGCGTGTAGAAAGTAACTAACTGAGCCAATAACTTTATTATAATTTTGTGAACGTACTTAATAAACTGACATGAAAGTTCACTAAACTATAGCTTTACCTAGAGAAAGCCAATTTGTCACTTTATTAATTTGTATCACTGGATCAATTTGGGTAGCCGGGTCATTTTGAGTCGCCGGGTCAATTTGGGTCACCGGGTCAATTTGGGTTGATACACATGACCCGGTGACCAAAACAAAAAGTGACCACTTGGAGCCACTGACCCACTTGACCCAGGACCCATTTCATCTCTGGTGCGAGGTGCTTCTTTGTACTTGCCATTGCTATCGAATTTGTATGTTTCTACAATCTACTAAATTTTGTAGTAATTCGTGTGGAAAATACAAGACCAACATTTCTGACTTTGCTTTTTCAGCAGGTTATAGGTCCAGGTACGCGTAAAACGATATT
Organism: Platerodrilus igneus; assembly: GCA_036346225.1. NCBI lineage: Eukaryota > Metazoa > Arthropoda > Insecta > Coleoptera > Lycidae > Platerodrilus > Platerodrilus igneus. Next base: position 1,356,069 of record JARFIW010001146.1, read on the forward strand.
ATGTTTTTATGTACGCACGTTAGATATTGGCATTGATTTTCGCCATCTGGGATTTTTTTTCTTTTGGTAAAGTACTTATTTGCTGTAATTGGTTCAGCCCTTGATGAGTCGCCTGAATGATCATTACTTGTGGCGATAGAAGTTCCTTTCAGGTCATCGGTGCTTTGGTTACTATCAGTATCGCGTTCACCTTTTACATTATCCTTCTCTTCCGCTTGATCTTCTTCATTAACCGAGCCTAACAAGTTTCAACAACCGGAACTGTACATTCTACTTGTAGCTCCTGCAATACTTCGTCCATATATTTTTGCAAAACTGCTTGCTCTGTTTCATATTTCATAGCTAATAGTAATGCTTTTATTGAAATATAAGAAACACACTTAAAATAATAAAAAAGTAAGACTATCAAAAATGTGAAGATTTTAAAACACCGTAATATGAAAAATCCTAACGCGAATGGTGCGATGGGGTGTGTTGCACCCCAGGCAGAAAGATATCTTACAACTTCAATGTTCACTTTGTAACTGAATTGTTTACCGTATGATGTACTAAAGGGTAGCTCCCTTAAGGCACACGACCAGCATTTCGATATTGTATAAGTTATCGACTAATTTAAATGGTTGGGGTATACTACACCCCACCGCACTAACGCAGGGTTAATAAAAATAACAAATTGACGTTGAACTGAGGTTGAAATCTATTTAGAATTGAAAAGAACAATGCCTGTTGCATTAGTCCTTTTAAAACAAACACATTTCGTTTGAAATATTTGCCTATCGAATTTTCGTTTCCATATTATTTCCTAGTTCAAGATAAATGTCGTACCGATATAACAGGATCGCTGAAACAAGCTGCAAACCATTCGTAGGCGCAAGTAGAGCTTTTTCGGGCGTAATTTTTGTAAGCACTTCCTGATAAACCGGAAATAGAAGATTATATATGAAAGGATATGGCTACGTACGATACTCCTATAATTGTTAAAAGGTGTTGATCGCGCACCTTTTCTGGCAGGAGTCCATTTACAAAAAGATGAAACTGAATTATTATTGTTAAACCAAAAAATCTTGGCAAACGCGCAACACCGTACTGTAAAATTTGATTAAATCCTTGCAGATAAAATATTCTTTCGATTGTTTTCATTTATAATTAAATACCATAAAAATCAAATTAATAATTTCTTTCAAAAACCGCAAATTTTTACAAAACTTCCAAACGCGTGCGTTAGTCTTTGTAAGTGCAAGCTAGTCTATTGACCGTCTCCGACCTGGCTCGGTTCTGAGAACTCTAAAATGCCGGCACAGGTATGCGCCTAGTGCCGCAGGTCTTGCGTATCTTACATAACTTTCTTCATCGCACATATTCGCCCACGACACCATTAAAGCAAAAGAGATGGCAGCTATAATACACGGAAGAATTTGAAGCGCCACCAGGTAAAAATGTATATTTTGCAACAACGGTAAGTAAACAGAAAAGGCGATGCTCGAGTTTTATAAACAGTTGTTGAAATCTTTTATTTATTTGATGTTTTATCAAAGTTTATAGATTATCTATTTATAAACCTCCAGTAACGCAAAGATGGGTTTCCGGTTGTTTTTCAATGAATCGTGACGTAATATTCTATGAATGGAGGACACCTATTATAGAATAGACGGACGTTTACAATGCCTGGTTCACATGCACCAGGAAGTTGATTTTTTAGCATTCTGCGGTTTATTTATTTATATGGTTGCCAGCTTAACTACCATTGTTGCATTAATACATATGGACGCATAGAATGCACATTCGACATAGTCATTTAGCTCAATTGCTGTAGAATGCATAAACCGTAATAAATACGTCGTATAAAACTATTGTTTCTATTCTAGTTAATATTTTCGATTTTTCATCTTAATAGAACGTAATGCGACCAAGGATTTTGAAACCGTTAAATGTTAATGCTATATGTAATTGTGCCAATTCTAAACCATTTAAGAGTAATTAAAAATTGAGGTCTATTTCCACAGCATTCTCCCACAATAAAAATGTAACATTTTTCTACGTCATACGCTTGTGCATCGTAGGTGCACAAATATGCACACTGTACGAACGTTTGTGCACTTCTCCATAGAAAGATATGAAGAAATTAATTTAGGGAGGCTGTAGAAACGGTTGTTTTTCTCACTTAAAATTTTATCCATGCGAGGCAACATGTTTATCTAACATCGATTGTGCTATTCGCTAAGAGTACTTACTGGCTTGTAAATCTTAGTATTTATATTTTTCTTGCTTTGCAAGTTTATCTTAGTTATCCATTTGATATATAATTTTACTATTTGTCTTAAAATTCAACGGGAGTAAGAACATTCTTTTCCAGTACTTTTCTTGACATTTGCTTCTTTTTTTATCATTTACTGTGATTTTAGCTATTTGTTTTTCTAGATATTTCCAATTACTCTTTTGTCTTTATACTTCAAACCCGCCTTTTGAAATATTCCAAACGTCTAAACTTACAATACGTTTGTTTATTTGCCTTTATTTCATGTTCTATCAGCAATCTTAGACATAGGTTGCTTCTTTTGTTAACTTATTGTTTTGCAATCAAATTGGTTTTCTTTTAACTTGTTTTCTAGTTTTCTTTTCATTTTTTTGTAGAGAGTATGTGTTAAAATCTTTGATGCATGCGACGTTAAACTAACTGTTTTGTAGTTTCAATATCTGTCTGTTTGTTGCGGATTTTATACTCGAGCGTTGTTGGCAAAACGTTTTAATTAGTAAGTTCTGCCTTCAAAGCTCCGTCAAAATGTTATAGCACTAACTTTTTCACTATTTGTAGGTATTAATTTATTTTTCTAAATACGACGAATTAAGCACTTGTAGCACTAACATTACTAGTAATTTTTTTACCTATAACACATTTGTATCACGTAAGCAAATTTATATTTACATTAGTTTATGTATACCGAACGTCCATTAGGACGGAATTTAAACTAGTACTAATCTATCGCAACGGGGTTTGCACTTATATACAAGAATCCTTTATTCAAGAAGAATGGAGAGAAATCTATAATGTGAGTCATCAAACCTTTCTTGAACAACTCTATTGTGCTATGATACCTGTCAATCATCTATTCTTATCGCTAAACAGATATGATTGTCTTACGATTTCTGTCAGGCATTCTTTTCTATTGCTAGACAGATATGAGGGCGCTTTAGTAAAAATCGAATAAATATCTATTTCAAAACGATCTGTATATATTTCTTAATTATTGTTACATTGCCCCGCTTTTAAAACTGTTCTGTCCCAAGACATTTTGCTGGCGGAAAGCTGAATATCCTTGTCACGATAAGAACAACCATTCTAATATTTCTTATATTGATGGAAGTAGCAGGTGTCGTTTCATTTGCGTTAAAGCCGCATACTAAGATTTGGATTTTTCTTAATCTTCTTTGGGAAATAAACCACTCAAACTTGTTAAAATCGTCTTTATTTACGTTTCGATCTATGACCTAGGATCATTGTCAAAATAATAAACATTTTAAATTTGACATTTATGACTTTGATTTATTAATGTTTGACTTGAATACATTAGGTGAAAATTTTAAAGTTTAGAAGAATGAGTGCCTTCAGTTTGTGTTGCACCCTGGGAGTGATTTTTTAAGGTAGCCAATACGCTTAACGTGAAATCAGCTGATTAATTTTTATATAGTTAAATTTCATATAAATTTAATAACTTGAAGATTGGAAAACATTTTTTAACATGTTTCTATTTATACGTTTGAGGGGATGGTTATTAAAGAAGTGTGCCATTACGTTACCGTAAGCCTTAAGCAGCCGGTTTTTTATATTTATCTTGAAGAGGTAAACTACTTCATTGCCATGATATTTAGATTTGCACTCATATCTTCTGGAATAGTGATTCCGCATGTTTCGTACTACTCTCCAGTTCAATCTATCGAGTCCACAACCAATCATAGCTGTAGCCTTGTCTCCAAACTTCATCATCTGGTCTTTCAGCTCCACTAATGCCTCCCACAAGTCCTGGTAACCGAGTATAACAGGGGACAGTTGCTTTGTAGCTAGGTAATAAATGCGACGACGTCCATCTCTAACGTGTATGGTTTTCCCTCCTTTGATTGTTAGTGTTGGCGAAGCTTGTTCAAACTACCAAATTTACTTTTGAACATCGTAGCAATTCCTCGAGTCGTATTGAGATCCGCCGCTACGCAATGTGCAAGAAAGTATTTCCATGGTACATCAAATGTTGACCCCTTCGGTGAATTCAAATCTCGCCTTGCCGATACCGCCTGTACATGGCATTGAAATCGTCATTTTCTTAAGGTGCTAGTCTGTTAATGTGCACCACTATTGTTCTGCCTTTTGGAAGTTTACGAATCCGATATACTGCATCGTTAATTTGTGTCAGTACTTCATAAGGACACTCCCACTTTTTTTGTTACTTTGGGCGACAATCCACGCCTCCGTCTGGCATTGTACAACCACATGCGGTATCCTGTTCGAAAACAAACGACCTCTTTTTCTAATATAATTCATTTAAATTGTTTCACTTTAGCAGCTTTTTGTTGCCCAAAAGGGATTATTCTATTTTGAATTATTTCCAGAAAATAATTTAATACATAGAAAATATGGTTATTTTTATTTATTAAGACAAATTACAAATAGCTGAAATTAAGTAAAAAAAATAGTAATTAAGAATTGGGCGATAGAAATTTATTGTTACGTTGGAATTTTCTTGATTATTGATATTGATGTTTAAACCATGTTGTGGCTCTGATCGCTCTGGACATACATTGAACTCTTTATTTGAAGTTGACGTCTTAGGAAAAGTGGATTGAGCCAATGATTCATGTACGTTGGATTTAGTAGTTACCGACAACATTTGTGCAATTTTTGATTGACCTTCCAGAGAATTTTCCACGTAACCTTCAGCTACAGAACTAAATTTCTAACCACTCGACCTTTTTAACTGAAAAATGTCGCCTCCAGTATTAGCAAGTAGAATAGCTGCTGTCCGTCTAAAGCAAAGTCCGGTATACTTGTCAACGTCTTTTAACTTTAAAAACATTGCTATTTTTTTGGTCCATAGGGTTGTCGGGTAACTTTTCCACGGCGTACTTGCATAAAGAGTTTTTTGTTTACTGCATGTTTACATAAATTGGTGTATTCTTTTACTATGGCAGTCCATTTTAAATCCATTATTACATAACTTCAAGGACATTACGTTTTTGTGTTTGAAATTATGATAATGATTCGTTCTTCAGTCATTTCTATATCATTTATTTTCATTTTAAATAATCCTTCACTCCTCAAAGCACCAGAAATCGCAATAACTAGAGCAGTCTAAAATGTTTAAGTAGTACTATTGGTGCAATTAATGACATCCTAACCTTTTGTGGAAGAGAATCCACGGGGGCGCAATCAAAAAATTTATCGATGTCTTCCTTATTGAAGACATTTGATGTCTTAGTGCAGTAACCAGTGATCTGTTTTTTACGAATGCTAATGATCTCGAAAATTTTGAAATATCAATCTTATCTTTAACGTTTAATGTATTTCGTATCATTGAATAGATCGACCATAAGGTTGCCTTTTTGGTGAAAGCCAAGTGACAAATATAAACTAGAACAGCACTTTCTGAGCAAATATTGTGAGCTTCCTTTTTCTGACTTGTACAGTTTATAAGCAATTTCACACTTTATCCTGCTTTTTTCTGGCAACAAATTCTCTGTTACTTGTTTTGCAACTTTCTTCAATTCAGGAGGATTACATTTCATTTCAGAATCGCAAGTTTTGGACATTTTTGATACAAACACAAACCGGAGACGCTACTGTAACGTTTGCTTTTTCACAAAGGGATCTTTATTTTTTGCTTACTTGATAAAAACATAAAATACGCTTTTGAAAATTAATTATTCCAATTTCGTATTGGTTTTTCGTTACTTAATAGGGATGATTGTAAATAAAGTAGTTTACAAACCTCGGTGTTCGTTGCTTAACATTATTTCGGCTTATTGATGACCGCGGCGCTACGCGCCTTGGTCATCAAACTTCGTCTCGGTAATAAAGCACCTTCCACTTCGGTATGTAATCTACTATTACGGACATTATCTAGCGTTTTCTCGACGCCAAATTGCTCTCCTTACGTTCTATTATGTATATGTCCAGAACCTCGGACACCCGGTTCTTGGAAACCACCACTTGAAGCGTACCCACAGATTCATCTTCCTTTTCCAGGGAGCGCACAAAGATCCTGTCTTCAGGGAATCCCACTATGCTCAGTAGGGTTCAGCGTTCTATTTAACGGGCTAATATTCTGCCGCGGTGGACACTTTGTAGTGTCATATTTAGCGTTTGGGTGGTTACGAACCATAATTATCGGCATTGGGTTGGTCACACCTTGATCAAATAATAATTAACGGTCTACTATATTTTAGGGTGGTCCTGCTTAGTATATTATTGTGAACAATGGACACTCTCCAAATGCAAGCTCTTAACATAACTTTCTAAATTTTTAATTTTATGGAATCTAACCATTTCGAATGGACCTACACCTTGCCGAAGTTCTAGATGCCAGAACAGGTGAAATGGCTTGCGTGTTCTAATGAGCTAAACAACCAAACTACAAGTCCAACCAAAGTAGTAGGGTCGTTAGTGAGGAACCACACTAAGAAAGGTCTCCGAAAGAGGGCATTATAATTTAAATAAAGGCCGCTATGCTTGCGGCCACGTCCCCAATGCTCCACCCGAAGGTACTACATTGGGTTTAAACGCGATAATATAAACGTGCTTCTAATTATTCTAACTTCAAAATTAACACATCCTAAATAAAAATTCAACAATTGAAACACAAACTTAAAATAGGCTTTTGATTGATGGTATCCCTAGCGTTGATTTGGAGTGTGCCCGATCAACAAGACAAAAACAAAATGAATGGGGAGGGATCCATAATGACGGATAGCAGCTGCCAGTTCTGCTTACCGGTGCGACCTGAAGGGTCGACTTAAAACTATTCAAATTTAGCTGGCTAATTTAAAATGGATTCAAATTTTCTAAGAATACGCCAAGTATTAATAGTGATTCCAACTATTTTACCTGCTCTATAAATTTACAAATTCGTCTTCCCTGGTCTAAGTAATTTGTTAGCCTAAGTCCGTCCCTAGCTTTCCCTATCATTCCCTAACTGTAATTACAATCTTCTCAGACAATCTTACTTCCTGTATATAAGCTGCCACCAAAAATGGCGGCAGAACGTCAAACAAATAATATCAAGCCACAAACAATAAAAGCAGGCAAAAATATAAATATAAAAATAAATATAAGTTTTGTTGTTTTGTTTTCGAACTTACTTAAAGTCGGTTTGACGCAGCTCTAAATTCTTTTCTATTCTGAGCTAGTCTAAAAAGGTCTACATACCCTTCACAACCTAAATCTCTAATAATTTGACTAATATAGCTTTGTCTAGGCCTTCCTACTCTATTTTTATTTGGTAGTCTATAATCTAAGACTTTACTAAATAGTCCCTCATGTCTTAACTGGTGCCCTATCATTCTATCTCTCCTGACTTTCAATTGTTTCCACATACAGGGATCCTCACCTATCCTTCTATAAACTTCCTCGTTTGTTACTCTATCTGTCCAACTAATCTTTAACATTCTCCTATAACACCAAGTTTCAAAAGCTTCTATCTTTTCTTATCTACTTCTTTAATTGTCCAAGTCTCACTACCGTATAGTAGAACGCTCCATACGTACGACTTTAAGAAACTTTTTCTATTATCTAACCTAATACTATTAGCTATTAGTAAGTTTTTCTTTTTTAAAAACATTTTTCTAGCTTGAGCTATTCTAGCTACTATATCCCTTCTGCTACGTCCATCCTTTGTAATTATACTACCTAAATAGCAAAATTCATCTACCTCCTCTAACTCGGTATTACCTATTTTTAATTTTGGTTTAGAACTAGGCTGTAACTCACTTGTCATTATCTTTGTCTTTACCGAGTTAATTCTCATACTATAGTTACTCCGTAGTATCTCATCTAAAATATTTAAAAACTCTCCTAACTCTTTTCTAGACTCTGCTATAATGGCTATATCATCTGCAAAACGTAACATGTCTATTTTCTGTCCCTGTACACTAATACCTATCTCTTTTCTCTCTCTGGCTAAGTTTAAAGCTTCCTCAATATAAACATTAAAATCAAGGGAGACAGTATACAACCCTGTCTAACACCATTTCTAATCTTAGCTTCCTTTTCTATTTCATCAAATCTAATTACTACGCTTTGGTTTTTATATAGACTGTAAATAATTTTCTATCTTTATGAGAGATTCCTATTTTTGCAAAACCCTGAACATAACAATCCAATTAACCCTATCAAATGCTTTTTCTAAATCTACAAACGCGAAATGAGTCTTTTATTTTTTGTAACCTTTTTCGATAATTACCCTAATCATTAGTATTGCTTCTCTAGTCCCTCTGTCTTTACGAAAACCATATTGGTCTTCGCCTAAATAATTCTCAGTCAAAGCTTCTACTCTATTTTTAATTATTATTGTTAGTATTTTGGAAGCAAGAGAAGTTAAACTAACCGTTCTAAAATTCTCACACCTATCAGCTCCTGACTTTTTTGGGATTGGGATAATAATATTTTTCGAAATCTATTGGAACCTCACCTGTGTCATATATTACATTTATTAGTTCATATAATCTGTCCAAAGTTTTCTGACTTGCATATTTTATTAATTCTGCGGGAATATCGTCTATCCCTGGCGCTTTATTTAATTTAAGATTCCGAATAGCTCTATCAAATTCCTCTCTTAATATTGAGAACCCTATTTCTACATCCTCTTCTTGGTCGTTCTCTAACTCATCCATATCGTCTCCTTATATAAATCTTCTAAATATCTTTTCCATCTATCAGCTACCTCAACTTTATTTATTAGAAGCTCATTATTCTCGTCTCTAATACCATTATATTTTTTCCTATCTTCCCCAAAAAACTTTTTAACTGCCCTGTAAGCCCTGTCTGTCTTACCTACTCTCAAATCATCTTGTATTCCCTTACAATTCTCCTCCATCCATTTATTTCTAGCTTTTCTACACTCATGTACTATCTTATTTCTAACTGTATTATATTTTGCTTCCTTTCACTATCCACTTCTCTGAAAGGTTTAAGCTTTCTTCTATTCTCTATTAAATCTAATATCTCCTTTGTTACCCACGGTTTTCTAGCTTCTATTTTTTTCTTACCTATAGTCTGTGTTGCTGTATCATGTACCGTCAGTTTTATTTCTTTCCATCTATTTTCTACGTTCCTCCTACAGCTATCTCTTTGCTCTTATTATCTAATACTTGTTTATATTCCTCTTTACCCTACTATCATTAAGCTTACCTAGATCCCATCCTCTCTTTTCACCTTTCTCAATTTTTGAATTTTAGTTTACACTTCATTTTAACTAAGTTATGATCGCTATCTATGTCAGCCCCTGGATAACTACGACAGTTTTAACTTGGTTTCTAAATCTTTGTTTAACTAAAATATAATCTATTTGGTATCTAGCTCTATCACCTGGGGCTTTCCAGGTATATCTTCTCCTAACATGTTGTTCGAATAGGGTGTTTACAGTTACTAATCTATGTTCCTGGCAAAACTCAACTAATCTTTCTCCTCTATCATTTCGTCTGCCATACCCAAATTTTCCTACCATTTTTCCTTCACTACCTTCTCCCACTGATGTATTAAAATCGCCCATAACTATTAAATTCTCATCTCCTTTTACTTTTATGTAAATATATAAATATACATCTACAAGCATTAAGTGTTGAGCAGTGCATTAAATTGCAAAAAACATAACCCAAATTATCAGGTGAACTCGCATAAGCATAATACCGGCTAGCGCCATTACGCACAAAACGTGCTCGTTAAATTATTTCAAATCTACTAATTATCATAAATCAATGTTTATGCGAGTACAACCGCCACAATTTTGTTCTTACCTCGTTAATATATTTCTCCAGCATCCAAAGATCTGGTCGTCTACATACATTTAAACTTACTGCTAGAGGGACATGGATATGCACTGCTAAAGTTCCGGTGGGTATGCACTAATCGTCCTTGGGGGTCACAATCACTATCACTTCACTTTTGAGTCCTGGAGAGATGCGCGGTTCACTCTATTTTATTTTATTATTTTATTCATTTGTTTATTTTATTGATTTAATTTAATGAGGGTTTTGATTTATATGTTCTTATTTATCTATTTGCCCGGATTAAGTTTTAAGTTTTATATTTATTCCCGATTTCCGCGCGTATAAGGTTGGATAGTGGTTATAGTGATTGTATTAGTGGTGCGGGGGTTGTCGTGCATATGGACTTTTATAAATACTATGATAATTCTTTTTTGTTTTTTAGATTTTGTTTTTATTTTTTTTTAGTTTTTGTTTTTATTTATTTTTATTTATTTTTCCCCTGTTTTTTAATTATTTAAATACAGGTTTTGGTTACCAAACTCATATCATTTAACTCCAGGTCAAAATCTAAAATTTCCAATCCCGCCCCCCTTCCGATTTACGCGCGGTTATCACCGTCTAATCTCGCGACCCTTCCCGCGAACTCTTTAAAGACTGCCCAGAACGCCTTCTGGTTAGCCACTTCCCCGTTTTCCTCTAGGCTCTTTCCGAAAGAGGGCAGCGGCTCTTTCAGTATTTAGATTGGCAGAGACCATAGGGGTCGATATGCAGTCTAAGACACACTACCGCGATGTGGAAGGCAACGGGCAACCACCACATTACCTCCCAAATACACAGCGTACGTAAATTGTAAGAAATATGATGGCATTCTCTGGGGTAAAAGATTCCGAAATTAAAATAGTCTCCTATACGGATCTCCGGGAGGGGACTACTTCGGAGGATGCGATTGTAAAGTGCAGTCGGGAACATTTTGAGAGTCGGAGCGTGGAATGTTAGGAGTATGAAGCAAGTAGGTAAGCTGGAGAAACTGAAAATTGAAAAGGGTAGGTTAGCACTAGACATAGTAGGGATCAGCGAAGTTCGAGGGCCAGAGGCGGGGGATTTTTGGAGTGGAGACTTCTGTGTAATTGATACAGGAGCAGAGGAAGGAAATTCGGGCGTGGGGATAGTTATGCGAAAAAAGATAGGACACTGTGTAGAAATTTACTTACAAAAGAACGAAGGAGTACTCATGATTAGATTAGAATCTAAACCGGTAAACACAGTAATAATACAAGTATATATGCCCACGTCTACCTACAGTGACGAAGAGGTAGAAGCGATCTACAAAGATATCGAAGACATTCTAAGATACGTAAAAGGACATGAAAATTTAATAATTACAAGGGATTTTATTGCACTGGTAGGTGAGGGTAGGGAAGGAGCGGTAGTAGATTTATTTGGTTTAGGCACGAGAAACGACAGGCGAATAGGTTGGTAGAATTTTGCGACAAGAACAATTTAATCATCACAAACACATTATTTCAACATCATGCTAGAAGAAGATATACGTGGAGGATGCCAGGAGATATAGGAAGATATAAAAAAGATTACATTCTTGTTAGACAACGGTTTAGGAATCAAGTAAAAGTCTGTAGAAGCTACCCAGAAGCAGATGTAGACACTGACCACGACATCGTAATTATGAAGGCCGCACTTAAATTTAAAAATTTGAAAAAAGAAACGGAAAAAGGTACTTTGACTTTGAGAAACTAAAAGATAAAGATATTCGAGAAAGATTCGAAATAAAATCAAATAAATTGCTGAAAGATACCGGAAAAATATCTGATACTAAGGAAGTAGAAACAGAATGGAATAACATTAAATCCAGCTTAGACCTGCCGGCCAAAGATATTCTGGGGTATACACAAACAGAAAATAAGAAACCGTGGATAACAAATGATATCCTGAATTTAATATAAGAAAGACGAAAAAACAAAAATAAATCAGACAAAACAGGAAAACAGAGATACAAAACCATAAAATGGGAAATTATGAGCAAGTACAGGAATGTTAAACAACGATGCATTGATGAAAAGTGCAAAGAGGTACAAACTAAGATGGAAATAGGAAAGGCAGTGAAGCATACAAACTAATTAGAATAAATTTTAGGGATATAAAACTGTTTAAGATTGCAATAAGAATCAAAATTTCCTATTAGTTTAACCATTTCCCTTCCTTATAAAATGTGGTTCAAATACTTTTGCGCGTGCGCAAGTGTAGTGTAGTATAACATTGTCATTGTCTATTGAAACGTGTTCGTGAACGTGTGTGAAAGACTAGGATCCCGTGCCGATCCTGAACTGCATACTGCCAAGCCCGAGCTGCTTAACACTGTCTTCATTATAGTTACCCACATTAATGTGCCGGTGAGTACCACATATTTTATAAGTTCTTTTCATTTCTGTTTTACCTATTTTACCCGCAATTATCAAGTGTACCAACCATTACAGTCCGCTCTTAATACGTAACAAAAGTTCTGGTCGCAATCGATGCCGAATTATTAAAAGACATTTTGTTTAATTGTGGGTGTATTAAAATATTTGCATTAAATATTAAAACAAGTTGAAAATGCAAGGCATTGTCGCAACGAACTTCCAAATGTAGACTCTTACTTTAAAACAATTTAAAGAAATTAAAATTATTATGTTGTAATAATTATAAGTATTCAGATAAAAAAATAAATAAAAATTTATTCGGGGGGGGGGGTATCCGTGGTCAGATTTTGTGGGGTACCATATTTCGACTCAGCTATGTTAGGGGAGTCCAAATATGTATCGCACATTAATTTGGGACCTATTTGAAATTTTAATTTTCCCGACGGAATATCGCGGGGGCACGGCGTCCCCGTGGCCCGATTTCAACTGACATCAAAACTTAAGCTCAGGACACCGAGCTGAATCGATTGATGTATCACACATTGATGTCCGACCATTAGAAAGGCCTCGGACGGACAGACGGACAGACAGACGGACGACAAATCGATTTCATAAACGAACGAAGTTCGTTGATTAAAAGTTATTGATAATCTGTGCATGTTTTCAAGTGTTACACAAATTATTAGAAACTTACATTTAAGTACAGAAACAGATGTATGGGCATTAACGCTATTTATCTACACAGCTGTTTTATCACTGCTAGAGAAACCTGAGTTTATCTTAATAAATACAGTATATTCCAATTTCTATTTGGTAACTAATTCTTGTTTATTTTGATTACAATGTCAGAAAGAGAGTTAAAAGTTTTGTTAGCTAATAGAGAAAAATTATACGTCCGTGCACAAATTCTTTTTGATTTGTCAAAAAACGTTTGAAATGATCCAAGTAAAATTGATAATTTCCAATGTAGATATTCTAAACTAGACGATACTTACCGGGAATTTGAAAACATTCAAAATGCAATTATGGATTTAACCTTGCGTATTTCGCCTGATCAAGAAGTTGATATGAAACCCCTATTGTCTTTCGAAGATCTGTATTTTCAAATCAAAGTGGTAGCGAAAAGAATTTTTCCTACTGTAATATCAACTCCGGGACCGTCTCATATATCCAGTAGCAGTTTACCAAAAATTAACCTACCCCGGTTTGACGGTTCGTTACGAAACTGGAAAGTTTTTTATGATAGTTATCGATCTTTGATTCATAATAATCAAGGCCTAACTAAAATAGAAAAGTTTCATCACTTAATTAATGCTCTTTCAGGACCGGCATTGAGTATTGCCAAGAGTTTGCCATTGACAGAAGTAAACTATGATATTGTTTTTGACATCTTGCTTGCAAAATATGAAAATAAAAGAATATTAGCCAGTGATTTGCTAGATAGTATGCTTGCATCTAAGCAATTTCATACGGAAAATCTAAACAATGTTACGCAGTTTATCCAAACATTTTATGAAGCAGTAGTGTCATTAAGGGCCTTGCAAATACCCAATCTTGATGATTTTATTCTGTTTCACTTGGCATTTAGAATTCTGCCCAATGACACTAGAAAACAATTTGAAGCGTTTAATATAGGCGTGGAAATTCCTACATTTGACCAATTAGTTAAATTTATACAAAATCAAATTCAGATTTTTGAGTTGTCAAAATTTCCAAATACTACTCAAACTGTTAAACCTTCACAAGCAATAAAAGGTAACACAATTTTAACGCCAAATTCTAATTTGCGGCGGTCGTTTGTTACTACTTGTTATTCGAAACCGTGCCCTTGCTGCAAAAATACGCATACGATTTACAGGTGCCCGAAGTTTTTGTCTTTGTCTCTTACCGACAAAAAAGCCAAAGTTCAGGCTCATAACCTGTGTTTCAATTGCTTGAAAGAGGACCACAGTGTCTATAATTGCAAATCGAAAACTAGTTGTTTTCATTGTGGTCGTAGGCATAATTCATTGCTTCATCCTACATTCGATTCGGATAGCGCAAATAATGCCAATTCTGAACCCAGTATTATGACCTATGCGTCATTCGCTTCTGATAGTGAAAATATTGTTAATTCCGAATCTACTGTTTTGACCCATGCGTTATCTTGTGCTTCAGTACCTCTACAAAATCAAATTGTTCTTTTAGGAACAGCTATTGTTCACATAAAAGATTCATCCAACGACTTTCAACCAGTCAGAGCGTTGATTGACTCGGGTGATCAAACTTCATTTTTAACCGCGTCTTGCGCTCAAAAACTTGGTCTACATATTCAAAATTGCAACTTTACTGTTGCAAGCTTGGGTCAAAAACCCATATTAAATGTCAAAGGTACATCTGATTGTTTAATTAAACCTTACAGTAGCGAGCAACCTCAGTTTAATTTAACAACCGAATTAGTGCCAAGTATTACTGCCGAAATGCCCTCGGTAGAAATACCTATTGAAATACCTATTGTAAATCAATTCAAGTATTTACATTTGGCGGATCCAAAATTTTATTTGCCGTCTAGAATTGAATTGTTACTCGGCGCTGACGTATATCCAGACCTGTTTAACGGCGAGAGGTTGCGTCCCAGTGCTGATTCTCCATGGGCACTTAATAGTGTTTTTGGTTGGGTTATTACAGGCAAAACTAATCTACGCTATAGTGACCCGTCTACAAATATTCAAACTGTTTTATTTACATCACTAGCAGATTCGTTAGAAAACTCTTTACAAAAATTTTGGAAAATTGAAAATATTCCTGATCGTAAAATTTTAAATCCAGATGAAGAGAAATGCGAACAAGTGTTTAAAAATTTTTATACTCGTACGAAAGAAGCTGCATTTGTGGTACCCTTGCCTTTCAAAACAAACAATTATCAAATTGGAAATACTTATGATCTAGCATACTCAACAGTTTATATAATTTAGAACGTCGCCTTGCTTGACAACCGCATCTGAAGAAAGATTATATAAATTTTCTTCGCGAATATGAAAGTTTAGGTCATATGGAATTTTCTAAAAATAGTGAGGACGCACGATACTTCATTCCACATCACTGTGTCGTAAAGCAGTCAAGCAGCACCACTAAGTTAAGGGTGGTGTTTGATGCTTCTGCACATTTACCTAAGTGTCAGTCGTTGAATGATGTGTTATATGTAGGTCCCAAGTTACAACGCGATATTGTTGAAATTATCATGCATTTTAGACTGCATCCGTTTGTGTTTAGCGCAGATATTAGTAAAATGTACAGGATGATCCGTTTAAGACAGGAGGATCAACGTTTTCAGTTTATCTTGTGGCGCGAAAACCCCCCCCACAAGCAATTAAGGCTTACCGTTTAAAAACCCTAACCTACGGTGTCTCGTCAGCCCCATATTTGGCGCTGAGAACTTTGGAGCAACTCGCTCAAGATGGTGAGAAAAAATTTCCATTAGCTGCATAAGTATTACGTAGAGACACCTACGTCGACGATATTTTAACCGGAGCTTCATCAATCGATACCCTTTTAGAAATAAAAGAACAATTGTCAAGCCTGTTAGCTTCAGGTTGTTTTAGTTTGCAAAAATGAACTTAATTGTTCTCAACTGTTGAAAACAGTTTCACCGGAACACAGAGAAACTTCCGTTTCACTTGAAAAAAGCAAAACACTTTTAGCCTCTTAGGTTTGCAATGGGATGCAAAATCTAATTCCTTTTGTCTCCAGTTTTTTCTAAACGAGCAATATTATGGAATATTGCTAAAATATTTGACCCTTTAGGATGGCTTACTCCACCTGATTGTAACATTATTCGACGTTTCTCTAACCTTTTACGTTTGCAGCGGGTTTTTACCTGGTGTTTTCGTTTTATATTAAATTGCTGTGTCAATCGTGCGAATCGTAATTTCGGTTCCGTAACTTCTGAAGAAATACCTATTGCTACGTTTAAAATAGTAAAGCTAACTCAACAAGAACATTTTAGCAATGAAATCGTTTTGTCATCAAAAGGAGAACATCCGCCTCCTTCTCTACGAAAACTAAGTGTTTGGATAGATCCCCTAGGTCTCCTCAGGGTGGGGGGTAGATTACAACATACGAGTATGTCTCAAGATGCTAAGCATCCTTTGTTATTACAAAAAAAAAGTTATTTATCTAAACTTATTATCGATTATTATCACATTTTTTATTTACACGTAGGCCCTCGCAGCTTACAAGCTACAATTTGCCAGAAATTCTGGATTCTAGGCATTAGAAATACCATCAGGTCTAACTTATCAAAATGCACGGTCTGCATTAGATTGAGAGCTAAGCCTGTAAACCCGTATATGGCAAATTTACCGCCTTCACGTCTTAATCGATGGCAGTTACTGCAAAAAATGCAGTCTCATTTTTGGCATTGTTGGAGTTTAGAGTACCTTCATACCCTTCAACAACGTGCAAAATGGGATATTCATACAGCCAATTTAAAAATTAGTGATTTGGTTGTAATTATCGATCTAAATCAACCGCCACTAAATTGGAAATTGGGCAGAATCAAAGAAATTATTCCAGGTTCAGACAACATCGTCCGTGTTGTTTCTGTCCAAACTGCAACCGGTGTATTCACCCGGCCTGTAGTTAAGTTATGTCCACTACTCTTAAGTGAGTGCAAGTATCTCATGTTAACATTATTATTATTATTTGATTAAGTTTCTAAGTTTCTTTAAGGTGTGAATTTTCTAATTTTTTTATTTGTGAAACATGCGATATATGCACAGTATTCATTATAATTAATAGAAAACTTTTCTTTATTTTATTAGAAATCCTTTAATTTCGGTGGGGGAATGTTTAAGATTGCAATAAGAATCAAATTTCCTATTAGTTTGACCATTTTCCTTCCTTATAAAATGTGGTTCAAATACTTTTGCGCGTGTGCAAGTGTAGTGTAGTATAACATTCTTCTTAATCTTATTTGGGAATGAAACCACTCATAGTTTTTAAAATCTATTTTATTTACGTAAATAAAATAGATTTTAAAAACTATGAGTGGTTTCATTCCCAAATAAGATTAAGAAGAATGCTAAACAAACCACAACAAACATACAGGGAGTATTTATTTAGTATAACATTGTCATTGTTTATTGAAACTTGTTCGTGAACGTGTGTGAAAGACCAGGATCCCGTGCCGATCCTGAACTGCATACTGCCAAGCCCGAGCTGCTTAACACTGTCTTCATTATAGTTACCCACATTAATGTGCCGGTGAGTACCACATATTTTATAAGTTCCTTTCATTTCTGTTTTACATATTTTACCCGCAATTATCAAGTGTACCAATCATTACAGTCCGCTCTTAATACGTAACAAAAACCGTATAGCCAAAATATAAAGGACGCGGGAGGAAACGTCATTATAGAAAATGTAGAGAAAGTGGTTAGATGGCAAGAATATATAGGTAATTTATATTCAGGAGAGGAACTAACAGCATTAGAACAGAAATCAGACGTTGAAAATGATGACTTGGGATATCGTATACTTAGAGATGAGTTTGAATTAGCCTTAAAGGGTCTGAAAAATGGTACGGCGCCGGGTACAGATAAGGTGCACGCAGAAACTCTAAAATCCGCTGGACAAGCAGTAACAGGACGTCTCTTCCAACTTATAAGCTATATGTATGAGACAGGTGAGATACCCAAAATTTCAAACGTAACATCATAGTAACTATACCAAAAAAGAAAGACGCGGATAGATGTGAAAATTTTCGAACAATAAGTTTGACAGCATACGTGTCAAAAGTATTAGCTAGAATTGTACAAAGACGAATGGAAAAACGAGCTGAAGAAATACTAGGAGAAGATCAATTTGGGTTTAGGCGAAACAGGGGAACACGGGAAGCTATTTTAGCTCTGAGGGTGATAATGGAGAAAACAATAGAAAAAGGGGAAAGCGTGTATATAGGGTTTGTAGATCTAGAAAAAGCATTCGACAATGTAAAATGGAGAAAAGTGTTCGAAATACTCAAAAAGATTGGAATGAGTTATAGGGATAGACGAATAGCTTATACAGAGAGCAAACAGCAGTAATAGAATTAGAGCAGGAACGTAGAGAAGTAAACATTAGGAAAGGGGTGAGACAGGCATGTGCCCTATCCCCATTAAGTTTTAACTTGTACATTGAAGAGGCAATGAATACTGTCAAATGCAGGAAGGCAGTTGGAATTACTATGCAAGGACAAAAAATTGATATGCTTCGATTTGCAGATGATATAGCGATATTAGCATCTAGCAAGGAAGAGTTAGAAGATGCTCTTAATGAAATGGAAACGGTTCTAACAGAGAGCAACGGTATGAAAATTAACAAATATAAAACTAAAGTACTAGTATGTGAAGAAGGGCAAAATAAATCAAAAACAAGAATACAAATAAGTAACAAGAACTTGCAAGAGGTTAAGGATTTCTGCCATCTAGGAAACCAAATAAAGCAAGATGGGAAAAGCGCAAAAGATATAAAACAAAAATTAGCACAAGGTCGTGCTACTTTTAATAAGAAAAAGCAACTACTGTGTTTAAAGACAACAAATATAGAAACAAGGAAAGGATTGTTTAAAACATATGTGTGGGGCACATCACTGTACGACGGTGAAGCCTGGACAGTAGGAGAAGCGGACAAGAAAAAGATAGAAGCCTTTGAAATGTGGTGCTACAGACGTATGATGAAGATATCATGGACAGACAAAGTTAAGAACAAAGAGGAACTAAAAATGGTTGGGGAAGAAAGAAATATGTGGAAAGCGGTAAAAAAAAATAGGAGAGATAGGATGATAGGCCACATACTACGGCATGAGGGAATAGTGCGGAATATATTAGAAGCAGAGATAGGAAAAAGAAAAGTAGAGGTAGACCTAGGTTAGATTATTGCACACAGATAGTGAAAGATGTAGGCTAGCTCAGAATAGAAATCAATGGAGGTACGCATCCAACCATTCCCAAGATGGGTAAACTAATGACGAAAAAATAACTGTACTTAAACATGATGATTATTATAAGCAACTACATTGGTCGGGCAATATTCTTGAATAATGTTAATGGTGTGAAAGAATTTACGGGAAAACTATTAATTCGACAAATGTCTACGTGTTGGGAGGTTCTTGGCAGCCACGGGCTGCTTAACCCCCTTCACATAACACTGAATCTCGGTGAAATAGGGCATATAATTAGAAAACAATAAAAGGGGAACCGAGCTGTATATAGGCTGTGTGGAAATTTCAGGGAACTGTGTAGGCTAGCTCAGAATATAAATAAGTGGAGGTACGGATCCAACCAGTTTTGAGACGGAAATCTAATGTCGATAAAATAAGCGCAGATAAATCTGATAATTATTATAAACTACTACAGGTGCTGGTTGTGAAATATCTACAACTAGTGTTGACTGTGCGAAAAGATATATTGGAAAAAATATTAAATCGGCAAATGTTCAAGTGCTGGGGGAACTTTACAGCCGCAGGTTGCTTACCCTCCTTTACAACTACTGAATATCCGAGAAATAGGATATATAATTGTAGAACAATAGAAGGGGACCGAACTGCATCTAACAAGACAGAACAGCATCTATGATCAAAGACAACAAACACAGAAACAAGAAGAAAATTGTTGAAAGCATATGTGTGG
Organism: Platerodrilus igneus; assembly: GCA_036346225.1. Classification (NCBI taxonomy): domain Eukaryota; kingdom Metazoa; phylum Arthropoda; class Insecta; order Coleoptera; family Lycidae; genus Platerodrilus; species Platerodrilus igneus. The sequence goes on from JARFIW010001146.1 coordinate 1,376,104, forward strand.
ATTACAGCACAGTATGCCTATGAAATACGGGTAGTAGGAAAAGCAGACAGAAAAACGGTAGCAGCCTTTTGGAATGTTGTGCTTCAGATGTATTAGGATGATGGCATGGACAGACAAAGTTAATAACAAATAGGTTATAGAAATAGTAGGGGAATAAGTATATCTTTGGAAAAAAAATTGGAGAAATAGAAGGGCAGAATACGTTCTAAGGCATTTTTGGGGAATAGTATGGAAAATATTGCAAGCAGAGATAGGAAAAAGGAAGTTGATGTAGACCTAGATCAGATAGTGATAGATGCAAACTGTGCAAATTTAAGGGAAATGTGTAGGTTGGTTCAGACTAGGAAACAATGAGGGTATGCGTCTAACCAGTTCCAGGACTGAAGACCTAACGATGATGATGGAGTCTAAAGTTTAATATTTCTTATAATTCATCAAATGTTCCAACTTTGGTTTTCTTTGTAATTTATGATATTCGTAAACGGCGAAGGAAACTTCTTTTTGTATAAATTTGCTTTAAATTTAAAACCTTACTATAACTACATCGAATTAACACAAAACTGACCACCTTTACTTTATTTATGACCAAGCGTAGTATTGCGTTGCGTTTCTATTCTAAAATATCTACGTAATATGTCATTTATTAAAAGTTTTTATACTAATGCTCATTTACAAGATTTCTACTAATATAATTACTAGTTTTTGGAATCAAATTCGATAATATAGATGCTCGAGAAGGGAAGGAATTAGTACTTATTTATAATTCTAGCTTATAAGCGCAAGGTGTTAATATGGGTATTTAGTGTATACTATATTAAACTCTGCAACTGGAAGAACCTTAGTAGGGCTTGTTTTGAATAATTTGATCAACGACTGCTGCTTTAGAAAAGGCAAAATTTATCTTTGCTCCCTTCTGGAAACGATTTTGCATAATCCAGTTAGTGGCACGAAAATAAGTGCATTTTTTAAGACCACTTGTGATTGAGCTTTTCATTTTAATTTTGCTTGTTTTATTTTTCGTTTTACATATACCGAATATAGTTTATTGTTTGTCATCGTCCATAAAGTTAAAATGCACATCAAAACTTCGTTTTTTGTGTTTATATGCGCAATTGCAGTGCCGGCGTATACATTGTTACATGTTGTTGGTCGTTCGATATTAAAAATAAAATCAAGTTGCTTACTTTTGGTCACTTGTATTTAGTCGCGTCTAGAAGATTTTGAATTATAAATCGGTGAATTTGCATCGCGTTCTCTACATCTACTGGAAATATAATTGTCTGGAAGATACATCTTCTTCAAAACTTTCAGCACCAATCTCTTTCGAACTTATCTATGCTAGCCTGGAACTCTTTTCTACTTCTTTTCATGTTGATGAAAATACAAGAAATTGTTCTTTGAGTATCAGTTTAAAACTGCAATATCTACCTTTGACAAAATTGAATTGCCATAACCAAATGGAGCAATAAACATGCATATAGTTTGAACACCATTGGCAGCATCTGTTTCGCAACTGTAAAGTGGCATAAATAAAGTGTACCACATGAACGAAAAATCATAAATTATTAGTTGCAGTTTAGTACAAGTAATTTATAGAACTAAAACATTCTGTAAAACGAGAGACATATGTTTTCAAACAGCAGTAATAATTTAGATATTTTAGCATAAGTAAGGATGGATGTTTCAAAATTGTATACAATAAAATAAGGAATAGACAAATTTTAGAACGCCGAAATGGGGTCGGTTGCTTTGGTACATTTGTTTTATTGTACTTTTATTGCTTATACTCTTAAATTGAAGAAGGGAAACGATATAAGTATTTGCTTATATATTGACGACGACAATAGCTAATAATAAAAATGTTCAACATATTTCCATCTATATAGTAGCAATCAGCAATTGACCGGCACCAATTGATCAAAAAAAGCAAATTGGGGCAGGCTTCGATTATGCTAATACTGTAAGTAACACTAAAATTGTTGATATGTATAGCACAACCTGTATAACCTGTAAATCTAAGTTTGACACAATACTAACTTTCAAAAATGTGCTAGGGCGTGTTCTGAATCTTTTTATTTGTTCAGTTGGTATACATTATAAAGATTAAAAGAGAAATCTCTAATAAAGTACCTTGAAATTTCCAGTCCCATTAGAACTAGTAGATCATTTTTATAAATTCTTGCACTGCACCTAATATACACTTAATCAATTTTTGTATACTGCGATATTGGTATAAGAATGCATAATTTTTAACATTTTCAATCAGGAGTCCCGCATTAGTCCATTATTAATTTCAGCGTCTAAACAAGAAAAGATAAAAAATTGAGCCGATTCGATGCGTGCTTCACACATTTGAAGCATTTTAGTTTCACCGATCGGTAAGCAAAAGAACTGTTTTTAACATTTATTTACTTAGGACTTAGGAAATTGAATTGGTGAACTTATTTCCCTTCCTTGAATAAAATATCTATAACTAATAAATTGACTTACAAAATGAGCTAGAAAACTCGGAACCGAAACCAAACCGAGACTCTCGAGTTGAGATCGAGACCAGCTTGCTGTCAGTTTCGTTCTCGACTAAAACCAAACAGTCTCGGTCTCGACTCGAGATCGAAACCGAGATTGGTCTCGGATCTCGTCCTTCACTACTAAGGGAGAAATAAGAATTGAAAGTGTGATAAAAATGTATAAATGCAAGTGGCATAGGGGTACGCAATAGATACAGAGATGACTGAAAGTGGTAGTTCGGAAGATCATATGACTGTAGCAGATTTACAAAAGCGTTAACGAAACGTGAAATTGAAAGTACCAATTCAACGGAAATTTTTTCGGCTAACCTTGAAATAAGTAGTGAAAAATATACTTCGAAAACAGATGATCGTGTCATATCCAGCAGTGACGTAAATATGCAAATACCGGAATCCTCTGATGAAAACCTAATAAGTAGTAACGGCCCACAATGCGAGAAAACCTCCTTATTGAAAGCACTTGAAACACTTAGTATTTTCGATTATTCCGACGAACACACTGTAGGGGAGAAGTGTTTAGTTCTTGTCACTTATGTTTAAAACTGCTATGCTTTGAACATTTTGAAGAATATGGAAATTTATGTCAAACCCATATCATTACGTTACTGCAATCAGCAAAGTACGTAGTTGAAGGAGTAAGAAAAGAAAGTGACGATGAGTAGACGTAGAACAGCGGCCTAGGCATGAAGGCGGCTCCGTGGCGTAGTGGTATGTGTATGACTACTACGCCCAAGGTCCCGGGTTCGAATCCCGACACGGTCCGCTTGAAAAATGTTAGGCGAGCATTTTTCACAAAAATACACCCTCGTTCGGATGAGAGGTAAAATGGAGGTTCCGTGTGTGAGTGTTGTCACGCACGTTAAAGACCCCTACCTTACTAGGAATAGCAAGGGTTCGGCAAAATTCAATATTTTCCAGGTAAAAAAAACTCGCTTCCTGGCCAATGTAGTACCTTCGGGTGGAGCATTGGAAAATCACATGTAAGGCCTAGGCATGAGAGAGCACTTGCACCCACTATTCGTTTTGGCGCTAATCGTTTTTAATGTGTTTTTCAATAAAATTACAATAGCACTAATAGTTTTTAATGGGAAAACCTATTACCGTTAATCTTTTTTAATGGGAAACCTGCACCTCAACGTCCACACCATTTTTTTTTATTTCTTACGTCACAAATTTTTCTAATTTGAGCGTATACGTTGCATGCTTTGTAAGGAAAAACCCATTAACGCTCATCGTTATTTAATAGGGAGACCCAATAACACTAATCGTTTTTTAATGGAAAAACCCAATACGTACAAATATTGAAATATAACAATTGAATGAAGCACACGCATATATAGATGTATATAGTCAATAATAAGAATCAATAAGTAACATATTTTTAGAGATTAATTTAAGAGAACCTAACCCCAAATTTTATATATAGATTTACCCCTGTATAGGTTTATTATCGAGCACCACTAAGTCACGTAATTCTCAAAAAGGTACGCTCTATAGGTCTGTATCAGTAAACAGACGCTTTTAGACTGAAGAACTTGAGGTTTAACATTTTTTTAATTACCGCAATTTTTCTTCATCGATTTAATTAAGGGAATCATTTTCTATCAATAGCACCACCACCTTAAACCTAAGTACAGACTCCATCTTAATTTAGAGATGAACTTAAGAGTGTATTTAAATATGAAAAAAGTTGAAGATGATTAAATAACAGCTTACAGAATCCATTTTTAGAGATTAACTTAAAAGCATCTAACCCTAAATTTTATGTCAACTTACCCTGTATATTTTTTTATTAACGAGCACCACTAAATTACATAATTCTTAAAAGGTACGCTCCATAGGTCTGCATCGGTCAACGGGCACTTTTAGACTGAACAATTTGAGATGTAACTTTCTTTTAATTACCCCGACTTTTCCCTCATCGATTTAATTAAGGGTATCATTGTTCTGTCAATAGGACTACCACCTTAAACCTAAGAATAAAAACAATATAATGTAATACATTTATCAAAAATAATTTTTGGTGGTGTTGACGTTACAAATAAGTAATAAGAAACTTTATCAAGAAATATTATTATTTTATTAAAATATATACATATATTCTTAACTAGCGTCCAATGTGATTACCAGAATCTAGTGAATTAGGGATAGCCAAATCGCTGAACATTTGCGTGAGCGATTGTCCTACTCTCGCATTTTCTAAGTTTTGGGTGATGTAACATATAATCATTTCCAACACTGTCAAGCAATTTAAATTGCTACAATAATTAAACAAAGACTTGCTCGCACGGCTCTCACCTTTTAATAACGTTTAAACCTTATCTTCATCTGCCGTTTTTCCACTTACATTTTTTATAACACCTTCAAATTTTTCGTAAAATTCTGATAAGTTTCTACACTTCAACTCTTCAATATTATAACATATTAATTTCCTCATGTTTAATAGCTTGAAGCATTCGTACTCATTGAAAACAATAACGTTTCGGTCTTTCATAATTTCCAATATTATATGAATTTTGTTTTTGAAATTTATTTGCCACCCATACACTTCAATTAGATGAATTAACTGACTGCCAGTTTCAATTTGAAATCACGATCCAGTTGTAATTCTAAAACATCCCTAACAAGATAAACCATTCAATCTTACATTTATTGCTACTTGGGCAAATTGTTCGATTTTAAATTCTAATTGAAAACTACAAAATGCCTTCCATTCAAAGTAGTCCATTTTTATAGCATAATTTTGGCACATGCTACTATTGCAAATAATTTATATGACTAGCTGCAGACGACCTTATAAATGAAAACCAACTTTCACGTTACGGTGGTGAAAATTCGATGTAAAATCACCTAACGCATAGAAGGTCTTATTAGTGTGTTGAGATCTAATTGCGGCACTCTTACATCACTTGTAACGTCAACAGAAGAAAAATCCATGTCTAGCTTGTAATTTTGATCAACTCGAGGATACTTCGACAACTAGTCCTCTTGAAAATGGTTCTCTTGTTTTATATGCTGGTGGTCAAGAACGCGTTGTTTTTTATTGTGTTGATTAGTGTGACACTTGTAATTGTGTTATTGTGGGTTTTGTCTGATTCAATTCCCACCTTCACCTCCACACAGCTTTCATCTTTCACAAGTCTGATTCATGTTAATTACATTCGTTTCCTAAATGAGGAAACATCGACCGAACGAATGAACGAATTGAGATTAAAATTCGTGTACTTGCTTATTAAATCTAGAGAGTTTTAAGTTGGATACCGAATGACTAACCTTGACTTGGAGTTCTAACTAAAGAATCGGTTGTATAATTGAAATTAGAAATTGCAATGAAAATATGATTGGTGCTATTAGAAGTACGTAATTTTTCTAATTGTGTGTGTCATTTTAGACCTAGGGAAAAACGTAGTTTTGAAAAATTGCTGATATTCAAAGTGCAAACCTGCAAGTTAAGTGTGAAATATGATAAAATTTATATGTCTGCCGTAGTTCTTGCAAATAGTCGACCTTTCGGCAAAGGTTGCCTTAACTTTTTTTACACATTTCTATCTCAATATCACGAATATCAGCATGAATGTTATTTTTCAAATGTTGAGTCGTCTTGAAACCATCAGCATAGACTCTCTCTTTCAAGTATCTCCTTAAGAAAAAGACCAACGGCATCAAATCACATGAGCTAGGCGACCAGCTGATGATCCCATTTCGTGAAATTATGCGACCTGAAAATTTTGGGCAATTTCTTGCTTAATTGTTTCACCATATGTGTGACATGTAGCGTTATTTTGCTGGAAATAAAGATACCTCAAGTTTATAACCTCTAATACAGGGTATAAAAAGTTGACCAACATCACAAGAAACGCAGTCCAATGCTCGAAACAACTTTCTCCTGCTCATCAACATGTCTGTAATATGAGCGACACTTTCTGCAACCGCATGCAAATTCCCGGTTTCTTCTTTTGGTATGTAACAGATCTGGCTTTCTCAAATTTCTTGATTATTTTCGCATTTACGCTTAGTGCTTTCTGACGGTTAAATTGAGTACGAACTTTTCCGTGTATTTTTCCTAAATGTTCACCATATTTATAGTGAATTTTAACAATTTCACTGCGTGAGTGACTGTGTATTGTAGCATTTTTACAAACCTAAGTTTTAGTTATTATCTGTCACATGTAGATGTTCAGACTTTGAGAGTTTAGGAATGATTTGATAATATTTTCAATTTAAAACGTATTGGTCAAATGGAATTTATTGTGCGTGTTGTAATGGTTCATTTCGTAACGTTCCAATTCGTATTACGTTAGCACAGACTTCTTGTGTAATCTATAATTTTTTAAAGTCTATGTTAAGTAGTATCCTTCCAATGTCTATAGAGAGATCGCCATTGTGTCAGTGTCACAGGTTGACAGCGTAATTTTTTTTCATCAACATTGAAGTATTCGAAAATAGTTTTGGATCGAATTATGTATTGTATGCAGGGAAATCGTGTAGTCATTCAATTCGGGCTAGTATTTGTGAAATTATTACCTGATACTTCTTGCTACGCTACAATGCGGGAAGTTAACAACCACGAGGAAGCTTTTTTGTTTAGTCTTTATCATGGTACATAAATTTGTTTGCAAGGTTATCTGCTATGTCTTTGAATCTGCAGCCAATGTGTTAACGTGTGTAGTAGAAACATGAAGTGCTCCAACCGATTTGTAAGGCACATGGGTGCTGAATAAATTTAAGATTTATAGTAAAGTTGGGATACACTACTACGTGATTATTTCGAAGGAATTAGCGTAGCGTTCTTTGAAAACAATTATTTTGGTATATAGTTATGTACGTGGTGAAACCATTAGTATCAGCGTGGTGGATGGGGATGCAAATTATCTAAAAACTTTTGGGAAAATTTATACCACTCGCAAGCGGTTTTTATGCTTCCCTCTTCTTGTGTATTGGCTTCGTATTTACTTTCTAGCAGTGGCTCTTGGTCCAAGGCGTTAAGGCTCCGAAGCTCTAAGTTCCAAAGAAAAAATAATGGAATCTGCTGTCGTACCTATACCAACAAGGGTGATCCAGGTGACGATTGAGGAGTGAAGAGGAATTGCCAACCGTAAGAGATTTTAATCAATTATTAAATTTGTTTGCTATCAATTATGAGTAGCTCATTGTCAAAATGTGCTCTTTCAATTAATTGCAGTTATTTATTTTTAGTAAAATAATACCTGTTTGAAAACATTTAAATATTCAGGAGACTTCATACCTAGTTTTTCACTCTATTGATTTTTGACCTAGACAGATATTTGTAAAGTGAGAGGTTTACCTTTCAGGCGCTCAAGCTCTCTATTAAAGCACATTTAATTGATAATCTCTAGTAGAAACCGCTAATATTAGGTTTGCACATGTAACTGAGAGGAGTGCACGTTTCCAGGGTTCAAGTGAATTATACCACCTCTGATAGTAAAGCTAACTTAGGTAAATAACTAAAGGGTTTGAGTTGCTTATTTAATAGGTTAAGTTGTGTTAGAATATATTGGAATATTTTTAAAAATATTTATATGGATTTGCTTATGTGTTACATATTGTTGTACATCATCAAGTTTTGTAGACGTTTAAACTGTTTATGTGTAAATATACGAATTGGCTTTGAGAATTTAGTGTTTCCATTTATGAATTCATTTACTGGTGAATCTATCGATAAGTAAGCTTAATTGCAGAAGCTGTCTTGTCTGTCAGTTTTTATTGTGGTGCATGTTGGGTACAATCTACTGCAAGTGGCGCCCTTACTATTTTTCATTTTTTTGTATACTACCAACGCCCACGACCCGTCCTGCTGCTAGTTTGGGAACAGCACCATAATCGGTACCATTCCTGGTTAGGGTTTAATTTTCTCAGAATACCCACCCAACCAGAAGGTATTAAGAATATTCAACCAGTAAGTTATCTGACGTTATTCTTATCCGCCAAGAATCTCGTTATATAGTTCACATAGATCTTCGCCTGAATATCGATATTCTAAAGTTTTATCGTTAATAGAGTAGCATTTTCATTTACAACATTTTGTTTCAAATAATATTTTCTCTGAGTGCTCAAGCTTTGGAGATGTATCGTGTTACCAGTGTATTTATTAACGTTATATTTTATATGAGAATGTCAGACTAAGGCATGGGGTGCTAGATCCCGATATCCTAGGCACGGGGTATTTGATCTTCCTTTTTGGTCGGATTTGCTAATTTTTATAGGCAGACAGATAGGTTTGCAGTGGGAAGGCAGAATAGAGAAGATGCATAGGAATGGAGTAGTGATGATTAAGGAGAGCGTAGAGTTAGTAAAATGTTTAGCTGACCTGAGCGCTGAACAGACTGTCCCCCCCTTATCTAGTGCTATTAACGTCAGAATTAAGTGGATCAATAAGCGATATGGAGGCCATATCGTGGTTGAGCACTAGTTAGTTACAAGAGAACCAGACACAATTCTTTCAGGTGCAAAAGTTTATCGTAATTAACAAAGTGAGCAACTGTTGGATATTGTATGTTTGGATGTTGCAGATCGACTTTTATATTAGATTTTATGTCAATAAGTAGTTTTAATTTTAATTTTTAGTGATTGACAGATTCTTTTTATTTATAATAACTTACTTGATTATTTCTTAATCACTAAGGTGATTGCATTAGGGCTTCTATTTCAACACTCCCCTTAAACCTAATGCTAGGATAGATTAAAATTCATTTAGCCCTTGTAACAATAAGATTAAACAATTATTTAAATACACTTTGAAATTGACAAATAAAACGTTCGATATCTACACTAACTCGTGTAGAGACCTGATAGCTGACGTAAATAGTCGAGACGCAAACGTTCGATAGGTTTGGTGAGTACATTTGCTGCTTGATCATTCGTTTTGACGTATTCAACTTCGACAAGATTATTGTGAACAGCTTTGCGAACAAATAAATGACGCCAGTGTGCTTTGTACTGCCATGTTGTTCATGATTTTTTATTACTTTATTTGTACTTTGATCATCAATTTTGATCATTGGAATATCATCCTTACCAGTCAACTCGTAAAACAATCTACGAAGCCAAATAGCATGTCTTGTTGCCTCATTGCACGCAACCAATTCAGCCTCCATAGTTGATCGTGCTATCGAGAATTGTTTTTCACTCATCCACGAGTTAGTAGCACTTGCGTATTTAAATAAAACAGTACTAGTCGAATGGCGATATAGACTTGAAACAAAGCCAGCATCACTATATCCAATAAAGCTTGATTCGTGTTGATGATTTCCAAACTGATGTTATTCCCAAATCAAAAGTACAATTCTTTTAACACTTGTCCAACTTATAAGAGTCGGATGCTCGATAAACTTGGACCACTATGTAGTTGCAAAAGCGATATCTGGACGAGTTGATAATGCCAAATGCATAAGAGTACCGATTACTTCACGATAAGGAACGTTAATGTTCTCTTCAGATTTAGGATCTAAATTCAAACTTGTTTTGAGTATTGGTGTACTTGATGATTTCAGATTTTGCCATCCAAACTTGGCTATTAAGCGATCGATGTAGCCACGCTGTTTAATAGTTATGGACTTATGGCTACCATACTTGAAGCTCAGACCAAGATAGTTACAAGCCCTCTTGATGTGTTATTGAAGTTACGATTGAGTTCTTGCAGAAATTTATCGGCAACCTTCTGTGAAGACGAAGCGAGTAAGCGATCATCAACATAAACGACAACTAGAATTTTCTGGCCTTTGTATTTACCAGCAAATAAGCAGGTTTGCTTTGCTTGAAACCATATTTCTGAATTACTTCTGTAAACTTTGTATTCCAACAGCGGGGAGCTTGCTTGAGACCATGTAAACTTTTCTTCAACTTACATACTCGATCTGTATTATTTCTGTACCCTTCGGGCTGTTTCATAAAGATTTGTTCCTCTAGTATACCATAAAGGAACACAGTAGTAACATCAAACAGATGTAAACTTAAACATTCAGATGCAGCGACACTAATTAAAGATCTAGTGGCAAGACGAGCGACAGGACTAAAAGTTTCATAATAGTCGACACCTGGTTTCTGTGAATAGCCCTTATCAATCAAACGGGCTTGGAAACGATCGATTGAGCCATCTGCTTTTGTTTTGACTCTTAAAACCCATTGATTCTTGACTGGTGCGACTGCTGCTGGAAGATCATATAACTTCCAAGTTTGATTTTCATGAAGCGATTTTATTTCATCAGATATTGCACGTCTCCACTGCTATGCTTTGATTGGTTCAGCGTAGTCATATGGTTCAGTTACTGCGACCAACGCTTCATAGGCTTCGCAGTGATTGATGTCAGTATAACGATTTGGTTTTTTGATTTTGTCGCGATTTTGAAGAACTCTGACGTTTGGGCTGATTGGAACTTCGAAATCACCTGCATGATCGGATTCAGTACCAATGTTGATTTCATCATCATGATTAGATTAATTATCAGTGTCAGTCATTTACGGAGTTTTCAAGATCGACTAGTGAGATAGACTTTCCGGTTGCTGTAGTCTCAATTTGAAACGTAAGATCTTTGCCGATTTTCAATTTACCATTGACCATGACTCGATAACCATCTTTTTTACCTTCATAACCAATGAGAAATCCTTGTTGACTTTTCTTGTCAATTTTTCGACGTAACTGTTTTGGAATGTGTACATAACAATCAGTTCCAAAAATTCGCAAATGATTAATAGGCGCTTTTCGACCATACCAAATTTCAAATGGCGTCTTTCTATCAATTGTAGTTGAATCGGAATGATTTAAAATGTAGCAGGCTGAGCAGACTCCTTCAGCCCACAAAATTTGGTCAATTTTTTTTTGCATGAATTATTGAACGAGTAGATTCACACAAGATTCGTTTTTCCCGTTCAGAACCACCATTTTACTCTAGTGTATATGGTAATATCATACGGTGAACGATTCCACTCTTAACCATCAATTGCTTGAACTCTTGATTGTTATATTCAGTACCACGATCAGACATTATTGTTTGAATCAGGTGGCCTGATGATTTGGCAAAAGAGACGTGCTCGCATGTCTTCTCAACGACTACTGATTTTTGATTAATTGGATATACTTGACGAAATTTCGAACAGTCGTCCTTGAATGCAACATAATAACGTTTATTTGAAACTGATGGTTCAAACGGACTACCCACATCAGTATGAATTATTTCGCATACTTCGGTGGCACGGACTGATCTGGATGTGTAAGTTTACCAAATACGCAGCCTTCACAAAATTGATTATAGTCATCGAATTCAATGCTTTCAAGATTAAGGATTTTCTTCACATGCTTTTTACTTTGGTGACCCAGACGTTCATGCCAGATTTGAAGTTTATTACAATTACTCAGATTAACTTCGCATTGATTGATAGGTTCAACAATTTGTAGATGCATCTTGTAAAGACCGTTGACACAGCTGCGATATGCATGAGTACGGCCATTACGGGAAATATTACATTGATTACCTTCTTGGATACAGGTTGAACCACCTTTGGCAAGAGCGCTAACGGATATCAGATTACGACAAATTTTTTCAATCCACTGACTTTGATGTACATGCGAACTTTAATATCTCCCAGCAGCGGCTGGTATACAATTAGAATTTCCAACTCTAACTGTACTTTTTACTGAGAGCGGTCTAAGTGTTTGAAACCACTCATTGCAATTACACACATGACATGAAGCACCAGAGTCTAACAGCTCGTCTTTAGAATTGAGTCCAGACGATTGATTTTCAACGTCATAAATATAAGTTGTTTCTTTCAGAACACATTCAGTGAACATAGCGTCGTTAGACTTTAAATTTCTCGTAGATGCTGATTTGATTTGCCACTTTTCTTGTGATCGATCTGTTCTTGAGCTTTCTTTCGATTTTCTTCAATAGGACAACTTGTTGCAAAATGACCTATTTTATTGCAGCCATAACACTTGATATTACGATGGAATTTACCTTTTGATGATTTGTGATTTTTACTAGAACTTACACTACTGGACGAACCTCCAGGCTATGACTTCTGTTTCTGATTTGAAAAATAAATTTCCGATGATGGATCATCACAATTCTTAGTTTTGAGTAATGCCTCTTGTGCGCACAGACGCTCAAGCACTTTCTTTGGGTCCTTTTTAGTAATTAACGAGTCTTTTAATTCGAAATATGCGGACGGCAAAGTGTTTAAAACACGATTGATAAGAATTGTTTGAACTATTTATTTAGTTGTCATACCTTCAAGTTCTTGTTCGATATCACGACAGATGCCTTCAAGAACACTGAAGTGGAAGGCTATATTAGGGCTGGCAAAATTCGAAAAGTTGTATTCGATTAATCGAATTTTGCAGTATCCGCAAACCGATTAAACCGATTAATCGGTTTTCTATCGAATATTCGGCTAATCGAATATTCGGTTAATCGATTATTCGATTAACTGATTAATGGAATAATCGGTTAATCGAATATTCGATTAACCGATTATTCGATTGTTAACAAATTTTTTAGTTAACTAATTGGCTAGTTCATTAATCGGTTAGTCAATTAATCGTATGGTTGTCTAGATAATCTATTAATCGACTAACCGTTTAATCGACTAATCAACTAGTCAAACAGATTATTTCTAACCAAATAATCGTTTGTCTGATTAATTCACTATCGTGCGGGGTAGTCAATTACAAAATCCATCAAGTCGTGTTTCATTTCATTTTCAAGTATCCTCCATCCAATAGCAAGATCTTGTCCTGAACTTGTACTGTGTATGGTTGTATTTTTGTCATCCCTCACGGTATAGCTTGCACACATAGGACAAAGAGAACTTGGGCTCTATATACGTAATACAAATAATACGGCTATAATTTAGTTAGGTATTATAAGTTCAAGTTAGAAACAAACTTACAAAATAATTTTAAAATTATGAACTTGCAGTTTAATAAGCAACAACTAAATTATAAACTATAATAGTGGACCCACTCAGGTAATCGGAAATCGAACAGCTATTAATACAGGCGTTTCCTTACTATATTATTGTACACTCACGTAGGTGGTTGATTTTAATCTATTAGGTAATCAAACTGGATTATATATACGTCACGGATCATGTTAGTCAATTAACACAATAAAAAATTATTCTTCCAATTGATTCAAGTCAGCTAATCAAATAACAGTGATTATAGGTGTTGTTGGATGTATTTCTAATTTATTTGACAAAAATATATCGTTTGTAATTTTGTGTACAGGTCCGGTTCCTGTACACAGGTCAGAGCACGCTTAAGTTTTATTAGTTCTTGGAAGCTTTAGTTTAAAGTAGAATCGAGGGTCTTCCTTTGTATTATAAAACGGACGCTGCTCGTTTTAGGATAAATCTTTTACAACATGTTTGTACTGTTATATTTTTAATTTTTCTATAACTTTCGTTCTGTAAGGACTTGCCTCTTAATAGAAATTAAAGCAAACCATTTTTCTTTTAACTGTATTTTATTTACCCATAATTTTTAATAGGTGTGTCCTATTGGTCGACTAATCGAATATTCGATTATTCGAATATTCGATTATTCGAATATTTGATTAATCGATTATTCGATCAATCGATTATTCGAATATTCGATTAATCGAATAATCGATTTGTTAATTTTTAAAAACCGCGATTTTCGATTAATCGATTATTCGATTAATCGATTATTCGAATATTCGATTAATCGAATAATCGATTTGTTAATTTTTAAAAACCACGATTTTCGATTAATCGATTAATCGAATAATCGATTAATCGAATTTTATTGCCAGCACTAGGCTATATTATGCTTTGGATTCATATCATAGCTGAACAACTCGATGTATTTCATATCTAAACGTTGACCACTTCGCTATTCGAATGTAGATAATAATTTATCCCAAATTTCAAACGCAGACTCGAGGCCGGAAATTAAAGAACATATTGAAGTATCCATGTGAGTACGGAACTGGAACATAAGCTGATCTATGTTTGTTGCTTTCCATTTGCCCAAAAACTAAGATAATCTAACCTAAGTTAAAATAATCTTAGTTGAGAACACGTTCTGTTTACTACTAAGGAACTTAGATAAAGTTAGATTTTTGCATTCCCCTTACTCCAGATAAGGTGCCTATAGATCTACCTTAGATACTAACTTCCCTCCCTAAGTTTATATTGAGATTATATTTTTCGTGTTGTATGATATAAATTTTTATGCACATTTATAAAAGCAACTATAACATAACAGTTAATACCAAGTTGATTTTTAACAACAATCAGTTGATTTTAGTAGTATTTTCAAACCCTTTATAGGTTAGTTAGCTAAAATGCTCAGTTGTACCTTCTAATAATCAAATGCAAATGAAGTTAGGTAAGGTTGGATTTTTACCTAACCTAATAATAAGCCATTCTTAGCTAAGGTGTAAATAGAAAGCGACAATTGTATTTCTTCTTATACTTCTTCAACAGCTTATCATACTCCGTTTGATCGTTTTTAGCCAAGAGGAACTTTTAAATAATCGATTTTTAACTTTTCGATTTCCATTTATGATTAAATCTACTTTGTCTATCACAGTCCAAAACTACCTGGGCCCATAATCCGTTAGATATTGTGTGTTTGTATGTTGCAGAGTGACTTTTGTATTAGATTTTAAAGTGAATAAGTAGTTTTAAATTGAAAATGAAAAAGCAGTTTATTTTAATTTTGAGTGATTGACAGACTCTTTTTATTTATAATAACGTACTTGATTATTTCTTAATCACTAAGGTGACTGCATTAGGGCTTCTATTTCAACAGCAACGAAAACTTCAGACTCTTCGGAAGAAATATCGTACATTATTTAGCAAGGTCTTTAATGAAGATTTGATTAAAGTACTGTAATTACATAAAATTGGATTAGATTCAGTGCGATATTTCACTTGTTATCCTATAAATTAGAGCGAAAACCGCATACTAGAAAACGCAAATATCGTAAATGTTATCCAATCTTCGCCACCAACTGGAATTGGAGTATGTTGACGCCCTTCTTATTAAAAATCTTATTCAGAATTTTAAAAGCGTGCGAATCATCGCAAGCTGCAATAGCGGTTGTAAAACAACACTTCAGGCAGTTTCAGGTGACTATTCCATCATCAATACTAATACAAAGTGGTGCGACTCGCAGGTTTATAAAAATAAAGCACCTTTAAACTTCTTTATAGCTTCTCGCTCGCGTTCAAATTATTTACTCCACACTTTCGGGGCCCTTTGTGTCTGAGTATTGGAAGCAGTGGCGCCTTGATCTCCCGCTGCCTCTCGTAACCTGCATAACTTAAACTAAATTATTTTCAACCGTGCTCTTCTCCAATGTTTCAAACACGATACAAAATTCCATAACTTAGGTATGTGTTATTAAATTAGAATCAAAATTATAAAATTATACCGTATTACCATTTGTAACCAATTTGGGACAACATAGAACTGATTAGTGGATTGAAAATTCTTTTATTTGCGATCTGTAAATTTTCAGGAAATGCCTGAACAGGAACTTATAATCAATATTTACGTGAACGCTTGGAGGTGCTACACATTGACGTACATACTCCGTTCTCTTCTGATATCCCGTTATCAAATGACACAAATTCAGCAAACTACCGCATTTTTGTATAGTCATACAGGAAAAAGTGTATAGTTCGCACTAGAACTCCTGGATTTTCCCAAAAAATTTCAACTTCCGTCGTTTACTTTAAATTTATTTTCTGTAATAATCCCCTACTTTTAATTTACCGTATTCCTCCAATAGCAAAGGTGGCAGTTGGCAGAATATAGCTGGATCAATAAAGACCGAAACCCTCTCTACCTTTATGAGCTCCTGTTCATTCACTTCCTGTTTGTTGAAGGTAGATGGTATCATTTTATCAGGTATTTCCGGTAATGATAGGTAATTCTGTAGTTTTTTTTAGTAAGTGTCAACGAAAATATATTGATTTAATTTCGGGGAGCTTAATATAAATAACTAATGCGAGCAAAAGCTCCGATTTTGCGGAAACGTTATCAGGGTGGTATAATAACGAGAAGGATAGTTGAAAACTTTAACAACTGAAACATTTAATACTAGATCGTGCGAGATTTAGTACAACTTATAAAATATTTGTAATTTTAGTTGGTACTTTATATAAAAATGTGATGGTTTTGATGAAAAGCATCTCTAAAAATTCAAAAATTGAGTTGTGTGGAAATCCTCTAAATTTTATTTCGCAGTGTATTAATCTTTGTGGGGTAGAGAATATTTTATTATTTTGGTGCTTTGAGTTTAAGTATTTAACTGACACGTGATTTTTCTACTTCACTTCACTAGTTTGGCAAAAATGATAGTTCATCCGTATTGGCTATTGAAAAATGATAGCTGAAAAACCATATTGATATTAATTTATTTCATGAAGAGTCTAGGATTCGTTACACCTAGCAATAAATCGCTTTACTGTAACAATTCCCCAGAGAAGGAGAAATTCAAGCATATGACAAAAACATCCAAGTATACAACACAGTGTTAGAAAAGTCTGGAAACTAAAATATTTCTAAAACGAAACGTTTCTGAGAAAAATGTTTCGAAGCAATGTTGTACGGTTTTTAGAGTTCTCAATCATCATATTCGTCTGGCCTTGAGTGAAGACGTCAAGGTGAGGTCAAGACCAACCTGAATTTTTTAAATAGAGGCTCTCATTTTTTATGACACAGTATTACACACGGCAGCGAGTCGTTTCCAGATACTATTTGGTGACCTATTTTTGTTGGCGTCGCCGTGGATCAATGTAGTAAGCGTAAGACTACGGATCCCAAGGTCCTGGGTTCAAATCCCGACACGGCCGACTGCCTGAAAAATGGCAGGTGAGCATTATTCACAAAAATTACGCCCTCGTTCGGATGAGAGGTTAAATGGAGGTCCCGTGTGTGAGTGATGTCACACACTTCAAAGATCCCTACCTTTCTTGTAAGAGCAAGGGTTCGGAAAAATTCAAAATTTTTCAGATAAAAAAAATTCGCTTCCCTGCCAATGCAAAAATCACTTGTAGGGTCGCATCTTACACCCTCTTCGCACGCACTAGCGTGCGTGCGTGGGTGCGCGCACGAGCATGCGTGCATGGGTGTATGTATTGTGCGTGTGTTGTATGTATGTGTGTCAGCGGAAATAAGATCTTTGTGGTTTGTTACTCCCACAGTATTTAAAACTCTTTCTGCTGTGTGTGGATTGGGTTTATACTCAATTAAGTTTTCAAATTTGTTTTCTGTCTGCCGCTTGACAATGACCTAATCGTAGGTAAAATCGATTTAAAATGCCTAATCTCATTTCTGGTGAGATAAGATTTACTTGGTGCGGTATGCGTTTCCTAAGGTCTGCCAAGTTAGCAGTTTCGTTGTTTTTTGTCATATTCCCATAAAAATTAGTTCAATGTAGAAAGATCTGGAGACATAAAGCAGCACTCTATTTCTTCAAATTTCCCTATCCATCTGTTTGTAAAAGTATCAGTTAAAAATTGACGCACTGCTATTGCATAATGTGACGATGCACCGTCCTTGTGATACCTATATATTTTCATCAAACAAATTGCCAATAGCAGGAACTAGTTGATTTTGCAAAAATTGTAAATTCGTGTTCGCATTTAAAATTCCTTCGATAAAGCTCAAATGGTATTGAATAATTTGCTTGATTCAGTTATACCTCTACTACCCTTTCATTTGTCTTTCCTGGTAGAATATGTGGATGATATTATCTGCTCCGTGCCTCTGAGTAATTGATGACATTATTTCTATATTTAAAAGCTTCAATGAACACCTTAAATTTAGTATTGAAGCTTAAGTTAATGGTAAATTACCTTTTTTGGACGTTTTGGTCATTAGGGAACATGACAATCTATTAATTTAGGATTGTTATACCAAACTTACAAATTCAGGCAGATATGTAAATTTCTTCTCGAACCATTCCCTCAAACTTAACACAGTCAAAACGCTACGCTCTCGTATTGAATTGATGTCTAATCCAAAATTTCTCGCTAAAAACAAAAAATTACTTTTTAACACTTTATAAACTAATTTATAACATGTTACCTGACAATAGCCACAAACTTAATAATTTTATATACAAAACGCTTTCTTTCATTCAAACTTGGACTCCTCTACTAGTAAGGTTGCTTAAACAACCTAACCTAGCCATTACTTAAGAATATAACACCGCTATCAAAAATTTATTCACTAAACTCAAGGACCAAACCTTAAAACCACTCCATAGTAAAATCATTTACAAAATTGAATGTGACTGCCATAGCTGTTACATTAGACAGACTTGTCAGAGGTTGAGAAATCGTTTGATCCATCACAAAAGTGACTACACTAAGGATTCCAATAAATGTGCTTTAGCTTCCCACGTATATACTACCAAACACAAACCTCTCTTTGAAGATGCTGTCATTTTGGACAGTAAATCGAATTACAAGATTAGGCTGTTTTTAGAATCTTATCATATTAATAAAGAACAAATCCAATTAACAATAGACTAGATATAGGCAATATTCGTAAGATGTATTCTGCATTGTATAACATGGGTCAATTTAAACAACATCAACATCACCTACATTAATTCAATATCTTTCTGTATTGTTTTATAATTACTGTCCATGTGGTAACGTAATCCTGCAATTTTTGAAACTACATTACTACGAATCCTCGTTACCAACGTTACCTATTTAATATCAGACGGTATAATTTTTGTATTTAATTTTAAGTGTCAATCATTTTTTCATTTTACTTTCAATTACTTGTGTTTAATGCTTGAAGTAAGTTACATCTATATATTTATACATTTTTTGTTATTTCCATTCTTTTATAGCTTTTGAAAAAGGTACAAAGTATGTGCCGAAACGTCAAGTTGAAATAAAACTATTTCAAATTAATAACCTATTTTAGTCATTTTGGACTATATACCCAAGAAAATTAAACAACCTTTTACGAATATATATGATGATGCATTATTCACGCGGATTGTGTTGCAGCTTCCGTTCACATCGTTTTATGACTTACCAAGTTGTTTATTTAATTAAATTTTTTAGAGTACTTTTTATTTCTAAAATAACTATGACTATAGTGTATATACAGGACGTTGTCACTTGCTTTTCTGCCTAATCGTTATATTTCTCATTTTCTCCCTAAAAATGTATAGTTTTCAGAACCCTCATGTTGTATTCATGATGCGCACTATACTAGTGATCTTATCTACCCATAAATGACCCTATTAACATAGCATTTTTCCCCCAAATTAAAACATACAAATTTTTGAGTAATGTTATTTTTGGCGCCCAATGTGAAGACAAAATTCACATGGGTCCAAAAATTATTTTGTTTTTATATCTGCTATATACACAAACTCTTAAATTATTTTTGCATCTCTGTGCGTATTCTATTCTAACCTATTTTACAACTACACCTTATATACACACGTAACTATTTTGAACATTCTATAATGTTTCCTTATGCTAAGTCCTATGTTCCTATACTTCTTCCTATTTACACAATCTATTCTAAGTATTATAATCTCCTAATATTTCTAATAAACTATTTCTTATTCACATATCTCTTCCAATTTACATAAACTTATATTGAATGTTATTTTCTTTTGATATTTTCAGTAAACTATTTCTTATTTACCTATTTCTTGCAATTTACATAAACCTATATTGAATTATTTTCTTCTAATATTTCCAGTAAACTATTTCTTATTTACATATCTCTTCCAATTTACACGAACCTATATTAAGTCTTATTATCTTTAATAACCTGATTCCTATTTACATATACCTCTTCTAATTTTCATAAATCTATATTGAATATTATTCTTTTCTAATATTTTCATATTTTCTTATTTACTTATACCTCTTCTAATTTTCATAAATCTATATTGAATATAATTATTGTCAATAACCTAATTCCTATTTACATATACCTCTTCTAATTTTCCTATATCTCTTCCAACTTATATACATCTATACTAAGTATTATTATCTTCTAATATTTTCATATTTTCTTATTTACATATACTTCTTCCCATTTACATAAACCTATACTAAATCTTATAATTTTCGAATGTTTTCAGTAAGCTGTCACTTCTTTACTTGTACTTCTTCCAATTTTCATAAACCTATACTAAGTCTTATTATCTTTGAATGTTTCCAGTAAGCCCTCAGAAATTCACCCTTTCTCAAATTTTAACCTATGTATTTCTATCAATGTCAATTCTGACCTAATGTTCCTATAATAATTTTTTTAACCCTGTATCTTTCTTCAATAATGCACTAACTTTACTTTTCATATCACCTGGACACTTAATATCTTTATTTTCATTTTTCCCATTATCTAAGTTCCCCTCAAATTGATTTATATTCACACATTCACTCTTTATTCTTAATTCTTCATCCCATTTGATGCGTTTCCCTTTGCACATTACCTCCTTGCTTTCCGCATTTATTTTTATCCCTAATTTATCTATAACATCCATTCCCCATATTGCGCCCATTTTTATTGCACGTACAATTATGTATTTATTTTCGAATTTCTCTTTTCCTATCTCACACTTCAGAATCACTATGTTGCTTATGCATGCAAAGTTTCTATTGTTTGGTGCTATTAAATTACACTTCTTCATCGGCATTATTTTCTTCATTAATTTTCCCCTTTTAATAAAATCTTCTGAGACGAGCGACGCTTCCGCTTCGGTGTCAATGAGTATCTTAATTATGTTGTTCTCTACATTTAAATTAATTATAGGCAATAAGTTTCTACTAAAATCATTTTCCATTTCAAGCTTTATGAATTCCCGCTGATGTATTGATTTATCTCTAAGGGCTTATTTGGTTTGTCTTCTATTAAAAATTTGTGTTTGTTGTAGATGGGTCTGGCTGATTCGTAACCTCAGCATAGGTACCATTAATCCTTCTTGATCCCGTCGTTTTTTCCTCATATCCTTGGTTAATTTGATTTCGGTCATCATTCCTATTTCGATCTGTTTGGCTCTTACCATGGTCGGTTTCTCACATCCCAATTACGTCTAGAATTATCGTTGGAATTGTTCCTAAAATTTCCTGTATAGTTGTGATTTGTTCTTTCATAATACACTCGGTTAATTGGTATCCTTCTCGGCATTTTCGCTGGTTTTACAGGTTGAGTATTCCTTCGACTTCCTCTCTATGATTCAATCCCATTTCATCGTATCGCTGCAAGTATTCTAAAAATACATCACCTCTACTTTAAAATGGCCTGCTGGATATTTAATAATTTGTTTCTCTTCTAACGGAGACTCCAATTGTTTGGCTATACTAAATTTCTTAATCGCGTACTGTTCCCTGGTTATACCCAAATTCCTATTGCATTCCCCATAATTAAATCATCTCTCAGCTTATATTGTTGAGTATCCCCCAAAAATGTCTTAAAAATTTATTTTCAAAATCCTGGAATGTTGTTAACTCGTCCTTGATTAGATCAAACCACGTTTCTGCATTTCCTTTTATCATATTACTATATTCAACTTGTACTGCTCATCCGTTATGCCCTGTGTTAGTGTTTTAATGTCCTTTAAGAATAATTTCGGATTAAGTTTATTGTCCCCCGAAAATTTCGAATATTGATCAAATGTTAGATTTGGGTGATTTATTCTTAAGGATTCCTGGTTATACATATCCCGTTCCTGCTAAAATTCATTACGTTAATTTTTATATCCTCTATTTCTTTATCTACTCTGCGAAGTTCCGTTCCAGAATTTATCTCAATGTCCTGCACTTTTTCCCCTAAGTTCATGATTCTTTCACTTGTCTCTCTTTTAATGGCCTCTTGTATCGATCTTACCTTAATTGCCTCGTCTCTTACACAGTCGATATCTTCTATGAGGTTTATAACTTTATTTTGCGTTTGGAATCGCATCTCTTCCATTTTCTGATTCGTCTCCCTTAGATCATCACTTAACTTTTCTATTCTGGAGCTTAAAATTTTCCCCAATTTATCCAAATTTTTCCCAAATTCTTGCAAAGCTTTGTCTATCATATTTTTCATGGCCTGTTCATTCTTTTCCATCTTGTCGTTCAGTGCCATCAACATTTCCATTATTTTTGAGTCTTGGGTGGACCGGTGTTCCTCGCTGTGACTCTTCTCAAACATTCTTCCTGCAGCTTCCATTTTTATTACTGTACAATTATTTTTAAATTCTAAATCCTTGATTTCGTTGGCTTTAATTTCTATTCTTGTGCTACGTCGATGCAACAATTTTCCCTCTTTTAGTGTGGTTTTATAGCCTCACTTTGATGCGACAGATTTCTTTTCTGGTATTCAAGCTCCTACGATTGGGTCGCCATATAATTTTGTTATGATATTCGGGTCCCACGTGGTGGCGTCAATTTTCTTTTCTGGTATGATATTCTGGTCTAGCCCCACGTTGATGCGACATATAACTTTGCTGTGATATCGTTGCTATAACCCGGTGCCCCCGTTTTGTGAAATAAAAAGGTTAAAATTTTCTTTTTTGTGTATTTTAATATTGATTTTAATTTTTAATACCGCGACTAGCTCAGTTTTAACCACGCACGGAGCTTGCGACAATACGACAACAAAATTATAAATTTTCCTTTTACCTCTACTTCCTGTTTCTTTAAGTCAAAACACCATTAAACACAATTACTATAATATTCTCAAAATATTTACAATGTACAAAACGTTTAATAAAATCTTTGAAAAGAACATCCATTTAATAATTGAATTAAATTTTTCTATTAAACAAAATCCAGCAAAAATTACTCTTATTATTATTATTGAAGCCTCATGAACGTTCATTAAACTTCCTTCAATTTTTACGTGATTTATAACGTGTACTAAAAACGATCTTTGTTGACCCTAACATAAAGTTTTCATGAAAGCAATTTTTAAAATATTCATAAAATAAAACACAACAAAATATTCAGATTGGCTAACCTGTTGTCTCCAACTCGAACCAGTTCCTGTCCCAACTGCTCCCGTATTCAGCTTAATGATTTAAATAGTCCCAACATTGAATCCAGATCTACTTTAGATATGGTCTGCATTTTTCTTAGCATAGCTTCTCCCGATCAATTCTTTAAATTATTTTTAGCGTCCTTTGTTAAACTTCCTGGTCAGATCCAGTAATTAATAATTGAATTAAATACTTGTTGAATGTCCTCATTGGATCCTTTTGTTAATGTAAAACTTAGAATTTGATGTAAAAATAACCTTTTGTTACTTACGTTTTTAAGGATTAATACGACGAACCTCATTTAATTTTGCACTATCACCATTATAAAAATTTATTAACTATAAACTCACTTCTAATTCTTTCACGTAAATATTTTCTGTCAGGTGATATGAACTATGCTTTAATTCGTTTTAAACTGATTTGTTTACAAATGCGGTCGTATTTAAAAGGAACCGCTTATTTGTTGACAAGCGCATAGTTTAACAATTAAGCTTTGTACGTGATTCTTACATACAAGATGTACAAGATGTGTACATGAAATCGATGCGCTATTTCCTGCACTTCAGATTTTAAGCTATTGCATCGGTTCTGTTGGATTTTCTCTTTCCTTGGTCACGTACGTTTTGTTTGTACAATAAATTTGATGAACTTTGCTTTTATCACCACGCCGTATTTATTTGTAATCTATTTCTGATCACGTAGTCTTAATTTATTTTATGTATTAAATTATATGCGTTTTGTATCTTACGCATTTTTAAACCTGCTTGTTTAACTGGGATTCTTAGTGTTATGATGATGCATTATTCACGCGGATTGTGTTGCAGCTTCCGTTCACGTCATATTATGACTTGCCAAGTTGTTTATTTAATTAAATCTTTTAGAGTACTTTTCATTTCTTAAAATCATTATGCCTATAGTTTATATACAGGGCGTTGTCACTTGCTTTCCTGCCTAATCGTTGTGTTTTTCATTTTCTTCTTAAAAATGTATAGTTTTCTGAACCTTTATGCGCACTATACTAGTTATTCTATCTACCCCTAAATGACCCTATTAACATAGCCATATATATATATATATATATATATATATATATATATATATATATCACAATTTGTACAATCACTAAAAGTAAAATACGAAAATAAGATAATGGATAATCGTTACTCTGCTATTTTTTTAAATGAATTCACACATTTGAAAAGTTCTACAGTTTAAAGCTGAACTTACTTAATTAAGTTTTTTAAGTCATATGTTTTGAAACTAAGCAGTTGATAAAAGTTTATTGGTTTTTATTTGTTTTTCAAGCTATTTCATATGCACTTAATTTTTTCAGATCTGCTGCCGTATGTGCAAGTAAGTATTAAGCGTAGGGTATTTTTAATATTTTCCCTGGGTTTTATATTGTTTTCCGTAATGTCTAGACTCCGAAATTATTGTTTAACGTACCGAGAAAATATTGTAATGCTGCGTGCGAAAAACTTTCGTAAGTCACTATTACTTTATTATTGTTTCCAACAATTTCAGTTATTGTAAGTAAACATTTTCGTCCGCACTAAATAAATGATATAAATTACTATTAAAATTGCTCCAAGCTATTATAAATTGCCCTCGTCACTGTCGGGTTTTTCTTTTGAGTGGTTACAAGATGATGCGGGAGTGGATTCTTGGAAAAAAATATTTAAAAAATAATAAAAATAGACATATGAAAGAGCTGAAATTCAAAAGACTACTTTACGATACCCACCTAGCTTGAAAAACTTTTTCTATTGTCTTGATTATTACGTTTACAGTGTATTTAAAGAAATAATACTACACCGTATCAGCTGTATTACCTTTATGGAAACAAAAATTTGTAATATCGTGCTTAACTAATATTAACTATTCGTGAAATCTGCTTTAGTCTGTACCTCTAAAATTAAAATTTTCCTTCTTTCTGATTTACATTAAAAGTAACGCGAACATTGGGTTATTGCATACAATCTTGAAAGATTTAGAAGAAGATTAAATATGGCTCTAAGGCAATAAATTTTCAAAACATATGTTTGTTTATTCTGTTATACTATTCCTCGTCAAATTGCGGTAATAAAAGTAACATAATTTATCACGTTACCGAACAGAGGGCGTAATAATATTACACAAATTTTACCATGACAAATAAACAAGCAACTCAATGAGTAAATCAAGCTTACCTTGATTAAACTAGGTAGTTAAGTCAGATAGGGCCAGTTACTGCAGCCCTGCAATACGATCAGATCTGTGTGGCAAATGTTATGCATTATTTCGCAAATTGCAACGAAGTTAGTTGCTAACCTACAACATACTGGAACAAAAGATATTTAGAGGTAAAGGAAGGAATTTCACAGGTAACTTCACTGCATTTAACGCAGTGACTCCCACTTCGTCTGTTCGGTAAAATAGCCCAAAATAATCTGCCTCATCATGGCGTTTGTTCGCACAAACTTGTAGAAACCCCTCTTCTATATCGCACGTTCTCATTTGTTGAAGCAATGACGCACATTCTTTGATGTGTGAGAAACATCTTATTTTAACATTCCGTTCATACGAAATACATAATATACATAATAAAACTAATTCTAAAAGTTCCCGAGCAGCTCTCGGACCTTAAAACCACATTCATAATGCGCCATGACGTACTTATACTGGCTAAATTACGATGGAAAATGCACTTCCAATTTAGAATTGGAAATCCTGTATGTTTAATTTTTAAATAAGGCATGTGAAACCCAAAAAAAGAGCGTAGCTGCATGTGTACGTACATATGTGTTCTGTAATATTATTTATTATTTGCATGCTACATTTGATTTTGTTCCCAATGCTCCACCCGAAGGTACTACATTGGGCAGAAAGCGAGTTTTTTTAGCTGAAAAATTTTGAATTTTGCCGAAGCCTTACTATTACAAGTAAGGTATGGGTCTTTAACGTGCGGAACAACTCACACACGAGACCTCCATTCTACTTTTCATCCGAACGCGGACGTATTTTTGTGAAAAATGCTCTTCTAACATTTTTCAAGCGGACCGTGTCGGAATTCGAACCCGGGACTTTGGGCATAGTAGTCCTGTAAGACATCAGCAGAATTATAAAGGATTACTAAATTGGCAACTTCTGCCAATAAACAAACTTTGTTCACGAATTTACTGCTTATATTATTGTGCTTTACAGAAGCTTACAATAAAATAAAAAATGCTGTTTTAATTAATTCCACATTTATTATGCGGTTTTCTATAAACTTCAGTATAGATTAACACGAAATGTAGATTCACGCGTTCCTAAAACTATTGAGTAATACACCTCATATCTGCACATGTAGAGATTCAGCCAGTAAGTATTCTATATCGATCACTGTATTTTCACATTCCTACTATATATGGACTGTATATAACGACTCCAACCGGCAAAAATTTTATTTATGATCCAAATTTCGCTAAGTCAACTTATAGGATATTTTGTTTTCAATCCACCTTTGCGATTGTAAAAACACCTGTTTTAGGTACAAAGCCGAGCAGGTTGTTCTTTTTCTGTTGAACCTACCCGTTAAACATTAAGGTTTTGATGGCAGTATCACTATGACACTTTAAGTGAACCTTTTTTAAGTCTATAACTTATTTTACAAAGAAATCTTATGTTAGTTTGAAGAAACAGTTTTGTGGGATAATCAGTTTTTAAAAAATCAAATGTAACAACGAACACCTTTAGTCCGTAATTGTTCATAATAAAATCGTCAAAAATATTTGTATGGAATAATTGAGGAGTTTAGAGTGGAATCATACAGCGGATCGTCACGATAATGAATTTCAGTGATGGTCTGGATTCCCTAAGAGATGATTTCTACCAAGAACGTCTCAGAGCTGCACTTCCAAACTAAAACATGTTACGAGCTGAATTGACGTTACGTTTCTGAATTAATTTGGGGGGAGGGGAGTGCAATAGCTAGCTTTAGTGGTGCAGGGTGTGTTCTATAAAAGCAAATATACTACTTTTAGGGGTATACAAATTCAAACACTTCTGCACTTACCTTGAAAGGTTTTAGAACTCTCTTCGTCGAATAAAGCCTTTGAGTTCCAACCTAAGTCAACAAAATCCCAAATAAAGCGTACCTGGAAGATTGATGTTTTGAGAGACGGTTTAACGGTTTCCACTTTGCTTACACGTTTTTCACCCCTTCTATTACTTTAAAATAAACACAAATAATCAAAACAACTCCACGTCTTGTGAACTTATATTACCAAACACGGATATCACAGTAAATAACAGAAAATTAAGATCTACCCCTAATTGACCAAAAATGTGTATAGCTAAAAACTCCATTATATACATTCAACCAATTTAATTTTTACTTATGAATTATACGGATACAATTGTTAACTATTCCGTATGAGAATATATGTGTTTACAATACGCTGTAAATAAGTGGGCACCAACGTAAAAGTCTTTCTTAATAATAATTTCCACCCATTCTTATTATCACCACCAATCAGTTATTAGATAAAAGACAGCATGTAATGTTTAGGTGGAAAGCAAAAATTCAATATACTTAGAGTTTTTTTTTGTTTGTCTTCAACAAAACTTCGTCGACTTTCTAGTGGAGAAATGGTTGCGTGTAAATTGATGACTCCAACTTAGTGTTGAATAAGAGCTCCCAACACAGGCCACTTTCACGTCTAACCGTTATTTTTATATTGCTACATTTGATTTTCCAATGCTCCACCCGAAGGTGCTACGTTGGCCAGGAAGTGAGTATCTTTACTTGAAAATTTTGAATAATGCCGAACCCTTGTTATTCCAAGCAAGGTATGAAACTTTAATGGGACCTACATTTTACCTCTCATCTGAAGGAGGGCGCATTTTTGGGAAAAATGATCGCCTAACATTTTTCAAGCGGTCAGTGTCGGGAATCAAACCCGGGATCTTGGGATCAACAGTCATACGCAAACCTGTCTGACCCACGGAACCGCCTGATGTTCTTATACCCGCGCTTTTACTTGCGTTTGGAAATCTGTTTATTAAGAGTCGCGGGATTTAATATCGTTACGTTAACTACTCATTTATAAACCTTGTCACGCACGGCTATAGTTGCGTGTCAGTCGAATTCGAAGCTCTACTCTGTTGTCTGGTCTCGAATAACTGAAGATGATGTTCCCTCCTTTAATATCCGTGGGTTTAAGTTTTAACACACATAGGTCTTTGCACGTCTGTTGCTCTCACGGGGTAGTGCGTCTAAACTGCTCTATGTTCGAGATCATTGTCGTTCTGTCCAAGTGAACGATCATTTTGTTCCCATGCTTTTACATTTTATACAGAAACTGCGGCATTTGTATACGTTTCCAACAAATTTGTATGGCTAATTTATGAGAATACGGTTATTGGGGTGTATTGGTCGGATCCCATGGTTAATGATCTTTGAACCCATGTGAATGAGTACAAATAACTTTAATTTGGTGATTATTTCCTGAGTGCGTATCTGTAACTTTTCTGAATTTAATACGAAGGGGTATAAAATCTCGATATTTATTACTGTTAGTATTTACTCCACCAGATGCTTTACTATTTAACCTTCTATCCTAATTTAATATTTTATTGGAATAGCGACGTTATTACACGTAACCTACCAAAACTTCTAAATTTTACAGACTGCTTTTGTGTTAAAAGGTTTCTTTAACCAACTGAAATTAATAAACTCACTTCTACTACCTAATGTTTGCCCCAGCGTTACCAACATTGTTACTTTATGGTGCATGATAGAGTAAGACTGAAATATTACTTGATGTACAATTAAAGTAACTCCAAAATGTTACGTGAAAGCAATTATCACTTTTACACAAAACATTGGGTGTATGGAAGTAGTGCCCCAATGCAGAAAATGCATGGTATCAGAGGGTGCAAAGCCATTTCCAATAGTTCACTTGCGGAATAACAAATTCCATATATAATATTGTAACAGGGATGTGAAGCTTGGATAATTTCATATGATCCAGAGAAAGCAACTGTCAGCTATCATGGTATTTTCAAATGACATAACACTATTGATAGTGGTTAATAAAAATGCTGTACCAAGAAGATGATTGCATCTTTTTTTGACATATTGGAAATACTATTACAACTATAGCGCTTGTTGGTCGTAGTGTGGTTAGTTCTAAGTGGTGTTTACTGCAAGCAGTTCTTCAGAAGAGAAAGCCATGTGCTTCATACAGAGCTCGTCTTCGTACAGATGAGAGAACAACATTTATTTCATGAATCAACTAGCATATAGTCTATACCTGACTCCTTGTGGTTTCTTTTTATTTCTCTCCTTTTTTCTTCCCTCCTCTCGCTCGCTCGCTCTATTTGCTTCAAAAATGAGGAAGTTCATAAAAATGTCAAATTTTCAAATGTGGTATTTTTGTTCCTTAGCGTCCGTGATTAACATTGCTACAGAAATAAGTCGAGGTAAAATCAACAAAAATTACCTGTCGATAGTATAATTTGAAATCTTCAAATGAACAACTGCCTGATCACAGAGGGGTTTAAGACACGTTTGTCTGAAGACGCGTGTCCAAACCACAAGTTATATCTGTAAATAACGATAGGTTCTGTAATTGTCGAAACGTTGGAAACCTTTTTGGTATAAATACGTCGATTTTCGTCCATACCGAGTGTCTGTAAATAAGATTCGCGTCAATCATTACGCCTGGTAACCTGGTAAAACCCGATAATACAAATGCGAAGTAAATTGCCGCTATCAATCTCCATGGTTTACGTGTGAGTACTAATTCAAAGTTCATGGTTTCCATTACTGGCACAAACTGTTTAAAAATGTTAGGTGATCATTTTTTACAAAATAAGCTCTTATTCAAGTGAGATGTTGAATATAGTCCCGTGTGTGAGTGGTGCCAGGTACGTTTAATATTCGTATCTTTCTTGGACTGGCAGGATTTTGGCTAAGTTCTAAATTACCAGGAAAAAGCTCGCCTTCTAGTAGCGAATGTGTTACTTTCAGGTGGAGCACTGGACATCTACAGTATTCAAATAGCAACACAAGTCGAAGTTCTGTGTTATTTTGGCATAGATTGTAATGAGACTTTTATTTGTTTTTCACAGAGAGGCACATATGTCACAATTTGAAGTTAAATTACATTTCTTGCACTCTTGCATTACAAAAAAAAACGTGTTGTTATAGCATCGAAACAGTCGATTTTTGCTTAGAGGTTGTTAACTGGCAAAAGTTTACATATCATAATTCAAATATACTAATTCCTTTATACGATAAGTTTGATGGTGAATGTATTTCGTCAGTTTATGATAAACTCGGCATAAAAGAGTTTGTGGGTGCTTTTAGAAAATTTGCTAATATTTAAGAAAATTGTAATTATTCACACCAGTTTAATTAAAATGAAGCTGCTCTAAATAATGTTTAATATTCCTAAGCATATTACGTTCTGTAAATGACTCGTATTAGTTTTTTAAATAAGGCATATTAACTTGGTAATAAAATTACAATCTTATGTTTTATTGCGTAAATCCTACGTGCAAACATAATTTTAGCAATTAACTTTGTCATATTTCCACATCTTAAATAGAATTACAATTAGCAGCTGTAACCTACGTTCCTAGACGTAATTATTTTGCTCTATCTCACTTAATTCTCCTTTACTGAAATGATCTACGACACCTGCTCCAAAGGCATCGCCCATTACATTTATTACTGTTCGAAAGCGATCCCTAGTAATAGTAACTTGAATTAAAATAGTTTTTACAAAGTTTTAGATACTTACAACAGCCAGTCGACCGCAAGTATAAGGGTAACATCTTCAGGCGGTAATCCAACTGTATCCAAAACCATTACCATTGTGACTAAACCAGCTTGAGGTATTCCAGCAGCTCCTATGCTTGCGGCAGTTGCTGTAATGCTGATAGCCACCAAATGCCCTATGCTTAAATCGATACCTCGTACTTGAGCTATAAAGATAGCAGCTACAGCTTCATATAAAGCTGTTCCATCCATATTAATGGTCGCTCCTATTGGAAGACAGAAGCGAACTATCCTACTATCTAATCCAGTCTTTTCTTCTAAACAGCGAATAGTAACGGGTAACGTTGCCGAACTGCAAATTGATATTGTGTTATCGTGTTTTGTGAAGCATTTTACCTTGATGAAGTACCGAAAGCAGTGGCTAAAGCTTGCGCTAAGTTTGCAACGAATTGAAAAGCGTTTCTTCTTGTTAAAATCCAGTATAAAATTGGCAATACGAAAATGCCCTGGATGATTATCCCTATCATAACTGTAGCAAAATACATTCCTAATTGCCCTCCTAATTGTTCTATATCATCAATTTCTATTATTTTAGATGCAACTAAAAATAAAATGCCAATAGGAGATAACCAAATAACCCACATGGTAATTGTCATCATAGCAGCTGTTAAAGATTCAAATAAATCTGCAAGCGGTTTCCCTTGTGGCCCTAGTTTAGCTAGAGTTATTCCCAAAATTGCAGAAAACATTACTAATCCTAATATGTTCATTCCGTCTACTTTTTCACTATCAATATTCCACTGGTAAATATCCGCTGCAAAGAAAATAATGTAGGAAAATATACATAAGATTATTAAGATTATTATTTTTACCACTAGACTTTTCTGGTGGGACTAACAATGTTCGCATCTGTAACATACCTGAATTAGTAATAAAACAATCTTTTGTTTAAGTATATAAGAATAGATATTGTTTAAGCAAGCAGCAAGTACACGTCGCTTTAAATAGTATAACGAATTCTATTTGCAATAACAACAGTCCCTTATTTTCAAACTGATTATACAAGCATTTTCAATAACTCGTAGCTACAATGGAATTTTCTTTAAGCTCTCCCAACAATTTATTTTCAGTAAATTGCTAACAATACAAGTATAATCTTCTTAATACTACGATGCTATCTTCTAAATTACTTACGAACGAAACACTATAATTATCAGTCCAAGTACTAATTATTAATTTATATAATCACTTCAGTGGTTCTTATCACATAGAGTAATTTATATCAACAATCATTTATATCACATCGTTCAAAGCTTTAACTAGAACATATTGTAATCAAAGTTTCAATTAGAACTCGATCAAACTTGCAATTAGAGCTGTCTTTCCGATATCCATGACGACGATTTATATACATTTTAATTGTACTAGTTAATTCGGGAACATACCCGAAATGATGTAAATAACATCTCGAATGTACCTATTGTAATCCTTTAAATGCAAGGTCTTGTATCTGTCAATCAAGAGATCTCGCTCCGTACGGTTTATCAATAATCTTTTATATACACACGCTTCGTTTACGTTCTAATGTAATTATTCTAATCAACAGCAGACCAGTCGTCGCAACAATAGGCTTTCAGTTTTCTGGATACTTGGAACCTTATATTAATTGACAAATGTGAATATCTGAGATCTTTGAAACTCGGATGGTAAGTTATGTACTGGTATACATTTATAAATGTAATGCCGCTGCTAATTGGGTCTGTAGTTTAAAAGCTATTTTTGTATTTATGCATCCACTTTCAGTCAGTTGTTGATTTCCTTGTCAGGATTGTTCGGGCAAATGGCAATAATTTACGGTAGTAATAGAATTGAAAACCCAAGTGAAGTGTATCACAAGTTTTTCCCTTTATGCTATGTTCAGTTGATCAAGTTAACTGGATTGGATTCGACTGGTTCAATAAGACACAAACGATTAAATACGTAAAGTCATTTGTTCTTTCTAAGTGGAGAGAATTGTTAGACCATCCATATCGCAAGTAATTGTGCATTCTTGCTAAAAAATATACTGGTGCTTCTAGTTTTTGATCCTAAAGCAGTACTTTATAAAATAATATTTTATTTACTGTTTACTTTTTTTTTAAATAATCTTTTAGATTTAATTATAAACATTACACGTTGGTGAGCTTTTGGTAGAACTGTCAGTGGAGGGGCCGTGTCAAATATAATTCACTTCAATGTCAACTAATTATCTAAAAGTGGGATGTGTAATTACTTTATAATGTAGTTTCAAACGTGTAGGAAATTAAGAAAAAATCTTTGCTATGTAGAGAGCATAAAGTTCAATGAGATATGTGGAAATTTGCAACTAGAAGATGAACAAGAGTTTCGGCATTCCTAGAACGAAATATATTAATTCAGCATGCAGACTCATGTTGACTTATGCTGCCGCGTGTTGTAAAAATTTACGTTTTATACTTATAGGTACCGATACTTGAACGAAAATGACAGGTGTGAATACGTTTGAGAGCTATAAACTGCAAGCTAATCAAAATGACTATGATTGCAAAGACGTTTATTTACTGTTGCAATACAGGAGAGTATGAGAACTCAAAATCTTCCCGGTTTGTCGCCCCTTCTTTAACAAGAATACGTTTAACTGTTTTTCTGAATTTATTTAATGTAATTAGATTGTTACAGCAAAGGTAGTTCTCATTTTAAACTCGCAATATTTCATAACTTGTTGCCAAATCATTTGCAAAATTGAATTATAATTTTTTTATTTTAACCTAGCTGTACAGTGCATTAACTAAGAAACATATTCTAATAACAGTTTTTCCTTATGGCCCACAAGTACATTTTAAAATAACCATTTTTGTAGCAACCATTGGTCAAATTGTTATCTTAATTATGGGGAAGGCTTTGAGGTTTCTCCTCTTCTGTACTACATTATCCCAGGTTGAGTTGTTATTTTAAATTATATTTTTACTTTCCCTTTCTGTACTTCAAATCAAATCTTTGGTTTTAATAACTCGAAGCTCATCTATTATCTGATGTTCTAAACTGCAATCGGGATTAAGTTTTTATAAGTACAATTCAGTGAAGTATCTGGAGAGTTCCTCAACTCTTTGTAGTGTGGAATTGACGTAAGAGTTAATGTTTGAACTACGCATTCTTCTGTATTCTAGAAGCTTTGTTGATTTTTTACAATATACCACAACGCGAAATTAGTATAACAATTGAACTTAAGACATGTACTCTTCTACATTC
Source organism: Platerodrilus igneus (assembly GCA_036346225.1). NCBI lineage: Eukaryota > Metazoa > Arthropoda > Insecta > Coleoptera > Lycidae > Platerodrilus > Platerodrilus igneus. The sequence goes on from JARFIW010001146.1 coordinate 1,410,654, forward strand.
CATGGTATTTGCTACAGAGTAGTGTTAGAATTAATAGCAATTAGAATTAGTAAAGTTTCAATAAGTTATAAATTACAGTTAAATATAAACGCCAATTAATCATTTAAACTTACTATTGCTTTGCTGGAGTTCTGAAATAATGAATTTATGATTTTAAGAAACTAAAAATTTAATGTGAATAATAACAAATTACTGGTAGGCCAATAGTTAAATTTTTAGTTTCTTAAAATCATGAAATCGTAAAATGTATTTACGAAATGCCAATATTTAGTATAAACTGCAAACCGACAAAATGAATCTTTGTTAATTAATCTCCATCAGTAGAGTGTAGCATTTTCAAAAACTCATACTCTATTATGCAATATTACGGTCTATTCACATGATATTCGTATTGACGTTTGTTGATAAAATAAATACATGTAGGGTTTGATATTACGCAATATATAACGCTCTAATATCATGAGCCATATTTCTTGCGATCTTTAAAAAAATCTACTTTAACGTACGTTTCTTATCGTCGGATTAACCAGACGAGACCTAACACGGCCAGTCTTGTTCAAGTATCAGAGTGGTAAAAATGGCATTCCTAATCTTGAAGTTCGACTTACGAATTGCTTTAAAATTTTGTAGTAGATAAGATGAATATCCTATGAAAAATCTAACTTTACATTTAGAAGTAACGTTATTATGGATTTATATTATTAAAGGTTTACATAATTTATGAGTTAACTACATAATGTGCTTATCTACTTAAGCATCCGGCAGTTGTTATTTTATAAGCAGTAACCATCTGTTTTCCATGTTGAGAATTATACAAAGGTGTCGGATGCATTTGTCCCGACGTTTGGTGTTATTATATACGAAAATATTAATTACAGGATTTAAGATCTTATGATTTATTCTTATGAAGCTCATTCCGAAGCCCTAGTTTATGGAACACGTGCATTTTTCTTGTTTCGAGTTTATATGAAAAAGGATTCTTCAATCGACGGGTAAGTCAGATCTGTTACTTTGTTTGTTTGTCGAACGGAAAACATATGCATAACGTTTGATTATCACTAGGAGTTTACTTTGGTTAGACATTTATTCTCATAGATCTTATAAACATTTTTAATACACATTTATTTAAAATGTTCTAGAACCAGAACTATCGATGGAATTATATTAAATGTAGTCAGCGTTTAGTACTTGTTTCTAGGCAGTAACCACATGATACCTTACAACTTTTGTTTTTTTATGTTACATATTTGATTCTTACATGTACATATTAGAATAATTTACTATAGTCTTAAAGGCAACTTTATGTTAGTTATGTTTTTACATTAGAAAGTATTTCGGTAAATAAAATTTGACGTAGGTACTTTGTTGTAAAAACGCACATGTGACTTTGTAAGGAAGGCAGATTTGACTGTCATATTTGAATCACTGTTAAATCCGTTAATAACTTAAACATCTAAGATTTGGTCATGAATTAAAAGCGATTATTAAATATTTTATTCTTTATCATCTAATGTAAAAGATAACTCTTTTTGTTGGACTAAACTCCTAACACCGCAGCCTGATTTAATCTTCGTAATTGTTTGTTTGAACATGGAGTGAAACTAGATTTCGAATAGTTCGGTTAAACTGAAATTTTTAAGAACATCAAATGTGGAAAATCCCTTATGTACACATTATACACATGTGTATTATTTTTTTGTTCAATAATGAAATTTATTAAACAGTGTATGTTTTTATGCGAATACTCATCTTTTATTGAGGTGATCTTGATGTTCATGCGTGTTTATGGTAAAATCTTGAAACCTTCAAAAATTCATCTAAATATTATGTTTTATTGTTGTTTTGAGGCGCAAACTGCTAACTCCATTTGTATTATACTAACTTGCTTTTATTTCAGGCATACCTAGTTCATAGTCAATCTTTTGGTATTAGGTATATTTACCTTAGGGTTTCTATACCATCTCTAGGGTCATAACAAGCAGTGTTTAAACGCGTGTAGTGGCGCCTAATTTTAATTCTTTTACATCTTAGTTTTACAGTGATATTGATGTTCATGAGTGATTATGGTAAAATTTTGAAACTTTCATAGGTTAATCTAAATATTATTATGTTTATTACTTTCAGGCGCAAACTGATGTCTCCATTTGTATTATACTAACTTGCTTTTAGTTCAGGCATACCTAGTTTATAGGCAATCTTTTAGTATTAGGTAACTTACCTTAGGATTTCTATACCATCCCTAAGGTCATAATATCCAGCGTTTAAACGCGTGTAGTGGCGCCTAATTTTAATTTTTGTTTTATAGTGAACTCCCTTGCTCATCGCTAACACTCGAGTAAAGTGCAGAGCTAGCAAATAGACTTTTATCATCTTAGACACGGGCAAATGTCTTTCACTAGCGCTCACAACGTGAGGCTCGATTTTGTTTGACTGGCCTGTCTTTGTTTCACTAGCATAATTTTGTTTTGTTTCGTTTTTCTGGCGTCATAATGTGTGAGGCCGATTTTTTTCATTGGCACTTGCTTACAATTGGGCTTTACTTGATTTAAATTTTTTGTTATAGCTAATCGATTACTCCCCTAGCGTTCAACGTGTACGGGTTTGAAATTCCACCAACAACCAACAGTTTAAGGTTTAGAAGTTGTTGCACCTAGTAGTGATTGTATATCTAAAGCAAAATATTTTCATTCATTGTCAACTTATTTAGCAAACAACATTTTGCTGATAATTTTTTGAATAACTTGATTTGTTTTAGTTTGAGGTGTAGTATAAATATTCAACTATTTAGCAAGTTAATTGTATATAATAATATTTTTATTTCATTGTTGGGCTTCCAGTTTAAACTTTTTGAGTAATATTTTCTTAAGTTTATAAACAAAAGGAAATGAAAACTTTCAAATAGTGCATTTACATAAAGAAGTACTAAATTATGAACTAAAAATTAGAGACTAGAAAACAATAGAGATGTTTAACAAAAACGAAAAATTTTAGGTCGTTTGTTGGCCAAGGAAACTACGAAACCTGGTTATTTTATAAATCTTACACAACGTAGAGTAGATTTTCAAGATGAATGCGAGGAAATAAATTCGTCAAATCCATAGAAAGTATACTATCTGAATTCGAAGGTAGGACATTGTTCGGTCTCTTTGTCGCACGTTTGCGTGTTTAATTTTAAGTCGTAAATTTTGTAGTCGTAAATCTAATAGTAAAACTGTCATCCCTTGTTCCCTTATATCCTGCCATAAAAATTCCTTGGGCATGTGTGAATAAGTGGACAGAGTAGTGAACAACCACTTTCTTATGGATATTGAAGCAGAACAGTCGTGGGTTTCTTCGTTCAGTACCGTAAGTTAGTCAAGTGCCGCAGACTTTCGTTGTTAAACCCTAAAAACCTCAGTGCAAGTGTAACGTAACATAGACTCAATTCGCATACAGTCCACTTGGTTGAAAGAATAGGAACTGCAGCTTAGAAAAACAAAACACCGCGGAGGTAAGTCGATGTATAAATTTATAAGACCCCCCGCGCGTGAACAAAATTGGCCTTCATCACCGGATCTTTAATTAAATAATTAGTTCCTATCCTTTAAGCTCCTTATACTTAAATTTATAAAATTGTCGTAGTTTTTATTATGGTTAAACGTGTTACACAGAAAAGAACATCTTGCTTACACATTTACTGTAGATTTTACAATACATTCCTTATCCTTTGTGGCAAAGATTAGGGTCGTTGTCGGTATCCTTTTATGAGGGTTATTGTATCCTAGAGCTTTACCTTATTTGTCACTTCAAGTTGGAGCAACCATTCGGGTTCATGCAACTTGTATAACAAAGGGATTATTGGTATTTATTTGAAACCTTAAAAGCTTTGTCGGGCAAGCACTGTAGTTAGGTGCATTTTTCTATTAATAATTTAATATCGTAGATGAATTAGTAATTTAGCGTATTCGAGTCACGCATTGTTTTTACATTAATTTTATTGTCGTTCATTAATCACTAATCAAATATGGTTATATCAATTGATAAAGCTATTCTTGAAGCTAAATTTGTAGTTAAAAGGTTGGATCACATATACAGCAAAATAAACCAACCGGAAAACGTATCGATTGCTTTAATTAGAGCGTCGATTAAAAGTGTCGAACAGATTGAAACGCTTTTCAAATCCTTTTGCAAGGATATTTTCTTTGATGAAGAAAGTGAACAATTGGATGAATTTTCGGCTCTTAGGGTGAAAATCGATGATTACCTATTAGATATTCGTATTATCGCTGAACAATGCGAATTAGATCGGGTAGAAAATAAGCCAAAGGTGGAAAATATGAATAATTCTTTTTCGTCGAATTGTGGAGGAATTCGCTTGAAACATCTTTCAGTTCCCCGCTTCTCCGGACGAATTTCAGATTTTGAGAGTTACAATGCAATTTATAAGCGGTTGATTCATGATAATGTCAATTTGTCACCCGTTGAAAAATTTTGCCATCTCGTTGATACATTAGATGAGTCGTCGCGTGCATTGATAAAACACTTGCCATTAAATGATTATGCATACGTGGAAGCCTATAAAATCATTACTAATCGTTTTCAGTCCAAGAGGTTATTACTTTCAACATATTTTAATGCTCTCGAAAAATGCCCTAAGGTCAGTTCCTCAGACTCGCATGCGGAACTCCGGCAATTAATTAGTTGTTTTGATGAAAATATATTCGCGTTAAGGCAGATGGAAATAGATTTATTAGATTTCATGTTGTTTAATCTGTTATCGAAAAAATTAGATACAAACATTTTAAAGCGTTTCGAATTAGGAAATAATGACGAAATTCCGTCGTTTAAAGATTTAAGGTCGTACATTGAAAAACAATGTAAAGTGTTGGAAATCAATGACATTGCTTCAGGAACATGCTTAAAATCTCGAGATTCAGTTAAAGAAAGAGAAAAAGGAAGGTTTGTTAGCACTTCGGCTAAAACCTCTTTAGTTGGTACCACCAATGATGTTAAAAATTGTAGTTTCTGTCAAGCTGTGCATCCTATTTATAGATGTAAGCAGTTTCTCGATAAAACCCTCAAGAAAGATTTGAGGTGGTAAAGCTTAAAATCTTTGTATCAAATGCTTAAATACTTCACATTCGATGAAAAATTGTACGTTAGATTGGTCGTGTAGGAAATGTCATCAGTCGCACAATTCGTTGCTTCACTTCGATAAACAAGAAAAATCGGTGTCGCCACGCCGACAAACCCATCGTCAAAGGTCAGCGTCTCCTCGGAGAGCGGCGCCTAGACTTACTTCTACTAGTAGACCTAGTGAAGACAATCTGTCGTCATCGGTTGTGCATGAACAACCTGTCACTAGTTCGTTGATTTCGACATCATTAAAACACACAACCACGCTGTTAGCTACGGCAATGGTGTCGGTGCTTGATTATACAGGAACATTGCAATCTGTTCGTGTAATATTAGATAACGGATCCATGGAAAGTTTTATGACTGAAAGGTGCCGTCAGAAATTAGGTTTAAGGAAACGGAGAGCCAATGTCACTGTTCAAGGACTTGGCTTGAATTCGTCGTTGGTGTCTGGTGCACTATCGTGTGTAGTCAGCCCTTCGGGAGCACGGTCTCCAGCATATGGAATTGATTGTTATGTTTTACCTAACATTTGTAATCAATTACCTTCGTCGTCGATAGGGGTCAAGGAATGGTCGCATACTCGAGGTTTGGCCTTAGCTGATCCTAATTTTAATGTTCCTGGTAAAATTGACATGCTACTCGGAGCGGAAATCTTTGCTCAGGTTTTGTTGAACGAGTCTCGTTGGGGTGTCGCTAACGAGCCAGTTGCTATTAAAACAACCTTTGGTTGGGTTTTAACGGGAAAGGTCGTTTCCCCGAATAGTTCTATTACGTCGTTGTGTGCTTTCGTTGAACCCTTAGACAGTGACATTCGTCGATTTTGGGAATTAGAAAATATTCCCTTCAAAAAACACATTTCTCCTGAAGAAGAAAGGTGTGAAAATCAATTTGTGGAAGGTTATAGACATAACAAGGACGGTCGTTTTGTAGTGTCCTTGCCCTTTAAAATTTCGGAACCCTCATTTGTGGGTACGAGATCAATTTGTATTAAAAGATTTTTGTCGTTAGAACATCGTTTGTTAAAAAATCCTGAATTGTATTCAGATTATAAAAAATTTATGGAGGATTATTTGACAAGCGGTCACATGGTTCAAGTGAAATCGCCTAAAAATTCGTCGGGTTATGAAAAAATGTATTACATTCCCCATCATGCTGTACATAAGCGGGATAGCACTACCACCAAATTGCGTGTGGTTTTCGATGCTTCGTGTCAGGATCAATCTGGAAAGTCGTTAAATGATAGCTTGGCTATTGGCCCTGCTTTGCAAAAGGACATTGCAGTTTTGTTATTGCACTTTCGTGTACATCCTGTCGTAATTACAGCTGACATTAAACAAATGTATCGGCAGATTTTGGTTAAAGATACTCATCGTGATTATCAACGTATCGTCTGGAGATTTTCTCCGTCAGATCCTATTATGGACTTTAAATTAAATACTGTAACTTATGGAGTTTCGTCGTCGCCTTTTTTGGCCTTGCGTACTGTTCAAGAATTGGCAAGGTTAGAGTCGATTAATTTTCCTTTCGCGTCATCGGTATTGGCGAGCGATACCTATGTTGATGACTTAGTCACTGGATGCAATTCGATTAAAGCTGCTAATCAATTAATTGGTGAATTGAATAGTATTTGCACTAGTGGTGGTTTTCAATTAAGAAAATGGAGTAGTAATTGCCCAGAAGTGATGTCCAACTTGAGGGAGTCCCTGTCCAGTTCGGACGTAATTACATTTCAAGATAAAGATAGTGGTTTAATAAAAATTTTGGGCCTCTCGTGGCGTGCTCTTACAGATGTATTTTTATACAACTTAGACGTTGAAGAGCGCACTTGCACTAAGCGTAATATTTTGTCGGCTATCGCAAAAATTTTTGATCCTCTCGGTTTGATAGCACCTGTAGTACTGTTCGCTAAACGTTTAGTTCAAGATCTTTGGCTATTAGGTCTTGGGTGGGACCAAGAGCCTCCATTGGAAGTCATACAAAAATGGAAACATTTTTAGGGTGAATTGCCAGCGGTTTCGAATATTGAGATTTCGCGTCACATCGTATGTCATAATTTTAAAAGGGTGGAGTTGCATGGATTCTGTGATGCTTCTGAAGCCGGGTATGCAGCTGTCATCTATTTCCGTTCGTTCGATTTAGAAGATAATATTACCATATCATTAGCATGCGCAAAATCGAAGGTTGCTCCTACTAATCGCGTTTCATTGCCCCGTCTCGAATTGTGTGCTGCGGTACTCTTGGCAGATTTACTAGATTTCGTCAAAAATACTTATACAGATATTTTATCATTTAGTAATATTTTCGCGTGGTCAGATTCTACTGTTGTTTTGTCTTGGATTCGGTCTTCCTCGCATAAGTGGAAGACATTCGTTAGCAAACGTATTTCGCATATTCAAGAACGTATTCCTCCATCTTCGTGGTTTCATGTTAAGTCCCAGGATAACCCTGCGGATTGTGCCTCACGTGGACTTTTGGCTTCAGAGTTGGTTCATCATCCATTATGGTGGACAGGACCTTCTTGGTTAGTGCGTCGTAATGAAGAATGGCCAGTAACATCGCTGCCAAAACTTATCGACTCATCTCAGATGGACGTCGAATATCGTACTCTGTCGTTAACAGTCGTTGTCTGACAATTTCTTAGATATGTTGTTGGATAAATTTTCAAACCTGCAGAAAATTTGTAGGATTATTACCTGTATTCGTCATTTCATTCGTAATGTTCAATGTCCAGATTTGCGTTCAAAATATTCTGATAGTTTGTCTCTAGCTCAACAGCAAGAGGCTATACATTTATTGATTAAAGAGTTCAAACAAATGTTTTGCTCAAGACATTGCAAATATTAAAACTGGAAAACTTGTTAGTAAACAACTTCGTAGCCTTAGTCCGTTTCTAGATAGTCATGATTTGTTGAGGGTGGGCGGTCGCCTACGTAACTCAGAGTTGTCGCATGATGCAAAATTTCCAATTTTGCTTCCTCGGTCGCATCGGTTGACTGAACTTATTATATTAGATTGTCATGAAAGACATTTACATCCTGGAAATCGAACAACACAATTTTTACTAACTCAAAATTATTGGATCTTGTGCGCCAAGAGGGCTATTCGGCAATGTCTGAAATCCTGCATTCGTTGTTTTCGTGTAAACCCTGTGGCTTTATGTCCCCCTATGGGGGATTTACCCGCTTCTAGGTTAGCTCAAGGTAAGGCGTTTTTACATACGGGAGTCGACTTTGGTGGACCTTTCTCTGTCACGATGAATCGTTGTCGTGGCGCAAAATCATTGAAAGCGTACATTTGCTTATTTATTTGTTTCAGCACTAAAGCCATCCATTTGGAACTAGTGTCTAACTTGTCGACAGACGCTTTCTTGGGTGCTTTACGTCGATTTATTGCTCGAAGAGGCAAATGTATTCAAATCCATTGTGATAATGGTACTAATTTCGTTGGGGCCTCTCGTGAAATCTCTCAATTGATGCGCCATTCGGCAGGCGTTGAGGGAATCGAATTTGCGTTTAATCCTCCTGCTGCTCCTCATTTTGGTGGGTTGTGGGAGGCCGGGATTAAATCGGTAAAATCCCATTTAAAGAGAATTATCGGTGAACAAATTTTGTCGTTTGAAGAATTTTCGACGGTATTGATTCAAATCGAAGCGATTCTCAACTCACGTCCACTATGTGCACTGAGTTGCGAACCGCATGATTTCTCGTATTTGACCCCGGGTCATTTTCTTAATGTTGAACCAGTTTCGGTGTTACCAGATCCAGATTTGTTGTCCATAAATCCCTCTCGTTTGAATCGCTGGCAATTGTTGCAGCAAATGCAACAAGGGTTTTGGAAGAAATGGTGTGCTGAATACCTGCACACGTTGCAGCAGAAAGGTAAGTGGTTGAAGAATTCCGCTACCCTACCTATTGATTCGCTTGTCCTCTTAAAGGAAGAAAATAACCCCCCTCTACAGTGGCGTTTAGGAAGAGTAGTAGATGTTCACCCTGGTAGAGACGGTATCGTTCGGGTAGCTACAGTCAAGACATCCCAAGGGTTAGTTAAACGCCCCCTAGTGAAACTATGTTTACTGCCAGTTACTTGATATTTAATGGTATGTACACGTATATTCACTTATATAAGTTTGTCGGTTAGGTTTCTTAGTTAATAGCTCTAATTAGTTTTAAATATAAAATAAGTTAGTTCATACTTATTTTGGTGGGCGGGATGTTCGGTCTCTTTGTCGCACGTTTGCGTGTTTAATTTTAAGTCGTAAATTTTGTAGTCGTAAATCTAATAGTAAAACTGTCATCCCTTGTTCCCTTATATCCTGCCATAAAAATTCCTTGGGCATGTCTGAATAAGTGGACAGAGTAGTGAACAACCACTTTCTTATGGATATTGAAGCAGAACGGTCGTGGGTTTCTTCGTTCAGTACCGTAAGTTAGTCAAGTGCCGCAGACTTTCGTTGTTAAACCCTAAAAACCTCAGTGCAAGTGTAACGTAACATAGACTCAATTCGCATACAGTCCACTTGGTTGAAAGAATAGGAACTGCAGCTTAGAAAAACAAAGCACCGCGGAGGTAAGTCGATGTATAAATTTATAAGACCCCCCGCGCGTGAACAGACATCTGATCCTTCTTTTAAGCGATCCATGTTGCGATTGATTCATCGAAGGTAAAGCATATGCAAGTGTGTTCAGAAGATCTTGATGATGGTATAAAATTTAAAAATCAAACATTTGCTACATACAGGAGGCAGACTTTTATGAAAAAGCCAGTAAAAACGAGGACCTTACTAAACAACATGACTAGTCGAATGCACCATCATCGCTTGATAGTGTACTTGTTCAATTGGTTACGTATCTTGAACCACCGATTCCAATTGGTTTGTGAGGAATAAAATTTTCTTGAGAATCTAAACAGTTATATAACCTTTTTGAAAGGACAAATGAGTTATCTCATCGCTCTATCGCTGGAGTCCAGAGCTAGCAAATTAGACTTTTATCATCTTAGACACTGGCAAAGGTCTTTCAAGAGAGGAACATAAATTGTAATTTAATGTTCTATTCTGATTTATTCGAGTTTTAATTGAGCATGAGTGTTAAAATTAAAGATTTTTTAAAACTACAGAAAGACTAATTTGATTAACAAAACACTCAAACTCAGTAGGTGTACCTGTGCTGTTCAAAATATTGCTGACATATTTCATAAAAAGCAATCAAATAAATGATTTAACTAGTAAACCTTCAATAACATGAACGAACTAGGCTTGAAAATAGATTCTTATTTCTTTCTGTTTTGTGCTTATTTACTCACTTACCTTCTTTTCTAACTTTTTTTTGCCTGGCTAGCTCAACGAAAGTATTGGAATATACAAAATGAAATCAAACACAGCAATATCATAAAGCATCTATACAGTCAAAAATATTTTGTCTCATACAAAAGAATGTAGAAAATTTACAGCATAGTTTCTTTCAAACGAAATTATTCCTAACAAGTACTTAATTATCAAAATGTTCCTCGCCTTATCTAGGTTAAATCTTACAGAACTCAAATCTATTCTTGTGGATAATTTACGTGGTTTTTATTCCCGCGCTTGAAAGGTTTGTTTGACCAAAAAAATTCTTGACAGATAATCTATTTAAGTCAAAGTGTTTCGAATTTGACCACAAACTTTCTGGTAAATATCTTTACAAAAAATATTATATCATTAAGACTATTCTACCTTAAACTAAAATAACAAATAATCAAATATCAGTTACAAAAATAAATTTAAAATTAATACTTGCAAAATTCACAAAGCGCTTTTCCAATTCGTAATTAACAGCATCAAATAACATATGCTTCTATTTTTAAATTCACGTCAAAATCAGCTTACAAGATTTTCCATATTTAATATCTCCATTTAAAACATCAGTTGCCAAAATGTATCTTTGATTTAATAATTAATTTGTATTGAAGAATTTTCCGTCTGCATTGTATAATACAAAATCAAATAACTGCATTAAACAATGTATACATTTCACATGTAAACTCTGCATGTTATTTTGACTTTATAATCAACGTTACATTTCAAATATTAAATACTGTATACTGCATACTTTAAAATGACATGTTCCCGACTTAAATGAATTGAATCGAATTCAATCATTGATTGAATCTAGTGTCGATTGCTTCTGCTTATATATAAAATTATCTTCATTCTAGAGTTTTAGAGTTCCGTATGGAACATGTACACCGTAATGATATGAGATTTCTGAGAATAATTCTGTTTATTACCTCATTAGCGTGATTTATTTCGTAGTGACGTGCGCTGCCTGTTCTTAATCAATACAAGGATGTAATTATGGCGTCGCATCTATCATGTAGTAATGCGAAAAATAATAAAATCGATTTTACGACATTTTTATTATTCGCACGGCTTCTTAGAGTTAACGGTTGTTTATTAATTAGTTTATACGACACTTCCTTTTAATTAACGTATTCGCTTGAAAATATGTTTTATTTAAAATGTTATACCAAAGTTAACCCATATGACTAATTAAAGCTTAATTGCTTTTTGACGATGCAATCAGATTTGCATTGTTTTTACACGATTATTTTACACACTGGTAATTATTTATTTCATAAATAACCAATGCCTTTGATTGCTTTACCAACGGCTTTTGCACATGCAAAAGACCCGCATGTTCATAATTGTAATAAAAGAATTGTTTTCACCGCAACTAAAACGTATTGATAATACACAAAATTATTTATTTATGCGCGGAAAGTGAATTTTTATAACAAACGAATGGCTGTATATTTATCTTAGAGTAATTATTTACAAACACGGAATTGTGTTTTTGCTTTTCACATTAATAGTTATGTATTTACAATTCGCTTATATTATACAGGGTGAATACTTACATGCACGGAATTGCTTTTCGCTTTGCACTTTAATGGTAGAAAGTTCGCTTGTATTTTACAGGGTGTAACAATGAATCTTATGAAATTTCTTTTTTTTCCGGTTTCTTTTTTTTCTGGCGGATTTTATTTGTAGGCTTTGGGTTTCAATCACCTCTCGTGACCCCTTTTTACGTCAATATATTGATATGAAATTTAGTATGTAACGATGTATTCCGCATTAATTGATTGTAAATAGTTCTCAAATCGTATCTAGGACACAAATTGTTATCATTAGAAAACGATAATTAACTTAGGAAGATCAATGTCGATGCGTTTTAAGCTTACTAAATTGTATTATTATTAGTCTGTAAATAACTTATAAAGTACAGTGTTTTATTCTATTTTACGTTAAAAAATTGTGTGTTGTGATGTTAGAGTTCAGTCATCCCTCATCATCATTATTTTGCAAATATTACATTATCATTATATTGGAAGTATTACATCATCATCATTAGGTCTTCAGATCTGGAACTGGTCAGACGCGTATCTCCATTGTTTCATATTCTGGGCTAACACGTATTTCCCTGAAATTCCTACAGCCTACATTTTTCACTATCTGAGTGCAATAATCTAATCTAGGTCGACCTATACCTTCTACTCTATTTTTAATTATTATTGTTAGTATTTTGGAGCGTGGAAAGTTAAACTAACCGTTCTAAAATTCTCACACCTATCAGCTCCTGACTTTTTTGGGATCGGGATAATAAAATTTTTTTCGAAATGTATTGGGATCTCATCTGTGCCATATATTACTTTTACTAGTTCATATAATCTGTCTAAAAATTTTTGACATATTTTATTAATTCTGCGGGCATATTGTCTATCCCCGGCGCACTATTTAATTTAAGATCCCTAACAGCTCTATCAAATTCCTCTCTCAATATTGAGAACCCTATTTCTACATTCCCTTCTTGGTGTTCTTTAATTCATCCCTTATATAAATCGTCTAAATATCTTTTTCATCTATCTGCTACCTCAACTTTATTTATTAGAAGCTCATTATTCTCATCTTTAATACCATTATATTTTTTCCTATCTTCCCCGAAAACTTTTTAACTGCCTTTAAAACCCTGTCTGCCTTACCTACTCTCAAATCATCTTGTATTCCCTTACAATTTTCCTCCATCCATTTATTTCTAGCTTTTCTACACTCATGTACTATCTTATTTCTAACTGTATTATATTTTTGCTTACTTTCACTATCCAATTCTCTGAAAGGTTTAAGCTTTCTTCTATCCTCTATTAAATCTAATATCTCCTTTGTTACGCAGGGTTTTCTCGCACCTATTTTTTTCTTACCTATAGTCTGTGTTGCTGTATCATGTACAGCCCTTTTTATTTCTTTCCATCTATTTTCTGCGTTCCCTCCTATAGCTATCTCTCTGATCTTATTATCTAATACTTGTTTATATTCCTCTTTTACCTCACTATCATTAAGCTTACCTAGATCCCATCCCTCTCTTTTAACCTTTTTCAATTTTTTGAATTTTAACTAAGTTATGATCCCTATCTATGTCAGCCCCTGGATAACTACGACAGTTTTTAACTTGGTTTCTAAATCCTTGTTTAACTAAAATATAATCTATTTGGTATCTAGCCTTATCACCTGGCGCTTTCCAGGTATATCTTCTCTAACATGTTGTTCGAATAGGGTGTTTATAGTTACTAATCTATATTCCTGGCAAAATTCAACTAATCTTTCTCCTCTAACATTTCGTCTACCATATCCAAAGTTTCCTACCATTTTTCCTTTACTACATTCTCCCACTGACGCATTATTATCGGCCAAAACTATTAAATTCTCATCTTTCTTTCTTTACTTTTCTCACTATACTATTTATATCCTAGTATGCCTTTTCTACTTCCTCATGCTCGTACCGAGTTGTTGGCATGTAAACCTGTACTAAAACAGCTTTCCTTTTCTCATTTTGACTAATAAATTCGTTAACTTATCTACTCTAAGTAATGACCTTACATTCCAAGTCCCTATCACTAAATCGAACCGTTGTTTTAAATACTTACGATGACAAGCCCCGGAGATTCGAATGCGGGAGTATTTTACCTCCGGACAAGAATTTTACTTGTGAGTTCTCCATCATACATATTTCGTGTTTTAAGTCACGCATACTTGGGAAATATTGTGGTAGGTTCCCATATCTTTCCACAACGCAGTTTTTAAAGATTTTAGCAAAAGCCGTATCTGTCACGGCCAACCCCGAACAACCTTGTAAATTATTGAGGATCGCCCGAGACCAACCGACTCTCCTCCAATATTTTTTAGTCAGCAAGGCTGCTGCCCCTTGCTGCGCCTTTTAATCGCCTTTTACGATAAGCAGGCTCACTATAGTAGTATTCTTTGTCCCCTACTATAGGGTATGTATATAGTTATTTGATGCATTTTTTTGAAAATTTTGAAGCATTTTTTTTTTTAAATTTTGACGTGTTTATGCTTTTGAAAATATTTTATTAATCTCAGTTTTTAAAATTTTGTAATGATAAGAAAAAGTAACTAGTTGAAGTTCAGTGTTTCTCATGTTGTCAAAGATGAACTTTATGTGGTTAATTATAAAAAAACCGGATAATTATTTTTAAATAAATCTAAATTTTAATCTATAATTACATATGAATCACCTTTCTCAAGAGACTTTTCTATGAAGTTATGCCTTTCCTAGGTGATTCAAACTTACATAATTATTAATAATTAAATAAGCATTTTGTAAATCATGGAACCGTGGGAGATGGACTTCTTAGACGTTTCATGCGTTTTTAAAGATATCTGTGTCATTAATGAGGAATGAGTAATTAAAAATTTTTATGATAGGCATATATTTATAAACTTGTATCTTTTATTACCCATAATGACACCTTTTCAAATAATATAAAATAGAAGTGCAATATAAAAGATGAATAAAAGGTTTAAAGATTACCGTTAATGATATGTTCATGTGATCCTTCCCATTTTTATTTTAGTTTTTAAGGCCTTGGGGTTTACAAATCAGTTCGCTTTGCACATAGGTCGAAGTAGAAAGGGAAATTTGCAGTTAAATAATGTTTAGTTTTTTTTTGAACAATATTTTTTTATTTAGAATAGTACAAGTTTTTAAAAATTACTTTAAGTACTAATATTTTCCAGTTTTCGATGTGTAATAATTAAATTCATTATTGTTGTTTGTTTATTTATTGCAAAAAAGTTGCGGCTTTCATTTGTAAATTATAAGTTGGGATCGAATTTTGCAAACTATCTTATTTTCATTCACTTAAGGTAGACCTTACAGTGTTCCGCCCGAAGGTACTACATTGGCCAGGAAACGAATTTTTTTACCTGGAAATTTTGAATTTTGCTGAACCCTTGCTGTTGCACGCAAGGTAGGTTTTTAACGTGCGTGACAACACTCACACACGGGACCTCCATTTTACCTCTCATCCGAACGACGGTGTATTTTTGTGAAAAATGCTCGCCTAACATTTTTCAAGCGGACCGTGTCGGGATTCGAACCCGGGACCTTGGACGTAGTAGTCACACACATACCAACTACGCCACGGAGCCGCTCAAAACGTATGTTACCACAGGACTCTCTACAACAGGTACTGTAGCAACATGCGTACTCGCCAGCAGAAAGATATATAAATATAGTGTTCCTTTTCTATGTACGTGGCTGAGCTTGCCAATGTAACAAAAGTGGTTTACTAAAATCTGTTTTCATAAATACAACTCATAGAACCACACATGAGACCCGGAAAGTATGCAAACTAAAACTCGTCATCAACATATGTAACAAAGCAAAGACCGATCGGGTTAAATGTACATTAAGTGGCAGAAATCAATGTTCCTCTTTTACAATGACGCGGTAAATTAATATTCGAAACGATGTTAAAAACGTCAAGATTTGTTAGCGGTAATATAGTTTCTGCGTCTACCATGTTTTGTTCATAACCGCTAACTTGCACCATTAATTGTTTACTGTTACTCTTGCGGTACTCTAAAACTAGCAGAGCCATCATACCACTCTCCCTAGGTTTCATGTTTGTTTCTGCTGACTATAGTGCGTATTTTCTCAATATTTACTAGTTTTCTAACACCCTGTTGTAACAATGGAATTTATTACTGATATTAATGATAATGTCTTAATATCCTATGAGGAAGGTGACATTGAAATTCTGTGTAATGGGTTATCCGTAAAATGTCGTCGTCGTATTGTTTCCAACAGTAACAGTAGCAACGATGATACTCGTGTTGAGAACATTTCTAGTGCTACAAATAGTACACATTCCGCCAAGTGGCCAATCCCTCAAAGTCAGCAACCCCAAGTAATTTCATTCGTTGAATTGCCTGGTGTCAAATACCCATATCGTATGATGCTAGCAGAAGGTACATCTTCATATTTTTTTTCTGTTTTGGTAACTACTGAGCTCTTTGATCTAATTGCTGATTAAACAAACTTATATGTTATTCAGATAGTCCTGCAAAAAATGTAAACCTCTTTCGCGGTTACACAATTGGTTACCGACGGTTAAAAATGAAATCAAACGTGTATTTGGCGTAGTTTTCTATATGGGAATAGTGAAGCTACTGAAGTTGACCGATTATTGGAGCAATAATAAACTATTAAAACAAACGTTTACCTCTTCAATATTGAGCGGAAATAGATTTGAATTGGTACTGCAAATTCTTCGTTTCTCAGATAATGCTGAGAATGAAACTAATGATCGCTTCTGCAATATTGGCAACATAGTTGACTCCTTGAATGTAAATTTTCAAACATTATCAACCGGATGAAACGGCGTGCGTTGGCGAAGCAATTGTTTCTTTTAGAGGATGACGTATTATCAGCCAGTACATGAAACAAAAACGCGTCAAGTATTGCTGCTGGAACTTACTTAGTGAAACACTGCGTAAAAGCAAGAAATGGTTGCTAGCAGCTGTGGTAGATGCTTTACTGTTGCAGGTGTACTTGCACAAGGGAACGAAAATAACTATATTAAAATGGAAGGACACACGCGATGTTCTCGTTCTCCCGACAAAATATTCAAATGAGGTTGTACGATACATTAAAAGCGCCAAAACCATTGACAAACCCAAAGTTATTGTTAATTATAATAAGGCAAAATCTGCCATAGATCTTTCGAACTAAAGCGCAGCATATTTATCCCTCTTGGGAAAAACACTTTAAGTTGTACACAAAATTTTAATTTCGAACTTCTACTTAACATATCTGTAATAAATGATTTGATAATGTATAATGAAGCAACTGAAATTCAATGCGATCGTAGATTTTTAAAAATATATTCAATTTTTAACCAATGCTGGTGAAGAAATGATGAAAAAATAAGCGCAGATAAATTTGATGATTATTATGAACAACTACAGGTGTTGGTTGTGAAATATCTGCAACTAATGTTGACTGTGCGAAAAGATATATTGAAAATAATATTAAATCGGTAAATGTTCAAGTGCTGGGGGAACTTGGCAGCCACAGGCTGCTTACTCCCCTTCACAGCCACTGAATGTCGGAGAAATAGGGTATATAATTGTAAAACAATACAAGGGGACCGAACTGCATCTAACAAGAAAGAACAGCGCCTATGATGAAAGACAACAAACATAGAAACAAGAAGAAAATTGTTGAAAGCATATGTGGGGAGCACAGCACATTATGCCTATGAAATAGGGGCAGTAGGGCAGAAAAACGGTAGCAACCTTTTGGAATGCTGTGCTTCAGATGTATGCGGATGATAGCATGGACAGACAAAGTTAATAACAAATAGGTTATAGAAATAGTAGGGGAACAAGAATATCTGTGGAAAAAATAGGAGAAATAGAAGGCCAGAATACGTTCTAGCACATTTTTGGGGAATAGTATGAGATATATTACAAGCAGAGATAGGAAATAGGAGGTAGATGTAGACCTAGATCAGATAGTGATAGATGCGCAGACTGTGCAAATTTCAAGGAAATGTGTAGGTTAGTTCAGAATAGGAAACATTGATGGTACTCATCTAACTAGTTCCAGGACTGAAGATTATGGTGATGCTGGCGAAGAGGAACATGAACATATAAATCAAAGACCTAGAAGATTAAAGCATGAGCTAATAACAAAACCTGACCAAGTGCGAGCATCGAGACGCTTCTGCACCAAATATTATAAGAAGAATGTTGCGAAATTTGGAAGTAACTTTGCTAAAAATGAACACATACTGTTGTGTAGTACGACGTATTAATGGTGACCGGTGGCGCAGGATTGAAACTTAAACTGTACTCATTAGACAGATCACCTACACGGCATTGATATATTCTGCCAAGGTCCGGTCACCGGTGATCTACGTAGCAGTGAAGCTGTGAAGTTCAGAAGTAGTGATCAAATTGCGATGAAGTCTTTACAAAAAAGGCGAAGTATTGACTTTATCAAAATTAATTTGACAATCCACGCTAATTTAAGTTCTAGCAAAATTATTTGTAGACTTTGTACGTGTTGATTACCAAAATTGGTCGAATTAATATTTTTTACACGTGTGCTGTCAAATTTATTGTTCCAAAATTTTCACTTCTATCCGCACGTTTCTTTTTTGGTATACTGACTATGGTGTTACGTTTCAAATCTTAAGGTATCTCACCAGTCTCATACGTATACCTTACAAGTTGGAAAAGGCGTTCTATTACTACTTGTCGAGCGGCGTTTAGAGTTTCTGCTTGTACCTTATCTCTACCCTGCGCTTTTTTAATTTTCAGGCTCTTTAATGCTAGTTCAAACTCATCTCTCAGTATATGACATTCTAAGTCATCCTTTGCAATGCCTGATTCGATTCCTGTTCTAAGGCATTTAATTCCTGTCTTGCATATAAATTCCCTATATGTTCTTGCCATCTATCAATTTTCTGTACATTTTCATTAATGATGTCTCCTGCCTTTGTTATATGGCTTCATATCTCTAAAATTCATTCTAATTAGTTTGTATGCTTAGTCTGTCTTTCCTATTTTCATCTGAGTTTGTTGTACCTTTTTGAACCACTATATCTAATATTAGCCTTGAAACGTATTATATTTTCTTGATCGCTAACCCCAAACGGTCACATTCTTTCCTAAATTGAGCTTAACTAATGCTCTCTTCTTAATACATACATCTGACTCTAGAAGTTGGGGGTCAGCAAAACAAAGTCTTCCGACGTAACTAGGGGTCTATTCCTTGGGTAGAGCTATGAGCAATGGGGGTAAGTCGAAATCTATGGAGGGTTACACTTAACAAAAAAACAAACAGGCGCCACCAAGTCCAAATTGATTTATTTTAGGGCATAGCTATTTTTAAGGGCGGACTTGGAGACCCAAAAAGAGATCGCCTTCGTTGATACACAAACTTGTCTTAACAGAATAAGACGCTGTTCCTGTAAGAAAGAATAATAATTAAGTCACATAAAAATGGGAACACTATTTGCGTCCCTCAAGTATACCTAAAAGTATAGAGAATATTTTCTGCATAATGGGATCATAAAATTTTAGTTCTTATTGCTTTTTGTTTACCAAGTCTGATCAGACTAGATCAGAATAAAAAACTTTAAATGAAGAATATTAATTTACTAATAAGAATTTTCTTGGTTTCAGTAAATAAAGTATCATTGTAATTAAATAAAAATAAAAATTTGAAGTACTTGCAAAACTGGTAGTAAAGGTTATCAACTAATCCTTACTCAAATATTTTATAATTCTATGTAACTAAAAATGCTAGAGTTTCTTTATAACCCAATCAGATCTGTGTGAGTCATTTACAAATGAATATACGAAATTTTCTCTTTAGGTTAACAAACTTAAATTTAGTTTGAAGTCAAAATAATCACCAAGATATTCTCTAATGTTATCAATAGTGGTTGTACTAAAATGCTAAACATGTGTTAGCCATTGGGCAATTGTTGACAATAGTGAACAAACAAACAGGTGATGTAATAGCAGCTGTTAAATTACGTTGAAGCCACGTGTGATCACGTATTTACGAAGCTAAGTGAAAGCAAATTTAATACTGGGGAAAACCAGCTTATTTACAGGTAAACTGAATAACAATTTTGTACGTCTAACAAACAAAATGAAATAATGTACTTTCAGAAGGAAAGTACTCAGGAAATCTTAATTCTATTACGAACCCAAGAGCAGCAGTTGTCCCTTGATGTAATGGAAATTACCTCGCAGCGCGGAACAGCAACTAATTATACTTGCTTTCCATGCTTTAACACAGGTGTAGGAGCAAAGCGGGTTCCTTACTTGGATCACGGCAGCATTACTTTGTAACGTAATCTTCCGTTGTCTAAATTTATTTACTAAAATAATTTTTCATTGCGTAGCCAACAAATTAAGCTTTCTAAATTGTAACTTCAAAGGGATCATGTTGTCTCAAATTTTACAGTTGCGATTTTCGACGTGGTGTGCGATATATACGTTATCCATGCAGTTTTCTAATTTCTCGTTGGGATTTCAAATGTGTCGTTGCGAGTTCAAATGGGTCGTTGCGAGTTCAAATGGGTCGTTGCGAGTTCAAATGGGTCGTTGCGAGTTCAAATGGGTCGTTGCGAGTTCAAATGGGTCGTTGCGAGTTCAAATGGGTCGTTGCGCTAAATAAATTTTGTAAATTAGCTAATATGACAACGAATATACAAAATGTGGATTAGGTACTAACCGTTACTCAGGAAGTGTTTCACAAACATAGAGCGACTCGGAGGTCACTCGCCATTCTCTTAGAATGCATCTTGACGCTACTTTTAACTATCGACGAGTGCGCTCGCTGCTTTCTTGTATGGTGGGAGGTTCCGGATTTTAGTTCTCGAACCTCTCACGCGCGCGCCAGTGGCTGTGAAATTACACCGAACTCGGAAACAACTCGACTAATAATCCTTGATATTATAATACTATAAAAGTTTGATTGTTACTTGAATATTTATTTTAATTAATAAAGGTATTTTACTATTCATTGTACGTTTAATGAATGGATTCTCCTACTGCAAAAATAAAATTGTTACACTACCTCTTTCCTAAAAGAAAAAATTTTTCTTAAAAACTTCAAATATAACTAATACAAAAAATTTTTTTACAACAATACTAGCCTTTCCTATCTTCCTAACCAACTATGCAATTTTATAAATTTACTCAAATGGGGGACCTTCATTTATAATTGAGAGTGTGTTGGTAACTACGTGTACCTGACGTCCATCGGGAGACAAAATCGGGAGTCACAATCGGTAATAATCAAAATTGGGAGGGTCAAATTAGAGAGTCAAACACTCCACGGGACAAAAGAATTTAAATTTACAAAATTTCTTGACTTGAGATTCCTACTTCTAATAAGGCTAATATTTCTGACCTAAAATCAAACACTTACAATTTACTTCTAATTTCAAAAAACTTCACTTCCAGGAGCTCATTTAGCTCTATTTACAAAAAACAGGAATGCTTCCTCATCAGAACAGCATTACCATTCAAAATATCATCACTATAAGGTGAGAATCAAAAGAAATACCCTACTAATAGGTCTAAATTTAAGCATCATCACAAGGTGATAACCAAAACAAAAGTGACCTAATCAAAGGTTACTTATCAAATTCAAATACAAAGTATTATCACTTTATTACAAAGAGATAATCAAAACGAAGGTAACCCGACCATACGGTTACTTAACAAATTCAAATACAAAATATTATCACTTTATTACAAAGAGATAATCAAAACAAAGGTAACCTGACCATACGGTTACTTAACAAATTCAAATACAAAATATTATCACTTTATTACAAAGAGATAATCAAAACAAAGGTAACCTGACCATACGGTTACTTAACAAATTCAAATACAAAATATTATCACTTTATTACAAAGAAATAATCAAAACAAAGGTAACCTGACCATCAGGTTACTCATCAAATTTCAAACCCAAAATAACCCAGTTAGGGTTGTAGAATCCTACACCCTACTGATCATCCTATCACTAATTGCTAACGAACAACTGATCTCATTAGTGATGGACCAAACGGTGAAAATCACCAAGTCAACTTTGACCTTATCAAATCTAAGAACTTCTAACGGTCAAAAGGAACAAGGAAAGAACAATTCATTCTCTCCACCTTGACATGTAGAAATCAGGACCAATAGTTAAATAGCCCACCTACTTCTACATTGTAAGGATATCTGTCAAAGACATCCTCCAAACACATCTCCGAGCAACGCGCGAGCAAAACGACCAGCGTGCACCAAGGCACACCTCAACTTACAAAACTTACAAAATCTCAAACCACTTATTTCACTCCTCAAACAAAATACTCAATATTAGTGGACCGACACTAGATCAAGAATTGGAACAAAACAAAACAGACCACTACGTCATTACTTAATATCAAAGAGATGACCGGACCGGAATTAATCGTCAAAATCATCATTTTCATTTGGATCTGATACTCCAATTGGTTTCAAGTCCTTTATGTGCCATTTCCTGCTCTTGTTCCATCTTCGTTTTCTAACTCATATACTAAACTGGAATGTTTTTCCGAATTTTACTCATAACGAACTTAGGAGCTAACTTAGCGGAAAATTTATCACTAGCACTCGAGAGGACCTTATTAGTTCTCCAAACATACTCTCCGACTCGGAATGAAATGTCTCTTCTCCGAAGATTGTAGCGTTTACACGAACGTTGATAAGCTACATGCAAATTTTCACGGACACTTCCAAAAATATCAAACAAAAGTTGACGATCCAAAACATAAGAAGGTCTACTACTGGAGACGACATCAACATCCTCACCAGGTATAAAATTATCCTTATAAGCTTTTCCACTTAAAGGTACCTGACGACCAAAAACTAAAAATTTGGTGAATAGTTGGTGGACTCATGTTTTGCTGAGTTGATCGCGTATTGGATCTTTGATATCTCAACATCCCACGTATCATGTTCTTCTACGTATGTACGGATTGCTGTACCAACTGTCTTATTGATTCTTTCCACAAAATTGCATTGGGGAGCATAAACAGCGTTATACCAAATTTTTGAATTTCGTACCTTGCACACAAAGCTTTAAAAATACGTCCAACTAATTGTGGACCATTATCACAAATAACAAATTGTGGTACTCCGTAGACAAGAAATACCTTTTCTTCCAAAACTTCTCGATCAAATGTGCGGTAGCACTACGTAAAGGTTGCAAAATCGAATACTTCGAGAACCAATCACCAACAACTAAGAGCCATTTATGTCCGCGTTTGGAACGAGGAAACGGACCCATCAAATCTAATGCAATGGTTTGGAATGGTAGTCCAACTTCTTTCTCCTTTCCCATCATTCCAAGGGGACCTCTATTGGGTGGTTTTGAGCACCACAAATCAAACATTTCCTACAAAATTTACGTACGTCAAAGATCATCTTTGGCCAATAATACAATTCTTGGACTCGAGACAAAGTTTTAAGGAACCAAAATGTCCTGCTGAAGGGGGTCATGACATGATTTAATGACATCTACGCGCTGAGACTTTGGCACCAAATATTTCCACTCTACAACATTCGCCGAATGCGGTAATAAGGAAGGTATAAACTTATAAATAAACCCATCTTCTACTTTCCATTGTGGGTAGCTTTTCGGTGACAACAAAATTTTCTTTCTCAAAGACTCATACCACAAGTCTACTGCATCAAGTTTAATCTCTACTAAGTTAACTTCTGGATTTTCTAAAGGAACACCACGACTAAGACAATCTGGAACTATATTGAACTTTCCTTTTCTATGCACCAAATCAAATGAGTGTTGCCTTAATCGAACTGACTATCTGGCGAGTTTTCCAGTTGGATTCTGAAGATTACTCAACCAAAGTAACGAAAATGATCGGTGACAACGGTGAATCGAACTCCTTCTACCCACGGACGAAATTTCTCAACTGCAAAAATAACCGCTAAACACTCTCTTTCAGTGGTGGAATAATTGCGCTCAGTACGGCTCAGGGTTTTGCTTGCGTACGAAATTACACGCTCTTCTCCGTTTACATTCTGAATCAACACAGCTCCTAACCCAGTGTTGCTTGCGTCACACTCAACGATAAAGGGTGCCGAGTAGTCTGGCTGCGAAAGAAGAGGTGCAGAAACTAATGCTTGCTTGATTAGCACAAATGAATTTTCTGCTTCCGCACTCCAGTTTACAGTTTGACCTTTTTTCTTACTTTTAATGAGGTCATTAATAGGCGAAACTAAAGACGAAAAATTCTTTATAAAGCGCCTGTACCAGCTGCACATTCCTATAAACCTTTTAATTTCCGTTGTGGTTTTCGGACGGGGAAAGTTAACCATCGCCGACACCTTATCGGGATCTGTACGAAGTGAGTTCGAACCTACTATATAACCCAAAAATTTAAGTGTTTTTAAAAATTCACATTTACTTATATTTATGGTAAGGTTAGCTTCTTTTAAACGTTGCTTAACCTCTACTAATAACTTTAGATGATCTTCAAAAGATGACGAACATAATATTATGTCGTCCAAATAGCAAAATACATGGGGTTCAAAACGTGGACCAAAAATTGCATCTACTAAACGCTGTTGCGTCTGCGCAGCATTCTTCAACCCAAATGGCATGCATGTAAATCTATATTGTCCTCGTGAGATAACACTGAAGGCAGTCTTATCCTTAGACGATTCACTAAGAGGATTTGCCAAAACGATTTTCTCAAATCCAGAGACGAAATGTAGTTCGCACCTCTCAACATATTGAGAATTCTATCTACGTTCGCAAGGGGGTACGAATCATGAACAGTTAAGTCGTTCAGGGTTCTACCATCAAAACAGAAGCGATATTCTCCATCTGCCTTCTTAACCAACAAAACTGGAGAGGACCACGGACTAGTACACGGTTCTATAACTTTAAGTCTAAGCATGTCGTCCAATTCCTCATTCAATATCTTACCCATATATGGTGACATGACATATGGTTTCTTGTGGAAGGGTTTGGCATTGCCTGTGTCTATGTCCAATTCGATTAGGTGAGTTCGTCCTAATCTATCGTCGCTGCTAATCTCACTAAATGAATTTATTAACTCTTGTGCTTGCGCACTTTGAGCATCTGAGAGGTCATGTAAACCACATAAAGAATCTTCAGTGTTCAAAGGGATGGAAGACGGACCTATATACCCTATGTCGTTCCCAACATTGCTTTGGATAAACCAATTATTACTTCTAAAGTCAGCAACTACACCAAATAATTTTGCAAAGTCACTACCGAAAATAAATGTATGCGGTAGGGACGGAACCACTAATGCATTAAGGATGCGGCAATCATTACCTATACAAATTGGCAAATCTACTGAGCCTACAACAGACTTTATTGAACCATCAGCTGTAGTGATACCTGTTTTTGCTGAACTAAAATTTTCAAGTCTAATTCTCTAACAATTGAAAGTGCTAAGGATCCTACTACTGAGGTAGTGCATCCCGAATCCAGAAGACCGGTAATGTCTCTATCTATTAATTTCACCATAATGTAGGGTCGATTATCACACTGCTTCTCAATGAACAGAGTATTATTCTTAGGCTTCGAAGAGTCCTGACAAAATTTTTAACAACTGTAAGCCATCTCGACCACTCGTCTTTACTAAAGTATTTTTCTTGTTTACAAATCATAACTGTAGCCTTATGACGCGGAACAGGATACCGACCACTATGTACCTGCCGCCTTACTGGTTTTTGAACAATGTGGACATGACGTTGCCTTAACGCCTTTTCGACCACATCCAAAACAAAAATTTTTTGTTGCTCTACAATCTCTAAACCAATGTCCACTACGGGAGCAATTCCAACAAACAAAATGATTCCTCTTATCGGGACTAAAGGAATTACAAACCGAGGACTCTAAAGAGCTCTTATCCGCTACTGTTACTTGAGGATTGACTAATTTATTCTGAAACACCCTACTCTTAACAGCATAAACTTTCTCATTCAACCCAGGATGTTTGTTCTCATATGGATGCTTAGAGGGTTGCAAATCTTATTAGGTTTATTAGAAGACGCCAAAACCGAGTTTAGTTTCATCAAAGAAGCTTCTTCTAACCTTTTACACAAATTTACTAGGGTCGACAAATCTTGAATGTCCGACAATGCAAGTGCCGAAATATATTCAGGAACCAAATTTCTTCTAATCATTTTAACTTTAGTAACTTCTGCTGGCTCGTTGGTCAGTCTACTAAAGAGGGTTTGCATATGCGCGACAAATAAAATAATCCTTTCGTCTTTACCTTGACGACGATTTCTGATCTTTTCCCAAATGTCATCATCCGAAGAACCAGGTAGAAAATCTTCCTTAAACGTTCTAACAAGGAGTTCCAGTCTCGCAAAAGAATTTTTCACTGTTCTAAACCAAACCAAAGCGTCACCCACAAAAGTTCACATGCTGATCCAAATAAGTCAGCTTCGGATACCTTACGAGATTGTGCTAAATCACTAACTCTATCTAAAAATGAATGTAGTTGTTTGGGGTCACCTGAGAATTTTACAGGCCATGAACCTATAGGTACTGAAGGTGTTACATACGAAGTCGAATGGATAGGTGCACTAACTAAAGGAGATACTACAACGGACCGATCTAAATAGGTGGACTCTGTACTTTTATTGATTTTATCGTACAACTCAGCTTCAAGAGTTAATATCGTTGCTACGGTCTCATTTCTAAACTTAATTGCTTCATCGGGATTTATTGAAGGATTTTCATACGCTTAGCTCGTCCCGAAAGGTGGTTTATCCTTGAACAAGCTCTTCTAAAATTGAGTCTGATGAGTCGCCCTCAAACTCGGACACAATATTACGAACTGACTCGATTGAAACTGAAATTTCTTTACTTTCCGTTGCAAAATCTACTTCATAACACGAAAGGTCAACCAAACAACCAGGCTTATCTATTTCTTTAGCTAACAATCTACCTAAAATTTTCCGTTTCTCCAACACTGGCCTCTCACTTACCACTCCTCTGATTCTTAGTTCATACTCCAATTCTTCTTTAAGTAGACAAACAATTTGGAATTTTTCCGACATGGTTACTACAACCTAATGGAATCAAACCGATAAATCTAACTAATCCGAATCTTACAAAAGCTATCAAAACAAATTCGTACTACTAAAGGTAAAAATCAAAAATGTTTTTGGTAAAATTATTTTGCCAAAACAATATCAAAAAATTTAAGGGGTCAAAACAGAACTAAAGTCAAAAGTAAATTTGACCAAATTAACGAATTGAGTGTATGGGGATTACCGTTACAACCATCTTTTATCAAAAGCAAACAAACAAATCTAAGTGTCAAATAAACCTTAAGCAAACAAATTTCGAGCAAAATAATTTTTGGACAAATGGACTTCAAAGGAAAATAAATTTAGAGCTAACAAACTTCGAATCAAATTAAATTTAGAACAAATAAATTTCGAAGCAAATTAATTTTAACAAATAAATTTTAAGGTAAATCAAATTATGAACAAACAACTTTCGAGCTAAATTAAATTATGAACGAACGAATTTCAACAAATTACTCGTTGAACAAACAAATTTCGAGCCCCAAATAAATTTTGATCAAACAAATTTCGAAGCCCCAAGCGTTGGGCGCTAGTGAAACGTATTATATTTTCTTGATCGCTAACCCCAAACGGTCACATTCTTTCCTAAATTGAGCTTAACTAATGCTCTTCTTAATACATACATCTGACTCTAGAAGTTGGGGTCAGCAAAACAAAGTCTTCCGACGTAACTAGGGTCTATTCCTTGGGTAGAGCTATGAGCAATGGGGGTAAGTCGAAATCTATGGAGGTTACACTTAACAAAAAACAAACAGGCGCCACCAAGTCCAAATTGATTTATTTTAGGGGCATAGCTATTTTTTAAGGGCGGACTTGGAGACCCAAAAAAGAGATCGCCTTCGTTGATACACAAACTTGTCTTAACAGAATAAGACGCTGTTCCTGTAAGAAAGAATAATAATTAAGTCACATAAAAATGGGAACACTATTTGCGTCCCTCAAGTATACCTAAAAAGTATAGAGAATATTTTCTGCATAATGGGATCATAAAATTTTAGTTCTTATTGCTTTTTGTTTACCAAGTCTGATCAGACTAGATCAGAATAAAAAACTTTAAATGAAGAATATTAATTTACTAATAAGAATTTTCTTGGTTTCAGTAAATAAAGTATCATTGTAATTAAATAAAATAAAAATTTGAAGTACTTGCAAAACTGGTAGTAAAGGTTATCAACTAATCCTTACTCAAATATTTTATAATTCTATGTAACTAAAAATGCTAGAGTTTTTTATAACCCAATCAGATCTGTGTGAGTCATTTACAAATGAATATACGAAATTTTCTCTTTAGGTTAACAAACTTAAATTTAGTTTGAAGTCAAAATAATCACCAAGATATTCTCTAATGTTATCAATAGTGGTTGTACTAAAATGCTAAACATGTGTTAGCCATTGGGCAATTGTTGACAATAGTGAACAAACAAACAGGTGATGTAATAGCAGCTGTTAAATTACGTTGAAGCCACGTGTGATCACGTATTTACGAAGCTAAGTGAAAGCAAATTTAATACTGGGGAAAACCAGCTTATTTACAGGTAAACTGAATAACAATTTTGTACGTCTAACAAACAAAATGAAATAATGTACTTTCAGAAGGAAAGTACTCAGGAAATCCTTAATTCTATTACGAACCCAAGAGCAGCAGTTGTCCCTTGATGTAATGGAAATTACCTCGCAGCGCGGGAACAGCAACTAATTATACTTGCTTTCCATGCTTTAACACAGGTGTAGGAGCAAAGCGGGTTCCTTACTTGGATCACGGCAGCATTACTTTGTAACGTAATCTTCCGTTGTCTAAATTTATTTACTAAAATAATTTTTCATTGCGTAGCCAACAAATTAAGCTTTCTAAATTGTAACTTCAAAGGGATCATGTTGTCTCAAATTTTACAGTTGCGATTTTCGACGTGGTGTGCGATATATACGTTATCCATGCAGTTTTCTAATTTCTCGTTGGGATTTCAAATGTGTCGTTGCGAGTTCAAATGGGTCGTTGCGAGTTCAAATGGGTCGTTGCGAGTTCAAATGGGTCGTTGCGAGTTCAAATGGGTCGTTGCGAGTTCAAATGGGTCGTTGCGCTAAATAAATTTTGTAAATTAGCTAATATAACAACGAATATACAAAATGTGGATTAGGTACTAACCGTTACTCAGAAAGTGTTTCACAAACATAGAGCGACTCGGAGGTCACTCGCCATTCTCTTAGAATGCATCTTGACGCTACTTTTAACTATCGACGAGTGCGCTCGCTGCTTTCTTGTATGGTGGGAGGTTCCGGATTTTAGTTCTCGAACCTCTCACGCGCGCGCCAGTGGCTGTGAAATTACACCGAACTCGGAAACAACTCGACTAATAATCCTTGATATTATAATACTATAAAAGTTTGATTGTTACTTGAATATTTATTTTAATTAATAAAGGTATTTTACTATTCATTGTACGTTTAATGAATGGATTCTCCTACTGCAAAAATAAAATTGTTACAGCCTATCCATTTCAATTTTCAAATTCTTTAGCTTGCCTACTTTGTGCGTCTAACATTCCACACCTCAACTCGCAAAATGTTCTCGGTTCTGCCTTTCTTCTTATTAAACTTGACGATCACATCTCCAAAGTAGTCCCCTCCCAGACATCTGAATGAGAGACTATTTTAACTGCGGAATCTTTTACGCTAGAGAATACCATCATCTTCTAAAACTATTTTGGCGCGCTGTGTACTTGGAAAGTAATGTATTGGTTTTCCGTTGCCTTCCACAATGCATTAGTGTATTTTCAAATGCTATGCCGACCCCTATGGTCTCTGCCATTCTAAGTATCAAAAGAGCTACTACCCTCTTTCGGGAATCTGTCTTAGCCTGGTTCCTCACTAAAGACTTCACTAATTTGGTTAAACCTATAGTTTGGCTCTTTAGCTCGCTGACACGCTCAATTCATTATGCCCGTTCTAAACGGAAAGAATAAATATAAAGCATACAATAAGAGAGAATCTAGAAAAATGTCGATAGCTTCTGGAGTCTATGTTGTGGCTTATATAAAACCAGTTGGCACGTGCCTTAGTTGGTTCGCATGTGACCATTAAGCCCTAGATCCCGAGTTCAAATCTCGACACGAATCGCTTGAAAAATGTTATGTTAACATTTTTCACAAAAATACGCCCTCGTTTGGATGAGAGGTGAAATGTAGTTCCTGTGTGTGAGCGTTGTTACGCACGTTAAAGATCCCCTTGCTTGGAATAGCTAGGGTTCGGCAAAATTCAAAACTGTCAGGTAAAAAAAAACTTGCTTCCTTGTCAATGTAGTACCTTCGGTTGAAGCATTGGAAAATCAAATGTAGGGTTTATATCGGCGAAACGGACCGTTTCAGTCGAAGTGTGAATTCGCGATTATTATGATATAAATTATTGGATACATCCTTAAAATAAATACGTTCATTAAGTGTTCGTTTAGATAAATTAATTAATCATCGTGTTAAGGAGAATTTACTGTTAGTAAATATTGCAGTAATTGTCATCAGTAATTATTTGAAGCGTCATCTCAGTACATTAAGGTTTTTCTGTATAAAGAACTAAATAGAAATTCGCTACAGTATTTTTTAGAATAATGTTATTATTTTTGTTTTATATTTCAACGCAATGATTTAGTTGCAAATAAAACGTAATTGGTTCCCCATACTCCACGCACTTGTTAAAAATCTTGTAGCTGTTTAAAAAGAAATGTATGTGGTCACGTTTCGTCTAATCAAAATTGTGACATTTGATAATTTTTGAACCTTGAACTCTTGTTTGAATTAGAATATTGGAAATTTGCACCAAATTTATACTTTTAGTAGTAAATGGCATTCCGAAAAATTTTCTTTAAAAATTGTCTTGGAATGTTTACACTATGACTATTTTTCCTCGTTTTTTAAATCACATTCTACTTTATTGCATTTTATAGTTAGTTGTTATGTCTTAAACGTCCATTTGACGATTATATAAATGGGTATTAATTTCGCCTCATGGCACGATATTTAAATCATGCAAAAATAAAATGACATTAAAATAAAATAACGGGTATAGTACTGGCATGCAAATTCACTGCATACGATCTTTAATCCAACTTCTTCAAGAGAATCTTCAGGGTTGTAATCGCGCAGCTTCTCAGGAAACCTAAGAAGGAACAAGCTAGAGATCCTGTATACCCGCCGCAGCTCTTCATCACTTCAAGATATCGATCAACACATCCCTTCACTGCCGGGAAAGCAATCACATCTTCACTCGCACTATGGGGTTAATTTTCATTGGTCTACTACGATCATGCGACTGTTGGTAGCCCATAATACAATTACCCTCAGGAGGTTGCGCAAATGTTCAGAAAAATATAATTTAAACATAAAATTGTGATGAAATTACATATAAAAATTAAATACTAAAAGGGATTTGATTGCGTTAAAATGACACACATACGGCGATGTAACACGAGATAATCGTCTATTTTTCTAACCAAATAATTAATCGCGTGTTAATATGTGATATCTATTTATGACTTTATTTATGTGCATGTTATTATCCTAAGACTGTAGTAATTAATTTTTTTTTTAATTTTTTAAGAATCTGTTTAGTTCGCGTTATGAATAATTTTATACATGATGGTTGATTCATTTGTGCCATTTTGTTCATTTCGAACATTTGTTAAAATTTTTTGTCCTAAGTATCGCATGCGACATACAAAGCCTTTTTCATCGGGTATTGCTCATAGAAATCGTGTAAGTTGTACATTAGCAATTTATTTGGCGCTATTCAAATCTGCTGCTATTTAGATGTTTTATCAGTTTCCTATATTTAAAATATTTGCTGCCTGCATATAAGATTGTGAAACAGTTGCAACTTACCTGCCGAATGCAGGCCTCAACTAGATTTGGCGGAAATAAATTCCTGCAATACGAATAAATCATTAAATAACTAAAGATAACAATTACCTGACAAGATCAAGAAGTGTATCAACAGTAGTCACATTTCGTAGGAGTACCTTTGTTGAATGATTTTCATTAAAATTCTGCCCCATTGTTCCTGGAGAGATAGCTATCACAAGAATTATACCAAGAATGACTGCACATATTGTTGTTGTCAAATAGTAACATATAGCCCTTCTTGCTATTTTACCAGAAAGTGAAAGATCTAAATTTGCAACTGCGGATACTAATGAAGATACAATTAGTGGCAGAATTAACGACTTCAAGATTCGCAAAAATAAATCTCCGAAAAAGCTAATGTACATTACTTCTCTTTGTGTCCATTTGGAATCACTTGTTATGCGAAGGATGAAACCCAATATTCCGCCCAAAATTACTCCACCAACTGTCAGCATAGTTAATAAATTCGACTTTAAACAACCTTTAGGTTGTTTCAAACTTTTCTCATCTTCATCTGTTTCAATATTTTTTTGATGTAAGTGCTCTGTCATTATCGCGCTGTATTCGGTTTGTGGTGAAAGTCTATACTAAATACAAATTCCCTACACTACAAATAACAGAACTTTATCAACATAATTATTCTTGTAAATAAACTTATCTGTAAGTGTAATAAAAAAACCATATCATTGTTACAAAATTGACAACTCATTACCTTTATTTTACGTAAGGTAGCGTATTTTTGTTGCCTTTTACTTTAATATGCCTTTAGATGGCACAATTGGACAATGACCAGGAAGTTTCAAACTAAAAAATTAAACCATTGAACTCATTGACAGCCGATAAAGTACTTGTTTTAATGCGAAATACTATTTTGATTCATTATAACGGAAGTGTTCTAGTCTAATGATAGTTTGGAAATATTTGGTAGATAATTGGTATAAAAATTTAACAGTTTTAATTAAGTTATTTCATATGAAGCCGTAAATAAATCATTGACTTGTAATTAGTTAGTTCCGTATGCATTAACATGCATGTTGGTTCCAACGATTTTGTTTTATTGAACAATATGTTTAAAAGAAATTGAAAATAAAAACGATTATCTATACTATTGGAAGCTATTATGTATGAATTTTGAACGTTGGGAAAGTTTGTTAGAGGTTACTGAATTTAATTGATGAATGACATAAATGGGTACAATAAAGGATTCGGCTAAATAATACTGCAAGCTATAATTTTTCGTAGTTCTTCAGGGCTGAAGAAATGAAAACTTTGGTACATATATTTGAAACGTAGAGTGGTCAACTTCAACGACAAGAACTTTTGAAGACAGCGTCCCATACAAATCGACTATAGACTGTCTGTGTCAGTACATACTTCGATCGACTATAAAAGTACACTACTAAGCAATATAGCATTGCCGTAACTCACAGTTGCTAAGGGTTTCTGCTTGAATGTCCAATTTTGTTGAAAGCAAAGTTTCTTTGCTACTGAAAGATACGACAGTCTTACAATGCGCTCTTATAGCTATCCGCAAATTGGCTCAACTCGTGGCAGACAGAAACAGTTTAAAATCGATTCACAGTGCGAACCATCTTCTGCGGGTCCTCTACATAATATGCCATCGCAAGCGGTTTCAAATATGCCACAGCTTCCATTTTTCAGTTCTGTAGATCACCGGAAAATTTATCTCCTATCATTGTTAGCGACTAAGATCTTCTCTTCATTTTCCCACCCACTCTTTGTTATTTACATATTGCAGTTGGTGGCCGCATAACTGTGATGACTACTGCGAGGCGGCTCCGTGGCGTAGTGGTATGTGTGTGACTACTACGCCCAAGGTCCCGGGTTCGAATCCCGACACGGTCCGCTTGAAAAATGTTAGGTGAACAATTTTCACAAAAATACACCCTCGTTCGGATGAGAGGTAAAATGGAGATCCCGTGTGTGAATGTTATCACGCACGTTAAAAATCCCTACCTTGCTTGGAACAGCAAGGGTTCGGCAAAATTCCAAATTTTCCAAGTAAAAAAAAATCGCTTCCTAGTCAATGGAGAAAATGGAAAAATTACAAGTAAGACCGCATAACTGTTACGTGCTACAATAATGCCGCTGCATCACTGTGTCTGGCATACTGCGTTTTCGCAAACTAATGTGAACTCGTAACCTGATTTTTTGTTACGAGCTGTCGTTGAACGTTTCTATAACATCCCCTACATACCTCAGTTTGGTTGCAATGTACAGTTAGACTAATTATGCCTACTGCGCATGGTTGAATTTTGTTTTATCGACACCTTGTGACCCGTAAGACAAGCGGGCCAGTAAGAAAGGAAACGAAATAACTAGCGAAATTCTCGCCCGAATTACGTGTAACAAAGGGAGGAAAAGAATTGCTGGTTTACAGACAAACATGTGAATTCTTCACTACACATGTATTAATATAAAATATTATTTATATAGTGTCGAGATTCGAATCCGGTACCTTGGACGTAGTAATCACACGCATTCCAACTTCGCCACGGAGTTGCCCTACAAAAACGGCAGCCATGTGCTATGACGACAAGGCGAGACTTTTGTGTCAATGCATAGCACTCAATTGTTACGTACAGTTTCTACACCGTACATTTCCTAATTAAATCTCGCCTTTCATACTGTATTCACGATCACACGAATTTTCATTAACATGTATCGACTACCTTTCAAATTGATATGACTGCTTATTAAATCATTATGTAGAATTTCTATTAAATATTTAGTACAGAGTTAAATACATTGAATCTATTCTATTTTGATAACGTGCTAAACCTAAAATAGGGAAACTTGCTTTGGTTATCAAAGGTTAAAAGTTGTTACCTTATGGGTCGTTGAAATAAGTTTAGAACGTGCTGTTTGTCAAACACTTGCGTGTTTTAAATAAATACGTTTAATGTGTTTGTTTTAAAGTGGGAAAATATTGATCATCAATACACTTACTACGAAATACTATTATCGCGTTGAAACGCGGTATTCCGTTATCGAACAGGTGTTCACGGACACAGATTGCGAACAATGGAAATTGTTCTCCTGCTAATCTTTTCCCGGTAGTATTGTTCAAAATAGTTAATCTCTATGGTTTTATACAGGAGGTAGGCATCTGTTATACATTTAACTATATAATTATGTGGGTTGGTGATATGCCTAACAGGTTGAACAGACGTTATTTCGATACTACCAGGAAGTGTTTTCACGCTGATATGCTATGTGGAATTATTCATGTTGTATCGAGGCCATTTTGTTTTCTTAATTGAGCTTATCTTCAGGTGGTGTGTTAAGAATACTTTGCAGGTGGTGTTTTGAGAATACTTTATAGGTGGTTGTTTTGGTCGATGGACAATATTTTTTAAGGGAAAACACGTTACCACCTGGTGGTTATGTTCACCTACATATACAGGTTGAGCGTCGGAAGAGATTCTATTCTATGCAGCGTCCTATCACGGAAAGAGACCTGAAAGGTTGCTATGCTACTTAAATTGCTCTCTTTTACAAGGCATTGCTTTGCTTCGGTTTTGTAAAGCAAAAAAAAAATTAATTAATGTTCTGTAACCAGTGAAGTTGTTTGATAGAAGTATCCGGTCTGTTGACAGTTCTAAGTATGCACCTTCAGATCTGCTACGATGAAATTAGAGGCAGGCTGATGATGTACAATAGAATACATAATAAGCAAATAGTCACCTCGAAAGGCAACTACCCCTCTTTGGCGCTCAAACGGACTTAAGGTAGGAATTCTCTGTTCTTTTGTCGATGCTTTATATGAAACGTTGTTAATTCTCTTTTTATGGTTGATAACCACGCTGGTGCTCTAGTTTTTCTTACGCGTGGTTGTGGCACGATAAATTATAGACTCCGGTTCTAAAATTTACTATCAATGTTGTGAGAAGTCACAATTAATATAAACATAAGCTCGCGTTGAAGCAATTCTACGTACTTTAACTTGATTTAGGAAATGCTAACGTCAACAAATTGTTTACTAATTATAAGCTAGAATAAGTTTAGCACGTGGTCATCTATAAAACTTACCTTCAGTGTAGGGTTACGCTACTACTTTTAGGAAATGCATTTAGCATGTGAACAGCTTTGTATTACTGTATATATTATGTCTAATTTTCTTCTTGTACAGTATTGCCCGAAATAAACAGTACTGAAATTGTAATTGTTTTGTATATTTTAAAAATACATATTATTGACACTTTATTATATGTTCTAAATGTGCACCTCCTCGTTCGAGACAGACTTCATAACGATGTTCTAAGTTTCTGGTCATGTTATTGAATAAGGGTTGTCTCAGGGCTGCGAAGAAGACTCTAACGGCATCCTTTAATTCATCGATGGTTTGTGGTGCCCGTTTGAAAACGGCATTTTTAGCCATGCCCCAAATGTATGCGTCTGGAGGTGTGAGGTCTGGAGAATGTGAAGGATAAGGGAAGTCAGTAAATCGTGATATGAATTTGCTTGGAAAATGTTCTTGAAGAAATTGACGAATTGCGGCAGCAGTATGGCAAGTTGCCCCGTCCTGCTGAAAAATTGGTTTCGAAATGCCAAGTTACGTGCACGACAGAATTGACGTAGATTAGGGATAAATCGTGTTAAAATTTGTCTGTACCTCTGTTGATTAAGTGTGACTTGCCTACCATTCTCTTCGATAAAGTACGGACCAATGATTCCGTGTCCGGAAACAGCACACCAGACACTCACTTTTTCACTATGTAAAGGAACCTCTTGAACCTCATCGGGTCTGGCAAAGCCCAGAAATCGATTTGTGCGACGATTCACATAGCCTGACAAGTGAAAATGTGCTTCGTCTGAAAACCAAACATTTTTCAAAAATTCAGGTTTTTCATACTGTAACGCGAGAATTCTGGCGCAATATTCCACTCTACTGCGATAATCCCGAGGATGTAGTTGTTGATGTACCTGAATCACATACGAAAATGTACCCAGCTCCTTCAGGATTCTTTGAAAGGAAGTTCTTTTTAAATCAAGTTGTAACGCTGTCCTTGCCTGGCTGACTTTCGGATTTTCTAAGATTTGCTCAAAAACACGTTCATGGTTATTGTTGTTGTTAACTGTCCTGGGACGCTCCGAGTTTTCTTTTCGTTGGCACAATACACTACCTCAAAATTACAGCATTACTTGGAGAACGTTTATTAAACCTTTGTGTGAATTGATCAGACACGTATAGCAAACTTGCACCATTATGTCGGCCGATTCCGTATGAACGAAAATAATGCTCTACCAGAAACAGTTTCTCCTCTGTACTTAACACCATTTTTAACAATTAGGCCCTACTAATTACTTGTTTGAGGTTTACTTGACAGGTCTATACTAGCTAACTTGAGTGTGACAGCGCACGCATAAAAACACCGCCAACTTAGTTTCAGTACTGTTTATTTCGGGCAATACTGTATTTATTTAGGGCTGGTAACATTGTGTAAGTATATATGTACTTGTTATTTATATTTTAAGAATTGATGCGACTGGGAAATAGTCCCTAATTGATATTTTTACTACGCATTACTTTATTTACTCTAACCGTTTTTAATATTAACCAATTAAAGAATACTGTAGTTTCAGCTACACTAACTAAGATTACAGCACTGTCATGTTTTGTAAGCGAAGTGCGCAGGTGATACTTAAAGCATGTTAGATATAGACACAACAGGAGAACACAGGAAGTCATTTTAGCTTAAAGGGTGATAATGGAGAAAACAACAGAAAAAGGAGAAAACGTTTATATATTGTTTCTAGATGTGGGAAAAGCATTTGACAATGTAAAATGGGAAAAAATGATCGCAATGTTCAAAAAGATAATAAGTTAAGTGATAAAGGGATAGTATATGATTAAACAAAGAGCAAACAGCGGTACTATAATTACAACAGGTACCTGTTTGCTCTTTGTTTAATCATATACTATCCCTTTATCACTTAACTTATTATCTTTTTGAATATTGCGATCATTTTTTCCCATTTTACATTGTCAAATGCTTTTTCCACATCTAGAAACAATATATAAACGTTTTCTCCTTTTTCTGTTAGTAGTACATTATCAGGGAAATCAGACCCTCATTTCCCCCAGCATCCTCATTTCCCCACACATCTGGACCAAATTTACATGTAAATTCGCTCTATAAAGTCTTATTTTTTAAGAATCTCCTCCTGGCTCCTCCTTGCTCTCCTCCTTGCTCGGACACCCCCACAACCATTTTGATTACATCACACCCGCATTCTTTCCACCCGCGAGATAAATCTTTCTCCACATTTCCACCCACGAGATAAACCTATCTTGTTTGGTATCAATTAATATTAGAATTTTCTCAGCTACCCGAATCTCTAGGATTTTTTTAGATAGCATCATCCCCAAGGGAGCTACCCCAATTTTAAGATTTCTTACCTGTAGCGACTTTTGAGCGTTCTTATAAATTTTTTTATACATGCGATACATTAAATTAGCTTAGAATTTTATGCACATCCCGAATCTGTAAACAGATTTGAAATCGGACCACGCCCTGCAAAGTTATACCCCTTTAAAGTCCTGATCTTCTAATTTTGCTATTTGCTCTATAAGCAAACCTAACAAATAGTTTTCTTCGTCTAGCCATTGCATCTTTCGAGATAAACCTATCTTGTTTGGTATTAATCAATATCAGAATTTTCTAAGCTACCCAAATCTCTTTAAATTTTTCAGATAGCACCATCCCCCAGAGAGCTACCCCCATTTTAAGATTTCTTACCTGTAGCGACTTTTGAGCGTTCTTATAAATTTTTTATACATGTAGCACATCTTGTTAGTCTAGAATTTTATGTAGAATCCGAATCCGTAAACAGATTTAAAATCGAACGACCCCTTACCATTTTACACACACACTTTAAATTATAAATTTCCTGCGGCTCATACATAAAAGAAAATCTAAAAACAATTCTTAAAACTTTTTTATTACAGACAATTTTTACTAATACAGTTTAAATTTTGTAAAACCACATTTCTAAATACATATTTACAATTTTTTATTTTTAACCTAGAACTCAAATCGGCTTATACTTATTAATATTTATTTCTAAATAGAGCACCTTTTCCAAAGACCAACCGGACCCGCATGTTTCAAATTCCTCTGATTTTGTTCTTATGGTTTCGCTTAAGACCTCGTGCATATTTTCCAGATTACTAGAAGACGTTATAACCACATTTTTTTGTGTTAAAGGATTTCACATCGGTAGTCTCTTCCCCCATTTTGGTGTAAACGCCGTAGAGTTCGCAGTAGACTTTTATTGCTGTATGTTGTATTCTTTTTTCATTTATTAATCGAATAAATCGCTCTTTCTGCTTCCAAAGAAACTCGGGCACTCCATCGTCGACACTGGCGTTCTTTATGCGATAGCTAGCCATACGGTTGTTAAACGCTGTACTAACCATTTCTACACCATCGTCGCTAGTAGCGGTAACTGATGCATTTTTATGTCTGTTGCTTCTCAAGTGTGCGGCATAGGTAGTCTTTTCCATTTCGAAATCGCATACTTTACACATAATTCGTGGTTGTTTCGTACAAGGCCCTTTAACAGCTGGCGGAGCTGAACGTTTACGGCTAAATGACATACCGTGCTGTTTTTCCTTGTGTCGCTGTAAGTTGCCCATTCTCGTAAAAGCGATACCGCAAGACCCACAGTTTAAGTACTTTGCTGCGGACGGATGTATAAGCTTAACCGTAGACGATGTTACACCACGACATTTGTTCTGGTGCCGTATGAGAGCATTTTTCCAGGTATAGGAAGCACCGCAAGAGTTGCACTCAAAAACGTTTGCAGATACCATTTTAGTACAAAACAAAATCCGCACTATAGCACTTTGGTTAAACTTGTAAGCGAACTAACTTATAACTAAAGAGTTTATTCTTGCGCACCTGCTTTATGTACCCTATAGAATGCAAACCGAAGGTTTCCGAAGACACCCGAACGAAGTTGAGGATTCAGCGGGGAACTAAATGACGTCATAATCCTTGCTGCTCGTCCAATACATTTAGCGCCAATGCATGCACCTGGTTCGCATCGTCGATGGTGCGAATGACGTTAGTAGAAACATCGTAAACGTCTTCCATGTTATACGGATCGCGTGCATACTAAAAATCC
Organism: Platerodrilus igneus; assembly: GCA_036346225.1. NCBI lineage: Eukaryota > Metazoa > Arthropoda > Insecta > Coleoptera > Lycidae > Platerodrilus > Platerodrilus igneus. The sequence continues at coordinate 1,450,812 of JARFIW010001146.1, forward strand.
AAAAGGGTGATAGCACACGCACACAAATTGTGTGCAAGTCGTGCTGTAGAAGATGCAGTGCTACTATAACCAAAAACACTTTAAACCATTACTAAGGAAATACCAACTTGTCTACAGGATACTTACTAATAAAGTAATTTAATTTTAAATAACTTCTACGTCATATTTTAGGAAATGGTGGGCTTGAATATTTTCCAAATGAATCACCAAGCGAAAGTATATGCTTAGCAGTATTTAAATTAACCATTAATTTCCCATTTTTACGACCGTGGTTAATTATAGATTAAAATTTAATTTGTTCACGTTCGAGCTTCCCGTATACTAACAATGCGCTGTATAATACATGCATACCCCTTCGCCGCGCTGCTGCTATTCTTGTAATTGCTAGAAAAAGTCACTCTCCTTTTTACTGTTAGGACCGATGCAAAGCACCATTTTATACTTTCTATAGCACATCGCGCACTTTTTCGTCTGATAATTATGCTTCTGTAGGCTATTACACTTTCGCATAGCGGTCAGCCGCACGTAATGATTTCTAGAACCGGTAAGTACTCGATATCGTCCAAATAGAGAATTAGATGCTCGATGTCTGTCAACTTCCAATTCCCTCGTAAAAGGTAGAAAAAACTCAGTCAATCATCCATCTAACTTAAACTTCGACCCGCTCCTGTTCTGATAATTTACAAACATTTTTCAAACGACAATAGGCCGAGAATTTTTAAACCTCCTCTTTAAGTCGTGATCAATTACACATCCGAGCTACGCGTAAACTAACATATTTTGTAGCAACTGTATAATACATGCATACCCCTTCTCTGCGCTACTGCTATTCTTGTAGTTGCTTGAAAAAGTCAGTCGCCCTTTTACGGGTAGGGCCGCTAAAAGCACCATTCCATACTTTCTTTATAAGTGTAGCACATCGCGCACTTTTGTCGGATAATTAAATTTTTGTTTATGTAGGCCTTTACACTTTCGCTTATTTAAACATCTAATACAATTGATTAACCACTTTCGATTATTCTAACGGAGACCACCATACATCCCGCCGCACCGTTCTTTTTGAATCCAACGATCCTATGGGCTTCCACGCACTAACACCTGACGTATCTTTCCTACTATTTGTTAAACAAAACTACCGGCATCGCCATGTTCGTATACGAACGTAAGCAGAAGTTTGTGGATATGTACGAGAATATGTAGTCATATACATTAACCAGTCTAAGCTATTTTATTTAGTCCACGAAAACTACTATTTTCTAAACCATAATTAATAATCGTCTTTATAGGTTCCACATTTCGACCATTACCCAATGACTGGTGCTACGTATATGGAAACTTTAATTTCTTATTGGAGAATTCTTATTCTCCCACGCACTGCTGCGTAGTGGCATGCCTACCCCTTTTGAGGTATATGCTCGTTATAGGTTGTAAGACCCTCGGTTATACTTAACTACAATTCGTGAGACCCTTTAATCTTTTAATCGTATCTTTCTCGCCTACAATACAGTAGGACTTAACATTACTACCAACAAATTCTAATACTGGATCCCCATTAAATACGTCTTTAATTTTCCTACAACTTTTTGTTGACAAGTGTTATATTGTATTTATTATACGCGGGTAGTCACTCTTTTAAGATAAATATATTTTGCTAGGTATCAACTAATATTAAATTTTTCTAGGGACCCCAAATCTGTAAATAGATTTTAAATAGGACCACCCCATACAAAGTTATGCGTTTTAAAGACCCAAATCACTGATTTTTGCCCATTTTTATTTAACACCATTTTAAAACCTTTTTCGCTACCCAAGACATATGCCTTAGCCAACCATCTCCCGAGAAATCTAAAACCGCCGTGTCCCGCGAATACCACGTGGAGATAACACGTATACTCTGTCAACCAGGATAGAAGCCGGAAGGATTTGGAAGGTGGGAGAAGAACTTAAAAATTATGGAATCTTAAAACTAATATATACAATAGATTTACAAAATCCATACAAATATAAACAACTATCTTATATCTTTACACCACATGCGTAGATTGTTGTACTATTAGGAATGATGTACCTTTGTCATCTTCCTCGATAAACTAATTTTATTAATAAACTGCGTATGCAAATCGTATTCTTTTACTCCGGTACATACGCAGGCAAGTACTCGATACCATCCAAATAAAGAATTGGATGCTTGGTGACTGTTAACATCCGCTTCCCTCGTGTACGCCCAGACACACCCCAGCCCATGAGCACCCCGCGCATGCACACCCTGCCCATCGCACCCCTGCGCGTACGCACCCTGCCCATGCTCGCTGCCCATGCGCACCCTCTCTGTGCGAGTGCTATTTCGGGGTAACGTCACAGACTTTTATAAATAAAGAACAATGTTATATACTATTATAAAATGTTTATTCTGACATTATATATAACAAATTTAAAATATTTAATGCCAAGCATGGAGTCATTTAAACTTAATTTTAATACAAAGTTATACACAGAAGACAGTCCTTTCTTTATGTTTGTTTGCAGTGGTTTTAATTTTATCTAATTTTATTCGCAGCTTAAAATTTAAATCGACACCCAAGTCTTCTATCTCCTTTTCTAACCAATAGTTTGATACATAAAGACCGTCTAGGTTTTCCAATTGTAAAATGTACCGAAGTTTGCCTCTATATTTAAAGTTTTTGATTCCGCCGACAACCAGATCCATTCCTTCGTGTAATTCTTGCAGCTTGTGACAATCTTTTAATCGCAGCTTTCCACTATATCCTGCATACGTATCTTGTTAGCTTGATCGACTTCTTCTTGTCGGTATTGGAGGAAATCCTCTTTCTCCCACACACTGTTGCGTAGTTGCATGTCCACCACTTTTGGGAATATATGGTTGTTATAGGTTGTAAGACCCTCGGTTTTAAATGATCCGAAAGGTTAATTACTACGTAAATATACAATGTTTAGCGGAACCCTTTGCGTGTGGTGTACACCAAGGTTACGAAACCCGCATACCTTAATTCGTCTTTGTTATCTGCCATTTTGATAAATACGTTTTAGAATAATCTTTTAAAAGTATACGGATTTAGCACCATCCTTTTCTGCAAGAACACCTACATAACTAAAAGAGTCTTTCTTACTAACCGCAAATGCATACAGCTTGTACAACCCGGATGTATCTAAGTCAGTCCATCGACACATAAAATAATCTTTTAATTCTTCCTCATTTTCTCTAATAAGATGTTCTTTGTCTAACACATCTTTGTATTGTTCGCGTATTGTCGCAGTGTTTTCCATGTAGTCCAATTTTCGCCTTTTTGCATCCATTTCCTCTAATTCCAGTTGTCTTTTCCTTCCACTTACAGCGTATGGCATACATAATGGGGCAATTTCCTTTAGCGTAAACGGATAGAGTTTACTACCAATATTTGCGCGTTGTCGTACAACCTCTGGACGAATGTTAGGTGTATTTATCAATCCCAATTCCGAAATGACTATTTCTTTTGGAATTGTAGAATAGGGTGTTGCAGATTGTGTAAAATATGTACTACCTGCTTTAATGTAGCACTTGTGTAAGATTTTATTTTATCTTGGCTGTCTTGCTCCTCTACTATCTCCAAATAATTTACGGGTAAATAGTTAAAACTAAAGCCGAAAGCACATACTTTATCAATGTTTCCCTTTCTTTTGGTTTTCGGACAACTTAATTTGCAAGCCCGTCAATTTCTTTGTATTGCCATTCCCCCAATACACGTACTGTAGCAGGTTATTATTCGCTAAACAGCAGCTATTTTGTAGCTTGTCCGATAGCTTACTCCACATTTTGGCAAGTGGTACCGAGTACATTGGCGCCTTTAGGAAGTATAACTTACTATCTTCCAATAACGTTAAACAGTCTTTTAAGGGATTATACACCCGTACCGCACTGACATAGCTTCCAATTGCACAGTTGTATATTGTCGCTTCCAATCGCGTAATACCATGTTCTTTGACCAAAGTAGACGCAAATGTTTCCTTAAACGTACATCTGGACAACGTAAAAATCTAGTATATGATTGCCAAGTTGTTTATTAACACCAGGACTTGTTATCTGACACATAAATTTGTTGTATATCTTAATTCTTGCATTGGTTGTTAGCCATGTTAAACAATCAATCCCGCAGTTTTATCGTTGTCAACTATAATATTACACTTTTCTTCGTATTCTCCCTTATAGCAAAAGTTATGCTTTGTAGTTAAATAATTACACATCTCCATCTTGCTAAATATGCCCGCAAAATCTTGGGTTACATCCATGTCAAAAAAGATAGAAATAATATTTTTCGACTTCGTCTAATATATCTGGTAGTTCCTCCAATAAAGTTTCCAACTTAACATCTGCTAGTTCCACTTTGTATGGAACACATATAGGATTTTGGAATTTTTTATTAATGCATTCGAGGTCTTCTTTTCCGATAATTTCTTTTACTCTCTGGCCCATCTTGTTAGTGCTTTCCAGAGAAAACGGAAGCTTAGCTTTAACACCATGCCTAGCGGAAACAAATCGGTTGAACTTTCTTCGTAGATAGCTGTTAAATGCACCACAAATTTCTTTTTTTAGGATAAACATCCTTTTGTTTGCAGATGCTTGTTCGGTGTCAGAAAGGTCGCAAATTTTAACCAACATTATATTGTCACAAAATGGTTCTGTAATTGGTGTGTGTAGTCCACCAGTCAGCATCTGTTCGCCTTCGACATAACAAATATTACCAATATCTTTTACCAGATTATTGTTGCACATATTTTCTGTCAACAGCCATAATCCAAATCGCTCATTTGTCGGTTTCACTTTATTCCCAAGAAGTTGAGAAACGTTAATCACCTTGGAGACGCTCATGTTTACCGTTCTAGCTACTATGGACCTAGGTTAGATAAAAGGAAAAATTAATAGGTTAGGTCAGCGCCGCGGCGCTGACCTAACCTATTAATTTTTCCTTTTATCTAACCTAGGTCCACACTTGGTTTTTAATGGAAAAACTCATTAAAAAGGAATTAGTGCTAATGGGTTTTTAACGAGAAAACTCATTAAAAAGCAATTAGGTCATATGGTCATGTGGTCATATGGTCATGTGGTCATGTGGTCATATGGTCATGTGGTCATATGGTCATGTGGTCATATGGCCATGTGGTCATGTGGGGGTAATTTCACCCTATGGGGCAATTTCACCCTAACTTAACATCCTACATATATCCGGATATATGTCGATGCGCATCCCTGTCGGCTTAGGTTGGATAACAACATATTCGACTATCTTCGGCAATATACTTCCTCACTCTGTAGAATACGTAAGAGAACAATTTTTCGTATTCAATTTAGTATTCGATAGTAGCTAGAACGGTAAACATGAGCGTCTCCAAGGTGATTAACGTTTCTCAACTTCTTGGGAATAAAGTGAAACCGACAAATGAGCGATTTGGATTATGGCTGTTGACAGAAAATATGTGCAACAATAATCTGGTAAAGATATTGGTAATATTTGTTATGTCGAAGGCGAACAGATGCTGACTGGTGGACTACACACCAATTACAGAACCATTTTGTGACAATATAATGTTGGTTAAAATTTGCGACCTTTCTGACACCGAACAAGCATCTGCAAACAAAAGGATGTTTATCCTAAAAAGAAATTTGTGGTGCATTTAACAGCTATCTACGAAGAAAGTTCAACCGATTTGTTTCCGCTAGGCATGGTGTTAAAGCTAAGCTTCCGTTTTCTCTGGAAAGCACTAACAAGATGGGCCAGAGAGTAAAAGAAATTATCGGAAAAGAAGACCTCTAATGCATTAATAAAAATTCCAAAATCCTATATGTGTTCCATACAAAGTGGAACTAGCAGATGTTAAGTTGGAAACTTTATTGGAGGAACTACCAGATATATTAGACGAAGTCGAAAATATTATTTCTATCTTTTGACATGGATGTAACCCAAGATTTTGCGGCATATTTAGCAAGATGGAGATGTGTAATTATTTAACTACAAAGCATAACTTTTGCTATAAGGGAGAATACGAAGAAAAGTGTAATATTATAGTTGACAACGATAAAACTGCGGGATTGATTGTTTAACATGGCTAACAACCAATGCAAGAATTAAGATATACAACAAATTTATGTGTCAGATAACAAGTCCTGGTGTTAATAAACAACTTGGCAATCATATACTAGATTTTACGTTGTCCAGATGTACGTTTAAGGAAACATTTGCGTCTACTTTGGTCAAAGAACATGGTATTACGCGATTGGAAGCGACAATATACAACTGTGCAATTGGAAGCTATGTCAGTGCGGAACGGTGTATAATCCCTTAAAAGACTGTTTAACGTTATTGGAAGATAGTGTTATACTTCCTAAAGGCGCCAATGTACTCGGTACCACTTGCCAAAATGTGGAGTAAGCTATCGGACAAGCTACAAAATAGCTGCTGTTTAGCGAATAATAACCTGCTACAGTACGTGTATTGGGGAATGGCAATACAAAGAAATTGACGGGCTTGCAAATTAAGTTGTCCGAAAACCAAAAGAAAGGGAAACATTGATAAAGTATGTGCTTTCGGCTTTTAGTTTTAACTATTTACCCGTAAATTATTTGGAGATAGTAGAGGAGCAAGACAGCCAAGATAAAATAAAATCTTACACAAGTGCTACATTAAAGCAGGTAGTACATATTTTACACAATCTGCAACACCTATTCTACAATTCCAAAAGAAATAGTCATTTCGGAATTGGGATTGATAAATACACCTAACATTCGTCCAGAGGTTGTACGACAACGCGCAAATATTGGTAGTAAACTCTATCCGTTTACGCTAAAGGAAATTGCCCCATTATGTATGCCATACGCTGTAAGTGGAAGGAAAAGACAACTGGAATTAGAGGAAATGGATGCAAAAGGCGAAAATTGGACTACATGGAAAACACTGCGACAATACGCGAACAATACAAAGATGTGTTAGACAAAGAACATCTTATTAGAGAAAATGAGGAAGAATTAAAAGATTATTTTATGTGTCGATGGACTGACTTAGATACATCCGGGTTGTACAAGCTGTATGCATTTGCGGTTAGTAAGAAAGACTCTTTTAGTTATGTAGGTGTTCTTGCAGAAAAGGATGGTGCTAAATCCGTATACTTTTTAAAAGATTATTCTAAAAACGTATTTATCAAAATGGCAGATAACAAAGACGAATTAAGGTATGCGGGTTTCGTAACCTTGGTGTACACCACACGCAAAGGGGTTCCGCTAAACATTGTATATTTACGTAGTAATTAACCTTTCGGATCATTTAAAACCGAGGGTCTTACAACCTATAACAACCATATATTCCCAAAAGTGGTGGACATGCAACTACGCAACAGTGTGTGGGAGAAAGAGGATTTCCTCCAATACCGACAAGAAGAAGTCGATCAAGCTAACAAGATACGTATGCAGGATATAGTGGGAAAGCTGCGATTAAAAGATTGTCACAAGCTGCAAGAATTACACGAAGGAATGGATCTGGTTGTCGGCGGAATCAAAAACTTTAAATATAGAGGCAAACTTCGGTACATTTTACAATTGGAAAACCTAGACGGTCTTTATGTATCAAACTATTGGTTAGAAAAGGAGATAGAAGACTTGGGTGTCGATTTAAATTTTAAGCTGCGAATAAAATTAGATAAAATTAAAACCACTGCAAACAAACATAAAGAAAGGACTGTCTTCTGTGTATAACTTTGTATTAAAATTAAGTTTAAATGACTCCATGCTTGGCATTAAATATTTTTAAATTTGTTATATATAATGTCAGAATAAACATTTTATAATAGTATATAACATTGTTCTTTATTTATAAAAGTCTGTGACGTTACCCCGAAATAGCACTCGCACAGAGAGGGGTGCGCATGGGCAGCGAGCATGGGCAGGGGTGCGTACGCGCAGGGGTGCGCATGGGCAGGTGTGCATGCGCGGGGTGCTCATGGGCTGGGTGTGTCTGGGCGTACACGAGGGAAGCGGATGTTAACAGTCACCAAGCATCCAATTCTTTATTTGGATGGTATCGAGTACTTGCCTGCGTATGTACCGGAGTAAAGAATACGATTTGCATACGCAGTTTATTAATAAAATTAGTTTATCGAGGAAGATGACAAAAGGTACATCATTCCTAATAGTACAACAATCTACGCATGGGGTGTAAAGATATAAGATAGTTGTTTATATTTGTATGGATTTTGTAAATCTATTGTATATATTAGTTTTAAGATTCCATAATTTTAAGTTCTTCTCCCACCTTCCAAATCCTTCCGGCTTCTATCCTGGTTGACAGAGTATACGTGTTATCTCCACGTGGTATTCGCGGGACACGGCGGTTTTAGATTTCTCGGGAGATGGTTGGCTAAGGCATATGTCTTGGGTAGCGAAAAAGGTTTTAAAAATGGTGTTAAATAAAAATGGGCAAAAATCAGTGATTTGGGTCTTTAAAACGCATAACTTTGTATGGGGTGGTCCTATTTAAAATCTATTTACAGATTTGGGGTCCCTAGAAAAATTTAATATTAGTTGATACCTAGCAAAATATATTTATCTTAAAAGAGTGACTACCCCGCGTATAATAAATACAATATAACACTTGTCAACAAAAAAAGTTGTAGGGAAAATTAAAGACGTATTTAATGGGGATCCAGTATTAGAATTTGTTGGTAGTAATGTTAAGTCCTACTGTATTGTAGGCGAGAAAGATACGATTAAAAAGATTAAAGGGGTCTCACGAATTGTAGTTAAGTATAACCGAGGGTCTTACAACCTATAACGAGCATATACCTCCAAAAGGGGTAGGCATGCCACTACGCAGCAGTGCGTGGGAGAATAAGAATTCTCTCCAATAAGAAATTAAAGTTTCCATATACGTAGCACCAGTCATTGGGTAATGGTCGAAATGTGGAACCTATAAAGACGATTATTAATTATGGTTTAGAAAAATAGTAGTTTTCGTGGACTAAATAAAATAGCTTAGACTGGTTAATGTATATGACTACATATTCTCGTACATATCCACAAACTTCTGCTTACGTTCGTATACGAACATGGCGATGCCGGTAGTTTTTGTTTAACAAATAGTAGGAAAGATACGTCAGGTGTTAGTGCGTGGAAGCCCATAGGATCGTTGGATTCAAAAAGAACGGTGCGGCGGGATGTATGGTGGTCTCCGTTAGAATAATCGAAAGTGGTTAATCAATTGTATTAGATGTTTAAATAAGCGAAAGTGTAAAGGCCTACATAAACAAAAATTTAATTATCCGACAAAAAGTGCGCGATGTGCTACACTTATAAAGAAAGTATGGAATGGTGCTTTTAGCGGCCCTACCCGTAAAAGGGCGACTGACTTTTCAAGCAACTACAAGAATAGCAGTAGCGCAGAGAAGGGGTATGCATGTATTATACAGTTGCTACAAAATATGTTAGTTTACGCGTAGCTCGGATGTGTAATTGATCACGACTTAAAGAGGAGGTTTAAAATTCTCGGCCTATTGTCGTTTGAAAATGTTTGTAAATTATCAGAACAGGAGCGGGTCGAAGTTTAAGTTAGATGGATGATTGACTGAGTTTTTCTACCTTTACGAGGGAATTGGAAGTTGACAGACATCGAGCATCTAATTCTCTATTTGGACGATATCGAGTACTTACCGGTTCTAGAAATCATTACGTGCGGCTGACCGCTATGCGAAAGTGTAATAGCCTACAGAAGCATAATTATCAGACGAAAAAGTGCGCGATGTGCTATAGAAAGTATAAAATGGTGCTTTGCATCGGTCCTAACAGTAAAAAGGAGAGTGACTTTTTCTAGCAATTACAAGAATAGCAGCAGCGCGGCGAAGGGGTATGCATGTATTATACAGCGCATTGTTAGTATACGGGAAGCTCGAACGTGAACAAATTAAATTTTAATCTATAATTAACCACGGTCGTAAAAATGGGAAATTAATGGTTAATTTAAATACTGCTAAGCATATACTTTCGCTTGGTGATTCATTTGGAAAATATTCAAGCCCACCATTTCCTAAAATATGACGTAGAAGTTATTTAAAATTAAATTACTTTATTAGTAAGTATCCTGTAGACAAGTTGGTATTTCCTTAGTAATGGTTTAAAGTGTTTTGGTTATAGTAGCACTGCATCTTCTACAGCACGACTTGCACACAATTTGTGTGCGTGTGCTATCACCCTTTGGATTTTAGTATGCACGCGATCCGTATAACATGGAAGACGTTTACGATGTTTCTACTAACGTCATTCGCACCATCGACGATGCGAACCAGGTGCATGCATTGGCGCTAAATGTATTGGACGAGCAGCAAGGATTATGACGTCATTTAGTTCCCCGCTGAATCCTCAACTTCGTTCGGTGTCTTCGAAACCTTCGGTTTGCATTCTATAGGGTACATAAAGCAGGTGCGCAAGAATAAACTCTTTAGTTATAAGTTAGTTCGCTTACAAGTTTAACCAAAGTGCTATAGTGCGGATTTTGTTTTGTACTAAAATGGTATCTGCAAACGTTTTTGAGTGCAACTCTTGCGGTGCTTCCTATACCTGGAAAAATGCTCTCATACGGCACCAGAACAAATGTCGTGGTGTAACATCGTCTACGGTTGCTTATACATCCGTCCGCAGCAAAGTACTTAAACTGTGGGTCTTGCGGTATCGCTTTTACGAGAATGGGCAACTTACAGCGACACAAGGAAAAACAGCACGGTATGTCATTTAGCCGTAAACGTTCAGCTCCGCCAGCTGTTAAAGGGCCTTGTACGAAACAACCACGAATTATGTGTAAAGTATGCGATTTCGAAATGGAAAAGACTACCTATGCCGCACACTTGAGAAGCAACAGACATAAAATGCATCAGTTACCGCTACTAGCGACGATGGTGTAGAAATGGTTAGTACAGCGTTTAACAACCGTATGGCTAGCTATCGCATAAAGAACGCCAGTGTCGACGATGGAGTGCCGAGTTTCTTTGGAAGCAGAAAGAGCGATTTATTCGATTAATAAATGAAAAAGAATACAACATACAGCAATAAAAGTCTACTGCGAACTCTACGGCGTTTACACCAAAATGGGGAAGAGACTACCGATGTGAAATCCTTTAACACAAAAATGTGGTTATAACGTCTTCTAGTAATCTGGAAAATATGCACGAGGTCTTAAGCGAAACCATAAGAACAAAATCAGAGGAATTTGAAACATGCGGGTCCGGTTGGTCTTTGGAAAAGGTGCTCTATTTAGAAATAAATATTAATAAGTATAAGCCGATTTGAGTTCTAGGTTAAAAATAAAAAATTGTAAATATGTATTTAGAAATGTGGTTTTACAAAATTTAAACTGTATTAGTAAAAATTGTCTGTAATAAAAAAGTTTTAAGAATTGTTTTTAGATTTTCTTTTATGTATGAGCCGCAGGAAATTTATAATTTAAAGTGTGTGTGTAAAATGGTAAGGGGTCGTTCGATTTTAAATCTGTTTACGGATTCGGATTCTACATAAAATTCTAGACTAACAAGATGTGCTACATGTATAAAAAATTTATAAGAACGCTCAAAAGTCGCTACAGGTAAGAAATCTTAAAATGGGGGTAGCTCTCTGGGGATGGTGCTATCTGAAAATTTAAAGAGATTTGGGTAGCTTAGAAAATTCTGATATTGATTAATACCAAACAAGATAGGTTTATCTCGAAAGATGCAATGGCTAGACGAAGAAAACTATTTGTTAGGTTTGCTTATAGAGCAAATAGCAAAATTAGAAGATCAGGACTTTAAAGGGGTATAACTTTGCAGGGCGTGGTCCGATTTCAAATCTGTTTACAGATTCGGGATGTGCATAAAATTCTAAGCTAATTTAATGTATCGCATGTATAAAAAAATTTATAAGAACGCTCAAAAGTCGCTACAGGTAAGAAATCTTAAAATTGGGGTAGCTCCCTTGGGGATGATGCTATCTAAAAAAATCCTAGAGATTCGGGTAGCTGAGAAAATTCTAATATTAATTGATACCAAACAAGATAGGTTTATCTCGTGGGTGGAAATGTGGAGAAAGATTTATCTCGCGGGTGGAAAGAATGCGGGTGTGATGTAATCAAAATGGTTGTGGGGGTGTCCGAGCAAGGAGGAGAGCAAGGAGGAGCCAGGAGGAGATTCTTAAAAAATAAGACTTTATAGTGCGAATTTACATGTAAATTTGGTCCAGATGTGTGGGGAAATGAGGATGCTGGGGGAAATGAGGGTCTGATTTCCCTGATAATGTACTACTTCTGTTTTCTCCATTATCACCCTTTAAGCTAAAATGAATTCCTGTGTTCTCCTGTTGTGTCTATATCTAACATGTTTTAAGTATCACCTGCGCACTTCGCTTACAAAACATGACAGTGTTGTACCTGAAGTAAAAATTAACTTTTAACTTGTATATTGAAGAGGCAATGAATATTGTTAAATGCAGAAAGACATTTGGAATTATTATACAGAGACAAACGATCGGTGTGCTTGGATTTGCAGATGATATAACGGTATTAGCATCTAGCAAAGAAGAGTTAGAAGCAGCTCTTAATGAAATGGAAATAACACTGATAGAGAGATACGGTATGAAAATTAATAGAAATATAATTAAAGTGCTAGGATGTGAAGGAGGGGAAAATAAGTCCAAAACCAGAATACAAATAAGAAACGAGAATGTATAAGCGGTTAAAAATTTCGTCTACATAGTAAGCCATATAACGCAAGATGGGAAAAGTGCAAAAGATATAGAACAAAGATTATCACAAGATCGTGCTACATTTAACATTACATGTGATTTTCCAATGCTCCACCCGAAGGTACTACATTGGCCAGGAGGCGAGTTTTTTTTACCTGGAAAATTTGGAATTTTGCCGAACCCTTGCTGTTCCAAGCAAGGTAGGGATCTTTAACGTGCGTGACAACACTCACACACGGGACCTCCATTTTACCTCTCATCCGAACGAGGGTGTATTTTTGTGAAAAATGCTCGCCTAACATTTTTCAAGCGGACCGTGTCGGGATTCGAACCCGGGACCTTGGGCGTAGTAGTCACACACATACCACTACGCCACGGAGCCGCCTGCTACATTTAACAACAAAAAACATGGAAGCATATAGGACACTTACAACATCGTTTCTTTCAAACATCAAATAATTTCTAATTTACTTAATTATAAAAATGTGTCTTCCTTATTTTAAATTTACAGAACTAAATTTCTTCTCTTGTGGATGGTTTACCTGGTTATGATTCTCCCGCTTATAGGGGAAAATTGGGACCCTTTGTACGATTTTTGATTTTTGTTTTTACAAAAAGTTTGCAGTAACTATAGAAGTTTCAAAATGGCATAAAACTAAAGTCCAGACATTAAACTTTTATGAATAAGATTTGTTGAAGATATAACTCATAAGGATTCTGTATTAAAATAATTGTTTTTCGAAGATACTGAGGTTGTACGAATCAACCCCTCTATAGGGGCGAATTCGTACACGGCTCGGGGTACATTCGTATTAAATGGGCAGAATCAGACACTTTTATAAAACAGATGTGTAAACACGTATTTTTGCTTTATTATAAACTTCATTCGAAGTAAGTATACATACATATAGAATAACATCTTAAGAAAAAAGTATAATATTTTTACCAAAACTAAAACACAAATTTTTTTAAGTGTAATGTTTGCACAAGAAGTATGTATTAAGTAGGTAACTATTAAACATTATATTCACGTAAATGAATCGGAAAGTATACAGTCTTGGTGTTCTAGCTGTTGAACTTGAAGACGATGGAGCAGGAAGAACTAAAATAATATCCGATATGCATACAGTAGCTACATCTTCAACATCAGCAAAAACAAATGTCCAAGAGGAACCTACTTTTTTTCTTAGAAATGAGACTTTGGAGAATAGTGACTCACAACTTTTCCAATGTAAGAGACAACATGTTTCTTTTTTCAAATTTTACAAGAACAAACTCGTTGTTTCTTATATTTTGGTTTTGTTCATCATAATTAATATCTAAGCTTGATGCAGAACTTACTCTAAGACTAAGCTCTTTATCAGAGTCACTACTACTTTCTACAATTTTTTTAGAATTTGTTTTGGTACGTTTTGGATTTGGCCAATCAAAGAAAAACAAAACTCGTTTCATGTCTCTAGCTTTCTGTCTTTTTTCCTGTACCGCTTTTTTGTGTTGTTTATCCATTTCCAATTGTTCAAGCCTATTTTTCTCTGGCGTATCTGTATATATTCTAGATTTTCCAGGTTGTTTACCCTTGTGTGTTTTATTCTTTTTTTTAATAGCTAGAAATGGTCTAACCATTTCTGGTGTAATTAGAATTTTAAGTGGCTGTGGTGGCATAATAGGATCTAGCGAGATTGAACTTGGTGGCAGAACTGCAACTGATTCAGAACTCACAGGAGCAATTGGATCAATAACTGCAAAGTTGCTAGACAATTGTAGCAAACTGGATTCACCATCTGTAAGTGTAGAATTTATTGGTTGAGCACTCTCGGTAGTACCACTGGTAATTGTTGACAAAACTATTGGAGCAACATCTGTTAAAGATTGAACAGAGCTGTCAACTAATTCTTTGGGATTACTTTCATCAGAAGCATACACATGTGTAGGAGCAAAGTCGTTTTCACTGAATGCCAGTTGATTATAAGGCCAAATACCTGGATTAGTAAATCCACTTATAATATTTTTTACAGTGAATGACTTAAGGTAAGCTAATTTGGCTAGCTTAGGAATGATATAAATGCTGATTGTTTTCCCTGGATTAGAAATATGCCAATCATTGAAAGCAGTTTTCAATTTGAATTTAAACGGACCGAAAACTCCGACGTCTAATTGTTGCAAACGGTGAAATGTATGGGGCGGAAAAGACAAATAAACTATTCCATTGTTTCTGGCATAATTGACTGCTTCTAATGTAATATGACTTTCGTGATTATCATAACAATAAGATTGTATTTTCTTTAGAACACAGTGTATATCTCTGAATGTACTTCAGTACCAAATATTTTGCAGTTTTCCAATCACTTCTATTAGCAACGCCAAGACTACCTTCGGGAGCTCCTTCAATAAAATGATCTTTATAATGGACACTTGGAAATACAAAAAGCGGGGGAACTGTATTTCCGTTTGGTGAAATAATATCCCCAAAAGTAACAAGTTCGCCCCATTCAGCTGAAACCAGTTGGCTGACTTGTTTTAGTTTTTTTCTGCAAACACTTTGGGCGTATCTAATGCTGTAGAGATGCCAGACTCATCAAAACTGAATATACGCTAATATAATATATATACCAGGGTCTAACTATATAAGGGACAGTTTCGTACATGTACGAATCTACCCTCAGTGTTTGTGTTCGAATCTACCCCAATGTACAAAAAACTACTTACATAGAGTTATTTAAAAACAAGTAAAAATTTACAAGCACACCTAATAATCACATAAGTATGAGTATATTAACTTACCAAATCGATGTTGATTTCAAAAGTATAGTTATATGGTTAATCGTAAACCTCGAATACAGAACGCATTAAAACTTACGTTTAGCGCACAAAAATATGTAGCAACGTATACAAACCACATACTATAGACTACTGGCGCCAAAGTTCGTTGACAAACGAGTCTACTGGCAGGATGCATATATACTAGCGTATGCTAAATTTGTAGGTATAGCTCTCTTACAACTGCAACTGTACGAATCTGCCTCGTGTACGAAGGGACCCAATCTTCCACTAAGGTTTGTTTTGGCCTAAAAAAATCCTTGACGTATAATCTATAAAAAGGTAAGTTTCGAACTCTGAACACAAACTTTCCTGGTAAACATTCTTTACTAAATGACAAAATTCAAAAAAAAATATACTTGCAAAAATTCACGAAGGGATTTTTTATCCAGCTCGTATTTAATTATCTTCTTATTTTAAATTGATGTCCAAACCAGCTTACCAGATTTCCATATCATTTACATCTCCATTTAGAAACCAATGTGCATCCTTAGTTTGATTAATCAATAGAATTTTAAATCGCTTTTTATATCGAAGCATTTCCTATCTTGATTGTATATTATAAAATCAAATAATTGCATTTATCCATTTTTATATTTCTGTAGGTTACGTTTAAAATATCACTTTTTCATTCATTGTAACATCGTAATTATTACATTAAGGTATGCGTACTGCATATTTCAAATATCATCTTTGCAAAGCAACAGCTCGCGACCTAAATGAACATTTCGCGATTGAATTTATGAATGAATTTATTTAATAAACGCTTCTTTATATATATACAAAATTATCTATTTCGCGAATACTACTACAGTATGGAACATGATGATGCAAGATTTTTTAGAAAAACTCATTAGCGTCTAAAATCGCGGCGTTTTATTATCTCGTAATGTCTTCCACTTATTAGTGACGCGCACTGCCCCGTCTTTGTTAACATTCAAAGTTATTGTGTCGCATCACTTCTCTCCAACAGTGAATGCGAAGGATCATAAATGTTTTTTATCAATTTCTATTACATTTCTGGGTTTTTAGTGTTCCGGCCGCTTCTTGAAATAAACGTTTCTTTATTAATTATTTCATACGAATTTGACGTAATTCTTCTCAATTCCTCTCAAAAATACTAGAACATGTTTTATTTAAATTGGATTTAGGTAATACAGAGGGTAATTAATTTAAACTTTAATTGCTTTTTAATGCAAATGGTTGCATTTTTATATCAAATATTTGCTTTCACGGTAAAACGTGTTTTAAGCTTAAAATTAGGGTTTTAAATACAACAGTGAATGTGGCTTTTATGCTAAATGCGTTAAGCTAGTACTATTCTATGCTATTTACAGCAAATGAAAAGCATTTTTATCAAAAATGTAATGCTTACGTTATTTGCTATGTATTCACAATACGCCTATATCATACAAGGTGATTATTTATACACGCACAATTGCATTTTTTGCTTTTACATCAATGAATTTAAGTACGCTTGTATTATACAGGGCGTAATCACGAATTTACGGAAATTTCATTTCTATTTTTCCTGAATATTTTATGTTTTGGTGAGATTTATGTGCCGAATTTGGGTTTCAATCATCTCTCGTCGCCCCTTATTTCGTCAATATATATATATATATATATTGCTGTAATTATAGCGTTAATTTAGGGGTAGGTTAAGCCATAGGGGTCGTAGAATAAACAAAAGAAACTCCCAAATAACAAAAGCACATAATTACAGATATTAGAAGAGTAAATAGGTCATTATAAATATGGTTAGTTGAGAGCCCACTGTATATAACAGTACAAGCGATTAAACGCATATCCAAGAGTAGCTACGAGTAAAGATAAGAATTTAAAAATGTAACGAAATGCATCGAAATTAAATCAAGGGAAAACCTGTATGAATTGGCTAGATAAATATCTAACAAGTGCATTAATATATCATCATATATGCAGGCAGAAATTATGCATTATTTGAAAAGCGTGTGTGCTAGAAAAGTATTACATTTGTTCAAAAATCCAATTTAACTAGAAATAAACAAACACCAAATTTATTTCTATTTAGATTAGAATAAAGCAAACAACAATAATACGTGATTTGATGATCGAAGGTTCCTGGGATTTCTGAATTAAATGTGATGTTATGTGAATGAATTACGTGACAACTTGAGCGTTCTTCCATGCAATTAAACTACACAATTGGTAAAGTTTCCGAAATAGCACAAGAGATAAGACAATTGGTGTCGCCCAACACGTGGAATCAACGAATCGCAAGGCCTATAAATCTGATAACATTTGAACAACGAGTTAGTATACATTTGAAACTGGGCAGTCACTATACTCGAAAGTGCTAAATTATTCACGCAAACAGTTAATTAAAGTGAAAATCATTTTTATAAGAGGGTAAAAATTGTGTAAGCGAGCCGTTCTACTACAGACGTAAGTGAACCATATTTAGTGAAATTATACAATTTCTAAGAATAAATAAAACAGGGCTCTTGGGTACGATCTTAGATACGACTTTTGGATACGATTTTGAATACGGTCTTGGATACGAGTCAGGAAGACTCTGGAGATTACTGCCTGTTAAATTAATTTGGTAATTTCTGATAATGGTAAATATTCTATTACTGTTTCGTTAATTACGGAGACGAAAAACCTTTTATTGGAATAAACTAATTAATAACGATTTGGATAGTATTTTGGTTGGATTTCGACTTTCAAATTCGACTCAAAACATTCAGACTGGACACGAAAACTCATGGGGATGCAGAGAAGCTACTGACCAACTCCAGGTTAGATATTTTGATATGATTTATTTCTATAAACTGTTTTATTTCGATAATAATTCAAAAATGTAAGTTCCGACAAAACTGGGGTTTCTTTGATAAATTTATGAAATGCAATAGGCATCTTGAAACGTTTCAAAAGGTCTCTCAATACAACAAAACGCTCGTTTTGCTGGCTTTATTTTCTCAAATCTGACAAATTGTAAATATTCTGAAAAAGGGGAAGATATTTAAAAAGGTTGTAAATATTTAATCATTATACTGCGTATTGTAGAATTGCTTTATTTAATTGAATCAGCTAGTTGAGGCACAGAGATTTATAAACTAAAATTTTTACAAGTGCTTGATTAATATAAAGAAAATAACACAACATTTTATGCACGACCCAAGTCGTGGAGCCTAATATAGGGGTATAACAGCATTTTATTACGCTCATCGTAGGGGCTGGTGAAGTATCACAGCAATATATATATATATATATATATATATATATATATATAATAGTAATCAGCATTTCCTGGATTTTGGTCATCAAAATAATATGTAATTTATATGTAAGTATCTTTTAGAAAAGCACTGCGCTTGCAACACACAATAGAAAAATTCACCAATTGTTTGAATAATTTAATTTAAACAGACAGAATGATAATAAGAAACATAATAGAAACTTTACACATACACAACACATGATCAATTCAACCGACCAAGACGACTTTATTAATATTACCACAACCTAATTGTTTGAATATTTAATTATCACAGTTAATGCTAGAATGATTGTAAATATGCATGTTATATGAATATTGGTTATCTAACCTATGGTTACCACTTTTTACACTGTGATCACATTATTACCTTGTTGTTACAGTGTAAAAAGTGGGAGTAACCATAAGGTTAGATAACCAATATTCATACATATAACATGTATTTACAATACTTCTAGCATTAACTGTGATAATTGAAATATTCAATACAATTAGGTTGATGGTAAATATTAATAAAGTCGTCTTGGTGGTTTTTGAATTGATGCATTTGTGTGTTTGTAGTGTAAAGTTTCTATTATGTTTCTTTATTATCATTCTGTTCTGTTCCTAAAATACTAACATTATTAAAATCAAATTGGTGGAATTTTTCTATTGCATGTGTTGTAAGCGCAGTGCTTTTCTAAAAAGATACTTACATATAAATTACATATTATTTTGATGACCAAAATCCAGGAAATGCTGATTACTATTATACTACAGATGGTCAAGAAATTATCAACAATTTATATATATATATATATATATATATATATATATATATATTGACGTGATAAGGGGGGAAGAGAGGTAATTGAAACCCAAATTCTGCAAATAAATCTCACCAAAACATAAAAGATTCAGGAAAAATAGAAATTTCCGTAAATTCGTGAATACGCCCTCTATAATACTAATGAATGAATTTATATATATATATATATATATATATATATATATATCTATATATATATATATGGGTTTTAGGTCTGCTGGATAATTAAATAGACTCTTTTTTATTACCTAAATTTTCGAATATATTTATATTCTTCTTCAGAGGTACTATAAAATATACAAACGCATTAACAATAAATAATTACATTTAAGATATACTCACTAAATTGAGGTTTAAAATATATGTAATGGCATCAGATATATAAATAAAAAATGTAAAAGGTTGTTGAAACATAATAAAATTACTTTGTATATACTAAGATGTTCTTTTGTGAAGTATATCATTTAAATTTTGGCAGTTATTTTGTATACCTTTTGTTATTTTTTATATCATAGTTGTATGCATGTACATCATGCTGTACGTATTGATAAATATACAACCTTCATCAATACGTATACATACACCTACACATACATATATCAGTTAGTAAATATTAATGTATTTAAATATTCAAACATATCATTAATGTTTCAATAACCTTTGTATATCACTTAAATTTAATTGTGGAAATAAAACAAACAACCTATAATTGATCATTTTTCTTTTTTGTGCTAAATTTATTATTTATGTATTCATAATTTAGAAGGTATGTATAGATAGAGCTTAGATCATCAACATCCGTCATCTTATTCATTGTATATGGGGTTTTGTAAATATAACACATTTCTAAAAATTTTCTTTTATTTTCGTTTTTATCTCTATCAATAATTTTGACATTTTGGAAATCTACATGATGGTCTTTATTTATGATGTGCATTGATAAGGAACATGCATTAGGCTTTACCCGAACATCACTTTTGTGTTGGGTAACACGTTGTTTTAAATTTTGTGAAGTTTGGACTATGTAACTTTGATTGCAATCAATACAATTAATTTTATATATATAACATGTCTTTCACTAAGAGCCTCTAATGGATCTTTGATTTTTGAATAGATTTTTCCAATTGATAAAATATTTTTATTTGCTATTTTGATATTAAATTTCTTAAATATGTTGCATAATTTAGGTGTTAGTTGTTTTATGATATAGCCTTCTTAGTTAAGGGGTTTTATTTATTAGGTTTTTACTCCTATGTGACCAGCTGAAAGGCAAAAGGATGTTTCACGAGGATTTCCAGTAATTGTAAAGAGCCCACGGCAAGTTTCGGTGGAAAATGGCTCGTAAATGAGGGAACCTCTAAAGGCTAAGCGGCTAGTCGAGCTATTTGCTCTGGGTAGAACATGAACTGTGGGTCGGGGTTGGACTGCGACCAAAAATGTAAAGAATATGGCGCCACCGAATTTTTGTATACGAAGAAGACCTTACTTAAGTCCCTTGTATAAGGCGAATGCGGAAACCTTTACTCAATTACCGCTATACAATATATTACTGAAACACAATCCCTAAAGTTTCTTACCTTATGGCTCGATATTGACCTTTATAGATGCACTGCTACACCTGTGAACAGATTAAAACAAAGATAGCACTGTTTGTGCATTTATATCCAAAATTTAATAATTAATTCGAATCAACCCTCATTCATTCCAATTAATAATCATAGTCTTGACCAAATAAAAATCTATTCTTTCAGTAGCAAGTAAGTTATTTACAAGACATCTTCTTTAAATAAGTTTGATTAAATTAAATTATTGAAAGATATGTACATATGTACTTGATAGTATCAGTATTTCTCACAGATAAAATATAATAATTTTATATTAGCAATGTCTAGCAAAATTTATCTTCAAATGATTGAGTATGAATGTTTAACTTTATATTACAACTTCTGTTGGTTTGAGTAGCACTACTTTAACCTCACATTCTATGACAAAATATTCCACTTAACAATTAGTGAAATGTAAAATGTAAAAATTTAATTCTCTAAGATTTGAATAAATTATGTTTCAAATAATCACATCAATTTTCATTAAATATAGAATTTAACCTTTCCTATCTTCATTATGACATCTACCGTATATTAATAGTATTAATAAAAAGATTTAATGTGAAACTTTATAGGTTCCTGTTGCATAATTTAAAAAATAACTTGTCTGTCATTCACCTAATGAACTTGAACATTACCACGTGATCAAACAAAAAATTATTTGTCTGCTATACTCAATGCTACAGCTGACGTATATGAAAGCAAATTACATACCAGATGTTAATCCGATGGAAAAATACTTGCTAGGTATATGGACCATACCCGGAATTATAATTGATAATTTATAATTCACTTGTTTCAGCAACTAAGAATATAGGAATTTCCAATTCCATACAACCAAAATAGCTGCATACTGAAAATTCAACACAACATCACGGCGTCCACATTAAATAATTGAAGCACGCCAATTTGACTTTCGTGCAAGGTTAAATTTCACATCGTTAATACTAATTTCATTTCTTGTCCAAATAAATTAGTTATATTTCTTAAATTTCAAAAGCTAAGATGTACAAATTATCCTAGATTGCATGTTAACCAAAGGCCATTCAAACAATTTAACGTCCCGTCAATTGCGAGCTAATTCCAACAAGTGTGGACATAAAAATGCGCGTCGCCGAGACGATACCATTTCAAGAAAACAATTTTTAATTTTTCTGTGCTTCCAACACATGGACTGCAACAGCGTCATGATCCTTGAGTTCAAGGAACAATTGACCTCCTCTAACGACAGCTGAGTTGGAAGTGATAAGATGACGTGAGTTTCCGCCTGACAACAAGCTTAATATTACTATCATCTAACATAGGGAACTCTTATGATGACACTAACAAAGGGCATCTTTCGTCACCGCGTAATTTAATACTTCCAAATTGAAGGCTTATATTGTTTTCAACAATATTCAATATTTATTTCGTAGATTGTGTAGCATTATTATACTTAAGTTGGTTATTAATGAATTAAATAAGTTAGAAATCTGTGAAAATATTGTCAGAAAATAAAATTGTTACAATGAAAGGAAGAGATTTGTATGAAGAATCATGTCTATTTGTATTTACATCAGTTTGAGTAATTGAATCTATAGATTCATTGGAATGACTGAATAGAAGTTTATTTACGGGTGATTTGGGGTAGTTGTTATTTTGAAGAATTTTGCTTAATTTGTATAAATTTTGATTATAAAGGGTAGGATGACATATTCTCTTGATTCTGTTTTTTTTGTCCTAATATAAAGTTAATTTTTGTCTTATATGGGTGATATGAATGATAGTTAAGAAGTCTACCATAATTTGAAGGTTTTTGATACCAGTTTAAAATGATTTTATTGTTACTGTTTCTAATTAGTAAAGTATCTAAAAATGAAACACTACAATTTGTTTCCTCTTCGATAGTAAACTGAATACTTTTATTGTAGTTATTAAATAATTGTAATATTTCATTTAATTTATCTTTCGGAATAGATGTTATGATATCATCTGCAAATTTTTTAACAAAAGGTAATCGAAATGATAGCATGGGAATTACTGTGTCTAATAATGAATCCATTACAATTTGAGGAATTATGGGACTAATTATTTGATTTTTTCTATAAAAGTTTTATGTGTAGAATTAGACTCAAATATTTAATTAGTTAATAAACTGACATCCATAAATTATACCCCTAAAGAAAGGGGATGAACCGAGGAAGTTTTTTTGATAGGTGTCCACTTACTTTTTGTTGAATAATTTGTATTTGAAAATCACGCAAAATTTTTTATACTACCCACATGTTACAAATAATCTTGATTACCTTTTGAGATGATGGATAATGTTTTAAAATAGCTGTCATTTAACAGCTTAGACTTTTGTGTACATGACAAAAAACGAATTACGTTGAAAATTCAGCATATTTTATTAGGAATTATTATACTACATTTCTTCATCGATTTCTCCAGAAAACGCAAAAATTGCAATAACTTTGAAACCGTATACAATTGGATTACAACGTATGTGGTTGGTTATTCTGATAGGAAATAGTCCCCCCTATCACATCCTGCATCCATGAGTTTTGGAGCACCCTGTATATCGGATATTTTGATATTTATTATAAATATCCATAATATTTACCAACCCTGTCAAAAAGGCATCGTAATAAATTGTCAGTCGTAAATTTTACGAATGTCCACAGTATTTTAGGGTTAAGAATAGCGGATCTATTTCACCAAATTAATATTTTATTTACACCTAAAGCAAACAGAAAATAATGTTGAATATTGCTGCTCGATATGTTTTAAGTGTTCCTGGATGAATTTATTCCAAAATCTAATTTGCCAAAAGAATAAAAATACTACTCATTGTAATATAAGCGAAATATTTCATCCATCTAAATTTTGAAAGATTCTTTTCATTTCAGAAGTAGGTATATCCCAAACAAAATTTCTTCAGTAAATTTTCCAATTTTCCAGCTAATTTATATCATCTCAATCACAAATGCCAAGTATTATTTTCGTGATTGGAATGGGGTATAGCTTAATATGTTCTTGACTGACGTCTAATAAAAATAGTTTCAAGTTTTTTTAGAGCCACTCGTAATTCTTTAACATTCGTGCCTTTCAGGAATTCCTAGAAGGTGACGTCGTTCTGTAATAAACTGTTTATCTTAGGTGTGTTACTTAACTATTATTACATCAATTGAAGAAGCTGTTTTCATTTCTTATTGGGTTATTAGGATTATTAGTCGTCTAGCGACAATTCCCATGAAAAAGCCTTGTTATGCTGTTTCTGTTGCAACATAGTGGGTCGTCGACCGCTCTACCATGTCATTCTAACTGTCCGCAAATCCACAACGCTACTTCTGGGAACCCAACCCCACACCTCGCATGGTAAATTCCGTACATTCATTTCCTACCTCTCGTGCACCGGCATTCTATAGCGTCTAGTTTTGAAGCCCACCGCATTGTTGATTAAGATGAAGGTCTTATTTAGTTTTATGATAATAAATGCCTTTGCGTCTAGTTACACTTTTATTAAATAATTAGCTATCAGAGTCGCCGTTGCCAATGAGGAAGGACGACGCAGCTTCCCGTGGAAGTCGTTCTTAACCACTATATCCTTATGAGCTACTACTTCTGCATCTGATACCACTTTCGTATATGATTTATATTTCCGTACGTAAATTTTTTCCCTAAATTTTCGTGGGTTTTACGGTTACGTTATTGAAAGTTTATGTAGGGCATACAAATAAACTTTTCTACAACTCATAATTTAACTCGCGAGTAGGATAATCGTTTTCAGTTATAAAGGTGTTATTCTCATTTTATTATGTATGAAGCTTAGTGAGATAAAAATAATTTGCTGCATTCCTAACATGCATTACGTAATTCTAGATGCCAGCCATTGTCTGCCATTCTAATAATAGGAATGTGCCTGTGTAGTGGAATCTTAAAGACGGATGTACATCAATGACTTCCTTATTTGTTTTCCTTTTTTAAAAATTATCTGCGAAACTGGGTCATATACATATTGCAAAATTCAAATCGCTGTGGCACGTCGACGTTAAGCTTTCATACTAAAATCTTATCCACTAAATCCTCGCATCTGATAAAATGAAACTGAATCATATTGTGAGGTTAGGAAGTCGTTCCTAAATTGTTATGCCTTTGTGTAGTTGTAATTAACCCGTAACCGCCTGAATTAATTTTTAACTTGTAGGTACCAATTTTTCAAAATGCCATGTAATCATATGGTAGTGCTAGGCACTTAAGGGATCTCTGTATGACTTATTCGCAATTAATAAAGTAGTATAAAATTAAAATTTTAATGTGCCAACTTAACAAACATGTCTAGTTAGTATGAAAAATTTTAAAACACGCAATACACAAACCAACGTTGCACTGTTGCACATTGTTCGCACACTAGGGGAACATCCTTCCCCAGCGCATCGTCTCCTTTCTTTTCCGACACGGAGAACGATATGATCAATGTTACCATGTCGCAAGTTGTCCGATGCCCAGTTTAGTGTTACCGAAAACTTTGATGTTTCTGTTCTATCCGCAGCTTTTGGCGTTCATGTAATGCTATCCAATTTCACGCTGAAATCGTAGCTGTTTTACCACTTTTTGTACAAATTTGCCAAGCGTTGTGTAGACAAGCCCAACAAGCCAGGTAAAACTACACCACCACCATTTCTTTCCTCCTATTCCTATTCGGTGTCAAGATAGGTTCTCATCCATTATATCTATTCTCCCCATTGCTACGTGGTTTATAAAATAACTACGTAGATTATTGATACCTCTTAAACAGTAAAAGATTTTCATCATTACCATGGCATAACTACACTCATTACCTAGCTAGACTTATTATAGGCGTGTTCTTTTAGCCCTAATATACCTGTAAAATTTCATATTAAATGTACCCTATAAGACTAATAAAAAATTGGTCCAATGTTTTTAATGACAAATTAATTTTAAATAATTAATAAAAGTATCCGAATAAAAATCATGTAAGGAGCCATATGCATGCATGTGGTTTACATCTAATTTAAATAAAGTCTGTTACCAAAACTTGAAAACTTAAATATTTTCTTAACTCCTTTTTCTCTCGATCCCTCGGGATTACTACACCAAGAACATTAGTTGCTTGAGAACGCGAACTGTTAGCTGTTGCTGCCAAGACGATTATTGTAGTTGTTAATCCTACTTTCAAAGAGGATCCCAGACTGCTTCTCGTAAAAGTAAAGGCTATGAAATTTGCTAGCTTGAACTTTTCCAACAAGACTGCTATACCACTCTTCAACTGCCTCTGATTTAAACCAACCATTAAATTCCAAAAGTACAAATAGCAATTAAATAAAACGCATACAAAACAAAACTACCATGAGACAAAGAAGGGTACCTAAAGTACAAAGCTTTAATTGAAAACCAATAAAACGTGTTTTAAATACTCACAAGCTTCTCCTGTAAAATGGTTTACTAAAAATCCAACATCGCGCTGATAACTTGAAATATTCATCAAATCAAGTTTATAAGGCATCAACTATTCCAATCCCGAACTCTAACAGTCGGATCTATTATATTCCAGTTAATATTTTTAGATTTGCATCTATAGTAGTGCCTATACAACCACTTGCTTTTCATTCCATCAAGAATTAAAAGAAAAGAAAGATTGTGTTTACCTTCCTTTTTTAATGGCATTCGACCTTAATCAATAAATTTTCTTAACCATGAGTGGAACATTTGGAACAAAAAACAACATGAATCAATCAACCTATTTTACACAGATTAATCCAAATTGTACTCCAAATAATAAATTATTCCCTCATTAGATTTCGATTTAAAATGACTTGAAAATTATATCCTTTACAAAATTATAATTAATTTTGCAGAGACCAGTGCCACCACTGTTTGCAAGTTTTAGAAATTTACCTTTATCTAAAATGCTCACCTGCATCACAAATTACCAAATGACAATTACTAACAAAATAACTAACAAATATCTATAACTCACAATATTGTTGAAACATAAACTATCATAATTATTATGGTATGTACTTTGAATTTTCTAACTATAAAGAAAAAAGCTGCATTAATTTAAATACTAGAGAGACACAACTATTCAATAAATGTTTCTACTGAAGAATAAGTAATACCCCAAAACCAAATTAATATTTTTATAAACTTAATTCACAGTTGTAAGTATTCTAATTTGAAATGAATTGAAAATCTTTAATAAACCATAGTGACAGACTAACATGCAAAATGGGCTGTCACATACCCCCCTATCTTACAAAAGAAAATTTGAAAAAGTTTTCGCTAACTACCACAACACAGAAGTTTATTTAAACAATTGAAAAAAAATCGAGTTCAATAAAATTGCAAATGAAGAATGAAAATTACCATTTTTCATCAACATACAAAGTATAGTCCGGTTTTAAATCAGATATATGCCACTTTCTTTTAGAATTTCTAAATTTGTCTTCTAGTTCATAAATATTTATTCTTAATTTTTTCTTTACTTTATATGGACCCGAAAATATTTTCGCCAGTTTGGCAGAATAGTTCTTGGAAGCATTTGATAAATTATACTCTTTCTTCCAACAGAAATTTCCTTCGTACAAATTTACTGGTCTATGTCGCAAATTATATTGATTCTTTATTTTTTCGTGAGCTTCTTTATGCTCTCCTATTACAAATTTTATAATCTCTTTTAAATTTTTTCCTCTCTCTCTCCAGTACCGTTATCATTTATTGGTTCTGTACTTTCTACTAAAACTTGTTTGTCATCATCTTGCCATTTAGTATCATTTCCGTTCCAAGATTAATAAAATAGGGTGTATTATGTGTAGTCTCTGATTTTGTTGTTCTTATTGCACAACCTAATTTCGCTATATTTTTATCCCACACTTTCTGATTATCATTTATGTAAGCAATTAACATTATTTTAAATATTCTGTTGTACCTCTCAGTTGGATTATGTTCAGGGGAATACAATGGAGTTGTTAAGAATTTTACATTATAATCTTTTGCTAGTTTCGTGAACGCTTTACTGTTGTATTGCCCGCCATTATCTGACTTTAGGTATTCCGGAACACCAAATACTAGAAATTGCAGTATCATGATGTTCTTGTATAATTTTTGAACGTTCTTGTTTAAGAAGAACTTGCTTCCAATTATTCGCTGTACTATTAAAAATGTTATCTAATATATGTCTATATAGTTTACCATCACTGACCATCCAATTAGGAACATTTAAAGGTTTTGTTATAACAATGTTTATCATTTTTTCATACCATTTATCCCTTTCGTCCACGATATTAACATTGTTTATTGTAGGATAACAGAAATCAGTAAGTTCATCATTTGACTTATTAACATTAGATTGAACGACTCAAACAATCTGGAACGATATGTTCCTTTCCTGATATATGGACAAGTTCGTAATTTAATTGTTGTAACCTCAGTGCCCATCTACCTAATATACCGGTTGGATTCTTTAAATTATTTAGCCATAAAAGACTATGATGATCGGTTATAATAGTGAAAAATGTATTTTCTAAATAGCAACGAAGTTTCTCGCAAACCCGTAATACTGAAAGACATTCTTTTTCTGTTACTGAGTATTTTATTTCACTTCTATTTAAAGTTCTAGACAAATACCAAATTACCCTTTCTCTACCATTATAGGTTTGAGTTAATACTGTCCCTAATCCATAAGAACTTACATCACATTGCAACATAAATGGATAATTAAAATTTGGGCACAATAATATTGGTGCTGATACTGAATTATTTTTAATATGATCAAACGCTTTGTGACAATCCTCTGTCCATTCGAATTTCGTACATTTTTTTGTTAAATTTGTTAATGGATTTGTATTAGCGGATAAATTTGGTAAAAATTTTCGGTATCAAGAGACCATCCCTAATAACCGTTTTACCTGACGTGGAGTTTTTGGTATAGACATGTTTACTATTGCGCTCACTTTCTCAGGATCTACGTGTAGTCCTGATCGATTCACTATATAGCCTAAAAATTTTAGTTCATTCCTGCAAAATTTACATTTCTCTAAATTCAAAACAAGTCCTGCTTCCCTTAATCGGTTGAAAATTTCCTTAAGAATTTTTATATGAGTGTCAAAATCTAGTGTGACTATTATTAGGTCATCCAAAAATTTAAATAGAAATGGTTCAAAATTTGGACCAAAAACTTTGTCCACTAAAGCCTGGAATGTGGCTGGAGCATTACACAAACCAAGCGGAAGTCGATTAAAATGGAAAAGACCTCGACCTGGTATGGTAAATGCAGTAAACTTTTACTGTTTTGTTCCATATGTATTTGCCAGTAGGCGCTTTTAATATCTAAGCTATTGAGATATTTGAAATTACCTAATTTATCCTGTGTAGCACTTACGTAAGGTATAGGATAAGCATTTTTCTCCGTTACCGCATTTAACTTTCGAAAATCAACACAGAATCGAGATTCAGTATTTCCTTTAGATACTAGTAATACGGGTGAACTCCATCCAGAGTCACTTCTTTCAATCACCCCTAACTGTAACATTTTGTCAACCTCAGCATCAATCGTTTTTGCATGATGGGGTAACTGGATAATAACGTGACTTTATAGGTGGACTATTGCATATAATTTTATGTTCAATCAAAGTAGTATACCCTAGTTTAGTGTTATCGACTTAATCAAAATATTTTTGTACAACATTTTCTAATAATAATTTTTGATCATAAGTTAAATCCTCTGTAGTTTTAATTAAATTTAGATTCAAATTCAAATTGTTAATCACCATAACCCAAGGTATTGATCAAATGAGAGTCTTCATTGGATTCATGAAACCCATACATAGCATCCACAGAAATTGAATATTTGGCTGGGAATTGTGGAAAATAGGCTCGCTGTTCCATTTTTTTTTTTATAGACGGGAACTTGAATTGAGGCAAGTAATTAGGTTTGCTGAATAACTAAATTATTCCTGCACTTCAGCAGAATGGCCAGTTATCAAAAAATGTTTGGTTTCAACAAGATGTCCGTTAGAATTTTTGTATGGGGTTACCTGAAATCACATGTTTACGTTAGACGACCAACATCTTTGCAGGAATTGAGACAAAGAATCATCGATGAATGTGAACTAATCCGTGGCGAAGTCTTGGAAAGAGTAACTCAGGAATTTGTTTATAGGCTTGCATATTGTCAGAAGGTAAACGACGACCATTTGGAACATTTGAAATGTTCTTGTTTAAATTATTATTATTCTAATTCTCATTAATTCAGTACATGTAAAGAGCTTTAGTGTCTCGTTTTTACAGATTATTTCCATTAACCACGGTATGTACGAATTTGAAATAACAAGATCTATCAAAATCTGCCAAAAATATACTGGGTGTCTTGTTTAAATTAAAAAGTCGAGGGTATTTTCGATTAAACCGGAAGTACATTATTAACAAAAAAAATATCACATCAGATGCATTTTGCATCATTGCACTTATGTGTAGTTTCATAAATATCGTCCTTTTAGTTTTAAAGATATTTACTTGGTTCCATACTTTATCCCAACCCAGTATATTGCTGTGATGTTGAAAGGCTCGCACTTCCTATATATCTCGAAAAATCACAAAAAGTACCGCTCCTCAACACAACAGTTGCAGAATCTCAAACCTAAATTGAAGAACCGCCTCCTTAATACTAGCTCAGTTAGTATTATATTTAAAAGACTCTCCAACTCTGACAGTGGTTTAAACCTTTTCTAAAATTTTTAGAACACAAATATTCACAAATAATAAATAAAAATGAAATTTTTTACAGTATAAAATTAAATAGAAATGTCAAAGTTTCAAGTTGCACACACATAATTTTACGTCACTCTCACAGCTTCTGAGTAAATTGCCCTTTATTGCGCAAACAATAATTTGTCTATATGAAAAGCTTGAGATTTACGTTTAAATTGAATAGTCACATAAATAGCTACCTCTCACAATGAGAATCTTATAAAAATTATTAAATTCCAAAACTCTATACAACATGCAAATTTCTGATTTTTTTAAAAATTATTTAATTAGCCAACGTTTATATATAAATTTTCTTAAAAGAAAATCTTATTCTTGAGGCACAAAGCATAACTGATACCGCAACCGGTACTCTCTTGAAAGAACTTCTAATTCGCGCGCACTCCAGTAATTCAAACTCCAAACAATACAAAATCCGAAGTTCAAATATTAATCATCCGTAAATAAGGGTCGCATTCTTATATAAATTAAAAATCTGAGTTAAGACGTGATCGTATAACTTTAATAAAATTAGACTAGACTTTCAATAGCACTAAAACCGAAATCCCTAAAATAGCCTCACATTACTTAAACTATCTCAAAAAGTGTAGGTCTGCTTACAATTTTCCAAAATTGGAAAAAATTAAATAATTGAGAACATATTAAAAATAATCGTAGAAGCTTTATAATATTTGCACCGACTTTTACGAAGCACTGTATACCTCTTAGTTTCGTTGTTTGTCTTCAGAACATCAAGAATCATCTCTCTTAAGATCGCACGTGCTGATTATAACTTAACCCCCAAATTAAAATAATCAAACATGGTGCAAGAATTTTGCAATTCTCCAAGAATATCAACCATGCTATGCTAAAAATTACGCAGACCGCTCCCATAGTAAGTATACGTTTATGTCCTCAACAAAGTACATGATAGGTTTAGCGTATTCAACAATGTGAAAATCGACTTTATTAACAATACGTAAAATCCCACAATTCAAACTTACGATCTCTCAGAAGCAATTGGAAATCACAAACGCTTTCACATAAGTACGTTATTTACCTTGATATTTTGGCTTATGTTAATTTTATTGAATAGACTAATGAACTGTTAAGTTAAAATTACGTGCCAACATGCATGCAGGGATTTAGTATAATAATTAATGCAATTTCCAGAAAAATTGACGATTCTTTTTTTTTAATGTTTTATTTGATATTAAACGATTTAAAATGATCATTTGGGCTTGCATAAAAGTCTAAGTTATTATTTCATCTTATTAACTACATATATTATAATGTTTATAAATAAAGGGTTTATACAGGGTGATTTAGAACTATGGGATCAAACTACTAGGGATGATTCGATAAAAGACACATTTGGGTATAAGAACTCATATCCGAAATGTCTCCCTATGACGCTTTAAAACAAGTATGTCTTAAATTGTGCTTCATCGAGTTTTATTGCATTTTATTTTAATTTTTTGTACATAATAATACTGCAGTGATTATTCAAACTGTCTTACTTGAACTTGAATGCATCTGTCTAAACGACGTACATGGATATTATGTACACTGTCGAAGCGACCTGGCATAGCCTCTCACCTGTGCATTAAAAACTGCATTTAAAATGACAAGCGATGTCGCTTTGACTATGAACATAATATGGTCCCAGGCTTAATTTCACAAATTAAAAGGAGCACTTGTAGTTGTTCAAAACGATTATTAAATTTCTAGGCACGTCCGCAGAAACTATGTACGTTGTTTAAGCAGGTGCATTCAAGTTTAAGAACGACATTTTCAACAATTACTGTGATATTATAAAATAAAATGCAGTAAAACTGGATAAAACACACTTTTGCACATAACTTAAAGCGCCATGGAGCCGTAGAACCTTATGGAGCCATAGCGCCTTATGGAGCCATTTTCGGACATGCGTTTTTATACTCAAATGTCTTTTATTCTAGCATTGAATATCTCTGGTTATAAATATTTCTATAAACACCGACTATTCGGCACTATCTGTTCTAATCGTCAACTACAATGATCTCTTCCATATTTACTTATTTTTTATTGTTTCTCTTGTCGGTGTGATGGTTCTATGACGTCTCTACCTTAGGTTTTTCTTGACTTAGCCAAAGACCAAGTAATTAGACAATCCGGCTCGGTCAACTCGGCGCAGAGACAACTCGGCCCAGGGACAACTCGTAGTGGTGCAACTGCGAAACTCTTGTCATAGTATGTATAAAAATGTGTTGATACAGAACGCTTTAACAAATAATAAATCCAATATTATGTAAGTCAACTTAAAATGTATTTAAAAAGCGGCTGTATTTAAAATACTAGTTTTAATTCAAAATATTTACAAGGCATGTTGTTACACAATGATGTGAAATTTTCGCGATCGTTTCCATTGGTGTTCAAGATGTAACATTTAGAATGGCAAATTCTGTTCAAATTTTATGCAATCTCCCTTAAATTTTATTTAAGTTAATTCTACTCCAATCAAATTCGTTGCAAATGAGTTTTTTGTCTTGTGCTGAGGAAGCCTGTGTGTAATTTTGGTTCAAGAAACAGTCACGTCGTCAAACTTTTGTGTTTGAAGTTTAAAGTATTGAGAATTGGCGGGTCTAGAATTAATTTCAGGCACCAAACATAAAACGTCAGCTTAGTTTTTAAGATTTATGATTTTTTTATGTAAAAGACTTTATTAAAATATTCAAATCCGCATTTACTACTTGATAGTTTTATTGTGAGGAGTAGTAACTTCAAGATTTAATTAACTCAAGTTATCTGGGATACAGGACGAAAAACGCATGCAACAGGATAGTCACAAAAAGCACGAAATAGGAACGCACAATGGAAAATTATACGGAAAATAGCTTGGAAAATGTATTGCTAATTAAAAATTTACATATTAAAAATAATGGAATTAAAACGTTAAGCTGATACTGGTGAAGAAACAAGTTTGAACTCTGAAAATTTTGAAATCCAATATAAAAATTTGTTAATTAGAAAAATAAAGGGAGATGAGAATTTAATAGTTATGGGCGATTTTAATGCGTCAGTGGGTGAAGGTAGTAAGAGAAAAATGGTAGGAAAATTTAGATATGGTAGACCAAATGATAGAGGAGAAAGATTAGTTGAGTTTTGCCAGGAACATAGATTAGTAACTGTAAACGCCCTATTCGAACAACATGTTAGAAGAAGATATACCTGGAAAGCGCTAGGTGATAGGGCTAGATACTAAATAGATTATATTTTAGTTAAACACAGGTTTAGAAACCAAGTTAAAACTGTCGTAGTTATTCAGGGGCTGACATAGATAGTGATCATAACTTAGTTAAAATTAAGTGCAAGCTAAAATTCAAAAAATTGAGAAAGCTTAAAGGAGAGGGTTAGGATATAGACAAGCTTAATGATAGTCAGGTAAAAGTGGAATATAAACAAGTATTAGATAATAAAATCAAAGCGATAGCTATAGAAGGGAACGTAGAAAATAGATGGATAGAAATAAAAAGGGCTGTACATGATACAACAACACAGACTATAGGTAAGAAAAAGTAGAAGCGAGAAAACCCTGGGTAACGAAGGCGATATTAGATTTAATAGAGAATAAAAGAAAGCTTAACCACCCTTTCAGAGAATTGGATTGTGAAAGTAAGCAAAAATATAAAAGGGTTAGAAATAAGATAGTACATGAGTGTAGAAAAGCTAGAAATAAATGGATGGAGGAGAATTGTAAGGGAATACAAGATGATTTGATTAGGTAATACAGACAGGGCTTACAGGGCAGTTAAAAAGTTTTTCTGAGAAGATAGGAAAAAATATAATGGTATTAAAGATGAGAATACTGAGCTTTTAATAAATAAAGTTGAGGTAGCAGATAGATGGAAAAGATATTTAGAAGTTTTATATAAGGGAGACGATATGGATGAGCTAGAGAACGACCAAGAAGGGGATGTAGAAATAGGGTTCTCAATATTAAGAGAGGAATTTGATAGAGGTGTTAGGGATCTTAAACTAAATATAGCGCTGGGGATAGACGATATACCTGCAGAGTTAATAAAATATGCAAGTCAGAATATTTTAGACAGATTATATGAACTAGTAGAAGTAATATATGACACAGGTGAGGTCCCAATAGATTTCGAAAAAAATATTATTATCCCAATCCCAAAAAACTCAGGAGCTGATAGGTGTGAGAATTTTAGAACGATTAGTTTAACTTTTCACGCTTCCAAAATACTTAACAACAATAATTCAAAATAGAGTAGAAGCTTTGACTGAGAATTATTTAGGCGAAGACCAATATGGTTTTCGTAAAGACAGAGGGACTAGAGA
Organism: Platerodrilus igneus; assembly: GCA_036346225.1. NCBI lineage: Eukaryota > Metazoa > Arthropoda > Insecta > Coleoptera > Lycidae > Platerodrilus > Platerodrilus igneus. The sequence goes on from JARFIW010001146.1 coordinate 1,486,130, forward strand.
ACCGATACTAATGATTAGGGTAATTATCGAAAAAAGGTTACAAAAAAATTATAAATAGACTCATTTCGCGTTTGTAGATTTAGAAAAAGCATTTGATAGGGTTAATTGGATTGTTATGTTCAGGGTTTTGCGAAAAATAGGAATCTCTCATAGGGATAGAAAAATTATTTACAGTCTATATAAAAACCGAAGCGTAGTAATTAGATTTGATGAAATAGAAAAGGAAGCTAAAATTAGAAATGGTGTTAGACAGGACTGGACAGGACTGGACAGGACTATAATTACAAAGGACGGACGTAGCAGAATAGTAGCTAGAATAGCTCAAGCTAAAAAATGTTTTTAAAAAAGAAAGACTTACTAATAGCTAATAGTATTAGTTTAGATAATAGAAAAAGTTTCTTAAAGTTCTTTTATACGGTAGTGAGACTTGGACAATTAAAGAGGTAGATAAGAAAAAGATAGAAGCTTTTGAAACTTGGTGTTATAGGAGAATGTTAAAGATTAGTTGGACAGATAGAGTAACAAATGAGGAAGTTTATAGAAGGATAGGTGAGGAACCCTGTATGTGAAAACAATTAAAGGTCAGGAGAGATAGAATGATAGGGCACCAGTTAAGACATAAGGACTATTTAGTAAGGTCTTAGATTATAGACTACCAAATAAAAATAGAGTAGGAAGACCTAGACAAAGCTATATTAGTCAAATTTTTAGAGCTTAGATTGTGAAGGGTATGTAGACCTTTTAAGACTATCTCAGAACAGAAAAGAATTTAGAGCTGCGTCAAACCGACCTTAAGTAAGTTCGAAAACAAAACAAAACAAAAATAAATAAAGATCAGTTAACTAAATGTCACTATGACATAACTCACAATTAGTTAGCGGTCTGGCATGTTGGCAGCAATTCGCTGCTTAAGCCTTACCATAACATTTAACTTAATAAACGTCTCCATGACATAACTTATAATTAGTTAGCGGTCTGACATGTTGGTAGCGATTCGTTGCTTAAGCCTTGCCATAACATATAATTTAATAAACCTCACCATGACATAACTCACAATTAGTTAGCGGTCTGGCATGTTGGCTGCTATTCGTTGCTTTAGCCTTACCATAACATATAACTTAATAAACGTTTCCATGACATAACTCACAATTAGTTAGCGGTCTGGCATTTTGGCAGCGATGCGTCTCTTAAACCTTACCATAACATATAATTGAACACTTTTCCTTTTTTGGAGGGGATAGCCAGGTAATATTTCATTTCCTTGTAAATGGGACCCATGTAAGCATGTTAGAATTCTTTAACAACCATCAGGTTGCCAATATTTATGTAGAGCCAGGTAGATAGAAAAAATATAGAAGAGTATAGGAAGACCTAGACCAAGCTATATTAGTCAAATTATTAAAAATTTAGGTTGTGAAGGGTATGTAGAACTTTTTTGATTAGCACAGAATAGAAAAGAAGTTAGAGCTGCGTCAAACCGACCTTAAGTAAGGTTGAAAACAAAATGATGATGAGAAAACACCATACCTTTAAAGAAAAATATTTTAATATCGCCGAAAGTAAAAGATTTGCTACATTTAACAGTATGATAATTTTGAATTAAAATACGAAGTCTTGTAGAGTAACATGAATTTTGATTGTACCAGGGCTCAAATTAGAGTGTACTATTGTGATGGATCTAATAAATAAATTAAAAATAGAGTTTTATGCCGAGTTCAAAACTATTGGTATTGGGGATTATTGTATGGGTTGGGATGTTTAATTGAGCGTCAATAGAGAAATTCATTACGTAATGTTGATTATATTGAAAATGAGGGTGGTATAAATAAAGTTGGATTCAATTAAGTGTCCTGATGAGGCAAAGGAACAGGTTGTTCTGGTGAAGTTAATCATCGATTGATATATAGAAGTTAGTGAGCTAATTATTTTGGTCAAGCTGAGGAGAAAATTGTTCGGGAGCAAATTGATTGTAAAACAGAGTAAGATGTCATAGGTAAATCTTTGACGTATTATACGAGATCATAAAACGGAAAAATTAAAATGATAAAATTTCACTTTATTCTTAAAATTTCGTATTTTATTTGGGGGGAGGGGGTGATGAGAAAATCCGCCATTTTGGTCAATTAGGACAAAATTCTAATTCCCAATAATCAATTATAACAGCGCAAACTTTCATTAAGTACGCTCGGTGTTTTATATTGGCTATTTGAATGGATATTTTACTTGCTTTGTATATGCATTATCAAGGTAACAGTTTTAAAAAGAAAGATTTGTTTCACTGAAAAGTTGCATTAATTCTCGATATATAGTCGTACAAGGAAATAGTCTCATACTTGGATAAATGCATCTTCTGAAGATATTGTTGTTTATAATTGCTATGAGAGGTTAAATATACGACTAGAGTAACTTTAAAATGAAGATTCCTGTTATTCTGCGAACTAGTGAAGTAATTTAAAAATTACCGTTGTTAATAAAATTTATTGCAAGTGTTGCGAATGTTATAGAAGTGTTTGCGGTTAGTTTGATTTTCGCCAATTATAGGAAATCGTAAGTACACTTCCCTATTTTAAATTGATTTAAGTATCGGGGGGTATTTTAGGGCTTCACAAACTAGTTGAAATTCTGTTCAGATACGCTTTCACTTCTTGTATAATTTTATTCAAGAAACAATCTCGCTTTGAAAGATGTTTGTGTTCAAAGTTTAAAGTATTGTGAGCTGAGAGTCTGGAATTAATTCAAGGCATCAGACATCAAAGATCAAATTAGTTTTTAAGAGTTGTGGTTCTGTTGTGTAAAAGACTTTGTGGAAATATTAAAATCCGCATTTAGAACTTAATAGTTTTATTGTGGGAAGATGCAGGTTCGAATCGTATCCGGAAGCTGATATTTTCCATCTTTCAATTACTAGCTTCATTTGAAATGATCATTTAGGCTTTGCATAGAAGTTTAAGATTATTATTTTATGTTATTAACTCATATAACATTGAAAATCAATCAGTTTGTATTGTGCAATTACTAATATGTACACATAATGAGAATGTCTATGGAGATTGTTAACTGTCTTTATATGTTATAATACATTCTAAGTTTCAAATTAATTTTATTTGCATGACTGTTAGTTTTAAAATTTGTGTCTTGTTGTATATATGACCGTGTTAATTTATGATGATTTTTCGAGTACTATGTTTTTCTCAGAGCTCACATAAATGTTTAGTAACACCAATTTTGTAAATTCGTATTACAGCTTATCACTGATGGGACATGACTAAAGGAATAAATTACCCGAAACGTCGAGAAATTTATAAATCAAAATTTTATTAATGAGTGGACGAACATATTTTCAAAGATGACATCTGATATCTAAAAAATAATTATTATTGTTAAGTATAACTTAGCTCTAAAATTTACTAGGACAAATTAAGTTTAAATATACTCATAAGAGCACATTAACCAAATTTGAAAACCAAAGATAGAACTTCGAATCTTTCCTTAATTTATATTTTTAAAAGGCTTGAAGTCACCAACAAACATCATTTTCAAATATAGCTATCAGCTTTTTGGTAATATCGGCCACCTGCATGTTTGTTCAACCAACGAGTTTATCACTTGTTATGATTAATCAATTCTTCGAATTAATACAAGTATTTAAATAATATTTGTATTTCATACTTTGTAGTTTCTTTCTATTAATTCGACAAATGTCTAAGTGTTGGGGACCTTGGCAGCCACAGGCTGCTTAATCCCCTTCGCATACTACTGAATCTCGATGAAATAGGATATATAATTAGAGAACACTGGCAGGGGAACCGAGCTGTATATAGGCTGTGTGGGAATTTCAGAGAACTGCGTAGGCTAGTCCAGAATATAAATAAGTGGAGGTACGCGTCCAACCAGTTTCGAGACGGAAAACATAATGACGCACATAAATCTGATGATTATTATAAACAACTACAGGTGTTGATTGTGAAATATTTGCAACTAATGTTGTTTGTGCGAAAGGATATATTGGAAAAACTATTAAATCTGCAAATGTTCAAGTGCTGGGGGATTTTGGCAGCCACGGGCTGCTTACCCCCCTTCACAACCACTGAATACCGGAAAAATAGGGTATATAATTGTAAAACAATAGAAGGGAACCGAACTGCATCTAACAAGAAAGAACAACGCATATGATCAAAGACAATAAACATAGAAACAAGAAGGAAATTGTTGAAAGCATATGTGTGGAGCACAGTACAGTATGCCTATGAAATACGGGCAGTAGGAATAGCAGGCAGAAAAACGGAAGCAGCCTTTTGGAATGTTGTGCTTTAGATGTATGAGGATGAGACCATGGACATATAAAGTCAATAACAAATATAGGTTATAGAAATAGTAGGGGAATAAAGATATCTGTGGGGAAAAAAATAGAAGAAATAGAAGAGCGGAATACGTTCTAAGGCATTTTTGGGGATTAGTACGGGATATATTACAAGCAGAGATAGGAAAACGGAGGTAGATGTAAATCTAGATCAGATAGTGATAGATGCAGACTGTGTAAATTTTAAGGAAATGTGTAGATTAGTTCAGAATAGGAAACAATGAGGGTACGCGTCTAACCAGTTCCAGGACTGAAGACCTAATGATGATGAGTTTCTTCCTGCTTATTATTTTCCCGCGTTCCAAAATTATCTTTTAAAGTTCTGAACTGTATTTAAGCGTTTGCGGAGATGAAATGAAATCAACACTACATATACCTCTTTCTTCCTTCCATTATCATATTGATTCTAAAAATGGAATCTTAAAATTAAGATTTTGCGGAATTCGGAGGTATTGTTTTTGTTAATGCCACTTTTGAAATTTCTTACTACAGTTGCATTTCTTATTGGTGAGCTGTATGGCTTTAAAGTAAATGTTGCCAAATTTTTAAAACGGCATTTTCTATAGAAACTAATGTTAAAAATGTGTCATAATTGAAAATTATTTTGAATCTCAATATTCAGAAGGGTAAATTTCTTTCAATATAGTGTTTTCAAGTGATTTTCCAGACTATTCAATTTAGATTGGTTTGCTAATTTTAAAGGGAAATCACAAAAAGCAGGTCAAGCTAGATTGAGGCACATATCTGAATAAAAGTTTTTAATCGTTTTCAAAGATAAATGATTTTTTATAAATTGTAAATTTGTTATTGACAATGCTTAGTTGACCTGATAGTGTGCTGTTAAATCTCATATAGTATTTTCTAGGCTAATCTAATTTTAATAATGTAATTAATTTCTGGTACTTTATTTCAGGAATTTGGCAATAGGAATTGGAATTCAAAATTTTCCCGAGGGGTTAGCTGTTAGTCTTCCACTAAATGCTGCTGGTTATCCAAGATGGAAAAGTTTTTGGTGAGTATATCAATTTGTTATTTGTTCAGTAACTGCAATAATTTTTTTTTAAATTTATATTATTCGTTTTCACGCATGATCCTCAGTAGTTTTACAAAATTGTAACGAGATTAGAGTTTTTAACCATAATATGAATGCATTAACCTACAGAAACAACATCCCCAAAAATGTGGGCAACGGTTCCAATTCATGGTTTCATATGGATCGTGATTTATAATTTTGTAGATTAAACTATATCCGGGTACAAAATATGGCATCCATCTTTAAAGACACTGTTCATATATTCATAGTTAACGTGGCTGTGTCGAAAATGCGCATACCAACATATTTAGGTTTATTGAAGTATATTTCTGAATTAAGTAGATCACTGTTGTAGGGATTTTATTAAAGACTGTAACATTCAATTATTGGTGTATCGGATAAAAAACTAATGAAAATGATACATATTAGAAGATAATGAATAACTAAACAAATATGTTTGAAATTAGTACCAGTATTTTTAGTAATTTGTACCCTTTTCCAAATGGTCTCACACAAAAACTAAACTTTGACTTAATACTCGTTCAAAAGCTATGGTAATTGTTTGAATCCTTTTGACATTTATTTATTATATTGAAACTGATACTGGATTCATCTCTAAGGTTAATTGCATACCATTCTGAGCGCCGTGGATTTGGCTTTTAACAATTGCCGAAAATGCAAATTATGTTTTGACTACGTGTGTCAAGTATACATTGTTGAACCTAATTGAGTAGTATACAATGTACGTACGGTCTTCATAAAGAATATTTATGATTTTAATACAGAGCAGTAATTAACTATAGGATAAACAGCGTGTAATATATTTGCGAGAACAGGTTCGTTGGTCTTGTAAAAGCTTCTAATTTTATTACTTCTTAAGATCTTTTGAGCTTACTTGCCTTTATTGCGCTTTTATCATACAACGAATTATGCATGGAGCAATTAATGTTTTAAATGAATAATTTTATTTACTCGTTAGCTAGTGTAATATAACAATGTTGATGGTTAAGAAAAGTGACGACTTACTTTTCGAACCTATCAATGTACGTATGTGTCAAAACAAATAAAATCAAAAATTTGAATTCTTGTGTTGTCTTATGATTAATTATAATAATAACAATAATAATAACAACCACTCCATTCGGATCAAATACTTATATCCTTCCCAACTTATTTGGAACTGTTTTCCTCACAGCAGATCAAGGTCTTTGGAGTGCGATGCCCAGAACTGCTGTCGATGTTAAATTTAAGGCGGCTTTGCGGCTTAGTTGGTATGCGTGTGACTGTTATGGCCAAGGTCCTTCCCGAGTTAGAATCCCGACAGGAACCGCTTGAAAAACGTTAGTTGAACAATTTTCCAAAAATACGCCCTCACTCGGTTGAGAGGTAAAATGTGGGTGTTATCACTCACTTTAAAGATCCCTACCTTACTCGGAACAGCAAGGGTTCGGCAAAATTCAAAATTTTCATGTAAAAAGATATGCTTCCTGGCCAATGTAGTACCTTCAGATGGAGCATTGGAAAAATCAAATGTAGTGTGTCGATGTTAAATCTGTGTCGAATCCCGACACGGTGTGCTTGAAAAATGTTAAATGAGCATTGTTCACAAAAGTGTAAGGGTTGTCACGCAAGTTAAAGATCTCTACCTTGCTTGGAATAGTAATGGTTCGCAAATTTAATCTTTCAACGGTACATGGACAACTAAAACAATGCAATCTTCCATATACACTTAGAGAGTGCTTTGCACGGAATGAAATTACAATAGAGCGTTTGCGGCAATTTTTAAACATATCAAATTTACACGAGCAAACATAGTAGCAACTTGCAGGTAATGAATATTTAACAGTAGCACAATAAATCGCTTTTCACACTAAGACATACTCTAGTTAGACCTTTGACATAATTAAACCATTTCTAAATTGTATGTGTCATTACAGTCTCATGTGTAAATTTGGGTACTGGCTTTGTAGAACAACATGGCCAAGAAGTCGATCTTTCCTCCGTGCAGTGTATCAAACTATAGTTTTGAACTGGGCGTGTTAAGCTCAGATTTCGGAGGATATATACAGGGTGGTCCGGTTTTCATTAGTTAGCGTATATCTTCTGAACTAAGCAAGATATAGAAAAATTTCATGGGGAAAAGTTTTTTTAATATATTTTCTCTACAAATATAAGGCATTAAGTATTTTTCATGGCCTACCATATTTGAGCATTACTATGTCACTTTGGTTTTTTAAATAGAACACCCTGTATATTTTTTTGAAAAAATATTCTACTTGAAATTGTGTGTACGGCAATATGCCACAACTAGATTTCTTGTCAACGTGCGCTAAATAACTTGAATAATAGAATTTCAATAGGAGTCTGATTGTTTCTGTTGACAAATACCGTTGCACTATTTCAGTTCTTTATTCACAATTATCTGTCAAATAGATATTTAATGTTTCTGAAAACTTCATTTCAAATTTCTTAGATGATATTCCTCTAACTATCAGGCGAAACTTATGGTTTCAGCACAATAGCACTTCACAATATAATGAAATCAATGGTGCAACTTATTTAAATAATTAATTTGGTCAAAACTGGATTGGTAATAGGGGACCGATTTTGTAGCCTCCCAGATCACCTAGTTTGTCAGTTTTCGACTTCTTTGTTTGAGGGTTTCAAAAAGACCAAGTGTATTTTAGTTCTACCCCTTTTTGAAGTATAAATAAGAGCAGCGTGCTTGCTAATTACCCCGGTCATGTAACAAGATGCTAGAAGAAATTTACTTGTTCGAGTTGATAAATGTTTAGAATGTAGTTTAGACAATTTGAACATTTACTAAGATAATCATTTATCTTATTAGCTATTATTTTCAAATGTACGTATAAAAAATTATCAATGCATTAATTTATACAGCAAATAAACAATAATCACAATTTCCTATTGGAATTCTATTATTTGAGTTATTTAGTGCACTTGAAATAAAAATCATTGATTGTGGCATAGTACCGTAAAGACAATTTCAAGTAGAGTATTTTTTCAAAAAAATATTCAGGGTGTTCTATTTAAAATACCAAAGTGATATAGTATTGCTCAAATATAGTAGGCCATGAAAAATACTTATTACCTTATATTTGTAACGAAAATATGTTCAAAAAACTTTGTCCCATTAAATTTTTCTATATCTTGCATATTTCAGAAGATATACGCTGGTTAATGATAACCGAATCACCCTATATATATATATATATATATATATATATATATATATATATATATATATAACGGGCGGTGAATTGCTTTGGTATACATAGGGATTTAACATCATACTTATGCATTTCTTGCTTGCCTATTTATTTTACGGCAAAAGTGCAAGAGACATAAATTGTTTAAAATCTAAAACTGTCCATGCTGGCTTGGTTGTCTACCACCGACTTCAGACGGACAAAATTCAAATAAGTGCCGAAGAAGCTTAAGAAATCGTAATGACTCGATTTGTAAATAAATTTTTCATTTTTAATTTTAATGTTTGATTAATTGGAATCAGTTCCCTGATTTAATTAAAAATGGTTTATCTGTACACGCAATAAGCAGTTTCCTGCTTCCTTATTTATTTTACGGCAAAAGTGCAAAAGACATAATTTGTTTAAAATTTTAAACTGATCAAGTGTATAGTAGATCAGTTATGTGTATTTTGATGGTCCTATTGCCGTTATTTAGCCTGCAGTGGTATTGTGGCTTATACCGAGATAAACAACTTAATGTAATGGAATATGGCCAATATACAGGTGTAAATAAATAATTTCAAAGTTTTAATAAATACATATCAAAAATAAGCCAAAAACTGCTAAGGCTTAAATCAACAGATGTTCAAATAATCCACCACTTGCTGCCAAACAAAAACCATAGAAATTTTTTCTCATGTTAGCAAGTTACCTATTAATTATTTTCCTGCATTCATCGACAATTTTGTTTTTTAAGGAATCAACATTAGGATGTCTCTGACCATAACCTTTTGATTTTAAATGACTCCACAGCAAAAAGTCTTTTGGTGATAAATCGGGTGTTCGAGCTGGCCAATTTATCGGTCCACCGTGCGCTATCCATGAATTATGAAACGTTTCATTTAGCCAAGCAATTACATCTTCTGTAAAATAAGCAGAACAGCCATCCTGCTGAAACCATATATTTTCCTCAGCAAGTCCTGCAATATTATCAATGGTGCGCCCAATATTTTGAAGCAACTTCAAATACTTCTGACCATTAAGGCTTTCCTCAATAAAAATGGTCCGATTACATGACATCCTAGTAACTCAATTCAAGTATCCACGGTTTATGGATATTGAGAGTGGTTGTCAATTGCCAAGTGTGGATTTTGTGTGTCCCAGTATCTGTAATTCTGACGGTTTGGTTCACCGTTTATACTAAACTTTGTCTCATCGGAAAAGCAAATGTTTTTAAGAAAGTTCCTATCAAGATTAACCATATCCATTATTGTTTCGCAGAATGTCATTCTTGCCAATCCATCTCCTTCAAAAATCTCTTGATGATTGCTATATTTACAAGATTTATACTTACTCTTATAAAAATTTTTTAATGCAGTTATATAGTGTATATCCAACTCGAGACTAATTTGTCTAGCGCTAATATTAGGATTATTACACGCTGCTGCGATAACATTTAATTCGTTGCTATTATTATTTTCTGCTTGAACTTCCAACACAGCTTTCACTTGTTCGTGAAGATCTGTTGTTTTCCCAATGCAGGACTTTTGGTTTACTAACTGAACCATACTTAGCTTGGTTAGAAATTACTTTTTCAATTGTAGCAATGGTAGGAATTGCTCGAATCGGATAGAGATTTGCAAATATATCTCGCACTTCCCTAAAACTATATCCCGAATAATACCACTTTAAAAAATTTTTTTTTTTCGCTTATTGTGTACAGACAAAACATTTTTAATTATAACAGGGATTAATCAAACGATCAAATTATAAATGTCAAATTAATTACAAATCAAGTAATGGGTATTACGATTTCTTAAGCTGCTGCGACATTTATTTGAATTTTGGCCGCCTGAGGGACCATTTCGGTGGTAGGCTACTAAGCCACCATGTACCGTTTTAAATTTTAAACAATTAAAGTCTCTTGCACTTTTGCCGTAAAATAAATAGGGAAGCAAGAAAATGCATAAGTATGATTTTACATGTTAAATTCCTATGCAGACCAAGCAATTTACCACCCGGTATATATATATATATATATATATATATATATATATATATATATAGTGTAAATATCTTATTATATATATATATATATATATATATATATATATCACGAACTGCGTCAACTATTTTTGATTAAACGGGACAATTTAGCGGTATTTTCGTCCCCACCATTCCAATCCTCAAGCGAGGGTGTCATTCACCCCAATTTTTTTAATGGCATTGGGGGTTGTGGAAGATGTCGTTTTAAAGCCCTCGTACTTAGCTATACAACCGTGTTTGAATTTTAAGCTTGGTCCACCACTTTCCAAGAAAATACATTTTCAAACTGGCAATGTGCTAAATTAACTACTATACTGGTTGCGTAATTAAGTGTTCAGACTGGTGTCCAACTGCTTCCATACAATAGTAAAGATTTTGTTCCCAACGTGATCGCATATTCCGAAATATTTTCGGAGTGATTCGACGGCACTCTGCAAAAATTCTTTGACGCAGTTTTTCTACAGACGCAAGTTGTGTTCTAATCTAACCTCCTCTGGCCAGGTATTATTAACAGAACTTTAAAGAAGCCTGAAAGTAATACTACCATTTCATTGCACTCAATTCCTAAATTGCATTACATGTAAATCCCAATGACTTAGAAACGATGAACAGCTGACTTAGAAAATGTAGTCTAATATCAACTTGTATTCACCATTCCGAACAAGATAAAATTTACGCACAAAAATTTTACTAACAATTCGTTCTACAATTAAAGCTTGTGTTTCACTTAATACGCACGTTTAGTATTTTAAAAGTTTCAATCTTTTTGTCTAATATTTTATCCTTAAATGTAAATAACTAACTACATCGTTCTACGAACCAATTATAAATATATTTACTAGTTCGTCTTTGCATAATTTTCAATGGTCAAACAAAATACAATAAAAAACTCGTAACCTTACTCACAATTTGTGTTTTAAGGGTTTCCGGATTAACTCCATCAATCAAGTGATTATTTCTTGGCCCATTAGAACACTTCTTTTTCGTGATTTATCCAACATACGTTGATGAGTGAAATTCATTTTTACCTTCTCACTTCACAACCGAATCGCGATTTAAATCCACGCAACACGTGTGTATGAAAACTTGCTGGTCCATTGCTCTTACGAAGCTTGATTCAATTCGCGACCGGCCTAAAGGTCTTAGCCTCTCAAAACACCCGTCCATTATCCTGAATTCATATTTTTGTTCTTGTCCCCGTCGGCCACTTCGGCAAAGACTAACAGCCTCTACGTACACGTCCCTTATTATCGACGCATCATTTTGTACTTGTCTGTCATGTCTGTAATAGTTTCATTTGAACTTCTCTTACTTTTTGTTAAAATTCCGCACTCGGTTCCCATACAGTATATGTCTAAAGTTTTCGTACTGTAATTTTAATCTCTTCAATTCCTTTGAGAACAGTCATTAATTTTCTTGCATTGTATGAGTTCGTGGTAACTAAGGTTTTTGAACTCAGTGTGAATCGTGTCCATATTATTGTAGACAATAATGTACCTGATTTTTATCGGTTGTCGAGAAAAAAAAGTACTACGTATTTTCCGTAAACTGTAAACTACTTGCACTCTATAAAATTGTTCATACAGCTTTTTACTAAGGTTCCTAAACTAGCTAAAATTGAAAAATAATTCCCTATATACCTATGTATGCATAATCATTGCGCAAAAATTTCACCTCCTTTACAAACAAGAATCTTCCAAAAATCTTTTACCCTAAACCACTAAATATTGTGTTTATCCTTCAAGTAATATGATCCTAAATTATCTTTTAATCCTAAAAAATGATCGTCAATTTTTTGCTCAATTTTGTAAATGCCGTTGAAGTCGAAAGGTCGTGAAGCGGCTTTTTCCATTCCCATGATGTCTAAGGAAGTTCGTTTCACGGCAAGATTTTTCACTTATCCCTATATTTACAAGCATGAAAATCAGAGTTTTAACGATTAACACCAACACAGATTATTTAGATTCTAACCCTAATTTTGGCCAATTTGCGTATACCTAAAAAGGAACATCTTGAATGTATTTAATTAGCCAACAAATTGGCTGTCTATAAATTTTTAATTGGGGTGCTTAGTTTTAATACAATTCGCTGTGTATTTAGCGTGCACCGTGTAAAAGTTTTAATATTACTGGATTAGGTAAGAATAATACAATATATATCAACAAAATATATGCATTCAAGAAGTTAAAGCGTTTTTCACTTACGGCGTGCTAGCTAACAGGTAAGTTATTTATATCCGCGCTTTCAAACTCGTTTTGGAAGCTTTTATTAACAAACCCGCATTAACGAAAAATACCACACTGGATTACTTAACACTTGTCATCGCTCAAATTAGTTGACGCTCGATTTATATCTGCTCGAAAAGCACGACTGATCGATTGTTTTTGGAATGCTCTATTTAATGATGTATATGTATAAGTTAAAACGTCCCCGGAAAAAAGTTTCTGGGGTACTAATTCACATGGAGTTCGTTTGAGCTTGCACTTGTGGTTAATGTCAAGGGCTGTTATGGTGTATGAGAAAATAGTGTACTAGAATGCTCACACGGCCATTGTTTAGTATTAATATCTGCGTCGGGCATTTAAATTTTATGACGCATCATGAATCCTGTCTATTTAAATAATTTACAATGTTTTTAGTAACGTGCAGTGCCTGAAAATATTTTCAGTTCCACGTTTGTAGGTCGGTGTGTCATGAAAAATATGTTGATGTTATGTCGACTTAATATATTTATCGTGAAGTCTCGATTTTTAATTGCTGGTTGAGAAAAGTGCTGTTTGTACTAGTGCGATGCGCTACAAAATTTGTGATTAGAATTAATTATTTAATTGCACTGATTACTATTTGTGTTTTATTTGGATCAACTGAGAGGTTGACCATCTCCATATAACTGATATACATGTAGTGAATAAAAAACCTGCTTGTGGTGCTTTTTTATGTAATAAAATCAGAACAAAAAATGTGTATATAAAATTGATAGAACTCGAATGACATTTTTTACTAACTATATTATTTTGTTGCAAAGCACTCTATAAAACAAATTATGGTGCAACTAGTAATCTAGCCGTTTGAGAAATACTAACATGATTTAATTGAACAATAACAATGAGGCCATTCAAGACCGAACAATCCGCCGCACTTGAAAGGCTCGTCTTTCAAAATAAACTTAATGTAACAAAAGAAAATTACAACCAAAAGGTTATCACATGCATGATATAAAATCATGAAATCAAATTAAAGCTAAAGCAAGAGTGAATGTGTAGTAACACAAAAATTAACAGCTACACAATTCACTGATCGATTGGCAATAAACACGCGTTTTTTGCTGAACGGCGTGTTTCACCATTAATTGTCTTGAGAGTCACAACCCGAACAATACCATCTGAACCGGAAAAAACCTCAATTATGCGTCCCATTCTCCAATTCAAGGGAGCTTGATTTTCTTCTTTCAATACAACTAATGCATCCAGCTTTAAATTATGATCAGCATTCTGTTTCCATTTGGAACGTTCTTGTAAGGTTGTTAAATACTCCCGATTCCAACGACGCCAAAAATGTTGCGCCATCTGTTGCAAATGTCTAAATCGAGATAATAGATTTACGGGTTCTTCGGCAACGATATCCTGCGGCACCGAATAAAGATAATCTCCAATGAGGAAATGGCCAGGGGATAATGTGATTAGATCATTAGGATCGTTTGATAATGGAACCATAGGTCTGGAGTTCATAGCTGCCTCTATTTGTGTCATAACAATGTATAACTCTTTGAAAGTTAAATTTACGTTACCGATTACTCTTTTCATATGAGACTTGACTGACTTAACCTCAGCCTCCCACAAACCTCCAAAATGGGGAGAGCGAGGGGTATATATTTCCAAGTAATATTATTTTTTGATAAAAAAATTTGAAACTTGATTATGATTTTGCAATGCTAACTTGTAAATTGCTTTAAATTTATTGTCCGCCTCAACAAAGGTCGTGGCGTTATCTGAATATATGCAATTACACAAACCTCACCTTGACACAAATCGTTTCAATGCATTTATGAAGGAAGCAGTCGTTAAGTCTCCGACTAACTCTATATGAGTAGCCTTAGTCGAGATACAAATGAAAATACATACATATGCCTTAACAATTTTACGATTTTAAGTTTACCGTCTTTTAAATTGAACGGTCCCGCGTAATCTATTCCGCAGTTTTGAAATGGCCTAGTCTGTGTGACTCGTGAAGAAGGAAGTAAGCCCATTTTGTAAGAGGCGTTTACAGGTTTAACGTTAAAACATGTTACACACTTTCTCAAAACACTGCGCACTGCGGCGACCATTCAAAGGCCAAAATTTTAACCTTACATTTTCCAAAACTGCTTGAGCTCCAGCATGTAATTGTCGATGATGTTCGTCACGTATAACTAATGTTGTAAAAATGTGCTTTTCTGGTAGTGGGATTCTTACATTCAAACGTAGTTACATTTAAAAAAGTTCGATAAATATAACACCGGGAGCGAGGTTTACTAGACACCATCGGTGGTTGGCAGCGCTAATCTTATACAGATTTGGGCGCGGTCATCTACCAATGACGTCCCCAATATTACGCAATACTTCGGAAATTTACATATTAATTTTAAAACCAAGATTAAACAAACAATATAAACTATGAAGTACTCACATAATAGGTCCAGATTCCCGCGAAGTTGCGCTAGGGTAGGCCTCCAACCAAGTCCATCAGGGCTCCTCCCGGAGGGATTAGAGATGATACGCCGACGCTCTACAAAAGCATTCGGATCAGCTCCGGCCAGCTACGGCAGTCATGAGGTCTTCATCCAGAGTCGTGGAGATCGGTACGCCTAGGTGGCTCCCAGATTGACACCTACCTATGCAGGGAATGACGGAAAAAAGGTATAAGGTACGACAAACAAAAGATAATCAAGCAAAGTAAATCTACATAGGTACAGCTACGATACGTTACCACCAAAAAACGACCACTCCACTCGAAGATACCAGGCAAAAAGCCACGTTATAGAGAGAGAACCGGAAACTTCCTCTCACCACTTTGTCCCCACTCTTTGTCTTTTTCCCATCCGCACGAAGTTATTCGTCTACCCCTCTAGGGTCACGCCATCTGCGCAAACTCACTATTGTGACGTATCGGAAGCACACGCCTAGTCTATTCAAAATTCCCGCGCGCCGCGTCTTTTGAAATTATGGCGCGAAACTTCCATACATCAAAACTAAACTAATAACAATGTTTAAGTGACCCTTGGCACGTAACAGGATTGGAAACTTCCTAACTTCAGTAATGGACGACCGTGCGAGTCTACCACCTACACGTAATATTTTGTTCTTATCCAAAACAGGATTTAAGGATAATAATTTACTCTTGTGCGAAATCTGATTAGAATTTTCTAAATCACGTATAGTGATGGACGAGACCGAGACCATTCTTGGTCTCGGTCTCAACACCCTTGGTCTCGGTCTCGGTGTCGACTTGAGAGTCTCGACTTAGTCTCCGCCTCGACTTATACAATTAAGGTTAACCTAAGTTATACAGAGTGACTCACGGACAACGCCACGGAGTTTTATAGCGAAGCAGTGTATATATTCATTTTTTTTTAATAGTAGGTCTATGGAGGTTCGAAAGGACTACATTTTAAAAATATTTTGAAGATATACAGTGTGTCCCAACAAAGAGTAACAAATCAAAGTTATGTTTTTTCTCATGGAACACTCTATTTTTCGTCGCATTTTTGAATTGTACGTGGAAAATAAATTAGATTTTCATAAGAGCTCCCTATACCTAAATACATAGCGTTTTGATTTATTTCGCTTTTTCTAAAATTCTAAGTTTCGTAAAAATTAAATAACTCTAAAATTAATTCACCTAGACAATTTCGCTTTAACCCTTAATATTAGATTGTACCTTTCACTGATCAAGTATCTTACTGTAATCAAATTCATTACAGGGTGTTAAGAAATTTTAGTTTCCGTATTGCAGGCACTTTGAAAGTATAATATCGTTGCTGTTTTAAATGGAACACCCTGTATTTCATCGGTTAATCTTATAGTAATTTTAATTATCTTTCAAACTGTATTAGGGTTGCCTATATCTATCTCTTCGAACTTTGACGTAATTTACAAATTTCTGAAATTTAACCTGAATTTTCATGACTACTACTACTGACAAAATTGAATCGGGGTAACTAAATGGGGTAATAAACATGCATATAGTTCGAATACTATGGCAGCATCTGCTTCGCAACTGCGGAACTGCATAAAGCAAACATGAAAGAAAAATCATAAATTATTAGTTTGTTTATTGCGAGTAATTTATAGAACTAAAATATTTCTTAAAATGAGAGATCCATGTTTTCAAATTGCAGCAAAAATCAGATGTTTCAGCATCAACAAGCAAACTATCTACGGTAAAATAAAGAATAAACAAGCTTTATAACGCCGAAAAAGGGTCAGTTGCTTTGTTACAGAAATATTGTAAAAGATTTTAATTTATCTCTTTTCGGTAAACTTAATTTTATTACACTTTTATGCTCTTGAACTGAGGAAGGAACAGTATAAATAATTGCTTAGGCATCAGTGACAAGGACAATAGCTGCTAATAAAAATATTTCCATCTGCTATAGTAGCAATCCGTAATTGACGGACACCAACTGCTCTAAAAGAGGAAATTAGGACAGGCCGTGATTATATTGTTAGTGTGATATATACCACTAAAATTCTTGATATGTAGAACTCAACCAACATATTCTCTATACCTGAATTTGACACTTAATACATAGTTTGAAAATCGGGCTAGCGCCTGCTTTGGCTAAAATCTTTAATTCGGTACAATGAAATTTCCAGTCTCGTTATAAAGCTAGCAGATCAATTTTATGAATTCAGGCATTGCATGTACTTCACTTATCCATTTTTGTAAACTGTGACATTGGTACACGTATGCACAATTTATTACATTTTCAACCAAAACCTTAGAATATTTGATAGTAAGATAAGATAGCCTAGCTGAATCAAACAAATTACACATTATACACAAGCGCCCCACATCTATTGATTACTATAATTTCGGCGTCCAAACAAAAAAAAATCAAAAATAATGCGGATTCGATACGAGCTTGTACGTATTTGAAGCATTTTAATTCCAACTATCAAAACGCGAACAAATTATTTTCTAGATTTAATTACTTAGTATTGTGGAAATCGAGGAAGTGGATATTTTTCCTTCTTTCCGTAGAATACAATTCTATCTATAGCTAATAAATTGACTAAATGAGAATATAAAATAAGCGAGAAAACTTGTGACCGAGACCAAACCGAAAGTCTGGAGTCGAGACCGAGACTGAGATCAGGTCGGTCTCGGTCTCGACTACGAAATTATGGTCTCGGTCTCGTGTCGAGATCAAGACCGAGACTGGTCTCGGGTCTCGTCCATCACTAATCAGGTATTTCTGCCGAGAAGCTCCTGTAGCTGAACTTATCTAACAAGCCCAATTAATAAATTATATAATTCGCCTTGAGCCAAAATACCAACAACTTTATTTTTCCGATTGATTGAGGTATTTTTGACAAATCGTATACAATAAGCTCTCACCCTTTTCAATTTAAAAAGTATTGAAAACCATTCAAAAATATCCATGTCTGATTGAATAGTGAAAAATGTGAATTTAGTTTTGCGTTTTTCTGGAACATTTTCTACAATTATATTGTTTTCATTTGACGACAAATTATCACAAAAGTCACTTGATAACGATTTCTGTAATGTATCAATATGTAAATTGTCTTACGGTTGATAACAGAACTTGTTATATTGTTAATGTGCAAATAAATTGGGATCATATATACATCAAGTCAGTCGGTCTACACCTTTGGGTTTCACCATGTCAATACTTTATGATTACAGTTTATAATAAGTGAGAACATTTATTTTATTATATATTACAAAACTCAAGTTGGTGTTTATTTCTATCAAGGACTTCACAACTGGCGACGAGGATGAGTTGTTAAAATTTTTTCCAGCATCATTAAATAATGGCCGTTACAACTGAAACGTTGGACATCTGCATGAATTTGACCCAGCAAATTCGGACTGGTCAATTTTCAAAAGGGGAGTATCAAATTATCTTGTAGCTAATGCTATCACAGACAATAATCGCAAAGTGGCTATTTTATTAAATGTTCTTACTGAAGCTGCTTATAAATTAATTCATAATTTATGCATTCCAGTAGAACCGGAAACAAAAAGTATTTGGATTTAATCAAATTATTATTCGATCATTTTAAGCCCATATTATCCGTTTTTGCAGCGAGGTATAAATTTTATACTTCCCGAAAATTAGAAAATGAATCGCCAAGAGAGTGGTGTGCACGAATACGCAATTTTGCGACATTGTGTGATTTTGAAGCCACAGAGTTAGATTTAGTTTTGCGCCATGATTTTGTCGTTGCATATAACCAGGGATCTGTTCAAGATATGCTTTTTGAAGAAACAAAATCCCTTAGTTTAGAGAAAGCTGTAGAAATTGCATCCGCAAAATCAGCTAGGTTGACATCAAATTACGAACCAAAACTAACTATCAAAAGGGAGTCCGAGCTTAACTACGTAAAAAAAGTATAAAGTCAAAAATGGTGGACCTGAGAAGACGTTTGAGCATAGGCATACTTCTAAATCTGTAAACTTCTACAAGTCACCAAAGTGCCTCGTATGCGGTCGCCGTAATCACCAAACCGACAAATGTTCGCTTCAAGAATGTTTCTGCCATATTTGCAGCATCAAGGGTCATTTGACTCCAATGTGTCCAAATAAAGCTTCCAAAACATCTAAGAATCGAAACGTGCAAGGACCGCATCATTCGCAGCATTTTATAGAAAATGAGAATTATTCTTTATTTAATTTAGAAAGTAACACTAGTTCTATTATGTTGCAGGTGTTTATAGATAATAAGGCTTTAGATTTTACAATTGACACAGGTTCTAATCTTCCCGGGATCTCCTAGAGTGATTAATATATAGCATAATATTGCAAAAATAACAAATATAGTACTATGTTATATATTAGTTGTAAAAAATAGTTATTTATGTACCAAGGGTACAACTAGATATGTATTCCCTGAGGGCCACGATGTTACGAACCCGAGGGCCTTTGGCTCGAGGGTTTGCATGTCGCCCGAGTGCATCAACATCTATTGATACCCACGGCGTGTACAAATTTTTATGTCATACTAGTTCGTTATTACATCTAGAATATAAATAATATTGACAAAAATTCTAAAATTTAATTTAGTTTATAATTTTATCGTAGCGGCCACTGTTGTGGCCAAGGATGTGTCGTACTTGTAGGCGTAGACAAATTTTGTAAGTTATCAAACTTAGAAAGTCAAAAAGCAGGAAAGTTTTAAAATTCCTGACAAAATTATAAAAAAGCGGAAAAAGCAACGCAAAACTTATCGAAGAAATCGAGAGATGTCTACGACAAAGAATATGACAAATTATTATATTGGATGGCAGAAAACTGTGCTGCTTGGATACATTTAGCAGTGAAATTAGCAAAAATAGAAAAATTAATTGGTAAAAAGCTATAAATTGGTGGATACCTTTATTTTTGGCATACTTTTGAAGATAATAAATGTCCTGGCATCTACCTCTAAGGCTCGACCCGCCATCTTGAAGAAAAGGTGCTCCATTTCAACTTTTTCATCATGTATCGGTAATCGTTCAGTCGATCGCGATGAAGGTTACTATAAAAATTAAAGTCCATTATATTCTCTATAACGAAGATGCAAGTCATTTTATTCGTATCCTGAATATTTTTTCTGTTATACGCTCTTGAATATATGGATAAATGTATTTTCTGTCTCAGACTGTCGTTACCCAGCGAAAAATTTTATAATGAGCCTTCATCTTTTATTCATTGTTGGCCGGAACTGCAATGATGACCTAGCATTGACAAAACTACATTGTGCCAGAATCATTATGTCACTGGCCAAGCGGATCAATACATAAGTGGAGCCAGTTCAATTAAAGGGAGAGTATTGGATGGATGATGGACCACTAAAGTATTTTTGCTAGTGGAGAACGCAAACCCAGCACTAACCCGACATTTCATTAGTGATGTTATAGTATAGGTCTATTATTGATTGTATGCACTTATTCGTAATGGGCCATCATTCTGCCACCAAAACTCCTTTATGGCTATATAACTGCTTGCTGTTAAGTGTACAGAAGTTATTTTCAGGAGAGTAGCCGGTGTGTTTAAAAATAAGCTCTAGAGCTGAGGTTGAATTTCTTTAAAGCTATAGAAATTATGATAATAATAAGTGATACTTATACATTACAAGCTTCAATCAATATCAAACCATACGCCGGTGTAGGTGCATAAACATTAGTGGAAATTCCGATTTAGACTAAAAAATCATACTGGTCTAGGTTCCTCTCAACGAAACTCTAGTTTTCCGGATCAAAAGTAGAATTTGAGTTGAGGTATGACGTACCATGGCAGTAGCCACAAATAGATGCGCAATTTAGTCCCGTTTTCCTACACCCAAGGATGAAGTGCAGTCCTTTTTTACAGTTACACGATATGAGTGTCGATAATGATTCCGGAGCAGGTGCCTTGAGTGTCAGTACTGGATTAAGACGATCATCGACTTTTCTAACCCCAAAGTTCATAGCATTTCTTATTACCGCGCCCCTTTTGAACTTGGAAATAAATGCGAAACGAGTATTGCTGAGCTGCTGCAGCTGTAAGGGACAGAGTACTCTTACACTTAATAAAACTAGGATCTACATCTTCACGAATCATCATAGTTTTTCGAAAGAAAATGATTCTCTCGCAGTTGTGATGATCAGAGAATCAGCATCGTCTGTGGCCTGCTAAACCGTAAAACCTTCGGACAACATCGAAATAGGGCATGCCTTAGTTTTTCGTTGTCCAGAAATTTTTCTTGTGTGATAGTAGCTGTCATTGTTTCATCAAAAAGTATATCAGCAGTCGTGTGTTTTGCAGATCTTAGGGATTGCTCCGCTGTTTTAGCGCTGGACACGCTGCTATTATAACCGTCGAAATAGTTTTTGAAAAAGTTTATATATGTAGTGCATATTGATCGATATGTCTGATTTAATACCAAATTATACGGTGGAGATACGCCAATGACATACTTAGAATCATTTAGATTCACACGATTACGCGACTCTTCGAAAATATTATACATCGTAGATTTTTTAGTCCTCCACATACCTATATCATTGAATAAAGAAAGCGGTTATGGTGCCAATTCGTATTCGAGGTAATCGAGTAACTGTTGGTCATGTTTCTTTGCAATAATAGTTCTTTGAAAGAGTAACCAAGGATCGATCGGTACTATTGTGTCGTTGATTTTGATAACAGAGTTGACTCTAGCCAGGAGATGAACTTTATCATCACGCTTGAACTTTATATCCTTGAAATTATTTCCGATAATTTTCTCAATTCCTTACATTCTAACTTTGAATGCATTGTAACAATCTATGGTGATATCGCCAATAACTCCAGCACCGATTGAAAAAATTTAATCAGAAACGGGGAAAGGATCATGACAAGACAGCCAGTGCTGTAGTCGTGTTACGTCTTTGTTGTCTCGTTCCATTCGCGACTCCATTGAATGCCACTGACAAACGACAAAATCACTGAATCGTTCTAACCTGTCACAGATGTCCACATAAGCAGGCATTGTCAAAGTCCATTTGCCGAAAATACTATCTGTAAAACCACGACCAGTAAAGCCGCCAACAAGTTTCACGCTTCTCATCAAAGTTTGTTCAATAACCATCTCCGACCATGTTCTAGACCAAAGTATGTCCGTCCTTCTAATGGTGAAATATGCGTTCTCGAGCAATTTAAGGTATTCTTCAGTATCCACATGAGTTTCTAAATTCAACATATCTTGAAGTTAGAGGTGGCATGCTTTCCAGAAAAGTGAGCACTAGCATTAAACAAATGGCAGCATACTGCAAATGGGTTGTCCAGTTACCTTCGCTCTCAGATTGTATAAATTGGTTGACCAAAGTCACTGTTAATCAAAATGTTAATTTGCATTTACAATCACATAAAGGAAATGATAATTTAAAGGAATATATCACCTACCTTTCACTGGTTGTAGTGGTTGATTGTATTTGCACTGCTATCAGATAATTATGGACTGTATGTATAATGTTCACTAATTGTTGCTAATTACTGATGCTCGATGCACCGAACTAAATCACGAACCAAAGCCAAGCGAGAACGAAGATGAATAGTCGTCCACTCGTACATTACCAACCCTTTTATGTCGTTGCACTAAAGGTAGGGATAATGGAGGGTTTCTAGGTGGGAATAGTTTAAGGACTTAAATTAATTGTGATTGGCATACTACACTACAACCAAAATACTTATAAAGCCTTAACATACCGCCCACCAAAATAAGTATTAGGAACTTATTTTCTAAGTGTGTCTAAACGAGCAAAAAAAAAATATATATATATATATAATCGTAAATTTAAAGTTAACTTACCCTAATATACTAACTATAATACTAAGTTGCCTCTGAAATGGGAGAGGGCACAATTTTACCACGGGCCTTTTAAATAGTCCCTGGGATGTTGCCACGGTAGCCACACGACAAACATTGTCCTTTCCATAATGCAACGTATGTATACGTCCCATTTTCCACTGTAATGGAGACACTTGAGTATCCTTAATCAACACCAACGTTCCCACCATTAACGAATAATTAGCAGAAAACCATTTGGTTTTCTGTTGAAGTGTGCAGGTACTCCAAATGCCACCGTTTCCAAAATGATTGCTGAATACGTTGAACCAGTTGCCAACGATTTAAAGAAGATAGTTTCAGATCTAAGACATTAGGGTCGGGAATGACAGACACTGGTTCTACGTTCAGAAAATGACCAGGACTTAAGAATGAAAAATCAGTGGGATCGTTACTCATTGGACATAAAGGTCTGGAGTTTAATATGGCTTCAATTTGAGCAAGAATGGTGTTAAATTCTTCGTACGAGAGAATTTGTTCGCCTACCACCTTCTTGAGATGGGACTTTACAGATTTTATCCCAGCTTCCCACATTCCCCAAAGTGAGGAGCCGACGGAGGATTAAAAACAAAGTGAATACCTTCCGTTTCAGATGACTGCTTCATATATTCGATTAGTTCCCGAGATGCTCCGATAAAATTTGTTCCACAGTCACTATGAATTTGCAAGCATTTACCTCTGCGTGCTACAAACCGCCGTAAAGCTGCAATAAAGGCTTCTTTAGATAGGTTTGATGCCAACTCCAGATGTATCGCTTTTGTACTAAGACAAACAAATAAACAAACATAGGCTTTCAATGATTTGGCACCTCTAATACGATTCATGGTGATAGAAAAGGGTCCACCGTAGTCTACCCCAGTATGTAGAAACGCTTTACCGGCAGTAAGTCTAGCGGGGGCAAGTCGCCCATAGGAGGGCATAGCGAAATAGGTTTTGACGAAAACATCGAATACAAGAGTTTAGGCACTGTTGAATAGCCCTTTTGCAGACAGAATCCAAAAATTTTGTACTAACAAAAATGAGTAGTTCTAAGTCCAGGGTGTAAATATTTCGTATGGCAATCTCGAATAATGAGCTCTGTCACCCGGTGTGACCGAGGAAGTAGCAATGGAAATTTTGTATCATAAGATACGTCTGCATTTCGCAACCGGCCGCCCACCCTTAACAACCCATCACTGTCAAGGAAAGGACTGAGAGGTCGAAGTTGTTTATTACTAAGTTTTCCTTTCGAATGATATCAATGTCCTGACTGAAAACTTGTTCTTGAACCCGTTTTATTAATAAATGAAGTGCATACTGTTCGGGGAGACCAATAATTGTTCTAAGTTTCGAATATCCAAATTTGCACGAACTTTCAAGTTACGAATGAACTGACAAATATATACCAGAATCCTGCATATTTTTCGCAAATCTGAAAATTGATTTACCATCGAGTCTACGAAATGATCTGCAACGTGTATATTAAGGGATAAAGTTCTTTTTCAATGTGCATCTGAGTGTGATCTGTAAGAGTTGGTTCCATATGAGCAGGCCAATTCTCTTTAGGTAATAGTAACCATGGTGGAGCCGTCCACCACAAAGGATGATTAACAAGCTCAGCAGCTAATAATCCTCTTGATGCACAGTCAGCAGGATTATCCTGTGATTTAATATGATGCCACGATGATGGAGCCACTCGTTCTTGGATATGCGAGACACGATTGCTAATAAAGGTCTTCCAATTATACGACGAAGATCGAATCCATGCTAATGCTACTGTGGAATCTGACCACGCAAATGTATCGTCCAATACTAAATTATCTCTATACGTATTTTGCACATACTCGACCAAGTTCGACAACAACACTGCACCACACAATTCTAATCGAGGTAATGATATACGATTGGTTGGTGCGACCTTAGATTTGGCACAGACCAATGATACTTGGATGTTCCCTTTCTCATCGACACAGCGGAGATAAACTGCTGCTGCATATCCAGCTTCCGATGCATCACAAAATGCATGAATTTGTACAGTTTGATGGTTATCGCAAAGAATCCGTCGAGGAATTTCAATTTTCAATAACTCGGGTAATTGTTGAAGATACAGATTCCATTTTAAAACAATTTGTTGGGAGGAAGTTCATCCCAGCCAATTCCTAATATCCATACAGATTGAATCAAATGTTTTGCGAAGAAGACCAATGGTGATAATAACCCCAGAGGGTCAAAGATCCTTGCAATTTCCGAAACCATATTCCTTTTGGTACAAGGCCGATCAACGATATTAAGATTGTAAAACAACACATCACTCAATGGTTGCCATTGCAGTCCTAAAATTTTTGAGAAGTATTGTTTACCTCTTCAAACAAAATGCTTGCTGATACCGAACGGAATCAGGTAAATGGCCAATGACACTTGGCACGTTGCTATTCCACTTTCGCAACATAAAACCACCTGATTGGCAAATTTGGTTTAATTCATACACGAGTCGTTTGCCATCCTCTATCGAATCACACCCTGTAATCAAATCATCCACGTACGTATCCGATGCTAAAATCTTGGAAGCAATAGGAAAACGTAACGATTGACTTTTGCAAGTTCTTGAATTACACGCATGGCTAAAAATGGTGATGATGTGATGCCGTATGTAACAGTGTTTAGCTGATAATCGATAACAGACTCCGAGAACTTAAATCTCCAAACTATACGTTGATAGTCTCGATGGCTAGTAGAAATAAGAATCTGTCTATACATTTGCTTAATGTCCGCAGTTAAAACTACAGAATGTAAACGAAAGTGTAATAACAACTCCATGATATCTTTTTGAAGAGAGGGGCCTGCGAGTAAATGATCATTTAAAGACCCTCCACTTTGAGCGCTGGCTGAAGCATCAAATACGACACGAAGTTTTGTAGTTGTACTGTCTGGTTTGAACACGGCGTGATGTGGTATGTAATATACCGGCGATAATGTAGACGATCGAGTTGAATCCGATACAATACGAGACATGTGACCACTATCGATATAATTCTGCATAAATTCTCTGTACGAATTATACAGTTGAGGATTTATTTCAAACGGCGTTCTAGTGAAAGAAATCTTCGAAGTGCTATTTCGAGAGCCAGCAAATAGC
This sequence comes from Platerodrilus igneus, assembly GCA_036346225.1. Taxonomy (NCBI): domain Eukaryota; kingdom Metazoa; phylum Arthropoda; class Insecta; order Coleoptera; family Lycidae; genus Platerodrilus; species Platerodrilus igneus. The sequence goes on from JARFIW010001146.1 coordinate 1,512,461, forward strand.
GGTTCAGGACCATTGAAAGGTAACAAAACAATAAAACGACCGGTGTCATCCTGCTTGTGAGTGTCCACAAAATGCCTTTCACAAATTTCCGCATGAGGAGATAATTTGTTAGAATCTGGAATATTTTCCAGTTCCCAAAATCGAGTAATGTTAGCATCTTCTACAAGTGCAGCTAATGATATACGAGATGTAACAGAAGAAAGAACCTTCCTGTTAATATCCACCCAAAGGTAGTGTGAATTGCCACGGGTTCTTCTAGTGACCCAATGCGAGTTGCGTTTAATAAAACACGCGCGAACAAATCTGCACCTAACAATAAATCGATATGGCTAGGTTTGTCGAAGTCCGAATCTGCTAAATCTAATCCAACTATGTGAGGCCAACTATTTGGTGAGATCCTTGATGAAGGAAGGGTTCCACAAATGTCTGGTAAAACAAAACAATCAATACTGTACTCTGGAACAGTTTTACCTTGAGGACTAATTTTACACGATACTTGTCCATACGCATGAGAAGCAGATAGACCTAAGCCTTCAACCTTCATTGAAATATTCGATTTTCTTAAACCTAAGCGTCGACAACACTTATCAGTCATGAAATTTTCCATTGATGCACTATCTACAAGTGCTCTTACTGTCTGAACTTTACCAAACCCATCTGTAATTGAAATTCTTGCGGTGCCTAATAACGTCATTGTGTTGGACGATCTAGATGATAACAACGTACTTGTAGTAGTGTTGCAGGTGGGTTCGGGAAGTTGATCTGTTGCCTGAGTGATTGCAGGTTTCTGTGCAACTGTAGGGTTTTCAAAGTGCAATAAAGTATGATGACCCTTGCACACTTTTTACAAACAAGTTTGGAAGAGCAGCGTGTAACCATATGAGAGTTGCGAAGACAATTAATGCATAAGTGTTTGTCTTTAACAAAGTTATAACGGTCTTGTGGCGATTTATTCAGAAACATTTCACATTGGTATAAGTTATGAGTACCACTGCAAAGACTGCATTTCTGAGCGAATGAAGTTGTTACGAATGACTTTCGAACTTGGGGTTTTGAATATTCAAAGGAACGTTTAGAAGGTACACTAGATGATATGGTTTGTTTAACGGACGTATTAAATTTGGACGGTGTATCGGAAACAACCATATTGCTAATTTCTAATGCCTTGCAATGTTTTTCTAGAAATAATTTTAATTGATCATAAGATGGAATGTCTGATGTATTTTCTAATTCAAATGTTTTCAACAGATTTGTATCTACCTTTTTTGATAACAAATTAAACAATACGAAGTCGAGCAAATCAATCTTAGTTTGACGTAAGCTTGATATATTTTCCGTAAAGCAATTAAGCAATTCTCTTAAATCTGTATGTGAATTAAATTTTGCTTTTGGTGACGATTCTAAAGCATTCCAATGCGTGTTTGCAATTAAACGTTTTGAATTAAACCTCTCCACAATAATTGAATAAGCTAGCATATAATTATTATTCGAAATTTGCAAATGTCTAATGAGTTCTCTAGACTTAAAATCCAACGCATCAATTAAAAATAGAACTTTTCGATCGGTAGCAATTGATTATTTTCATGAACTAAATTATTAAAAATTGAATAAACTCTTGGAAATGTTCTATTTTTCCAGAAAATTTTTCATTTCTATCCGAGGAGACGAATATTAGTACATGAGCCGATGCTAGTAATATTTTCAGTCAAGCATTTTCAGCAGTGGATATATTATCAAATTGTGCCTTAATAATTTTAATGTTTAACAAAGACCTATCTATTTCAATTCTTAATGTTGTAACTTCATTTAATAATTCAGAGTTGTCCTCATCCAATATGCACGTTTTATAAGCAGTATCTACATCGTTTTTGATATCAAAGGCGCTTTCAGCCATAATATTAACAGAAATACAATTGCCTTTAATATGCTCCAATTTATCTATCGCACCAGATATATCAGATAATCTATCGAGTGCGGCCTTTAAATCCACTATCAACCTATCCGATGAAATATGTGCCATCCTAACGAACAAGGTTACTAATATCGATTTTATATTGATTTCAGCTACAAAAATGAAGGGTTTGTTCACCTAATAATAGGATATACCAAGGGTAATGTTGAACTACCTGTTAAAGAATTTTTACTACAACGTGCCTAACGGGAGCTTGCAAGTTTCAATATGACAAAGAGCAAAGGGTTTTATTCTACCCGGTTTTACGAATACCTGAATTCTCTAGCGAACTTGAATTACAAGTTTAAAATAACTGTATTGCTTAAACACTTTTCTGACTACAAATTCTTACGTTAACTATCCCTAAAATTTACAAAGATTTGTCATTTTAAGGCTTTATAAGATTCTGTATCAGTACAAAATTTCAAATTTAATGCGAGATTGCATCTACTATAAGTTACTTTACACAATTGACTATGAAACTGGTGGTGTGACTACACTTTTCTTCTAAATGCGGTCAACCCCTAATTTAAGCGAAGAGCAATTAACAATGTAGTTAAAATGAATGCCAATAATAAATGCCAATAATAAACCAATTAATAAGCCAAATATTTGCTCAAAGGACCAAAAATGTTAATCAAAATGTTAATTTGCATTTACAATCACATAAAGGAAATGATAATTTAAAGGAATATATCACCTACCTTTCACTGGTTGTAGTGGTTGATTGTATTTGCACTGCTATCAGATAATTATGGACTGTATGTATAATGTTCACTAATTGTTGCTAATTACTGATGCTCGATGCACCGAACTAAATCACGAACCAAAGCCAAGCGAGAACGAAGATGAATAGTCGTCCACTCGTACATTACCAACCCTTTTATGTCGTTGCACTAAAGGTAGGGATAATGGAGGGTTTCTAGGTGGGAATAGTTTAAGGACTTAAATTAATTGTGATTGGCATACTACACTACAACCAAAATACTTATAAAGCCTTAACAGTCACCATGTGAAAATATTGAGTCCAGAATTTTGCGATAGGGCTCTTGCTTTCTGTTTTTTGCAATTGTAGCGTGAATTTTTTGCGAACCTGCCGAATTAAAAGGCTCTGCAGCAATTGATGTCAATGTCGGAGGGTTATTATTGAAGTCATTCAAAATGTCTGTACTATCCTCACGCTCTTCAGCGTTTAGTTCTATTTCTTGCGAAATAATTTTTGTCAAAGCTAATTACACTAATAGGTGCCCTCTAACTGCTCGTGCATAAGCACGCCCTTACGTCATTTTTTCGACCGACAGTGGCGCATATATTACATTTAATGAATCTTTTAGGCTCCTACCTGCCATAATGAAACCGATACCGCCGAGAAACGATATCAGAAGATGAAATCCTCTGAGCCGAGGTACAACATTACCCAAAACTGAATCTTTACCTGTCGCCGCCACAATATCTCGTGCTTTCACGTAACGGGGGTTGATAGAAAATGGCAAACGTTGTTGTTATGCACAACCGTCGGGATTCTTCGGCAGCTGCACATAACACAGTATAAATAGTGTCATGACTGCTCGGTGATGAATTTACAAAAAGGAAACAAGTTACTTTTGATCCCTCAGATTTTTATTCGATATTCAACATTTCCATAAACCCCTTGATCCAGGGATATTAGCAACCTTGTCAATCTTTCCGCACATGCAAAGCACGTCAGATAATGATGAGAGTTGTTGTTTTTCTCTAGATATTCCTAGCATGGCAGTTCACCGATGAGGATATTATTCAGCCTTATTCCATCTATGTTTTCAAATGACTTCAATGAAATCACGTCCTCTTTTCCAAAATCCGCGGCCGTTGGAATTTTTGCAATTTTGGTATCGCAGGCAGAATTGCTTCACACATTTGATCTCCCTCTAATACTCAAACACGAATTGGCAAAATCCTTCTATCGACACTTTAGCGTCTGGTTGTACACTTGCTGAAGCTTCCAATAATTTTACCTCATTATACGATGCACTAAAACCGAAGCTAGAACGTAGTGTCACTAAATTCTTGAAGTCGCACTTCTTGTGTAAAAAAGCAGTAACGCTGATCAATAGTGGCGACAAGAAAGATCTTGGCCTTGTCGCCAATATATAAGCCATGTGCTATTTAAATGCATTTTCGTTGGAGCGTTTGCAACTGGCATTTTTTTCCTTTCGCTATAAGTTTTCTAAGAAAATATAGTGGTTTTCGGGTTGTAGTCTTTAACATCTTTTAAAAAGTCATCGCTTTAAGAATATGCAGACGTGTTGTTCATTTGTGAGCAAATGTCTTCTCTAATTATAGCTACAGTTGCAGTAACCAATGATTGGATAAAATTTGATAACCTGTATTTCGGAAATATATGGTTGTAATTTTCTTTTTATTTTTTTTTTTTATTGTTAGTTCGCTTGGAACGTAATCTTTCAATAGGTTAATCATGTCGGACATAGAAAGCTGACAGTCGTCACTATTTTCAATGAAATCGAAAATCACTTGCGTAGCCGACCTTACATCACTAACATCTGGGCGTCCGCTTTTTGCTCTGGTAATTGGTTTTGAAAAAATTTACAGAACAACGTTCGTGATGTGTCTCGCTTCAACAGCGATTTGAGTCCGAAATATCTTCTAACCGCTGCGTCACTTCTCGACCACATTTGTTTCCTCTGTTTCCCGCTGCTTATATAAGCCTCTAAGTTGACGGGTCTGAAGATGATGCACTTTCAAACGTTTACTGGTTTTTCTTTTTCTCTTTTTCGTTAAACGCGTTATCTGTGGCTTCTGTGCAATATAAACAAACCTTTTTAAGATCGAAATTTTGGATCACCGACCTGAGCTTTATCGGAGAACTCGTTGAGACTTCACTTTCCGTAATGTTATTTAACGCAGCCTTAATACTATCTTTCCTGTGTATACTTTTCGACATAATACATGCACAATCACGGAACTAAGTTCTTTCAGTATTTCACATTTACCGCCTTCACTTGATTTTATTATTGTGCTTAGGCCTTTCTTTTTCACATTAACAGTTTTTTCAATACAAAGATTTTTGTCGCAGAGAACACACTAAACCGCATCGTCTATTTTTTCTTACAAACATAAAAACTAATGTTTTTAACACAGAATGCTACCCGACGATTACAAACACGAGAACTAATATTTTTGGCACAGTATAATACTACACGACTCTACACTTCGATGCAAACTGTGTGTTATTTTATAAGACACTCTCGCCTATCGACTCCTTCGTTCTCACTCCTATTCTGTCGTTACTCAGCAGGTCCAGGTTTACCAGGGATTATTGTAAGATACCATTTCGTAGACAATATTATCACATTTATTATGAAGAATTTTTAAATGCTGCCAAATGTTTTTAGTAGGGAAATCAAGGATCCTGTGACCACATTTCCACCAGCACCAAATTTCCACAATCTGGACCAAAAAGTTTTTTCGACTAACCATTTTCATCTTTCGAGATAAATATCTTAAATTTTCATCTTTCGAGATAAATGAGCATCCTCATTTTCCAAAACCCAACATTTAAAAACCCTTTTTTCCGAGATAAACCTATCTTGTTTGGTATTAATTAACATTAGAATTTTCTCAGCTACCCAAATTTCTAAAATTTTTAGATATCATCATCCCCAGGAGCTACCCTAATTTTAAGATTTCTTACCTGTAGCGACTTTTGAGCGTTCTTATAAAATTTTTTTTTGTCATGCGATACATCTTGTTAGTCTAAAATTTTATGTAGAATCCAAATCTGCAAACAGATTTGAAATCAGGCCATCCTTACAAAGTTACACATATACCCTCTGCGAGATAAATCTTTCTCCACATTTCCACCCACGAGATAAACCTACCTTGTTTGGTATTAATTAATATTAGATTTTTCCAGCTACCCATATCTCTTTAAATTTTCAGATTGCATCATCCCCTAAAGGGAGCTACCCCAATTTTAAGATTTTGTACCAAGATCAATTTCTAATCACCCCTCCTTTTTAATATCTACAATCCTTTAACCAAACACAGCAGTATTAAATTAAATTAAGCATGCGAAAATTTATTTTATTCGATTTACAGTTTAATAAACTAATTACAATTTTACAAAGTATAACATTATTTCCTGTGTGTAGCCGAATCCAAGCAGGTTAACCTGTAACAAAAAAAAATGTGTTGTTTAAATAGACCTGTAATAAAAAGATTAATTTGTAAAAAAAAACGTGTTTTCGGTTAATAAGACATATTATCGTTAATCTAACAATATGTTTTACCGTCCAGCGACACCACGTGGAGGTAAACACATTCAATGTAATGGGTTTTAAATTGAGAATGGGAGGTCAACTTTCCACGTAATCATCGCGTGGTTAATAATTTCCCTGATAAATTTTATTTTAAAGGTATTCTTCTCCAAACAAATGCGGTTATTATAATAGGAAAGTACGCTAAATACAAGTCAATTAACAGCAATTAAATATTGTTAAACTGACCATAATTAGGTTGCTGTGCTATTTGGAATGATGTTTAAGACTTCGTACGTATTTTCCGGATTATATGTTGTATTCTTTTTTATTAAGTAATCGAATAAATCGTTCCTTCTGCTTCCAAAGAAACTCGGACACTCCATTGTCGACGCTGGCGTTATTTATGCGATAGCTAGCCATGCAGTTGTTAAACGCTGTGCTAATCATTTCTACCCATCTTCGTTAGTAGCGGTAACTGATGCATTTTATGTTTGTTGCTCCTTAAGTGTGCGGCGTACGTAGTTTTCCATTTCGAAATCGCATACTTTACACATAATTCGTGGTTGTTTCGTACAAGGACCCTTTAACAGCTGGGGTTGAACGTTTACCTTAATGACATACCGTGCTGTTTTTCCTTGTGTCGCTGTAAGCTATTCTCGTAAAAGCGATACCGCAAGACCCAAGTTTAAGTACTTTGCTGCGGACGGCAACCTGGGCGATGTTACACTACGACATTTGTTCTGGTGCCGTTTGAGAGCATTTTTCCAGGTATAGGAAGCACCGAAATTGCACTTAAAACGTTTGCAGATACCATTTTAGTACAAAACAAAATTCCGCACTATAAGACTTGACTTGTAAGCGAACTAACTTATAACTAAAAGTTTACTCCAGCGTACCTGCTTTATGTTCCTTATAGAATGCAAACCGAAGGTTTCCGAAGACACCGAACGAAGTTGAGGATTCACCGGGGAACTAAATGACGTCATAATCCTCGCGCTCGTCCAATACATTTAGCCCAATGTATGCCCGGTTCGCCGTCCATGGTGCGAATGCAGTTAGTAGAAACACCGGAAAACGTCTTCCATGTTATACGGATCGCGTGCATATTAAAAATCCAAAAGGGTGGTAGCACACGCACACAAATTGTGTGCAAGTCGTGCTGTGGAAGATGCAGTGCTACTATAACCAAAAACACTTTAAACCATTACTAAGAAAATACCAACTTGTTGTCTACAGGATACTTACAACAATTTAATTTTAAATAACTTCTTCGTCATACTTTAGGAAATGGTAGGCTTGAATATTTTCCAAATGAATCACCAAGCGAAAGTATATTGCAGTATTAAATTAACCATTAATTTCCCATTTTACGACCATGGTTAATTATAGATTAAAATTTAATTTGTGCACGTTCGAGCTTCTCGTAAACTAACATATTTTATAGCAACAATGCGCTGTATAATACATGCATACCCCTTCCCGCTACTGCTATTCTTGTAATTGCTAGAAAAAGTCACTCTCCTTTTTACTGTTAGGACTGGGCAAAGCACCATTTTTTTATACTTTCTATAGCACATCGCGCACTTTTCGTCTGATAATTAAATTTGCTTCTGTGGCTTTTACACTTTCGCATAGCGGTCGGCCGCATGTAATGATTTCTAGAACCGGTAAGTACTCGATATCGTCCAAATAGAAATTAGATGCTCGATGTCTGTCAACTTCCAATTCCCTCGTAAAGGTAAAACTCAGTCAATCATCCATTAAACTTCGACCCGCTCCTGTTCTGATAATTTACAAACATTTTCAAACGACAATGGGAGAATTTTTAAACCTCCGAGGATCTTTAAGTCGTGATCAATTACACATCCGAGCTACGCGTAAACTAACATATTTTGTAGCAACTGTATAATACATGCATACCCCTTCTCTGCGCTACTGCTATTCTTGTAGTTGCTTGGAAAAGTCAGTCGCCCTTTTACTGCTAGGGCCGCTAAAAGCACCATTCCATACTTTCTTTATAAGTGTAGCACATCGCGACTTTTGTCGGATAATTAAATTTTGTTTATGTAGGCCTTTACACTTTCGCTTATTTAAACATCTAATACGATTGATTAACCACTTTCGATTATTCTAACGGAACCAACCATACCACCGTTCTTTTTGAATCCAACGATCCTATGGGCTTCCGCACTAACACCTGACGTATCTTTCCTACTATTTGTTAAACAAAAACTACCGGTATCGCCATTGTGGACGTAAACAGATGTTTGTGGATGTGTCGAGTATGTAACCATATACATTAACCAGTCTAAGCTATTTTATTTAGTCCACGAAAACTACTATTTTCTAAACCACAATTAATAATCGTCTTTATAGGTTCCACATTTCACCATTACCCAATGACTGGTGCTACGTACATGGAAACTTTAATTTCTTATTGGAGAATTCTTATTCTCCCCGCACTGCTGCGTAGTTGCATGCCATTCCTTTTGGAGGTATATGCTCGTTATAGGTTGTAAGACCCTCGGTTTTTAACTACAATTCGTGAGACCCCTTTAATCTTTTAATTATCTTTCTCGCCTACAATACAGTAGGACTTAACATTTACCAACAAATTCTAATACTGGACCCCATTAAATACGTCTTTAATTTTCCTACAACTTTTTATCGACAAGTGTTATATTGTATTTATTATACCGGGTAGTCACTCTTTTAAGATAAATATATTTTGCTAGGTATCAACTAATATTAAATTTTCTAGGGACCCCAAATCTGTAAACAGATTTTAAATAGGAACCACCCATACAAAGTTATGCGTTTTAAAGACTAATTTTTCCCATCTTTATTTAACTCCATCTTTAAAACCTTTTCGCTAACCAAGACATATGCCTTAGCCAACCATCGCCCGAGAAATCTAAAACCGCCGTGTCCCGCGAATACCACGTGGAGATAACACGTATACTCTGTCAACCAGGATAGAAGCCGGAAGGATTTGGAAGGTGGAGAAGAACTTAAAAATTATGGAATCTTAAAACTAATATATACAAATATAAACAACTATCTTATATCTTTACGCCCCCATGCGTAGATTGTTGTACTATTAGGAATGATGTACCTTTTGTCATCTTCCCTCGATAAACTAATTTTATTAATAAGCTGCGTATACAAATCGTATTTTTTACTCCGGATACATACGCAGGCAAGTACTGGATTCCATCCAAATAAAGAATTGGATGCTTGGTGACTGTTAACATCCGCTTCCCTCGTGTACGCCCAGACACCCAGCCCATGAGCACCCTGCGCATGCCACCCCCCCATGCGCACCCTGCGCGTACGCACCCCTGCCCATGCGCGCTGCCCATGCGCCACCTCTCTGTGCGACTGCTATTTCGGGGTAACGTCACAGCCTTTTATAAATAAAGAACAATGTTATATACTATTATAAAATGTTTATTCTGACATTATACATAACAAATTTAAAAATATTTAATGTCAAGCATGGGGTCATTTAAACTTAATTTTAATACAAAGTTATACACAGAAGACAGTCCTTTCTTTATGTTTGTTTGGGTGGCTTTAATTTTATCTAATTTTATTCGCAACAAAATTTAAATCGATACCCAAGTCCTATCTCCTTTTCTAACCAATAGTTTGATACATAAGAGACCGTCTAGGTTTTCGAATTGTAAAATGTACCGAAGTTTGCCTCTATATTTAAAGTCTTTGATTCCGCCGACAACCAGATCCATTCCTTCGTGTAATTCTTGCAGCTTGTGACAATCTTTTAATCGCAGCTTTCCCACTATATCCTGCATACGTATCTTGTTAGCTTGATCGACTTCTTCTTGTCGGTATTGGGGAAATCCTTATTCTCCCACAGACTGTTGCGTAGTTGCATTCCACCACTTTTGGGAATATATGGTTGTTATAGGTTGTAAGACCCTCGGTTTTAAATGATCCGAAAGGTTCTTTACTAGGCAAATATACAATGTTTAACGGACCCCCTTTGCGTGTGGTGTACGCCAAGATTACGAAACCCGCATTCCTTAGTTCGTCTTTGTTATCTGCCATTTTGATAAATACGTTTTTAGAATAACCTTTTAAAAAGTATACGGTTTAGTACCATCCTTTTCTGCAAGAACGCCTACATAACTAAAAGGTCTTTCTTACTAACCGCAAATGCATACAACTTGTAGAAACCCAGATGTATCTAAGTCAGTCCATCGGCACATAAAATAATCTTTTAATTCTTCCTCATTTTCTCTAATAAGATGTTCTTTGTCTAACACATCTTTGTATTGATCGCGTATTGTCGCAGTGTTTTCCATTAGTCCAATTTTCGCCTTTTTGCATCCATTTCCTCTAATTCCAGTTGTCTTTTCCTTCCACTTACAGCGTATGGTATACATAATGGGGCAATTTCCTTTAGCGTAAACGGATAGAGTTTACTACCAATATTTACGCGTTGTCGTACAACCTCTGGACGAATGTTAGGCGTATCTATCAATCCCAATTCCGAAATTACTATTTCTTTTGGAATTGTAGAATATGGTGTTAGATTGTGTAAAATATGTACTACCTGCTTTAATGTAGCACTTGTGTAAGATTTTTATTTTATCTTGGCTTCTTCCTTACTATTCCAAATAATTTACAGGTAAATAGTTAAAACTAAAAACCAAAGCACATACTTTATCAATTTTCCCTTTTCCTCTGGTTTTTGGACAACAATTTGCAAGCCGTCAATTTCTTTGTATTACCATTCCCCAATACACGTACTGTAGCAGGTTTTATACACTAAACAGCAGCTATTTTGTAGCTTGTCCGATAGCTTACTCCACATTTTGGAAGTGGTACCGAGTACATTGGCGCCTTTAGGAAGTATAACACTATCTTCCAATAAGGTTAAACAGTCTTTTAAGGGTTTATAACCCGTTCCGCACTGACATAACTTTTGCACAGTTGTATATTGTCGCTTCCAATCGCGTAATACCATGTTCTTTGGCCAAAGTAGACGCAAATGTTTCCCTTAAACGTACATCTGGACAACGTAAAAATCTAGTATATGATTGCCAAGTTGTTTATTAACACCAGGACTTGTTATCTGGCACACAAATTTGTTGTAAATCTTAATTCTTGCATTGGTTGTTAGCCATGTTAAACAATCAATCCCCCCAGTTTTATCGTTGTCAACTATAATATTACACTTTTCTTCGTATTCCCCTTTATAGCAAAAGTTATGGTTTGTAGTTAAATAATTACACATCTCCATCTTGCTAAATATGCCTGCAAAATCTTGGGTTACATCCATGTCAAAAGATAGAAATAATCTTTTTCGACTTCGTCTAATATATCTGGTAGTTCCTCCAATAAAGTTTCCAACAACATCTGCTAGTTCCACTTTGTATGGAACACATATAGGATTTTGGAATTTTTTATTAATGCATTCGATGTCTTCTTTTCCGATAATTTCTTTTACTCTCTGGCCCATCTTTTGTTACTGCTTTCCAAGAAAACGGAAGCTTAGCTTTAACACCATGCCTAGCGGAAACAAATCGGTTGAACTTTCTTCGTAGATAGCTGTTAAATGCACCACAAATTTCTTTTTAGGATAAACATCCGTTTGTTTGCAGATGCTTGTTCGGTGTCAGAAAGGTCCAAATTTTAACCAACATTATATTGTCACAAAATGGTTCTGTAATTGGTGTGTGTAGTCCCCAGTCAGCATCTTTTCGCCTTCGACATAACAAATATTACCAATATCTGTCACCAGATTATTGTTGCACATATTTTCTGCCAACAGCCATAATCCAAATCGCTCATTTGTCGGTTTCACTTTATTCCCAAAAGTTGAGAAACGTTAATCACCTTGGAGACGCTCATGTTTACCGTTCTAGCTACCGTCAAATACTAAATTGAATACGAAAATTGTTCTCCTTATGTATTCCTACAAGTGGGGCGTATATTACCGAAAATAGTCGAATATGTCGGACACCGCCATATCGCTTACATTCTCTGGTTTAGGAACTGTTTGTTATCCGACCTAGGTCGGCAGGGTTGGCATCAACACATGTCCGGATATATGTAGGTTCCTCATGTACCAAATTTAATCTCCCTGCTCACATAACCACATGACCATATGACCATATGACCACATGACCACATGACCATATGACCAGACCAACCATGACCAAACCATGACCATATGACCATATGACCAATGACCACATGACCATATGACCACATGACCATATGACCCACATTGACCCATGACCATATGACCTAATTGCCCTTTTAATGAGTTTTCTCATTAAAACCCATTAAACTAATTGCTTTTAATGAGTTTTCCATTAAAAACAAGTGTGGACCTAGGTTAATAAAGGAAAATTAATAGGTTGGGCCGGCGCCGGGCGCTGGCCTGTTAATTTCGCTCAAGTCACTGTAATGAACTCGTTGGCTGTGTGTAATGTTGGAAATCGTGCGGTATTGGCATGGTCATGTGGTTGGTGTCGCTGTGTCATGTTGTGGTCATGTCATGTCATTGGTGGGTCATGTGTCTGGTCATGTCATGTGGTCCAGGGAGTGAGCAGGGAATCGGTCAGGCTGTGATGTGACATGGTGGAAAACGTCGCTCGATATTTCGTGCGCTTGGAGCCAGGGGTCGGTTCATTGTTGACGTGGCTATGGGCGTTCAATGGTTTCAAGGGAAATGAAATTGGATTTTAATTGTGCGGTGACAATTGTGACGGTGTCGAATACAGCGACGATTGTTGGTTGGTGCGACGACTCCAAAGTGGTCTGACGGCTGCAAATGTTATCTGTTGTCGTAGCCCGTTGTTCGGGCGCTGGGCTGCGGAAATGGGATCCGTAAATATCGAAAATCTGGTTCGACAACGAATAGATTTGAAACTGGAGGAACTACCAGAAAGACGGTCGGATTTACTTTGAAGTGGATGTGCGTGGCAGTGAAGAGGGATGAACTTTGCTCGAATACGAAAAATTATGGTTGACGAAACTGCGGGTGATGTTGCTGGCTGCTCAAAATTGTGTAACCGGTCTGTTGTCGACGATCCTGGGTTTTACGTTATCGGCTTGCGTTGAAATGTTGGGCGTGTTGAACGAGCGGTGAGTGGGTGCTGGAATGTTTGACGAGGAAGATGGGTTAAAACGAGCTCGTACCACTGCAAATGAATCGGACAGCTGTTGTGTTACGGTGATGAAATGATGTGTGACGACGGGATGGCGAAAAGGAATTGGGAACTGTTGACCAAAGTTACCATTGAGGTGTTGGAGATATGAAATCTTCCAGTCTTGCGATGGCATGTTTTACATCTGCAAGATTCAAAATGATTTCGGACTGATGATACGTCAGAGACGGCGACAAATGATGGCTCTGTCCGTTACGCTGGCCGATACCATGCGCTGGTGGAAGGAACTGGTGAAATGGATCACTGGTGCGGCTGCGGGCGCGATCGGCTGAATGGTGGACGAACGTCTTGATGAAATGAGAGAGAATTGTGATGGACGGTTCTGGCTGAGTTGTGTGCTGGAAAGACTCTTGTGCGTTCTTAGAAAGGATGTATAAATCCGTGCTGCTAGGTTATTCTAAAACGTGTTGTAAATGACGAATGAACGAACAGATGCGGGGTTCGCTGCACGCACTAAAGTCGTTAACATGTTGCTGGTTCATTAACTCGGTCTTAACCTGGCGTGCCTGTTCAAAGTGATGGACTCTGCGGCTGAGAGATTTCCTCAACCGTGAAGCGATCAACGCTGCCAGGGTGCGGGGAGGCTGCAGTGCTGGCAGCTGATACGAAGCGAGATGGTTGTCGGCGAATCAGGCAGGGCAACTCGTGCACATTCGGACGATATGTTCAGCATGTTGAAAGGAGATGAAGGACGTATCGTTGAGCTGCGAATAAATGAATAATAAACCACTCCAGCATGAAAGGACTGTCTTCTGTGTAACGTGAAAACCGTTGAAATGTAAATTTGGTTATGTGTGAATAACGCGTAATAGTGCGTGTTCTTTGTTATAAAGGCTGTGACGATCTGAGCGCGGGCGGCGCGTGCTGAGGTGTGCGCGTGCGCGACTGAGGTCTCTGAGCTGGATGGGATGAGCGGATCAGCGTCAGTGCTGTTGGATATGCTGCTGCTGCGTGTGTCCGAGTACGATTTATGCTGCGCAACAAAAATGGTTGTCGAGGAAATGACAAAACATCATTCTAATACGGCAACTGCGTGATGGGCTGAGATAGTTGTTTATGTTGTATTGGTTTTGTCATTTTAGTTCTTCAAACTTCGCTTCTGCTGTCGAGACGTACGTGTTATCTCCGTGTGGACTGTTTGTTCTCGGGGATGTGACTGGGCGCTAAGATGGTTTAAGATGAGTCTAAAAAGATGTAAAATCTTTAAAATGTTAATGAGTGATGATCTGTTTGCAGGTGTAATATTGATAACCTAACAAAAGTGAAAATGAGCAGTGAATGGTGTCGACTGTGTGAGTGACTGTGGGGTCAGCCATGTAAGTCTGTGGGCGGCGGATTAATAGTCAACCGGTCTTGTGGAGGCAACCTCAAAGGGAGAACGCACGGCTAGTGCGGGTGGGTCTCAATGAAATTGAGGACTCCATGCGTCGCTGGTGGTGAAATGAACAACGATTGTGGTGTGGTTTGAAAAATATGTGGACTATAAATAACAGACTGCAGTGTGGTTATCTCGTGCATCCGCACATGTGTTTACGTCCGCAATGACCGGTGGTTTGACAAAATGAGGCCGTCGGGTGTTGCGTGCGGTGGTTGGTCAACGGTGGCTGGTCGACCGTTAAATCGAAAGTGTTAATCGGCGTGATGAAACGAAGTGTGCCATGGCTGATGTCGACAAAAGCGTGCTGCAAAGTATGGAATGGTGCTGGCGACGTGGGCGTTTCAAGACTGAGAATAACGTGGCGAGGGCGTGCGTGTATCTGCAGTTGCTATGTGGTTACGCTATCGGATGTGTGTGATCACGACGATCCTCGGGTTAAAATTCTCGGTCGTTTGGCGTATCGGCGAACAGGTTCGGGAAAACGGGCCGGGCGTCGAAATGGGGGGTCCGGGAAATTTCTTTGGGAAGCAGGGGAAGAAATTTAAATTGTTTTTAAAAAAAGTTTTCCGGAAAAACGTCGGTTTTAAACCAATTTTTTGGGAAAATAATGGGGTCGTAAAAGGCTATTTTTGCTGGGTTATGACTTGGATTTTAGCGGTACTTTCCAAAAACGCGGGTTTGGAAGTTTTCAACGTTTAAAATAAAAAATCTTCTAATTTAAACGCGTGATTGTGAAAGTTGATTTATTTTTCTATTTTTAAAAACCCTTCTTTGAAGTGTTTACCCGGTGGTGGTGTTGGACGGGGCCAAATTTGTTGTTAAAGATAAATTCTTTAAAAGAAAAACTTCCTTTTTTACAAAAATTCTTTAATTTAAAGGGGTCTTTTAAACCCAAATTTTTTGAAACGGGGAAAAAGTTGGTTGGGCTCAAGGAAATTTTAACTTTTAAAAAATTGTTTGGTTTAAAAAATGTAAATCGAATTTTATTCGCACAATTTAAATGTTAAAATAGTGTGTTTGGAAAAGGTTGTAAATTTTAAAAAGGGGGTTTTATTTTGATCTTGGACAAAACCAAAATTTGGGGGCTCTTTAAGGGATGAGGGCTTTTCTGGGTTTTTTAAGGATTGGGACGAATTTTAAATTTTTTAAACCAACAGGTAGGGAATCCTCTGGGTGAAATTGAAAGGGATTCGGGATAGTGGTAAAACTTTGGATGGTTACCCAAACTTTTGCGGTTTGGGTTTATAAAATTTTGCAACAAGGGGATCGGGAAACCCAAAAAATTAAAGGCCCGGTTTTGGGTCGCCAGGTAATCTTAAAATTGGGGTTTTGGGTGTTTTTCAAAATTTAGAAAAAAGGGGGGTAGTTTGGGAAAATTTATGTTAAAATTTTTACCACGGGTAGTTTATCTTTCGGGAAAAAATTTTGGCAGCGAAAAAATATTTGGGCGAAGTTAAATTTTCTTTAAAATTGGTTTTCTGGGTGGAAAAGGGTGATTTTTGAAAGGGGGAAAATTTAAATTTATTTATCCGAAAATTGGTTGCCCGGCTTTTGGTCCGTGGGTGGTAAATTGGTTTGGGGAAAAAGGGGTACGGCCCTTTTTCCCCTGTTTTTGGTTAAATTTTAAAACCGTGAACCAAATTTAAAACCCGGGGGCCGGATTTAAAAGTTTAAAAATCGTTTTTTTGTGTTCGATGTATTAAATGGAAAAAATGAATTATCCTTTTTAAGAACTTTGGGTTTAAATAATTACCTTCTCGCACGGTGGATTGCCGGAAATGTAAAAACTGGAATGGAGCGTTTTTTCAAAGTGCTCGGGTTGGATATAGGTCAGGGCTTTTACATCTTAAAAAATGTCAAAATAAAGGTTAAATTTTGTTTTACAATTACTTTTTATTTACCTTTTTGTTTTAATTTGAATGTGGTGAAAACCGTGGGCGGTTTGGTAATTTATGGTGTGATTTGCCCAAGGTGGCAAATAACGGTCCGTTGAAAATTTCCAGATTTATATTCCAAATATTAAAATATATATATATATATATATATATATATATATATATATATATATTATGTATGTATGAACGTGCTGGAGTAGTATAAGACCTTCCAAAGTATGTTTTATTTAATAAAAGTTTATGAATATTGCTGTATTTTTGATAAATTATAGAAAAATTGCATTAGCATTCGTTTTTATGTACATATCTTCGTTTCTATTAACTTTACAAAAAAACTTCAAGAGACCGAAATTAAAGCTGATAAGATTTTCTATAATATAGAGTTTGTGACATGTAATTTTGAATGCATCGTGATGGGAAACTGGCGTTTCAAAAGACAGGTAAGTTTATGTATGTAGCAGATTATCACTATGAGTCGCCTGAAATGATGAAAAAACGTGTCCTTAACCATTTTTCTGTACTTATTGAAGAGTCAGAAGTTATTCTTGGGGTCTTTCTGAATCGTTTAGTACCAGGCGGATATTTTTAGGACCGATAGTACTGTACACAGAACCAAAAAGTGGCCTGTATTTAATCAAAAAGTACATTAAACCAATGTTTTTGGTCCATAAAACTCAGCCGATGCTATATTTGATTAGTTCAATGTTTTACTGGTGATGAGTTCATCAAGGTTTTCAATTAACGTAATTTGGGTGATAACATTAAATAAACTTTTGTTTATCCCGATGATTCCTCATCATCAACAACGCAACGTTATGATATTACTACAATGCTTTTTATACATCGAATTGAGGTTGTTTGTGTATTAATATAATCTTTACAAAACATATATACGATAGCAACATTTGTTACACCAATACTTAATAGAACATTGAACCAAAATTCAAAAGTATTTAAATTAACGTTCTTAATGCCTTAAAGTAATCATCAAGTGTGATCAAGTTGATGGCATTAAATCATAGGGACAATAATGAGAAAATTTGCAATAAGAATTACAATTAATTATAACGATGTCCAAGGTACATTGTTCCAATAATACTTGAAGATCAAACCAATGCTTAAAATACATCAGTGTAGTGTTATATATGATCAAATTAACTATTCAAAGGCATTGTCACTATGTTGCTGGGGGAGGGGGGATACACCCGCCTCCTCCCTCACTTGACTTAGGTCACCACTGGAAGTCAATCATCGTAAAAACAAATCAGTGGTTAAATGCTTTTTTAATAGTTTCAGAGCAATGTGTGTACAAAATAAAAAATTACATTTTTATTCATCTTTACTATTTTCCAAAAATTCACATAAAAGACGAATCCTAGGAAACTGAACTTAAGTTTATAAAAATGCTGCTCTATAAAACTTCAAACCATTATAGATTCTTGTGCAAAATTTAAATTAAACAAACATACAATTTTAAAACAAATTTCAATAGCTCTAATAACATGAAGATACTTATATCTTATGTTATCGAAAAATACTCCTATGGAATCAATTTCAAAAATATTTTCTCCTACACAGTTTACGAAAGGTTGGATCGGTTCCTTTTTCTCTTTCAGATATATGGTCTTCTACTTTATTAGCAGATTTCCCCAAAAATAAAAATGACTGCTGGAAGTTTCGTATCCTATATTTTGTTGTATTTTTCTTTCCAGTTGAATCCTTTTTTACAACTTTATGAGTAGGTACTAAATATCCATGAAAATAAAGCTGCATCACGGTCATCTATCATAAAAGAAATAATACTATTAGAGAAATGAATTTACTTCATTAATAAAATTACTAAAGTATATAAAGCGGTTTTTGAAATAAAAGTCCTAAATCAAAGCATACAATGACTTTTTTCCACGTTTTACTATATACCTTCCGAATATGACCAATATCTCATCATAACCATATATGTATCATCAACTACTTACAAATATTTTATAGTACAATTTAATCAAACACTATAGCTAATGAACTAGACTGACACCTGCTGCAGGGCAAATTCATTTAAATGCAATGAATACTTACTTTGATAAATTCTCCGTTTGATAGTTGAGTCAATATGCATTTTACATTTTTATCCTTGAGATGCTGCTCCTGACAAGGAAATGACAAAACAGAAGAAAATTCAGGTGTCCATTGTATTAGCAAACCATCTTTAATTTCGAACATTAGGTCGAAGCCTATATCGATCTATAAATACAAGGTTAGGAAATTGGGAACATGTAGAACATTTAATATATTACTAAACGATAGCCCGACGGCCGCTTATAAAACGGACACTGTTCTAATATATCAGCTGTTGAAAGCGTTTTTATTTCGTTCAATCGATATCTGTTGCATGCTCGCTATACATTATCAAATTCTTCTGCTGAAAGATGATGGAAATTTAACGAATGTTTGCAGACTAATGCATCTTCTTCAGGAACTGAAAAATTAAGTTTACTTAGCAGCTTGTATATTAAAAGTAGGATTCTTACTGAAGTCTTTGAAGCATCGCTGTGGATTTGTTTTCGATTTAGTTGACTTAGGACTGACATAATTGCCAACAGTCGATTTAAAACACGATAGTATTACGCCATTTATAATAGAGCTCGCCACGTTTACTGGTTCTGTGATATTCCTAAAAATTAATTACATTCAATGCATATATGTATATGTTATCGAAAGATCTACTCACAAGTTTCTCAGTGGGAAACCGTTCCAAAATTTATTTTTCCAAATGGTAACTGGTTACCATTGGCTTTCGTGTTTGTTCTTGTTTGTTACATAATATTAATACACTCAACACAGCCAGATATTAAAAGTAATATAAACAGGGATAAAACACGGCTAGGCTGCATAATAGAATGGAATGGAATGCAAATCCAACGCGCTAGATGAATTGCTTTTACATGTTAAAATAATGAGCAGGAAGTGACGAAATGTGCTTATGGTCCTAGTATTAATGTTTATCGGACATCAAATTCTTTGCTAACGCTGTAATATTGCAATAAAGATATGCGTGGGAGCGTGGGTACTACGGAACTCGTGTTGGTTGTTTCTTCATCTCTGACTGTTTAAGCATTTTGCTTAATCTACAATATAAATACTTTAGATTACTTCCTAAAAGTTATGACTAATTGCCGATAAAGCAGAATGATTATAACTGTTCTGAGTAATGTGCATTGCCGAAAAGCAACTGCAAACAGCATAATGTGAAATGTACTTGAATAAGACGTGTAAATACTTTTTAGCAAAAATTTTATTCCTGTTTTGAGCGCTGTACATTTCCAAAAAAGAAAGCGATTTGTCCGCCCGTCCCAGTCTTTATCCGTTAATTAGAATTTAGATGTAGATGTGCGGCTTTAAACGTTCTCTTGTTCTGTTTTACGCTCCTGCAGTACCTTGTTTCTATTATGCGTTGCGCTTAAATGATATTATGAATACAGATGAACATCTGGATGAAATACTTTTGATTACAACAATAAATAGTTGTAATAAGATTAATGAACATAGAACACCAACCCAATGCTTTGTTTGCTTCTTTCAAAGTTTGAAAGCATTGGTAGATGTCTTAAAATCATTAAATTAATCATTTGTACATTCGTCTAATGCCTTAACTTGATTAACTTGTTATTTAGTGTTTAATGTTCAAAAACATTATAATTAGGATTTCCTGCATTGTATCAATTAAAAATTAAATTACAGCAATAATCAAAAAGATAAATATTTCTACCAGTAGTGGATCATGGGAATGAATTGAAATTAATATTATAGATCAGCGAGTGTATTCAATACAAGGAAAGATACATTATAATAATGTAAAGTTCCTTGTGTTGATGTCAAGTTAGTTGATCACTAGCGGTGATCAATAATAGGTTCGAAATTTTTTTCTGCGTAGGTAGGCACTAAAAATTGAGAAGGGTCCGAAGCAATAAAATAGCAATTGGTTAATAAAATGTTAGTATTTTATTTTTATTATTGTGCATGTTGTAAAAATCACACTGAGAAAAAAGCTTCTTTGAATTAAATAAGGTATATTTACTATTAAGAAATATCTTTACTATTAACAAATATTAAATATTAATTGTTAATAATGTTGCCTATTAACTTGTATGAATAAATTTCGTAATTAAACGTCATAAAATGTTGAATCAAAAGGCATATAAATTGCGTGGAATCTATTGTAGTAATTTGAAATGTAATATTAAAACATATTTTAATGAGTAATTGTTTTCACAGATCGGTGTACATTGAAATTGCTGCATGCTGCTCCATAATACTTGCTACTGTTTAGTTTGCGTGACAAACAACGACAAACAATGGTTTATCGGCGAATATGGGCCGTACGGAACTGAATAAAAAACGAAATTGTTTGTAATTAGAGTTCTCTACAACTTTTGTTTAAAACATTTCTCGATTCGAGAGTCCATTTTCGAGATATTAGCGAAAAATGCGCGGCGCGCGTACGCGATTTCGTTGCGTCACAAAACTATCGGTGTTTAAAAAAACTATATCTCTGCTTCATTTGATCGTACAGACTTGAATAAAAAATGAAAATGTGCGGGATTTTGTAAGCTACAATTTTGATATGTACATAAATTTCCGTAAAGTTGATATTTTCCGAGTTATTTGTGAAAAACTAGTTTTTTGGACCCTCCCCTGTTCGCAACTTAACGTCTACACCTGGGGACTTTTAATATGTTGAATAGTACCCTAAAACAAGCCTGCTTATAAAGTTTTTGCCCAGTCAGTATTATTTCCTCCAAATCGACAAATTTCGAGTCATTTTAATAGGCTAAATGGATTTAAAAAATTTTTAGTACACGAAATACACATTTGTGACCATTCACTGTCACACACTTTATCGAAACTTAAACTAGATAGAATAAGCTGCAGATTAAAATGCCACTCGTAGTAACGGATATCCCGAAAATTTGTTTTTTTTGGATACATGTTACTTAAAAGTTACGAACTGTTGCGTTATTTTTTTATTTTAGTGGATTGTTCGCCACGGCAATAGCCAAATTTCCCATGTATTAATTTAAAACTGGTATTCATAGTAAGTACTCTCGGTTTTTCTCATTTTTAAAATCTTTTACACGGACATTATATTCACAATATATATTTATAACGAGAACCTGTTTGTTTATCTGCGTGTACTTGCATAACATATTCAATAAATGTTTGGAAATTGGAATAATTAAAAAAAAATGGGAGTGTCAAATTTATGACAGTTGATGACAATTTTACCGCGCGGGTGGTGTAATTGGTTAGCGCATCGGTGCTCGTTAGAGACGAAGGATACATGTTCGAATCCCATCCGGGACCTTCCATATTTCAATTACTAGCTCGAATTTAAATGATCATTTAGGCTTTGTATAATACTGAAAATCGATGTCTTGTACAACTATCGATATTTGTAATTAATAGTTAGCTTATAGCCGTGAATTTGAGCGTCGCTTCCAGTCTATATCTGGCATAAGTAAAAAACTTGTCACTCTCAGACATGATTAAGAAAAATGTCAAACGTAATTAAAAGTTAAGTTGATGTATGCTTGCTTACATGACTTAGATTTGTATATCTTTCCAATAGTAATCACACGCCCGGGTGGTGCAATTTGTTATCGAATCGGCGGTCAAAGTTACAGGTTTTAATTCTGTTCGGAATCTTATATTTTCTATCCTTCGATTACTAGTTCGATTTGAAACGACAACTTAGGCTTTGCATAACACTGAAAATCGATTTACCTTGTGCAGCAACTAATATTTGTAATTAATAGTTGACTTATAGTCGTGTATTAAGCGACGCTCCCTGCCTATATCTGGAATAAGTCAAAACTGTTAGATGTGATTCATAAAAATGTCAAACGTCATTAAAAGTTAGGTTGATATATAGTTGTGTGCATGATTTAGATTTGTATCATTTTCCGGTTGTAATTACCCCTCCGGGTGGTGCAATTTGTAAACGCATCGGCGGTCATTGTTACAGGTTTGACTTCTGACCAGAACCTTATATTTTCCATTCTTCGATTAATAGTTCGATTTCTATAGGATTTGTATAGCACTAAAAATCGATTTAGCTTGTGCAACTACCGATACTTGTAATTAATAGTTAACTTATTACCGTGAAATTAAGCGTCGCTTCCTGTCTATATCTGACACAAGTCAAAAACTTGACACTGTCGGATATCATTCATAAAATATCAAACGTGTTACATTCTATTCTATTTTAAAGAAAAGAATTTACCGCCTCGTTATTTTAAAAACTCTTTTACTTCCTACTTATTTAAATTTAATTTGCTACTGCAATAATTTCAATCCGCGTAGATAGGTACCCAACTTTACTAATCCTTTATTTAATTCAAGGTCTGCACGTTTATGTTTATATTTTCTGGTTCCTGTTCTACACCTGGATACCTTTATAGTAGATATATCATTAACGAGTGTTGTTAGAAGTTTGTTTGACGATATAGAATACGTGCATCGTAGTAAAAGTTGTCGTTTACTTTTCAAAACAAAAGTTTTATTTTTCTCCATCGTTTGTTTATCTTATGTGAAACCGACAATTTTAGTGATCTTTCCATAAACAAGTGTGACAAAAGGACGCCATTTTAGTCCATAGACTAAAATGACGTCTTTTTGTCATTTATATATGTATATATATATATATATATATATATATATATATTGCTATGTACTCTCTACACAATTATTCGCGCCCCATCGTTTGGGCGGCCATATTAATTATTGCTATGAATAAACAGGAATTTATCGTGGATCGACCTTGTGTCGACCAATAACAAAACTTGATGTGATAACGCCTTACTCGATATCAATGGCGTATTCTACTTGACTCCTCCTCCCTTTTTAAATTATCAAATTACACTCCCATAAATTTTATCATTCGGCCTCGACTAGCTTTTATTTTTGAATTACGAAATGAAGTTAATTCAATTCCATATAATGAAAACAAATATTATGTACAGGTTTTGAAAATTATTTAAAATACACTTTTCAATCAATTAATGTTGTAAATCTTATTTATCTCAAAAATCATATGCTTTTCAATCAATCTAAAGTCACCAAAAAACCTTTTTTTTTATAAAAAGAAGCCTGGAACGTTCAAAACCCCTTTATCATATTACGTACTTTCTACGTATGCAAGTTCGTTGTTGACTCAGTCACACTAATTTATATTAATTAAGCAAATTCAATATTCAATATTTAAACTCAAATAGAAAAAAAATGTCTTAAAACTAAAAGATCTGGTCTGTTTACTTCGTGTTTCTTTATTTCTTCCTCAAAATTGTACCAAGACTATCATCGCATCCATTATCAACTAACATCCATTAGAATTTTCCATGCATCATTATCTCATCCATTTGGATCATTAACCTCGTATTAAAAATTATTATATACCCATTTAAAATATTATCTATCCACACGCAGCCTCAGAATATCATTTGAATAATTATATTACTTGAATTATTATCTTCAAACTTAGACTTATGCACTCCAAACTTAGAATATCATGACTTTTTCTCACCAACCTCAGAAGGGGTTATTATACACTCTCGAATTATTGTCATCTCACTTAGAACATTTTCATCCGCCTCCAACTTAGAATATCATTTAAATTATTATATTACTTGAATTATTATCGTCAAACTTAGAATCATTTTCATCCGCCTCCAACTTAGACCCGTTTAATCGGCAATAGAAATTTTCATCTTCGTCGCACTATCTGTCACTTAAACAATTTTCACTTTTAAATATTATTCTTACGCGTTACTCTTAGGTTCAAAGTGACGCACCTCGGCCTTTGTTGAGTTGAGAACTCAGTTCCGTTATCATTGTCGCTGTTAATATATGATTGATATCCCACTTCGTCTGTGGGCATGGCTTACAAGCCCGTCGCTAATCTTAACCAATCAAGTTTTTCCATTTTCTACACTTAAAGAAGTTTTCTGATGTAACATTTTGTCCTCTCAAGTAATTGTTGTTTGCTTGCAGCTACTTCGTTATCAGCCCATGCGATGTTTTGAGAAATATTATCGCTTTTCCATATTGTACACAAATATCTGATGCAATTCGACTTTCAATTTTCATATATGCTTATTTACTTACGCATTTTTAATCACCTTTACTTATCAAAGTTGTTAATTGTTTGTACGCACTTACACTGCGCTTCTTTAAGCTTTATTTCTTGTCTCCGTATTATCATAACTGATTGGAATTCTTTTGAATGCGTGTTTAATTACATTTATTATGCTTACTTATAAATACGCGTGCTTTCATTGAAAAATATAGTTATTTGCATTATCTAAATTAACTAAAATTCTATATACCGGGTGTTAAATATTTGTTATCTACCTAATGCATGAATTACTCATTTATATGCTAACTATGCGTCTTCTTGTCCTAAGACGTGTCTATTTGCGTCGTTTAAAACTACTTATACTCTATATACAGGGTGTTGACTGCTTACTATTTACAAACTATCCCCATTACTCAATTTTCTAATAAATAAATTCAGTTTTCTGCTTCCTATTATAATTTCTAATTCCTACACGACCTTTGCTATAAAATACACCCTTAAACAACCCCTTATCACAGCAATATATATATATATATATATTGCTGTGTAACCTTGTTTTAGATTCGAGCCTCGTGAATTGGGCGTCAAGAATGCTGTGAAACCTACAAAAAGCTATTCATTACCTTAACTGTGTTGGTCCATTGACTTTCTTCCGTTAATCGCCTCGGCTGCTCCTCTAGATAGCTTTCATCCTCATACATAAAAAAAACAAACACATTCCTACCACAAACATCAACGTCAACTCTATTTACATCAATATTCACAATACATTAAAATTTCAAAATTAATATTCAGCATAAATTTTAATATCAGAAAATTTCAAAATTAAATTTATTATCATTTTAATGTGCATCCAGAATTAAAGTCCTTGTAGGATGCCTACTAATTACTATAACAATATATGCAGACCGGAGTCTGAGTACAAAGGAGCATCTACCACCCCTTTACGTTAATTAACCAGGTTCGTCTAATTGAGCTCAAAGACATACCCATATTTTCATCATAATCCAGAACATCAATACTAAATACCCTTTCTACTTAAACAAGCAAATTTCACCTTAAAATTAAAATATTATTGTTAGTACAATTTCACTACTGTCCATTTTAAATAAACAAATTATAAAGTTATTCAACACACACCAAAATATCAAAGTTCGAACAAAATAGTATCACTTACCTGAAGGTTACTGCACTCGTAGCTTCAATGTACATCGTCCCTTTGTTAATTACACCATTCCAACTGAGTTATATTTACGGCTTCTGATTCTCAACGCTTTTAAAATTTTCTCCATCACCATTTATTTAAAGTTGTTTCAGGGCTTTTCCGGAACTCATCTGTGTATATCTGAACCTTGTTTTGTGGATCCAGACACGTTTATGCACCATTTAACTATTAATACCCCCGAAAAATAGCAAAGAAATTCATACTTCTTTCACCAATATACGCCAAAACTGCCTACTTTTGTGTATTCATTTGTCGTTGTAAATTTTACTAATTGGTACAGTGATACTAACTTTATTACCTTGTATCTTCTTTTCTAAGTGCACTAAAGTACATTTATTGTAGCACGTAAAGAACAAGCTGTTTTACATCACAAAAATATTCGAGCAAACTGTTTAAAATTATTTAATCAAAACCGGAAAACTAAAAAGCACTGTTTAACGCGTTGAATCAAGTCGAAGATCTAAGAGAGCTTGTTCATATTCCCCTGGGTATATATAGAGGTTAGCCTGTCTGTCGGTCGAGTCTCCAAAACGTACAATTCTAAAGAATTTCGCCTGCTATGTTCCCATTCCGCAGCCCGGCATGCGATTTTTACGAAATTTGCACTCGCACCAGTTAAAATCTCAGAAATTCTCACACGGCACGCAAACATGTCCGAGAATAACTAATTAAATTTTGTACAGAAATTGTTGTTTCTACCTCTCATATGTGTATCTTATTTTCAACCAATCGTGACCCTCGTGACGTTGCTCATATCACGCCTTTAATTATTAGTGTCTTTGTCTTACGCACATTATCTTTCCTTCTCTAACCTGTTCTTAGTGGTGCAAATTGATATTCCTTACTATCGATTATTTCAGTCCACATGGACTGTTATCTGGGTTAAATAACCCGTATCCAACCTTCCCGTTAATATAAGCGACGGTTTCTCCAACATTCTCTGAAACCATTTGTTATCTGCCAAATTTACGCAGAATGAGCCTTTTAAAAATACGCAGGTGTTCAAACATAATAACACTTCTACGATTTGCATTTTATTGGGTTTTTTCAAGTTTTTATAGATATTATATGTTACTAATGGTTCAATTAACTTCAATTACAATTAATACCCTTTAAATTTTAGTGACCCCTAATCAAATATTCAATTATTATCAGTACATTTTGTTTAATACCGGTTACTTAAAATAGAGTTAATTAATATAAATTTTGCACGTAATTTCTATTTGTTTCTTTACTAGGAATAATTAAATTATACATAGAGCTTTTTAATACTGCTTCCTTCTTTATAGCAAGCGTCTTGTAAATGATTTAAATCTCTTATTTTTAATGAAACGAATGAATTTTTATGCTTCACGGTTTTAATAAAGCGTACCTTTTCTCAAAGCTTCTACACGGTGATTAAAATTATTTGATGTGATTATTTAATTTTCTACCCTGGTCTAAATATGAGTAATATATATATATATATATATATATATATATATATATATTGCTATGCTATGCGGTCTGTTAAATGCTATTTCGAGCCCCACGATTAGGTCGACATTTTGTTACGATATGCGGTCTGTTAAAGACTGCAAAACGCTACTACTACGGCCCCACTATTAGAACTTCATTAATTGCCGCGATCTTCGAGGCTATTAAGTGTTGATATGCTGTGCCTGAAACGCTTAAAAAGGAAATACATGCCACGACTGCTCAGCTGATTTCTGCAATTCAACTAACACACAAATAAAAAAAATAGCTGCTACGGAAAATCACATACATTTATAACATACTCCTAAAGAAACAATATACACCCCAAATCACAATTAAATCCTTGTTCACACATTATTTATACATTATATACAACCTTTGATAGAATAATACATTTTGAGATTACTAATTCCCCCGATTAATTATTTCCCATTAATTATCCAAGAAAGTAACAAGGCTTTACCACAAGTTTTACTCTAACCTAGGTTTAATAAGAGCTCCTAGTAACCCTAACGTATCGTGCTACTTTTAGCACATCAAACTGCAAAAGTCCCTTTTACTTTGTACAAACAAATATTACCAATATCCTAAACCTTTTTCTGTTAATATAAATTCCTACATAAAATACAGTAAAATAATACAATATAAAAGAAATTCAATCAGTAACTCTTTCCAATTTTGTCCTTTTTGTTCAAATTATACCTACAATGCACAGGAGTCATTGAACACCAGTTTATACACATAGGCAATAAAAACAACAGTTAAAGCAACAGTTACCTGGATATATTTCTGCATACGGCCTGCTACCATTCCCTCAGAGACTGCGGCATACAGGAACACCATCATGACTTGCAATAACCATAATTGCCAGCTGCAACCATTTGACCAAGACATCAACTCATCTACCACATTAAAGATGCATCCAAATTTCCCAAGCTCCGCTACTAATACCATTGACTAACCATTAATATCTACTCCATCTCCATTTGTATGCTTTTGCACACTTAGTGCAAATTAAAATTAAAACAATCTGTACTTACGTAAAGTACTTTTTTATTATACTCGTAAACGCATTTTACTTGAAGCCATCAGTTGGTTGTACTAAGTGAAAGCTTTTCACTATTCGAATTCGGAGACTCAGAAGAACTAAGAGAGAACTAAGAGCTAAGAGAGCTCTACAACACCCTGTTGGGGTTTATATCCTGTTTCTCACCCCACATAAGCCTGTGAATTCCTGTAACTTTGATCAATACAAACATTCACTTCCACGTAAAACTTTCAACCGTTCACAATTCTTAAAATTCCACTACACAAACATCTTCAACGTCACCGTCTTCCAGTAATATTCTAACGTACGTTCAAAATTCCTTGTAATTTCTCTAACCACCACGATTTTTCAAAGCATTTCCTTGAAAATTCAATTAACGCTCCTAACCCACACTCTTACTCTAGTTGTTTCCCCGTATTCAAAACATCTCCGACCAATCACATTGTGTATATTCAATTCACAATTGACAAAGTTAACTTTTAATACGCCCCTAATGCAACAAGTGTAGTATCTATCTTTTTCCAACCTACGCCCTAAAACCACCTCTTTCTTACTTTGTACTCACGCCATTACGTTATGTACCTAACACGTGTTTTCCTCATCTCATTCTAACATACACGCTAAAGCAACTATTCTTTACTTCACCTGCGTTCTCTGTTGTCAACGTACGTTTAGCGTTCAATCCACACCTATCTCACTTGAACCTATTTTATCTAATACTCCTTTTTTGTTCTCTTGTTGACAAGTTGAATTTTGTAACTGACAAAAGTTATCTACTCATTCCACCTATACATCTATTTAATTGACCGCAATAACCAATACTACCAAGAATTTGCTGTTGTTTGTTCAACGCTCCTTAAAATATACTGGGAAAACTTAAGACGGTTACATTCGTTTATTATTTTAATGTTACAAGGAAAAGCTTCGACAACAGCTTCAAACTTTTAACAAATATAATACGCAGAAACTAAAACGGTTTCAAATGCTAAAGCTTTTGACATTATATATCCACCTTTGCTATAATTAAATATGAAATTTTAATTGTTTTACAATATGAAATTTAGATGTTCGCTTCTTCCCCTACATATTCCTATACTTAAATACGACTGTTAAAATGTTTATAACTATTAAATTTTAAAATGCTGTCTTATATACGCTATACCTTATGAATATTTACATCCGCAAGCTTATGAAAATTAATTTTCAGCTTTTTAACGATTTGAAAAGGGTTTTCCAATTGTAGTTTGTTGTTTCTACATGCTAAATAACGACATAAATTGCAAAATGAATACTACTACCCGTATAACCTCCAAATATCACATATATATATATATATATATATATATTGCTGTGAAACCTACAAAAAGCCTCACCAAAGTAAAAAAAAATATTCGAGTCTCACTCTTGGGATTCAAGATTTGCTGTGCTTCTCGCCCTGTTGAATCTCTTCTGATAATCGCCTCTTTACTCTTTCCGCCTCGGCTGCTCACCTAGTTAAAACTTTCATCCTCATTCATAAAAAAAACAAACACATTCCTACCACAAACATCAACGTTAACTCTATTTACATCAATATTCATAATACATTAAAATTTCAAAATTAAATTGTAGCATAAATTTCAGTATCATAAAATTTCAAGATTAAATTTGTCATCATTTTAATTTGCATCCAGAATTAAAGTCCTTGTAGGATGCCTACTAATTAATTTAACAATATTTGCAGACCTGAGTCTGAGTACAAAGGGAGCATCTCCCACCCTTTACGTTAATCAAACAGGTTAGTCTAATTGAGCTCAAAGACAGACCCAAATTTTCATCATAATCAAGAACATAAACTGCTAAATACTCCTTTCTACTTAAACAAGAAAATTTCACCTTAAAATTAAAAATTTGTTGTTTGTACAAATTCACTACTGTCCATTTTTTAGCAAACAAATTATAAAGTTATTCAACACACATCAAAACATCAAAAATCGAACAACAAAGCATAAGTTACCTGAAGGTTACTGCACTCGTGGCTTCAATGTACATCGGACTTGCTAATTCCACCATTCCAGCTGGTTTATGTTTACGGCTTCAGATTCTGAATGCTTTTTAAAATTCATCTACAACACCATTCGTTTAAAAAGTTTCAGGGCTTCTCAGGAAACGCATCAGTGTATATCTAAATCTTGTTTGTAGATCCAATCACGTTTACTAACAACATTTGATTACTCACTCCCGAAAAATAGCACTGAAATTCATACTTCTTTCCCGCTATACCCAAAACTGCCTACTTTTGTTTATTCATTTATCGTTACAAATTTGGATAATTGGTACAGTAATACTCGCAAATATAACTAGACTTTATTACCTTGTATCTTCTTTTCTAAGTGCACTAATGAATAATAACGTGTATCGTAGCACGTAAAGAGCAAACTGTTTTAAAGTATTCAATAATCACCAAAATATAAGAGCAAACTGTTTAAAGTATTGAATCAAATCGAAAATCTAAGAGAGCGAAACTCATATTATCACCGGTTTATATAAGAGCCCGCCCGTACGTCGGTTTTGTCCCGCAAACGGACAATTTCCAGAATTTCGCATTCTCTGTTCCCTTTCGACGGTCAGGCACAGCGATTCTCCTAAATTTGCACACGTCCAATTTGAAAATCTAAGAAATTTTTCACACGGCACGCAACGCGTCTCCAAACAACTAATTAATTTTGTATAGAAATCGTTATGTTTACACCTCTCATATCTGCATCTTATTTCCACCAATCGCAAACCCAGTGACGTTGCTCAAATCACGCCTTTTATTATTCGTGTCTCTGCCTTGCGCATATTATCCGTCTCTATCTACCCTGTTCTGAGTGGTACAAATCGATATTCTTTATTATCGGTTATTTCAATCCACGTGGATTCCTATTTGAGTTAAATAACCCCGTATCTAGCCTTCCCGTTAATATAAGCTACGGTTTATCCGACCGTTTGCAATATACGCAGAATTTTCATGTTTATCTATTCGAATTTATTAGAATTTTGATATTTAAAAATAGGCAGGTGTTCAATCGTAATACTTTAAATAACACTTCTACGATTTGAATATTATTGGGTTTTTAGAAGCTTTTATGCATGTAATACCTTAATAATCGTTCAATTAACTCCAATTAAAATAATGATGAATGGCATTGACTTCTACCCTTTAATTTTTAGTGAATACAAATTAAATATTAATTATTATTTGTACACTTTGTTTAATACCCGTTCCTTAAAAATTGAATTAATTAATATAAATTTTGCACGTAATTTCTATTTGTTTCTTTACTTGGAACAATTAAATTACATACAAGTTGAGCATTTTAATTCTGCTTCTTTTTATAGAAAGCGTCTAGTGAATAATTTAAATCCTTTATTTTTAATGAAACGAATAAATTTTTATGCTCCACGTTTTAATACCGCGTATTATCTAATGAAATTCTATACAAACCCTACCTTCTAATTGAATGATTTAAATCTTCACACTAGGCATTTAATTACGCGTACTTTTTCCCAAAGCTTCCTTATACACGGTGATTAAAATTATTTGATGTCGTTAATTAATTTTCTACCCTGGTCTAAATTTGAGTAATATATATATATATATATATATATATATATATATAATCTCTATATTAGTGAAATTATCGTATAATGGCATACTTATGTTCCTTCCAGGTGGGGCCAACTAAGTGGTATGGTGGAACCTATCTTTGGTGTCTTAGGTGCATTTGCTGTCTCCATTGCTAGACCGATCCTGCCTTACGCTCTTGCTTTTGCAGCAGGAGCCATGATATATGTTGTAGTAGACGATATCATTCCAGAAGCTAATTCAAGGTAAGTGTTTCTAATAATTTTTTTTCTGAGTGCATGTGAATTAGAGGTAGGCTCAAATATTGATACTTCGACGGTATACCATTTAAGAAACATGTTCAAGTAGTTTAAAATACTTGTATGATTATTATCAGAGGAATGCGTGCATCCTTGGATAAGATAAATGTAAACAGGGATTTTGAATTGAATCTCCAAACTGTTGGCAGACTGTTAATACTTGACCTTCAAAATACCTTAGTGCTGCGTTTTGTCTGTAAGTTGTTGTGATATTTATGTATGGACATTGTGTAAATATTAACTATAGAAAGTAGGGTAGCTAAGCCGGTTTGGCAACAGAGATCCACAGCAAGATATGTATACGCCGGTTCGAGAACAATATGAACAGCTAAGCCGCTTTGGGAAACAAAACGTGCAGCAAGATATGTATACGCCGCTTTGAGAACAAAATTGTCTTTGTGTGTAAATTTGTTGCGTCGGGGGTCGTTAGGTCTTTGGGGTGTGCGTTCGGCGGGGTCGTTAAATTTTTGTCGTGGGTGGTGCGCGTGCGCTGGGGTGGAGATATTTTCTTAAGAAATTTTTTAGCAGCGTTCCCGACGTTAAATATTAAATATTAAATTTTAAAAATGTTGTGTGTAGAAAATGGAGTTCACGTGTTGGTTCGTATTTTTCTGGGGTAGGTTAAGCTAAAAATTAAAACACCGCTGTGAAGAATTTTTAATATTAGGCAAACGCGTGCAAGTGGTAAAGAGTGTTTTAGCTCTCCTCATAAGCTGCGTTTTGTACGAAGTAGCAAATAAAATTGAGAAAATATACGAAATGTTATATGATGGAGGTCAAATTTTAAACGTTTGCAGGTAAAATCTTGTAAAAAGAAGTCGTTCACATCTCGCAATTTCAATGTCGCGATAAAATACTAAGAATTTGCATGCAGTCGAATATAACAACGTGTTTTTATCTGGCAATATATATGTAAATCACGTCGACATTCGACTTTTAATATAATGTATTTAATTAACATAAGGTGTGTTTGCAAAAACATTTCAAGACAAGTATGTCGTATATTGCCTTTTGGTTACATCATCCCAAAATAATTTATACAAGTACACTGAACTTG
The DNA here is from genome assembly GCA_036346225.1 of Platerodrilus igneus. Taxonomy (NCBI): domain Eukaryota; kingdom Metazoa; phylum Arthropoda; class Insecta; order Coleoptera; family Lycidae; genus Platerodrilus; species Platerodrilus igneus. Next base: position 1,545,992 of record JARFIW010001146.1, read on the forward strand.
CAGTCGGATCTAACATATAATCTTTTAATTATACCCGTATGAATTTAAAATATATGCAAATTATACCAATTTCAATGTCACGATAAAATAACAAGAATTCGCAGTCGAATATAACCTCGTGTTTTTTTATTGAAATTATAGCTCTCTGGTAATATATATGCAAATCATTCAACTTTTAATATAATGGATTTAATTAACATAAGGTGTGTTTGCAAAAACATGTTAAGACTATTTCCGTCTTGGTATGCAAATTATACCACCTTTCATAACGATTTATTTGACTCTCAAATAAAAAAATTAATTTGATCTTATATCAAGAGGTGTTCTTGCTTACATTTTAGGAATTTGAATATATTTAAATATTTAAATGTAATTATACATTTAATTTATGTGGCAATAAAAATTCTTTTACTTTTAGCGGTTTGGTGATTGTATGTAGATGACGTATTAGACATTGTATATATATAACTCGTTTAATTGCACAAACGTGATAAAAAATTTATAGGTTATGCAAAAACGTGCATGTAGTGAAAAATTTAGCGGTGATCTTTAGAGCTTCGTCATTGTTTTTATTGTCGTTGCTTTAGTTAATTAAAGAGAGATTTTAGGTTAAGCAAAAATAGGAAATGTGGTGGATGACATAATCACTTTCAAAATGATGAATGGTGGGGAAGGAGCTTCTAAACGTGCCCTAAACGGGGCTCTGCCCCATTATTTTTGTATTAAATTTCAAAAGAATAGGAGAAATTATTCGACTCGTATTTTATAATGGTTTCAATTTAAAATATTGGCGTGTGTGCAAAAACATGTTAAGACAGGTCACTCGTTCTGAACTCGTACCCGGATCTATATAACCTTTAAATGTATGCAAATAATGTCGTTATTTAAAACGTGGTGAAGAATTTGGATGGAGATGTACTAATTCTCAAATGCGGAATGGTACTCCATAAGGCGTTCTGAACGGAGGTTTTGCACGTATTAGGTGATTGAATACTTCGGAGATTTTAGGTTAAGCAAAACGTGCACGTGCTGAAGAATCCCCGAGATTTTTAAAAATATTTTTGTATTAAATATATAATTTTAAAAAGAAACACACAAAATTTGAATGTTTTATTTATATTAGTTTCACTTACCAGCTTATTTTAATTACATGCTAATGAGTTCATATATTTTCATACAGTTTGATTGATTCACTGCCGAAACAAAACATTTTTACACAGCTGACAATACTGGGTGTCGTTTTTCAATACAATATCAATAACTATTTACAATACAGCTGAATACTGAAATGTAAAGTAACTTTCACACATTTACCTACGTGTACTTAAATTTAATTGAATTCTAAAAAATATATGCATATCTATGGCAGGCAACCCAGCATACACCAATTATATATTCTTAGTGTAAAATTTTATTGTTAGGTGAATAACCAGCAATTTATTATGTAATATTTATTGCTACAAGCATGGTAATAATAATTTGCAATGTGCAAAATACCTCTTTTGTTGTTAAAAGACCGATTTAATTAAACACTATAAAAGATTGTGAATTATTTATTCTAGTTAAATTTTACAGTGCTAGAGACACTAATTATTATTAGTACTAGATATAGGTATAACAAAATTTGTATTCCAGATGATAGTATGTTCAAAGGATATTATTATTTAAAAGACTCTGTAAACATGATTAGTGAAATTATTAAAGTTAAGGAATGTAAAGCAAAATTTGTCCATAAAAGCAAATATGTTTTCTAAAAGATATGCATAACTTACGGATCTAAACGTTTCAACATTTCGCAAACTGAGATAAATATTACTTATTTCTTTGCAAAAACGTTCATATAACGCCCTTTAACAACCGCGTTCAGTAAAGTGCATGGTAGTTAATGACCTCGGCGATTGTGCTATTTATAGTATAATTATAACAACATATCCCCATATGTAAATTATATGGTTCTGGTTTATACCTAAAACAACTATTTTGCATTATATTTTGTTGATCCTGGCAGAATAAATTACAAGTATAGCTACGTTGTCAATACATTTTTATTTTCAAACTCGTTTTAATTATTGTAGAATTTAGTACTTATAAATAACCTACTTTAATTCAATAAGTTATTCTTAAATTAATAATTATTGTCAAGAGAAATATATACACATATGGTAAATAATTGCAAGAATGTCTATAATATATCTGAGTTTTAATTCTGTTAAATGGAACATATGACAACAAGGTAACTTCAAAACATTTTAGCATAATTGTCAATTACCAAAATTCACAATTTTCATCTTATATCAGCAAATGTTATTAAATTGATGCTAAACAATAAAAATAATACCGTTATATTTCAAATCATTTTAATAGAATTACGCAATGTTAAGTCGTAATTAAAAATTAATTTAAACAGAGTTTTATTGTTATCGCCGTCTGTTGAAGAATCGTAGCAGAATCTGAACTATATCGCTTTTACAAAGCATGTATTCAAGATCACATTTAGTTAGTTTCAAAAAACTTTTCATCATTGTATACGACTTGTTTTAACTTGCAGTAGGTATCAATGACCGAATCAACATTACCACCCGAACATGGTTGACAACTTTAAATTTTATTTTCCTATTACTTTCAAGGTATTAAACATTGGTATATATATAGATTTAGCGACATCAGGCAACCTTTTTCTTAATCTTCGTTGGGAATTAAACCACTCATAGTTTTTAAAATCATCTTTCTTTACGTTTCGATCCATGACCTAGGATCGTTGTCAAAATTGTCAAAACCACAACAATCATAAAGGAGTATTTATCAGGCAACATATTTCTCGCATGGCTATGACAGCTTTTTGTGCTGTATGTAGAGTAATGATTAACGTTATGCTCTTTTGATTAATTTGCAATTTACCGGGCATGCATCCTTCGTTAAAAGTGAAGGATATTCCCATAGATAATTTGAATAACAATCTATCACCACCAACACACCTCTAATTGGATTTTCCTTAAATATATTGCTCAAATTCAACAGAGTCGCCTTGCCAGAGATCATCTCGAGGTTGTTGATTTGTTAATGCTGTTACAAAACTAGTGGGGTATTTTTGATGAATGTGCCATAAAAGCTAGGTACTTGGATAGATCTCGCAGTGAGTGGAACAACAACGATAGTGGTGCGAAGTTTTCAAGTTAACATGGACAATGTACTGTACGATTTGTTCGAGAGTGAACAACGCATTTTACACCAACATCTGAAACATGCCATAGTATTGAATGATGTAGACAAAATCAAACGTATACTGTTCAGAGTAGGTGTTCATGTTCCCTTTAAAGCCTTCAAATGGCTAACGCTGACCAATGATACATCCATTGATGTAATGGACATGCTGTTTAATCAACAGAGTAGGTGCGATCAATTTGTATCAAACTTCATTGATGCTTGCAACGGCAAAACAGAGTTAAAATGTCATCAGGTGCGCGGTGTACTAGACGCAATAGAGAGTAATTATAGTTTGAGCGATGTATATTTCCTTGAAGAATTACTAACCAACCGAGCTGTATTGAGTACGAAGGCATTTCCTATCATGAATATAAATGCAACTATAAATCACTGGCCACAGCGATTGACGATATGATTGTAGATGTTGTATATTTCGCACAACCTATGGTATTAGAAAAAGTATTGAAGTTAATTTTAAAGTATAAGGTAAATTATAAGTACCAACCTAATGTAGTTGGCCCTCATAGAACAACATATAACTGGCTCCTCAAGAATTTGGCAATGGAGGGCTCAAAACAGCAACCAGGATGGACGTGTGGTCCGGATTCGGGAAAATGGCCATCAAATAGTATAGATGATTATAAAAAAGTGTATATGCTATTAAAGTTATTGTTTTAGTTTAATACTATTTTTGTATGTAAATCATGTCATCTTGGTATCTTAGCTGATGCGCTATAGATAGCACTTATTAGATATAATGGAGGATGCTATTGTACGTGTCGCATACCTTTTACAATAATATATATACCTCGAGTGTTGGTCAAGTACGGGAGAAATTGTTAGCTGAGAAGGTAATGTGTTTTACCTGCTTTTATTTACACATATTCACGGACATCGAAATACTCAAGTTCAACCAAAACAGCGAAAATCAACCTACATCAACGTTTTGCGCTTCGGGCATGAGGAATTATAAACAACTTTCTTGACGTAGAACTAGTGTAGTAATTAGTAGTACATAGATGTAATTTGTGGTGTGTGTGTGTGTGTGTCGCTATAATAAATCATATAACAGTAAAAAAAATTTTATTGATGAATGACATATGATGGTAAACAAACACGTAACAGCAAATCTACAAAATATGATTTTTGGATATCCAACTATTATGGCTAGAATCTAAATTTAACCATTTCACATATACTTGATTTTTAACTCTCTTCAATACTTTTTCCACTAAATATACATCCGGATAGTGTGTTCGTTGAAGTTCTTCTGCATAGAAGCCGCCTAATATTGGTTGTCCTCGACTATCGCGCAATAGGTACGTTAAAGGATTAGTCAAATGCACTTTGTACACCGTAAAATTTCGTTAGACCAATTTGGTGTGTATCCTTGGTAAATTGGCCTCTATGTTTACTAATGCGAACATGATCCCCAACAGAAAATTTTTACTCTTTAAGTTAACTGTTTTGATCGTACTGTACACTGTATTAAAAGTTTGCGTTCATTGCGTTTTGTCACATCTACAGGTCGCATGCCGATTGTTCGATGTTTGGTGTTGTTATATGCAGTCACGAGTGAGGATAGTATATTCAGCCATAGATACGAACCATTCAAACTAAATTGTTTCCACATTTTTGACTTTAAGGTACGATTAACGCGTTCTACTACGCAAGCTTTTTATTGCTGTACACACTATAATGTGTAATCTCATATTTTTCCATTAAAGCCTTAAATGTTGAATTATAAAATTCTTTTCCCAAATCCGTTTGAATGTACCGTGGAATACGATGGTCTTTGTTGAAAATTGATTGAAAAGCGTTTGAAACAGCCTTACCCGTCTTGCGCTTAACCGGTACGGCCCATAAGTATTTAGAAAATACATCGATAACAACTAGAATGTATCTAAATCCTTTATTTATTTTTGCATATGGGATCATTTCCACCAAATCGGCTTGAAACAGCTCGTTTAATCCTTTTGTGATTACATGTCTTCTTGGAAAGTTAATGCGAGCAGGCTTATGTAACTCGTGGACGATTTGTCCTTTACAGACATATTGCTAATATGTGTGTGTGTATGGTTGACGGCTATATGCGTGCGTTTTAAGTTTCTCTTGCAACTGTTGAATATCTGCTTGAATTCGTGCAATGTCTATTCTAAATTGTGCTTTCACTTGTTGAATAGCAGCGTCTAATGTCTTATATATGCTATTCATAGAATCATCTATCCGTTTGCTTACGATTTGTGCAACATTAGCGTTCACAGTGGCTGGAACAAGGTTACGCATCATCTCTTCAAAATGGTTAAAGTCTGATCTTGTAACATACTCGCTCGAGAATTGTGTTATCATACTGTTTGTTGTCTCCTTCACAAGCGTGTCTATATACTGCTGAATAGTGGAACCACTTCCAAGCGTTGGTTCGCCCTCTTGCTGGTGTAGCGTTGCTAACCGCGATTCTAAGTACGCTTTCGTGACTGCATCATCATCTTCTTGTGGTGTAGCGACGCGCGCTAATCTCATGTTGTCAAAATCGTAGTAATCATCATAAGAAATATATGAAGCACAGTCAGACGCATGTCCAAACTTGTCGATAACCATCGTGATAATGAATAACAAGTCGCACAATCTACGCTATTATACGCAATTCGCGTAATTCTTCCATAATCGATGTAATTTCGTTGGTGTGACCGGTGTTACCTGCATCTTGCGAGGCGACCAGAAGCTTGAGCCGTTCGCACAGTTCGTTGGGATCATCAAAGTATACATACTCTAGTGGCTTCTCGTTATAATCCATGAGTAGACCACGACCACTGGGTTTATAGTTTGCTGTCGTAAGCTATACATTGCATTACTTCTTTTTAATGTCCGCATAATCGTTAATTTCTTTAAGTGAGAATTTACCCAAAGGATTGAGAAGGAACAGTTGCTCGTACAACCCTTTGCTACCGTTGTAGCAAAATCGTTCTACACACACCTTTTCACCAATCCCGAAGATAATGTCCGAATCACCAATCATTAATTTTCCTGTCTCCGGATTATAACGTACTTTATCCCTGCGCAAGTGCTCCGTGTCATTGTTATAAATACCAGTAAAGTTGGAAAACAGATTATCGACATAGTATCTTACCGATGGTAAGAATCGTTGTAAGTAGGTCTGATGTTCTTCGCTGTTTAGGTACCGTTCGTACTCTGTATGGGTCTCTGGAGTGTTGCCGCTACTCTCCGATTCTTCGAATGTGGACTCCACAGACTGGACTGGGCTATGAGGATTGTGTTCCCATGCCTCCTCTATTGGTGGTGCGGCGATTGGGTGGAACTGCGCACCTGATCGAGAAATTTAGGGCGTCTTTAGGAGTAGATTGTACGTCATGTTGTTGTGGTAACCAGTGCTGGCTTTCGATCTTGGACTCCTGTTTAATATCTTTCAGCAGACCGGTCTGAAGTGTTTGTAAACGTTTTGTAATAGGTGCATAGACTTTACTTAATGCAAGCTCCTTTTCAACCACACCTGCTTTTAGCGCTTGTAATTTCCTCTTGACTGCCTTTCGTACTTTTATGAGTTCTCGTTTGGTTTTCACGTCGTCTGCCATCGTCTAGAAACGGGTAGGAAGTGATATGCTATTTATGTGCTTTATAAGTTATATAGGTGTCAAAACCTTTTCGGTAGCGACCGTTCTGCAAATCGCCATCTTTATTGATCACCAGGAACCCATACCGATCTCGCCAGCATACGCCGCACAATTCTTTAAACCGGTTAAACGACATATCCGTGTTTACATGGTCAGCGTATACGTGTTTTAAATTGAGTTCGTCTTGTTTGAATAGCACTAGGACATTAGCATTGTCTCTAATCAATTGTTTAGGTATTTTGGAATAGGTCTGACATAGGTAAAACAATCAATGGCCTTATGTCGACCTAAAGAAAAATATTCTCGCATTACATTTTGTTTATCGCACGACACGTCATCGAAAATAAATATCGAATTAGGTTTTGCATCCGCTGGAGTAACAATTGCATCCCATTTGTTAAACGCAAAATATCCTATTTCTTTTATTGGTTGTAATAACCTCTAGGTACTGATACTTTGGTTGATACAAGGATTTTGAGTAGAGATAAACGTTTTCAAAGCGTACACCATTCGGATGTTTCAAGAGACCGATGACTACATTAGTTTTACCACAATTGATGGACCTGTAATGATACACCGTATTGTTGATGGTAATAGTAGTCCATGCTTTTGCACGTTAGTGTTGTTGCTGCAGTTGTGGTCCGTAATTGGCAACGCCAATTGTTGCTTTACCAGACGCATTCTATCCATATACTAAAACGTAATTGCAGTATGGTAAGCATTTAAGCGAGTAATTCACACGCATGACCAGTCTCCTTTAAACCTTTCGACTGACAAGATTAATGAAATCCTATCGTGGCTACGGGTTACTCAATAGTGCTATCAATCGTTTACCGGTAGAATTACATTTACCAGGCTATCGCTTCTGTGGACCGGGTACTAAGCTTCAGAAACGCCTCGAGCGTGGTGATATAGGTCGTAATCCTTAGACGAAGCCTGCAAACTACACGACATCGCCTACGATCTTTCTACAGACTTAACAACCCGACACCAAGCTGATCGACGTCTTGCCGAAACAGCACAAAACGTCGTACTGCACCCGACGCTTCGTTAGGTGAAAAACTTGCTGCGTTTGCTGTTGGTTCTGCAATGAATGCCAAAGTTAAATTTGGTATGGGTTGTCGCAAGAAAACGATAAGGTGTAAAGGAAAACGACGTGGTCAGCGTCTACGTACAGGAAGTGGTATACCATTCAAGCGTTTAATTCGCACCATTTGGGAACGCATTAAAACGTTCGTCCGACCGATCTTATTAAAACTGCTAAACTTGCAGTGGCACCGATTAAAGATATAACAGATGAAATTCGTGGCATCCCACGTGTAATCCCTGTACCCAAAACTGGTGGTTTCCTACCTTTGATACCTATTTTGCAGCCCTTTCCGCAATTGGAGCGTTGTCGGGTGGAGCAGCTGGGATTGCAAAAGCTGTCAACGATGCTAAACTTGGACAACAACAATTAGATGAAGCAAAACGACATAATATGGCACAAGAGGCAGTGACACTTGGAAAGGGTCTCTATTTGAAACCTTATCGCCGTGGACATGGACTGTACCTAAAGCCTTTTCTTACACACGGGCAAGGTTTGCGTAAACAAAGACAACGAAAAAAAACTCAACGCATTCGTTAAACCTACCTATGCGAGCGTTGACCAATGTTGACTTGAACAAATACATAAAACGTTTACCAATATCCCACTTTCGTGGAATATTCATGCGCAATTCACTTCCAAACACAATTCGTTGGCGAGAATGTGGTATTCTTAATCATGATACTACACGTGGTGTGGGAACTCATTGGACCGCGTACAAAAAGATGGTTCAAGGGCAGTCTATTATGATAGCATTGGTAATCTACGACCTCCGAGGAACTTGTCAAATACTTAACCTCATCAGGACCATGCACTCTCTATTATAATTATGAACAATTTCAACCGCTTAACACTGTTACCTGTGGACACTTCGTATTGAAATTTTTACTGCAAAATAGTCCTCCGTTAAGTTTCTAACAACGTTATATATTATTTGATTTTAGTGTATTTTTAACTGTTTTGTATAAAAGTGTTTAATTAAAAACCATATATTGCAAGTGTTTCAGGAATTTGCTTTTTATTACCCCATCCCAACTACGAATACGACTAGTTGTTAGTTTATCGTCAACCACCGAACATGTACACATTTACTTTAACTGGAACTGAATCTACGCTCACCGCAATCATCAACCCACCAATTGTTCTCGATGATGACCATGAATACGTTATTGGTCTTACAAACTTTGATACATATTTTCAATTCCCAATGTAACGGAAGCGAACAATAAATTTTACATTGATGACATCGTGCTTACTTTACCAGAAGGAACTTATGAAGTGGCAGATATTAAAAAGTTCGTACGACGTAATCTGAACGATCCTCGTGAACGCACTTCATCCAAACGTTATCTTATTGATATTCGAGCCAATAATAACAGTTTACATACAGAAATCAAAGCATCAGGTATAGTGGATTTTACACAACCAAATTCACTTGCTTCGTTGCTGGGTTTTGAGAAACGTAAACTACCAGCTCTCACTACTGCTATTTCGGACCATCCGGCACAAGTCTTTCCAATCAATTCAATATGTATTGAATGTAATCTTGTGGTCGGATCGTATCGGAATAGCAAACCTGTACACATTTTGCATCAATTCTTTCCTGCAGTTGCTGCAGGGTACAAGATTATTGAAAACCCCGTAAACGTCACCTATATGCCACTTAATACACGAATCATCGATCGCATCATTGTTAAAATAGTTGATCAAAACGGTAATCTCATCACTTTTCGTCGGGAAACCATCACGATTAGACTTTATCTAAAGCGTCTTTAAACAATGGTTTTGCGCTATGAGCATAAACCACCAAAACCTATTAATAGACGCATTGTCAGCACCTTTACCAGTTACAAGACACCAGTGCACCGATTAACACCGGAAAACGTTAAATTTCTGCAAACATTAGGACTCAAAGTGCTACATAGCTAAAATGGATAGTAATATTTTAAATGTTACGCAACGTGCTATATTTGATACAACCATCGTCAATGCCGACAAACATATGCATACTCCGTACTCCAATACCACGTATGAGAAGAACGATGTTATACGGATTCCAATAGAAAACGAAGATGTCTATACACTACCATGGGACAGCGTAATTTATATTGAGGGTACAATGAATAAGTCAGATGGTGGCGTTTCGCCTACAGCCGATTTTGTCAACAACGGAGTTTTATTTTTATTTGATGAAATTCGTTATGAACTTGGTGGAAAGACTATTGACCGCGTTCGTAATCCAGGTATAACTACGACTATTAAAAATTTCCTATCCTACGATTATAGCGAAAGTCGTCGCTTTAGAAACGCCGGTTGGTCCCCATCGATAAGCTTGATCTCGTTGATGCTAATGGTCATTTCAACGTATGCATTCCCTTGCGCATGGTTTTAGGATTTGCGGAGGACTACCGAAAAATTCTTTTGAATATCAAACAGGAGCTTATTCTTATTAGAAGTAGTGCTGACGATGCAGCTATATCGAATTCTGATACCAAAGAGTCAATCAAAATTACTATTACACATATATCATGGCGGATTCCACATATAACCGTTGCAGATGCAGAGCGCTTAAAACTACTCAAACATATTCAACGCAATGCCACCATGGACATAAGCTTTCGCAGTTGGGAACTACACGAATATCCAGAATTACATACAACACACACGCATACGTGGGCCGTGAAGACGGCTTCTCAAGTGGAGAAACCACGTTTTGTTATTGTCTGCTTTCAAACCGATACATCGCGCAAAAGGGGCGCAGTCAGTTCGACCACTGTAAGTTGACCAATATGAAATTACATCTGGGTTCATCTATGTATCCTTACGATAATCTTAACATTGATTTCGATACCAATCGCTATTCTATACTATATGAGATGTATGCACAGTTTCAACAATCGTACTACGGGGGTATCAGCGAGCCGATATTAACACCCAATGAATTTCAAACGCACGCTCCACTTGTAGTCATCGATTGTTCCCATCAAAACGAAATAGTGAAAGTGGGAGCGGTTGACGTACGATTAGAATTTCAAATGAAAGAAGCGCTTAAAGCTCACACTACAGCGTACTGCCTCATTCTACACGATCGTTTGGTCCGCTACAATCCTGCAACCAATATTGTGAGTGAAGTCTAAAATTAATAGTCCATTAGTTGTCGACGTTCAAAGGTTTAAAATTGCACATAATAACTTTGTGTTTAAAGAAATGGCTGTTTTACAACTATCCCTATCGAATGGAGTTGCAATAACATATGTGCTGAAACCACCATATTCTTGGAACTGTCTATCAGCTCGCTTCAAATACCAAAAGGTATGGTTAAGCAGAAACTTTCACGGTATATCTTGAGATGATGGCAATTTACAATGAATTTCCACACCTAAATGTTATTAACCTAGAAGATTTAGGGTGTACTCCTCTACATAAATTAAAGTATTACACCAATTCACACAAGTGTTTCTACCATACCACACGACATTCGTCATTCAATTGCGCAACCACAGATGTAATTGTACTCAAAAACTGGTTTGTACATATAACCAATTATTCATTTTAATAAAGAATAATGTTTACATTAAGTAGTGTTTTATTTGTATATTTTATACCTACATACATACATATTCCTTGAGACTAGTAAGATGTGTTTCAAAAAATGTCTTGAAATAAGTTTAATTGTAAAACTTACTAACGAATCTGTAAGTATCATATTGAAAAATTCCTCTTAACGGATATGTATTTTGCATTTTTATGCAAACTTTATGTTACAATAATACAATTAAAAATTATATTCTACTACCGAGGTATTAAATTTTAAAGTATGTTATAGTTGTGTAAACATAAAATGCATTGCATAGGTTTTTATCATCAAAGTAGTACATTTTATTTAATCCCACCTGTAAAATGATTAATTTCTTAAACCTAAGTTTCATAAAATTTATTCTCCAAAGATCAACCAACTATAAACCAGAACTATTAAATTTACATAAATTTCGGTGTTATTTTAATTTAAACTATGCTCATAAAAAGTCGTTTATATATATAGCACCAACATTGTTACTACCTATGAATATCAAATCTTTAAAGGAATTTACAGTCATGATTAATTAATAAGTGGTCTTTTCATTTGTACACATTTTGTATATGTTGTTTTAGTTCCATTGACGACCTATTATTAGTAATCTGTTTATTATTTTATTGACGATATAAATTTTAAGATTGGAAGGGAACGATAAGAAATCTTCCTCTGACATTTATATGCACTCCGCATAGTTGTTTAAGGTAGCAAATATAAATAAGCTGTTTAATGTGTTGTAGAAGAATTTTTACCATTGTATTATCGGTATGTATAAACTTACTTACTTAATGTGTTTTAACGGAAGTAGAAATTATGAATTTTGGTAATTAACAATTATGCTAAAATGATTTGAAGTTATGCAGTTTCCATATATAATTTACATATATCGGTATGTTGTTATAAATATCACAACCTCAAGGTCATTAACTACCATGCACTTTACTAAACTATAATTAATAAAATCCCGTACATTTAACTAAGATACATTTTTCTTAATGTGGAAGTCTTATCTATATTTTATTCAAATAAGAATCTGCTACCGCCACCTACAAAAAGATAGGGACAATTAAAGAATGTAAGTTTTTGTAAATAAAACATTAAAATATTGTGTGTTTCTTTTTAATATTATATATTTAATACAAAATAATTTTTGAAATTCTCGGAGATTCTTCAACACGTGCATGTTTTTGCTTAACCTAAAATCTCCGAAGTATTCAATCACCTAATGCGTGCAAAGCCTCCGTTCAGAACGCCTTATGGAGTACCATTCCGCATTTGAGAATGAGTACATCCCCATCCAAATTCTTCACCACGTTTTAAATAACGACATTATTTGCATACATTTAAAGGTTATATAGATCCGGGTACGAGTTTAGTGTGGTTGTATAAATTATTTTGGTGATGCAATCATGAATAAAATAACGAGTGACCTGTCTTAACATGTTTTTACATATACACACATATTAAATATATATTGAAATTGCTAAATGTAAGCAAGAACACCTTGATATAAGATCAAATTAATTTTTTATTTGAGAGTCAAATAAATCGTTATGAAAGGTGGTATAATTTGCATACCAAGAAGGAAATAGTCTTAACATGTTTTTGCAAACACACCATATGTTAATTAAATCCATTATATTAAAAGTTGAATGATTTGCATATATATTACCAGAGAGCTATAATTTCAATAAAAAACACGAGGTTATATTCGACTGCGAATTCTTGTTATTTTATCTTGGTAATGAAATCGTGAACAACATGTTTTACAAGATTTTACATGCAGACTTTATAATTAGATCCATTATATCACATTTCGTATATTTTCTAAATGTTATTCGCTACTTCATACAAAATACAGCTTTTGAGGAAAGCTAAAAATTCTTTACCATTTGCACGTTTTTACTTAACATAACAAAATTCTTCATATAGGTAAAATCACCACTTCGCTATGCTCTCGGCTACCTAGTTTCGGCTACTTTTCCAAGGTCGTTGTGACGTCATAGCCTTTTATAAATAAAGAACAATGTAATACTATTCTAAAATTTTTATTCTGGCATTATACATAACAAAATTTAAAATATTTAATGCCAAGCATGGAGCCATTTAAACTTAATTTTAATATAAATTCGATTGTTTAACATGGCTAACAACCAATGCAAGAATTAAGATATACAACAAATTTGTGTGTCAGATAACAAATCCTGGTGTTAATAAACAACTTGGAAATTATATACTAGATTTTTTACGTTGTCCAGATGCACGTTTAAGAGCAACATTCGCGTCTACTTTGACCAAAGAACACGGTATTACGCAATTGGAAGCGACAATATAAAACTGTACAATTGGAAGCTATGTCAGTGCGGAACGGTGTATAATCCTTAAAAGACTGTTTAACCTTATTGGAAGATAGTAAGTTATACTTCCTAAAGGTGCCAATGTACTCGGTATCGCTAAAATGTGGAGTAAGTTATCGGACAAGCTTCAAAATAGCTGCTGTTTAGTGTATAATAACCTGCTACAGTACATGTATTGGGGGAACGGCAATACAAAGAAATTGACGGGCTTGCAAATTAAGTTGTCAGAAAAACCAGAGAAAAGGGAAAAATTGATAAAGTATGTGCTTTCAGCTTTTAGTTTTAACTATTTACCTGTAAATTATTTGGAGATAGTAGAGTAGGAAGACAGCCAAGATAAAATAAAATCTTACACAAGTGCTACATTAAAGCAGGTAACATATTTTACACAATCTGTAACACCATATTCTACAATTCCAAAAGAAATAATCATTTCGGTATCGGGGTTGATAAGTACGCCTAACATTCGCCCAGAGGTTGTACGACAACGCGTAAATATTGACAGTAAACTCTCTCCGTTGACGCTGCAGGAAATTGCCCAATTATGCACGCCATACGCTGTAAGTGGAAGAAAAGACAGCTGGAATTAGAGGAAATGCATGCAAAAGGCGAAAGTTGGACTAAATAGAAGACACTGCGACAATACGCGAACAATACAAAGATGTGTTAGACAAAGAACATCTTATTAGAGAAAGAGGAAAGGATTAAAAGATTATTTTATGTGCCGATGGACTGACTTGGATACATCCGCGTTCTACAAGCTGTATGTATTTGTGGTTAGTAAGAAAGACTCTTTTTAGAATTTTAGAATAGTATTACATTGCTCTATATTTATAAAAGGCTATGACGTCACAACGACCTTGGAAAAGTAGCCGGAACTAGGTAGCCGAGAGCATAGCAAAGTGGTGATTTTACCTATATGAAAATGAAAATAAAGAACTTTTAAATTTTTTAAATAAATTTTGGTAGGAAATATTTAATAAATAAGTATATGTTAATGAAACACATATTTTCTAAATGATATTGGTGCTAAGGAAAGCTATTTTTATTAAGTTCTATAGTTTGAGAGTGATGCTACACCTTGAGTTGTAAAAGTTAATACATAAGCCTTGATATAAGATCAAATCAAATAATTTGAGAGTCAAATAAATCGTGATGAAAGGTGGTATAATTTGCATATATTTTAAATTCATACGGGTATAATTAAAAGATTATATGTTAGATCCGACTGCAAGTTCAGTGTACTTGTATAAATTATTTTGGGATGATGTAACCAAAAGGAAATATACGACATACCTGTCTTGAAATGTTTTTGCAAACACACCTTATGTTAATTAAATACATTATATTAAAAGTCGAATGTCGACGTGATTTACATATATATTGCCAGATAAAAAACACGTTGTTATATTCGACTGCATGCAAATTCTTAGTATTTTATCGTGACATTGAAATTGCGAGAAGTGAACGACTTCTTTTTTACAAGATTTTACCTGCAAACGTTTAAAATTTGACCTCCATCATATAACATTTCGTATATTTTCTCAATTTTATTTTGCTACTTCGTACAAAACGCAGCTTATGAGGAGAGCTAAAACACTCTTTACCACTTGCACGCGTTTGCCTAATATTAAAAAATTCTTCACCGCGGCGTTTTAATTTTTAGCTTAACCTACCCCAGAAAAATACGAACCAACACGTGAACTCCATTTTCTACACACACAACATTTTTTTAAAATTTAATATTTAACGTCGGGAACGCTGCTAAAAAAATTTCTTAAGAAAATATCTCCACCCCAGCGCACGCGCACCACCCCACGACAAAAATTTAACGACCCCGCCGAACGCACACCCCAAAGACCTAACGACCCCCGACGCAACAAATTTACACACAAAACAATTTTGTTCTCAAACGGCGTATACATATCTTGCTGCACGTTTTGTTTCCCAAAGCGGCTTAGCTGTTCATATTGTTCTCGAACCGGCGTATACATATCTTGCTGTGGATCTCTGTTGCCAAACCGGCTTAGCTACCCTACTATAGAAATTTCATAGGTGTTTACTACAATACAAATATCTGTGATTGGTTATAGCTAATAAGTAACAATCGTGAAAATTGGTTAGCTAAAGCTTTCATTTTTGTGTGTTTTATTAAACTTGGTATTATGGTGATCTCGTCAGCGTGATGGAATATTCTCAGAAGGGTTCTTGAACAACCCTTTTATTATAATTGTTTTACTACTGATGATGGCAATCTAGTGGTAAACGTATATTTAATTTTCTATATAATTTTGTGATAAATGTGTTCTTGGAGCTCTTCGTATTTGGAAAAGATTTGACATCTACCTTGATGAACACTCATTATTTCGGCCTCAACGATTCAATGCACACAAACAAACTAAAACGATAGGCCGACGAAGAGTGTTCCGTTTATAATTATACATAATTAACCGCTTACCTTATTTTAAACATTTAGCATTTGTTAATTATTTACCTCCGTCCGGTATATTCAAATGTCATTGTATGTACCGTGAAATTACTTCAAACACCGCGCCTGTGTATTTTAAGTGCCGCGAATATCGATAAACTATGCTGTGTTTTTGCATGTGCAAGGACTATCTTATCACCTGCCAGGACTATCTTATCACGCGACCTATTCTCCTATCGCTTCCCGTCCTGAACGGCCGCAATAAATAAATGTGCTACGCTTCGCTATATTTACAAGGTAGGTACTTTGAAGTAATCGTTGTTTATTATCATCAATTGCGTATACATTGTCCACTTTTCTCTACCACTGTTAGTTATTGAAATACTGACGCACCAATAATTTACATTGATCACTTCTCGCCGGATGTGAATATTAAAGTACAAATTTTAAATGATAATAAATTCATATAGTATCATACCGCCCAGCCTGCCAGTGATTAAATACAATTACATTTACGATGGGTTGCCGCTTATCAAAGCATTGTACGTGCCTTTGTATTTATCTTTATTCTGTTGCCTGATGGTTGATCGGTTTTTTTACACTTTCATTCTGTGTAGTAAGATATTAAATTTTGAAGGAATTGCAAACCTTATTTTTGGAATTTTACTACATTAGTGAGTAACTTTTCGCATTTTGAATACCGGTTTAACTATTTTCTGTTAATCAAATGTAGAATATGGTGCATGTTATTAATCATTGTAAGTTTACTAACCTCATTTCTTTGGTTTGAGTTGTTTACTAGCCTTTCTTGATATCTGGTTTGGTACCAGAATT
Organism: Platerodrilus igneus; assembly: GCA_036346225.1. NCBI lineage: Eukaryota > Metazoa > Arthropoda > Insecta > Coleoptera > Lycidae > Platerodrilus > Platerodrilus igneus. Next base: position 1,563,105 of record JARFIW010001146.1, read on the forward strand.
TTGTACGAGGTTTACATATTTATTAACACCCCATTTGCCTTTAATTTAAACACCGAAGTATCGGTTTCATTTCGTCTGTCCTTTTTTGTATTTGCTTAATTTTAATTATGGCAGAGAAATTAAAACGTAGTTATTTCTTACGTAATATTTCGATTAACTCTCTCCATGAAATGTATGAAATCGCTCAGAAATCTGCAGTTTAACCAACTTTTTTAGATTTGTTTCGCGTGCAATATCAATCTCTTGAAACAGTACGAGAAAGTTTCTTTACCAAGCATAATTTCATAGTCGGTATATTTGCTTCTGCAGATGACGCCGATTAACAATTTGAAACGGAAAACGCTATTCGAAAACGCTTCGATAACAATTTCTTTCTAATAAAAGCGCTCTCTTTCAAGTTGTTTCCTAGTCCAGACTACTGTGTCCGCTCTGCTAATTACTTTTAAGTCGAAAGTGTCTCTTCCGTCGCTGACCCTCCCTACGTTTGATGGTGGAAGTCGTTTTTTGAAAGTTTTATCGACCGCTTTGATAGTTTAGTTCATCTTAATAACGATCTGTCAAACGTGAACAAATTTCAATCAGTACTAAAAGGTCCCGCACTATTAAGCATTAAGAACTTTGACCTTATAGAGGCCAATTACCCTTTTGCCTACAATAAACTTCGCGAAAAATATCGTAATATTCGCCACATTACCTCCGCTTTATGGGACAATATTGATAAATTTTCCAAATTGAATTCTGATAACCTCACCGGTTTGTAAAAATTAGTCGATACCTTTGCCGATAATTTACAAGCGCTTAAGAAATTTAACTTGCCTATAGAGCAATGGGGTTTTATTCTTGTGCAAATGATCTTAAATCGCCTTGATGTACACACTGCCAGTAGTTTTGAATTGCATTATGATCCTACCACTGTTCCATCCTATAAAAATTTAATTGCTTATCTGAAAAAAACTTGTAAATTTTTATCGAATTTGTCAGTAAATCATAAAAAACCTATTTAAACAAAATTATTCATTTTAGCAACTTGTCTAGGTTTCGCTCCGCCGTTTATATGTTAGTACAGACAAAGCCTTATGTTAATTAATGTTCGGTTTGTAATCAAGATCGCTACAATTTTGAAAAAAAAAACAACTTTGCATTAAATGCCTTAGCAATTCTCACATTTTAAATAAATGCAAGTCTATCTTTCTTGCCGCCAATGCAATTAACGTCATCATTCCTTATTGCACTTTGATCGCGTTTCGTCTAAACCCGCTTTCGCTGCTAGTGACCAGGCTCGCTTGAGCCCGAACACTGCCGTCTCTAAGGTTTCACCTTGTACTAGTTCCGCCCGCTCCTCCTGCCTCTGAGAAATCATCGACTTTGTTTAGCTGTAGAGGTCCGTCGAGACTTGAAGTTCCACTGGGTTAGGTCGCACCAGGGGTGCAAAGGGAACGATAGGGCCGACGAGCTGGCTAAGGAGGCAGCCACAGGAGAGTTCCGTTTATCGTATTTACTCATACCAAGGTCGTTAATTAAGAGGAAGTTGCGGGAGAGATCGATTAGTCAGTGGGAGGAGAGGTGGAATAACGCCACCACAGGCAGATTGACGCATAGGTTCATCCCAAGCATAAAGGCTAGGGACAGAAGCGGGATTAGCTTCGACCATAAAATGGTGCAACTTGTGACGGGTCACGAGGCGCTGAAGGCATATCTGAGGAGGTTTGGTCTTGGATATAACGACGGTTGTGAGTGCGGCGGGGGATCGGAGAGCGCAACACACGTGCTCTTCGATTGCCCCATCGAGGCTTCTAACAGGGGGTTAGCCTACAGGAAGTTAGCTATCGAAGGCCTAAGGTGGCCTAGGAACCTGGAGGAGGTCCAGGAAGTGGCTGACCAGAATGCGTTCTGGGTGGTCCTTAAGGAATTCGCAGGTAGGGTAGCTAGGCTTGACGCAGATAACAGGGTGTAGGGAAACGGCGGGACGTACACTCGGCAATGATAAATCCAGCGCGGAGACCAATTTGGCAATGTTACCGCAGCGGACGGCAGGAAAATAATAAATAATATAAAAATAGGTAGAACGGGCCCCCACTCAATTGCACTAAATCAGATAAGTCCGGGCAATAAACAAATAAATTGATTAAAAACCAAAATAATAACGAGTAGTATAGGTACCCGAGGCAGAAGAAGAAGAGAGTACAATTCCCGAACGTATAAAGTGTTTTAGATATAAATAATTTTGATTAAACTAAGTTAAATATCTTAGAGCAGGCGATTAGCAATTGATTATTTTTGGTAAACTAAATGGCGTTAGACCAGGGAATTAAATTACATGTCTTAATTAGGTTAGCTATAAGTCGACCGCAAGGTCGCAACGGTAACCAGAACTGCAGCTCACGTCATTTTCATGGCGTTTATTTCGCGTTTTGCTATTGCTCTGTAGCTTCGAGCATTCCTCTTGAACTAAACTCAAAACTTATGGGAGCCAGCTTGATATATGTTAAATTTATCGGGCGATATTAGCCCTAGCGTCAGCAAATTGATCGCGTCTAAACCCGATGTAGTACCGTCCAGGTGGAGCATCGGGGAAATGGCCGCAAAGCAAGCGGCCCCTTATTCAAATTATAATGTAGAGGTCCGTCAACGTCGAATGCCATTTTATTTAATTCTTTAGCTAAAACTCTTCCCAATATTTTTTCATATTTCTGTAGCAGTTTAGTCGAAAATCTGCGGGTTCTTACCACGCTACCGCACGTCTGTTAATTCATAATCATAGGGATGTTTTTGACTAACTTTTTTCACGATCACTCTTACATGTGTTTTTATTTATGCCTCGCGCTTAATTAATTTATGGTTTTCCTACACTGTACAACGTTAGTCCATTTTTTTCGTACTCTTTATATGTTTGGTGGGGATTGTCATTGTTATTACATTCCTATAGCACGTCAATCAGGCGTGAACTCATATGATCTTATCATGCAAAAGTCATGTGCCTGCGGTTATTTTATTATTCTAGCAATTTGTACAAATACATTGTAACCTTGTTACTTTGAATTGAGTGAGATAATTATCTTAAACTTAGTATTGGTGGACTCCATTATTCAGGGCGGAGTTTTTAAATAATGACACCGTATGGAATATATTTGTAATATGGTCCGGGGTTTACTTGACATTGCAGCTATGGAACATTAATTATAATTTATCTTACTAAAATTTGTAAAATGCTTTCTAGTATTTGGGATATTTATAATATGAAATATGCATATTATTAAAAATTTCTTGTTACTTACTTTGTAATTCCAAAGCTTTCTTAAAATGACATGATCCCTCTATGAAAATTTATGGTTAAATTTATTGTTTACCCTTTTTGTGGTTTTAAAATAATTTATGAACTTGAGTTACATTCCCATATGTATTATCCAGAAATAAAAATATGCTTTTGTGGGTTTTTTATTTATGACCTGTGTAACTTTTTACGGTAATTTCGATAGCTACATGTATACGAAAATTAAAATAATTGATAATAAACAAACAAATCCATTTCGAATGGACCTGCACCTTGCCGAAGTTTTAAATTACTAGAACAGGTGAAATGGCTTGCGTGTTCTAATGAGCTAAAGAGCCAAACTACAGGTCCAACCAAAGTAGTAGGGTCGTTAGTGAGGAACCAGACTAAGACAGGTCCCCGAAAGAGGGCAGCGGCTCTTTCGGTACTTAGATTGGCAAAGACCATAGGGGTCGGTATGGCAGTCTAAGACACACTACCGCAATGTGGAAGGCAACGGGAAACCACCACATTATCTCCCAAGTACACAGCGTACTTAAATTGTTACAAACATGATGGCATTCTCTGGGGTAAAAGATTCCGGAGTTAAAATAGTCCCCCATTCGGATCTCCGGGAGGGGACTACTTCGGAGGATGCGATCGGAAAGTTAAAAATAAGAGTCGGGAACATTCTGCGAGTCGGAGCGTGGAATGTTAGAAGTATGAAGCAAGTAGGTAAGCTAGAGAACCTAAAAATCGAAATGAATAGGTTATCACTAGACATGAGTAGGGATCAGCGAAGTTCGGTGGCCAGAGGCGGGGGATTTTTGGAGTGGAGACTTCAGAGTAATTCATACAGGAGCAGAGGAAGGAAATTTGGGTGTGGGGATAGTTATGCGGAAAAAGATAGGATACTGTGTAGAAAATTACTTACAAAAGAACGAAAGAGTGCTCATGGTTAGATTAGAATCTAAAGCGGTAAACACAGTAATAATACAAGTATACATGCCCACCTCTAGCTACAGTGACGAAGAGGTAGAAGCCATCTACAAAGATATCGAAGACATATTAAGATACGTAAAAGGACATGAAAATTTAATAATTACGGGGGATTTTAATGCAGTGGTAGGTGAGGGGAGGGAAGGAGCGATAGTAGGTTTATTTGGTTTAGGCACGAGAAACGACAGGGGAAATAGGCTGGTAGAATTTTGCGACAAGAACAATTTAATCATCACAAACACATTATTTCAACATCATGCTAGAAGACGATATACGTGGAAGATGCCAGGAGATATCAAATAGATTACATTCTTGTTAGACAACGGTTTAGGAATCAAGTAAAAGACTGTAGAAGCTACCCAGAAGCAGATATAGATACTGACCACAACATCGTAATTATGAAGGCCGCACTTAAATTTAAAAATCTGAAAAAAAGGAACGGAAAAAGGCACTTGGACTTAGATAAACTAAAAGATAAAGATATTCAAGTAAGATTCGAAAAAAAGTCAAATGAATTGCTGAATGATATCGAGAAAATATCTGAAACTAAGGAAGTAGAAACAGAATGGAATAACATTAAATCCAGCCTAGACATGGCGGCCAGAGATATTCTGGGGTATACACAAAAAGAAAATAAGAAACCAATGATAACAAAGGATATCGTGAATTTAATAGAAGAAAGACGAAAATACAAAAATAAATCAGACGAAACAGGAAAACAGAGATACAAAGCCATAAAATGGGAAATTATTCGAAAATGCAGGAAAGCTAAAGAACAATGGATTGATGAAAAGTGCAAAGAGGTACAAACTAAGATGGAAATAGGAAAGACAGACGAAGCATACAAATTAATTAGAATGAATTTTAGGGATATAAAACCATATAGCAAAAATATAAGGGACGCACAAGGAAACGTCATTATAGAAAACGTAGAGAAAGTAAGTATATGGCAAGAATACATAGGGAATTTATATGCAGGAGAGGAACTAACTGCATTAGAACAGGAATCAGACATTGAAAATGATGACTTGGGATTGAATTAGCATTAAAGAGTCTGAAAAATGGTAAGGCGCCGGGTACAGATAAGGTGCAAGCAGAAACTCTAAAAGCCGCTGGACAAGCAGTAACAGAACGTCTCTTTCAACTTGTAAGCTATATGTATGAGACAGGCGAGATACCCAAAGATTTCAAACGTAGCATCATAGTAACTATACCAAAAAAGAAAGGCGCGGATAGATGTGAAAATTTTCGAACAATAAGTTTGACAGCACACGTGTCAAAAATATTAACTAGAATTGTGCAAGGACGAATGGAAAAACGAGCTGAAGAAATACTAGGAGAAGACCAATTTGGGTTTAGGCGAAACAGAGGAACACGGGAGGCTATTTTAGCTCTGAGAGTGATAATGGAGAAAACAATAGAAAAAGGGGAAAGCATGTATATAGGGTTTGTAGATCTGGAAAAAGCATTCGACAATGTAAATTGGAAAAAAGTGTTTGAAATACTCAAAAAGATTGGAATGAGTTATAGGGATAGACGAATAGTACATAGCTTATACAAAGAGCAAACAGCAGTAATAGAATTAGAGCAGGAACGTAGAGAAGTAAACATTAGGAAAGGGGTGAGACAGGGATGTGCCCTATCCCCATTGATTTTTAACTTGTACATAGAAGAGGCAATGAATACTGTCAAATGCAGAAAGACATTTGGAATTACTATGCAGGGACAAAAAATTGATATGCTTAGATTTGCAGATGATATAGCGGTATTAGCGTCTAGCAAAGAAGAGTTAGAAGCTGCTCTTAATGAAATGGAAACGGTTGTAACAGAGAGATACGGTATGAAAATTAACAAAACTAAAACTAAAGTTCTAGTTTGCAAAGGTGGGGAAGATAAATCAAAAACAAGAATACAAGTATTTAACACGAACTTACAAGAGGTTAAGGATTTCTGCTACCTAGGAAGCCAAATAACGCAAGATGGGAAAAGCACAAATGATATAAAACAAAGATTAGCACAAGGTCGTGCTACATTTAACAAGAAAAAGCAACTACTGTGCTCAAAGACCACAAACATAGAAACAAGGAAAAGATTACTTAAAACATATGTGTGGAGCACAGCACTGTACGGCTGTGAGGCCTGGACAGTAGGAGAAGCGGACAAGAAAAAGGTAGAAGCCTTTGAAATGTGGCGCTACAGGCGTATGATGAAGATATCATGGACAGACAAAGTTAAGAACGAAAAGGTACTAAAAATGGTAGGGGAAAAAAGAAATATGTGGAAAACAGTAAAAAATAGGAGAGATAGGATGATAGGCCACATACTACGGCATGAGGGAATAGTGCGGAATATATTAGAAGCAGAGATAGGAAAAAAGAGAAGAAGAGTCAGACCTAGATTAGACTACTGCACACAGATAGTAAAAGATGTAGGCTGTAGAGGTGTCAGGGAGATGTGTAGGCTAGCCCAGAATAGAAATCAATGGAGGTACGCATCCAACCAATCCCAAGATGGATAATCTAATGACTGTGCTTAAACATGATGATTATTATAAGTAACTACAAGAATTGGTTGGACAATATTCTCGAATAATGTTAAGTGTGTGAAAGGATTTACTGGAAAACCATTATTTCGGCAAATGTCTAAGTGTTGGGGGGATCTTGGTAGCCACAGGTTGCTTAACCTCCTTCAGTGAATCTCGGTAAAATAGGGTATAAAATTAGAAAACAATAGAAAGGGAACGAGCTAAATACACATGCTGTGTGAGAATTTCAAGGAACTATGTAGGCCAGCTCAGAATATAAATAAGTGCAGGTACGTGTCCAACCAGTTTTGAGACGGAAAACCTAATGACGAAAAAATAAGCGCAGATAAATCTGATGATTAGTATAAACAACTAGTTGTTGGTTGCGAAATACCTGCAACTAATGTTGACTGTGCGAAAAGATAAATTGGAAAATATATTAAATCGCCAAATGGTTAAGTGTTGGGGGAACTTGGCAGCCACAGGCTGCTTACCTCCCTTCACAACCATTGAAGGTCGGAGAAATAGGGCATATAACTGTAAAACAATAGAAAGTGATCGAACTGCATCTAACAAGAAAGAACAGCGCCTATGAGGAAAGACAACAAACATCGAACAAGAAGAAAATTGTTGAAAGCATATGTGTGGAGCACAGCACAGTATGCCTATGAAATACGGGCAGTCTGAAACGCAGACAGAAAAACGGTAGCAGCCTTTTGAAATGCTGTGCTTCAGATGTATGAGGACGATAGCATGGACAGACAAAGATAATAACAAATAAGTTACAGAAATAGTAGGGGAACAAGGATATCTGGGGAAAAAGAGAAATAGTAGGGCGGAATACGTTCTAAGGCATTTTTGGGGAATAGTATGTGATATATTACAAGCAGAGATAGGAAAAAAGAGGTAGATGTAGACCTAGATCAGACAGTTATAGATGCAAACTGTGCATATTTCAGAGAAATCTATAGGTTAGTTCAGAATAGGGAACAATGATGGTACGCGTCTAACCAGTTCTAGGACTGAAGACCTAATGATGATGAAACAAACAAATAATTAAGGTTTTTAAGCAATACAAACAATTACTTCAAACACTTATTTGTCTGTATATCTGACGAATATCGGCAGTGACAACATAAGAATGTAAACGAAATTGTAACAAAATTGCGGTGATATGGGGTTGCAGCTTCGGCCCAACAAACAAGTGATCGTTTAAGGATGATTGAGACAGAGTTTTAGCGGAAGCGTTGAAAACATCTCGTAATTTCGTACTTATGCTTTCGGGTTTCACAACGCAATGATACGGGATGTAATAAGAAAAGTCCGAATGAAACCCACTAACAACAGATTGCATATGTTGAGAATCCAGGTATTCACGCATGAACGAAACGTACTGTTCGTAAGCACGAGGTTGTTTAAGTAGACGATTACGACTACCTGGAAAAAATGGTTCTTGATCTCTAAACGGCAGTTAGACGACATATCGACCTTGTTCATTGCGGCGAAACGTATCGACAAAATGTTTTTCAACAAGCGTTTCTTCAGGCGTGAAAGAAGCGGCGGGGACAGCTTCGACTTCCCAGAATTTAGCGACAATATTTTCCAATGGGAAAGTAGTATCTGTCATACAACACAAGCTAGTTACTTCAGAAGCGGGCGAACAAGGTATGCTTCCCATTAAAACATACCCAAAAATAGTATTAATAGCAAGAGGTTGATCGCTAGCACCCTGGATGCGATCGTCTAATAACACTTGGGGGAAAATATTCGCGCCAAGTAAGAAATCAATGGGGTCTAGATTGAGCAAAGAGCGGATCAGCTAGCTTGAGGTTAGGCAGATGATTGAAATGTTGTAAAGAAATATTAGAAGTAGGTAAATTTTCACAAATTTTGGGAAGTACTACAGGTTGAAAATGAATAATCGGTGAAGAAACACCTATTGGTTTGAGCGAGACGGCGACAGCGCCATGCAGAGCTGCAGAGCGCATGGAGCCTAAACCACTAAGAGTAAGGGAATAGGGAGTAGTACGAAAACCTAAACGTTTCACACTATTTTGCGAAATACCAGAAGTTATGTTGCCTGAATCGAGTAAACTGCAAAATTTCTGGAAAGAACCAGAGCAATCAGCAATTTCCACTTGAACGGTGGAAAGTAAAACAACTGAAGTTTTAGCTAAAGAATTAAATAAAATGACATTCGAAGTTGACGGACCACTACAGCTAAACGAAGTCGATGATTCCTCAGAGGCAAGATCAGCGGAAAGCGTGTAGCAGTCTTGAATAGCGGGAGTAGTACGAGGTGATACCTTATAGGCGGCGGTGTCGGGGCTTAAGCGAGCCTGGTTACTAGCAGCGAAAGCGGGTTTAGACGACACGGGATCGAAATGCAATAAAGAATGATGACGTTGATTGCATTGGCGGCATGAAAAGTAGACTTGCATATTTTAAAATGTGAGAATTGCTAAGGCAATTAATGCAAAGGTGTTGGTTTTTTGCAAAATTGTAGCGCTCTTGTGACGAAAGTTTGACGAAATTATTACAGCGATAAAGATTGTGATCTTGTTTACAAAGCGGACATTGTTTAACATTAGGTTTTGTCTGTACTGACATGAAAACGGCGGAGCGAGACTTAGACAGGTTGCTGGAGTGAATAACTTTGTTTAAATCAGTTTTATGATTTACCGACAAATTCGATAAAGTTTTACACGTTTTTTCCAGGTGAGCAATTAACTGTTTATATGATGGGATAGCGGTCGGATCTTGATGCAATTCAAAACTACGGGCAGTGTGTACATCAAGGCGATTTAAGATCATTTGCAGAAGAATAAAATCCCATTGCTCTATGGGCAAATCAAATTTCTTAAGCGCTTGTAAATTTTCGATAAAAGTATCAACTAATTTTTGCAAACCAGCGAAGTTATCGGAATTCAATTTGGGCAATTTATCGATATTGTTCCATATAGCTGAGGTAATGTGGCGAATATTACGATATTTTTCGCGAAGTTTATTCTAGGCAAGAGGGTAATTGGCTTCCGTAAGATCAAAGTTCTTAATGGTTAAGAGTGGGGAACCTTTTAGTGCTGATTGCAGATACGAAAATTTATCTACGTTCGACAGATCTTTATTAAAATGAACCAAGCTATCAAAGCGGTCAATAAAGCTTTCAAACAAACAACCTTTCCCATCAAACGTCAGCGGAGAAAGTGAAACTTTCGACTTAAAAGTATCTAGCGGCGCGGACACATTAGCTCGTAAACAGCTTGAAATAGAGCGCTTTTATTTGAAAGTAATGGTAATCGAAGCGTTTACGAATAGCGTCTTCCATTTCAAATTGTTCATCGGCGTGATCTGCAGAAGCAATTACACCTACTATAAAATTATGGTGAACAAAAAAGTTTCTCGTACGGTTTCGAGAGATTGGAACTGTGCGCGAAATAAATCAAAAAAGGTTGATTTAACGGTAGAGTTTTGCGCGATTTCAAACATTTCCTCCAGCGAATTAATTGCAATATTACGTAGAAAACAGTTACGTTTTAATTTTTCTGCCATGGTTAAAAATTAAATAAATACAACAAGGCGGATGAAATGAAACCGAAATCTCTATAATTTAAAGTAACCTTTCGGCGGTAACAAATATGTAAGTCTAGTACAAATTCTAATACCAAACCAGATAACAAGAAAGGCTCGTAAACAACTCAAACGATACAAATGATGTTAATTAAAACTGGCAATGCTTTGACAAGCGGTATGCTAACGTGAATCTAATTATCAATTAAAATTTGTTGTTTATTCAGATCCGGTGAGAAGTGAACCAATGTAACTTTTTGCGATAATTTCGATAGCTACTGATGGTAGAGAAAAGTGTACATGTATGCGAAAATTAAAATAACTGATAATAAACAAACAAATAATTAAGTCTTTTAAACAAGACAAACAATTACTTCAAACACTTACCTTTGTGGTTATAACGAAGCGAAGCGCATTTATTTGACAGTGGTCGTTCTGAACGAAATGCGGTTGTAGCAACACTGTTGGAGGCGTCCGTTTACTACGAAATACAAAAGTCGACGCTGGTAATGGTGAAGCGTAGAACATGTAAGTTTGCGGCCTTCTACTACGAAAATCGATACTGCCGTGCCTCGTGTGTTTTTCAAGGCGATAAGAATGTTCCTGCACATGCGACGAGTATTTCAACATCCCGGCACTTTGTGCAGGCGGTGTGTTTGAAGTAACACACGGTACCTAAAATAACATTTTAAATATACCAGGCGGACGTAAATAATCAACAAATTTTGGAAATAAATTTATCGGTAAATTATACAATGTAAACGAAACATAAATTAAGCGGTAAATTATATACAATATAAACGGAACAACCTGAATTTTCTTTAATAGAACAAAAAAATATTGAAATGTCATGCTTAATGAACACAATTATTCATTACTTCGTTTATGCAGTGTATGTCAATATTACGTTACCTGTTTCAGATTGATTTTCCTCTCTTTGCATTCGGTTTCTATTTTACTTAACGCCAAAGCGTTACAAACACAACTGTAGTATTCATTTTTTCTTTTTTTCATTTTTTAGCAACTTTGACTCCTAGATTCGAATATAATGAGTATTGTAAAAAGTATTTAGAAGATAGAAGTAAATTTTTATTTATTCTACATGTCTATTGGAAACACTACTCAATGTTATCAGTTCGTAATAGTTGAATTGTTCTTCTCATGTACTAGTGCTATCGTCTTTATTGTGTCAACTATGTCGTTTTCCATGGACGTATGTGTGAGACTTATTGCTTGAATAAATCTTACAAACGGCTGAAAGACGATTTCTGTTAAAATGTTCCCAATTCAAAGTTCCTAATAAGTTGATAATATCGGGTTTGATTAATAAATTTCCCAAGACTGTGCGTTTACATGATCGAAAAGAATACAGAAGTTGGAGAAAATTGCGCAGAAAATTTCTTTTTAGGCTAGCCTTTCACTATTTACTGCTTTCAGAACTACTAGAAATTACATCTGCATGTCTACCGCATTGACGTCGTTCATAAACTGAAACAAATAGATTATGGCGTCGTGCAACAAGGTCTTTATTCTTTTAGAAACTGTGACTGGTGTGGATTATCCTAACTTAATGTAACAGTTTATTGCAATATTTAATTTAAATCAACAAGAATGTTGGTTCCAATAGGATAACGTAAAGTGTCATACAGCTAATGAAACGCTAGATATGCTTCAAGAATCTTTTGGCCCGCGTTTTTTATTGAAAGTGTTGTGACGTAAAAGATTCACAGAATTTACACTAGCAAATTTTTCTTTGGCTTTATTTAAAAAGTTTAGTTTTCAAAGATATTTCTCATATACTTGACAAATTTGAGGTTAATTGTGAGATTTCCAACATTACTGAGCATACATCACCAAAACTATAGCTGCAAATAATATGTAACCTGCGCATCCGGACCACAGAAAATCGTTTTGAAAATCTACTGTAAATTTATTTGTATTTTAATTTGAATATTTTCGTATAAATATTTTAACGTTGATATTTTTGTAATACATTCACGTCATCAAAAAATGTGTTGCGTCCATTCTGAAACATCTTTTATTTAATAGGACTTAATACCATAAAGTAAACACGAAAGATTTATGTATATTTAAAAATTGAGCAAGCTTTATTGATTTTTATCCTAGTACACTATACGTCATCTTAATTAAAGATTTCTTTGTTACAGTGGCAATGGAAAAATAGCGTCATGGAGTACCATTGCAGGATTCTTAGTAATGATGGTCATGGACGTTGGGCTTGGATAATGTATAAATATTTTTAATGTAGTAGGTCAATTAATACCAGTTTCCTATTTAGTGAAGTACTTATATGTATATTTATACAATATATATTTTTGTTTATTCTTGTTTTTTTATTTGTTAATTATCTACCATTTACTATCAATATTTTCTTCTGTATAGTATCTTTATTTGACGATTTCTTTTTGCTTTTATTATAATTTTTTTAAATACCTTTTTATTTGGGCCGTTTTTCAAAATTTAAAGATAATGGGATCCAATTCGAATAAAAACTAAATTTATTCGAAAACTTAACGATTAAAAAAAGGATTCAGCTTTATCTGCTACAGAGTTCGAGTCAAAATTATTTTGATTTAGAATTTAAAATTTTATCTCTGTCACATTTAAATATCCAATATTTTATGGTCAAATAGTCTCGTTATTGTTGATACTGACGTTTGTTTTTAGTTTCGTAAACAACACTTCATCAAAATGTACCAACGATAAATTTCTTTGAAATTCATTGATCATATTCCGTAAATAGAGCAGGCATCAGTTTGGTATAATGCTTGAATTTGATATTATCGAAAGCATATCAAATCAAAGAAGATTCGGAATTACTTACCGTGAAGCGTTTACAGTGTTTTTCTGCGAGTGCCTGGACTAGGTTCTTCGTCATTGTCCGGATGGCTAAAACATGTCTTTTTAAATGTGATTTTGCTGAAAGAAAATTTAATGCTAAACATTGTTTTCGGATGTTTATATTGAAGCCATTACACGTCCTTATAAACTACCCATGGCTTGATTGATATGCCTTTCGAATTCCTTTTGGGACTCATGAAACCTACTGCGTTTTATTGGACTACTCCTTTATGGATGACACGTTTACTTCTGCATTAAGCTGATCGTTTTGGCTGAACTACGGAGCCTCGAAGGGAACTACCCATACCTTGTTCCGAATAAACAGGCGATTCTTTTGAGGTCGTTTTTTGGGTTGACCTACACCACTGCTACGAGTACAAGCATCGCTTTGACTATGGTCTTGTAGATCGTTAGCTTATTACAAGAGTTGCGCATAAAGTATCGATTTGTAATAGTGTATACCTGAGCAATGAATTACTCAATTTGCCGCATGTGATAATGGGTTGTTTACGGGTGTATTGGGTAGTAAGGGTCGTGTAGTAACTATAAATAGCAATAGGAATCAGAAAACTGCATTTATTTAGCAGAAAAATAAGTAATTCGTACATTATGTAAATAGCAAGCATTTAACACCCTGTATATAGACCGTAATTAACATTAATCAATGCAAGTAAGCATATCTTTCAACAATAGAACGCGTATTCAGCAGAGAAATAATCGTACATGTAATTAAACATACGTTGAGAAGTGTTCTACAAGTTTATAAGATAAAATACGCAGAAGATAAGATGAAACCTAATAAATCTCCATGCAATTACGCTGGAACCATGAGCGCTTTGATAAGAAACCGCACTTTCAAATAAATAAATACATAAACGAAAACAGCACTAGAATTACATCATTTATTATTGTACAATTATCCAAAAGCATTATCTATATAAAACAACAGACATAAGTTGAAAGTCCGGCCACGATAACAAATTATAATGTATCAAAGATCGCAAATAAACACCATGACACGGAAATCCGAAAGAATTTCATCAGAAACAGCTTAAAAATACAGGGAACATTAAATAAACCTGGTTGGTCGCGACAATTTGCAAAACTGCTTGGAAACCCAGCCCAAAGGTAGTGGGAAAAGCTATTTAACACCCACCGGTGATAAGACAGCTCAGTTTCCACTTGATGCACGTTGAATCCACATCACTTTTAACCAGAAAACTACACGTCAAATAAATTAAATTTATAATATAGTGAAAATAGTGCTACATGAAAATTGTGTTAAGAATACATGAAGAGTTTTTGCCGTTTTTTTAGAAAACGTGAGTAGAAATTGGCTAATTAATTTAAATTAAATATTTATAATGATAGGGCTTCCAATCTGCGTCAAGCGAAATTCAATTCTAATCTGCGTCGAAGACAATTCTAATTTTGGAACAATTCAATTCTAATCGGCTTCTGGACTATTTCTGGTTCACTTATAAAACAATTCTAATTTTAATTCTGGTACAATTATGGGACAATTCTAATGCGCTGCTAATTTATGATCCGAAGTCTGCAATTTCAAGTGATATTTAAGGGAAGAAATTCAAAGCACATGCAGAGAAATAAGAATAAGCACGAGGAGATTTTCGGAAAGCAAGTGGTAACCGTACTGAAATATTGGTTCGACAAAGCAGAGCATTGGTATTCGATTGAAGACAACAAGGGGGTGTTGATCCACAACACGAAACAAAGCAGGTCAGACCTACCTAGTTTCAAGGAATCCTTTCAATTTAAATTAACATTGAATATATTAATTTTCTCACTAATTTGTAAAGAGTCAACAAGGACATTGAGTGTGTTTAAACTTATGTAATAAATCATAAAGATGTATCGAACGTTCCAGATTTTTTTGTAAAGGTATAGTTTTTGGTGACTATATATTAAATTAAAAGTATATAAATTTTGGGATAAATAATCCATATAATATTAATTGATTGAAGGGTGTATTTAAAGAATTTCAAAAATTGTAAATATGATTTCCTTTCTTTATATGAATGTTGATTGACTTCGTTTTATCAATTCAAACAGGTACTCATAAAGGGGTGAAAAAGGGAAATTGATCATCGTAACGTTGTGCACTCTGTGTAGATTAAAAAGGGCTGGCCATGGCATAATAATAAAAGTAAAAGATTAAAGTGGGAAACACAGAGCGGTGGCGTTAAGTAGAACGTCTATTACACCGAGTACGGCGTTATCATATCAATATTTTTAATGGCTACCCAAGCCTGGGGCTCGAATTAAATCAAATAAATTTGACAATACGACCGTGGGATTGAAAATAAAATTATTAAATTAAACCTGGGACTATAATTAAAGAGTTTTTAATTTGAGAAAATCACCGAAATCAAAAATTCAGAGAAATTTGTATATTAATTAAATTTAGGCAGATTAATTTTAGTATTTAAGAGTTGGTGTAAATATAATGAATTTCAAAAATGAACAAAAGAATAAGGGAAACAAGGGAGGCATTGAGAAATCAAGGAGTGGAAATACGATCCCAAGAGAGTGTAATAATCCAGGAAAGGAGTTCTAGCGAGGAACGACGGACCTCACAAGAAACAAAAATGGAGATTTTAATGGCACTGAATAGTAAAATGGACAAAAACGAAGAGGCCATGAAAAACATGACTACGAAAATGGACGAAAATAGCGAAAAATTAGGTAAGGAAATAAAAATTTTGAGCGATGAATTAAGGGAAACTGACCAAACAATTGCGGAGATGAGAGCACAAATGCCAGAGAAAATTGTGAGGATCACGGAGGAAATCGACTGTGTATGAGATCATGTTGGAATGGTGAAATCCAAGCAAGAAAAATATGAAGGTGAGACAAAGATAAACTCACGAATCTAGACACTAAATTACGGAACGTTGAAGAAAATTGTTAAACACAATTCCGGACGATAAATCGGGATATAGGTTACTTGAAAACTAATTAAGGAAACGTTAATATTAGGGAACCTATGAGACTAATTCAATCGAAGCTTTTAATTAACCAATATACAAAATTTTACGGGGACGGAAAATTAAATCCAAAAATCTTTTCGAAAAATATTAAAATGTTAGTACAAGGCTCAACAGACGAGCAATATAAATTAAACTAAGTACAATCAGTGCTAAAAGGGGGAGCCGAACTGTTGTACAACTTAGTTGAAAGCGAGGTCGAAACATTTCAACAGTTCGAACAAAAATTTTTACGACACTTTTGGGGGGATAATCAACAAGATAAAGTTAGGAATTACCTGAGCATGGGAAAATACAATTCAGATAAAGGAATGACGCGGGAACTATATGCTATAGGTAAGTTTAGTGTAGTAAAACAATTAGATCCTCCTTTACACGATAAACATATCATAAAATATTTGGCAGGGCATTTCAATACGGAAGTAAATGATATATTACAATACAGAATATAGTAGACCGGGACATATTTATAGAATATCTACAAAGGTATGATGAGTTGGAAACAAATTATAGAACGGAAAATAATGTTAGGGATCGACGTACAAATTTTACAAGGACGCAAAGAAATACCGAGACTCGCTGAACTAATTATCAACAAAACAATTACGATCATGGGAGAAATTTTAATAAGGGTAATCACGACAAGTTTAATAATGATTTCAGGCGAAGTAGAAATACGGGTCGGATACCAAGGCAACAAACAGAACGGACTAATCATGAGGGAAACAATAATCGAGAAATAAATAGACAGGATCTTGAGGATTGACGGACGCAAACGAGGAATATTGATCGCACGCAAACAAGGAATATTAATTGCACGCAAGCAGATGTAACGAGTCATGCAGGACCTTCCACGAAAAACCAAAATTTTTAGATACGGATGAACCAAGTAAACTTCTACGGATAAACGGATACAAAAATCAGCGCGAATTTATTAAATATGAAACGGAAAATGAATTAAGAAACTTATTACCGATAGTTAATTTAAAGGTGGAAAATAAAATAGTTAGAGTATTGATTGATACTGGGGCAGAAGCATCACTTGTTGCGGAAGAATGTGTTAAACGAGGGAAATTAATGTATAAGGCGATACCTATAACGAGGTGTAATTTGGCGGCACCGAATAATAAGAAATTTGCGAAAATAAATGAAATGGTAATTCTGAGATATGAAATGGGAGATGTAAGATGGGAAAATGATTTTATGGTTGTACCTGGACTAAAGATGGATATTATATTTGGGATGGATATTATAGACAAGCTGGGGTTGAAGATAAATGCAGAATGCAGAGATAGAGTGCAATGGAGAATATATTAAATAGTATGAAGAGGGTAATATAGAAACAAAGGGTGACTGCGTGAATATTAATCAGTTTGAGGATGAAATAGATAATGAGGGGAATACAAATGAAAAGATTAAATGTGCAGAAAATTTAAGAAGCAGGGTAAATTTGTTATTAAGAAAGCATTCAGAATTAATAGGGTCGAAATCAAGATTTGTCACAGGTTATGACGTTATGAGCACAAGTTGGAAGTTGTAAACACCGAATCGTTTAATACTAAAGTATATCCTATTCCAGTAGCATACAGTGATAGAGTAAAGGAAGAAATAGAAGAAATGTTACGTGAAGGTATCATCGGAGGCTCCAGTACACACTTGTGAATCCATTAGTCGTCGTGAAGAAAAGTGATGATAGCATCAGATTATGTTTAGATGCAAGAAAGATTAATAAATGAACGAAACCGCAATACAATTGTCCACCAACGATGGATAGCATATTAGCGAGAATAGGTAGTAAGAAAGTCTTTGCCAAAATAGACCTAAAGAATTCATTTTGGCTGATTCCATTAACGCGAGAATCAAGGAAATATACGGGTTTTTCAGTAGAAGAAAGAATATACCAATTTAAAGTGGTCCCGTTTGGTTTGTCCTCGAGCTGCATTAGTGAAGGCTATGCAGAATATTTTGGGACCGTATGAGGAATTTTGTATCCACTATGTGGATGATGTGTTGATATTTAGTGATAGTGTGGAACAACACTTTGTACATTTGGAAAGAATTTTATTAGAGTTACATATAGCAGGTTTAAGGTTTAAAGAAGTGCGAATTTTTTCAATACAGAGTTAAATTTTATGATATAGAATAGATAGCAAGGGTATATTTATAGAGCAGGGAACAAACAAATATGAGCAAAAGGACACAGAGTCGGGAACAATAAGGGGGAAGTTACAAATAAACTTAATTCACACCTATACAAAGGGGACATGAATAAGTAAATAAAGTGTAAAATAAATTTAGGTATAGGCATAGATAGATAGTAAAATAGGATATGGGTATCAGAATAGGAATAGGTATAAATAGGGTAGTAAAATAGGACATAGGTATAAGATTAGGTAGATGTAAATTGGGGATTAACAAAGGGAGAGGTAGATTTGCAAAACAAAATAAAAATAGAAGAATTTGTAGACCAATGTGAGTTTAACTTCACGTTGGGCGCCAAAAATGATATTGTTCTAAAATTTTATATTTTAATTTGGGGGAATAATGCTGTGATATGGGGTGTATTGAGTAGTAAGGGTTGTGTAGTAACTATAAATAGCAATAGGAATCAGAAAACTGCATTTATTTAGCAGAAAAATAAGTAATTCGTACATTATGTAAATAGCAAGCATTTAACAACCTGTATATAAACCGTAATTAACTTTAAGCGATGCCAGTAACATATCTTTCAACAATAGAACGCGTATTCAGCAGAGAAATAATCGTACATGTAATTAAACATACGCTGAGAAGTGTTCTACAAGTTTATAAGATAAAATACGCAAAAGATAAGATGAAACCTAATGAATCTCCATGCAATTACGCTGGAACCATGAGCGCTTTGAAAAGAAACCGCACTTTCAAATAAATAAATACATAAACGAAAACAGCACTAGAGTTACATCATTTATTTTTGTACAATTATCCAAAAGCATTATCTATACAAAACAACAGACGTAAGTTGATAGTCTGGCCACGATAACGAATTATAATGTATCAAGGATCGCAAATAAACACCATGACACGGAAATCCGAAGGAATTTCATCAGAAACAGCTTAAAAATACAGGGAATATTAAAGAAAACCTGGTTGGTAGCAACTTTCTGCAAAACTGCTTAGAAACCCAACCCAAAGGTAGTGGGAAAAGCTATTTAACACCCACCGGTGATAAGACAGCTCAGTTTCCACTTGATGCACGTTGAATCCACATCACTTTTAACCAGAAATCTACGCGTCAAATAAAGGGTTGAAAAAGGGAAATTGATTATCGTAACGTTGTGCACTCTGTGTAGATTAAAAAGGGCTAGTCGTGGCATAATAATAAAAGTAAAAGATTAAAGTGAGAAACACAGAGCGGTAGCGTTAAGTAGAATGTCTATTACATCGAGTACGACGTAATCATATCAATGTATGTATGTATGTATATATATATATATATATATATATATTAAATCTATAGTATTTTGTATGAAAGTAAAGAACTTCCTTTTGTTTCCAGAATCCGGTCCTGGTTATTGTAAAAATTATTATCTACATTGTAAGAATAAAATTGTTTTAACATGCATAAATAGTTTAAGATATCGCCTCGGGAATTTTATCGCTCCCGGGAAAATTATGTGAACATGCGCTATTGAAGTGACGAAGTTTTCTAATTGGATTGGTTGTAAGGTATCAGCCGGTTTGAATAGACGAAACTTGGGAGGGACGAATGTGTTGGGATGATGGGGTAATTACATGAACTTAAATTGAACATTTCAGTACCTGAATTCTAAGAAGTAAGTGCGTTTTCGAAGTGTGTTTCCGCGTGTTTCAATGTGCTCGAGTTTCTCGTTCTTATTTCCTTACCTTTCTCTTTTAGGCCACTATAAAAATATTGGAGGTAGCAATTTGAGAAAATGGAACCATTGAAGCCCTGGTAGAAATTCGTCGCTGGAGGCCCTGCATTGTAAGTATTATTATTTTATAATTTGTATATAGAAATTTGCACGATTGAACGTTGAAAATTGATTAAGTACGAGTTGACGAGACGATAACAAACTCCGACTATTTATCTTGAACCACGTGACCTCTTATCTTTCCATTTACTGAGAGTAAACCAATTATTCGGTAAGTCTGCAGAAATTTGCAGAAGCCCCATTCTAGGAGTCCTGTTTTCTATTATGTTGAAAAGTGATGGTACCTCAACATTACACTGATTACCCCAGTAAAACCGGCAGTGATGTCTTTCACTAGTCTTTTTAAAGCCCTGCTAGATACATCATTTGACTTAGAAGCCTTCTTAAACCCATGAATTACACCAGGATTCCAAACATCGTGTTTTTGTGCTGAATAGAGAACCCCGCTGCTGCATCATAACACTACACAGAATCTGTATGTTTGTGACTAATGAATGGACACTTTATATCTTTTAATGAGTCAGGATGTGTTGAGGGAGGAGGTTTCTCTTATCCGCTACCAGTTTCGTTGATGTATTACTAGACTTTTTTCCGCAAACTATGGCCGCGGCAGAAAATGCAGACCACAAAACTTTAAAGATTTTGTTACTTGACGAGGTTGGCACGTCTTTTAAGTTTAAGAAATATTGGATTGTGCTCAGAATTAAGATCACGGTTGTAACTCAGCATTGAGTATCTGTTAGTGTTGTGTTTGGTGTGTGATTACAAGCTTCAATACACCGTGCTTTAGTCTATACTCAAAATGTTATAGTATGCATTCGTAGTGCTTGGTGATCTTGCTGTTCCGAGAAGAGTATTTGAAGTTAAGGTCCCAAGTTAAATGCAAATTTTCTTTGTGCATCCGCCAGAGCTTTAAAGTCCAGTAGATACCGAGGATAAAAGTCAAAGCCTTTTAGAACTACGTAGGCAATCGGTTCGAGAAACTCCAGGTAAGGATTGAAACTGCTAGTTTGTAATTTTTTTGTTTCATATTAAGTTTATTTTTACTCATAAACTGAACGAACTTAAGTACCGGTTTATTTCAACTCCAGGATACGAATTGATGTCCGATAATAATTCATTTTTAAAGATACTTATATCAAACACGTTGTTATATAGTATAGTATAGTAACTAGCTACCTAAAATATTTATATATTTAATACTTGGCTTATAGCCGAAATTTAGAGCGTAGCTTCCTGTCTATAACTGACATAAGTCAAAAACTTGACAATGTCAGATATGATTGACAAAAATGCCAAACGTAATTGAAAGTTAGGTTTATGTATAGTTGTGTACACGATATAAATTTGTAAATTTTCCAATTATCGTCATCGGTCTCGGTAGCGTAATTGGTAAACGCATGGTCCTAGATAGACTAAGATACAGGTTCAAGTTCTGTCTTACGCAAAAATTTTTTTCTTAACCATCCTCTCGAGTCTTTACGCTCGAACGAGTCCCGCGATAGCCTTTTTGAGGATAGATTACTATTAGAAATAGATATTATTATTTAAAAACACAAATCACTTAACACGCATATCAGAACAGTCTTGTTTTTTTGTTGCTAAAACTATTGCAGACTGTTCTGATATGCGTGTCAAGTGATTTGTGTTTTGTGTTTTTTAATAATAATATCTATTTCTAACAGTAATCTGAACGAGGACTCGTTCGAGCGTAAAGACTGGAGGATCGTTAAGAAAAAAATTACCGTGTCCAAGACCTTATATTTTCCATCTTTCAATTACTAGCTCGATTTGAAATGAACATTTGCATAATAGTCTAAGTTATTATTTCATCTTATTCACTGCAATACGATAGTATTTATCAACTTACCTTGTATTTATATTGTGATGTTTGCTCTGAAACGGCCCTCTAATTCGTGCCCCAATGTTAGGTCGACATACATTTATGTAGTTATCCTCGGCTACCCCTCCACTCGACTCCTAAATCTTCCAAAAACTTTTAAAACCAACACAGACGCTGACCTGTTAACGCTGGATCTAAAACTTCCTCTCACTGCTTCTATGCTGAAACTTAATAGACATTCACAACCTACAATCACACACTCAAAATAACGCAATTCACAAAATACATCACACTCTATTTACATGAAATAAATATTACAATTTCCAAATACCTTTCCTTATGTACATTCGTATTATTAGTAATGTCAACTATTTCATTTTCAAAAGTATTTTAATTCGATAACCTTACTTAAATAAATATTTTACTAAAGTAAGAGGGCTTTCCTCATACATTACGTTAACCCCTTTGTCTTATCATGAGCTCATAGTAAAACTCGTTAAATGTGAGTGCAAATTTACCGCACTACAAAAATAAAATAAGCCCCCTATACATTTTTTAATAACATAGCCTGGTTATCTGTAAATTAATTATCCTTGACTACCTAAATAAATTTCATTTTCATCTAAAGTCCCATAAATTTTCAGTTCATTAAATATATCAAATACGAAAAACACTCCAAAACACAAAAAAAATCAAGAAATCCATAGAAAATATTCACCACACAATGTCCACGAGACAGCCCCCCTGTTGAATTACCATCATTCTGCACCTGCTTCTACCCCAAAATCTCTTCATTTATAACAAAACCATGAGCATCTAATTTCCAAAATTTACTCTTCGTATTCCCAAATAAATTAACCAAAAATCGCCGCTTCACCATCAAATACTTCCAAATTTTACTAACTTTTGTGCATTCCAGAGCTACAATAATTCATATAAAATGCTTTATTCGCCTTTTAATTGACTTTACTTGTCATCATACTAACTTATGAGCAATTTTACATAAATCCACTAACTTTCACTGAAAGCAACTCGATGAAGCACGAAGGATTGAAGAAAAATTAAGAGAGCGACACCCCCTTTGAAAGTCGTTTATATAGCCATCGCTGCACTTCCCCTGTTTTCCAATTTGCACTTAGAAATACAACAATATTCCCTGTAAAAGCCCCAACCGCTTTCTCATTTCTAAAAACTGCTCTAACGACAGCCAACCGTCCCTCTGATTTCGCGAAACTAGCCTCAACCGTTACTTGCTTCCGAATACGTTCACGTCTTCAAACTAACAATTTTTCATCTCCCTTATTCATATAGCCTCTTTTCACGCATATGCTTCCACCAGCTGAATATTTTCCCTACCTAATACAAACTTGTCGCACGTATACCTGTATCGTCCATCATCCCGCTCAATTCCTTTCCCTTGCTTTCAATCGATGCGCGTCTGCTTATAATATTCCTAGAAATTATTGATTTTGTTTCCCCCTCGAAAATAAGTTTTTTCGTCGTTTTCCTACTATACTACATCTATAATTAAATCTCCGTTTCTCACTCGTATTCATACGTTTCTGGTTCGTCTTTGTTCCTTCATGACAGTTGTTTCTAGCTTCTTTCCAATACTACCTTTGTAATTAAAAATCGATATCTTAAACAAACATACTGCTTCTTCGTCCAACTTATGTGTTTTCTGTTCAGTCCTTGTTGTATATTGACTACGCTAACTTCCAACAGTCTTTTCCTTCTTGTAACATATTAAAGCGTGTTTATCGTACGTGTTATTTTGAAATATCTCCGCCTTTTACTATGCTTTGAAACGTTTTCTGGTTTTACCCTTGGAAATAATAATCCTATTTTAACGAATATGCAAAGCTTTTATGTTTTCGTATATTACACTAAATAAAAATTTAAAATGGTATTTTTACCTCGTTGTTTCTAATAAATATTATGCTACGTCATTCCTAAATAAATATAACTAAAATTAAATTAACCCTACATTATTATATCTTGAATAAGCGCTAAATTAATTATTTAAAATGTCTAACTAGATTTTCTTACAAGTTATTACTCTAACCCCAAGCTTAATTTATGACCCTATGTATTTACAATTAGCCACGAATTACACGATAATATATATATATATATATATATATATATATATACACACACACACACACATATACAATTTAAAGATTCTTCGTTCACTCCACAGGACTTTGCAAGACGTGGCTTACTGCAGGCGTCGAGTGTAGGAGGCGTTGGCGACGTGATGCAGCGTACCATTCGTTGAGGCGTCAGCAGGCTGTTGTTTAAGTGCCGCCGGTTAAGGTGTGGATGTAGTGTAGGAAGCGTCGGCGTCGTGATGCAGCACACAACCTGTTGAGGCGTCGGAGTTATGATGCAGCGCACCACTCGTTGAAATGTCAGCAGGCGATAATTTAAGCACCGTTGGCTAAGGTGTTGATGTTGAAGGCGCTTGCGTCGTGATACAGCGTGTCTTCTTTAGAGCGTCGGCGTCGTGATGCAGCGCACCATTTGTTGAGACGTCGGCTTCAGCAGGCTATGGTTAAAGCACCGCTGACTAAGGTGTGGATGTAGGAGACGTCGGCGTCGTGATTCAGCGCACCACTCGTTGAGGCGTCAGCGTCATGATGCAGCGCTCTACGCATTAAGGTGTCAGCGTTAACGGGCTATAGGATAGCGCCGCTAGTGCTGTAGAAGATGGCAGCCTGTAGGTTAGCTCTGCTAGTTGATTCTTTAGGTTATGAGGAGCTCCAAGTGAATCCTTGATTGTTCAACACGCAGCTTGTTTTATAGTCTTCTGCCCCTTAGGTTTGTTATGGAAGTAAGGGCTTTATCCAACCAGTGTCGCTATCCAATGGGAATCGTTATCTAATAGGAACGCAGGATTTAAAGTTGCTGGTTTTGCAGGGTCTTTCCGGTGTTTATGGAGATTTGTTTTATTTCCAGCACGTGCGTTTTGATATACGGTAACATTCCACCCCCCGCTGAAGGGTGTTTTGCAGCTAGGTTGATGTGCGGTGGTGGAGTTCGTATATCTTTGGCATGGCTCTTAATATCTCCCCGCTCAAGTCGAACCCAGTAGCTGTTAGGTGCGGCTCTTCTTTGAACTGAATGAGATCTGGTCCATTTTGTTTCTTGTGTATGTTGTCGGGAATCCTTGACAGAGGATCTTCGTGGATTGTATTTAGTCGCGCCACTTCCTTTCTTCCGGCCGGTCGGTGTTTGACGGTGCGTCGTTTCTCGATGCTATGGTTAGGCAGTCCCGATGCCAATGTCGTTGTCAGCGAAGGTGACACCTTGGTAGTTGCTCCGTTGCGGATGGAGATCTAGCGGCTGACGTGGTGCCGGTTGTCCTTTTTGTTTCTTATGCGTTCTATTCTATTCTGGTGAGGTGGATTACCATTTCCCATACAGTTGTCGGCATGTGACATTGAATTGCATTTCTCAATGTTGGAAGGAGGTGGGCCGTGAACAGCTCTATTTCGTGGTTGATGTCTATTTTCAGGCGACGGGTTTGACGCGCCTTAGTGCTGAGGCAGGCGTCTTGATGCAATGAACCACTCGTTGAGGCGTCTGCGTTAGCCGGCTATAGGGCAGTGCCGTTAGTGCTGTAGAAGAGGTAGGCTATAGGTCAGCGCTGTTAATTGATTCCTTAGGCTATGAGGAGCTTCAAGTGAATCCATGATTATTGAACACGCAGCTTATTTATAGTCTTCTCCCCCTTAGGTTTGTTTTGGAGCTGATGTCCTTTTCCACAGAGTACCGTTATCCAATGGGAATCATTATCCAATAGGAGTGCAGGGTTTGAAGATGCTGATTTTGTTAGGTTTTCCGGTGTTTCTGATGTTTTTGATATACGGTAATTATTAATGCAGGACAGGAACTGGAAGATCTAAAACAGGAAGCAGACATTGAAAAGGATGACTTGGGATATCCTATACTTAGAGACGATTTTGAACTAGCATTAAAGAGCCTGAAAAAGCTGGAAATGCAGTAACAGGATGTCTTTTCCAACTTATCAGCTATGCGTATGTAACTGGCGAGATATCCAAAGATTTCAAACATAACACAATAGTCATTACACCTATACCTAAAAAGAGTTGCAAAAAATGTGAAAATTATCGAATAATAACTTTAACAGCACACATGTCAAAAATATTAACTAGAATTGTACAAAGACGAATAGAAAAACGAGTTGAATAAATACTAAGGTAAGATCAACTAGGGTTTAAGCGAAACGGGGAACACAGACAGCTTTTTTAGCTTTAAGCATGATAATAGAGAAAACAATAGAAAAAGGAGAAAGCGTGTATATAGGGTTTGGAGATCTGAAAAAAGCATTCGACAAAATTAAAAGGGGAAAAAATGTTCGAATTGCTAAAAATTATAGAAATGATTATAGGGATAGGCGGATGGTAAATAGCTTATACAAAGAGCAAACAGCGGTAATAGAATTTGAGCAGGAATGTAGAGAAGCAAATATTAGGAAAGAGGCGAGAAAAGAACGTGCCCTATCCCCGTTAATTTTTAACTTGTGTCTCGAAGATCAATGAACATTGTCAAATGCAGAAAGACACTTGAATTATTATGTATGAACAAATGATGAATATGCTCAGAATTCGCTGTCGAAATAGCGGTATTAGCATTTAGCAAGGAAGAGTTATCAGCAGCTCACTGTACTAACAAAAAGGTATGAAAATTAACAAAAATATAACTAATGTACCAGGATATAAAGGAGGGGAAAATAAGTTAAGAACCAGAATACAAATAGGAAAGAATTAACAACAGGTTAAGGATTTCTGTTACCTAGGAAGTTAAATAATGCAAGATGTAAAAAGTGCAAATTATATAAAACAAAGATTTGCACAAGGCCGTGCTACATTTAACAAGGAAAAGCAACTATTGTGTTCGAATACGCGGCAGGTGGTAAACAAAAATTAAATGACTTACAAATTGTTGATTTTGTACAAAGCTCAAGCGACCTTGTCTTACAGGACAAAAATTGGGCTGTAAGTAATCCACTAATCTAATTTTGTGTTGAAGGAAAACGTCCACCACAGGATCAACTTTCACTTGCAACGACAGTTTTCTTTAAATCCACTTTTGGGAACTTGTTTTACTAACAATCTCGAGTTTAAAACTACCGACACTTGAATTACTCAACCTTTTACCCGCTCCGCGATGGTTGCTGGTTGGTCATTCGAATAACTGAAGATAAAAAGTTCGAATGAACGATCCCTTTTATTATGATCTGTCTGTATTTGTAAGTTACAATGTTGCATGGGTTCACCCGATTTTGCTCATTCTCACGTAAAGTGCATCTAAAGCTGTACTATTCTGAGTATAATGACTTTCTATTTAGGCCCATGATCATCTAATTCTCATAAATTTGAAAGCGCAGTGGTTGTTTACGTTCTCAACGGAAGACTTATGGCTATGAATTTAGGGGTTTATTTCTATTGGGATAGTGGATGCGGTGTCTTTAAATTTATGTGAATGTTTACGAATACGTTTTTCTAAGCTGGTAATTTACTGAAATACGGAGGTTTTTTCTAATTTAATCTGAAAAATGCAAAATGTCTGTTATTGTTGCTGGTTATAAAAGAATGGTTATGTGTTTTACTATTTATATCTTATTTTAATCTTTTAATGAAATATTCCCTTTATACAATGGAAACTACCCAAAATAAAAAGCTTGGATGGATGATCTCCTCTAGTATGATCTGTCGGTGTTTATAAGTTACTACCTTCCAGGGGATTACCCGATTTTTCTCATTCACGCGGAGAGTGTGTCTAAAGCTGTCCTATTTTGAGTTCAATGTCTTTCTATTTAGGCCCACAGTCATCTAGTTCTCACACTTTTGAAAGTGGCGTGTTTGTTAATTTTCGCAACAAAGGTTTTATGACTCTATATTTAGGAATTTATTTCTATTGGGGTAATTTACTATGGTTTCGGTGTCCTTAGACTTCTACGAATGTCTACGAATACACTTTTCTAGATTGGTAATTTACTGAAATATGTCGGTATGTTCCTAATTTAATATGCAGAATTTGAAGCCCTGTATTTATTGCGGGTATTTCCGTACTAGTTCACAAACTAACTGATATTAATAAATTCTTTTATATTTACAAATGTTTGCTTAATTAACGCACTAGCGTTACACCTTGACCCATACTCCGCAGTACTTAATTTCCTCGTCATACACTATCGTATATAATTAAATGAATTCTTACAAGAGATTCTCGATACCAAATCACCTATCCCATCTACCTAATCTGCAGTAAACAAGAACACAACCGAACTGCATTGGAACACTTTGCCGCCCCAATCTCTCGATAATGATCTTAGACAGAGACGCCACACGAAGCGAGATGCAATAACAAATTCAGAGTTACAAAATTTTTTATAATTTTATATGCGTCTTTAAATTGTACAGCTAAGATATGCCAATCGGTAAGTTATAGCTCAAATCTTGTAAATATTCAAACAAACAACAACAAAACAACATCTAAATAACCATTACATGTTTCAGGTATCTTTCGAGGCAAGTACTGCAATTTGAATTACTTCCTGTTGAAAATTAATCTTGAACAATATAAATGAATATAATCATCAGTGACGGTATAATACTTTAGAAAAGTATATTTATTGCATATAAAACACAAAAAAATTGAAAAAATTATTCAAATGCCCTTTGATTATAATAACAGTTTCCATGTCATTCAAGAATAATAACCCTTATTAACTGTAATGATAGTAATAATAATCATGTATAATGATAACTCAATAAATTAAAATTACCAAATATAGAAGGTAATTGAATTCACTTCTAACTGCATCACAACATGCACAAGAGTTTAACATGCGTATACGTGCTTTTTTTTTCAAAAACAAAAGTTTGCAATATGGCCGTGCTGCTATGCTATTCATATACCTTCAAAATTAGAGAGCTGTGATTTTTATATTTAAAATGTATTAAAAGCTGTTTTTGATTAAAGCCCAAAAAAATCATCATGCGCTTGCAAGTTTACTACAATACCTTAAAAAAATGAAATAGTTAGGATGTTTGAAATATTGGAAAAGCAAAATCGAATTGCATTGGGCTGACGGTTGACAACACTGGCAATATTGGGTATATATTATCTAGACGTGAGCCTTGTATTCTTTACAAATTTTGTATATAGCCTGTGGTGTACTTGGTTGTTTGGGGTCACCTTGTCAATGCTTCATAGTGACAGAGTGTTATCCTATATCAAAGTTCATGTGCTGAACATAGAACAAATGCATGAAAATCCAAATTTCCAACTTATTTTTTGTGCTACTCTAAAACTAGCCAACCTATTGGATGCCCATTCCACTAACCTTTTTTCAACATACCCTGCATAGGGGAAGAAAGCATATAAATACGATTGTAAATTCAGCAGAATTCAGTACACTTAGTGTTCTCCATAGCCCAAGAACTCAACTGGCAGTGCTCACCATAGCCCGCCAACACTTAAGCAATATTCCGCATAGCCTGCTTATCCTCCGCCAGTAATGCTACCTAAGGGCCGGTCGCTCACCGCCGCACCTGGGGCACGTCGCTATAGTTTAGTACCGTTTAGTACCACGTAACGCAGTGCTCCTCATAGCCTGCTTATTCTCCGCCAGTAACGCTACCCAAGGACCGGCCGCTCGCCGCCGCACCTGGGGCACGCTATAGTTCTTACTTAGCCTCACAAGTAAATTTCGAAGCCTTCCGAAGACTTCCGAAAACTTCTGAACCTCTTAATGTAGTATATATATTCAATGTATAGTTCTTATGTTCATATCATAATTCTTTATAACTCCACGTTGTTCCACAAGTAAAACACGAAACCCTCCGAAGAGTCCCGAAGACGTATGGACCTCTTTAAACTGTAAATACTTTCTAACTATCGTTATTCAAGTTCTTACTCAGCCTTACAAGTAAATCCCGAGGACTTCCGAAGAGCTCCAAAGCCTATCGAAGACTTCTGAACCTGCCTTAATATTGTATATATGTTCAATGTATAGTTCTTATGTTTATATCATAATTCTTTATAACGCCACGTTGTTCCACAAGTAAAACACGACGCCCTCCAAAGAGTTCCGAAGACGCGTGGACCTCTTCAAACTGTAAATACTTTCGAACTATCGTTATTCAAGTTCTTACTCAGCCTCACAAATAAATCTCGAGGCCTTCCGAAGACTACCGAATACTTCTGGACCTCTTCGAACTGTGTACATATTCGTTTACTTAGTATTTAAGTTCCTACTTGGTTCCACGAGCAACCACGAAGTCTTCCGAAGAGTTCCGAAGATTACCGAAACTTCCGAACTGCTTCAAACTGCATAAACTGTTCATTTTAACTATTTAACTTGTATATCTGTGTACTTTCAGACGCCGTCCACTCGTACGATAACAAGAGATAGCATTTATTTACAAGTTAAAATATTGATATGAACTTAGTATACATTAACATTAAAGGCATGATACGTTCAGAAAATATGTACAAACGTTTTTGTGTGCGTAATTAGATTGCAAATGTCTTTAAAACTAGAACTGAAAGTAGTTTAGTTTGTAAAGTTGCGGAACGAGTTTCCATGTTGAAGAGTTGGATGCTACGGCTTCACGACGAAGAGCTGTGTCTGGTGGTGTGTAGGTGAAGATGTCCATTGTTGCAAGTAACCCTAGCCCTGATTACGCTGAATGCAATGCGGCACCCCGGGGTGATGATAGTAGTCGGATTTGCATAGCTTCGGTACCTAACTACTGGTAGGCTAACGCTGGCGTATGGCGACTTCTTTGGCTGATAGGAATTGAAGCGGATTGATGGCGGCATGTTTCCAATCTTGGCGTCACGTGCTCTAGGAGGCGGTCCTGATGGCCGGGGCTTAGGCAGTTGAACTACGTTATGGCGAAATTCTGTCCGTAGTGTTCTGAGAGTTTTTATCCTGATAGATTTGGTGGTCGCAACGAGCTAATCCGAAAGAAAACCCTTAGTGCACCAACAGCGTGATGACTTCTATCTTACACTTTTTTTTAAATTTCTTCCAAGAGGTATAGTGGCATTCCAAAAAAGAGAACAATAAGACGTGATTTGCTCTAGCGTTGGTGGCAATTTTTATACCCAGCTTTGTTTGTATTGTACATTTGGACGGTTCTATTTCTATTTCGAGGAGTGTCGGACGTGTTCATCATTGGAGAGGAATATTTTATGCGTGCTTGTAATTTATTGGCATGCTGCGTGCTAGTTGCTCAGTTAGAAGTATGATTGATTGCATACACCTACAAGTAGTTTTGTACCGATCTATAGATAAATGTGTTAGTTTAGTGGCTCTTGCCGAACCATGTCTTCTAAATCCTGATTTCTTATTTTTAACATTCTTAATCGTTTATAGGTTCCTGTACGTACGGTTTCATTAAAAAAGTAAAAGGTCTGGTGATGGTGTAACGAATACAATTTCGTTCCTAGCTAGTTTACGCCTTTTTATAATTATTAATTTTCGATTATCCTTTACGGTGTTGAAAGCGTAAATTTCTATTCCATTAATATAATATTTATTCGTTGTCGTGTGGAGCTCCATCTGTGTTTATGGGTTTAATGTAGCATTTCTGTTGCCCTGATATTCGCTAACGTGTTGATGCAAGAATTCGATCCACTGCGCTTGCTCGCGTAGTAAAACACTTTATTGCTTTAGTCTACTTTAATTTGAGGATGCAATCAGATAGACAAGTTTTCGACGCGTGGTCGAATAGTTTTTGTTGGAAAGATGCAGTCCGACAGGCATGTGGCCTGGAGGAGGAGAATTCCTTTAGTCTTTGAAGTGGAAACCATCACTGGGGTATACGCTAGAGAATCAAGAAAAACCTTTTGTTTAGTATTTTTCTTTAGTCAGTCGATCCTTACGATGATGTATAGAATATGGTTTTGAAGTAACATTATCACGGTATGTAATTATTTTCATTTGAATTTAAATTAATGCTTCTTGATTTTTGTAGTGCAACTTTTAGTTATTGAGTATTGCAACGTTTTAGTTACTAATAAGTATTGCAAAGTTTTTGGTTATTAAATATTTCAAGTTGAAATGTTAAGGTGCCCTTGTCGTGAACAACAAAGATTTAAGCGTTCCTTGAATGGAAATCAAGTTTGTAATCCGAGGCACATGTGAAGGTCGCGCAGCTGTTGTTAGAGTTGAACACGAGAATTGATGGGCGATGGTGCAAAGTTCATTCTCGAATAAATTGGTAAATATTTGCTACCGGAATTATATAGATGTCATGCGAATTTTTATTGTGAGTGATTTCTTTATTCAGTTCTCGCTTAACTAATAAACTACAGAAAATGTTGTGGTTGTTTTTTTTGTAAATTTTTTACAGTAATTTAAATTGGTGTAAATATTTTTTTGTTCAATATTTAACTTTGAGTTGTATAAATGTTAGTGAGAACGTTGGAAATTTAAAGATTAGATTCAGAAAATCGAAAGGTTAAACAAGAATTTGTTTGTAACTTAACAGGTCACATTTTAGCGCTTGTTTGTCACATATTATAATCCAGTTCTTTTACTCGAAAGAATAATAATACACAGATTATTTTATACCATAAGGCTAGTTGATTTTTCGTTCAAATACATTTTTATAAATATCTAAATTCAATCTTACATGAAATGAGTTCCAATCATTTATCATAATTATTTGTAAACCAAAACAGGATCCTTTGTCGGTAATAATTGAACAGTTGCTACGTATTATTTAAAAACACAATATCTACTTTAAATTACTTTGTTAAATAATTAAGATTTCCGTATCTTATCTTCGGATTGTTAGACATTACAGTTATTAGTAAGATACGGTGGCGTCCATAATTTTCTTTTTTTTATCGTACACCAACCTACGACCCCTGCTCATAGCTCTGCCCTAAGTTGAAGAAACATAATATCTTCCTTAAAGGACTTTAATAAATAACTAAGATCTGTGAAATGCACTTAAGTAATAAGAGATAACGTATAAATACTTGGATAGCTTTATTACAAAAAAAACAATAGTGTATATAAAGTTGCATAAAAGATGTATATATATTTCTTTAACCAAATAGAAAATGGATTATGTTATTCTAAATCTTATTTTTATTGAAGTTGATAATGGTTTCTCACAATTGGTACAAACAAATTCATAAAATTCATGAGTATAGAGAGAAAGGCCATCAACATTCTATTTGTAAGACATTTTAGAGTTATATTTTTGACTTGGCAATCTTTGAATTTTTTTTGTGATAAATTGACTAGGCTCTGATGAAGCCCTAGAGTTTTATGAATTTCTTGAGGTGGTTATATTTTCAGACAGTACGTGATCATCGTTCCAAACCAAGCTTGCAGTGTTAAAGGTAAGTTATTATTATGCTTATACGTTTTGGTTGTTCAAAAGATGTTTTTTTTTCTTTTCAAAGATTTCCGTATCTTATCTTCGGATTGTTAGACATTACAGTTATTAGTAATAATTTTCTTTTTTTATTGTATACCAACCTACGACCCCTGCTCATAGCTCTGCCCTAAGTTGAAGAAACTTAGCTGGCTGAAAGATTTTATTCGAGGGTACTTTTGTACAAAAAGCCGCTTTCCATACATTTTACCCTAGGCTTGAACTTTAAACTGGAACCCTTCCTCTGTTGTGTGGTGACTCTGCCGCCTATAAGGTGGAGTAGTTACATAGAGAAAATTAGGTGTAACAGGTTTTTAAAAAACTGGTCACTAGACGTTTCCTCTCCTTGTGAAATAATAAAGTTATTGTTTTGTTCATGGCTATACAACTATTAGCTCATTATTTCCATAAGAGTTTATTTACAAATACATCTTATTTTTTATTTTGTTGTACACAAATTCATGATTGCGGACTGCAAATAACTTGTCTATTTATTATATACCTTTACTAATGGCTGCCAAACTAAATGTCACTTCTACATTTTTAAAATATGACAATAAAGTGTAAATACCGTTAATTAAGAACAAAATTAGACAGTGATTATTTCCATTCTCTGGA
Organism: Platerodrilus igneus; assembly: GCA_036346225.1. Lineage (NCBI taxonomy): Eukaryota > Metazoa > Arthropoda > Insecta > Coleoptera > Lycidae > Platerodrilus > Platerodrilus igneus. The sequence goes on from JARFIW010001146.1 coordinate 1,597,146, forward strand.
GGAGTGCATGAACTATTGCTATCGCTGTCTGAATGTTGAAAAATTTTTAGTAATTGTCAAATAATTTTCACATATCTTATACATAACAACGTTGTAATTTAAAGCCGCTACAGATATATTACAAACGGAAATGTCATTAACATCAAAATTCTAATTTTAAGTTTTATGAGGTGATGCAGAATTTTTTTAATAACATTGCATACTGTTGCTTAAGAAATTGTGTGTATACTTCTGTCACAATTTTTTTAGTGATACGTGATTATCTTGCCTCGACTGCAAGCGGCCTGGGCGATAAACTTTTTTCGATACGCTAAAAGGCAATTTCGCAAAGAAGAAAGGGAAAAATTGATAAAGCATGCCCGAAGTGTGGAGTGAACTGATAAGTGGGATTCGGGTTTCAGCTTTGAATGTTGCAAGACGTTAAAAACGTCTTATGTTGATTATTACATTGTTTATCATTAGTTTAGCGTTCAGCTATCCATTTTGTCCAAGAATCTTCTGAGATTTTTGTATTTATAATAAAGAGTTCGTGATTTTTATCCATAATTATTTTGTTAGTGTTCTTTTAGAGGCGTAGCCAGCAATGTATTTGAGCACATATAAATTCGAGCCCCACGCTGTGCGCTAATTTATGTAGTGCTCAAATCCATTGCTGCCTACGCCTCTAAAAGAACACTAATAAAAATAATTATGGATAAAAATCACGAACTCTTTATTATAAATACAAAAATCTCAGAAGATTCTTGGACAAAAATGAATAGCTGAACGACTTAAACGCTATTTTAAAACTAATGATAAACAATGTAATAATCAACATTAGACGTTTTTTAACGTCTTGCAACATTCAAAGCTGAAACCCGAATTCCCACTTATCAGTTCACTCCACACTTCGGCGCCTACGCACTATTAGATTTCCTAACTATACACGCCTCTTCCGGTAGGAAGCAATATTTAAATTGTAGTAACACATGTCCGCACTACATACTTGAAAATAATTGAAGAGGAAGACAGTCAAGATAAATATAAAAATCTTGCACAGGTGCTACACTAAAGCATGTAATAAATATTTCACACAATCTGCAGCAGTATATTCTACACTCCCAAGAGACATAATTTTTTCAGAATCGGGGTTGATTAATACACTTAACAATTACCCCGAGGTTATAAGGCAACGCGTAAGTATTGGTAACAAACTCTATCCGTTTACGCTAAAAGAAGTTGCTCCCATCATGTACGCCATACGCTATGGAAGTTAGAGAAAAGGACAACTGGAACTAAATGAAATGGATACAAAAAGACGAAAGTTGGACTACATGGAAAACACTGCTGAGATACGAGAACAATACAAAGATGTGTTAGACAAAGAACACCTTATTAGAAAAAATGAGGAAAGCTTAAAAGATTATTTTATGTATCGGTGGATCGATTTAGTGACTTCAGGGTTTTATGCGCTATATGCATTTGTGATTAATAAGAAAGACTCTTTTAGTTATGTGGTTGTCCTTGCGGAAAGGGATGGTGAAATTGGTATACTATTTAGACGGTTTTTCTAAGAACATATTTATCAAAATGGCAGACGAAATAGACGAACTAAGGACGGTAGGGCTCGCAACCTTGGAGTACATCACATGTAAAGGAGTGCCGCTAAACATTGTATATTTGCCTAGTAAAGAGCATTTTGGATCATTTAAAACCCAAGGCTGTACAAACTATAAGCGTCATATATTCCCAAAAGTGGTGGACATAGACTACACAATAGTGTGTGGTAGAATCAGAATTGCCTCCAATACAAACAAGAGGAAATCGAACAAGCCAATAAGATAAGTATGCAGGACTTAGTTGGAGAGCCAAGATTAAGATATTATCACCAACAAATACACGAAAGCACGGATCTGGTTATCTATGGAATCAAAAACTATGTATGGAAACAAACTTCTCTAAATTTTGCAATTCGAAAATCTCGACTATGTATTCAATTATTGGCTACAAAAAATAATAGAAGACTTGGATATCGATTTGAATTTTAAGCTACGTATAAAACTAGATCAAATTAAAACTACTCCGAACAAACATAAAGAATAAACAGGTGTCTGTGTGTAGCTTAATACTATCATTAAGTTTTATTAAGCCCATGCTTGGCTGGTTAAATGGTTTTAAGTTACGTTATTTATCTAATATTACAATAAACTTTTAGAATAGCATTGCCGTGCTTATTATTTTTAGAATACTGTGACGTCCCTTTGACCTAGGAAAGTAGCTGGAACTAGGCAGTCGAAGTATAGTGTAGTGGGTTTTTATTTATATGCGAATTAAGGAGATATGGAGAATGATAGAGGTGAAAGGCGATTACGGTAGGAGAAAGTTTGAAGTAAAGGATGATTGAGGTAAGAGGATGAATGAGGTAGGACGACGATTGAAGTTGTGGGTTTTTATCTATATGCGGATTAAGGAGGTGTGGAGGATGATTAAGTGAAGAACGATTAAGGTAGGAGGAGGTTTGAAGTAGAGAATGATTGAAGTTGGAGGATGAATGAGGTAGGAGAACGATTGAAGTGGCGGACGATTAAGGTACGAGGAAGGTTTAGGTGGAGGATGATTGAGGTAGGACAATGATTGAGGTGTAGGACAACTGAAGTGGAGGACAATTGAGGTGAAGGACGATTGAGGTGTAGGATAATTGAGGTAAGAGGATGATTGAGGTGGAGGAAAATTGGGAAGGAGGATAATAAAGAGTGTAGCAGAGTTGAGGTGTAGAGGATGATTGAGGCAGGAGGATCAGAACGGTGGACGGTCGAAGGAGGACATAGGAGGTTTGACGAAGGCGTGGGAGATTGGAGGAGTACACAGGAGGGTTGAAGATAATGAGGATTGTGGAGGGTTGAAGATGAGTGAGAAGGAGGACAGAGGATGAATAAGGACCATTTCGCTGGAGGGGTGAAGGAGGAGGATTAGAGAGGAGGAGAACGGGGAGGAGGTTGGGGATGAACGTTGTACCTCGTGCCACAACGCTTACAAATCGGCTACTCGCATTCTTCTATTTGTGTCCACAGTGTTTGCCGAAACATCAATAGTTGCTAAGGACATTTCTCAGACAAATAACTTTCACAGAGCGCGAGTTACATATCCTCAATTAATATGTATACAAATATAAATATAATTATTGTCTTAAGAAATAGAATGTTACATTGTATAATTGAAGGACACATTATAAAAGGTTAATGAAAGTTCATAATCAGACGTGAGAACGGAAGCAATTACTTTATATTCCAGACGCAACATGATACTGCAGGTGCAGGTCATAATGAACTATAAGAAAGCAATTGTTATAATTAAGATTACTAAGAAGTAATACAATGTATATTATCAAGAAGTAGCAGACATGAGATCTGCACTTCCCACAAGATGATACAAGAGCAGGGATTACATAAATACCCCGAGGAGCTCCTGATGGCCAGTCAGTCTCGAACTTCATAACTTTAGCATACTGTCAACACCCGTATTCATTTGTATGGCATGAATATAACGATTCCAAGGTGTGCAGTATATCCCCTAAAACACTAGTAAAAGCAGAAGCATATGTTCTATTCTACGAAATGCATTCTGAAGAAATGAAACGACGTACCTTAGTTTCGAAAGTTCCTAGAGATACAATGCATGCAAGAAACCGGTATCGGCCTAATTCTGAACTACATTGCGATTATCTGAAAAGACATAATATACCTGCCAATAGACGAACAACCGATCCAATTGTTATACTATCTAGTATTCTTGGAGAAATCTTAAATGAACTTCATGATATGCCAGATGTATAACCATTCTTATTTCCTGTTAATACGAATTTAGTTGAACACTATCAAAATATTATTCAACGACCCATGGATTTACAGTCAATTCGAGATAACTTACAACAAAAGAAATACCATAGTCGTGAAGAATTTTTGGTTGATATAGATCAAATTTTTAAAAATTCTGCCTGCTATAACGGTAAAAATAGTAGTGTAACTGTAGCCGCACAACATATGTTGGATAAGTGTATCGAAAGATTAGAAGAAAAAAAGGATAGACTAATACGACTGGAAAAAGCAATCAATCTTTTGTTAGATAGTGATCAAGTTGCGTTAACATATATTTTGGATAATGTACCTAATTATACGTTGAAAGCAATGTCGGAGTCATGGCTTTTCCTAAAACCCGTAAACAAAAAGTTAGTGAAAGATTATTATACAGTGATTAGAAGGCCAATGGATTTGCAAACGATATCTAAAAAAGTATCCATGCATAAATACCATAACCGACATAAGTTTTTAAATGATGTACAACAGATTTTAAAAAATTGCGTTTCGTATAATGGTAAAGATTCACCAATTACTCAAAAAACGGAAACATTAGTAAACATCTGTAAGTTTACATTATCTGAGCATGATGAACATTTAACTCAGTTAGAAGCAAAAATTGCTTTAGCTTCAGATCAAGCCTATCAAGATGATGACCACACGTGGTTTATTGTCGACGAAGAAAATTATACTATAGCTGAACCAGACCAAATGAGTCTTGCTACTTCGCCAGATAATCCATATTTTAGGGATCACATGCAAGATTATCATTACATTGATGTTCAAGGACCTGAGCAATTTTCAGATACTGGTTGCACTTCTGTTAAAGCGAAAAGAGGCAGGGGAGCCCTAGGTCGATGTCAGCAGCTACTTTAGAGAAAGATCTACAGTTTTCGAGTGAAGAAGATCTAGTTGACGTTCTTTTAAATGAATTTGAAGATAGCAATGCCGGAATTTTTATACCAGCAGAAATCTCTTGTAAATAATTCACTTTAAATTGAAAATTGTAATTTTAATTGTTATATGATTATTTCTGTATTAGTTAATTATTAATTATTGATTTATTAACTTCAAGTATTTTTGTCAATTTCAATTACTTAATGTTTAGTGAGTATAAACGTCTACATTGTTGTAACAGAAATAAAAATTTTTTTTAATTAAACAATTAAAAATAAAATTGATAGAATTTTTTTGGCAATAAAAATTTTTAACAAGAAGCTCCCAAAGGCCCAAAACTTATCTCGCGCATAAATTTTTGGCACAGCTTACTAGGTGATCGTCTTCAATCGTAATCAAAATCTTTGAAATTCTTGTAACCGATTCTTCACTTATTATGATACAATTATGCTCCTTACAGCATAATACAAGGAAACCTTTAAACGGTGTTCTAGATTTCTAAAACTTACACCTTCACAAAATTTCTCGATTTGCTATTTGAATAGGCATTCTCTTTTCAGCAAAATTACTCTCTCTCTCTCTCTCTCTCTCTCTTTCTCTCTCTTTATCTTTCTTTGTTGCAAAATTTCGCCAACTCTTTGACGGATGTCTTCATTAATTCATATGGAATGGGTAGGTCACCAATATTTTCGTTAGTTATTACCCATACACATTTGGCTTGGACCATGACGCAATTGGTTTGTTGTAGCGATTTAGAAGCTATATTTAAATTTTGGAATATTTTTTCGAAGAAGACTATTATCAAAATAAATTTAAGTTTTTGAGTCTGTTTAACCAACCCACTGCAACCGCTCTCCCCTATCCTTGCTTCGCAAATTTATATCAGTCGATGCCTTTAAAATATCCGTAAAGTTATAATGCAGAGCATGAATGACCACCTCGTCGGATTTAACTTTTTCACAACTTTATCCTGTTAGTAGGTACATTCTGTACCAAAAAATGAACGACAAGTCTATTGCGAAAACTTATAGTACGCATTATGATTTGAAATTAAGTTTCTGTATATAATATAATACAAATAATCTCTACACTTTGTAATTGTTTTTACAGGATTTTAAGTTTTCTAAAAAAAAATTCCATTCTCAACGAACCTGCGCCTTGACGACGTTCTAAATTACTAGAACAAGTAGTGGGGTCTTTAGTGAGGAACCAGACTAAGACAGGTCCCCGAAAGAGGGCAGCAGCTTTTTCGGTACTTAGAGTGGCAGAGACCATAGGGGTCGGTATGACATACTAAGACACACTACTGCGATGTGGAAGGCAACGGGAAACCACCACTTTACCTCCCAAGTACACTGCGTATAGAAATTGTTAAACATCATGGCATCCTCTGTGGTAAAAAATTTCGGAGGTAAAATAGTTCCATATTCGGATCTCCGGGAGAGGACTACTTCGGGGGATGTGATTCGAAAGAATAAAAAAGATGCATGAACATTCTGCGAGTCAGAGCGTGGAATGTCAGACATCTATGAAATAGGGACAGTAGGAAAAACAAACAGAAAGAGATAGATACCTTCTGAAATATTGTGCTTCAGATGTATGAGATGGTAGCATGGACAGACAAAGTTAATAACAAATAGGTTGCAGCAATAGTAGAGGAATAAAGATATTTATGGAAAATGAAAAAATAGGATAAATAAAAGGATAGGATACGTTTTAAGACATTTCTCAAAATTAGTACGGGATATACTACAAGGAATGATAGGAAAAGAGAGGTAAAGGTAGACCAAGATCAGACTTTCGCACACAGATAGTGATAGATGCAGTTCTAGGACTGAAGACTAATGATGATGATGATTATGAAAAAAAAAATTGTGTCTTGAAATAACGTAATAAAAATGTTTGGTATTGGTTTATAAATGTGGATTATATGCCCCTTTGGGTTCCGTGTCCCGTAGGGTCAGCGAACCGGGACATTGCCTGTCCTGCCACCCCGATTTCTACGTGCATGAGCTTCCTTGAAAGTGCCGGTGGAAACGTATGTTGACACAGGACTCCCTACAACCAGTACTGTAGCAACATGCGTACTCTCTGGCAGAAAAGTCAGTGTGGCGATTTTTTTAACTAACTTGTTCTAATAAATCATTTCACCACTTTCATCAAAGTATGGGTCATAAGCTTTTTCTCAACAATTTCTAAAAAATGTGTATGTTTTATTTCTGATAAAAATTGTTATGCAGATATGTTTCATTCATTCTTCAACTTTTCGAACACGAATTCTAACATGAGATAATTAAGATATTAAATTAACTAAAGGTTTTAACGAGCACTTTCCCACAGTTCCCTCATTAGATTTGATTTTTTTTATAGTAGTCTTCAATAGAAGATGTATTTACAGCAGGAAATATGCAGTAACCTCATTAACGTATAAACTCATAACGCTACAACGAAAACACTTTTATCTTGTACAATATGGACGTTAAGCTGATAACTGGGAGTAGACCACAAACCAACAGCTGAAAGAGGGCGAACTAACATGTTAAATTCTTGAATGGGTTCACGTAATGCACAAACATAGTAGGTTGGTCTTGGTTCGTTCGCCTTCGACAGTCGTGTTGTGAAGTTGTTTGAAAGTGTACCGATGTTGCTGCTTTACATCCTGTAATAAAAAACATTCATTAATAAAATCAGGTTATCATTTAGGTGTACTGCCATTTTGTACCACTACGTTGGAACAAAACGTTTTTGTAAGTTTCTATAACTTAAAACTGTTTATTTCTACATGCACTTACTAATTAAACGTAATATCAGACATTTAAAAATTAAAGCACTTTTTAAATGAAAAAATCGTCCTACAAGAAGGGTGCATTAGCCCTTGGAATGGCCGTGATGAATCTGTCACAATAAACTTGTGAGCTGAGAAGGCAGCTTATATGATGTGTTCATTAAACGTATATAAATAGATCTAGGAAGTACAATTAAAAGTCTCAGACACAACAAACTATATGTTCTATTTATAGTTATATTGTTGCTATAAAAATATGCCGGGATATCAATTCCAGTTAATGGAATATCGTGTCCGGCAAGATTCTTTACAGATAGGTTTTTACATTGGTTCATTTTACATTTAAAATTTGCTTATATACAGGGTGTCACGGCGATAGAAGATTAGCTGTATATGGAGAAGTAATGTGAATTGAAATTTGAAAATTTGCATACACGCAGAGATAAATCTTTCGAGATAAAGTTTGGTATCAATTACAGAATTTTTAGCTGAATTTTTTCAGCACCATCCCCAGGAGCTACCCCATTTTAAGAATTTTGCGTTCTTATAAATTTTTATACATGATGCATCTTGTTACAGAATTTTAATCCCTTACCATACACACCTTTAAATTATTTATACATAAAAGAAAATCTAAACCATTCTAAACTTTTTATTACAAACAATTAATACAGTTTAAATTTTTAAACCACTTCACAATTTTTTATTTAGAACTTCATCGGTCATACTTATTAATATTTATTGAGCACCTTTTCCAAAGACCAACCGGACCCGCATGTTTCAAATTCCTCTGATTTTGTTCGCATGGTTTCGCACACCTCGTACGTATTTTCCAGATTACTAGAAGACGTTATAACACATTTTTGTGTTAAAGGATTTCACATCGGTAGTCTCTTCCCCATTTTGATGTGTAAACGAGAGTTCGCAGTAGACTTTACTGCTGTATGTTGTTTTCATTTATTAATCGAATAAACTTCTGCTTCCAAAGAAACTCGGCACCCATCGTCGACACTGGCGTTTTATGCGATAGCCACATACGGTTGTTAAACGGTGTTAACCATTTCACAACCATCGTCGCTAGCGGTAACTGATGCATTTTTATGTCTGTTGCTTTAAATGCATACGTTTTTTTCCATTTCGAACGCATACACACATAATTCGTGGTTGCACCGCCTTTAACAGCTGGCGGAGCTGAACTTTAATGACATACCGTGTTCCTTGTGTCGCAGTGTTGCCATTCTCGTAAAGCGAAAACCGCAAGTCCCACAGTTAAGTACTTTCGGAGCTAACCGGACGATGTTGCACCATTTGTTCTGCCCGCCGTAGATTTCGCATATAGCACCAAGAGTTGCAAACGTTTGCAGATACAAAATAAAAAATCCGCACTATAAGACAACTGAATCGAACAACCAAAGAGTCAACGATTTTAGACAAACCGAAGGTTTCGAAGACGTTGAGATTCGCGGGGAACTGACGCATTCGCCGCTCGTCAACACCACGCATTTTCGCTGTCGACGCCGTTAGAAACACGGAAAACGTCTCCATGTTAGGATCGCGCATAAACCAGCACCACAAATTGCAGAAACACGCACATAATCACGAAAACCAGCATACACACTTGTTCACATTAACACAACACACACCAACGCACACATTTTCACGCGCACATAGCCTTGGCTCAAATCACCCACACTCACCGTTTCACGACCAGACCGTTAGCCTATTTGCACTTCTGCGACCCATTTACAACGCGCGGCAACGCACTTCGCCCACCATTCATTAGCCACCTCCCCAGCTGAGCCAGCACCATATTTTTTTTTCAAGTCCGATCACGTTTCTTTTAGCCACGCGGTGATCATTTCAGAACCGGCATCTCCAGATATCGATTCCTCGCAAAATCACGGTCACCGATGTTTGATTTAACACAAGACTAACCTCCGAGGATCCCATCCATCTGATCACCACACCGACCACGAGCAACCGTTTGCAGCACGAACAGAAGCCTTCTTCTGCCAGTCGCTTATTTCCGAACAGCCTTTATGCGGCACGCAGCGTCATCCATCACACCCACTTTGCATTTAGCCACGACTCATCGCCTGAACATCGCCTTGACATATTTGTCTGCCACGCCCACCCATCCCACGCCATCAGAGACACCGACGGTTGCATTCCCACCATTTTGTCAAACAAACCGTCACAGCCAAACAGCTGCGGATGTAGAACATCATCGAGAGCCGCTCATTTTACCATTCACGCTTATTTTCAACCAAACCACACCATCAACGCCCCAGCTCAACATTTGTCAACGACTGGCGCACATAATATGTCATTGAGCACGCGTACCCCACCTTTCACATAGCCAGGCAGACCACCCTAGACAGCAATCGCAGACCCTGTCAGCCTGCTTTAACAGACCGCCACCACGTTCATACATTTTACACTCACGCATTGTCATTAGCAACCATTGCTCGAGATGTGTCAATCACGTATCCGATCAGTCTGTAACCAGATAGGCGACGATTTGAAGGTGGCAGAACACATATCATTTAATTATACAACATGCAACAACCATCCAGCCACCGTTTCATGGTAACAGAAACCGTGAGATAACCTCAAACCACCGAACGATGCAACAGCTTCGGTACACCGCAAACACCACAACACCATCTCACGTGATTGCCTGACATCCACGCAACGCTTACCGTCTCACGCAACCACCCACCACGCGCTTGCCGCGCATGCAACGTACAGCCTTTATAAATAAGAACATCTCGCCATAAACTGATTCCGTACCATTTAACGCACACGGGTCACCTTACGCACCCACGTTTTCACAGCGTTCACATCTGTCACGCAGCTTTTCAATCGACAGCTGTCTTCATCCTTTCAATCAATGTTTGACAGCAAACATTCTGTCGATCACCACCGTCAAAGCAGTCTGATTCCGCCGACACCAGATCCATTCCTGTGTATTTCAGCCAGCCCACGCAGCCCACCATATCCTGCACAACCCATTAGCTGATCGATCCTTCGTCGCTGAGGAAATCCTTTCTCCACAGACAGTCAGTGTCATCACTTTGGGAACATATGGTCAGAAGAGGTTTTAAATGATCCGAGCCAGCACTACAGGAACCAGGTTTGCGTGTACGCATGAACCCGCATTCCCAGTCTGTCTTCGTCATCTGATAACACGTTTAACCTTCACGGATTTCATCATCCTTTTCGAACGCACACACAAAGAGTCTTTCACAACGCGAGCACCAGTGAGACCAGTTCCATCGACATAAACTTACCTTCCTCATTTTCCATCAAGATGTTCTGTCCACATCTCAGGCTGATCGCGCAGCAGCCATGTAGTCCTCGCTCGCCATTTCACTCCAGTTGTCTTTCCTTCCACCACAGCATGGCAAGCACTTCTTTGCGTAAACGGACAGTTTATCAACAGCGCGACAGCACCATCGGCGCCCATCAACCGAATCTTTGAATCAGAGCATACCGATCAGCACCGTAAGAGACTCTGCTTTACCCAGCTTCGTCTCCTCACCATACAACGCCGTGCACATAGCCATCACCCTTTCTGACCCCCATTGCCCGTCCACATTCCCCACACCGCAGCACATTAAACAGCAGCCAGTGTCCGACAGCTTCACATGCACAGTGGCGCCTTTAGAGCATATCATCTTTGTTAAACAGCTGCATGCACCGCTTCCAGCACAGACACGCTCAATCGCGCACGCCTGACCGCAACGTTTCAAACGCACATCGATCAACGTAGCAGATTGCCGTTGTTATCAGGACTTGTCTCAACATTGCAGCACCCTGCATTGCAGCAGCCAACGTCCCCCGCTGTCATCGTTGTCAACCAGTCCACACTTCGTATTTCATAGCGCATTCCATCTCCAGCGATGCCGCAAATCACATCCACAAACAAAGACATTCGACTTCGTTCACGTCTGGTTCCTCCACAGTTTCACCACATCTGCTGTTCCACTGACACAGACAATTTATTACACCGAGCCGATTTTTCGGCCCATTCTGTTGCGCCCAGAAACGAGTTTGCCAGCAGCGGAACAACTGACAGACAACGCACCGCCAGATCCTGTTGCAGACTGGCGTCGCGCGCCAACCACACATGACGTCAAACCGCACTCAGTCCACCGTCAGCCGCCCGACAACACCACGTCACCAGTCACACGCGTCACCAACCCATTTGTTCTCACCCTAGCGAGAACGCCATCAGCTGACGCCGCATACACCCACGAACACCGACGATGATCACAGCATGTGACGGACGCCACATCGAAGAACAGCGACACGATCAACACATCCGAGCAGTCACATGACACACGACCACACTGTTCATTGCCACTCACACATCCCGCAACGGCACGATCACAGCGATCGATGCCACGACCGCTTGCACGAGCACCATTGACTTCAGCAGCCATGAGCCATTGATAGCGATTTCAGTTAGCCAGCGCCGCGCGCCGCCCAACCTATTAATTTTCCTTTATCTAACCTAGGTCCACACTTGTTTTTAATGGAAAACCTCAACAACAACAATACAGTAATAATAATTCAATTCAAATAGTGTTTATTAACGAAAATACTCATAACTAAAACAAGAGAAGCTAATGGGGTCATCCATCATATGGTCAGGGCATCCCAGTTATTATTCAATGGTCATGGTCATAAGTGGTCATGTGGTCATATGTTCATCCCAATTATGGTCATATTGGTCATAATGTAGGAGGATTACGGTCATGTGGAATTATCTAATCTTTATCAACTCTTCGATTTGTAGAGATGTAGCGTCTCCATATGTCGATGCGCATCCTGTCGGCTTAGGTTGGATAACAACATATTCGACTATCTTCGGCAATATACGTCCTCACTCTGTAGAATACGTAAGAGAACAATTTTTCGTATTCAATTTAGTATTCGATAGTAGCTAGAACGGTAAACATGAGCGTCTCCAAGGTGATTAACGTTTCTCAACTTCTTGGGAATAAAGTGAAACCGACAAATGAGCGATTTGGATTATGGCTGTTGACAGAAAATGTGCAACAATAATCTGGTAACAGATATTGGTAATATTTGTTATGTCGAAGGCGAACAGATGCTGACTGGTGGACTACACACACCAATTACAGAACCATTTTGTGACAATATAATGTTGGTTAAAATTTGCGACCTTTCTGACACCGAACAAGCATCTGCAAACAAAAGGATGTTTATCCTAAAAAGAAATTTGTGGTGCATTTAACAGCTATCTACGAAGAAAGTTCAACCGATTTGTTTCGCTAGGCATGGTGTTAAAGCTAAGCTTCCGTTTTCTGGAAAGCACTAACAAGATGGGCCAGAGAGTAAAAGAAATTATCGGAAAAGAAGACCTCGAATGCATTAATAAAAATTCCAAAATCCTATATGTGTTCCATACAAAGTGGAACTAGCAGATGTTAAGTTGGAAACTTTATTGAGGAACTACCAGATATATTAGACGAAGTCGAAAAGATTATTTCTATCTTTTGACATGGATGTAACCCAAGATTTTGCGGGCATATTTAGCAAGATGGAGATGTGTAATTATTTAACTACAAAGCATAACTTTTGCTATAAGGGAGAATACGAAGAAAAGTGTAATATTATAGTTGACAACGATAAACTGCAGGGATTGATTGTTTAACATGGCTAACAACCAATGCAAGAATTAAGATATACAACAAATTTGTGTGTCAGATAACAAGTCCTGGTGTTAATAAACAACTTGGCAATCATATACTAGATTTTTACGTTGTCCAGATGTACGTTTAAGGGAAACATTTGCGTCTACTTTGGCAAAGAACATGGTATTACGCGATTGGAAGCGAGAATATACAACTGTGCAATTGGAAGCTATGTCAGTGCGGAACGAGTGTATAAACCTTAAAAGACTGTTTAACCTTATTGGAAGATAGTGTTATACTTCCTAAAGGCGCCAATGTACTCGGTACCACTTGCCAAATGTGGAGTAAGCTATCGGACAAGCTACAAAATAGCTGCTGTTTAGCGAATAATAACCTGCTACAGTACGTGTATTGGGGAATGGCAATACAAAGAAATTGACGGGCTTGCAAATTGTTGTCCAAAACCAAAAGAAAGGGAAAACATTGATAAAGTATGTGCTGGCTTTTAGTTTTAACTATTTACCCGTAAATTATTTGGAGATAGTAGAGGAGGAAGACAGCCAAGATAAAATAAAAATCTTACACAAGTGCTACATTAAAGCAGGTAGTACATATTTTACACAATCTGCAACACTATTCTACAATTCCAAAAGAAATAGTCATTTCGGAATTGGGATTGATAGATACGCCTAACATTCGTCCAGAGGTTGTACGACAACGCGCAAATATTGGTAGTAAACCTATCCGTTTACGCTAAAGGAAATTGCCCCATTATGTATACCATACGCTGTAAGTGGAAGGAAAAGACAACTGGAATTAGAGGAAATGGATGCAAAAGGCGAAAATTGGACTACATGGAAAACACTGCGACAATACGATGAACAATACAAAGATGTGTTAGACAAAGAACATCTTATTAGAGAAAATGAGGAAGAATTAAAAGATTATTTTATGTGTCGATGGACTGACTTAGATACATCTGGTTGTACAAGCTGTATGCATTTGCGGTTAGTAAGAAAGACTCTTTAGTTATGTAGACGTTCTTGCAGAAAAGGATGGTACTAAATCCGTATACTTTTTAAAAGGTTATTCTAAAACGTATTTATCAAAATGGCAGATAACAAAGACGAACTAAGGAATGCGGTTTCGTAATCTTTGCGTACACCACACGCAAAGGGGTTCCGCTAAACATTGTATATTTACTAGTAAAGAACCTTCGGATCATTTAAAACCGAGGGTCTTACAACCTATAACAACCATATATTCCCAAAAGTGGTGGACATGCAACTACGCAACAGGTGTGTGGAGAAAAGGATTTCTCCAATACCGACAAGAAGAAGTCGATCAAGCTAACAAGATACGTATGCAGGATATAGTGGAAAGCTGCGATTAAAAGATTGTCACAAGCTGCAAGAATTACACGAAGGAATGGATCTGGTTGTCGGCGGAATCAAAGACTTTAAATATAGAGGCAAACTCGGTACATTTTACAATTCGAAAACCTAGACGGTCTTTATGTATCAAACTATTGGTTAGAAAAGGAGATAGAGGACTTGGGTATCGATTTAAATTTTAAGCTGCGAATAAAATTAGATAAAATTAAAGCCACCCAAACAAACATAAAGAAAGGACTGTCTTCTGTGTATAACTTTGTATTAAAATTAAGTTTAAATGGATCCATGCTTGGCATTAAATATTTTTAAATTTGTTATGTATAATGTCAGAATAAACATTTTATAATAGTATATAACATTGTTCTTTATTTATAAAAGGCTGTGACGTTACCACGAAATAGCAGTCGCACAGAGAGGTGCGCATGGGCAGCGCGCATGGGCAGTGGTGTACGCGCAGGGCGCGCATGGGCAGGGTGTGCGCAGGTGCTCATGGGCTGATGCGTTCTGGCGTACACGAGGGAAGCGGATGTTAACAGTCACCAAGCATCCAATTCTTTATTTGATGGTATCGAGTACTTGTCTGCGTATGTATCCGGAGTAAAGAATACGATTTGCATACGCAGCTTATTAATAAAATTAGTTTATCGAGGGAAGATGACAAAAGGTACATCATTCCTAATAGTACAACAATCTACGCATGGGGTGTAAAGATATAAGATAGTTGTTTAGATTTGTATATATTAGTTTTAAGATTCCATAATTTTTAAGTTCTTCTCCCACCTT
This sequence comes from Platerodrilus igneus, assembly GCA_036346225.1. Classification (NCBI taxonomy): domain Eukaryota; kingdom Metazoa; phylum Arthropoda; class Insecta; order Coleoptera; family Lycidae; genus Platerodrilus; species Platerodrilus igneus. The sequence continues at coordinate 1,612,504 of JARFIW010001146.1, forward strand.
CCAAATCCTTCCGGCTTCTATCCTGGTTGACAGAGTATACGTGTTATCTCCACGTGGTATTTGCGGGACACTGCGGTTTTAGATTTAGGGAGATGGTTGGTTAAAGCATATGTCTTGCATAGCAAAAGGGTTTTAAAGATGGTGTTAAATAAAGATGAGCAAAATTAGTCTTTAAAACGCATAACTTTGTATGGGTGGTCCTATTTAAAATCTGTTTACAGATTTGGGGTCCCTAGAAAATTGCAAAATAATATTTATCTTAAAAGACACTAGTGACTACCCTGCGTATAATAAATACAATATAACACTTGTCAACAAAAAGTTGTAGGAAAATTAAAGACGTATTTAATGGGGTCCAGTATTAGAATTTGTTGGTAGTAATGTTAAGTCCTACTGTATTGTAGGCGAGAAAGATACGATTAAAAAGATTAAAGGGGTCTCACGAATTGTAGTTAAAAAACCGAGGGTCTTACAACCTATAACGAGCATATACTCAAAAGGGTAGGCATGCAACTACGCAGCAGTGCGTGGGAGAATAAGAATTCTCAATAAGAAATTAAAGTTTCCATGTACGTAGCACCAGTCATTGGGTAATGGTAGAAATGTTAAACCTATAAAGGCGATTATTAATTGTGGTTTAGAAAATAGTAGTTTTCGTGACCAAATAAAATAGCTTAGACTGGTTAATGTATATGGTTACATACTCTCGTACACATCCACAAACATCTGTTTACGTCCACAATATCGATACCGGTAGTTTTTGTTTAACAAATAGTAGGAAAAATACGTCAGGTGTTAGTGCGTGGAAGCCCATAGGATCGTTGGATTCAAAAGAACGATGGCGGTGGATGTATGGTTGGTTCCGTTAGAATAATCGAAAGTGGTTAATTGATCGTATTAGATGTTTAAATAAGCGAAAGTGTAAAGGCCTACATAAACAAAATTTAATTATCCGACAAAAGTGTGCGATGTGCTACACTTATAAAAAAGTATGGAATGGTGCTTTGCATCGGTCCTAGCAGTAAAAAGGGCGACTGACTTTTCCAAGCAACTACAAGAATAGCAGTAGCGCAGAGAAGGGGTATGCATGTATTATACAGTTGCTGCAAAATATGTTAGTTTACGCGTAGCTCGGATGTGTAATTGATCACGACTTAAAGATCCTCGGAGGTTTAAAAATTCTCAGCCCATTGTCGTTTGAAAATGTTTGTAAATTATCAAAACGGTAGCGGGTCGAAGTATAATGGATTATTGACTGAGTTTTTCTACCTTTACGAGGGAATTGGAAGTTGATAGACATCGAGCATCTAATTTCTATTTGGAGGATATCGAGTACTTACCGGTTCTAGAAATCACGTGCGGCCGACCGCTATGCGAAAGTGTAAAAGCTCACAGAAGCAAAATTTAATTATCAGACGAAAAGTGCGCGATGTGCTATAGAAAGTATAAAAATGGTGCTTTGCCCAGTCTTAACAGTAAAAAGGAGAGTGACTTTTTCTAGCAATTACAAGAATAGTAGTAGCGCAGAGAAGGGTATGCATGTATTATACAGCGCATTGTTGCTATAAAATATGTTAGTTTACGAGAAGCTCGAACGTACAAATTAAATTTTAATCTATAATTAACTATGGTCGTAAAATGGAAATTAATGGGTAATTTGAATACCGCTAAGCATATACTTTCGCTTGGTGATTCATTTGGAAAATATTCAAGCCTACCTAAAATATGACGTAGAAGTTATTTAAAATTAAATTGTTGTAAGTATCCTGTAGACAACAAGTTGGTATTTTCTTAGTAATGGTTTAAAGTGTTTTTGGTTATAGTAGCACTGCATCTTCTACGACTTGCACACAATTTGTGTGTGTGCTACCCCTTTTGGATTTTTAATATGCACGCGATCCGTATAACATGGAAGACGTTTTCCGATGTTTCTACTAACGGCATTCGCACCATCGACGAAGCGAACCAGGTGCATGCATTGGCGCTAAATGTATTGGACGAGCAGCAAGATTATGACATCATTTAGTTCTCGCTGAATCCTCAACTTCGTTCGGTATCTTCGGAAACCTTCGGTTTGCATTCTATAGGGTACATAAAGCAGGTACGCTGGAGTAAACTCTTTAGTTAGTTCGCTTACAAGTCAAGTCTTATAGTGCGGATTTTGTTTTGTACTAAAATGGTACCTGCAAACGTTTTTAAATGCGAACCTGTGCGGTGCTATACCAGGAAAATGCTCTCAAACGGCACCAGAACAAATGTCGTGGTGCAACATCGTCCAGCGTTAAGCTTATACATCCGTCCCGCAGCAAAGTACTTAAACTGTGGGACTTGCGGTTTCGCTTTTACGAGAATGGACAACTTACAGCGACACAAGGAAAAACAGCACGGTATGTCATTAAGAAACGTTCAGCTCCGCCAGCTGTTAAAGGACTTGTACGAAACAACCACGAATTATGTGTAAAGTATGCGATTTCGAAATGGAAAAACTACGTATGCCGCACATTTAAGAAGCAACAGACATAAAATGCATCAGTTACCGCTACTAGCGACGATGGTGTAGAAATGGTTAGCACTGCGTTTAACAACTGTATGGCTAGCTATCGCATAAAGAACGCCAGTGTCGACGATGGAGTGCCGAGTTTCTTTGGAAGCAGAAAGAGCGATTTATTCGATTAATAAATGAAAAAAGAATACAACATACAGCAGTAAAAGTCTACTGCGAACTCTACGGCGTTTACATCAAAATGGGGGAAGAGACTACCGATGTGAAATCCTTTAACACAAAAAATGTTGTTATAACGTCTTCTAGTAATCTGGAAAATATGTACGAGGTCTTAAGCGAAACCATAAGAACAAAATCAGAGGAATTTGAAACATGCGGGTCCGGTTGGTCTTTGGAAAAGGTGCTCTATTTAGAAATAAATATTAATAAGTATGACTCGATATGACAAGTTCTAGGTTGAAAATAAAAAAATTGTGAATATATATTTAGAAATGTGGTTTTAAAAAATTTAAACTGTATTAGTAAAATTGTTTGTAATAAAAGTTTTAAGAATGGTTTTAGATTTTCTTTATGTATAAGCCGCAGGAAATTTATAATTTAAAGGTGTGTGTAAAATGGTAAGGGTCGTTCGATTTTAAATCTATTTACAGATTCGGATTTTACATAAAATTCTAGACTAACAAGATGCACATGTATAAAAAAATTTATAAGAACGCTCAAAAATCGCTGCCTGCAAAAAATCTTAAAATGGGGTAGCTCTGGGGATGGTGCTATGTGAAAATTCTAAAATTGGGTAGCTAAAAAATTCTAATATTAATTGATACCAAACAAGGTACATTTATCTCGTGGGTGGGAATGTGGAGAAAGATTTATCTCGCAGAGGGTATATGTGTAACTTTGCAGGGCGTGGTCCGATTTTAAATCTGTTTGCAGATTCGGATTCTACATAAAATTCTAGACTAATTTAATGTATCGCATGTATAAAAAAATGTTTAAGGACGGTCAAATCGCAACTGGTAAGAAATCTTAAAATCAGGGTAGCTCTGGGGATGATGCAATCTAAAAAATTCTTAGAGATTCGGGTAGCTGAGAAAATTCTAATATTAATTGATACCAAACAAGATAGGTTTATCTCGAAAGATGCATTGGTTATACGAAGAAAACTATTTGTTAGGTTTGCTTATAGAGCAAATAGCAAAATTAGAAGATCAGGACTTTAAAGGGTATAACTTTGCAGGGCGTGGTCCGATTTCAAATCTGTTTGCAGATTCTAATTCTGTAAAATTTTAGACTAACAAGATGTATCGCATGACTAAAAAATTTATAAGAACGCTTAAAAGTTGCTACAGGTAAGAAATCTTAAAATGGGGGTAGCTCCCTTAGGGATGATGCAATCTAAAAAATTCCTAGAAATTTGGGTAGCTGAGAAAATTCTAATATTAATTGATACCAAACAAGATAGGTTTATCTCGTGGGTGGAAATGTGGAGAAAGATTTATCTCGCGGGTGGAAAGAATGCGGGTGTGATGTAATCAAAATGGTTGTGGGGGTGTCCGAGCAAGGAGGAGAGCAAGGAGGAGTCAGGAGGAGATTCATCTAAAATAAGACTTTATAGTGCGAATTTACATGTAAATTTGGTCCAGATGAGTGAGGAAATGAGGGATTCTGGAGGAAATGAGGTGCTATGTTTCTTGAAAATGGTCTACTAATGTTGTAGCGTTTTATTGCTTCTAATAGGTTTACCTAACAATCGGTTACATTTTTTATTTCAAATGTCATCCAGAATGGCTACAATACTGAATTCATGTATCAATAATTAAAAGTGCAGAAACTCACTGTTTTAAAATGAAACACCAAGTTATTATTACTTATTTGGATTCTTTGTTAAATTTTAACGCTACTTCATGTTATCCCATACCTAAACCCAGTTGTTGATTAGATGTGTAACAGTATTTGCTCTTTTGTTCTAGGAACACAAGAAAACAATGGGATGCAGTTAAGTTAAACATTTTGTTTCATACAATATTATTTTATAAAAATTGAGAGCTTGAAAGAATATTAATCACGCCTGCCGTGAAACAATTGCACGTAGAGTTGTTTCCACAGACCAATAACACAAGAGATGCGTCACTGTACATGAACAATTACAATTAAGTTTAGCGCCACCATGCAGATTGAAGCTTAACTAGTGATGAGCGCCATCTGACGGAAGAAAATGCCACTAAATGCATATTTAGCATGAATTTCAAATGTATTGCTTGGAAATGAATACAAATTAGGTAAATATAAAATGTAATATCACGTTGTAATTCACTGAACACTGCTATTGAGTACTATACTTGTTTAGTTAAATACTGCACTTAGAGTTTGTTCAATATTACATATCTGCACCACATTTTATATTTTACTAAATGTATATTCAAAATTGTTATAAGAAAGATCTATCAAATCACTTATCATTCCATTCATTAAAAGGGGTAGATAAACCTGTGGTTTCCTTAAGAAAGGTTTATGCTTTTATGTTAAAAAGTAATCAAATCAATACAAACTTAAGTTTCACAAGTATATATTTAAATTTAAATATTGGTAAAATAAAAATATAAAGATGCTTGTTAGAAACTACATACGTATTTCGACAAGTATCCTCTGGAACAAAATGATCATGGCAAACTCGTAAATTTTTGTAGACCCATGCAGGATCCATTTTTTTCAGAGAAGCTGTTCCAATTAAATCCATTCACTGGTAATAAACATACTAAAATTTCTTTTGATTGGGAAATCTATGGCGAATTGCATCCCTGTTTTCATGATAGAAAATTGCACACTTTCTAAACTGTGATATTATAATGCTTTTCGCTTGAAATTACTGCTACTGTACCAAAAATAGATACGGAATTGAAACAAACGTGTGGTTATCGTCATTTTGTGAGACGCGTTGCGCGCGCAGCTCATTTTGATTGACAGTTACAGATATCTGTAAAATTTTCAATTTTTACTCAGTTTCAATGCGGCTGGTGGCGCCAAAAACTTTATTTTAAAACTGTCTATAGAGTGACTACCCCCTGATTGTTTCTTTTAGACGCTTAATTTGTCAGTTGTGTTGTAATGGCTCGTTTAGGATATACCAACGGAAAATTTTCTAAACCTATTAATTATTCATGGTGAATGCAATTGCATCATAGAGTAAATTTCAGAGTGTTATCTTAATAGGAAAATTTGTTCAGATGCTATAAAAATCTATCTCACTTCATTATATAGATTGAAGGATGATACTATCTTTATTCATCAATATGTAGAGTGTACTGAGACGGCGCAAAACGCAATTATAAATTTGACAGATTTCAAGATGATTTCCGGCGCGCAACTGTCAGGTTGACAGCTATTGTTGTTTAGAAAGTTAAACCAGCTTATAAAATATAAACAAAGTTGTTCCTGCTGTTTATTGCGTTTTTGTGTTTATATTTAATGTTTATGTTAATTTTTTGTTTATGTATATGCTACTGTTTCGTTTATGTACATGTTATTCTTTAGTGTAGTTTGTTGTATTGAACTAAATAACGGCGCCTTAATATTTTCGCTAGAAAAGTGCGTTTAAATTTAACTGCGTTATTATGTTTTTGACCTTGGTTCTGTACTCGACGCAATCGTTTACATCAACATGCAAAGAAAAATTCCACAGCGCTAGCACGTAAATTAAAACAAATCCAGCATTTGTGATTTAAATATTGATACATTTCTGTGTAGAAACTGTGCTCTTTTGTTAGTTATCTATTACGCTAAAGCTAAAATACATTAAGAAACTTAAGGGAGTGACCAACTGTTTCTAAGCATGTAATCTATATTATAAAATTTAGAATTGTATTATAGCATTCACTATGTTTTGCAAATTGTGTCTTTTAAAACATAGTTTTGCATTAAAATATATAATGAAGACCACGTAGAATTATTTTTCATTAAGTGAATTCAACGCTAGAGTTTATCATTTGTAGTGTTAAAATTGACTGGGTAAAGTCGAAAACAACAAATTGTTGAAACGTTAGATACAATTAGAGACCAAATCGTCATATGTAAAATTTTAGAAATTAATATAAAAAGGAAATTAGAATTTTACATTGCATGGTGATTTGATCTTGAGTTGTATTTGAAGTTTCAAATAAAATTTTTCTTACAGCTTATTTGAATTTCCGCCAAATTCCGCGCCTAATAATTTGAATTAAAGCATTTCTCCTACCGACATTTGTGGCGCCCCCTCAGTATACTTTGAAACTGTGTAGGAAAGATGAAAGTATACAAAAATTGATATCTCTGTCTCTCTTGTAGCGCATAAAAAATTAGCATTAAGTTGACTCTCTAAAGGTTATTCTATGAATCGCATAGTTCAACGTGCATGTCGGATATTTACTGAAAGATAGCCAGAAAAACCTAAACCAAATAGGAAAATACTAAAAAATTTATTAAATGATTGCGTTACGTATGGATACTGTTACAGTCAAGTAGAAAGACGCAAACCTTTTGTAGACGATGAAGTACTACAGATTATTGTACTAGCGTATTTTAGTGCGTATCCTAATGCCTCTTTAGGAGAATAGAATAGCCTAGGATACTGTAGAAATATAAATGGAAACCATTTTCGTTTGCACTAGTGCATAGTATAAAACCAAATGATATGCCTCTGAGATCGAATTTTGTGAATGGCTACTTGTTAAAGTACAGGAAGATCAATATTTTTCAAAGAATATCATTTTGTCCGATGAATCAAAATTTACAAAAAACAGTTTGTTAATAGACACGATAGCAACTATTGGGTACCTGAAAATCCTCACTTGGCACGCCAACATAGTTTTCAAGAGTCTTGGAGTTTCACTGTTTTTTGTGCTGTCAAAGCCAATAAAATTGTATGTTTAACAACCGCGAAAGGTACGCTAATATTTTAATAAACGCAGTTATTTCTTCACTAAAAAGTTCAGCAATAGTAGAGGAATAAAGATATTTATGGAAAATGAAAAATAGGATAAATAAAAGGATAGGATACGTTTTAAGACATTTCTCAAAATTAGTACGGGATATACTACAAGGAATGATAGGAAAAGAGAGGTAAAGGTAGACCAAGATCAGACTTTCGCACACAGATAGTGATAGATGCAGTTCTAGGACTGAAGACTAATGATGATGATGATTATGAAAAAAAAAATTGTGTCTTGAAATAACGTAATAAAAATGTTTGGTATTGGTTTATAAATGTGGATTATATGCCCCTTTGGGTTCCGTGTCCCGTAGGGTCAGCGAACCGGGACATTCCTGTCCACCCCTGATTTCTACGTGCATGAGCTTCCTTGAAAGTGCCGGTGGAAACGTATGTTGACACAGGACTCCCTACAACCAGTACTGTAGCAACATGCGTACTCTCTGGCAGAAAAGTCAGTGTGGCGATTTTTTTAACTAACTTGTTCTAATAAATCATTTCACCACTTTCATCAAAGTATGGGTCATAAGCTTTTTCTCAACAATTTCTAAAAAATGTGTATGTTTTATTTCTGATAAAAATTGTTATGCAGATATGTTTCATTCATTCTTCAACTTTTCGAACACGAATTCTAACATGAGATAATTAAGATATTAAATTAACTAAAGGTTTTAACGAGCACTTTCCCACAGTTCCCTCATTAGATTTGATTTTTTTTATAGTAGTCTTCAATAGAAGATGTATTTACAGCAGGAAATATGCAGTAACCTCATTAACGTATAAACTCATAACGCTACAACGAAAACACTTTTATCTTGTACAATATGGACGTTAAGCTGATAACTGGGAGTAGACCACAAACCAACAGCTGAAAGAGGGCGAACTAACATGTTAAATTCTTGAATGGGTTCACGTAATGCACAAACATAGTAGGTTGGTCTTGGTTCGTTCGCCTTCGACAGTCGTGTTGTGAAGTTGTTTGAAAGTGTACCGATGTTGCTGCTTTACATCCTGTAATAAAAAACATTCATTAATAAAATCAGGTTATCATTTAGGTGTACTGCCATTTTGTACCACTACGTTGGAACAAAACGTTTTTGTAAGTTTCTATAACTTAAAACTGTTTATTTCTACATGCACTTACTAATTAAACGTAATATCAGACATTTAAAAATTAAAGCACTTTTTAAATGAAAAAATCGTCCTACAAGAAGGGTGCATTAGCCCTTGGAATGGCCGTGATGAATCTGTCACAATAAACTTGTGAGCTGAGAAGGCAGCTTATATGATGTGTTCATTAAACGTATATAAATAGATCTAGGAAGTACAATTAAAAGTCTCAGACACAACAAACTATATGTTCTATTTATAGTTATATTGTTGCTATAAAAATATGCCGGGATATCAATTCCAGTTAATGGAATATCGTGTCCGGCAAGATTCTTTACAGATAGGTTTTTACATTGGTTCATTTTACATTTAAAATTTGCTTATATACAGGGTGTCACGGCGATAGAAGATTAGCTGTATATGGAGAAGTAATGTGAATTGAAATTTGAAAATTTGCATACACGCAGAGATAAATCTTTCGAGATAAAGTTTGGTATCAATTACAGAATTTTTAGCTGAATTTTTTCAGCACCATCCCCAGGAGCTACCCCATTTTAAGAATTTTGCGTTCTTATAAATTTTTATACATGATGCATCTTGTTACAGAATTTTAATCCCTTACCATACACACCTTTAAATTATTTATACATAAAAGAAAATCTAAACCATTCTAAACTTTTTATTACAAACAATTAATACAGTTTAAATTTTTAAACCACTTCACAATTTTTTATTTAGAACTTCATCGGTCATACTTATTAATATTTATTGAGCACCTTTTCCAAAGACCAACCGGACCCGCATGTTTCAAATTCCTCTGATTTTGTTCGCATGGTTTCGCACACCTCGTACGTATTTTCCAGATTACTAGAAGACGTTATAACACATTTTTGTGTTAAAGGATTTCACATCGGTAGTCTCTTCCCCATTTTGATGTGTAAACGAGAGTTCGCAGTAGACTTTACTGCTGTATGTTGTTTTCATTTATTAATCGAATAAACTTCTGCTTCCAAAGAAACTCGGCACCCATCGTCGACACTGGCGTTTTATGCGATAGCCACATACGGTTGTTAAACGGTGTTAACCATTTCACAACCATCGTCGCTAGCGGTAACTGATGCATTTTTATGTCTGTTGCTTTAAATGCATACGTTTTTTTCCATTTCGAACGCATACACACATAATTCGTGGTTGCACCGCCTTTAACAGCTGGCGGAGCTGAACTTTAATGACATACCGTGTTCCTTGTGTCGCAGTGTTGCCATTCTCGTAAAGCGAAAACCGCAAGTCCCACAGTTAAGTACTTTCGGAGCTAACCGGACGATGTTGCACCATTTGTTCTGCCCGCCGTAGATTTCGCATATAGCACCAAGAGTTGCAAACGTTTGCAGATACAAAATAAAAAATCCGCACTATAAGACAACTGAATCGAACAACCAAAGAGTCAACGATTTTAGACAAACCGAAGGTTTCGAAGACGTTGAGATTCGCGGGGAACTGACGCATTCGCCGCTCGTCAACACCACGCATTTTCGCTGTCGACGCCGTTAGAAACACGGAAAACGTCTCCATGTTAGGATCGCGCATAAACCAGCACCACAAATTGCAGAAACACGCACATAATCACGAAAACCAGCATACACACTTGTTCACATTAACACAACACACACCAACGCACACATTTTCACGCGCACATAGCCTTGGCTCAAATCACCCACACTCACCGTTTCACGACCAGACCGTTAGCCTATTTGCACTTCTGCGACCCATTTACAACGCGCGGCAACGCACTTCGCCCACCATTCATTAGCCACCTCCCCAGCTGAGCCAGCACCATATTTTTTTTTCAAGTCCGATCACGTTTCTTTTAGCCACGCGGTGATCATTTCAGAACCGGCATCTCCAGATATCGATTCCTCGCAAAATCACGGTCACCGATGTTTGATTTAACACAAGACTAACCTCCGAGGATCCCATCCATCTGATCACCACACCGACCACGAGCAACCGTTTGCAGCACGAACAGAAGCCTTCTTCTGCCAGTCGCTTATTTCCGAACAGCCTTTATGCGGCACGCAGCGTCATCCATCACACCCACTTTGCATTTAGCCACGACTCATCGCCTGAACATCGCCTTGACATATTTGTCTGCCACGCCCACCCATCCCACGCCATCAGAGACACCGACGGTTGCATTCCCACCATTTTGTCAAACAAACCGTCACAGCCAAACAGCTGCGGATGTAGAACATCATCGAGAGCCGCTCATTTTACCATTCACGCTTATTTTCAACCAAACCACACCATCAACGCCCCAGCTCAACATTTGTCAACGACTGGCGCACATAATATGTCATTGAGCACGCGTACCCCACCTTTCACATAGCCAGGCAGACCACCCTAGACAGCAATCGCAGACCCTGTCAGCCTGCTTTAACAGACCGCCACCACGTTCATACATTTTACACTCACGCATTGTCATTAGCAACCATTGCTCGAGATGTGTCAATCACGTATCCGATCAGTCTGTAACCAGATAGGCGACGATTTGAAGGTGGCAGAACACATATCATTTAATTATACAACATGCAACAACCATCCAGCCACCGTTTCATGGTAACAGAAACCGTGAGATAACCTCAAACCACCGAACGATGCAACAGCTTCGGTACACCGCAAACACCACAACACCATCTCACGTGATTGCCTGACATCCACGCAACGCTTACCGTCTCACGCAACCACCCACCACGCGCTTGCCGCGCATGCAACGTACAGCCTTTATAAATAAGAACATCTCGCCATAAACTGATTCCGTACCATTTAACGCACACGGGTCACCTTACGCACCCACGTTTTCACAGCGTTCACATCTGTCACGCAGCTTTTCAATCGACAGCTGTCTTCATCCTTTCAATCAATGTTTGACAGCAAACATTCTGTCGATCACCACCGTCAAAGCAGTCTGATTCCGCCGACACCAGATCCATTCCTGTGTATTTCAGCCAGCCCACGCAGCCCACCATATCCTGCACAACCCATTAGCTGATCGATCCTTCGTCGCTGAGGAAATCCTTTCTCCACAGACAGTCAGTGTCATCACTTTGGGAACATATGGTCAGAAGAGGTTTTAAATGATCCGAGCCAGCACTACAGGAACCAGGTTTGCGTGTACGCATGAACCCGCATTCCCAGTCTGTCTTCGTCATCTGATAACACGTTTAACCTTCACGGATTTCATCATCCTTTTCGAACGCACACACAAAGAGTCTTTCACAACGCGAGCACCAGTGAGACCAGTTCCATCGACATAAACTTACCTTCCTCATTTTCCATCAAGATGTTCTGTCCACATCTCAGGCTGATCGCGCAGCAGCCATGTAGTCCTCGCTCGCCATTTCACTCCAGTTGTCTTTCCTTCCACCACAGCATGGCAAGCACTTCTTTGCGTAAACGGACAGTTTATCAACAGCGCGACAGCACCATCGGCGCCCATCAACCGAATCTTTGAATCAGAGCATACCGATCAGCACCGTAAGAGACTCTGCTTTACCCAGCTTCGTCTCCTCACCATACAACGCCGTGCACATAGCCATCACCCTTTCTGACCCCCATTGCCCGTCCACATTCCCCACACCGCAGCACATTAAACAGCAGCCAGTGTCCGACAGCTTCACATGCACAGTGGCGCCTTTAGAGCATATCATCTTTGTTAAACAGCTGCATGCACCGCTTCCAGCACAGACACGCTCAATCGCGCACGCCTGACCGCAACGTTTCAAACGCACATCGATCAACGTAGCAGATTGCCGTTGTTATCAGGACTTGTCTCAACATTGCAGCACCCTGCATTGCAGCAGCCAACGTCCCCCGCTGTCATCGTTGTCAACCAGTCCACACTTCGTATTTCATAGCGCATTCCATCTCCAGCGATGCCGCAAATCACATCCACAAACAAAGACATTCGACTTCGTTCACGTCTGGTTCCTCCACAGTTTCACCACATCTGCTGTTCCACTGACACAGACAATTTATTACACCGAGCCGATTTTTCGGCCCATTCTGTTGCGCCCAGAAACGAGTTTGCCAGCAGCGGAACAACTGACAGACAACGCACCGCCAGATCCTGTTGCAGACTGGCGTCGCGCGCCAACCACACATGACGTCAAACCGCACTCAGTCCACCGTCAGCCGCCCGACAACACCACGTCACCAGTCACACGCGTCACCAACCCATTTGTTCTCACCCTAGCGAGAACGCCATCAGCTGACGCCGCATACACCCACGAACACCGACGATGATCACAGCATGTGACGGACGCCACATCGAAGAACAGCGACACGATCAACACATCCGAGCAGTCACATGACACACGACCACACTGTTCATTGCCACTCACACATCCCGCAACGGCACGATCACAGCGATCGATGCCACGACCGCTTGCACGAGCACCATTGACTTCAGCAGCCATGAGCCATTGATAGCGATTTCAGTTAGCCAGCGCCGCGCGCCGCCCAACCTATTAATTTTCCTTTATCTAACCTAGGTCCACACTTGTTTTTAATGGAAAACCTCAACAACAACAATACAGTAATAATAATTCAATTCAAATAGTGTTTATTAACGAAAATACTCATAACTAAAACAAGAGAAGCTAATGGGGTCATCCATCATATGGTCAGGGCATCCCAGTTATTATTCAATGGTCATGGTCATAAGTGGTCATGTGGTCATATGTTCATCCCAATTATGGTCATATTGGTCATAATGTAGGAGGATTACGGTCATGTGGAATTATCTAATCTTTATCAACTCTTCGATTTGTAGAGATGTAGCGTCTCCATATGTCGATGCGCATCCTGTCGGCTTAGGTTGGATAACAACATATTCGACTATCTTCGGCAATATACGTCCTCACTCTGTAGAATACGTAAGAGAACAATTTTTCGTATTCAATTTAGTATTCGATAGTAGCTAGAACGGTAAACATGAGCGTCTCCAAGGTGATTAACGTTTCTCAACTTCTTGGGAATAAAGTGAAACCGACAAATGAGCGATTTGGATTATGGCTGTTGACAGAAAATGTGCAACAATAATCTGGTAACAGATATTGGTAATATTTGTTATGTCGAAGGCGAACAGATGCTGACTGGTGGACTACACACACCAATTACAGAACCATTTTGTGACAATATAATGTTGGTTAAAATTTGCGACCTTTCTGACACCGAACAAGCATCTGCAAACAAAAGGATGTTTATCCTAAAAAGAAATTTGTGGTGCATTTAACAGCTATCTACGAAGAAAGTTCAACCGATTTGTTTCGCTAGGCATGGTGTTAAAGCTAAGCTTCCGTTTTCTGGAAAGCACTAACAAGATGGGCCAGAGAGTAAAAGAAATTATCGGAAAAGAAGACCTCGAATGCATTAATAAAAATTCCAAAATCCTATATGTGTTCCATACAAAGTGGAACTAGCAGATGTTAAGTTGGAAACTTTATTGAGGAACTACCAGATATATTAGACGAAGTCGAAAAGATTATTTCTATCTTTTGACATGGATGTAACCCAAGATTTTGCGGGCATATTTAGCAAGATGGAGATGTGTAATTATTTAACTACAAAGCATAACTTTTGCTATAAGGGAGAATACGAAGAAAAGTGTAATATTATAGTTGACAACGATAAACTGCAGGGATTGATTGTTTAACATGGCTAACAACCAATGCAAGAATTAAGATATACAACAAATTTGTGTGTCAGATAACAAGTCCTGGTGTTAATAAACAACTTGGCAATCATATACTAGATTTTTACGTTGTCCAGATGTACGTTTAAGGGAAACATTTGCGTCTACTTTGGCAAAGAACATGGTATTACGCGATTGGAAGCGAGAATATACAACTGTGCAATTGGAAGCTATGTCAGTGCGGAACGAGTGTATAAACCTTAAAAGACTGTTTAACCTTATTGGAAGATAGTGTTATACTTCCTAAAGGCGCCAATGTACTCGGTACCACTTGCCAAATGTGGAGTAAGCTATCGGACAAGCTACAAAATAGCTGCTGTTTAGCGAATAATAACCTGCTACAGTACGTGTATTGGGGAATGGCAATACAAAGAAATTGACGGGCTTGCAAATTGTTGTCCAAAACCAAAAGAAAGGGAAAACATTGATAAAGTATGTGCTGGCTTTTAGTTTTAACTATTTACCCGTAAATTATTTGGAGATAGTAGAGGAGGAAGACAGCCAAGATAAAATAAAAATCTTACACAAGTGCTACATTAAAGCAGGTAGTACATATTTTACACAATCTGCAACACTATGCCTTTCTATGCCTTTCTGTGCCCCAATGTCTCTCTGTGTTGCTATGTCCCGTACTATATACTTCTATGTCCCTCTATATCCTCTATGTCTCTATATCTTTCCATCTCTTTCTATGTCTCTTAATGTCTCTTTATGACTCTTTATGTCTCTATATGTCTCCCTATGCCTCTCTATGCCGCTCGATGTTACTATATGTCACTATGTCTTTCTATATTTTTCTATGTCTCACTATTTCCCTCTATATCCTTCTAGTTCTCTTTATCCCTTTATATCTCCCTATATCTCCCGTATCTCACTGTATCTCTATATCTTTCTATATATCGCTATATCTCGCTACATTATGCTATATCTCGCTAGGACTTGCTATATCTCTCCATGTCCCTCCTTATCTCCCCATATCCCCCCTTATCTCTCCGTATATTTTAGTATCTCTCCGTAAGTCTACGTATTTCTCCGTATATCTTCGTTTTTGTATCTATTTTTATCTCTTTGCAACTTTCTGTACCTCTCTATCTCTCCTTCTCTCCATCTCTCCATCTCTCTATCTATCTATCTATCAATCTCTCTATCTCTCTAACGCTCTATTTCTCTATCCCTCTCTCTCCATATCTTCCTACCTCTCTATCTCTATCGCGCTATCTCTCTCTATCTTTCCATCTCTCCATCTATCTGTCCATCTCTCCATTTCTCCATTCATCTCTCCATCTCTTCATCTCCATATCTCTCTACCTCGCTATCTCTCTATCTCTCTATCTCTCCCTCTCTCTATCTATCTCTCCATCTCTCCATCTATCTCTCCACCTCTCCATCTATCTCTCCATATATCTCTCCATCTCTCCATCTCTCTCCATTCTCTCCTCCATCTCTTCTCTTCTCTCTCCTTACCTTATCTCTCTGTCTCTTATCTCTCTTCTCTTATCTCTGTTCTCTCTTCTTCTCTCTCTTCTCTCTTCTTCTTCTTTCTTCCCTCTCTATTCTTTCTCTTCTCTCTATCTCTCTTCTCTCTATCTCTCTTCCTATCTCTTCTTCTCTCTTCTCTCTCTTCTCTCTTCTCTCTATTTCTTTCTCTCTATCTCTCTGTCTCTCTATCTCTCTATTTCTCTATCTCTCTATCTCTCTATTTCTCTCTATTTCCTTCTCCTTATCTCTCTTCTCTCTATTTCTCTCTATCTCTCTATCTCTTCTCTATCTCTCTATCTCTCTGTCTCTCTTTTCTCTCTATCTCTCTTCTCTCTTCTCTCTATTCTCTATCTCTCTGTCTCTCTTCTCTCTATCTCTCTATCTCTCTGTTTCTCTATCTCTCTTCTCTTATCTTCCTATCTCTCTTCCTCTCTTCTCTCTCCTCTCTATTCTCTATCTCTCTATCTCTTTCTCTCTTCTCTCTCTTCTTTTTCTTCTCTCTTCTCTCTTCTCTCTATTCTCTATCTCTCTTCTCTCTATCTCTCTCTCTTATCTCTCTGTCTCTCTATCTCTCTTCTCTCTATCTCTCTATCTCTCTTTCTCTTCTTCTCTCTATCTCTCTATCTCTCCTCTCTTCCTCTATCTCTTTCTCTTTTATCTCTCTTTCTCTTCTTCTTCTCTCTATCTCTCTATCTCTCTTCTCTCTCTCCTTATCTCCTTCTCTCTTCTCTCTATCTCTCTATCTCTTTCCCCTTTCTCTCTATCTCTCTTCTCTCTTCTCTCTTTCTCTATCTCTCTTCTTCTCTCCTATCTCTCTTCTCTTCTCTCTTATCTCTTCTCTCTATCTCTATCTCTCTATCTCTCTATCTCTCTCTCCCTATCTCTCTTCTTTCTCTATCTCCTATCTCCTTCTCTCTATCTTTTATCTCTCTATCTTTCTATCTCTCTTCTTTCTTCTCTCTATCTCTATCTCTCTATCTCTTCCTCTCTCATCTCCTATCTCTCTACTCCTTCTCTATCTCTCATCTCTCTCTCTCTCCATCTCTTGTCCCCTTTTCTCTCTATCTCTCTTCTTTCTTTTATTTCTCTATCTCTCTATCTCTTTCTCTCTATCTCTTCTTTCTCTTTTTCCCTCTCTATCTCATCTCTTCTTTCTATCTCTCCCCATCTCTTTTCCTCTCTCCATCTCTCTATCTCCCTTCTCTCTATCTCTTCTCTCTACTCTCTTCTCTCCATCTCCATCTCCCTTTATTCTCTATCTCTCTATCTCTCTCTATCTCTCTTCTCTTCCTCCATCTCCCTATTCTTTTCTCTCTATCTCTTCTCCTTCTCTTTCTCTCTATCTCTTCTCTCCCCTTTCTCTACCTCTATCTTCCTTTTCCCTCCATCTCTCTATCTCTCTATCTCTTCTCTCTTCTCTCTCTTCTCTTTCTACTCTCTTTCTTCTTCTCTATCTCTCATCTCTTTCTCTCTTTCTCCTTTTCTCTATCTCTCTACTCCATCCTTTCTTCATTCTCTATCTTCCTATCTCTCTTCTCTCTTCTCTTCTCTTTCTCTATCTCTCTATCTTCTATCTCTCTATCTCTTTTCTTCTCTTCTCTCCCCATCTCTCATTTTTCTCTATCTCTCTTCCTCTATCTCTCTTCCTTCTATCTCTCTTCTCTCTTATCTCTCTATCTCTCTCTCTTTTTCTCTCTATCTCTCTTCTCTCTATCTCTCTTCTCTATCTCTCTGTCTCTCTATCTCTCTTCTCTTCTTCTTTTCTTCTCTATCTCTCTATCTCTCTATCTCTCTATCTCTCATCTCTCTATCTCTTCTTCTTCTATCTCTCTTCTCTTTCTCTATCTCTATCTCTTCTCTTTCTCTTCTCTTATCTCTTATCTCTCTTCTCTTTTCTCTATCTCTCTTCTCCTTCCCTCATCTTCTCTCCCATCTTCTTTCTCCATTCCATCTCTCTTTATTCTCCATCTCTCCATCTCTTTTCTCTTCTTTTCTATCTCTCTTCTCTCTTCTCTTCCCATCTTCCTCTCTATCTCTCTTCTTTCTTCTCTCTTCCTCTATTCTCTTTTCTCCCTTTCTCCCACCTTATCTCCTATCTCTTCTTCTCTATCTCTCTATTCTCTCTTCTCTATCTCTCTTCTTTTTTCTTCTTCTCATCTCTTATCTCTCTATCTCTTCTCTATCTCTCCTTCTCTCTTCTCTCTCTCTCTCTTCTCTCCTCTCTCTATCTCTTTTCTTTTCTCCTTTCTTATCTCTTATCTCTCTTTCCTTTCTCTATCTCTCTTTCTCTCTATCTCTCTTTTCTCTCTTCTTCCTTTCTTTCTCTTATCTCTCTTCTCTCTCTATCTCTCTATCTCTCTTCTCTCTTCTCTATCTCTCTTCTCTCTATCTTCTCTCTTTCTCTCCTCCTTCTCTCTATCTCTTCCTTTCTCTCTATCTCTCTTTATCTCTCTTTATCTCTCTATCTCTTTCTCTCTCTCTCTTCTCTTATCTCTTTTCTTTATCTCTCTTTCTCTATCTCTCTTCTCTTTCTTCTTCTCTATCTCTCTTCTCTCTTTCTCTTTCTCTTCTCTCTTCTCTCTATCTCTTCTCTATCTCTTCTCTCTTCTCTCTATCTCTCTGTCTCCTTCTCTCTATCTCTCTCTCTCTCTATTCTCTATCTCTCTAACTCTCTATCTCTCTTCTCTCTTCTCTATCTCTCTATCTCTCTTCTCTCTATCTCTCTTCTCTTCTCTTTCTCATCTCTCTCCTCTATCTCTCTTCTCCTTCTCTCTTCTCTCTATCTCTTTCTCTATCTCTCTTCTCTATCTCTCTTCTCTCTATCTCTTCTTCTCTCTATCTCTTTCTCTCTATCTCTCTTCTCTCTCTTCTTCTTCTCTCTATCTCTCCTTCTCTCCATCTCTTCTCTCTATCTCTCATCTCTCTTCTCTCTTCTTCTCTCTTCTCCTATCTCTTTCTCTATCTCTCTTCTCTTTCTCTATCTCTCTTCTCTTCTCTATCTCTATCTTTCTTCCTATCTCTCTATCTCTATCTCTTTCTCTATCTCTCTATCTCTTATCTCTCTTATCTCTTTCTTTATCTCTCTCTTATCTCTCTTCTCTTCTCTTCTCTCTATCCTCTTCTCTCTCTTTCTCTATCTCTCATCTCTTTCTCTATCTCTCTTTTATTTTTCTTCTCCTCTATCTCTTCTCTCTTTTATCTCTTATCTTCTTCTCTCTTCTCTTTCTCTATCTCTTTCTCCTCTTATCTCTCTCTCTATCTCTCTATCTCTCTTTCTCTATCTCTTTCTCTATCTCTCTCATCTCTCATCTCTCTTCTCTCTATCTCTTCTCTTTCTCATCTCCATCTCTCTATCTCTTTCTTTATCTCTCTTCTCTCTCTCTTCTCTCTTCTCTTTCTTCTCTATCTTTCTTCTCTCTCTTTCTCTATCTCTCTATCTCTTTCTTTCTCTCTATCTCTTCTCCCTCTTCTCTCTATCTCTCTATTTTCTCTCTATTCTCTTTCTCTTTCTCTCTTCTCATCTCTCTATCTCTCTTCTCTCTATCTCTCTTCTCTCTTCTTATCTCTCTATCTCTCCTCTTCCCCTTCTTCTCTTCTCTCTACCTATCTCTCTTCTCTCTATCCTCATTTCTCTTCTCTTTTCTTCCTATCTCTCTTTTTATCTCTCTTCTCTTCTCTTCTTTTCTCTATCTCTCTATCTCTCATCTCTCCCATCTCTTCTCTCCTCTCTCTATCTCTTCTTCTCTCTTTTCTCCATCTCTTTATCTCTTTCTCTCTATCTCTTCTCTTTTCTTCTCTTATCTCTCCATCTCTATCTTTCTATTCTCTTTCTTTCTCTATCTTTTTCTCTCTTCTCTTTTCTCTATCTCATTTCTCTATCTTATCTCCTTCTTCTATTTTCTCTCTTCTCTCTCTCTATCTCTCTATTCCATCTCTCCTCCTCTTCTCCTCATCTCTCCTTTTCTATCTCATCTCTCTATCTCTATCTCTCTTCCTTTTATCTCTCTCTTATCTCCCTTCTTTTCTCTCTCTTCTCTTCTCTCTATCTCTCTTTATCCTTATCTCTTCTTTTTTCTCTATTCTCTATTTCTCTTCTTTCCATTCTTATTTCTTATTTCTTCCTTTTTTCTCCTATTTTCACTTATTTCTTTCTCTTTTTTTTATTTTTCTCTTATTCTTATTCTTTTATTTTATTTTTTATTCCTTTCTTTTACTCTTCTCTTTATCTATTTCTTTTTTTTTCATTTTTTATTTCCCATTCCTTTCTTTATTTTTTTTATTTATTTTTCTTTTTTATTTTTATTATCCCTTCCGTAAAATTTTTTCTTTATTTCCTTAAAACTTTTCTTTCATCTCTTCTATTTCTTATAAATTTCTCCTTATCTCCCTATTTTCCTTTAATATCAACTCTTTTTTTTTTTTTAAATCAAAACTTTTCTTTTTTCTTTTTTTTTTTTATCTTTTTTTTTGGGTTCTTTTTTAAATTTTTTTTATTTTTTAAAATTTATTTTCCCTTTTTTATTTTTAATTTATTTAAAATTTTTTTTTAATTTTTTAATTTTCCTTTTTTTTTTTTTTTTTCTATCCCTTATAAAATTTCTATTTTTCCCTCAAAATTTTTATTATTTTTAAAAATCTTCTCTGTTTTTTTTTTTTCTCCCATTTAACTCTTTAAAATTTTTAAATTCCTTTTTATTCTCTATTTTTTAATTTTATTCTTATTTATTTTTTCTATTTTATCCTTAATTTTTTTAAAATTTTTCCTTGGTTTCAATTCTCTCTGTTTTATAATTATCTATCCTTTTCCCTCTTCCCTATTTTAATCTCCTTCTCAAAAATTTTAATTCTTAAATTTTGGTCTTTTTTTTTATCCCTTTTAAAATTTTTTATTTTGTAAAACTTTGTAAATTTCTAAATCTTTTGTATGGTATTTCTCTGTTTCTTTTAATTTCTTTTCTTCATTTTAAAACTCCTAATTCCTTACTCCCTTGGGGTTCAATTTCAATTTCAACCCCCACTTTAACCACTCTTTTATCTCCAATCCCCTATCACGCACTCTATTCCACCTCAATCCCCCAAATCCCCTTTTATCCCTTTTCTCTTTTCGCCTCCCATTTCCAAATCTTTATATATATATATATATATATATATTGCTGTGAAACCTCCTAAATTAACTGGTCCGTTGACTAGTTTTCTGTTAATCGCCCCTTTATTCTTTTCCGCCTCGGCTGCTCACCTAGTTAAAACTTTCATCCTCATTCAAAAAAAACAAATACATTCCTACCACAAACCTCAACGTTAACTCTATTTACATCAATATTCATAATACATTAAAATTTCAAAATTAAATTTTAGCATAAATTGCAGTATCAGAAAACTTCAAGATTAAATTTATTATCATTTTAATGTGCATCCAGAATTAAAGTCTTTGTAGGATGCCTACTAATTAATATAACAATATATGCAGACCTGAGTCTGAGTACAAAGGGAGCATCTCCCACCCCTTTACGTTAATTAACCAGGTTCGTCTAATTGAGCTCAAAGACATACCCAAATTTTCATCATAATCCAGAACATCAATACTAAATACTCCTTTCTACTTAAACAAGAAAATTTCACCTTAAAGTTAAAAATTTGTTGTTAGTACAAATTCATTACTGTCCATTTTAAGTAAACAAATTATAAAGTTATTCAACACACACCAAAACATCAAAAATCGAACAACAAAGCATAAGTTACCTGAAGGTTAATGCACTCTTGTCCCCGATGTACATCGTCCTCTGTTAATCACACCAATCCAACTGGGTTATGTTTAGGTCCTCGTATTGCTGGTCGCCTTTAAAATTTTCTACACCACCATTCATCTAAAGTTGTTTCAGTGCTTTTCCGGAACTCATCTGTGTATATCTGAACCTTGTTTTGTGGATCCAGACACGTTTACGAATCATTTAATTATTAAACCCCGAAAATAGCAAAGAAATTCATACTTCTTTCACAAATATACGCCAAAACTGCCTACTTTTGTGTATTCATTTGTCGTTGCAAATTTGACTAATTGGTACAGTGATACTAGACTTTATTACCTTGTATCTTCTTTTCTAAGTGCACTAAATTACATTCATTGTAGCACGTAAAGAACAAACTGTTTTAAATCACCAAAATAGACGAGCAAACTGTTTAAATTATTCAAGCAAAATCGGAAAACTAAAAAGCACTGTTTAACGCATTGAATCAAATCGAAAATCTAAGAGAAAGAAACTCATATTAACCCGGGTATATATAGTGTTTAGCCTGTCTGTCGGTTTTGTCCCCAAAACGGCCAGTTTCTAGAATTTCGTATACTATGTTCCCATCTCGACCGCCCGTGCGTCGGTTCTTATTAAATTTGCACTCGCACCAGTTAAATCTCAGAAATTTCGACACGGCTCGCAACGTCCGGGAATAACTAATTAAATTTTATACAGAAATGTTATTTTTACCTCTCAAGTTTGCCTCTTATTTTCAACCAATCGCAACCCAGTGACGTTGCTCAACTCACGCCTTTTACTATATGTGTCTCTGTCTTGCGCATATTATCTGTCTCTATCTACCCTGTTCCGAGTGGTACTAATCGATATTCGTTAGTATCGGTTATTTTCAATCCATGTGGACTGTGAAATAACCCACCTTATTAGCATTTCCGTAAATATTAAGCAACGGTTTCTCCAACATTCTCTGTAACCATTTGTTATCTGCAAATTTTACGCAGAACATAAAACATTTAAAAATACGCAGGTGTTCAAACATAATACTTCTAATCTGAATATTATTGGGTTTTACTAGCTTTTATACATATTATATGTTACTAATGGTTCAATTAACTCCAATTAAAATAATACCCTTTAATTTTTAGTGACTCCTAATCAAATATTAATTATTATCTGTACATTTTGTTTAATACCGATTACTTAAAATTGAGTTAATTAATGTAAATTTTGCACGTAATTTCTCTTTGTTTCTTTACTCGGAATAATTAAATTACACGTAGAGCATTTTAATACTGCTTCTTTTTATAGAAGGCGTCTTGTAAATAATTTAAATCTCTTCTTTTAATGAAACGAATGAATTTTTTATGCTTCACGGTTTTAATAACGCGTACCTTTTCCCAAAGCTTCTACACGGTGATTAAAATTATTTGATGTGATTATTTAATTTTCTACCCTGGTCTAAATATGAGTATTTTCCCCTATTTGAATACAAATAATCCCTTATTTGAATTCGAATATAAAACATTTAAACCGCAAACAAAATTTACAAAAAATTGCCTATTCTCTCTACCCTTATCTATCTATCTTACCTAACTTATATCCAATCCAAAAAATATTTTCACCTATCCTATATCCCTATCCTATTCCTAACTCTCACCTAATTCTATAAACTGAAATTATCCTAACTTCATCCTACTTATCCATCTAATCCTATATACATCCTTATATATCCTATTCCTAACTTTTAACTAATCTTCACTATACTTTACTTCCCCTACCTAATCCTATATACCTATCCTACTCTTATCTATTCCTAACTCTCCACTAATCTTTATGAAATATCTATACTTAACCTATCTTATTTTCTTCCTACATTTACTTTTTATTCTCATCCTAAACCTATTTCTAATTATCTCCCATATTTATCCTATACCTAGCTTTATTTTCTATAAACACCTACTTCTACTCTTCTATATACACCTATTCTATCCCTATCCTATTTAAATTTTACTCTATTATACACCTATTTCTCCTTTGTTCATCAAGTTATTTAAATCTAACTCTCTTCTTGACCCTCCAAGTCTTTCTTCTCACCATCCTAATACTCTTCATCTCTATTTCTCCCCCTTCTATATCTATACTTATCATCCCTATTATCTCGCATACAATAAACTTATCATCCCTATTATCCTGACTCTTACATATTACTTCTTCTTCAGTCCCTACACTTGTCTGTTTCTTATTTATTCTTATTGCCTTTTCTGCCGACAAACCAAACGATACTACTTTAAAATTCTCGATTTTTCTCTCTACGGAAAATCCTATGTACCTTCTAGAATTCTTGTGTAATGGAATCCGCCAGAATGAATTCCTTAAATCTACTTTATTAAAAACAAACTTGCCATTTAACCTCGTCAAAAATGTGTCCATGGATGGTGGACAATGGAATTGCGTTTGGTCCGTTGATTAATTTTTCGTGCATCTTTATTTAATTCTGCCTTCACCTGCTCCCGATATGCTGCTGTTGCTTTCCCCACTAATTCTGCATGTTTTGTACTAAAGCTTGAACCTCTACTCTCCTATCCTCTGGACATCTTATTGTGTTGATCTGTTTACCTTCATCATCCTCTACCTCTACTACATTAATACTCAACCCCGTGTCATCCTCTGTGACTTCATAACTGCCCTTCCATGGCACTACCCTATCCTTAATCCTTACTACCTTCCTTTCCATATCTATCAAAACCTCTAACTGCATCATACAGTCAACACCTAAAATGCTCTGAAACTTCAGTCCAGGTACAATTACAAACTCATGTTCACAGCTTAAACCTCCTATATCTATCCTAAGCACCACAACACTATTCACTACAGCAAACTTCTTTTTATTTGGAGCTACTAAATGGCTACGCTTTATAGGCATAATTCTATCACAAACCTTATCCCTAATTTTGCTGACGAATTCCTCCGATATTAAACTCGCCTCTGCCCCTGTATCAAGTAATACTTCTACATTATTCTCAAAAATTTCTAAATTAATAATTGGCAAACATAATTTTTCCTTAGTTTCTGGCTCTACTTCCTCCTCAATTTTGAAAAATTCACGTGGATGTTCATATACATTTACACTGAAATCTAGTGGTCTGTCGCGTTCTAAAAATCCTGTCCAGGTCTGTTTTCCCTACTCGGTCCTGGTCTAGCCGTCACCTCAGCGTATGTCTTAGGCGTTTCCACTCGTTCCGTGTCTGTATTAGCAGTCCCCCTCATGTCCGGTGAACTATTCCTTCTGGTAGGTTCCGGTCTCGGTGCAGGTCCCCTTCCTACACTATTACTTCTAAAGTATGGTCGTCGCTGTTCCCAATTCTGTCGCTGGTATCCGTAACTATTCCCTCGTCTAGCATAGTTGTCCCGTCTATTGTCAAACCTAACTGTGTTGATCTGTCTTTCCCTATTATCCCGAGGTCGTCCACTACTTACGTCGTCGTACCTCTGCAGGTATTCTAAAAACATTTCTCTGTCCACTATGTTCTGTAGTGCTACGTGGTGTCTTACTTCTACCTCGAAGTGTCGTGATAAATACTTGATAATTTGTCGGTCCGTCAGTGGGGGGTTCAGTTGCTTTGTTATGCTATACTTGCGTATAGCATATTGCTCCCTACTTCCTGAAAATTCTCCCTTAAATTTCCCTGTGATTAAGTCGTCTCGTACCTGGTCTTGTCTGTGCTCACTCCAGTAGTGCTTTAAAAATCTGTCTTCAAAGTCCGTGTAGGTGTCAATTTCCTGTCCTACTAAATTGTACCATGCTTCCGCATTGTCCTTTAATAAAGCCTTTATCGTATTCAGTTTAGTCTGTTCGTCAAATAAGTTTCCCACTAGATTTCTTACACTATTAATAAAAATTTATGGATTTACCCTGTTATCGCCATAAAACTTCATGTGTTGGTCCAATGATACGCCACCTGTATAAAATCTGGGACCATCCCCCGTTAAACTTGACATGTTGTATTTAATACTACTAACTTCGCGTTCTACCTTGCCTAACTGATCCCTACATGAGTCCGTTACTTCAGTCATTTTTACATTTATTTCTTCTTCACAAAAAATGCGTACTTCGGACCTTAAATGTCCCATTTCCTGTCGAAGACCTGTAATATCACACTCATTTTTATCAACCCTACTTTCTACTTCCCCCATTTTCACGGTAAGACTATTTTTAAATTCTGTAAATTCTTTAGTAGATTGCTCAATTTTCCCGCTTATCTGCTCTAATTTTCGGTTGGACTCCTCCCTAGCTCTATTAGATTCATCGCTTAACTGTTCTAATTTTCTATTGGATTCTTCGTTCATCCTCTCTAGCATTCTCATTATCATCTCATTTCCTTGATCCCCTGATTCCGTCCTCGACTGATCCCTACTGCCTCCAGCTTCTTCCATTTTCAAATTTTTCCCACACAATGCACTATCGTCACTTCCAATTTCTACTCCTTGACTCCTTAACCACTCTTTTCTCTGCATACGTTCTACTCACTCACACACACTCTAAAATACTCTTAAATTTATACACAAACAGAAACTCTCTCTCTCAGATCGCCAGTTTCCTGGAATAAAATCACAAAAATTTTATTTGGAACTCGAGCCTCACTTTTGGGTCGCCATGTATGCTGTGAAACCTCCTAAATTAACTGGTCCGTTGACTAGTTTTCTGTTAATCGCCTCTTTACTCTTTTCCGCCTCGGCTGCTCACCTAGTTAAAACTTTCATCCTCATTCAAAAAAAACAAATACATTCCTACCACAAACCTCAACGTTAACTCTATTTACATCAATATTCATAAGACATTAAAATTTCAAAATTAAATTTCAGCATAAATTGCAGTATCAGAAAACTTCAAGATTAAATTTATTATCATTTTAATGTGCATCCAGAATTAAAGTCCTTGTAGGATGCCTACTAATTAATATAACAATATATGCAGACCTGAGTCTGAGTACAAAGGGAGCATCTCCCACCCCTTTACGTTAATTAACCAGGTTCGTCTAATTGAGCTCAAAGACATACCCAAATTTTCATCATAATTCAGAACATCAATACTAAATACTCCTTTCTACTTAAACAAGAAAATTTCACCTTAAAGTTAAAAATTTGTTGTTAGTACAAATTCATTACTGTCCATTTTAAGTAAACAAATTATAAAGTTATTCAACACACACCAAAACATCAAAAATCGAACAACAAAGCATAAGTTACCTGAAGGTTAATGCACTCGTGGCCCCAATGTACATCGTCCTCTGTTAATCACACCAATCCAACTGGGTTATGTTTAGGTCCTCGTATTGCTGGTCGCCTTTAAAATTTTCTACACCACCATTCATCTAAAGTTGTTTCAGTGCTTTTCCGGAACTCATCTGTGTATATCTGAACCTTGTTTTGTGGATCCAGACACGTTTACGAATCATTTAATTATTAACACCCCCGAAAAATAGCAAAGAAATTCATACTTCTTTCACAAATATACGCCAAAACTGCCTACTTTTGTGTATTCATTTGTCGTTGCAAATTTGACTAATTGGTACAGTGATACTAGACTTTATTACCTTGTATCTTCTTTTCTAAGTGCACTAAATTACATTCATTGTAGCACGTAAAGAACAAACTGTTTTAAATCACCAAAATAGACGAGCAAACTGTTTAAATTATTCAAGCAAAATCGGAAAACTAAAAAGCACTGTTTAACGCATTGAATCAAATCGCAAATCTAAGAGAGAGAAACTCATATTAACCCGGGTATATATAGTGTTTAGCCTGTCTGTCGGTTTTGTCCCCAAAACGGCCAGTTTCTAGAATTTCGTATACTATGTTCCCATCTCGACCGCCCGTGCGTCGGTTCTTATTAAATTTGCACTCGCACCAGTTAAATCTCAGAAATTTCGACACGGCTCGCAACGTCCGGGAATAACTAATTAAATTTTATACAGAAATGTTATTTTTACCTCTCAAGTTTGTCTCTTATTTTCAACCAATCGCAACCCAGTGACGTTTCTCAACTCACGCCTTTTACTATATGTGTCTCTGTTTTGCGCATATTATCTGTCTCTATCTACCCTGTTCCGAGTGGTACTAATCGATATTCCATAGTATCGGTTATTTTCAATCCATGTGGACTGTGAAATAACCCACCTTATTAGCTTTTCCCGTAAATATTAAGCGACGGTTTCTTCAACATTCTCTGTAACCATTTGTTATCTGCAAATTTTACGCAGAACATAAAACATTTAAAAATACGCAGGTGCTCAAACATAATACTTCTACGATCTGAATATTATTGGGTTTTTACTAGCTTTTATACATATTATATGTTACTAATGGTTCAATTAACTCCAATTAAAATAATACCCTTTAATTTTTAGTGACTCCTAATCAAATATTAATTATTATCTGTACATTTTGTTTAATACCGATTACTTAAAATTGAGTTAATTAATGTAAATTTTGCACGTAATTTCTCTTTGTTTCTTTACTCGGAATAATTAAATTACACGTAGAGCATTTTAATACTGCTTCTTTTTATAGAAGGCGTCTTGTAAATAATTTAAATCTCTTCTTTTTAATGAAACGAATGAATTTTTATGCTTCACGGTTTTAATAACGCGTACCTTTTCCCAAAGCTTCTACACGGTGATTAAAATTATTTGATGTGATTATTTAACTTTCTACCCTGGTCTAAATATGAGTAATATATACAGGGTGTTCAAGATCCCAGAGGTTCTTCAAATGCTGCATTATTAGTGAAATTACTAAAAACTTGTCAACAGAAGTTGTAAGCAGATATGATCTCTATAACAGAAAAATATTTGCAATTATATCGGGTGTCCCTGAAACGAGTTGTGTGTTTTGAAACGAGATACCACACATTTTCTTGCCAATTTAAATTCAGCATCAAAAATAAGCATGAGTTTGTTAACATAACACGGTATCTAAGGTGATCTGTTCTGCCGCTAGTAATTATATTGTAATGTTATAGACTCATTTTGAAAAATTCAGTGAGTAGCAATAAATTGAAGTGGGGATATGACATTTTGAATTTATCATCGGCCCGATAGCTACTACCATTAGAAATAATTAAAGTTGTGAATTGTTTAACAAAATGGTGGCACATTAAATATTTCTAAAATTAAACAAAATTAAACGCGTTTGATTAGCCTATCTAACAGCAAATTTAATTCTCTATAAATTTGAGGCAAATTTTGCTTAAACCGTGAATAGGGTTAGCGTATAACAAAAACTAAAACATAATGAACAACAAGAGAAAAAATTAACTTAGAGCAAATATTCAAAAACTCGTCCATTCATATACCTGCACTACTGAATCCTCTGAACAATTGAACTTTAAACATCCGCTAGAATTTCTGCAGTTATATTGCGCTTCTCATCTATGAGACGATTTTAGTAAACAATCTCTTTTGCATATTCCCAGAGGAAAAGTGGCCATCGGTAATAAATCTGGCATCTAGCTTGCCAATAAACATCACCTCCTCTTTGAATCCAATGATTCGTGTACTTGTTGTTCAAATCTTGTCGTACATTTAATTAGTTATGTACCCGAGCACCGTCGCGCTAGTACCACATGTCTAATCTTCGTTGTGCGGTACATCGTCCAATAAGGCGAAAAATGCAAGTAGCTTTCGCTTAAGTATACTCTCCAAAAAATTAGGACCGATAGCGTAATGGTCAATTACACCTCCCTAAACGTTCAAACTACAAATATTTTGGTTATCCAAATACCGTACTCAGGATTTTCACAGCGTAATAGTGCATATTGTGCGTATTTACATCACTATTGTTCAAAAGATGCATTTATCAGTTTTTTCCAGCATTATGTTGCAACACCTTACCCGATTATGAATGTCACTGCCGTATATTTCTTTGTGAAGTTCCATGTGATATGGATGATATGTGTGTTTTCGTAAAATTCTGTTGTTTGACGACTTACAGATACCTGTTTCTACAGCAACCTCATGAGTGCTCACATGCGGATTTTCTTGAACAACTAGCACAATATCCAATTTCTTATCTACTGTAAAAGTTTTGCGAAATGATTGATGCGGAGGATAATCTATGTCCTCCGCTTCGTTGAAGTGATTACTTAGCTTCCGGAACACAGCTACTCTTGGATGTCGCAAATCAAGATATCGCAGATGGTATAAATGATTGGTCAATAAACAGTTTACACCCACTTCTCCTCATGTGTATACCACTTTAATTCGTTCTTCTTCGAAGTAAAACATTTTGTAGAAAAACTTACTACAGTATGTTTGCTTGTTACGAGTTTTTAGTATGTTTTTTGTGGGCGACACACAATCATATAAATAATGTTGTTTCATATGTTGGCAACAATTGGCAAACACTATAATTTATGCGTGCTTACTTTCACAGTCTAATATTTGTTTTAATAAAACTATTGACTCGTTAATTATGATTTATAATACACTCCGCCATAAAAATAAAAACTGCACGGTTTAGGAAAAATTTACAAGAGAGCCAATTTGTAGAGAATTAAATTTGCGGTTAGATAGCCTAATCAAATTTTTGTGTTGCAATTTAAGATTTTGATGTTTTTAATGATTTTTGTTTTGTTTTATAAATAATTAGTAGATCGCCAATTTGTAAAACACTTGACAACTTTACTTCTAATGGTAGCAGTCATCGAGACGATGAAAAATTCAAGACATCATGGCTTCACTTTGATTTGTTGCTATCCGATGTATTTTTTAAAATGAGTCTATAATATTACAAAATAATTGGTAGCGGCGAAAGGACTTACTACAGGTGCAGTATTATGTTAACAAACTCATGCTTATTTTTGATGCTGAATCCAAATTGGTAAGACAATATGGGATGTCCTATTTAAACATACATATTAGTAGAGTACTCGTTCCTGGGACATTATATAATTACGATTATTTTTCCGTTATAGAGATCGTGTCTGTCTACAACTTTTGTTGACAAGTTTTTTTGGTAACTTCACTAATAACACAGCTATCGAAGAATCACGGAGTTCTGGGACACCCTATGACAGAATTGGGTGTAAATACCAAAATTTTGATTTGAAAGAGCTTTTGGGGATGTCCTGCTTGGTCCTAAACTAATATACTGAAAAATTAGGTCAATTATAATATGCAGGGTGTTTTTAGAATGAATTTTGGAAATTGTCAAGAGTAATCTGCCTTTCTTTTAAAAAATATCAAACATATTTACCTATTTAGAAAAGTGTTTTAGAATGAAAAGTTATGACAGATTGTCACTTTTTCAACAAATCGGCCTACTTTGATTTCTTTTTATTTCTCACCTCATATACCTACAACGTGTTTCTTAAACTAATTCTTAATTATTAGAAAAATTAAAAACATAACTAGTATTAGTACTAAATGAACTAATAATATGTAGGTTAGTCAAATGTGGTGCCCCCAACTATTACATATTCAATCCGCTTTGTAAATGCTGTGTAGGTATTTTGGATTTCCTGAATTGGAATGGCTTGAATTGCATTTCTTATTCTTTGTTGTAGCCCATTTAAATCGTTCTACAACAAAATCACGTAGACTCTCTGCTTAAGATAGCCCCATAAGTAAAAGTGTCCATGACAGTTAGATCAGGGCTTCTAGGAGACCAAGACCATTCTCGAACGATCTGCGTTGAATGCGCCGATTGACCATCTTGTTGAAAGTAAACTACCCCCCGTCCATCGATCAGAAGCATATTACGATAATAGTCCTTGAAAAAAACCAATAAGCTGTGTTGATTCATATTTCGTTCAAAAAATAAGGGCCGATAACCCCATACCAAGAGATGCCACACCATACATTTACTTTTGTATATTTTTTTTCTGCAGGGAATTCGAAAGTGTGAATTTTCCGTGGACCAATACCGTAAATTTTAAGAACTGACAAGTCCATTAGTAGTAAAAGTTTGTTCGTCAGAGAAAATAATATTTTTACAAAAACTTTCATTTTGAAAATATTGATTACCGTGCCACAAACAATAATCTAATTGCTTTGCCTAATCTATTTCTTCTAACGTGTGAATAAATTTAGCTTTAAGTGGCATCACCTTATTAACATCGTAGATAACTTGCAAATGAGATTTACTAATATGACCAATTTCTAACGATCTTTTTCTTAGTGAAATTTTTGGAAAACGCCTTAGAGAATCCATAGCAATTGCAGTTGCTGCATTATCTTCTTCATTTAGGTCGCATTTTCCCCCTTTCCATTCAAAACACTGCCGGTTCTCCTAAATTTTCAAACAATTTTTTTACACGTTAGTGTTGATACATATGCGTTGACCCATTTTTCGTGAAATTGTCTGGTTACTGCACCATATGAATATTCTTCTCCCAAAGCATATCATTGCACAATAAAAGCTCTTTGTTCTTGGTTTGGCATATTGACAAATCAAAATCTTACATTTTTTTGGGCTTTATATGGGCTTGGAATCCAAAACTCTGTCGCGCACGTATTAGACGCTGGTGTACTTAAATGGAGATTTTCTGACAAAGTCGTTGCTTTAATAGAAAGAAAGAAAATTAAAACAGAGGCAACGGCGACTTGATATAATCACGTAAACATTAATAACTTTTTTATTTGGGCTTGGAATTCAAAACTCCGTCCCACACGTATTGGACGCTGGCGAACCTAAATGGAAATTTCTTGACAAAGTCGTTGCTTTAATTGAAATCAAGAAAAAAATTAAAGCAGAGGTAGCGGCGACTTGATATATATCACGTAAACGTTAATAACTTTTTATTTTGGCTTGAAATCCAAAACTCTTTCGCACACGTATTGGGCGCTGGTGTACCTAAATAGAGATTTCTTGACAAAGTCGTTGCATTCATAGAAAGCCAGAAAAAATTAAAGTAGAAGTAGCGGCCACTTGATATATACATTACTGAAGACATAGTAACTTTTGCTATAATGGTTAAATATATGCAAAAATTTAGATTTTTAGTAAGATTATATATGAGCTTCTGGAGATTATATAAGAAAACACGATTTTCAATAAGTATTTACCAAAGTTCTGATTTAAAATTGTTTGCTAAACATGGTTATTGTATATGTGCGTTCTTACTTACAATAGGCTGTATTGTAAGGGAAAGGGGGTGGATGAGTTAAAATAGGCATGGCTTTAACGATGATTGGTAGAAGGGGCGTGACTAATTGAAGAGGCGGGGTTTTGGCTGACAACTTTAGCGGATAGCATCACTGACGTTATGAACTATCTGTGGCCACGCTGTGTATATATTATACTAGGGCTTTTTTTATAAAGTTCCTATAGGCCGTAAATAATAGACACATTGAAGTAACATGATGATTTTAAGTGCAAAAAATTATAATATGTTGCTTATTTTTCTACGTAGTCACCGTGAAGGTTCAGGCATTTGTTATAACGAGAGACTAGTTTTTCTATACCCTCTTCACAGAAGTCTGCCGCCAATGATATCCTAGCTCGCTGGTCACAATTTTGTACAGGGAAGATCTTGAAATGTCTGGAAATCCTTTAGACAGTTCACTAATCGTAAACTTTCGTTTCCCCGGGATCACTTCGTCAATCCGGTCAACCAAACTTGCTGTACCGACTTGCGTGCTTGACCATCTTGGTCATGCCCGTCTGTTTGACCATCCGTAAATTTTCTACGTCATTTTCTGACAGCACTATCGCTCATACAGTGTTCACTATACACTACACTCATCCTTCGATGGACTTCAGCAGCATTACAACTTTCAGCATGAAGATAACGAACCACACTTCGCAACTCACAATTGGCGGGAGAATTGATTGTAGCGGCCATACTTACTCGCCCATAGTTCGGTAACGACTAATGGATAGGAGTCGGCAATAGCATCGGTTATTGTGGGGTAGCTGCGCAATCGTACAACGCGCAGTCCCGCTTCCCACGACTACGCTGTATACTTAGAGAAATAAACGAAGTTTGAAAAAATAGCTCTCGTATAATCATCCGAGAGTGGCAGATCTTAAAACAAACTACTTTTAGTTACAATTCTTTATTTGGTGCCTTGGTTAGAAGAATAGAATTCTTTTGTTTTCGAAAAATTGTCAATAATTTCCTTATTTAAAGAACTATTGAAAAAAACAAGAATTTTCATGGTTAGCATTTGTTTCTCTAAAACACTTATATTTACAATTATTTTTGGTTTTTCCAAATAGCAAAATGGCAATTGATCAAAAATTTCACAACAAATGTTTTTGACAACCATTCCATTAGCTTTTAAATGTTAAATATTTATAAAATCTTTAAACTATCTACTACAACATTTGCCCTAAAAATTGTTTTCGATCTATTACAACAACGCTTTTAATTAATTACTGTAATTACCAAGAAGTATTGACACAGTAAATAAAAAAAAATTGAAATGAAGTAGCCATTGAACATTAGAATAAAAGTGAATTGGCTTTGCCAGTTACATAAAGTGGAACAAGATACTTCAAATGTAATGCACCTTGTTGCGGGTGTTTGAAGCGTTAAATTATTAAATTTGAAATTGCCCAAAAGAGTGAGAATACCAGAACAAAATAAAGATGTACTGGTCAACTATAGTGGTGTGGAAGTGGTTCCTATAGAAATAAATAGATGAAAAAGGAACGAAATTGGAATATGATCAAAAATTTACCTAGATGCAATTTCCAGCTACTTTATTAACTACACTTACGTTGTAAGGTTTTCAGTTGGTCAAATTTCTGGGCGCCAACTTTGTCTAGTCTAGCAAGATTCCCTCTGGATAACACATAACCCTGGGGTTGTTATTTATCGGGTACTCCCTTGGCGAAATGGATTTACTTTACAATAGGTCACATTTATGTTTGAACAAATGAAACAACAAATCTCAACTCACCTTACTTAATTTACAATTATGCCTTCCTCAAGTGGCTGACCAAAAGTCCATTGCGGCCAAGAGGATTTATCTAATCATTCGAGTATTTGATTCAAAACTGTCTTTGCTGGGAACTAATCCGTCCCAATATCTTTTAATATTGTCGGATATTTCCAAAATCTGTGGTTAACTACATGAACCTTCCTTTATTTTCCATAATTAAAAAGGTGTTTGGCGACAATTCAAATTTTTACTGTTACTCACACATCTGTCGATGTTTGTGACTTATTAGTAATTAATTAATTTCGTTCTTCTGTCAGGTATAATTGCTTGTCACTTACTTTCTATCTTCCTCATGTGTTTTTAAAAGAAGTAAATTATGTCTTTGTCTGGTTTTTTCCTACTACGTGAAGAAATCGTGAACTAACATGACCGTTTGAGGCAAAAGCTGCGTGATTGTGGTTATTCTATATAAATACATTGAAATTTAGCCACTTTGTATTTAATTATCGGTGGATTACAGCATGCGTATTTTCCACACGAATCCGCCAATTGTTGAAATTTGTTCCATTGAATAATGGAATGCCAGTTTTTTTTAGTACGTCAACCATTGTGGATACTATCTTTACTAAATTTGTAATTCAACTCTCAATAACACTGCCTGGGTTTATAACCTAAACAATCGATCACTTGAAGCAAGAGTTGCGCACCTGAGAATTAAACTAACAAATAAAAAGTGAAGCACAAATATGTTTTTATAATGAAAAACTTTTATTATATTATTGTAACAGATTTATCAAATCGAGTGATGTAATTAGTTGTAAAGCTAATACGTGAAGTTAACTGTTGAAGTATTCCAACAGTCTCACCCCTTTTCTAATATTTATTTCTCTACGTTCCTGCTGTAATTCTATTACCGTCTATCGCTCTAACTCATTTCCACCTTTGGAGTATTTAGAACATTGTTCTCATTTTACATTTTTTAATGGCGTTTAAAGATCTAGAAACCCTATATATACGCTTTCTACTTTTTGTGTTGTTTTCGCCATTATCACCCTTAAAGCAAAAATGGCGTCCCGATTGCCCTGTTTTATCTAAACCCAATTTGGCTTTCTTCTGGTGTTCCTTCAGCCCGTTTTTCCAATTGTCTTTGTACAATTCTAGTTAATATTTTTGAAACGTTGCTGTTAAACCTATTGTTCAAAAATTTTACTATCTATCCGCACCTCTCTTTTTTGGTATAGTAGACTATAGTACTACATTTCAAATCCTTAGGTATCTCGGCTGATTCATACATATTGCTCGCAAACTGGAACAGACGTTCTGTTGCTGCTTGTTCAGCTGCTTCTAGAGTTCCTGTATGTATTTTATATATACCCGCCGCCTTATTATTTTTCAGATTCTAAGTATATGATATCTCAAATCATCCTTTTCAATGACTTATTCCTATTCTAGTACTTCTAGTTCTGGTCCTGCATGTAAATTCCTATATATTCTTGCCATCTATCCACTTTATCCGCATTCCTTATAATAATGTATCCTTAGGCGCTCTTTATATTTTTTGTATGCGGCTTTACATTCCTAAAATTCAATCTAATTAGTATGTATGCTTCATTTGTTTTTCGTATTTCCATCCTAGTTTGTATCTCTTTGCACTTTTTCTCACTTTATTGTTCTTTAGCTTTCTTGCTTATGCGAATAATTTCCCATTTTATGATTTTGTATCTATGTTCCCCTACTGCGCGTGGTCTGTTTTTATATTTTCGCCTTTCTTATATAAATTCAAAATATCCTTTGTCGCCCATGGTTTCTTATTTTCTTTTTGTTTATACCCCAGAATCTCTGGCTGCCATAGCTAATCTGGATTCCATGCTATTCGATTCTGCTTTTACTTCCTTAGTATAAGAAAATTTTCCTATGTCTTTCATCAAATCGTTTGTCCTTTTCTAAAATCTTTTGTGGGTATCTTTATCTCTTAGTTTCTCGAAGTTAATGTGCTTTTTTCCACTCCTTCTTTCAGATTTTTAAATTTAAGGGCGGATTTCATAATTAATGTGCTCTGACAGGTATCTTCTGGGTAGCTTCTATAGTTTTTTACTTGAATTCTAAACCGTTGTCTAACCAGAATAAAATCTATTTGGTATCTCCCAGTCTCCTGGCATCTTCCACATGTTTCGTCTTCCAGCACAATGTTGAAATAATGCTTGTGAGTTTAAATTCTACCAGCCAATTTGCACTGTCGTTTCCCGTGCCTAAACCAAATATACTTAACATTACTCCTTTTCTACCTTCACCTACCAATGCATTAAAATCGTCCGTAATTATTAAATTTTCATGCTCTTTTACGAATCTTAGTATGTCTTCGTAGATCGCTTTTACCTCTTCCTCACTATAGCTGTAAACTTGTATTATTGCAGAATTTACCGGTTTAGATTCTAATCTAACCATGAGTTCGCTTTTGTTCATTTGTAAATAGTTTTCTATACAATGTCCTTTTCCACACAACGATCTCCACACCCGAAATTTCTTCCTTCGATCCTGTATGAATTACTCTTAAATCTACGCTCGAAAAATCCCCCACCGTTACTATATTTAATGCCAACCTAACTATTTCAGTTTTCAAATTTTCTAGATTACCTACCTTCTTCATGCTTTCAACATTTCACGCCCTGAATCGCAATAAGTTTTCACTTCTTCTTTTCTTCTTATTCAGCTTGACGATTACCACCTCTGAAGTGGTTCCCTCCTGGGAATCCAAAAGGGAAACTATTTTATCTTTGAAATCTTTTACCTCATAGGA
The DNA here is from genome assembly GCA_036346225.1 of Platerodrilus igneus. NCBI lineage: Eukaryota > Metazoa > Arthropoda > Insecta > Coleoptera > Lycidae > Platerodrilus > Platerodrilus igneus. Next base: position 1,649,745 of record JARFIW010001146.1, read on the forward strand.
TGCCATCACCTTAAATAACAATTTAAGTATGCTGTGTACTTGGGAGGCAATGTGGTGATTTTCCGTTGCCTTTCACATCGCAATAGCGTGTCTTGGAACACCATACCGACCCCTGTGGCCTCTACCACTCTAAGTGTTGCGGTTCTCTTTTGGTGACCTGTCCAGTCTGGTTCCTCACTAAAGACCCCACTAATTTGGTATGTTAGTTCACTAAAACAGCAAGCCATTCTACCCGTTCTAATATTCTAGAACTTCCTCGAGATGCAGGTACGTTCAAAACGTTCGATTAGCAATTTTTATTTTAAAATTTTTTTTTGTTTTGGTAAAGTACATTAAAAGCCTGCATATATCATAAAAAGCACTTCTTGATTGCCTGTCTCACCTTTCATCTCATTTGGAAAACACTCGTCTTCTTTGCAAAGCAATAAAGAATCATAAAAGTGGCAACTGATACGATATATTAACTCCATAACTGAATTTAAATTTCTTACGTTATCTTCACGAAGTGGCAAGGTAGTAGTATCTATAGCGAATCATGTACCAATAGTGAGCCACCAGATTTGAAGGGTGGAAACAAACTATAAGGTTAAGCTTGCAATACAAAAGAGCAATAGATCGTGGCTTGAGATATTCATTCACTACCTGCCAAAGAATATGCATCATTCACCTATTAGTGCTGATTTTTATGTCACGGGTAAAAGAATCGTTTGACTATTAAATTTTGAAATACCTTGAATAGGTGGAAATACGGTAACAAATTATGAGTGCACCGGCTAACTACAGTGTGGCGAAGTGGTTCCTTATGTAAACAAATTGATAGATTGCAAAAGGTAAAGGGGAAGTACAATTATCTAGCTACGTTACCGTAAACTTTACCCTGAAAGTCTTTTGATACTATTTTATTTAATGGGCGCCAACGCGTCTGGTCTAGGCTGCGATTCTGTAGAAGACGAGTTTTCCTAGTAAATCTTTATAATTTCGGTATCCTGGTGGAATTGAGTTTTTTTTTACAACTAAGCTATATTCTAAGCAAAGAAAACATACACTTTCTTCTCAATATGTCACGTAATTCTATTTTAATACAACCGTGATAACGTCATCCCTGCAAACAGATACATACACAAAATTTTAAATTACATAGATCTACCCAATTTCAATTTGTCATAACATTAGCTAACCAACTACAGTAATTTAATCAGGTCCAATTTTTATATAATCTACAATTAAGATTGATGTTTATAATTTCATCATTCCCAGTCATATGAACGCCACCAATTTTGTCGGTGCAAATTCTAGTTTAAAGGAATTACATAATTTCGTTAAAATTAATAAAGACGCGTTGATTGGTTCTACTTCGGAGAAAGGTATTGAATGACACTTTGTACATCCTCCATCGCCTCATTTTGGTGGCCTTTGAGAGGCCGGTGTTAAGAGCCTGAAACATCACTTAAAGTGTTCTATTAACAATTCTCTTCTTACGTTTGAAGAGGTGTATACTCTTTTGGTACAAATCGAGTCCGTTCTTGTTTCCAGACCACTTTGTTCGCTGCCCTTTGATCTTCAAGACCTAAACATTTAACTCCCGCTCATTTTTTGATCGGGCGGCATAGAGTACGATACCTAATCCAGGCGTTACGGATACTGTTTAAAATCAACTTAAGAACTTTGTTTGAATACAACAATTACAGCTGTCATGTTGGAAAAGATGGAGACTACAACATATTGCTGAACTAATACTACATACAAAAAGACCGACATTTGGCTTTCCTATTTTTTGGAGTCTTTAATGTTCAATACTTTATTTTTAATTTGTATTTACGCTATATGACCTTTGTTAGATTGTACCATGTTTGCCGTCTATTTGTGAAGTGGATATATTTAACCATCATATTCAGTCGTTCGCGGACATTTCTAATATACAGACTCACTGATGCTTGCTTCCCATTGGTAAATATATTAAAGCTCGTAAAAAAATAAATAATTATATACAGTCCTGCGAGTATTTGTTAATTAATTTATTATCAACATTTGACGTATTAAACAACGAACATTTGGTCTTAAATTACACGATGGCTTTAATTATCGTACTGGGTACAGCTTTACCAGAAATGGTACGGCGTTTCTTATGAATAGTGGCGATTGCTACTTCTATCAACGTGGAAACTGCAAAAACGGTTTGAACTACCATCACCGCCACATGACTTTCAACATCCGAGTCAGACAGTCTTCTGGGACAGAACAGCTTTAAGAGGGATCCAATATGGCGCAGATTAACCTACCTGTGACTAGAATGATGACAATAGAACCCAAGCTAAGGGTTTGAACACAAAAGATAATTGGTAGATTTTCTGTGGCTTGACATCTTCAAATAGATACGATTGACGGGTCCTGTGGTGTGAGATCACTTGATTGACAGGTACAAGGTTTTTATGTGTAAGGGTTATTTCGATTACAATGGGAAATCTCGAGAATGTTATTTGTATGTTCTGTATTGCTTTAGAATAGTCTAGAGCACTGGGGAAATATATATATATATATATATATATATATATATAAAACAGAACGGTTGTTGCAGTCCGCAATAAGAAATGTGTAAAACAATATATAAAATAAGATGTATCTGTAAACAAACTCTATGAAAATAATAGAGCCTATTGACGAATACAAATCGGGCTGGTAGTTATATAGCCATTAACAAAACATTAGCTTATTACTTCATAGGGGAGGAAACATCCACTGAGACTTGGAGACTATTTCACTCTGAGGAGGCTTAATAAAGCCGAAACCGTCGGTCAGTGGATGTTTCCTCCCTGAAGTAATAAGCTAATGTTTTGTTAATGGCTATATAACTACCAGCCCGATTTGTATTCGTCAATAGGCTCTATTATTTTCAGAGTTTGTTTACAGATACATCTTATTTTATATATTGTTTTACACTATTGCGGACTGCAACAACTGTTCTGTTATTATTTGATTTGCCTTGGGGCATGAACCCGGGTGTCGCCGCGAGAAGGTTTGTTACGTTTGCAAATAAATTTTGCTTGTAACATTCCGCAAATCTCAAATGGCCACACGTACTTGTATAGCCATCTATAGGATTTATTATGTAGTTTCGGTTCAATTCTGTACTTCCACACTTTAGTAGTGTTGGTGTTTTATCACCTGATGGCGGTTTTATTTACTTTTGCCATAGTACAGTGATTGTTTCGAAATTATATCATTATAATAGCTTCGATTACTTCATAGGGTTCTTGGAGACTATTTCACTCTGAGGAGGCTTAATAAAGCCGAAACCGTCGGTCAGTGGATGTTTCCTCCCCTATGAAGTAATAAGCTAATGTTTTGTTAATGGCTATATAACTACCAGCCCGATTTGTATTCGTCAATAGGCTCTATTATTTTCATAGAGTTTGTTTACAGATACATCTTATTATATATATATATATATATATATATATATATATATATATATATATTGTGATATTTGGTGCACTGAAAGGGTGTTATTTTTCATTTTGAACGTGATTTTTGAATTTAGCATATGAAAATACATCAAACAACTTTAGAAACTTTTTAAAAGTAAATAGTTGCAATTTAATTCTTTTTCAGAAATTTAGAGAAATTTATTTTCATAATCCCTCAGATAAGTACTCAGGAAATATGGCTCATGGCATATAAGAAACATACGGCATTTCAAATGTAATATTATGAAACACAAAATTTAACCCTTTTATTTAATAATAGTAAAGTTGGTATTTATATTTTTTAAAAGCTTTTCTTACGAGTTTTGCACAGTTTATTTTTCCTTGTATTAAAGTAGAGAGGAGATAAGAAATGAACAAACAACAACGATTCCAGGTAGTTTTAGTTTCCTACGTCAATTAGTGGTGTAAGAGAAAGATTTACGACTCCTGGAATGAACGTAAAACTTGATAATAAGAATAGGAATGGGCAGCAGTTGTCGGTTACTAACGGTTACTAACGGTAACTAATATTGAAAACAAGGTGACGGAGAAAGTTAATTCGAACGCATATGTAGGAATGAGATGAAGGCAACAAGTGTTGGATAGAGGCGTTATTTAGACGTTGGTTTTGGTCGACTTGGGGTGTATACCAAGGTTGTTGGAGTATTGATTTTTCAAATATTAAGAAGCAATAGTGCACGTGTTTATGTTGTTCGCTTCGAAGTGGTTTTACGGAGAAGTTTTTTTGAAAATTATATTACGATTCGAGTGTAAGTTTAACTAATGAGTTTCGGTTAAAGATAAATACGGAGAATTTGTGTACGTGTGGTGTGTGTTTGTGAGGGGTTTTTGGAAACGGAAAAACTTGGCCTTGTTGGTGTCGGAATTTTAGGAATTGAAATAATATGGCAAAACGATCTTCAGAGAATTTTAACAGGTTTTAGAGGTGGGGAACATGTATAGAAGCAGCGGGAGATTGATTTTAAACTCTCTTACGCTCTAACACTCTTACAAAGCTCTTACGCTCACGACGCTCTTACGACGCTCTCACGATTCTCTTAGATTCTCTTCGATACTCAGATGATTTCATAATTTTGAATTTTGAACTAACGATAATGTTTAATGTAGAAACACTTTGATTTTATTTGCACGTACTGTGTAAACTATGTAATTAGTTTTGAAACGATTAATTGTGGGCATTTAACCAGTTTTGGTTTACTACCACAAATTATGGTCCTCCTAATAGAAATTTGATGCACAGCAGTAGTTTGGGTGTACTGTCGAATGGTAGAAGATAGAGAACTCCTTGGTAATTTTTGGTCGCAGCTTGTAATTTGGAGAAAATCCAGATTTGGGGTTGTTCTTGCATGCAGCAGTCCCTGGAACAATGGTAGTAGGTTCCGCATGTATCTATAAGATTCTCACGTAACTGTACCTTATCATTGTACGATGTAAATATGTAAATCACATACATTTATTACATAAAAATTATACACGCCAAACCACAATTAAAAATCCACGTTCACCCATTATTAATCCATTACTCGTATATACAACGCCTTTATGCAATAGTACATTTCATAATTTATTTTGTAAAATCAATAATTACTCAAATCAATATATACAATTGATTTTAATTTATAAAGTAACAGGGCTTTTCACCCGTATTAACTTCACCTTAGGTTTAGTACGAGCTCATAATTACCCTTAAACCTTCGTGCAAAGATAGCACATCAATCCCTCAAAAATACCCAAAATCTGTTAATATCAATAATTTTTAAATCAAAATTCTCAAATAAAAATAAATACAATAATGCAATATAAAAATTATATCAGTCACCTTTTAAATTTATCCATTTTAGTCGTAACTTATACACACAATGCACAAATGGTCATTGAACACTACTAGTTCATACACGTAGAAAATAAAAAAAACAACAAAACCTACACCTAAGGCAATAGTTACTTGAAAACTATTTCTGCATACGGCTGCCATCATTCCCAGTTTGACTGCAGCATACAGGAACACCATCTTACCTTGCCATAACCATATTCTCCAGCAGTAACAATTTAACCATAAGAGCAGTCATCTACCATATTAAATGCATCCAATTTCCTCAAGCTCCTCGACAGCTGCCATAAAATGTTGATGCACGCTCAATTTTAACAATCGCCGATATCTATTCCTGCTCCATATGTACTCCCTTTTTGCATACTTCTTGCAAATTCAAATTAAAACAAATTTTACTTAGTTCTAATATATTAATTTTGTAACCATCAGCTGTTTGATGAGTTTTACGCTATTAGAACTTGTAGACTATCATCAAACTCGGATCGGAGGACTACGAGAGAACCCTAAGAGAATTTTCAGAGAAAGAATTTTTTTAAGAGAACAATTTTCAAGAGAGCTCCACAACAACCTGCTGGAGTTTATATACAGTTTCTCACCCCACAAAAGTCTGTCAATACAAACATACCTTTCCACGTAAAATTTTCAACGGCCTACGCTTCTCACAATTTCACAATACAAACAAACACTAACGGGCACTGTTGTCCCGTAATTTTGTAACGTGCGCTCAAAATTATTAGTAAAATCTTCCTACCGCCACGATTTTTCGAAAATATTTCATTGAAACGCTAACTAACGTGCGCAACTCATCCTTACTTGACTTTTATCCCCGTATTTAAAACATCTGTTACCAATCACGTTGCGTATCTTAAACCGTCAACTTGACAAAGTTATTATTCAATACGCCCCTAATTCAACAAGGGTAACATCTACCTCTCACCAACATACGCTTTCAACATCACCTCCCTTTTGCTTTGCATTCACTCCAGTTTGTAGTTACCTCTTTGCTACAATTCCATTACCCTAACAAGTGTTATCCTCATCTCACTTGTATTTATTTTATCCCCTACGCCCTCTTTGTTTCTCGTTGTCAAGTTAAACTTGTAATGGCCACAGTTATCTCCACACCTGAGCTATAAATCTAATATAATTGACAGCGATAACCAACCCTAATGGAAATTTGCCGTTGTTTGTTCAACGTTATCTTAAAATATACCGGGAAAATAAAGACGGTTAAATTCGCTTCTTAGTTAAATGTTATTATAAAAGTTTCGACAAATAGTTTTTGAAACTTTCAACACCTATAACTATACTAAAACGGTTTCAAATGCTAACGTTTTTGAAATTACACATCCCATTTGCTATAATTAAATATTAAAAGCTCAAATTGTTATGGAATTTAGATGTTCGCTTCTCCCCTACATATTCCTATATACAAATTTGAAGTGTTATCTTATATACACTATCTTTACGAATATTTACACCTGCAAGATTATGAAAAAGCTTTTAGTTTCCTAAGTATTCCAGTCGAATTACTGACTTCTACACCTCCTATTTAAAAAGCGTTTTTAAAGCGCACTCTGTTGTTTTATATGCTAACATAACGAAATAAACTGTACAATTAAATTCTAATACTATTATAACTCTAAATATCACAGTATATATATATATATATATATATATATATATATATATATATATATATCTTACCATCATTGAAACTAGAAGTCGAATCTGAAGTGCAGTTCTAATTGAAGTTAAGTTCTGATCGAGCTTTGATTACTATGTTAGTTCTGAAGTTACGTTCTAATTAAAGTTTTGATAGTCGTACATAATCGATATAAATAACTGTTCATATAAATTACTGTAGTCGTTATATAAATTTATTAGTGCTTGAATAGTTGATTCTAGTGCTCCGAAATTAAGTTAATTAAGAAGATAGCATCTTTGTGTTAACAAATACTTCGTTGGGAGATTTTTAAGAAATTTTATGGTAACTTCGAATTGTTGAAAAGGTTTATATAATCAGTTTGAAAATAATGAACTGTGGTTATTGCAGATGGAGTTTACGTTACACTACTATTATTAATATTAGTGCCGTTAATCGTAATCTTTGTTGTAAGGGTTATGCTTACTTTTATTATTGTATTTTTTAGACAGTAGTAGTGAACATTTTAAGCCGTTATATGATGAACAAGCGGCTAATAACCTTTCCAGACGATGCCCTGATCTAACAAAAAATGTTTTAAATTTAATTTCGAACAGGAAAATTTCGAATTTTTATAATATATCCCCCTACTAATATATTTTATGAATGAAACTTAATTTTTCCAGTTCACCATAAACTGAAATAACTATTTAGCACTCTGTAATTTTAAATTTTTAATTTTCAATACAGCCTGTTTGTTATCATGTAAAATCATATTGTTTTTACAATTATAACAGAATCTCTTCCGACTTTCAATTAATATTGTACAGGAAATAAACTATTTGAAAGTAATACCAAGAAAAAGATAACTGAATTTCACACTACAAAAAATGGGAAAGAATTTTGTAACCTGGTTATATGTTAAACCTGCTCCTCACTTTCTACTATCTGCAGAACTTTATGTCAGATGCTGAAATTTTGTCAAGAAAATATTCGCGTGTAAAGCTATCCGTACGAATCACTCACGTATGTAGAACTAATCACCAACATGCAGGTGACTGATATTAAATTTTGGTAGTTGACTAATAAAAAAGTAGTTGACTAATTCTAGAAAATGGTTAATTTTATATCTGTCGTTAAGCAATTGGTAGCGGAGTAAAATGTTTTGCTTATTAATCGTTGATTTTGATAACTCGTAACCTAGTCATCGTTAAAAGGTATTGTATTTTTCGTGCTACTTTAAACCCTATAGGCTTAAATAACTAGCACCTGTTTAAATTTCTTATAAAATTTGGAAATTTATGCTTGTATGAAATTTAATAGCTCCACAATCACCTTTAGTTTATGATAATTACTGACTACTGTTGACGCAGTCCTTCAAGGACAAAGTGCATATAAATAGGAGGAGGCCCCTTAGAGGGCGATTATATTATTCTTAACTGATTGAATATTATAGAAATAGAAATTAAGGTAGATATATAAACATTAATAAAGATTGCTTGAAGTTAACAAAGATATAGAGAAAATAGAATTTAAGCATAGCATAGCATCATAATCTGGTTACATTTTTTTATATGCCAGTACTACTCGTATATTATGTATTTTCAGGATCAGTAGAACATCAAATACGACGGCACGTATTTTTAGGTTGAAAATAATCTCATGCTTTTGCAGTTTTTAGTCAGCGTCAACTATACCTTACCTAAAATGTGAAAATTGAAGTTAATTAAAAGTTGTTCCTTACCGATGCCGTTTTGTTGTTCTGTATAGTCTTATTAGATTTTTGGCAATACGTTCAGTGTACCTACAAATTATAGATCTAATTTTTAAAGTTTTAGAAAATATGGCAGCGCCAGTCAAACTTAAAATTCTTTTAAGACAATTGCAGATGTATTTATCTTTTTACAATAGACAGGGGTAGTTTTCCACTGGTTAGGTAATCCACATATTGTGCTCCTATTTGAAATACCATCCAATCGTTTCGATAGTGTTACTAATATTCGACCAGTGTTTGGTACATATACGGATATAACGTAGAATTTATCAGATTCTGCTGTTATACAGCGTCCTTCCTCATCATGTGTAGCAACACCAATTACATAAACCACGTCAATGGGTTCAGAACGTGTAAATAGACCAACTCCGGCATATCCTTCTTTAGTGCTATTATGCCGATATTGTTTGTAACCTGAAAGATTCTTAATTTCGGGAGGCAACTTTGCGGTACTGCACTTGCTCTCCTGTATGTAAAATATATCTGGTTTCTCATATTCAAGATAGAGAAGTGCATCTTTTTTAAGCCATGCACGTAGTCCATCGATCTTCCAACTAGAGATATAGAGGTTTGTGGTCATTCTTAGTTTATTTAATCTACTACAACCAGTTGAAATATTGGTATAGGAAGAAACATTCTGTATATAATGTATGTTTCCTTTTGAGAACTGCTTCTTTTTCTAAATCATTGATCTGCGTAGCCTCAACTTTAGTAATTTTTTCTTCTTCATTAGAATGTTTATCCTCAACTTTAGCGACTTTTTTTAGCTGTAGTTTTCTACTATTTCTAGTTTCCATCAGTTTTTCCACCGGTTTATTCTTATTCTTTGTTAATTGCTTCGATGATTCTTTAGTTTCAAAGTATTTCCTCTTTTTATTATTTTTTCCCGAGTTCTTATTTGAACCGTTTTCAATTTCATAAAAATTCGCTTTTTTACCCTTAATTTTTTTGTTTGTGAAGATAGTTCTTATATTAGCTGGATCATTATCTATATGGTTGATATTATTACTTTGTAGGGTTGCTTGGGTTAGGTCAGTTTCATCATCGGTTGATTGATATGTATTTATTAATCGATTATGTGCTTTCCTAATATCCATTGGTTCTTTATCCAATGTTAATTTGTATGTTGTGTTATCAAACGTTTGAAACTTATTGTTATGTGGTAAAATGCTAAGAACTGCAACAGCATTACCACATTTGATTTTGATTGAGAGGCGCTGCCAAAGAAACTCGGTCGATCTTTTTTCAAAGGTTGCTTTTTCAAGCCTATGACCAATATTGTTAATTAATTGCTTGGTTTTTCCCCAGCGACACCCATGATCTCAAAAGCAATTGGCGTGAAGTTATAATTATGGCTAAGGTATCTGTATTCGTTGACCTTATTCCGTTCAGCCTCTGCAACAGCTGCACCACATGTTTTGCTTGTTAAGGTTAAATATGAAGGAGCTAGTGTGCCCACAACAGTTATATCCCAAGCAAATGATCGGCCCTTTTCCCATGGGATTATTGTAACATCGTCAGGTCTTTTATTAGCTCTCAGTGTTCCTGGTGGTTCCAAAACTGATGGGATTTGTAGTTTAGCTAGAGATCGAGCTATTATTTGATTTAGAGATTCATGTCTGGACAAACGACCAATTGCGTTTTTTTACAGCTTAAAGTATGAGTGGTTGTATAATCAATAGATGCACTGCAAGAACAGATAAATGGTTCACAGATTTTAGAGCCAAGACGTAATGCTGTACATATACTTATAGATTCGTTTGAAAGTGTTGTTCCAAGTTGAGGTGAAGGCAATGCATGTACACTGAGAAAAGTGATTTGGTTGATACAACCAATTCTGTTGTGTTGAAGAGTAAAGCATTTGATCAAGTATTTTTTAGTCGTTCTAAACGAAACTATATTAACTGAACCGCTTGCAGATGGTTAAACTAACATCAAAAATTAGTTGACTTAAATTTGTTTCTTTGAATGCATAATAACAGTTGATTAATAAACGAATGCAAAAGTGAATTTCATTCAACATCAGTCGTATTTAATACAAACTAATATTGTCAACAAATTTCATATTTTAGCCCAATACTACATTAATGTTGAAAAAAATCTATTTTAGTTAAATGAATGCTGAAAAAGTGTCAAATGAACACGTTTTGTGACAAACTGAACATTGAAACAAACGTACTCTAGCTTGTTGATTTAAATAAACTACGATTGCCACATCAAACGTCGGGTTAATATGTTGAATGCAACGCTATTTAGTACGTCTCCGATGTTGCGTATTGAATGTTCAGCGCGCGCACATTATATCTTTAATATACTGCTAACGTTCGACATCGACACGTCAACATGGCTTCAAGCGTTACTTCGCATTGTTTATTGTGTTAGTTTCCATTATAGTATTTCAACTCACTGTAAAAATACATGGAAGATAAATTTAGTATGCTGTACTATGTTTAAACAAAATCTCTTCGTCTAAAAATACGTAAGTACCTTCATATAACTTGGTTTCAATTGTCCTTAACTAAATGCAGTTGTTTTAGCATTCAACTATATAAGCGAACGTTTAACTTCAAAACCAATGGCAACCACAAGGAATAAACAAGCTTTCAATAATCAGTGTCAGTTTTATAAAATTGAAGTGGAAGCTAAACTGAAATATATGCAGGATGAACTAGGGTTAATGTAACATTCAAGGTGAGATTTGATTCAATATACAACTTGATAATGTGACTGAATGAAGTTATTTTAAATCAATATTTTTAAAATCTGTTAGGGATGAACAAACTCATTTGTTGATCGCCAAGTTGTATTAAAAATTTGATTAAAATAATTGCATTAAATCAGAATCGATCAAGCTGGATATTGAATCAAACTACCTTGGATGTTTAAACTAATTCTATATCTAAACAATGTACAACGCAACGAAATGATTGATTTGACAACACAATAAAAGTTTGATTAAACCAAAATGTTATTATTTGAACCCTTATTAGCCACTTACCTTAATAATTATTATCTACTCAACATATGGGTTAGTTAAACCAATGACGCTTTTGGTTAGTTGAAAAATTTGAATAGTTTGTTTTAATGCTACAAACCCTTTCAAGTATTTGCTTCAATGATTTTTATATGTAAGTGGGATATTCAAAGTGTTGATTTAACATAACAGTTTATTTGATATAAGTATTAAATAATTCAAATCAAACCTACAAGCAATTGAAGTAACGATACCTAACATTCAAGTTACATTAATAGCGATTTGAGTAAATGCCATAATTATTGTGGTGCAAATTTAGGTTTGTTTGCTTCAAAATCGGTTTTCCAACATTTTATTATGTTCTATTTAATGCATATAGATCATTGTTTATATACAAACCAAAATTCTAATTGAATCAACTAATTTTCAGTTGAAGTAACAAAATCCTTTTCTCAGTGTAGCGATTGATAACTTTCTTTTGACTAACAGCTTTAAGTCGTGCTGTTACGTCATCATCGAACATTTATTGGTATTTGTGACAATAAATACCATCAGTGCATTCACCCTGCAGTTTGAGTGAAACATTATATACCGACAGTAACAGTGCATAAAGTGAGTCGCATTCGAACCCTTGCAAAAGACGGTCGTGTGAGAGCTTTTGAAAGCGACATCGACACCCAATCGAGCGTGTTACTGGTGGTCCGTCGAAAGCTTTAGTGTGTGAACGTTATTGCCCACAGCGGCACAGGATAAAAGGTATTTATACCCTTTATTAAGTAGTTTGGTGTAGTTGTTTTTAATTACTACATAACCGCTCCACCGCTATTGTTATTGCTACAAAAAGCAATTGGTTCTTTCCTATAATAGCATATTTATATCACCTCATTCACCCCCCAATCAACCATTGGTCCTATAAGTCGATCCGAATTCACCAGTTCTATGGTATACGCATGTCCTTAACTTTGCATTCCAGCGAGCTTTTAATTAATTAATGATTTAGCTTTAAATTTGTGTTCAAGCTCCATATTTAGCGGGTTAAAATATGTACAATATTAGCTACATACTTTCGTTAGACTAAATTAAGTGATTTCGCCGTAATTAAACCAGCGTTTAATTACAAACAAATCCTTAATATAAAATTAGATAATTTGCACTAAAAGCCATTGCGCGTTTTTAGTTTTTCACATGCAACCTTTTCAGTCGGTTTGCAGTAAGATATTCGATACATCTGCAAAGGGTAATAGAATGTAAAAGCTGCATTTTTCTTGCAAACACGTTAAGTCTCATGTTTCCTCTGAGCTTTGATGTAAAGCCGCCCGGGTTGTAAGCGGTACATCTTATCTAAACACTTTGTTTGACAAACCGGTAGGTTTCCGACGTCTCGTTTTAAGACCACATTGCAGGCTGATAATCATAAAACGTGATTTATTAATTTATACGATATCTTACATTTTTCGTGTCTTGAACAACAACCCATAATATTTTAACATTTTTCGCGTACATCTGAGCGTTACGGTTTTATAGCATTTATTGTAGGCCGTTCAGAATAACTGTTAGAATGGCTCCCAAGAAAATACAGGTAGCAGAGCTCCAATTGCTTAAAATACGCATTATAGAAATGTGGGAACTGAGCAACGCTATACAAAGTGACCCAACTTTAAAAACGTTGTTCCTTATTCAAACAAGGGGAGTACATGACCTTTACAGAGATTTCAATACAATTTTGGTTGCTGTCTTAGCTTCATGTGACGAGGTAGAATCATTAAATTACAACGCTGTACGGAAGGAAGTGGATTCCGCTTATTTTTGCATACTGCTGCATCTCGAAACGATGCAAGAAATGAAAGCACCACAAATTACGGAAAATGCTCCAAGCAGCTCGGGATCAAAATTGGTACCGTTAAAGCTCCCACTTTTTAATAATGAGGTAACTGAGTTTCATCTTTCATCGATTTATTTGACAGTCTGGTCTATAATAACGCGTCGCTGTCCGATATCGAAAAATTGAATTATCTTATCAGTTGCTGTACCGGGGAGTCTTTAAGAATCATTAAATCGGTACCCATTTCGGGAGATAATTTCATTATCTCATATAACGCCTTGCGTGAGCGATTTAGCAATCCGCGTTTATTGGCAACTTTGCATTGGAAAGCAATGCAAGACCTTCCACCTTTAAAATCAGAAGACCCTAAGAAACTTAGGGCACTTATTGATTGTTTTTCAGAGAACCTTGCTGTTCTAACTAACTTAAAGTTTCCCACTGAACATTGGAACTTTATTCTGGTCGATTGTCTTTTAGAAAAACTCGATCCGTTCACTAGAAAACGCTCCGAACTCCAATCGGATCCGAAGCAAATACCCAATTTCGAGGATTTGAGATATTTTTTAACTCAACAATGTGCAGCGTTGAAACTTTTCTTCAACCGCACCTGTTTCTTATTCGACGACTGTCCATACATCTCACACATCAGTGCCTAAGAAATCCTCAGCGTTTCAGTTTAAACCAAGAGTTTCTTCTAACGTAGTTTCACTGGATACACCAAGTAGCTCCAGTGACTCAAAGAATTCATTTTCGCACCATTGTCCTTCTTGCAAGGGCAATCACTTAATTTACAGATGTCAATCGTTTCTAAAGAAAACTCCGACGGAACGTTTCGACATTGTCAAACGCTTACGCCTTTGTTTAAATTGCTTACGAACAGACCATGCGTCCATGCAATGCAAATCTTATAATTCCTGTCGAACTTGCGCCAAGCCGCATCATACCTTGCTACATTTTGAAGTGCAACCTGCTTCTAGCCGTTCAGCTGAACCGACCGCTACACACATGCATAAAAATGCCAATAGGACGCAGTCAGCCTCTCCTATTCCGGCAAATGTTTTGTCTTCACAGACGAATTCAAATCTTGGGGTTACTGTCTTACTCTCCACTGCTGTTGTGGAAGTTCAAGACCGATCTGGTAGATACAAACCGATCAGGGTACTCTTAGACCCTGGCTCTCAAGCTAGCTTTATTCGAGACGATTGCGTGAGCAAACTTTGGCTTCCACGCATACGTTCTCAAGTTCCGATTTATGGACTTGGGCAGACAACTTCAGCGGTCAATAGAGGTGCCGTCAGCTGCACCATTCGCTCTGTTAGACTCTGAAAAATCTCTAGAAGTCACAACTTTTGTGCTTTCGTCAATATCTGGCAAATTACCCAGCGTTGAAGTTCCTAATAATTGGGAACACTTATGCGGCCTGCACTTTGCAGACCCGACCTGGAACTCTCCAGGAACTATTGACATGCTCCTTGGAGCAGATGTTTATCCGTTCATCATCAATGGCGGTGTTATACATGGCAAATTTCTTCAGCCTGCCGCCATAAATACAATTTTTGGTTGGACTATTATTGGTCCCACAAAAGCTTGCAGTCTGATACTGTCCAAGCATTTTTACTTCTGTAGAAGATCCTATCGACCAGACCCTAAGGCGGTTTTGAGAGATAGAAGAGTTGCCATCCAAGCCTTATACTTCTCCAGAAGAAGAAAAGGCAGATCTGATTTTTGAAAACACGTTTTCTCGTGACCCTAGCGGTCGTTTTATTGTTGCGTTACCGTTCAACGATACTTTGCCCGTTTTGATAATTCCTTTGACATGGCTAAAAAGACTATTTTCGTTGGAGCGCAAATTGCATGCTCAACCGGAGCTACGCGCCCAATACAACAATTTCATGCAGGACTATCTTGATGCGGGTCATATGGAATTACTCGATTCTCCGCCCGTTGGGAACGATAATTATTTTTTACCCCATCACCCTGTGTTTAAAGAAGAAGGTCATACTTCTAAAATTCGTGTGGTTTTGACGCCTCTGCAAAGGCTAAAAACAACGTGTCACTTAATGACACTCAATTGGCTGGACCTAGTCTCCAAAATGACATTTCGTCAATCTTACTTAAATTTCGCTCTCATCGTTTCGTTTTTACTTGTGATGTTCGCCAAATGTATCGACAAATTTTGGTTACCGAAAAACATCGAAAGTTTCAATTAATTGTTTGGCGGTTCTCCGCAGAAGAACCCATTCAGACTTATCAGCTTAATACAGTGACCTATGGTATTAAGTCATCGCCTTATCTAGCATTAAAACTCTTCAGCAATTAGCCATTGACGAAGGCAAAGGTTTCCGTTAGCCGCTGAGGCTATACGGTCAAATCTATATATTGATGATTTCGTCGCCGGTGGAGATTCTATACAATCGGCCCGCGAAATTAAAGATCAACTTATCCGACTTTTACATTTGGCTGGTTTTGAACTTCGAAAATGGAGTTCTAATTCAGTTTCTATTTTGGAAGGCATTCCGTCAGATTTTTGCCAATATACTTCTCTCGATTTCGATTCTGACGAATCAATAAAAATATTAGGTCTTCAATGGTCACCTACAGAAGATATTTTCTCATTTCGGGTTAAACCATTAAACCCAATATGTACAAAGCGCAACATACTTTCACAAGTTGCCAGAATATATGATCCATTAGGGTTTTTAGCCCCACTAACACTTTTGCAAAACGCCTAATCCAGCATCTGTGGATGTTAGGTTTAAATTGGGATGACATCCCACCAGCAGACATTTCGTCTCAATGGCAGCAGTATCAAGAAGAGTTGCCGTTATTATCGTCATTAAAGTTACCACGTTGTTTACCCCCTTCGGATCCTTTTACTTGTCATTTGCATGGGTTTTGCGATGCTAGCGAGGTAGGGTATGCAGCGGTAGTGTATTTCAGTTCATAAATCAAACTACTGGAGAAATAACTGTACAATTTGTAACCGCTAAAACAAAATAGCTACAATTAAGCGCATTTCAATTCCACGTTTGGAATTATGTGCCGCCGTTTTATTAACGGATTTACTTTCTTTTACCATTCGGTCTTATCAAGGCTTGATTGACATCTCCGATGTTTCAGCGTGGAGTGATTCTACGGTCGCTCTCACTTGGATACGTTCTCCACCTTTTCGTTGGAAAACTTTTGTGGCAAACCGTGTTAGCCACATTCAAGAGATCATTGCACCTAGCCGATGGTTTTATATTAAATCTTCGCATAATCCGGCTGATCCTGCATCTCGGGGATTAATGCCAAGCGCGGTTATCTCATGTTCGCTATGGTGGGCGGGGCCTGAATGGCTTCACTACCCTAGTGACTCGTGGCCGCCTCAACCAACATTGTCAACCTCAATTGCTGAGGTAACTACGGAAAAGAAGATCCTAACATTTGTCGCTCAAACAGATCCAAACGTCATTGACATGTTACTAAGTCGCTTTTCATCGTTATATAAAATCCAAGGCATCGTGGCTTACATTTATAGATTTTCTAAACCCATGGCTCAACGTCATGCGGGTCCCTTAACAGACATTGAATTACACAATGCTCTCATGATTATCGTTCGGCATGTACAAAATATTACATTTTCAAAGGAAATAGCTTCGATCAAGGCAAACCGTAAGTTACCTAAAAGCTTGCGAAAACTTTCTCCATTTGTTGATCCACAAAACATCTTAAGAGTAGGTGGGCGCTTGACACATTCTTCGCTTTCCTATTTCGAAAAGTTTCCTGCATTATTGCCTCAGCGGCACCGATTAACCGAACTTATCATTCGGTCAACTTATGAAAGGTATTGCCATCCCGGTGTTAATACCACAGCGTATCTTCTCCAACATAATTTCTGGATCTTTTCTATTAAAAATTCAATCAGAAATTACTTATCATCATGTCATAGATGTTTTCGTACCAAACCGGTCCTGGTAACTCCTCCTATGGGAGACCTACCGGCAGCACGTATTACCCAAATCAAAACTGCACATGGCACACTAAAACGACCTTTGGTCAAACTAGCGCCGCTACCGGTATTTTAATTTTATTTTTATGTTTAGATGTATATGCACATTTCTTACATGTATAGTAGTATATTATTTTTACATATTTGCTTATTTACATATATATTTTTATTTTTGCATAGTTGGTAATATCGCTCGCTGTAGTGTACCACCCTATCTTTCGTTACCTGTTTTCCTAGCAAGGTCAAATCCCATGTGATTTCCTTCACCCAACCTACTTCCCTCCTTTTCAAATTCTATGAATTTGGTGGGCGGTATGTTACGTCATCATCGAACATTTATTGGTATTTGTGACAATAAATACCATCAGTGCATTCACCCTGCAGTTTGAGTGAAACATTATATACCGACAGTAACAGTGCATAAAGTGAGTCGCATCCGAACCCTTGCAAAGGACGGTCGTATGAGAGCTTTTTAAGCGACACCGACATCACCCGGTCGAGCGTGTTACTGGTGGTCCGTCGAAAGCTTTTGTGTGTGAACGTTATTGCCCACAGCGGCACAGGATAAAAGGTATTTATACCCTTTATTAAGTAGTTTGGTGTAGTTGTTTTTAATTATTACATAACCGCTCCACCGCTATTGTTATTGCTACAAAAAGCAATTGGTCCTTCCCTATAATAGCATATTTATATCACCTCATTCACCCCCCAATCAACCACGTGCGATCAAACGCGTGTCCGCGGATTTTGTAACTATTGTAACTACTTTGGATTGATTCATATTCCCAAAGCTTCTATGAGCTCATTAATGTTAAATTCGCTTTTTCCTCAACGGACGTGGTTTCCTTTCAACCAACTAAGAGATTCGGACAAACCCGTTAGCATTAAACCAGTTGTTTTTAAGAAGTCTGAAACAAGATTCGTTGAAGAATATGTTGAAACAATAAAACATGGTAGAGCTAAGTTTGTTAGTCTTCTTATTCCCAGACCAGCTAAATTGTATGGTAATGTTGCTTGAGTGTATGTCATATCATCAATTTTCACATTTGATATTTTTTCTAAACAATTTCTGAATAGGTCATCAAATGGTTGTAGCAAGTCCATATGTTCATATAATTGTGAACAGCGTAATATATAGGTAAGTTTGGGACCAGCGCTTAAACAGTTTTTCAACAAGTATAGACCTGCATGTGTGTCAAGTATTTGAAATCTACTGCACATAAGATTACATATAGACATTTTTTTATAATATTCTTTTTGCTGCCGAATTTAATATTGATGCGCCTAATAGTTCAAAATCACAAGCTTGGTCAGTTTTAATGCCCGGAATTAAAGTATTAATGAATGAAACTATTGAGGTTATATTGCTATACCCATTTATAAATACTTCACATTTAGTAGGGTTTAGTTTTAGTCCACTTACTTTTAAAAATTCGATTATCTTTGTTATATCGTCTAGAACTGTATTTATTTTTCCGCTAATTGTGCCGTCATCTAGGTACCATATGTTAAGATTAGATTTCAAAGAATATGTTAAAGTCATTAAAGATAAACCAAATAGCAAGGGTCCTAACGGATCTCCCTGTTGCACACCACATTCAGATTTTATAAATTTATCGCCAAATATTAGACTTGAAAGGTTTCTATAAGATTACCATATAAATGGATATAAACTTGGTATCTTCTGATGTGCAATAGATAACAAGTAATCTCGCTGTAAGGTGTTGAAAGCATTGGCGAAATCAAACTTCACAATCACTTCAGCTTCTTTGTTAATATCCAAAAAAGTGCGAGTCGCATGTACAGTAGCTTCTGCTCCACCTTTAATACCAAAACCAAGTTGAATTGGTTTTAGTTTGATACTTGAAGCTTCACGAACCATAGTACAAGCAACTTTAGCAGCAATACGTCGCAATGTATTGCCACATGCAATTGGTTGTATTCTCCGTCCTTTTTTAATAAGGCAGTTAATGAGGCGCCATAGAATATTGGTAAGATTGATTTTGGTAATTTACCTTCAAAAACTTTGTGGATGTATTTTGCTAATAATTCTCAAAGAGTTGTTGCCATTGCACCATTAGAAATTGCTAACAAGTCAAAAAGATGCCTTGGTCTGAGACAATCAATTCCACCGGCGGAACTTTTTGGAAAACTGTTAATTGCTTTTTTTATAGTTTCGTGTGTGGTTACTTTAAGATCATTACGAGAGATAAAATCATCAGATGGACCAAGTGGGAAGTGTGTCTCATTATTTGTTGAATGATGTTTTGATTCTAAAGCAAGCCATGTCTCAGGACAATTTTTTACAATTCTTTCGGTTGAACGAATAAGCCTAGTTGCATGTCTAACGTCAACTTTCTATAATTTTGTGTTACTTGTTTACGCAATTTACTTGTTTTTTCTTCCGTAGTATATCTTTTAGAAGCAGATTTTTTTATTGATTCAAATGTCGATAAAGAACTTTAAAGAATCGGTGTCATTTTCTTTAAAATAAGCCAAGTTGTTCTTTACGTTTGTTGTTAGAGAGGCTTTCTTTGATTTTTTTTGAAATATGAAGAACGCATACAAAAAAAAGAAATCTTAACCATAAATAAAAATTATTTTGTATTGTAACATTTCCTAGTAGATCCGATAATTCTTCACCAACAGCAACTCTAGCTCCTTTAGGTATGAGTTTCAATATTTTTAAATATTGTTTAGCCTTAGATAAGGATTCCATAAGTGTTTGTGAATCTATATTTTCAATATTTTCAGAAGATACTCTTTCATTTGTGTATTCGGTTGATGCTGTTTTGGTTTGTAATTTAAATAAAGTATTTTTTTAGGTTTAATGTGTGATATAGTGTGATGTTCTTTTAATCCACGTTCAGAAATTGAATTGTATCCACATATATTACAAGTAATCAAATCTTTTGATCGATCATATGAATCACTATTTGAAAAATCAACTTTGAGAGTGATATTCTTGAAGTTGTAGATTCCACTTTCTTTTTTGATGAGATTGAGCTACATCTTGCTTCATTTTCATCTTTCTTCGAGATTTTCCAATTCTTAGTTTTTATAGAAAATCGCTCATCAGTTGGATATTTTAATTCTAGGTAATCATCTTCTGAGGAACATAAAGATGAAATTTTTTAAAAAATTATATAAGCTTTATCTTGTTCATATTTATAAAATTCGTGAAATTAAAATCCCATTTTGAACTCTGATTTACATATACATAGATTTGGATAAAAGTCATTCAAAATCCATTATTGTCTCTAGTTGTCAATCACAATTTAAAAATTGATCACAAAATCCAATTTTGATTCCGATATGGGATAAATTGTGATAGTGTATACACTCGATAAATAAAAATATAACGGTAAAACTATATTTTTATAAATAAAAATGGCGAAATTTTTATATTAAAACACGACTCAAAACGTCAAACGTCAATAGTTAACGCCGTAATTGTAAAGAATGTAAATGTAAATGTAAAAAACTTTTAAATAATCGTTTTTTATAGCATGTACAGTACTAATTCAGAAAGTTTTTGTTGAATTTAGTTATTAGTGAATAGTCCTAAACCACAGATTATTAGTATTGTAATAATGAAAGACCCGCATTTTTCCAAACACTGTTTTGTTGTAAGTTTTTTTAATAGTATAATAGTTATGTTGCAGTACAGAATGTTTTATTTCACTAAATATACTGGAAAAAGGCAAATTTGTAAAACATAGAAATTTAAAACTCAGTTTTCTTAAAATGTGGGTTCGGTGGATTAGAACCTTTTGTCACCAGGGCAACGATATGCGAATGTTAACATTCCATTTTATAGTATTTAAATAAATCAAGACGAAATTACAGCAAGTCCTGGTTTCATGTTCTAAACATCCATGAGTCATAACCAAGTTTATTTGGTTTCAAATACACTATAGTAAAGGGTGATTGAGTTTATTTTTGCTCATGGGCGCCGGCGCTGCATTAACTTAACAATACCTATTTGCGTTGACCAACATTCCTGAAGCACTGATTTAATGGAAAACGGAAGCCTTATAAATATTTTACTGTTTTGCATTGTATTCTATTGAATTTTATTGCAACATTATCACAAAAATAACAAACCATTGTAATTTCTCCTTTATTGATTTTAAAAGAAACTTGCTTACAACACAATTTATAATTTCATTCTTGGCTTTTCTTTAGTCACAGCTGTTAAACTGACGAAGCCATGGTATAATGTGGTTATTATCGTATTTGAATTAACTTATTCCTAGTGCTTGTTAGAATACGCTAAGCCCTTATTTTAGTATATTTCCAGCACATGTTACAACATTGATGTGTTTTAAAAGTGCATGTTTAGACAAATCAAATATAGCCTATTGAAATCCAAATAAATGTAGGGATAATATTTACAAAGTATGTTTTGTGATTTTAACATCATTTGCTTTTTGCTAAATCAAAACTTACAGCGTGTAATCGATATTAACACTTACACGGATAAATGGTTCAAAGTACTTTATTTACAAAAAATTTTATTGTACATAATTATTGGCGCAACATATCTTGTAAGGAAGGCGCCAAAGATTCTAGAATCAAAAGGGACAAACCTAGCAAACCAACATTCGATTGAGCGACAGCTACAAAGGTGCATTTAAAGAACCAATATAAATCATATAAGTGCGAAAAATCTAGATGTTGTGTTGGTTAGGTATAAATAGCATAGCCAGAAGAGCTTTCAGTTTTAGCCAAAGTATGAACTCGCAAGTACCACGAAATAAATTGAATAAATCGTTAAAGTAAATACGATTCATTTATATATAAATTAAGTGATTGTGTAGATAAGCTACGTAGTCGAACTATACAAAAATATAGTACAATCGTCGTGTTAAGGAGTTTATTGTTAGTAGCGCTGGAGTAATAATCATAAATTATATCTGTAGCGCATTCTTAGTACATTAAGGTTTCTCTGAACTCGTGAATAATTCAGCTTATATTAAACAAAATAAGGAACAGTAAAACGAACGTTGCGACTCCATATCGCTTACTTATTGAGTTGGCAATAGTGTGACCCACAAAACCTAACTTTCTCACATTTTGGTCTCCAAACCTCATGTTTGGATTCTTCCTTCGTTCCGTCATTTAACATTCGTAAATGTAAGTACGCGCGCGCAAGCGCACGTGCACCAACACAAACACACACACGGCTTGCTCTTATGCTTGGATATGTTTCTTGGGTTGAAAACCCTATTTAAATTGTGCATAATAAAGAACCTTTAAAATAGCGTTGAAGGTAGTTTATGAAAATGTGGGAAATTGTTTATTAAGTCTGTATACATCTAACTTTAATAGATCTGTTTCGCTTGCACACCAAAGTCAACCAAAAGGAGTATTTTAAAAATTAATTTGATGTAGCTCTTCAATACTTAGTTGTAGTGCATCTATATATGTGTAGTAATTTTTTTATATACACAATAGTGTAATAAACGTCTTTTTACTGCCTTTTATTCGGTCCACTATAAGTCTAATTATTTACATCTACATAGAAACAGCACTGAGATGCTGCTACCGATATTACTGATACCAATTATTACAATATTTATAACACTAAATTCTTTCTTAACAAGACTATATTTATTACTAAGTAACTTATCTACACGCCGTTAATTTATCTACATAAGCACTGATTTATCTTAATTTATATAAACTTTAAACGTATCTATTTTAACCACTTGAATAAGAATTAGTTTATATTGCTAATGGATTGATACTTCTACTAACTAAATTCATTCCAGAATCCTTCGTTTGCTCTATATCGGTTTTTTAAATACGTCCTCGTAGTTGTCGATCAATCCATTGTTAGTTTGATGGGTTTGTCCCTTTCAATTCTAGACTGTTCGGTACCTTTGTTATAATACATTCACTTGACATTCTAAAGTTAAGTAAATATTTAAGGTGATGACTGTTTAAACAAAAACAATGTCAGAACGTTATTAAATTTCTTCTTGAATACAACGCAAAAACGTCGCAGTCTTTAGATATTGTCCAAAACTTGATTATAACTTGTTGCTGTGACTTTGCTGTAAGAAGTTTGGAACCTGAAAAAGTGGTATTTATAGTAACTTTTATTTTAGTAAAAACCAAGGAGTAATAGATTTTCATACAATTAATCTTCTTATATCTTGCCTTTGTTTTAAGAATGATATAAGAAACAACATAGGAACTGTCCAATTCTAATACCAAAGCTTAAAAACGAAGTAACATTTATTTATTATCAAGCAACAGTAAATGATTCGAATTATGAGGTTATTAGTACATTTTTTTTTATAACATAAAAAAGGTTGTAGTGTAACTGACCTGAAGGCTGACCCAAACGCCCTCTATAAACGGCACACCGGGCTCCATGATCTAACATCTAGTGGCAGTGGCTTGACCACTCCTACATTGCGTTGTTATCATGCGACCCAAGTTCACACTGGAAAGATGGCGTTAAGGCGGGAAGGTTTGAAATAAAACTACAGCATATACCTAACTTTGTCTTTAATCAAAAGAATAACCAATAAATAGATGATTCGCATGAAAGCATAGAAAAATGACATTTAAAGCAAACAGTGCCATACTCAATCTGGGCGAATGGGGAAAGAGCACGGCAGAGAAAACCCCAAACTACCCTCACACTTCCAACTGCATTTGGCACATCTCGACAAGAACGGGTAACGTACAAGTACCCAATTCACCAACACTGAAATTGACGTGATGTCAACTGTTACCCAAACATACCACACATGACAACTGAAGAAACGTTAGTATAGACCAGCTAGTCTCTTCTGGTAGGTACTGAGGTCGGCTAAGCCAGTACTACCCAGCTAAAGTTGAAGAGAAGGGACACCAGGAAGATGACCTGCACCTTGACTACCAATGTTCCTCCCCGCATGGACATAAAATGTTAGTAATATTCAACAAGGCTCGTACACACGCCCCCACATACATACATTAACAGTTTCCAGCCCGTGTTACAAAATATTTCACAAAGACTAGCCGACTTCCTATTATTTACAAAAAGGTACACTACAAGTACATTGACAAGACAACATGAATCTCTGAATGAACTTATGGTATGATTGCGCATAGTTAAAAAGGCGCTGGTTCTTGAACAGACTATCTCCAACATAGTCATAAATGCAAACGCAAAGGCACGAGATGGTTAGTCACACCAGAGGTTCAATTTAATTACATCACGGCAATTATCACCAATGTTAAAAACTAGTTAATTATATAGGAACATTGGCTAGATAATAGAATAAACACACAACAAATATATAATTACGTTTAAACCAAGATATGAACGGTACAGTTGTAAATGTGGTTAATATGCTGAAATGAAACAATTACACATCATAAAATGTCAAATGAATCACAAATATCAAACATTATAAAATATGTTGGCAGCAAATACATACCCAAAATTCTACAGCATAAATTCAGGCGCTAAATCTTTATATAAGTGCATGTTAGTTAAATATATTTAAATCTAGTAAGCAAATGTTAAAAATTATTTATTGTTCAGCGCGGGGGGTCTTATAATTTTCTATATCGACTTACTTCCGCGGTTTTTATTGTTCTAAGCTGCAGTTCCTTGCTCCTCAACTAAGTGGACTGTATTGCAGATTCTAGTACGTGTTACTTTGCACTTGCACTGTGTTTTTTAGGGGTTTATCTAATTAATTCACATTTAGCGGCACTATGACTAACTCACGTACCTAACGAAAAACCGACTGTTCTGCTTCGATATCGATGAGAAAGTGTTTTTGTCACTACCCTTAGTCCCACTTATTTACACATGCACAAGGAATTTTTACGACAGGATACAAGGGAACAAGGGATAACAGTTTTACTATTAGATTTACAATTAGAAATTTACGACTTAAAATTAAACACGACAACGTGCGACAAAGAGACCGAACATTTATTATGATTGCATCGGGTAAAACGTACTTTTTAAAAATTAAGCATATCGTAGCATTACAAATTACAAACAAAAAATATACACAACAACTTTGTGGTTAATTCAATTTCTATCTTAAAACCAAAACAAATATAACATAGAAATATAACACTGTTCATATTCAAACTTGCCTAATGATTTGATTCAATATAAGTAAGGGATAATGTTGATGCTTTTCATTAATTGCTCGCAAAATCACAGTAATGGTACATTTACTATTGTTTCTGCAATAAGCGGAAGTTCGAGCTCTGTATTAAATACTAAATAAACATTATTTAAAATCAACAAATATTAGTTTTACTCTGATTTAGATACTAAATAAACAATTCAAATAAGTAAATATTAGTTTTCGGTTCTTAAACCAAACCACACTCATTTATACATAAAGTGTTCAATAAAATTGTAAATTCACCTATATTAAACATCATAAATAAAACAACCAGCATCAAATTCTAAGCCAAAAGCAACAGGTAACACATAAATATTTCCTTCAATGATTAAATAACTAACGGTTTTACAATAAGTACCAACATCACACTCAAAACAAGGCTGGAATTACCAGATGCAATCAGATTACCTTAAATAGCAACTACATTATCAACATAAAACATTACCTTTAGTAAAAAACCGCCAAGTGAAATCTTTCAACCTGCCATCAAAAACAAAGTCCTTTAACCTTGTCCGACTAGATCGATCATCTCTACACATGCGCCTCTTATAATGTAAATTCTGACGTCACTGAATACGTTCAGAAAAACCTACAAGTGGTTACTGAGCTATTCTAACAAATATCTTCAAATATCGAAATGTACACTATAATAATTGCAATAATTATCAACCAATGAGAGTTGACTTAGAACCACTAGGATCGCCCTCAAGTATTGTCTTTAAATGCTTGGTATTATCTCATTTTATTAGTATGCACAACACTGTTAGTCAACTACATAGCACATACATATTTTACTTTTTGCACTGCCAGTGCTGAGTAGTAAACGTTAATATCGTATTCAACCCGATGTTTGTTAAGAAATCTAGAACGTCTTCTTTTGGCACTTATAACAAACTTTTTAGAAGTGCCCTCAAAATGGTTACTAAAGTAAACAATCATTACTTTGGGTGACTATAATACAAACAACACTTTTTATACTAATGTCGTATTTCTATTTTGGTAACGTTGCCTGAGGACAAGTAGAGACATTTTATACATTATTGGAGTACGGTAGTATAAATAAAATCTGACTTCGTCTGGCTATTTCCGAGAATAACTGTCTTCAACATAAAAATCACCGTAGCTCATTTTGCCTAAATGCAAAAATGTTCGTCCCGCACTTACGTATGTAGCTGCGAGATTCTTGATAAAGGGAGGTGTGATGATAATCAAAAGTTAGGGAAGTTTGGGTTTTTCGTAAATTCATGTAAATCAGTTATTTGCCCTAGTAGTTTTATGCAATTTATTTTCACTTCCCATCTTTTTTCTTTTACTGTTGTCAATGATTGCATCTTTTAACTATGTTATTCACAGTTTCGGTCCAGACGATCAGAGATCAATTTCACAGAGAGGTTCAGTGAAGTACCCCGCCTAAGATTCCTTAATACAGGAAGCAAGAAACAAAGTGGTTGTGACAACTAACTGACGAGAAGGGCAAGATATTAAAAGGATCAAAAGTTCTGTCATCTGATAATACATGTCTTAATCGGTGGCCAAGTTTAACGCCAACTAATTTAATTAGTTTCGGAACCTCCCAACTAGAAAATGTAGCGGTTACCAGAACAAGAAATGAGAAAGGTTGGTTTGCAAAGATTTAGGGTTTGATATTGGCTCCCGATTGCTACAGAACTAAATTAATTCCAGAATAATAATCTAGGAATTCGATCTAAAGTATTAGTCTGTTAAGCAACTCGTGCTAATAAAAAAATTATTTGCTTTGAAAATAATTAATTAATTTTTTAAATCAATACCTATGATTTTATTGTACTTTGCAATAAACTTGAAAACACTGCCATCTACTTAACAAACAGCTGTATTACTTTAAGATTCACATGTGTAAACACAAGTAAGTATCCATACAATAGACGTTTATTAATGGTTTAACAACTATACAATTATCTTAATGTAGGGAGGGTTTTCCAGAGCTAACTTGTAAAAAATGCCAAAATAAGACGTCGCAGACCAATCCCTGTGGGCAATCTTTCGCTATTATTCTGTATTGTGAGTTTTGTCTTGGCAGTAATTCCTAAAGACGCGATATAGTTGCTTGAAGCATTAGATTTTCTCAAGCCTTTGAAATAGAATCGGCCACCAGAGTTATTAAAAACTCCTTCGATGTCGATCATTATAGCCATGACATGCTTGCTTTCAGACCGTTTATATAACTTTGTTTATAGCATCTTCTGTCGGTTTCCCCTTCCCTAAATCCGAATATTCATCCCACTTGTTGTTCTGTGGCCTTGCATCCTCTCGAAAAGCAACCGTTTGTATACTTTTTCCAGGATCTTCAAAAGGCATATGGAGCGATACGATTCTAAAGAGGACTTATCTCTGTCTTGCCTCTTTGGCATAGTTATTAGATTTGCTTTTTTCCAGATGGTTCGAAATTTTGTTTGTGTCAGGTAGTTGTTGTATAGGCGTATAAGGCTACGGTGTCTGTGCCAATAACGCATTTAATACTTTCGCTTGGATATTGTCGGGGCCCTGTGCTTTTCTATTTCCACTCTCATCCTCCGCGAAAGGCGGGAGGTCCTTTTCTTGGTGATACCAAAGTCTATTTCCATTTAGACTTTTTGATTGCCCGTGTCCTTCTCAGATATATCGCCAGGTACTAGTTTTTTGACTAATAAATATCTTATTGTATCTTGCCAGTTTGTTGGTAATGAAGACGATCCGTAGTTTGATTTTGTTTCTCACAATTTTGTGTCTTGCACTGAATTTCTATAATAAATCGTTCTGTATCAAAACTCATGATTCTGAACAATGAAATAATTAAAAACAGAATATTCCACTCGCGCTGGTTTATTTTACTGGTGGAGCAACATAATTGGTTGAGACACCAATTACTTTGGCGGAATCAAATTGGTGGGAAACCAAACCGACACCATATGAGATACGTTCCATGCGCTTACATGCAATCTGTGCGTTGTCACCACTGGTTGCGCCACAGTGGTGGCTTGGTGATATACCTCCCTTAAGTTGGCACTGGTCACCTTCATTTGTTTAGAACTTCTTTTTAACATTAACAGTTCAATTTTAAGAAGTGTAGTAGACGACATTTTTGAAGCAAAAAACACAATACCTTAAAATTTATTTGTCGTACGTTATGGTGCCAACTTTACGCGCCTACCTTGTTACTGTTGTATAGTAGCTTCTGTAGAGGTCAATTTTAGTAGGAATGTCTGTGTTTGTCCTTATTGGGCATAGAAGTGTGATACTAGTTTGTGGTGTTCCGAAACCACGTTTCGTCATCAGCACGCAGGTAGACTCATACTTATAGCAGGTCAATTTGAATAGAGTTTTATCTCTCTAATTAACAAGAAACACTCATGCAACGCTAAGCAGGATCATTTACTGTACTTCCTGATTAAACTTTATTTGTCTTTTGTTTGTATCTATATACGTGTACAATCCATTTATATTTAAGAAACTTTTACAGAAGCATGTGGTATTAGGTATTACACAACACATGCACCTCTTGTTATGTGTTGCTTAAATCTAGGAAAAAAGCATTCGTAGGTTTAAATGCCATGAGGTCTATATTTAGACGTCGTTTGTTTTCTTCGTTACAATTTTGATAGCAAAACGGATATTTGATGAGTGATTTTAACCATAGGTGGGTTAGCTCTACACTCATGGCAGTTTATATTTGCTTGGTGATGGTGGTAGAGTACCCTCAATGAAATAGAACTCATGCTATATTAATGTTCCTTAGGATATAGTAAAACGGTTAGTAAATATTAAGATGACTTCGTGTGGTTAGAAACAATTAAATTGTTAGCAAACAGGTTTTGATTAAGTTGTCTGATATGTGAGCGGAAATCTGGTAAATATTTAAAGAAATGTTCGAGCACGTGGAATGGTGAAATTTCAGTATACAAGACTGTATATGGGTTGTCTTCAAAATGTTCCATAAAAGTTTTTGTTTCTTTTTATTATCGGGATTACTATGACTTGTTGCTTATGAAATTGACGCTAGTGATCTTCTTAACGTACTTTACCACGGAAACGTAGCATAAAAATTGCACACGCTAGCTATTAGTTGTGAAGCGCGGATTCTATGAAAACAACAGGAATTGTTTTGGGGTATACAATTCTAACACTTGCACACGCCTGGAAAAAATTTCTGAAATCTCAATCTAATAAATGCTGGGCGCCTACTCACCTGGCACTAACTTTATATCGCTAAATCATGAGATCTCCGAGAAGATACTAAAATAATTATTAAGTTCTCGAAATTCAGGCTGGTAGTGCCTCGTATACACTTGCCGTTTTTCTGCAATTGCTAACTTAAGATGTACAAATAGAAGCTTCAAACTGCTCTCTTAACCTATATTACAACATGAACATCATCGTAACAAAACAAATTAATTAAATTAATCATCCCTATTTGGCCAAATCTACGTGTAAAAAAAGAAATTATTAGTTATAAATATCCAATAAAGCTAAATATATATCTATCAGTTTCTGTAATTACAATGGTGGTGCTTGCCCTGGTTTTAAATCGCTTTCATTCAAGCGTGCACCAAATTAAAAGTTCTCTTAAAAAGAAAATTGGTGATATGCGTTTAAATATTAAATCACAGGTTGAAATATGCAGCAAGCGAAAAAATTCAACGACTTACAGTTTCCGTTCTTCTATAGCTTGAGCGACCTTGTGCAAGGTAACAATGGGGTGTTGGTAAGTAATCCGTGGAATCTAACGGATGTTGATGAATGCGTCCACTTTCGGATCACTTTCATTAAGCACCGGTATCTTCTTTAATACCGCGCTTGCAAACTTGTAACATGTTAAAATTTTCGAGCAAATTTGAGGCATTAAATTATGCAGATTTAGTTTTACAGTTCGCTTTAAGTATTATACAGTTAATATAAATGCTAATACTATCGTAATATGCTATTGGTTTTATTTAAACTGCGTCTTAGGTCAGGTGTATTTGAAAGTGCATTAAACATTGTTACTTTTGAGTTGTACGTCTTGTCAGGGGTTAGCGCAAGCGTACG
Organism: Platerodrilus igneus; assembly: GCA_036346225.1. Classification (NCBI taxonomy): domain Eukaryota; kingdom Metazoa; phylum Arthropoda; class Insecta; order Coleoptera; family Lycidae; genus Platerodrilus; species Platerodrilus igneus. The sequence goes on from JARFIW010001146.1 coordinate 1,680,466, forward strand.
GAAGTGGGGTTAGAAAATAAAACAATGAACAACAGAATGTGGCAGATCATTCTTATTTTATTTTTGATATTTATACATACTGGCGTGGTACGGAAAAATAAATTATTAGAATGGAGCCTTTTCTTTAAAAGGGATGATTGGTTCCTAGATATAATAATTTGCTTATTAACTTCGGTAATAGAAACTGTGATATTTATATTAAAAGTGAGTGCATGTTAATGTAGTAATTTCTAAAACGGGTCTCTTAAATGATGGAGCGATTCCATTCTTGTTATTATGGTATGTTTTTGGTGGATCTACTACACTCTTAAATAAATATGCATTAATCTACGTAACTGCAAATCCAATCATATTGGTTGCGTGCCAGTTGTTAAACAACTGCAGTGTGTGTATTTATTCGAATGTATTGTCCTTGTGGTATGTGTACGACTTTTCAGAGATTCACTAAACCACTTGGCTTTTATAATCAATAGTTTTACTTAGATGTACAAGATTTTCCACTGTCGTTTTAAGATTAACAGCATTAAATTATGTTGTTCTTATTTTTACAGACTATCAAAAATTCTGTGTTTTTGTTTGCCGCTTTAATATTCAAATGTTTGTTAGCAGTATAGACTGGCGTATATGTAAGTTTAAGTTTATTACCTGTTATGAGTGGACTTGCCTTTGATTCGGCAAAGTGAAATACATTTTATAGGTAGAGGTTTTGCAGCTGCTTTAAGCAGAATTTTATTTTTACAAAATTAACTATGCCTTATTTTTTATAAAAGTTTTCAAGATGCTAAATTTTATCATGTAATAAATCCTTGACTCTTTCATTTGTAATCCAAACAAGCCGGGAATGTTTAAATGGAATAACATTTGTTGTAAATAATTAAATTGTTTTAGTATATCTAAAGTATTGAATGACCTTTTATCTTTAAACTTATTTTTGAAATTAAATGCCTATAAAATAAATATTTTAGTAAACATATTTTCCACTTCAAATATCTAATTTTTATTTCCGAGTGCGATTGATTTCTAAAAAAAAAATACTTATTGTCAGAACGCAAATAGTGTTCTCTCATTGATAATTTTATTATGTTATTTATTTCTCAGGCACTCTAGCCGTGAATCCATTGATGACGTGAGTTAGTAATTAATATTTTTTTTGGTCATATGTGAGTTTATACTAAGATTTAACGCCTTGGGACAAAACTTGTAACAAACTCGTCCGAGAGTTTTTCACTAGCAAACTCGTGTTTACGAAATTATTGCACTTTAAACTACGTAAGAACTTGTCATAACTCGACGCTAGTTGTTGGCCGATTACAGTATTACGGCTTGAAAAGCATGACTGATAGACTGTCTTTGAATGATCTCCTCTATTGTGATTTAAGGGGGAGTTTGTGTGATGTACTAATTCACGGGGTTCGTGCGACGGACTGTTTTGAAGTGGAGATCAATGACTTTCTCTGTGCATGAGAATATGTGTATTGGTATTTTCACACTGTATATTTACTACCACACAACATCTGCGCAATTGAGTTTAGTCTCTACGCATTTAATTTTATGATATTTTATGCTTCTGTCTATTTAAATAATTTGCAATATTTCGGTATCTTTGCTAATGCATTAGAATGTTTTCGAGTCCACGCTTGTAGGATGATTAATCATGAAAAATATATTGGTGTTTTTTTAATTTGGTATGTCTATAGTGAAGTCCTGGTTATTAATTGCCGTTTGTAAAAGAATGTAGCAAGTACTTTACTATTTACTTTGGTATTTTACTTTAATAATATGATGAAATAGTCCCGTTGTATACTTTAAACTACCTAACTTCTATAAAATTGGTCTTGTAGTTTCTTACTACCGTTCCTAAACTAGCTAAAATTGATAAATACTTTTCTATATACAAACGTATGCGTAATTAATGCGCGAGCGTTAGAGACTTTGGAAAATTTATGTTAGTTGTTATTTCGAAACTACAATATTTGCCATATTTACATTATGCTTGATTTCGTCAAAGTCCGTCTATGAAGGTTATTGCCAGAAATAATTAGTGACGGTGTATTGAACAATTTCGGGCTCTACATTTTTGAAAAGTGTGCCTATTTCAATGGAAATTATATTAAGATATAATTCAGAAATAAGTATCAGAAATTTTTGTATTTTGATTAAGTGCAACTTCATGGCGTATTAGAGAACTTGTTTAATATTAATTTTGTATTGTTAGAACTTTGTATTAAACACTGTAATGGCTACTTCACACAAACAACATATGAGCTTGCTCAAATCCAGTCTGTCAAATAACATACGCCGAATGTGCTGAACTTAATAATAACGATATTACAGATTTTTAATATGAAAGTTATGAATTTACTAAAAAATTTAAATAAGGTAAAGGAAATATTTTATAGTATGTACGCTCAAATAAGATATCTGATTACAGTAAGTAATTTTAATGTGATCTAAGTGTTTAGCACTTAACTTATCACAAGTCTAGTCTATTTTTTGATTATCGTTTAGAATAAAATAACTCTCTTCAGAATATTATCATATAAATAATTTTGAAGATATATATTTTGCACAAAAAAATATAAGAAAAATTTAATATGTTTTCATTCTACGGTATTAAAACGTTCATCTCACTTTATCTTTACTTCTGTACTTTTTTTAGAATTAAAATAAGAGCAATTTATGTATCTATCGATTTAAAACAGACTTCTAATATGATGTGCAGTATGACCGAATTTGTTTATAGTCAATATTTTAAAATACATAAAATAACCCGATGAAGCATTTTTATATTTTTTGGTACAAATTGTGTCCCTAAGTGTTATATTTAATGCATTCTTTCACGTTAAAACAGGTATCATCGTATTTTTTGTTCTAAAAAAAATTTTTCATTTGCACTTGAGGGTTTTTTGCGTCTTCCCTTAGGTTGAACTTTTTTGACAAGACGTCGTGGCGCTCTATCCGATAATTTTATTCAATTTTAAATCAACATAACAACGATCTATTAATCCATGACTCCTTCATGCCTCTGCAGGAATAGACTCTGAATTTAACTCGCAGGTAAAAATATTTTTCTGTTCTTCTTTTGACCCCTACAGTTGATTTTCCTGTTCCACCTGAAGGTACTACATTGGTTAGGAAGCGAGTTTTTTTCTTTACCTGGAAATTTTGATTTTTGCCGAACCCTTGCTATTTCAAACAAGTTATGGATCTTAAACCTGCGTGACAACACACACGGGACGTACAGTTTACCTCTCATGCAAATGAAGGCGTATATTTGTGAAAAATGCTCGCGTAACATTTTTCAAGGGGTTCGTGTTGGGAATCGAACCCGAGATCTTTGGGCTCCTAACGTGCTTCCCTTAGATCAATCTCGGAAAATTTATATGGCAGGTAAGAAAAAAAAACGTAACAACGCACTACAAATCTTACAGGAGGTCGTCGCTGAACGAGATATCTTGTCATGTTCTTACTAGACGGGTGTTCCGAAACGCATCATTACTATTAACCTGCAGGATGTAGCTGTGAATCAAAGACCTGCAACATTGCTGGAAGCGATTCGGAAACAACAGAATCTTAATCAATGTTTTTCGGTAATTCCATTAACTATTATTATGTCAACGTAATATTGAGCCTTCACCGAAATATCGGGTTACCTTTACCTATTTTATTACAATTATTTCAAAGCTGAATCCTTCAATTTTTCTCCTTTATTATTTGACACTGTAATTCTTGAATGCTTTTAATATCTTTTATATGTTAAATTATTCCTGACTTGTACAAAATCATCCAAGCGCTCATTTAGAATCGCTGTTATTGCACTTGCAGTAATATAAGTAAATAATAATTAGGCTTTGGTTACTAAAAAGTCGTTAGCGCTTTCAAACAAATGCGCTTGGTTAACCACCTATATCTGGATCTTAAAGAAACCGTTTTAATCACTGTCCACGAACAGTTTCTATTTTTAAATTCCTAATAAATACAAATAAGAAATTGCTATTAATCGCTTTTAAATTATATAAGAAGAGGTTTTCACTGCAAATGTTTTCCATTTCCAAGAGGATAGAAACTCAATGTTTAATTTATTGAATATAGTCTAATTTCAAATTAACTGCGCTATTATCGAATCTACGAAGCTGGTTAAATTAGCAATTGCAGTGTAATTTTTTAAAGCTGATTATGATGCTCTACATTAAAATATTTGAACATCACTTTTTTAAGGTATTTACCAAAAGACAACGTATTTTACGGACTATAAGATGCACGTTTTTATATAGAAAAATGGACCCAAATTTTGGGTGCATTTTATGGTTCGAAGGTATTAAATATTTTTTTCAATAAATCGTTTCTATATTTGGGTCTTATAGTCCGAAAAGTAGCAGAAATAGCAGTAAATCCTGGAGGCGTCACAAGTCAATTACAACCCGTAGATGTGTCTATCAATAAACCATTTAAAAATGTTATGCGAGAAGAGAGGAATAAATGGATGGTAAAGCCAAATCATGATAGTAGACCATTTAGTGACGTTCTGCCGCCACATTTCCACCAGCATCCACATTTCCACACACATCTGGACCAAATAGTTTTCTTCGACTAGCCATTTTTCATCTTTCGAGATAAATATTTCTTAAATTTTTCATCTTTCGAGAGAAACCTAATTTTAAGATTTTTTTTTACCGCTAACATTCTGGACCAAATAGTTTTCTTCGACTAGCCATTTTTTATCTTTCGAGATAAGCCTATCTTGTTTGGTATCAATTAACATTAGAATTTTCTCAGCTACCCGAATTTCTAGGAATTTTTTAGATTGCGCCATCCCCAAGGGAGCTACCCCAATTTTAAGATTTCTTACCTGTAGCGATTTCTGACCAGCCTTAAACATTTTTTTATACATGCGATACATCTTGTTAGTTTAAAATTTTGCATGGAATTCGAATCTGCAAGCAGATTTAAAATAGGACCACGCCCTGCAAAGTTACACATATACCCTCTGCGAGATAAATCTTTCTCCACATTTCCACCCACGAGATAAATGTACTTTGTTTGGTATCAATTAATATTAGAATTTTCTCAGCTACCCAAATCTCTTTAAATTTTTCACATAGCACCATCCCCCAAGGGAGCTACCCCAATTTTAAGATTTCTTACCTGTAACGACTTTTGAGCGTTCTTATAAATTTTTTATACATGCAATACATCTTGTTAGTCTAGAATTTTATGTAGAATCCGAATCTGTAAACAGATTTAAAATAGAGCCACCCCTTGCCATTTTACACACACCCTCTAAATTATAACTTTCCTGCAGCCCATACCTAAAAGAAAATCTAAAAACAATTCTTAAAACTTTTTATTACAAACAATTTTGACTAATACAGTTTAAATTTGTAAACCACATTTCTAAATACATATTTGCAATTTTTTTATTCTTAACCTAGAACTCATATCGGCTTATACTTATTAATATTTATTTCTAAATAGAGCACCTTTTCCAAAGACCAACCGGACCCGCATGTTTCAAATTCCTCTGATTTTGTTCTTATGGTTTCGCTTAAGACCTCGTATATATTTTCCAGATTACTAGAAGACGCTATAACCACATTTTTTGTGTTAAAGGATTTCACATCGGTAGTCTCTTCCCCCATTTTAGTGTAAACGCCGTAGAGTTCGCAATAGACTTTTACTGCTGTATGTTGTATTCTTTTTTCATTAATTAATCGAATAAATCGCTCTTTCTGCTTCCAAAGAAACTCGGGCACTCCATCGTCGACACAGGCATTCTGTATGCGATAGCTAGCCATACGGTTGTTAAACGCTGTGCTAACCATTTCTACACAATCGTCGCTAGTAGCGGTAACTGATGCATTTTTATGTCTGTTGCTCCTTAAATGTGCGGCATAGGTAGTCTTTTCCATTTCGAAATCGCATACTTTACACATAATTCGTGGTTGTTTCGTACAAGGCCCTTTAACAGCTGGCGGAGCTGAACGTTTACGGCTTAATGACATACCGTGCTGTTTTTCCTTGTGTCGCTGTAAGTTGCCCATTCTCGTAAAAGCGAAACCGCAAGACCCACAGTTTAAGTACTTTGCTGTGGGCGGATGTATAAGCTTAACCGTGGACGATGTTACACCACAACATTTGTTCTGGTACCGTTTGAGAGCATTTTTCCAGGTATAGGAAGCACCGCAAGAGTTGCATTTAAAAACGTTTGCAGGTACCATTTTAGTACAAAACAAAATCCGCACTATAGCACTTTGGTTAAACTTGTAAGCGAACTAACTTATAACTAAAGAGTTTACTCTTGCGCACCTGCTTTATGTACCCTATAGAATGCAAACCGAAGGTTTCCGAAGACACCCGAACGAAGTTGAGGATTCAGCGGGGACCTAAATGACGTCATAATCCTTGCTGCTCGTCCAATACATTTAGCGCCAATGCATGCACCCGGTTCGCATCGTCGATGGTGCGAATGCCGTTAGTAGAAACATTGGAAACGTCTTCCATGTTATACGGATTGCGTGCATATTAAAAATCCAAAAGGGTGATAGCACACGCACACAAATTGTGTGCAAGTCGTGCTGTAGAAGATGCAGTGCTACTATAACCAAAAACACTTTAAACCATTACTAAGGAAATACCAACTTGTTGTCTACAGGATACTTACTAATAAAGCAATTTAATTTTAAATAACTTCTACGTCATACTTTCGGGAATGGCAAGTTAAATATTTTCTTTAGAAACAATCGAAGATTGCCGAAGACACTCGAAGAGTGCACGAGCGCGGCCACTAAACCAATTAGCATTAATACCAAGTATTCCGTACTTTCGTAGGTTGCTCATTTCCTAGAACCAAATCTTCCACATAGCGGTCGGTAGCACGTAATGATTTCTAGAACCGGAAAGTACTCGATATCACCCAAATAGAGAATTAGATGCTCGATGTCTGTCAACTTCCAATTCCCTCGTAAAAAGCAGAAAAAACTCAGTCAATCATCCATCTAACTTATACTTCGGCCCGCTACCGTTCTGATAATTTACAAACATTTTCAAACGACAATGGGCTGAAAATTTTAAACCTCCGGGGATCTTTAAGTCGTGATCAATTACACATCCGAGCTACGCGTAAACTAACATATTTTGCAGCAACTGTATAATACATGCATACCCTTCTCTGCGCTACTGCTATTCTTGTAATTGCTAGAAAAGTCACTCTCCTTTTTACGGGTAGGGCCGCTAAAAAGCACCATTCCATACTTTCTTTATAAGTGTAGCACATCGCGCACTTTTTGTCGGATAATTAAATTTTGTTTATGTAGGCCTTTACACTTTCGCTTATTTAAACATCTAATACAATTGATTAACCACTTTCGATTATTCTAACGGAGACCACCATACATTCCGCCGCACCGTTCTTTTTGAATCCAACGATCCTATGGGCTTCCACGCACCTGACGTATCTTTCCTACTATTTGTTAAACAAAAACTACCGGTATCGCCATCGTGGACGTAAACAGATGTTTGTGGATGTGTACGAGAGTATGTTATACATTAACCAGTCTAAGCTATTTTATTTAGTCCACGAAAACTACTATTTTTCTAAACCGCAATTAATAATCGCTTTTATAGGTTCCACATTTCGACCATTACCCAATGACTGGTGCTACGTACATGGAAACTTTAATTTCTTATTGGAGAGAATTCTTATTCTCCCACGCACTGCTGCGTAGTTGCATGTCCATTCCTTTTGGAGGTATATGCTCGTTATAGGTTGTAAGACCCTCGGTTTTACTTAACTACACTTCGTGAGACCCTTTAATCTTTTAATCGTATCTTTCTCGCCTACAATACAGTAGGACTTAACATTACTAATAACAAATTCTAATACTGGACCCCCATTAAATACGTCTTTAATTTTCCCTACAACTTTTTTTTGTTGACAAGTGTTATATTGTATTTATTATACGCAGGGTAGTCACTCTTTTAAGATAAATATATTTTGCTAGGTATCAACTAATATTACATTTTTCTAGGGACCCCAAATCTGTAAATAGATTTTAAATAGGACCACCCCATACAAAGTTATGCGTTTTAAAGACCCAAATCACTAATTTTTGCTCATCTTTATTTAACACCATTTTAAAACCTTTTCGCTACCCAAGACATATGCCTTAGCCAACCATCTCCCGAGAAATCTAAAACCGCCGTGCCCCGCGAATACCACGTGGAGATAACACGTATACTCTGTCAACCAGGAAGCCGGAAGGATTTGGAAGGTGGTAGAAGAACTTAAAAATTATGGAATCTTAAAACTAATATACACAATAGATTTACAAAATCTATACAAATATAAACAACTATCTTATATCTTTATGCCTCTATGTGTAGATTGTTGTACTATTAGGAATGATGTACCTTGTCATCTTCCTCGATAAACTAATTTCTATTAATAAGCTGCGTGTACAAATCGTATTTTTACTCCGGATACATACGCAGGCAAGTACTGATACCATCCAAATAAAGAATTGGATGCTATGGTGACTGTTAACATCCGCTTCCTCGTGTAACGCCCAGACAATCCCAGGCCAATGCGCACCCTGCGCATGCACCCAGCCCATGCGCAACCCTGCGCGTGCGCACCACGCCATGGCGTGCATATGGTCATGTGCGGTGCTATATGGTAATGTGGTCCTTTTATAATAGGCACATGTTTTCTATTGGGATAAAATTTACCCATGAGGCAATTTACCATAACAACATCTTAAAACATAGTATCGGTCATATGTCATGGTCATCCCTGTGGCTTATGGTTGGATAACAACATGTTCATATCATTCGGCAATATACGTCCTTTCATGTGGGTGGTAATTACTATGAGAACAATTTACTATTCTATCTCATATTTATATTCGATAGTGCTTAGATACGGATAAAACATCGCTAGCGTCTCACTTGTAGAATGTAACGAATTTCTCTATTCATTGGGAATAAAGTGCTAGAACGCGACAACATGAGCGATCTTGTGATTAAGGTTCTGACAGAATAATAGTGACGACAATGACATCTGGTATCACAGATATTGCATAATATCTTGTTATTTGTTGTCGAAGGCGAACAGATGCTGACTGGTGGCACACACACCAATTACAGAACCATTTTGTGACAATATAATGTTGGTTAAAATTTGCGACCTTTCTGACACCGAACAAGCATCTGCAAACAAAAGGATGTTTATCCTAAAAAGAAATTTGTGGTGCATTTAACAGCTATCTACGAAGAAAGTTCAACCGATTTGTTTCCGCTAGGCATGGTGTTAAAGCTAAGCTTCCGTTTTCTCTGGAAAGCACTAACAAGATGGGCCAGAGAGTAAAAGAAATTATCGGAAAAGAAGACCTCGAATGCATTAATAAAAATTCCAAAATCCTATATGTGTTCCATACAAAGTGGAACTAGCAGATGTTAAGTTGGAAACTTTATTGGAGGAACTACCAGATATATTAGACGAAGTCGAAAAAGATTATTTCTATCTTTTTGACATGGATGTAACCCAAGATTTTGCGGGCATATTTAGCAAGATGGAGATGTGTAATTATTTAACTACAAAGCATAACTTTTGCTATAAGGGAGAATACGAAGAAAAGTGTAATATTATAGTTGACAACGATAAAACTGCGGGGATTGATTGTTTAACATGGCTAACAACCAATGCAAGAATTAAGATATACAACAAATTTGTGTGTCAGATAACAAGTCCTGGTGTTAATAAACAACTTGGCAATCATATAATAGATTTTTTACGTTGTTCAGATGTACGTTTAAGGGAAACATTTGCGTCTACTTTGGTCAAAGAACATGGTATTACGCGATTGGAAGCGACAATATACAACTGTGCAATTGGAAGCTATGTCAGTGCGGAACGAGTGTATAAACCCTTAAAAGACTGTTTAACCTTATTGGAAGATAGTAAGTTATACTTCCTAAAGGCGCCAATGTACTCGGTATCACTTGCCAAAATGTGGAGTAAGCTATCGGACAAGCTACAAAAATAGCTGTTGTTTAGTCTATAATAACCTGCTACAGTACGTGTATTGGGGAAATGGCAATACAAAGAAATTGACGGGCTTGCAAATTAAGTTGTCCGAAAAACTAGAGGAAAGTGAAAAATTGATAAAGTATGTGCTTTCGGCTTTTAGTTTTAACTATTTACCTATAAATTATTTGGAGATAGTAGAGGAAGATAGCCAAGATAATATACAAGTGCTACATTAAAGCAGGTAGTACATATTTTACACAATCTGCAACACCATATTCTACAATTCCAAAAGAAATAGTAATTTCGGAATTGGGATTGATAGATACGCCTAACATTCGTCCAGAGGTTGTACGACAACGCGTAAATATTGGTAGTAAACTCTATCCGTTTACGCTAAAGGAAATTGCCCCATTATGTATACCATACGCTGTAAGTGGAAGGAAAAGACAACTGGAATTAGAGGAAATGAATGCAAAAAGACGAAAATTGGACTACATGGAAAACACTGCGACAATACATGATCAATACAAAGATGTGTTAGACAAAGAACATCTTATTAGAGAAAATGAGGAAGAATTAAAAGATTATTTTATGTGCCGATGGGCTGACTTAGATACATCTGGTTTCTACAAGTTGTATGCATTTGTGGTTAGTAAAAAAGACTCTTTTAGTTATGTAGTCGTCCTTGCGGAAAAGGATGGCACTAAATCAGTATATTTTTTTAAAAGGTTATTCTAAAAACGTATTTATCAAAATGGCAGATAACAAAGACGAACTAAGGAATGCGGGTTTCGTAATCTTTGCGTACACGACACGCAAAGAGGTTGCGCTAAACATTGTATATTTGCCTAGTAAAGAACCTTTTGGATCATTTAAAACCGAGGGTCTTACAACCTATAACAACCATATATTCCCAAAAGTGGTGGACATGCAACTACGCAACAGTCTGTGGGAGAATAAGAATTTCCTCCAATACCGACAAGAAGAAGTCGATCAAGCTAACAAGATACGTATGCAGGATATAGTGGGAAAGATGCGATTAAAAGATCGTCACAAGCTGCAAGAATTACACGAACGAATGGATCTGGTTGTCGGCGGAATCATAGACTTTAAATATAGAGGCAAACTTCGGTACATTTTACAATTCGAAAACCTAGACGGTCTTTATGTATCAAACTATTGGTTAGAAAAGGAGATAGAAGACTTAGGTGTCGATTTAAATTTTAAGCTGCGAATAAAATTAGATAAAATTAAAACCACTGCAAACAAACATAAAGAAAGGACTGTCTTCTGTGTATAACTTTGTATTAAAATTAAGTTTAAATGACTCCATGCTTGGCATTAAATATTTTTAAATTTGTTATGTATAATGTCAGAATAAACATTTTATAATAGTATATAACATTGTTCTTTATTTATAAAAGGCTGTGACGTTACCCCGAAATAGCACTCGCACAGAGAGGGGTGCGCATGGGGCAGCGCGCATGGGTGGGGGTGCGCACGCGCAGGGTTGCGCATGGGCTGGGGTGTGCATGCGCAGGGGTGCGCATGGGCTGGGATGTGTCTGGGCGTACACGAGGGAAGCGGATGTTAACAGTCACCAAGCATCCAATTCTTTATTTGGATGGTATCGAGTACTTGCCTGCGTATGTATCCGGAGTAAAAAATACGATTTGTACACGCAGCTTATTAATAAAATTAGTTTATCGAGGGAAGATGACAAAAGGTACATCATTCCTAATAGTACAACAATCTACACATAGAGGCATAAAGATATAAGATAGTTGTTTATATTTGTATAGATTTTGTAAATCTATTGTGTATATTAGTTTTAAGATTCCATAATTTTTAAGTTCTTCTACCACCTTCCAAATCTTTCCGGCTTCCTGGTTGACAGAGTATACGTGTTATCTCCACGTGGTATTCGCGGGGCACGGCGGTTTTAGATTTCTCGGGAGATGGTTGGCTAAGGCATATGTCTTGGGTAGCGAAAAAGGTTTTAAAAATGGTGTTAAATAAAGATGAGCAAAAATTAGTGATTTGGGTCTTTAAAACGCATAACTTTGTATGGGGTGGTCCTATTTAAAATCTATTTACAGATTTGGGGTCCCTAGAAAATGTAATATTAGTTGATACCTAGCAAAATATATTTATCTTAAAAGAGTGACTACCCTGCGTATAATAAATACAATATAACACTTGTCAACAAAAAAAAGTTGTAGGAAAATTAAAGACGTATTTAATGGGGTCCAGTATTAGAATTTGTTATTAGTAATGTTAAGTCCTACTGTATTGTAGGCGAGAAAGATACGATTAAAAAGATTAAAGGGGTCTCACGAAGTGTAGTTAAGTAAAACCGAGGGTCTTACAACCTATAACGAGCATATACCTCCAAAAGGAATGGACATGCAACTACGCAGCAGTGCGTGGGAGAATAAGAATTCTCTCCAATAAGAAATTAAAGTTTCCATGTACGTAGCACCAGTCATTGGGTAATGGTCGAAATGTGGAACCTATAAAAGCGATTATTAATTGCGGTTTAGAAAAATAGTAGTTTTCGTGGACTAAATAAAATAGCTTAGACTGGTTAATGTATAACATACTCTCGTACACATCCACAAACATCTGTTTACGTCCACGATGGCGATACCGGTAGTTTTTGTTTAACAAATAGTAGGAAAGATACGTCAGGTGCGTGGAAGCCCATAGGATCGTTGGATTCAAAAAGAACGGTGCGGCGTAATGTATGGTGGTCTCCGTTAGAATAATCGAAAGTGGTTAATCAATTGTATTAGATGTTTAAATAAGCGAAAGTGTAAAGGCCTACATAAACAAAATTTAATTATCCGACAAAAAGTGCGCGATGTGCTACACTTATAAAGAAAGTATGGAATGGTGCTTTTTAGCGGCCCTACCCGTAAAAAGGAGAGTGACTTTTTCTAGCAATTACAAGAATAGCAGTAGCGCAGAGAAGGGGTATGCATGTATTATACAGTTGCTGCAAAATATGTTAGTTTACGCGTAGCTCGGATGTGTAATTGATCACGACTTAAAGATCCCCCGGAGGTTTAAAAATTTTCAGCCCATTGTCGTTTGAAAAATGTTTGTAAATTATCAGAACGGTAGCGGGCCGAAGTATAAGTTAGATGGATGATTGACTGAGTTTTTCTGCCTTTACGAGGGAATTGGAAGTTGACAGACATCGAGCATCTAATTCTCTATTTGGGTGATATCGAGTACTTTCCGGTTCTAGAAATCATTACGTGCTACCGACCGCTATGTCGAAGATTTGGTTCTAGGAAATGAGCAACCTACGAAAGTACGGAATACTTGGTATTAATGCTAATTGGTTTAGTGGTGCGTTCGTGCACTCTTCGAGTGTCTTCGGCAATCTTCGATTGTTTCTAAAGAAAATATTTAACTTGCCATTCCCGAAAGTATGACGTAGAAGTTATTTAAAATTAAATTGCTTTATTAGTAAGTATCCTGTAGACAACAAGTTGGTATTTCCTTAGTAATGGTTTAAAGTGTTTTTGGTTATAGTAGCACTGCATCTTCTACAGCACGACTTGCACACAATTTGTGTGCGTGTGCTATCACCCTTTTGGATTTTTAATATGCACGCAATCCGTATAACATGGAAGACGTTTCCAATGTTTCTACTAACGGCATTCGCACCATCGACGATGCGAACCGGGTGCATGCATTGGCGCTAAATGTATTGGACGAGCAGCAAGGATTATGACGTCATTTAGGTCCCCGCTGAATCCTCAACTTCGTTCGGGTGTCTTCGAAACCTTCGGTTTGCATTCTATAGGGTACATAAAGCAGGTGCGCAAGAGTAAACTCTTTAGTTATAAGTTAGTTCGCTTACAAGTTTAACCAAAGTGCTATAGTGCGGATTTTGTTTTGTACTAAAATGGTACCTGCAAACGTTTTTAAATGCAACTCTTGCGGTGCTTCCTATACCTGGAAAAATGCTCTCAAACGGCACCAGAACAAATGTTGTGGTGTAACATCGTCCACGGTTAAGCTTATACATCCGCCCACAGCAAAGTACTTAAACTGTGGGTCTTGCGGTTTCGCTTTTACGAGAATGGGCAACTTACAGCGACACAAGGAAAAACAGCACGGTATGTCATTAAGCCGTAAACGTTCAGCTCCGCCAGCTGTTAAAGGGCCTTGTACGAAACAACCACGAATTATGTGTAAAGTATGCGATTTCGAAATGGAAAAGACTACCTATGCCGCACATTTAAGGAGCAACAGACATAAAAATGCATCAGTTACCGCTACTAGCGACGATTGTGTAGAAATGGTTAGCACAGCGTTTAACAACCGTATGGCTAGCTATCGCATACAGAATGCCTGTGTCGACGATGGAGTGCCCGAGTTTCTTTGGAAGCAGAAAGAGCGATTTATTCGATTAATTAAAGGAAAAAGAATACAACATACAGCAGTAAAAGTCTATTGCGAACTCTACGGCGTTTACACTAAAATGGGGGAAGAGACTACCGATGTGAAATCCTTTAACACAAAAAATGTGGTTATAGCGTCTTCTAGTAATCTGGAAAATATAAACGAGGTCTTAAGCGAAACCATAAGAACAAAATCAGAGGAATTTGAAACATGCGGGTCCGGTTGGTCTTTGGAAAAGGTGCTCTATTTAGAAATAAATATTAATAAGTATAAGCCGATATGAGTTCTAGGTTAAGAATAAAAAATTGCGAATATGTATTTAGAAATGTGGTTTACAAATTTAAACTGTATTAGTCAAAATTGTTTGTAATAAAAAGTTTTAAGAATTGTTTTTAGATTTTCTTTTAGGTATGGGCTGCAGGAAAGTTATAATTTAGAGGGTGTGTGTAAAATGGCAAGGGGTGGCCCTATTTTAAATCTGTTTACAGATTCGGATTCTACATAAAATTCTAGACGAACAAGATGTATTGCATGTATAAAAATTTATAAGAACGCTCAAAAGTCGTTACAGGTAAGAAATCTTAAAATTGGGGTAGCTCCTTGGGGATGGTGCTATGTGAAAATTTAAAGAGATTTGGGTAGCTGAGAAATTTCTAATATTAATTGATACCAAACAAAGTACATTTATCTCGTGGGTGGAAATGTGGAGAAAGATTTATCTCGCAGAGGGTATATGTGTAACTTTGCAGGGCGTGGTCCTATTTTAAATCTGCTTGCAGATTCGAATTCTATGCAAAATTTTAAACTAACAAGATGTATCGCATGTATAAAAAAATGTTTAAGGCTGGTCAGAAATCGCTACAGGTAAGAAATCTTAAAATTGGGGTACCTCCCTTGGGGATGGCGCAATCTAAAAAATTCCTAGAAATTCGGGTAGCTGAGAAAATTCTAATGTTAATTGATACCAAACAAGATAGGCTTATCTCGAAAGATAAAAATGGCTAGTCGAAGAAAACTATTTGGTCCAGAATGTTAGCGGTAAAAAAATCTTAAAATTAGGTTTATCTCGAAAGATGAAAATTTAAGAAATATTTATCTCGAAAGATGAAAAATGGCTAGTCGAAGAAAACTATTTGGTCCAGATGTGTGTGGAAATGTGGATGCTGGTGGAAATGTGGCGGCACAACGTCACTAAATGGTCTACTCATGATCTTTACGCAACAGGACGTATGAAACGACCAACAATTTCAGAAGTTTGTTGTTGTTGAAAAATTCATAGGAAGCTGTGAAAGAAGAAAGAGACGATTATAAAGTCATTTAAAAAATACGGAATAAGTAATGCAATAGGTGGTACTGAAGATGACCTTTAAAAGGAGTGACAACAATAGTTTAGACTAATGTAATACGAACGGTGACATTAACGAAACGAGTGATAGTATAGAAAGTGAAGATGAACTGAATATTGCTAGTACGAGTTGTGTTAATAAAAAATAAAAATTATGATCCGAAAGTAACATTAAAATATATTTTTCTAAAAATCATCTTACAAATTTGAGGTGCGTCTTATCGCCCGGTGCGTCTTATAGTCCGTAAAATACGGTATTTTAAAATTGGACACCCTGTATGTTTTTATTTTAAACAAAAGAGAAGTAAATTTGCAATACAAAATATTATAGTCCTATATGGAAATACGTGAAATAAAGTAGATATTGAAAATTTTGTAATTATATCAAGGTAGTCGCAGAAATCTAAACACACTTCTTGTGTTTAACAATTTGCTATTTCTTCAGTTTAGTTGTAGGGGTTATTCACACTATTAAAATGCCCTTTACTCATGAAGAATACATAGAAAAATTAGTACTAGAGCCACTCCCGTATCTAGACAAAATTTCGAGAGAGGTTTTAGAAATCAGACTAATAATTTGAAATTTTATTTTATTGAATTCGAGCTAAAACTGTAGTATAAAATTATTTATCGTAAAAATTGCACGAGTGTATTATTTTCTCGCGCAAAGCGATATAAGACCTCTGCTGTGTCAATGGTTACGTTTCTGTGAACGCTCATTAGTACAAGGTCTGTAGGTCGCTCTTGACCTAATGAATTCCGTAAATAGCTTTTCAAACGCCTCTGAGTTCAAAATAATGTTTCTGATATAGCTGTTGACAGAGGCAAGATAGCAAGAATTTTTAAAAGAATAAAAATGTTCGGAAAGACATATATTACACTGCGATAATGCTTCGATAGCGCTGTTCAGTCTGTCATCTTAAGATTGTTGAATCCATTTCTGTTTTCATAACTGTATGTCCGAGGACATCGTGTCACAATCCAAAAATTGATCGTAGGAGGACAAGTTTTCTACCTTTACATTATTTTCTACACAAATATTTGAAATTAGAAAGTGTAGTGTGAAAAGCATAGTGTGGAAAGTATTGTTTTGTGACTTGAAAATCTTTGACTCAGCTGATCTATGAAATCATCAAAAAATGGGATTGCTATTGCATTGCGACGATATTTTTGTGGAGAAGCTGCAGTAATATTAGTACGATTTTTCTGGTAAGCAGGTATCCTGGGAATTATAGTGTACTCGTCATCATCCACATACTTCGAAATACTTTCAGCGTTTTCAAAAATATCACCAAATACTGCATTCATATTCAAATCTTATATGTACTTTGTACCTAACAAATGACAGTATCCACGTGATTAATGATTGCTGGAAGGTCAATGTTAACAGCCTGAAGCATTCTGCATAAAGGGAGAGTGAAAGCAAAAATTGTGGATGCAGTTAAATGATGAATTCACTTGTCATAATCGCGCGATGTAATTGCGCCGCTTTTGAGGCAGTATCATTAACAAAATGGAGTTCTTGTGTTATAATAATTGGTTTAGCAATTTCGCTAAACCTTATCAGCCCATCGTGATTTTCGACCAACCGTGTTTTGGCATATGTTCTTTAATTTTATACTTTAATATTTAAGTCCGCATAGTCAAAGTTTTTATGAAATTGCTTTCAGATTTTATAATCTATGTATCTAGTACAAAGTGACAAATGCTCTGTATATGGTATGTCTGTTATTTCGTCTACCAGAATTGAAAATAATTTTGCTTTATGTATTGTACATACAAAAAATATAAACTAGAATTGTACAAAGACGAATGGAAAAATGAGCTGAGAAAATACTAGGAGAAGATCAATTTGGATTTAGGCGAAACAGGGAAAATACGAAAAGTTATTTAGCTCTGAGGATGATAATGGTGAAAACCATAGAAAAAGGGGAAAACGTGTATATAGGGATTGTAGATCAAACATTCGACAATGTAAAATGAAAAAATGTTCGAAATACTCAAAAGATTGGAATGAGTTTGAGATATATCCGGATAGTACATAGCTTATACAAAGAGCAAACAGCAGTAATAGAATTAGAACAAGAACTTAGAGACGTAAGTATTAGGAAATTCCCATTAATTTTTAACTTGTACATTGAATAGGCAATGAATCCTGTCAAATGCAGGAAGACATTTGGAATTACTATGCAGAGACAAAAGATTGATATACTTAGATTTGCAGATGGTTCGGCGGTATTAGCATCTGGCAAATAGTTAGACGCTGCTCTTATTGAAATGGAAACAGTTCTAACAGAGAGATACGGTATGAAAACTAACAAAAATAAATCTACAGTACTAATATGCAAAAGAAGGAAAAATAAATAAAAAACAAAAATAAACATAGGTAACGAGAACTTACAAGAGGTTAAGGATTTCTGCTACCTAGGAAGTCAAATAACGCAAGATGGGAAAAGTATAAAAGATATAAAACAAAGATTAGCACAAGGTCGTGCTATATTTAGCAAGAAAAAGCAACTACTGTTTTCAAAGACAACAAACATAGAAACAAGGAAAAGATTGTACGACTGTGAAGTCTGGACAGTGGGAGAAGTAAACAAGAAAAAAGTAGATGCCTTTGGAGTGTAGTGCTACAGTCGTATGATGAAGATATCGTGAACAGACAAAGTTAAGAACAAAGAGGCACTAGAATTGTTAGGGGAAGGAAGAAATATGTGGAAAACAGTAAAAAATAGGAGAGATATGATGATAGGTCACATACTAAGGCATGGGGGAATAGTGCGGAATACATTAGAAGCAGAGATAGGAAAAAAGAGAAGTGGACGTAGACCTAGGTTAGACTATTGCACACAGATAGTGAAAGATGCATGCTGCGGGAATTTTAGGGGAAATGTGTAGGTTAGCTCAGAACAGAAATCAATGTAGGTACGCGTCCAACCAGTCTCAAGATGGAAAACTAACGACAGAAAAAATAACTGTACTTAAACATGATGATTAATATAAGCAACTACAGGTATTGGTTGTGCAATATTTTCGAATAATGTTAATTGTGCGAAAGGATTTCCTGAAAAACTATTAATTCGGCAAATGTCAAGTGTTGGGAGGTCTTGGCTGAGACAGTCTGCTTAAACCCCTACACATACTTTACATTTGATTTTTCCAATTCTCCACCCGAAGGTACTACATTGACCAGAAAGCGAGTCTTTTTTTACCTGGAAATTTTGAATTTTGCCGAACCCTTGCTGTTACAAGCAAGGTAGGGATTTTTAACGTGCGTGACAACACTCACACACGGGATCTCCATTTTACCTCTCATCCGACGAGGGCATGTTTTTATGAAAAATGCTCGCCTAACATTTTTCAAGCGGACCGTGTCGGGCGCGTCCAATTAGTTTCAAGACGGAAAACCTAATGACGAAAAAGTAGGTGTACTTAAATCTGATGATTACTATAAACAACTGCAGGTGTTGTTTGTGAAATACTTTCAACTAATGTTGATTGTGCGAAAGGATATATTGGAAAAGCTATTAATTCAGGAAATGTTCAAGTGCTGGGGAAACTTGGCAACCAAAGGCTGCTTACCTGCTTCACATACCTTACATTTGATTTTCCAATGATTCACCCGAAGGTACTACATTGACCAGGAAGCGAGTTTTTTAAACTGGAAATTTTGAATTTTGCCGAACCCTCGCTGTTGCAAGCAAGGTAGGGATCTTTAAAGTGCGTGACAACACTCACACACAAAATCTCCATTTTACCGTTTATCCTAACGAGGGCGTATTTTTGTGAAAAATGCTCGCCTAACATTTTTTAAGCGGGCCGTGTAGGGATTTGAACTCGGGTCATTGGCCATAGTAGTCACACGCATACCAACTACACAACGGAGCCGCTCCTTTCACATACCTTACATGTAATTTTCCAATGCTCCACCCGAAAGTACTACATTGGCCAGGAAGCGAGTTTTTTTTTTACCTGGAAAATTTAGAATTTTGCCGAACCCTTGCAATTCAAAGCAAGGTAGGGATCTTTAACGTGCGTGACAACACTCACACACGGGACCTCCATTTTATCTCTCATCCGAACGAGGGTGTATTTTTGTGAAAAATGCTCGCCTAACATTTTTCAAGCGGACCGTGTCGGGATTCGAACCCGGGACCTTGGACGTAGTAGTCACACACATACCACTACGCCACGGAGCCGCCTCCTTTCATATACCACTGAATATCGTAGAAATATGGTATACAATTGTAAAACAATAGAAGGGGACCGAACTGCATCTAACAAGAAAGAACAGCGGCTGTGTTCAAAGACAACAAAAATACAAACAGGAAGAAAATTGTTGAAAGAATATGTGTAGAGCATAGCACAGTACCTGTATGGAATTGCTGGTGCCCATTGCATCAACTTTCGGTAATTTATGAAATAGAATTAAGTCTGTAGGATTTGCATGATCGGTAGGACTGGCAGGGTCGCCATGTGGTTTCTTGTGGTGTTCTCTTGGCGTCTCTCGTCGGGTCAGGGTATTGACGATGATAAAACAAAGTCGAAGACCATTACAAGCTCATTTATTTAATACATCCAGATATAATACAAGTTTTACCTCCCATGGATTTACTTCGACTCCCTTATTGCACACTCGCTCGTAACAGCTAATACTAATTATGTAATTATGCTTACTTTATAATTTCAATTCGTTACACATATACTTCTTATTGTTCGCCTTACTGTACAATTCAGCAATGCGTATACGTCACAAGTTACAACACCTACGTAAAACTACACAAGAAAACTATCAACTACAGTATTGCCCGAAATAAACAGTACTGAAATTGTAATTGTTTTGTATATTTAAAAAATACATATTATTGACACTTTATTATATGTTCTAAATGTGCACCTCCTCGTTCGAGACAGACTTCATAACGATGTTCTAAGTTTCTGGTCATGTTATTGAATAAGGGCTGTCTCAGGGCTGCGAAGAAGACTCTAACGGCATCCTTTAATTCATCGATGGTTTGTGGTGCCCGTTTGAAAACGGCATTTTTAGCCATGCCCCAAATGTATGCGTCTGGAGGTGTGAGGTCTGGAGAATGTGAAGGATAAGGGAAGTCAGTAAATCGTGATATGAATTTGCTTGGAAAATGTTCTTGAAGAAATTGACGAATTGCGGCAGCAGTATGGCAAGTTGCCCCGTCCTGCTGAAAAAATTGGTTTCGAAATGCCAAGTTACGTGCACGACAGAATTGACGTAGATCAGGGATAAATCGTGTTAAAATTTGTCTGTACCTCTGTTGATTAAGTGTGACTTGCCTACCATTCTCTTCGATAAAGTACGGACCAATGATTCCGTGTCCGGAAACAGCACACCAGACACTCACTTTTTCACTATGTAAAGGAACCTCTTGAACCTCATCGGGTCTGGCAAAGCCCAGAAATCGATTTGTGCGACGATTCACATAGCCTGACAAGTGAAAATGTGCTTCGTCTGAAAACCAAACATTTTTCAAAAATTCAGGATTTTCATACTGTAACGCGAGAATGCTGGCGCAATATTCCACTCTACTGCGATAATCCGAGGATGTAGTTGTTGATGTACCTGAATCACATACGAAAATGTACCCAGCTCCTTCAGGATTCTTTGAAAGAAAGTTCTTTTTAAATCAAGTTGTAACGCTGTCCTTGCCTGGCTGACTTTCGGATTTTCTAAGATTTGCTCAAAAACACGTTCATGGTTATTGTTGTTGTTAACTGTCCTGGGACGCTCCGAGTTTCCTTTTCGTTGGCACAATACACTACCTGTATTTCTAAACTTTTCAAAACCTTCAAAATTACAGCATTACTTGGAGAACGTTTATTAAACCTTTGTGTGAATTGATCAGACACGTATAGCAAACTTGCACCATTACGTCGGCCGATTCCGTATGAACGAAAATAATGCTCTACCAAAAACACTTTCTCCTCTGTACTTAACACCATTTTTAACAATTAGGCCCTACTAATTACTTGTTTGAGGTTTACTTGACAGGTCTATACTAGCTAACTTGAGTGTGACACCGCACGCATAAAAACACCGCCAACTTAGTTTCAGTACTGTTTATTTCGGGCAATACTGTATTACAAATCTGATAGCAGAATACCGCCAATTAAGGACAGACTATAAAAAAACAATCTAAGAGACAAAAAAAAAGAGATTATAAACCCCTGAAGTACTTACCGCAGATTAGTTAAGTCCCCCTCCTTCTCGCATTCTAACAACGCTTTCTATACAAAACTCCACCATCGAAAATATTTGTTTCCACTTCTAAATACAGTTTTCCTGTCAACTTTTACAGATGTACTAAGTTATTGCTAATACCTAGTGATAAATAGCAGCTTAATCCATCCAAACACACCTCCTGACGACTTTCTAGATAAAGACCTCCTAAATATCAGTTGCCAAATTAACTCCCAAAAATCACCAGGCCCTGACCGTGTCTCCAACACCATACTCCAAAACTCATGGCCAATAATTTGCCCTCCTTTCCACGCCCTCTTCTGTAAATGTTTAACTACCAAAATATTTCATGACCTCGTGAAACACGCAATTATTACGTTAGTCCTCAAACCCACAAAACTCCTAGAAAACCTATATTCGTATAGACCCATTACCTTATCCCAACCATTCGTAAGCTCCTTTAAAACTGATCCTGCAAAAACTACAATCTCATATTGAGAACAATTCCTTAATTTCTAGAAATCAATACGACTTCCGCCACGGTCACGACGCTAAATGCACCATCAGCGTCCTTATCTCCAAAGTAACATCTTCACAACACAAATATATCATAGCCATATTCCTTGATTTTCACTCCGCTTTCGATCTAGTCTGGTGCCACAACATTCTGAACCAACTCAAAATCCTGAGTTTCCACTCCAACATCTTTAACATAATCAAATCATACATATTCTCTCACATAGCCAGCCTAAGAACCAACTTCTTTCTCTCGACCATTCATATAACCCAAGGCTGGCCTCAAGAGTGTATTGTCACCCACCGTTTGGAATCCATCCGTTAACTTACTCCTAGATCTCAATATTACCTTTGCTTACGCTGAAAACGTCGCCTTTCCGATCCATAATAACCCCCAAATTGAATTAGAATCTACTGCCAATACCTTAACACTACAAGTTGAATCCTGGTCCATTATAAATAAGCAACATGTTTCCACCTCCAAATCCAAAATTTGCTCCGGAACGACTACCTACACTCACGCCGAGTCCACAAATTTACATCCATGGAATCACTCTTAACATTCTCTGAATTAGTCTCATACCTTGGAATTCAGTTAGTAACCCGCCTCAAACTGCATACCTACTTCTAAAAACTACGATCCAGAACTAAAATCATCTTTTATAACGTTTAACATTCCTTACTAAAACCCATCCAGCTAACCCTACCCACAAGAAGATTTATCCTTAACAACACTGTCATTCCTATTGTTCGGTACGCTGTTAATTTTTTTTATCCTTTTACAACTCCTTATTCCTGCAGAATTCTCAACCATATCATAAGTCCCTACTTACTTTATGTATCTCGTACATTCCGTACCACTTCCACTATAGCCCTATATACGATTTTGATTATATCTTCTTAGAAATCCTACATCAACCTACATCAACATTACAGATCCGTAATTTAAAATTCCTTCATTCCATCATACTGTACAATCAAACCTAATTCCCCGTCACATACCGAACAATTACTATCTTTGCAATTATACCCCTCATCAACAACTCACCCCTGCATACGTGGCAAACTTTCTGGTCGCACTTTGACACCGGTTAAATACACATACGAGTTATTTCTCACTATCACCAACATCCGCACATACATGCAACACTCCAGCATAACCACCTTACAATTCCTTATCGGCCATGTCAAATATCCGTTAAAAATTTCACTACTTCAACCTCATTCCTTTTCTGTTATGTTCCTGCAACTGTTAGAATGCCTTGAAAACTCCCGACCACCTATTCTACCAATCCTCAACTGTAATTTACCTCCGTAACCAGTTCAAGCAATCATGACACTTAGACCCATATTCCGCACTACCAAATTTAAATTTTCTGTCTCACTTTACCTTCTAAATAATTTCCTAAGGAAATCCTAGTAAATAATCCTCTTGTGCTCCCTACTTAATCCTTAACCTGCGGCTACCATAGAAAAAGAAGGGTATGCTTCTTGTTTTAGTTTTTTAGTTTGGTTTTTTATGATGGATTCAATAATTTTAGGGTTGTATTTATTTTTTGTGGCTATGAATTTTAAAATTTCTTTTTCTTCGAGCAAGTGTTGTTTGTTCGTTGTGTTGATTGGTGTATTTATGATACTGTTGAATGCTGCCATTTTTTGTTGGGAATGGTGGGATGATGTTTCGTGTAGGGTGCGGTTTGTTTCTGTTGCTTTTCTGTAGATGCCGAATTTTAAGTTGTTAATTTTCGTGGACTTGAGGTCTATGTAGTTGATGGAGTTGTTTTGTTTATGTTCAAATTCTGAATTGAATTTTGGGCTTGTGTTGTTTGGTTTTGTTTCAAGTATGTTCGCATTGTTATGGTTGCTGTTGGGGAATATTAGACAGTCATCTACGTATCTGAACAACTTGTATATGTTTTGTTGTTGGGTATTTTTGAATCTAGATTGTCGATGTAGATGCCAGCGAGTAGAACGATTAGGTTGTTGCTTATTGCTAGGCTGTTTGGTATTGAATAGTAGTTTTTTCGAATAATGAACTGTCTTGTGTAGGCATATTGTGAGTAAAATTATGTAGTTGTGTCGGTGTTCCATATGTTATTTTGTTGTAGGTTTTCTACGACTAAGAAGATTGTTCCATAGCGGTCGATATTGCTGTATAACTTAATGATGTCTTAGAAGAACATGCCGTTGTTTGAGGGAATTTTGGATTCTTGTAATTTTTATATAGTTGGTTTGAGTTTTTGATGATTATTGGGATGTGTAGTTTATTAGGTTGTCAAATAGTTTTAGGATAAACCTTGATAGAATTGATGTAGGGGAATTAATGAATTAAAATACTTATCCAATCGGGATGTTGTTTTTGTGGATCTTTGGTAGGTCATATAATCTTGGTGCTCATGGATTACTTGAAATTAGTGATTTTAGGGCGTCATTTTTGATCAATGTTTTGGAGTATATTACAGTTTTGTTATGAAAGTTGTTAGAGGGTTTTTGTCTATTGTGTTGAAAGAGGTATCTGTTAGAAATGTTTCAACTTTGTGCATGTAATCTTCTTTTTTAGGATTACTGGACAAGTTACTTTTGTCGACATTTGATACAATTAGGTTGTTATATAAAACTTTTGGCGAATTTTTTTATTGTATTTAGATCTTTGTTGGATTTTTATTTTACGTATGTTTTTGGCTTTCGTTGTTCGAGGGCAACGTCTATTTCAATCGAGTAAAGTTGTAGGTTGTTAAATGTAAAGGATTATCTAATATTGTATTTGAGTGCTAGTTGTAAATGTTTTCTTCTTCAAGAGTTGATGTTTTATATATTTTTCATACGTATGTAAAAGTTGAAGATATTGCGCGTGTTATTGGGTGTTTAAATTTGAAGTTGTATGTGTGGGCATGTGTATGGTGTTGGTGGTATTATTAATGTGGTGTGTATTTTTGTTGTTGTAGTTGTGATTATTGGGGTGGTGCATAAGACAAGTTGACTGTAGCTAATTTTAAGCTTTTTGTGTAATATTGCTGGACTTGCGTGGTATTTTCCCAACTCTCGTTGCATGATTTTTCTTTCTAGTTGTTCTTTTAGTTTGTGTGTGATATTATTCGAAGTTTTTGTTTGAGAGAATTTTGAAGTAAGGTAGTTCTTTCAACAAACCTAATAAAAACCTTTTAATGATCTTTCACTATAAACCTAAACCATTACAAACTCCAAAAAATTTTTTGATCACAAATATCCCCCACAATCACATTCCAAGCAATCCACGAACACCAAGACTATTTGGACTACCAAAAATCCACAAAAACAACATCCCAATTAGATCAAGAGTCTCATTCATTAATTCACCTACATCAATTCTATCAAAATTCCGACTACAATTATTCGGCAAGCTAACAAATTACACACCCCAGAACACCATCAAAAACTCAAATGAAGTAATAAAAAATTACAAGCATCCAAAATTCCCTCAAACAACCATATGTTTTCCTTAGACATCATGAACTTATACAGCAACATCGACCGCTATGAAACAATCCCCTTAGCAGCAGATATCCTAAAACAAACTAACATAAACAGTTCCGAGACACCGATAACTACATAGCTTTACTCACAATATGCCTACAACAAGATTTTCTTATTCAACGAAAACTGCTGTTCACAACCAAACGGACTAGCAATCTGCAATAACATCTCCTCTCTACTCGCTAACATCTAAATCGACAATCTAGAAATAGAAACTATAGTACCCAACAATAAAAACATATACAAGTGGTTCGTATACGTAAATGACTGTCTAATCTTCCCCAACGGCAACCATAATAACGCAAACATACTTGATAACAAAACTAACCAACATAAATTCCAGAATTCAATTCACAATTGAATATGAACAAAACAACTCCATCAACTACCTAGACCCCAAAATCATGAAAATCAATAACAACTTTAAATTCGGCATCTACAAAAGCAACAGAAACATTCCACCATATCCAACACAAAATAGCAGTATTTAACAGTTACATAAACAGACTAATCAATACCCCAATGGATAAACAACACTTTCTCAAGGAAAAAAAAATTCTAAAACTCATAGCCACAAAAAACGGATACAATCCCAAAGTCATTGAATCCATCCATTGAAACCAAAATAAAAAACTAAAACAAGAAGCATACTCTAATTACAACTAAGAAATTAACCAAAAATTCACCGGCATACCATTGATTACCAACCACCTAAACAGAAACATACATAAATCCTTTAAAAAATTCACTCTCGACATAAAAACTAACCTACAAGTCTAACACAAACCTAAACACATACATAAACCATCACAGATCTATCAAAATTCGGTATATACAAACTCAGTGTAACATGATATAGGCCCAACATTCGGAAGCCTTAAGACAACACATCAACGGACCCATCTAGACTTAACAGAAGAAATGGAAATCAATTAACCACAAATTAAACAACACTAAATTATGCAACACTCAATACATAAATTCAAAAACTACTACCCACTATTTAAAAGACTATAACCACCCACACACACACTCTCAACTCAAAAAATCTATAATGCACATGACTTTTGACAAACCTCATTAATTTTTATTAAACAAACGTCACCATCGCTTTACGTGTCATTAGTAAAGTATTTATAAAACGTAGATTCTATTTTATAATTTTAACAATATTGTAGTTTTACGCTTAGGATGATTTATACTTAAATAAATCGAAAGCGCTCTCTCTGTATAAATATGTTTTACTTAATGCACTAATACACACCTTAATAAAATTCAACGAATTTTACCCGAGCTGACATCTACAAAATCATTCGACTTAGTTTAAAACATGAAGTAGAATTAATGAATAATATTGTCTGGCATGGGGAAAGTAATTCGAGCATAGGGAACGAAAATCTATATAAATTGTTGGTTATTTTGCAAAAATTTATATTGATTTTCGTTCTCTATGCTCGAATTACTTTTCCCATGCCAGGCAAAATTACTCATTAATATTTAATTGGAAACGTATTGGTTTCCGTCGACCAACTTCCTCGTTTAGCACTGGGTGCAGTATATCCTTAGAAGGTCCGCCAGTGTTAAGTAGGTAATAGGTCATTTGTTTATTTTTTTTGGTACGACGTCCTATCTGTCTTAATCTACCCTATATCACTTTTTTGGAGAATATGTGTACTTCTTGGATTTTTGTAGTTTATGCAGTGTGAGCACAAAACTTTGTTTTCGCCGAAAAAGGCTGTTGGCCACAACATACATTTTCTATTTTGTTCCTGGGCGTTAATTTGTCTACCTATTGCAAACAGGGCAAACTCCATTCTCGAGAAAAAGTAAGATGCATGCAGTTGCATTAATTCTTCATTCAGTGAAGTGAGTAATGACTCAAGAAATAGGTATGTATTAAACAATTCAACAATTAACATTCCTATAACTGTTTTAGTTTTCTTACAAACACTGCCATTAACAAATTTATGTTACAAAGAGTTATTTATATGCAATATCCTGCATAGGGCAATTTTGTTTTATTACAGAAACTCCTACATTAATTAAATTAATCAAGGGCCATTGTTAATTGAATTAAATTTACTTACAGATACAACCTTTACAATGCCAATTGATTGATTTATTAAGTGATTGAAAACCTCTTGAGCAATGTGGTGTTAATACGTTTAAATTCATTTAAGGGCGCGGATGAAATAAGTGTTTCTCTTCTGATCTATAAGAGCACAATTATCTAAAAAACAAAGATCTGGATTAGTTTATTGTAATATTTAAAATGTGCTGTATAAAAGTAAATCGTTTGTTTACAACAAATTACTAATAAAAAGTGCTACACTAATTGAAGACCTTGGTGTCAAACCCACATAAGACTTTATTTATCAAAATTCATTTTTCGTATATTCTGGGAATTTGATGTTTTTCAGATTGTATGGTGCCTAAATTAGGTAAGTGCATTTCTAATGTAAACATGCATTAATTTTAGATTGACTTGTCAGGAATTGGTAGCATAAGCAGAAAATGCCTGCTTTTTGCAACAAATTCAAAATAATTGGCGATTAATCTGGTTTCGATCGTGCGGTGTGATTGATTAGTATATAAATATACAACCCATACTACGCTTTCGTCAGCAAAAGAAACTTTTAAATCATCACGAACCGAATATGTATCTAGTGATGAAAATAGCCCTGGCCCAATTGTCGGTAAGCACTTTTTATTGAATTCAAAGTCAAATACAAGCGCATTCGCTACCCCAAGAACCGGGAATAACAACGAAATATAAGAAACATTAAAAAAGTGAAAGAAGAAATATGTAAGTTTTATATTTTATTCGTGTTAACATGTGTATTTTATTATTAATAACAATTGGATAACACAAACAACTTATTTATTATTACTATTATTATATATAATAGGTATCATAGTATGGACAAGAAATATTGAAAATGCAAATGCCGTTTAAACTGTTTGGAGATTAAAAAATTGGAAGAATTTAATGCAATAGGTAATATGTAGAAGTAGGATATTTACTGGATTAGGCTGATTATAACGTAAAATGTTTCCAAAAAAAGGAACAAGACCGGACTAATAAAAGAAAAGTAATATTCTTTTAAATATAAAAGTAGATAAATCTATTATTTTGTGTTAATATGATATTTCTGTACATTTAAACGCATCTAGTATTAACAGCACCCCTTTATTTATTTACATTCGGGTTAGTGAGCAAGAATATTCAGTTAGCAAAAATACTATGTCGTCTATATATTGTATAGCAAAATTTAGAATAGAAAACATTGCAAATGGTTATAGGTGAATTATGGGTAAATTATTAAATTTCGAATTGCCCAGGTATTGGAAAGGAATTCCACTTTGCTCCAGACCGTCGGAATACAATATGGTGACAACTGTTATTAGTATTGATTATGGCAATTAAATTTAATCCTTACTACATATAAACCTTTTTTCCTTATATGTTTTTTTTTAGAAATATCACACGGTACAGGTATAATGTCACCTAGCTAGTTCTGTTGTAAGACTGCATCCTGACGGCAGAATATTGCCTGTAATTGCGATAAATATGTAAATAAACCATTTTTCTTACCTATTAACAGTCAAACTATTTTGATAACGAAGTCTTAATAATTGTAAATATAGCTGGACTGAAAGCAGTCCATTTAGATCTTGTTTAAATTTTCCTCGTTTAATGTGCATGTGAGGCGTTACTATTTAAATTACTTTACAGGGAATTTATGAAAGTATTAATTATTTTTGCTTCCATGTTTTTTGGTACTGTGAAAATCCTTCGGGATATTTTGTAAAAAAATATCAGGACTGTATTAATTACTTTTACTTTAATTTTTTGGTACTGTGAAAAATCCTTCGGGATATCTTGTAAAAAATATCAGGAATCTATTTATTCATCATCATCATTAGATCTTCTGTCATGGAACTGTTTTATATCTTTTGCGCGTTCCCATCTTGCGTCAGTTGGCTTCCTAGCTAGCAGAAATTCTTAACCTCTTGTAAGTTCCCATTACCTATTTGTATTCTAGTTTTTGATTTATTTTTCTCTCCTCTACATACACGTACTTTAGTTTTATTTTTGTTAATTTTCATACCATATCTCTCTGTTAGAACGGTTTTCATTTCATTAAGAGCAGCTTCTAATTCTTACTTGTTAGATGCTAATACCGCTATATCATCTGCAAATCTAAGCATATCAATCTTTTGTCCCTGCATAATAATTCCAAATGTCTTCCTGCATTTGACAGTATTCATTGCATCTTCGATGTACAAGTTAAAAATTAACGGAGATGGGTCACATCCCTGTCTCACCCCTTTCCTAATATTTACTTTTCTGTTCCTGCTCTAGTTTTATTACCGCTGTTTGCTCTTTGTATAAGCTACATACTATCCGTCTATCTCTGAAATTCATTCTAATCATTTTGAGTATTTCGAACACTATTTTTTTCATTTTACATTGTCGAATGCCTTTTCCAGATCTACTAACCCTATATACACGCTTTCTCCTTTTCTTCTCCATTATCACCCTCAGCGCTAAAATAACCTCCCGTGTTCCCCTGTTTCGCCTAAACCCAAATTGATCTTCTCCTAGTATTTCTTTAGCCCGTTTTTCCATCCGTCTTTGTACAATTCTAGTTAATATTTTTGATACGTGTGCTGTAAAACTTATTGTTCTAAAATTTTAACATCTATCCGCGTCTCTCTTTTTTAATATAGGGGCTAGATGCTACGTTTTAAATCTTTGGGTATCTCGCTTGTCTCATACATATACCTTATAAGTTGGAAGAGACGTTCTCTTACTACTTGTTCAGCAGCTTTCTAATTAGTTTGTATGCTTCGTCTGTCTTTCCTATTTCCATCTTAGTTTGTACCTCTTTACACTTTTCGTCAATCCATTGTTCTTTAGCTTTCCTGCATTTGCGAATAATTTCCCAATTTATGGCTTTGTATCTCTGTTTTCGCGTTTCGTCTATTTTGTATTTTTGACTTTCTTCTATTAAATTCAGAATATCCGTTGTTATCCATGGTTTCTTACATTCTTTTTGTATATACTCCAGAATATCTCTGGCCGCCATGTTTAAGCTGGATTTAATGTTATTTCATTGTACTTCCTTAGTATCACAAATTTTCTCGATAACTTTCAGCAATTCCTTTGACTATTTTCAAATCTTTCGACAGATGTTGTATCTTTTAGTTTCTCAAAGTGAAAGTGCCTTTTATCTCTCCGTTTTCTCAAATTTTTAAGTTTAAGAGCCGCCTTCATAACTACGATGTTGTGGTCAGTGTCTATATCTGCTTCTGGGTAGCTGCTACAGTCTTTTATTTGATTCATAAACTGTTGTTTAACAAGAATGTAATCTATTTGATATCTTCCTATATCTCCTGGCATCTTTCACGTGTATCGTCTTTCTGCATTTGGATCCTTCTCGTGTGCTCAGATATTATAGGATCAAATTTTGCTAACATTTCAATGCATTTTAGAAAACTGCCATTATTTTTTTCAAACAGTTTGCTATTGGTACCACGTAAAGCTAAGTTTTGCTCAGCAAGAAATTGAATAATATAAAAAATGCACTCGATATCTCCATGCCAATATTTTGTTACTATATTAATTAAATTTTGAGCCACAGAATCAATAATTGCCATTTTTTTAAGCGAATGAAACATTCTGACCATTTTTTTAAGTTCTCAAAATGAAATTTACTTTTTTCATGGATACTTAAATGTTCACCAATGTGGTGCCAGTTATTATACCCATTTTCATCACTTAATTTAATTGTTTTTAAAGTATTTGAAAATATTCTACAACAAAAACAAAACACTGAATTTTTTTCTGTTGAATATAAAAGCCACTCCCGTTCGACTTTTTCATTATTAGACAAAATTCGTGAATAATATTTATCCGAAAACCTTCGGCCTGATATTTTATCATTGGGATAATTTATACAATTTTTACTTCGATAATGAGTAGGCCTGTTTTCAATTAATATTTGTACATCTTTAGGAGACTATATTTTTGGCCAAAAACCTGGATCTTGAGGAAGTTGCGTATCTTCCACTTCCGCAGAAATTACGTCTTCGTCTTCCTCAACTTCGTCTGTAGATGTTGATGGAATCTCTTGTAGTTTAGACTCCTCCCGGTCTTTTCTCGAAGTCGATGGAAGATCTGCATCTGTTTGTATATTTGTGCTTGAAGGTGAAGGAAAAAATACCGTAATTTTGGAATTCGTCTTCTCCAGTTGTATTTCCCGCTTTCTTTTTTCATCAAATTTTGATATCCTGAAGGCTTTTTTTTTCTTTATTAAACATCTATAATAAATTGAAATAGACTATTACAGAATTGAAATTCTGCTAGATACGCCAATCTTAAAATTTATTTATTATTTTTGTATTCATATCGGCAACAACATACAATTTACGAAATTTTGAAATTATGAAGTAGCGATTTTGGACACCCTGTATCTTAAAAACTAACTGTTAAACTTACAGCTTTGTCGCAATGGACACATTAATTCATTAATAGGTCAAATTCTGCAACATATCAAAATTTCGTCAAATTCTGACCGAAGGGTATTTATTTTCCATTTAAAACGTGCCCTCTCTATCTAATTGTAAAGTAAAGAGTAAAGTTAGAAACTTACCTTTTACCTTGAATCCTCTAATAATGTAAAATATCAAAGAACACTTAACTTTTTTAATTCAGGTGCACAATTTACAGTCTTTACGACACTTCGATACCCAATGTTAAATAATTTGTTTTTAAAAGCGCGGCGGTATTTATAAGGATTCAAGACTCAAGATTCAACAGGAAGGAATGAACGGGAAAACTTGCAGAAACAAGAATAAACTCGCTTTCTGCGTTCTAGTCAACATATAGGGATGAGCGCGAGCGCTGTTACGGCAAAACATCGATAACCGATAATTATCGAATA
Source organism: Platerodrilus igneus (assembly GCA_036346225.1). Lineage (NCBI taxonomy): Eukaryota > Metazoa > Arthropoda > Insecta > Coleoptera > Lycidae > Platerodrilus > Platerodrilus igneus. The sequence continues at coordinate 1,713,450 of JARFIW010001146.1, forward strand.
CATAAACATAATAAAAATAAAATTGTGCAACTAGCGCAACGTCGCGATATTGGAGTGTTGCACTAATATTGTAGATCATCATCGGTTCAGAACATCCGATACAAAACATCGATGTTCCGAGAATTAATGGAATTTAATTAGTTATTCATAGCGAATGCGCGCGTAAACGTACAGGGGACCTTTGGGAAGTCTCGTGTCTCAAACAAAAATAAGAATTTTGGTAAGTTTTAAATATTACCGTGAGGCGCCTCACGGCGCCTTTGGACTCTTGGCGCCGTGGGTTTTTGCCCTTGTTGTCCGTATGGACGGCGCGGCCTTGTATGTCGCAATGGCGACTATCAACTAGCAGTACAAGCAAAAGTGGAATGATCATCATCATCTTCGGTGCAAGTGAATGCTCCTGGAGCCTCTATTTAGAGCCTAGTAGTGCACTAGCAACAACAAGCTTGGCGTATCAACACTTACGTATAACCTATTACATCGCTTGCATTGTAAATGTTATCCTAATAAGTTACAAAAATTCAACAAGTTTGCAGTAAGTTTTCATGCTATAAAGAAATTATGTGGTTGTGCTTTTCAAGTGTTAAACATCTATCAACAAAATATGTACCGGTAGTCCATCCATGAGCAACTGATCTTTGTAGAATCCGAAAACACTGAAGTTCTTCAAGAAATTAACGATACAGTTGGTGATATGTATAACTGAGATTCCTCATTTATGTAAATTGCACATTTATGATTTGGCTTATTGTTTTCAGGATATGTTACTTTTATTCTCTTTTATTTATAAAACTGACAAAACAATTTTTTTTCAATACTTTATCTAGATGCGACAACCACATAAATTCAAATTTTTAAAAATTTTCTCACAAATAATTTGTGTTATGTTTATATACTATTTTTCATGTATGCCATTTCTTATCAGTTCTGCTCGTCCTAAAACAAAAACGCATTTCCTTTTTTTCTATTTTTGAATGAAGTTATCAGTTTTTAACAATTTCTTTATGCTTTCGAAACTGTGACTTACCTGCTTTTTCCACTCAAGTATAAAATTTTAATGCGGTATTTCTACCTTTTTATATATTTCTATATGTCTTATACCTCTATTGTAGAAACTTTGATTGAGATGTAGTCGTATATAATACAATTTTGGACACTTCGACAGCAAAAATAAAGTCAAGTGTAAACTTAAAATCTCTATTTTACTTAACAGTATTTAAATAAGTAGACTATGAGGACAAAGATGTAATTACAAGTGTTTCGTTTTGAACGTTTTAAATTGAGCGAATTTGCACTTTGCAATACCACAAATGGAAATTTTCACAATTTTCTTTTATCTAATATCTATATCTTTTATCTATGTTAAATCTATTGTTTTGGAGGAATAGAGCTAAGATTCAAAATAATATACTGCCACCAAATTAAGACATTATGGACCTGCAGATTCCTTATTTAAGGGCTAAACAGTTTACACTCTGGAAATGCTAAAGTTTATATTTATATGAACGATAATAAAATCACTATTTTCGATTTATATAACACTACGCACTGAAAAAGTATTAATGTTAGATTACAGTTAAAAACTATAATTACCTGATGCAATTAATAATTAGGTAAACTCCTATAGTATTTGTATAGCATAGATATAAAGTAAATTTGATGTAAAAGTAAAATTATAGTTTAACATCGAGACATACTTTAATTATCATGTCAATTTACAATGCAATTTGTGCAATTTTACACCAAATTTGCTTTAAAAAGTGCAAATCTTATAAATAGTTAACTTTTGGTCAATGCCAAATCATGTGTGACTTAGCAATGCCCGTATTTCTCTTTTTTTACAAAAATAAGTGAATGGTGGAATTGGAATGTGAGTGTATTTCTGCATAGCCCGGCAAATTCTCTCAACGTTAAAAATATTGCAAGAGCTTTGAAACGCTAGATAGCGCAGGGAAATTAAAATCGACCGCGTGTTATTTTCGAAAAAGTAAGGAACGCAGTTTGAATGCATATTATGTTAAAGTAAGCCACTAGAATCAAGTGTAATTTGAATTCAACCAAATCATTTCATTATTAATATTTTGAACAATCGCCAAAGGTGTGGAAAACATGTTTTTCGATGATTGATGGAAAATTATAATATTTAGCGAAAAAGTTTCAAATGAAAAATGTAGGCCTTGAAAAAGCCTACAAAGTGAGTGATCATAGTTTAAATTTCATTAATATTTTTACTTGCAAATGAATTTAAAGTATCTAAAATGCCACTTTCTTAAATCTCTTATCGCTAAAACAGTAATTGAAATATTGAGCTGAAACCACTTGCAAGTATACCTCTAAGGACTTTTATGTCGCCATTGAAATTTGACTGAAAAATATTTAATAGTTTTGTTAATAATTTATTTAAGTAAAAAAAAAGATTTTCTTCACTGGAGTTTCTACAGAATTGGCCAAGTGAAAATATAAACAAATTAAGGAAATTTACTCAGAAGGTGTAACGTATGAAGGTGTAACGTACTGCTGTGGGAAAAGTGAATTTTTACAGTTTAGTTGCAGAAAACCGCTCTAAGGTGAAGGCATGTTTTTCGCTATAAACAAATGAGTGTACCTCCTGTAATATTTATGCTATTGAATCTGGAGAAAAGCTATTCGAAATCTGTTTTTCTCCTGAAGCTTTTCCGAGAAGAAATTTTATCTAACTTGAGAGTGGTGTATAATATAGTTATGTAGTGTATTTGGGAATACGCAAGGAACATGTAATCAGGTGAGCCAGGGGTAGCATGACAGACCGGCAAATGTGAATGTCATCATCATTTATGGTATTTACTGAATGTTCAATATATAATTTAAATCATTGTGCTTAAATTATACAAGTAATATAATTTTCATTTTCAAGAAACTCTAGCTCGTAATTATTAACATTTTTTAGTGATTTTAAATATGTTGAAACAGACGAGTTCAACTATTTGTACGAAATTCCAGGGTTTTGTACACTCATTTTTTATTGGTGAAAGTTTCGTGCAAAGTGAGGGCAGCTCTCAGAGTGGTGCGTGATAGTACTCGTACGATTCGTTTGACTCTGTCTGAGTCAATTTCCTTAATTTATTTAAACCTTCACTTGACCATTTCTGCAGAAATTCCAGTGAGAAAATTTTTTTCCTAACAAATGAATTATTATCAAAACTATTAAATATTTTTCGATGAACTTTTAATGGTAACCTATGCGCTCTTAGAGGTATACTTTCCAATTAGTTTCACCTCATTGTTTAAACAATAGCAAATTTAAGAAAGTTGCATTTTAGCAACTTTAAATTCATTTACAGGTAAACAAATTAGCTAATTTTAAACTATGACCACTCATTTTATAGGTCTTTTTCAAAACATACACTTTTCATTTGAAAACTTTTTATAAATGTTGCTTTCCATCAATCATAGAAAAACATGTCTTTCACACCTTTGGCGATTGTTTAAAAATGTTAATAATGAAATGATTTGGTTGGATTCGTATTGCACTTCATTCTAATGGCTTACACTAATATAATATGCATAAAAAACTGCGTCCCTCAATTTTTTCCAGATTTTTCCTAATTTTCTTGGACTAAGTTGCAACTTCTGCCACCTGAATGACTGAAAAATATATTGATGCAACAAGTCATATTTGGTCAGTTAGCATTATGCCGCCATAAGCGAGTTAACCTTCCTTAATCACTGTTCAATACTATTTTTGTAGTTACACTTTTTTGTAAGTGTTGGCGATTATTTAAGTTACTTATTTATAACATAGAAATACCCAGTACTAAATACAGTAAAGAAATTAAATAGACAGTACAACATACTAAAATAGTCTGATTTAATTTTTTCTTTCATATAGGAGGTATTGTATTTAATTTGTTGGCCACCTAAATACAGTTGGGACAAATTAGTGTGTCGGTTTGCACGTTTATTGTCGCATACTTGAATGAGTTTTTAAGGTAAAAGTATATTCCGTTATTTATTTTTCTCGTACACAATACAATTATTTTGTCAAATTAATAATGAAATTTGCGATTTGGAAGAATCGTTATTAAATAGTAATGTGCTACTGCATAGTACTACTGATGACGATTGCGACGAAAGATCTATTTTAAAGAGTAATGAGGAATGTGATAGATTTAACTCTGTAAATATTTTTCTCTAAGCTATTTAACAAACCAAAAAATGTTTTTTCTTCTTAATCTTCTTTTTTAATACAAAAAAATCACCAACTAAAATAGTATCGTGTTTTCTAATATTAAAGATTATGGTAAAAACAACTTTGATATAATTCCTGTGGTCGTTACCAAATAGTCAATTGAATTTGTTCAACCTTTATAAATTAGCAAAGTAATTAATTAAATTATTTCTATTGCTAGCGGCAGGAAGTTGAACAGGTGGTGGAAAAGTTGCCGCGGGCAATTAAGTTTCTCAATATTAACACGTTCTAGTGGAAGAGGATCAGCTTCTTTCATTTCGATAGCTATATTATGTAAGACAGAGGTAGATATTATCACTGATAGTATAGCATCCAGTTTGAGTTGCATTCGATATGTTAAGACAGGAAAATGTCGTTTCCACACTTGAAGAAACGTTCCACAGAGTTCCATGTCCCAATGTGTGACTCATTGTACAGTTGCTGTTTCGTGTGATAGGATTTGATACAGGTATTAATTAATAAGATTTTATAGTATAACCACGATCTCCTGAAAATTATATTCATAAAGTTGCGTGTTTCTAATATCAACGTTACCTATTAAATAACTGTTAGGAAATTGTCCACCTTCCAACTGAGCGCATAAATAACTGTTGTTAAAAATAGTGGCGTCGTGGTAGATCCAGACCATCTACTAACAACATTGAGTACTTTTAAGTTTGCTTGAACATTTATTGAAAAGTAGGATTTTCTATTGCAAAAAACTTCTGCATCACTTCTGCACCACCTAAGAAAATCAATAGCGGTTTGTGTAAAAGTAATATCATTAACTTATCTGGTAGCTGAATCCGTATATGAGGACAATCAATGGTACCCACAACCTTGGCGTCGCCGTGGATCAATGTAGTAAGCGTAAGACTACGGATCCCAAGGTCCTGGGTTCAAATCCCGACACGGCCGACTGCTTGAAAAATGACAGGTGAGCATTTTTCACAAAAATTACTCCCTCGTTCGGATGAGAGGTTAAATAGAGGTCCCGTGTGTGAGTGTTGTCACGCACGTTAAAGATCCCTACCTTGCCTGGAACGGCAAGGGTTCGGCAAAATTCTAAATTTCCAGGCAACAAAAAACTCGCCTCCTGGCCAATGTAGTATCTTCTGGTGGAGCATTGAAAATATAAATGCACGGTACCCACAACCTGTAGAGCATATTTGCTTCACGTATAATTTCTTCTTGAGTAGAAGGCATTTTGGTGTATATGGGATACAATCTCGATAATGCTTCAGACATTCTAACTATTAATCACGACACTGCAGAAATTACCATGCATACAAAGTCAGAAATTGTCGATAAGTGACGAGAACTTAAACATGCCAATAACTGGTTCACTGGAGAAATACTGTTTCTAGAAATATTAATTGCCATTCAAATGTGTTTGATGTAATAATGTTACGTACTTATACATCATTAGGAAAATTCTAGCTCGTCTTCAATTAATGCTAAAATATGCAGGACTGTTTCCTTATACAGCCTAAATCTTCTGAAAAAGGTTAAATTATCTACTTCATCAAAATAATTGTGCTGAATAATTGATTCGCCTAGAGAATTTTGTTAAAAAATAGTGAAGGTCTCTTACAGATTTTGCCTCCGTTTGTTCCTTAAGAAACCGAAGTTATGTTATATCATCGCTACACGTCTTTGTCAACTTACGTTAAAGTCAATACGCATGCTCCCCCAAATACTTTGCATTAAGAACATTTTAAGCCTAAAAAATTGGAGCTTTCAATTAAGAGAAGGTTAATTCATACTTAGTAGCCGGTGTATACCAAATGTAGACGAGTATTTTTCACAAAAATACGCCCTCGTTCAGATGAGAGGTAAAATGGAGGTCCCGTGTGTGAGTGTTGTCACGCACGTTAAAGATCCCTACCTTGCTTGCAACAGCAGGGGTTTGGCAACATTCAAAATTTCCGGGTAAAAAACTCGCTTTCTGGCCAATGTAGTACCTTCGGGTGGAGCATTCAAAAATCAAATTTAGGGTGTATACCAAATGCAGCTGTTTCTTGAGATTTTTAAAGAATAAGTATTTTTATCTGTACTATCAAAAACCGTAAGCATGTAACCTTAGACAGGGAATAATAATCTGTTTGGCAGGTATCGATCTGGTTTTTGTTCACATATAGTACAGACCAATGTTGTTGCGAGATATTGATATCAGACAGAGCATGGAAGAAAAACTAATACAAAAATCTTGTTATACTAAACTGTAGCTTTGCCTTCAGTAGTGTACACCTGATCTTATTGGTCAAATTTGAACATCTAAGCAATTGTAGCAAGTCATAGATTGCATGGCTGAAGTATTATTTAAGATAGCGTATACAACAGGTTAAAGATTTTGATACCGCGAATCCATTAGGACCAGCTCAGCATGTAGCGGGTGCTTCACATGGAAGCGTGCTTGGTTCACTTCTATTTCACTTATATGTGCAATGCATATCAGCACGCCATTGTAACTGTTACACTGATTATACATAGTTCAACTAGCAATTTTATCCAACTAATATGTCCGAGCGTGTATGCGTACATGCGTGCTTGCATGTTCTTAGTAATATTTTAAGGTTACATTTGATGTTAAATGTATTAAGCTACATTTAGTTCTAATTTCGCATTTATACCGTTAATTCGTATAATAAGGTGTTTTAATACCAATATCAATATTAATACTTAATGCCTGATAAATGCTGATTTAAATTGTTATTTGCAAACTTGATCTAGTGTAAAAAATGTGGTTTACAACAGAACGAGCCGATTAATTTTACTTATATATACATTGAAAGTTTTAGAATGTAAGTGTTTAAACGTATGCGTAGGTAATTAATGTGTTTTATGCTTTATACATAACTAGTTTACAACTAATTAATAAGTGATCAGCTAAAGTAATGTCAAAGGTATACACTTATACCTATCGAAGGGTTTTTTTTATATCTAATAACACTGTTACTTATAACTGCGTAATCGTTTTGAGCAAAAAATATTTTGCATATAGGTAGATTAGCAATTGAGTAATATACATAAATGCACTTCAACTAGCTTGTTCATTTTTTATAAACATTACATGTGATTTTCCAATGCTCCACCCAAAGGTACTACATTGGCCAGGAAGCGAGTTTTTTTTACCTGGAAAATTTTGAATTTTGCCGAATCCTTGCTGTTCTAAGCAAGGTAGGGATCTTTAACGTGCGTGACAACACTCACACACGGGACCTCAATTTTACCTCTCATCCGAACGAGGGTGTATTTTTGCGAAAAATGCTCGCCTAACATTTTTCAAGCGGACCGTGTCGGGATTCGAACCCGGGACCTTGGGCGTAGTAGTCACACACATACCACTACGCCACGAAGCCGCCGTCATTTTTTATAAACATAAGATTTTATTTCATTTTATCCTACTAATTAATTTGAGATTTAAAGAATTTATAAACAATCTAAAAGTGGACCGTTCAATGCTGGAGCAAAATTCTAAAATTATTCATTCGTGTATAAACTTTCTGCAAACAATGGATTTTATATGTCACGTGAGTAACAGAAGGCAAAGTTGTTGCTATCTAGTAAATCATTTAAAAACGTGGGGGTAAATGCTATTAGTTTTAGCCAAAGTTGCCTGTATAACAAAAACTTGGCGGAAGCACGGTCAGTTGTTGAATCAGAGCCAAGAATTATTGAAAAGAACATTTTTGTAAAAACTTCCATAAACTCCTATGGTAGACAACATTATAAATACAGCGTTGCGGCGTGTCTTACACGTTTAGAAAATTTGTCTAAACTGCAAGAAAAATAAATCAAAACTAACTTATATAAGTACATAAAGTAGTTTCTGGTGCAAATTATAAATTAATTTTGTTAGTTTTGTAAAACAATTTTCATTACAAAAAAAACACTCAAGTTAAAATAATAACGAACTACTAAGTAAAGTAATACTTTGAAAACGGAAATAAAGTGTCGAAGAAAAATCGGTTGAGTTGATCAGAAAACCAGACGTGATGACAGAATATCTGTCTATAATAGGGAAAGCAGTAAAAAAATACTTACCAATGACCTGCATGATGGTAATACTAACTGAACAATGAAAATGTAATTTTGCACGCTACTATGAAATAAATTTGAGGAAAACTGCTTTCGTTTGCAAACGTGCTAAAGTTAAGGCAATCAGCAAAGATGCAAAGAATATATTCATCATCATCATTAGGTCTTCAGACCTGAAACTGGTTAGACGCGTACCATCATTGTTTCCTATTCTGAACTAACCTACAGATTTCCCTGAAATTTGCACAGTTTGAATTTATCACTATCTGATCTAGGTCTACATCCACCTCTTCATTCCTATCTTTGCTTGTCATATATCCCATACTATTCTCCAAAAATGCCTTAGAACGTATTCTGCCCTTCTATATCTCCTATTTTTTTTTCCAAAAATATCCTTGTTCCCCTACTGTTTCTATAACCTATTCGGTATTACCTTTGTCTATCCATCCTCATACATCTGAAACACGGCATTTCAAAGGCCGCTCCCGTTCTTCTGTCTGCTTTTCAGACTGCCCGTATTTCATAAGCATACTGTCTGTGCTGTGCTCCACACATATGCTTTCAACAACTTCTGGTTCTATGTTTGTTGCCTTTCATCATAGGCGCTGTTCTTTCTTGTTAGATGCAGTTCGGTTTCCTATTTCTCCGACATTCAGTGGTTGTAAAGGGAAGTAAGCAGCCTGTGGCTGCCAACTTTCCCCAGCACTTGAACATTTACCAATTTAATATTTTTTCCAATGTATTTTTTCGCACAGTCAACACTAGTTGCAGATATTTCACAACCAACACCTGTAGTTATTTATAATAATCATCAGATTTATCTGCGCTTATTTTTTCGTTTTATATTTTCCGGCTAGACACGTACCTGCACTTATTTATTGTCTGAACTAGCCTACATAGTTCCCCGAAATTATAACACAGCATGTATATAGCTCGGTTCCCCTTCTATTGTTTTCTAATTTTATGCCCTATTTCGCCGAGATTCAGTGAAGGGGATTAAGCAGCCTGTGGCTGACAAGATCCCCAAACACTTAGACATTTGCCGAAATAATAGTTTTCCAGTAAATCCTTTCACACAATTACCATTATTCGAGAATATTGCCCACCCAATACTTGTAGTTGCTTATAGTAATAATCATGTTTAAGTGCAATTACTTTCTTCGTCTTTACTTTATCCATCTTGGGACTGGTTGGATGCGTACCTCCGTTGATTTCTATTCTGAGCTAGCCTACACATTTCCCTGAAACTCCTACAGCCTACATCTTTCACTATCTGTGTGCAGTAGTCTAACCTAGGTCTACATCTTCTTCTCTTTTTTCCTATCTCTGCTTCTAATATATTCCGCACTATTCCCTCATGCCGTAGTATGTGACCTATCATCCTATATCTCCTATTTTTTTTTACCGTTTTCCACATATTCCTTTCTTCCCCTACCATTTTTAGTACCTGTTCGTTCTTAACTTTTTCTGTCCATAATATCTTCATTATTCGTCTGTAGCACCACATTTCAAAGGCTTCCACCTTTTTCTTGTCCGCTTCTCCTACTGTCCAGGCTTTACAGCCGTACAGTGCTGTGCTCCATACATATGTTTTAAGCAATCTTTTCCTTGTTTCTATGTTTGTTATCTTTGAACACAGTAGTTGTATTTTCTTGTTAAATGTAGCACGACCTTGTGCTAATCTTTGTTTTATATCTTTTGTGCTTTTTCCATCTTGCGTTATTTGGCTTCCTAGGTAGCAGAAATCCTTAACCTCTTGTAAGTTCGTGTTACATATTTGTATTCTTGTTTTTGATTTATTATCCCCTTCTTTACATATTAGTACTTTAGTTTTAGTTTTGTTAATTTTCATGCCATATCTCTCTGTTAGAACAGTTTCCATTTTATTAAGAGCAGCTTCTAACTCTTCCTTGCTAGATGCTAATACCGCTATATTATCTGCAAATCTAAGCACATCAATTTTTTGTCCCTGCATAGTAATTCCAATCGTCTTCCTGCATTTGACAGTATTCATTGCCTCTTCAATGTACAAGTTAAAAATTAATGGGGATAGGGCACATACCTGTCTCGCCCCTTTCCTAATGTTTACTTCTCCACGCTCCTGCTCTAATTCTATTACTGCTGTTTGCTCTTTGTATAAGCTATGTACTATTCGTCTATCCCTATAACTCATTCCAATCTTTTTGAGTATTTCGAACATTTTTTTCCATTTTACATTGTCGACTGCTTTTTCCAGATCTACAAACCCTATATACACGCTTTCCCTTTTTTCTGTTGTTTTCTCCATTATCACTGTCAGAGCTAAGATAGCCTCCCGTGTGCCCCTGTTTCGCCTAAACCCAAATTGGTCTTCTCCTAGTATTTCTTCAGCCCGTTTTTCCATTCGTTTTTGTACATTTCTAGTTAATATTTTTGACACGTGTGCCGTCAAACTTATTGTTCGCAAATTTTCACATCTATCCGCGTCTTTCTTTTTTGGTATAGTTACTATGATGTTATGTTTGAAATCTTTGGGCATCTCCCCTGTCTTGTACATACAGCTTACAAGTTGGAAGATACGTTGTGTTACTGCTTGTCCAGCGGCTTTTAGAGTTTCTGCTTGCACCTTATCGGTACCCGGCGCCCTTTCATCAGACCTCTTAATGCTAATTCAAACTCATCTCTAAGTATAGGATATCCCCAGTCATCATTTTCAATGTCTGATTCCTGTTCTAATGCTGTTAGTTCCTCTCCTGCATATAAATTTTCTATTCTTGCCATCTACCCACATTCTCTACATTTTCTATAATGACGTTTCCTCCCACGTCCTTTATAGTTTTGTTATACGATTTTATGTCCCTAAAATTGATTCTAATTAGTTTGTATGCTTCATCTGTCTATCCTACTTCATTCTTAGTTTGTATGTCTTTGCACTTTTCATCAATCCATTGTTCTTTAGCTTTTCTGCATTTGCGAATAATTACCCATTTTATGGCTTTGTACCTTTGTTTTTCTGTTTCGTCTGATTTATTTTTGTATTTTCGTCTTTCTTCTATTAAATTCAGGATATCCTTTGTTATCCATGGTTTCTTATTTTCTTTTTGTGTATACCCCAGAATATCTCTGACCGCCAAGTCTAGGCTGGATTTAATGTTATTCCATTCTGTTTCTACTTCCTTAGTATCAGATATTTTCCCGATGTCTTTGAGCAATTCATTTGACTTTTTTTCGAATCTTTCCTGAATATCTTTATCTTTTAGTTTCTTTAAGTCCAAGTGCCTTTTTCCGTTCCTTTTTTTCAGATTTTTAATTTTAAGTGCGGCCTTCATAATTACGATGTTGTGGTCAGCTTCTGGGTAGCTTCTACAGTCTTTTACTTGATTCCTAAACCGTTGTCTAACAAGAATGTAATCTATTTGATATCTTCCTATATCTCCTGGCATCTTCCACGTATATCGTCTTCTAGCATGATGTTGAAATAATGTGTTTGTGATGATTAAATTGTTCTTGTCGCAAAATTCTACCAGCCGATTTCCCCTGTCGTTTCTCGTGCCTAAACCAAATAAACCTACTAACGCTCCTTCCCTACCCTCGCCTATCACTGTATTAAAATCCCCCGTAATTATTAAACTTTCATATATTTTTACGTGTCTTAATATGTCTTCGATATCTTTGAAGATCGCTTGTACCTCTTCGTCACTGTAGCTACAGGTGGGCTTGTAAACTTGTATTATTACTTTGTTTACCGGTTTAAATTCTAATCTAGCCATGAGTACTCTTTCTTTCTTTTGTAAGTAATTTTCTACACAGTATCTTTTTTCGCATAACTATCCCCACACCCAAATTTGCTTCCTTTGCTCCTGTATGAATTACTCTGAAGTCTCCACTCCAAAAATCCCCCGCCTCTGGCCACCGAACTTCGCGCTGATCCCTACTGTGTCTAGTGCTAACCTATTCATTTCAATTTTCAGTTTCTATAGCTTACCTACTTGCTTCATACTTCTATCATTCCACGCTCCGACTCTCAAAATGTTCCCGACTCGTATTCTGCATTTTCCAATGGCATCCTCCGAAGTAGTCCCCTCCCGGAGATTGGAATGGGGGACTATTTTAACTCCGGAATCTTTTACCCCAGAGAATGCAATCATTTTATTATAATTTAGGTACGCTGTGCACTTGGGAGGTGATGTTGTGGTTTCCCGTTGCCTTCCACATCGCGGTAGTGTGTCTTAGACTGCCATACCGACCCCTATGGTCTCTGCCAATCTAAGTACCGAAAGAGCCGCTGCCCTCTTTCGGGGACCTGTCTTAGTCTGGTTCCTCACTAACGATTCTACTACTTTGGTTGGACCTGTAGTTTGGCTCTTTAGCTCATTAGAACACGCAAGCCATTTCACCTGTTCAAGTAACCTAGAACTTCGGCAAGGTGCAGGTTCATTCGAAATAAAGAATATATTAAGATCGAAAAATGTCTTTGAACTAAAACTAGATTCTGTAGATTAATGTATAGAACGGTTATATCGAGAAAGTATTTTTGGGTGAAATAAATGGCGGCAAGCTGGAATAACCTTTGAACAATTTTTTTTAGTAGTATACTATAGTACACTATAGTATACTATATTAGTATATATTAGTATTCTAAATTTACACGGTCTGTTGATCCCGGATTTCTCCGTTATATTGAAAAATAAACTAGAAAAATGTTGTTTTTACCATTTTTTATGATAAACTCGGTCTGTGTTCACTTTATAAAAAATTTTCAGCTAACTAAAAATAATGTTCTTAAAATTCTATATAAAGAAAGTTTTTGTTTTAATGTGCACGTTTCTTCATTAAATAGCGGTAGGGTACACAGTGCGATTTTTTTTAAATGGTTTCCCTAATAGGTCTAATCCACTTTGTTAATTTAAATATCACTTAAATTTAGTCTACAACCGTTACTTTATTTTCTGATTTTTTGACGTAAAAGATTTGTCAATAAGCTCATCAGTTAACTCATTATCTGGTTGTTCTTCTGCTTCAGTCTCGATATTAATTTTCTTGACGTTTTATTCGAAAATTATTAATTCTATTTGCGAGTCACTTTCCTCGTCGCTTAGTCCTTCTGTGATAGTTGCCGGATGTGAACAATTTCTTTCTTCGCGCAACCACAACTCTGCTGTACTGCAGCTGCATGGGGTATTGCAACCTCTTGTGCAATGCAAGAAACTATTTTCAATAACTCTTGGGGAGCGGCGTTTTAAAGCATAGGAATTAAGTCCATTTGATGGCTTTTCCCGCCCCAATCAGTAGGCAATTTTTCATTACCGTATCATTGTTAAACTTGTAGGTAAGTACAAAGGGAATGTGTGCGAGCTGCATCTTCAGTTGGAGGAAGGAATGGAAGATTGAACAAACTCTTTGTTTTACATTGCGCAAAAGATTGGTATCTATAGTTGTGTAATGACGTATCGTCGTTTTTCGCCCTATAAAGTGACATTATAAATTGAATTCCAGCTTTAGTAACGGCTTCTGGACGGGCATTACGGACTTTAAACATTCAATGACCGATTGCGAGGTTATTCGATATTTTAAAACTTTACGAAACTTTATTTTGCCCTGTCGAAGTGGGATCACACCCACTAAATCAATGTAAAAATAGGATGTTTTCTGTTACAGTCCTGTCTAATTTTGCTGTCTCGGGCAAGTATAGCGTGTTTTCTGTTTTTTCTTTTCCTTGCTCCAAGAAGTAGATATTATGTGATTCACGCAGGGCGTAAGAATAACTAATAAATCGATGTCTTCGCCTACTATACTTACTGATTTCAATGTGTTTGACGTATTAATTATTAAAGTGTCATCATCTTCAGAAGCCTGTTTAATTAAAATCCCTTCATTTTCAAACCTTGGACAACACAGAAATCAACCTGCTTTTATTAGTTTCATTTGCCAGAAATTTAGCACTTGCTGTAGATGTTCTTGTGGTTTCATCAAAAACTACTTTAGCTGTGGAACAATTTTTCATTCGGCGTAATCGTTCAGCACTTTTTGTCGATTTTTCGATGCCCTTGTCTGAATATCCGCCTAAAACTACGACAGCGTTTGTCGCAGAATTATTTTTACATGCTCAATAAATTTGTCTAGTACAGCTGAATATAATCCTTACTGATGCCAAACAACTTTATGAATAAGAAACCATTTGTCTATTACACATAAATGGTCTGTAAAAGTAATGGTTTTTGAAGCTAGTGTAAATATTTCAGAGGACTGGATTTTTTGTATTTTTTCATTGTCAAAAACAGAGCGGATAAGAAGAGAGTTCATATTGGAAAACTTGCTGAAACTGTTCAGATTGTTTTTTTGTCATTTGAAATTCTTTGAAAGAATAACATTGGGTTGATTAGCACAATTCAGTTTTTTAATTTAATTCCCGAATTCATGGATGCAATTGATACGGCTCGTCGTATTCTTTGAAACTTAACATTTTGAAAGTTACTTCCAACAATACTTTTCATCGTTGACATACCAATCTCAAATGCATTGTGACAATTAATTTTTTCATCTCCTACTATTCCTGTATTTATGGACTTAATGCCTCTGGTATATGGAAAAAGGGAATGAGCTGAAACCGATCAGCTAATTTTGGGCTACCCACATTGTATCTTTGTATGCGCGAAAATCTGTTATGAACGTGTTGTTCTAAATAAAGTAACACTTACTGACGGACTATAGTATTCTTCTATTTGGTCCGACACAGCAGAAAGAACAGACATCCCGAGAATCCATTTTGTTATTGTGGAGTCAGTGATTCCACGAGCGTGGGTTAGGCCTCTAAAATTTTTTGTTAACCTCATAAGTGTCTGTTCAATCGTCATATCTGACCAAATCCCAGACCAGAATTTTTTTATAGTAAACTTTCCGTTTTTAACAAATTTGTATTATTCCACAGAAACTCTAACTAATAAGGCATAATTTTATTAAAGATTGATGGGATACTCTTGAGAGGGAATCCCAAAGTTGTGAAAAGTAGTAGAATATTTAAATATTTTGCTATGTGCAGGTGAATATTTTTTTTACACTTATCAGTGCGTAAAAACCGATTATTTTTAACATCAGCTGTACAAGTAGAATTGTTATTTTTGAAATTTTTAAAAAATTATTATAATAATTGAGTGATTACAAAAAAAATGTGAAAGAACAAACTATTACTTTTATTGCTGATGGATATATTTAACTCAAAATTTAAAAACATTTCTTTTAACATCAACAACAGAAAAGCGTTCGCCATATTAGTTGATCTTTAGAAAATATTCTTGAATTTTCAAGTAAGTTCTCCAAATTAAAAACAGAAAAATTTGCACAAAATTTTAGTTTGGGGAACATAACTTAACTAATGAGTTAGTTAACAAAACCACTCCAACCCAATTTTTTCGTTGATCGAGTACCAAACCAATCACATATTTTTTATTTTATTGGTATAAAACGACAATGTTTGAAAATTTGAAAAATTATTGAAGTGAAACTCTGACTTAAAAGGGATCGCGTTGCTTATTAAATATTAGTAGAATATTCTTAAGAATGATTTTTAAAATTATAAAACTGGTAGAACACTTAAATATTTTTCTCTATGCAGTCGAATATTCTTTACAGTTTGTTAACGCGCGAGGGGTTTTATAATTGTATATATTGACTTACCTCAGGCGTATTCTATTGTTTTATAAGTGTCGTTCCTACTCTTCAACAAAGTGGACTGTATGGCTATTTATTGGACGTGTTACCTACGCACTCTCACTGTGTTTTTTAGGATTGATCGATAAAATCACATTTGGAGACACTAATGACTTAACTCACTTTACCGAACCAACAACCGGTTCTCTTCGATGCCTATGAGCAAGTGTCTGTCACTACCCCTTTTTTCAACTTAATTTCCACCGACACAAAGGATGTTTTATGACAGGATATAACGGGACAAAAGATGGCAGCTTGCTATTTGATTTACAACTACGAATTTACAACAACTTAAAATTAAACACGACAACGTGCGACAAAGAGACCAAACACAGTTATTAGTTCGTATAAGGCGATTCGTTTTGAAATTAGATGTAGATAGATAATAAGTGGAATTTATAATTTTGACAAATAATTTTGAAAAATTTGAATGATTTTAGAAACGTAGAATCTTGTGCTTTTACTCCTACGTATATTCTAGTTAATGAATAATAAAAGTTATCGAAAACACAAATGTTAGTAAAGTTTTTGCAATACTTCAAAGGTCGAACAGCATTTTGATAGTGCACCATTAATTTGGTACACTTAAAACATCTTTCACTATTTTTTTTGTCTTGTATATAAACATCCAATCCTTTGTTCCTTTCGGAATCTTGATATTTTTGACCAAATTCGGAAAATTCGAAAATTTCTAGGTTTGGAGATGATACAATTAAAGCAATTTTAAAAAAATAAAATGAGACTAAAAATTGTAAACGAGTTCATATTTGTTATATCTACATATTCAGTTAAATATTTTTCACAATTATTGGCGTGTATATACCGTTTAGTTTTGAAACCAGCTGCAGATGCTAATGAATTCCTATTTTGTAATTTTTTAACTAATTAGCATTATAACTAGTCTGCCTTTCCAAAGGCACGTCAATAAGGAATATAAAATGGTGGAATAACAAACCAACATTTTTATTGCTGATGGGCATATTTACATACGCTCCAACCTAGTATTTTCGTTAGTTAAGTACCTACCAATATAATAAAATTTTTTACTGCATTGGTATGAAAGGCATTTTTGAAAATTTGAAAAAATAGTAAAATGGAACTCTAACTAATAATGCATAATTTACTTATTAAATATTATTGGTATAGTCTTGAGAAGGAATTCTTACAATACGTAGACTAATAGAATACGTAGATATTTTTCGGCATGCAAGCTAAATATTCTTCTACAGTTATAAGTGCCATATAAACGGTTTGATTTTGAAATCAGCTGTAAGTGAAAATATTATTTTTGAAATTCTGTAACCAATTATCCTAATAATGAGTAATTTTAAAAGCATGTCAATAAGAAATGGAAAATGTGAACACAAATCAACATTTTTCTTTCTGAAGGGTATATTACTTACTCAAAGTATAAACACATTTCTTTTAACATTAATAAGAGAAATACTTTTTTCATATTGGTTGATCTTTTGAAATTATTCGTGACCTATTCAAGCAGATTATACAAACAAAAAAAATTATACTATTTTTAGTTTGTAGGATACATAGCTAAACTGAAGCGAATGTAAGTTAACAAAGTGTCCCTAACCCAATTTTTCGTTAGTTGTGTACTAACCCAATCAAAATGTTTTACCGCATTTTGTAAATCTGAAAAATTATTGAAATGCTACTTACTCTCTGATGAGAATGGATAGTTTGAGAAGGATCCCTAAAGTTAAGAAAACTGATAGAGTACTTAAATATTCCTCTGCTTCGAGTTAAATATGTTTTCACAGTTATCAGTGCGTATCTATATACCGATTAGCTTCAAATTCTGATGTAGATAGTAAGTGGAATATTTACTGTTAGAATTTCTTAGCGAATTATTATAATAAAATAATTAAGCGACTTTAAAAGCACGTCAATTGAGGAATGGAAAATGCGGAAAAGCAAACCACTATTTTTATTGCTGATAGGTATATTCAACTCAAAATATAGAGCATTTCTTTAACATTAACAACAGAAAAATATTTTCTGCATTAGTTAATCTTTGGAAAATATCCTCGAATTTTTTAAGCAAAGTATTCAAATTAAAAATAGAAAAATTGCACAATTTTCAGTTTGGAGAATCTAACCAAACTAAAGCGTTAAGTTAATAAAGACGCTCCAACTTTATTTTCGTTGGTTAAGTACCAACCCAATTAAAAATTCTTTTCCGAATTAGTATAAAATGACCATTTTTGAAATTTTTTAAAACTGTTGATATGGAACCCTGACTAATAAGGTATCGCGTTGCTTATTAAATATTAATGGAATAATCTGATGAATGAATTCTAAAATTATGAAAACTAAGCGAACACTTAAATATTTTTCTTTACGTGATCGAATATTCTTTTACAGTAATCAGTTCGTATAAGGCGACTATAGTTTTGAAAATAGCTGTAGATATGTTACGATTAAAATGTGCATAAAGACAATTAATTTTGATTTACCCTGAAGGGACGGAACCCTGTAACAATATAAGCATGCGTCGGCTAACTGCAGTAGTGCAGGAGTGGCTTGCCATAGAAAAATTATAAAAGAAAACAAAGGAAAATAAAGAAATACAAAAATAATAAATAACCTGTCTTAAATACAAAGACTCCAGTTACATTAAAACTTACCCTAAAAGGTTTCATTTCCTTTTGTCAAAATCGATGGTCGCCGAACCGTCAATCACGGCCATTCCTTTGATGCTATCACTACACAGAAGACGATTATTCCGCATAAATCTTCCTAACTTCAGTAACCTAAACTTTATATTCTCATATTCTCGAAACTACCTTAAAAGCCATATACACTCTTCGGTAATAATTAAATAAAATACTTCTTCCATAAAATAATCCAATTCGTCTAATTGCTCAAAATGGTTTTTTTTTTCAAAAATTTACCTTCAAGAAGGTATAAAAAACTCAGCGCCTTCCCATATAATTATTTCAAATATTTTTTAGTAACTACATCTAATAATGCTGTAAAGTAACTTGACATCTGACATAAGAATTGCAGAAGTTGAATTGATATTATAAATGAATGTGACCAGAAATAACCAAAGTTAAATAAAATAGAATCGAAATCACTGAATTGTCGTTGGTGGTAAGCTA
This sequence comes from Platerodrilus igneus, assembly GCA_036346225.1. Taxonomy (NCBI): domain Eukaryota; kingdom Metazoa; phylum Arthropoda; class Insecta; order Coleoptera; family Lycidae; genus Platerodrilus; species Platerodrilus igneus. The sequence goes on from JARFIW010001146.1 coordinate 1,732,503, forward strand.
AAACTTTTGTGTGAAACATTAATAAAAAATATTTTCAAACGATAAAACATAGATATTGTTTTTACTATTCATTCAAATCTTGGGCAATTGTTAGTTAACAATATAGATTCTATTCCTACCATAGAAAAATCTGGCATTTATCAATTAAATTGCGAATCTTGTACGAGCTTCTGCATCGGAAAAACACGTAGAAAATTCATTATTAGGTTTCTGGAACATAATAACTGTATAAACCAAAACAACATCAATTTCATTAATAATACTAACTCCCCTCTTGCGAATCATACATTATAACCAGTCATTTGACTACACTAAAGATGTCAAAATGCTTCACATAGGTAATAAAAACTTCATTTAGATTTTCTAGAAATGGTACTGATTATTTAGGACAATAATAATTGATACCTAAATGAAATTAAAAGCTTTGATAATAATCTATTTTTCCTTAAAAAGTTTGAGTTTACCATTAATGATACTCCAAAACAAGCTTAGTTCCTTTTTTAAGCAGTCTAATTTATTTTGTTCATGTGTCACAAAAACGTTTCAGTTTACCACCAATGACAATCTAGTAATTTCAACTCTGTTTTATTTAATCTTGGTTATTTGTGGTCACGTTCATTTATAATACCAATCAAACTCTACAATTGTTATGCAAATGTTGACGAATAACGCTTATGTCAGATGTCAAATTACTTTCCTCTAAATGTCAGCATCATTAGATGTTAAAGATTTAAAATTTTTTATCATGTCTAGTAGAATAGCGAAATTAAGTCGCTATAAATCTTTAATACAATTTAGGGTACATATAGTACATTTCGATATGTTCATTTTTGTAGTATAGAAGTTTGTTTAAGCTGTTAAGGAAAAGTTTCACATGGTAAGTTTACCACATATTTAGAAACGATTTTGAAGAACTAACATTTGATATTACAGTAATTATTATTATTTACGAGCCTGAAGATGGCACCTGTGTGAGGTATTGAAACTAGTAGCTATTAGCATCATTTACATATTATTGGAAAATATTAAAAATAAGTATATGGAGAGTCTCTGAGTTTTATACCTTCTTGGAGGTCAATTTTTGATATTTCTTCCAAATAAGATACCATCACTGGTGTAGCTGGATATCCTTTACAGTTAGCTGACTTTACCTATATCTTAAATAAATTGAAGTATAATTCAACGTAAACTTAAACATAAAATAATTTCAATTTAAAGTTCAAATTTACTTTTAGATACAAATTCCTAACCTCAAATTTAGCCTGGTATTGCTAAAAGAAAGGTATCATAAAAAACCACTCCAAGTATTTCCCGCTTTCATATTTAATTATAACACATTTATTAATCCCAATTATTAGAAATGTCGTTCATAATAAACAAAAAAACAGTTGAATACCAAAGATTGCTGTATCCTTTCAGTTCATTCCAAAATACTAAATCTTCCTTTATACTTCATCTAATACTAAATTTTTCCACTAAAATTTGCATTTTAAGATCAATATACACAATTCCCTCAATAATGAATCCAATCTTATAATCACTTTCACTTTTGTTAATTGTTTATTATATAAATAACAACCATTAGACATTTTAGTTCATAAATGCGTAATTAAAAATTCTTAAACACAAAACCATCTACTCACTGTATGATTTCAAGGCATCCATAACACCAATGTTTGCTGGTGATTATTCTTTCACTTATCCAAAAACAGAAAACTCTCTTACACTAAACAAACCACAAAGTTCCAATCTAATGGAGGTTGTGGATCACTCGGTCCTAATTCTTTTGTTTTCGAACGCATGTCACGACATTATATCCTCGCACGCGCGTTTATGAAACTACCCTGCAACTAGCAGCTGTATTTCATTTTTACATGTTGATCGCAGCCTACTTCTTCCCTTCGAGAATGCCTTCAAGTTTGACTTGGGGCTTCTGTACTTTCAACCCCACTTTTACACGAACATTATATCAAACCCTCATATAAAAATTAACATGTCAACCCCAAACCTTTTTCTATTCGCGCGTAGCTCTACATTTTTATGTTGGTAGATTAACGGTTCATAATTAATTCATTATTAAATCTCAGTTGGATGAAGTTATTGTCCTTTAATTCCATTTATACCTTGCAGGATGGCTACTGTTTTCAAGTTATTGCACAATTTTGCTTATGCTTATGCATAAGCTTATGAAATTAACTCAGCAAAGTACGTGTTATTTTGTGATTTACTTAGGTTTATATTTATGTTTGTCTGAAGCAACGAAAATGAATACATTGTAAAGTATTGTATGAAAAGATCAAATCGTCTATATAATCTAATATGCGTGAATTGTCTTTAGTTAATGTTTGGAACTTTGCATTGTATTAAAGTATATCTGGGTTTTTTCTTGGGTTAGCAACTATGTCTATTAAAACTGTCATATTGCATGAAATTTATTTAACTAAATTTTCTAAAAACTTATAAATGGGATGCATGTTCAAGGTGTATAGGAATTGGCGCAAAAGCTCCAGGTAGAGATATTCCTTGCAAATTGCTAAATCGAAAACCTAAATACTAGAATGATGTTCCATGCTTCCCGTGCCTTTAAGTATCATGTGAAACAAACGTACATTTGGCAACATTGAATCTATCCCACACATTGTATTTACAATTGATGAATTGTAACTGGTGATATAGCGTTAGATTTGTTAAAACTAAATTTTCGTCATTTTACTCGTTGCTAATAACAGATGGGTAGGCGTAAGACCTTCATTTGGAGGTGCCACTAGAGAGATAAAATTAAGTTCAGAAATTATTTATTTTAAACATAATACATGACACCACGAAAACGTATGGCAATTAGCTGCACAGCGATATCATACATTTTTATTTTAGGACAGACCTAAACGTTGAACAATAATTATGTTACGATTATTTTTCAAAAGTTCTTTTATTTGAAACTGCAATCTTGAAATCAACAGATCATTAAATAATAATGCTTATTTCAAAACAAAATTTTGAAACTTTGAGGACCTTGCGAGGGCACGGGAAGCATTTTACATCATTCTAGTATTAAGGTTTTCGATTCAGAATTCTACAAAGAATATCGCTGCCTGAAGCTTTTGCGCCAATTTTTATACACCCCCTATTAACAAGTTTACTGTTATTTACTTAATAATTCTGAAACCTTTCTTGAAAAAATTACATGTATTCACTATGAAAGTTTACAATTAAAAATGTTTTGTTTACATTTTTGGTGGTTCAAAATAATTTACGAACGACCCCATCTAATTTGTATTCAAAAGAAATAAAATGTTTATTTTTGTGGTTTTTAAAATTATGATTTAAACAGAAGCACCAATTTTTCATGTCCTAAATTCGTACACTATTATACATGCAATCAAAATTATACGGGATGCTTCAACAATAAGTTTGTTCTTTTAAGATCAATTGAAAATGTGAAATAGTAAACATTTTTGTTGCTAATGTGTATATTTACTTCCTCAAAATATATAAAACGTTTCCTTTAATTTTAATAATAGAAAAAGTTTTTCACATTGGTTGATTCTTTGAAATTATGCGTGACCTCTTCAAACAAGTTTTCCAAACAAAAAGCAATTGCAGAATATTCAGTTTTTGGGAAACATAACAAGACTGGAACGAATGTAAGCCCCTGTACTCAGTTTTTTCGTTAGTTATGTACCAAGCCAATCGAAATTCTGTACCGCATGAAAGTCTGAAAAATTATTCAAGTGCTACTCCGAGCTAAACTGAGATAATTTTAAGAAGGAACCTTAAAGTTGTAAAATCTATAATAGAATACTTAAATATTTTTGTGCTTGCAGTTAAATATGTTTTCAAAGTTATAAGTGCGTACGATATACCTATCAGTTTCAATTCTGCTGTAGATAGTAAATGGAATTTTTACTTTTGGAATTTCGTAGCAAATTATTATAATAAAATAATTAAGTGATTTCAAACCACGTCAATGGAAATGTGAAAAAACAAACCAACATATATTGCTAATGGGCATATATTTACTTACTCAACATATTAGAACGTTTCATTGCACATTAAAAACAAAAAAACCCTCTCCATATTGATTGATCTTTTGAAATTATTCTTGATTTAAAGAATATGAATCAAATGCTGACACAAGATATTATCGAAGATAACACATTAAAGCATAAAAAGATCTCCTCCGATAGTAATGTACCTATCTCCACATTTGAATCTATTGCTCAAGATATTCCAGACAAATTATCACTTAGTATAACAATTATTGATATAAAGACACTTTATGGACGTAATACTGCTAAAGAAATTAATTGTAAATTTGACCGGCGTGAATCACGCTTGCTTTTGTAAACGATAAAAAAATTGATATAAAAATAAGTTTAAAAAAATTATCATTATTCATTGATAAGAAATCTTCCGTCCCCTTAACGACGATATGAAAATTGACGGTACATATAGTTTTTTATGTACGTCAAGATAAAAAAATGGATGACTGCGATATAAATGATACATGGGGAAGCACTATGATGCCAAGATACTAATGTGAAGAAGGCGAATATTCTTTGCAACCTTGTTTAAGCGAATTCACGACATGTGATTCCCCTACTGGAAATAATAAAATAAGCGATTCATGTACAGAGACATGGTGGACCTACTAAGCAAATTCTAGTATGTAATTCACCTGCTGTACTGATTTTGCATTTAAAACGTTTTCAGGTTTTAAGACCTCGATCTGCAAAGGTGAATAATCATGTTTCATTCCCTATTCTACTGGATTTAACGCCATTTTGTTCAAAGTGATTTCAAAATCTCGCAACGCTCAATTTTAATAAAACTAAAGTGTTGTATACATTATATGGTGTTGTGCAACATAGCGGCTCACTTCACGGTGGACATTATGATGCATATGTAAAAATAATAACTCAGTTAGAAAGCGATAGCTACCGTTGGCAATTTTTATCTAAAATCAAAAACAATTCATGTTCCCACCGTGTATAAAAACTAAAGCTAACGCCAAAATTCCATTGGGAAAATGGTATTATGTTAATGACTCTTATGTTTCAGAAGTGCTCTCTTGAGGCGAAGCATATTTGTTATTTTATGAACAAATATAAAACTATTCGTATTTTACTAATAATGTTTATATATTTTTATTGTTAAATTTTGAAGTTTCAAAAATGTTACTATTATTATAATTTAAACCCAATCAATAAAAAATACACAATTTTCATGTTGAGAACATAACCACACTAAACCGAATATAAGTTTTTGGTGGTTAAGTACAAATCAAATCGAAAAGTTTACCAAATTAGTATAAAACGACTATTTTTGAAAATTAGTAGAATGAAAAAAGTATGCCTAATAAAGCAAAATTGAGAAGGAATCTTACAATTGCGAAAACTACTTTAATATTATACTGCATGCAGTTGAATATTCTGTTGCACTTGTCAATGTGTATAAGCCGATTAGTTTTGAAATTAGCTGTAAATAGTAAATAATTTTTTTTTAAATTTTTAACCTATTTTTTTAATAATTGTCTGATCTTAAAAAGCACGTCGAAGGGGAATGAAAAATGTGAAAGAAGAAATTAACAGTTTTCTTGTTGATGGGTAATATGTAGGTACTTAGGCATAATACATAAATGTTTCTTTATATAATTAGCAATAGACAAAATTCCCCATATTGGTTGATCTTTTGTAATTATTCTTGATTTTTTAAAGAAAGTTATGCAAATTAAAAATAAAAAAAATTACGCAATTTTCAGTTTGGGGAAGAACTAAACAAAAGTGAATGTAAGTTAACAAAAACGTTCTAATCACGTTTTTTTGAAATTTATTAGTGCATTGGTAAAAAACGAACATTTTGAAAATTAGAATAGATATTTAAGTAACCAGTTATGAAAAGACTAATTTTATTTGATGAATGTAATATTTGCCAAAACAAGCGAATGCAGTGGGCGAGTTTTGCAAATTACATCAATCAAATGAAATTAGGGTTTCATGACGTGTTAAGTACATTATTTTATCTAACCCTACTTTAAAATATAACAAATGGATTGTACGTTTCCAAATGTACAAATTTCAGCTTCATCGCTTTACCTGAGGGTTACTATGGATTGATTTTTATGTAAATATTTATGAGGCTCAGCTGTTCAGTTACATAAAATTTCATTTCATCACTAGTGATATAATGGACTGACAGTTATAAAAAATTTGACGATACATAACATCAAAAATACATTTAAAGTTTGACATTTCGTAACTTTACGATTTATTAAATATCGGCGGAATAGTCTTGAGAAGTAACCGTAAAGTTGTGAAAACTAGCAAAATATATTTTTCTTCTTGCGGTTAAATATCTATTTACATTTATTAATGCCTTCTCATATGCCGATTGTTTTGGAATTTTGCTGTAGAGAGTAAGGGAAATTCTTACTTCTGAAATTTCTTAGCTGTTTATAGTAAATGGAATTTTAGTTTTGGAATTTTTTATCGAATTAATATAATAATATAATTAAGTGATTTTAGAAGCACACCCATTGAGGAGTGGAAAACTTGGAAGAACAAACCAACACTTTTATTGCTAATGGGTTTATATTTACTTACTCATAATATATAAACGTTTTTTTTTTAAATTAACAATCGAAACACTTTTTCCATATTGGTTGATCTTACGAAATTATTCTTGATTTTTTCAAATTAGTTGTCTAAATTAATAAAAAGTTACACAATTTTTAGTTTGGAGAACATAACTAAACTAAAACAAATGTAAATTTAAAAAACGAGACTCCAACACGGTTTTATTGGTAAATAAGTAGGTACATTCAACGAAAACTTTACCACATAGGTATAAAACGACTATTTTTGAAAATTAATAAAATGGATGAACTCTGGATAATAAGCAAGATTTACTTATTAATCATTAATGCGATATTTTCGAGAAGGAATCTTAGAGCTGCGAAAACTAATAGAAGATTAAATTTTTTTTATGCTTACAGTTAAATACATTTTCACAGTTATCAATGCGTGCCTACATACCGAATTCTGCTATTTACAGTAAATGGAATTTTAGTTTTAGAATTTCTTAGCGAATTATTATAATTAAATAATAAAGTGATTTCAAAAGCACACCAATTTAGGAATGAAAGATGAGAACGAATAAACCAACATTTTTATCGCTCAAGTGCATATTTTTTTACTCAAAATATAAGGTTTTCTTTGACATTAACAATGAGCAAACTTTTTCCATATTGGTTGATCTTTTGTAATTATTCTTGCTTTATTCAAGTTAGTTATCCAAGTCAATAAAAAACTGCACAATTTACAGGTTGGGAAACACTACAAAACTAAACCAAAGATAAGTTAAAGGAATAGAAGCTTCAACGCAGTTTTTTGGTGGCTAACTACTAACCAATCGAAAAGTTTATCATATTGGTATAAAATGACTATTTTTGAAATTTAATAAAATGGATGAACTCTGGATAATAAGACAAGATTTACTTATTAATCATTAATACGATATTTTCGAGAAGGAATCTTAGAGTTGCGAAAACTAATAGAAGATTTAATTTTTTTATGCTTACAGTTAAATACATTTTCACAGTTATCAATGCGTGCCTATACACCGAATTCCGCTATTTACAGTAAATGGAATTTTAGTTTTAGAATTTCTTAGCGAATTATTATAATAAAATAATAAAGTGATTCAAAAGCACACCAATTTAGGAATGAAAGATGAGAACGAATAAACCAACATTTTTATCGCTCAAGTGCATTTTTTTTTTACTCAAAATATAAGGTTTTCTTTGACGTTAACAATGAGCAAACTTTCTCCATATTGGTTGATCTTTTGTGATTATTCTTGATTTTTTCAAGTTAGTTATCCAAGTCAGTAAAAAATTTCACAATATTCAGATTGGGAAACACTACAAAACTAAATCAAATATATAAATTAAAAAAATAGAAGCTCCAACGCAGTTTTTTTGGTGGTTAACTACCAACCAATCGAAAAGTTTACCACATTGGTATAAAATGACTATTTTTGAATATTATTAAAAAATAAAAACATTGATTGATAAGGTAAATTTTGCTAATCAAATATCAATACAATATCTTGAGGAAAGAATCTTAAAGTTGCGAAACTACCAGAATATATTAATATCTTTCTGCATGTACTTGGATACTCTTCTGCAATCCTCAATGCGTATATACCAATTAGTTTTGAAATTAGATGTAGATAGTAAGTGTAATTACTATTTTTGAAAATTTTAACTAATTTTTCTAATAACTGTCTGATTTAAGAGCACCTCAGAAAGGAATGGAGAATGTGAAAGAAGAAATCAACATTTTTCTTGCTGATGGTTAATATTTAGGTGCTTATTCCAAATACAAAAACTTTCTTTTAACACTAACAATAGGAAAACGTTCTCCATATTTGTTGATCTTTTGTCATTATTCTTGATTGTTTTGAAGAAAGTTATCTAAATTAAAAATAAAGAAATATGCGCAATTTTCAGTTTGGTGAAGAACCAAGCGAAAGCCAATGTAAGTTAACCAAAACGTTCTAACCCAGTTTTTTCGTTAATTAAGTACCAATCTAATAGGAATTTAGTAGAGGAAAATCAGGCATTTTGGGCCCACATTTCCTCCAGAATCCCACATTTCCTCACACATCTGGACCAAAAAGTTTTTCGACTAACCATTTTCATCTTTCGAGATAAATAGTTTTCTTCACGAGTAAACCATTTTTAGATTTTTCGAGATAACCGACCTATCTTGTTTGGTATCAATTAATATTAGATTTTCTCAGCTACCCGAATCTTTAGGAATTTTTAGATTGCGCCATCCCCAAGGGAGCTACCCCAATTTTAAGATTTTGTAGCAAGATCAATTTCTAATCAACTCCCCTTTTAGATAAATCTACATGTCTTTAATCAACTAATAAATTTTTAAGCACCAAATGTTTAATATTTTTTTGGCCATCCGATTTACAGTTTATAAATAATGTACAAGATTAATTTTAAAACCTGTAATAACATTAAATAAATTAAGAAAAATGTTTGTCAGTAAAATACAATTTTAAAGTACATTTTTTTCGAATCCAAGCAGTTGAAAGTAACCTGTAACAAAAAAAGAGATTAATGGGTTGTTTAAATAGCCCTGTAATAAAAGAGATTAAAGTAAAAGAAAGGAGACGTGTTTTCAGTCAATAAAACATATTGTTGGAACGTATTGATTTTTTAAATAATATTAACAAAGACGCTAGTTCGCAGGATCTGATATTTGTGTAAACAAGGATGAACTCCATTCAACGGTACATCAACTACTTATTTTCTATTTAGGAATATACACCAGAAACTTGCATGCTTTTAATTAATTAAAAGCAGAAAGTTTTGCCCAAAACGCTAATGTAAAATATATAGAGCAAATAAATTATTCCCTGAATGTGTTTTCAATTGTAATAACTGACTATACAATCACTTATGAATTTTAAATTACACTTTATTTAACTAAGTTATTTTAAACAAGAAATTACCGCATCCAAAAATTCCAATGCATGCTTAACAATAATGTAGAAATGGCAAGGTCGACTTTGGTGTCCAATGTAATGTGTTTTAAATATCTAAAAGAAAGCGCATTTTGCTTGTATGAAATCTATGGAATTTCTCCTGTAATGAAAGAAGAATGCATTCGTAATTGAAAATACGTGCTACAACTTTCGCTAGATACCAGCCATGTTAATTAGAAATTTTGTATATGACATCATTAACTAGCTAAATTTCAGAATTAACAAAATGTAATAAACCAGATTAAGTACTGTTCAATAATAATCAGAGTGAAAGTAAATGAGTCTTATTACCTAAATTACCTTACGTGACGCGGTAGAAGCATTATAACGCAAATTCTGGAAACTTCCAATGTAGTATTAATTCATTTGTAACTTGTAATCCAACAAATATTTTAGATTCTTAACGAACATGTGAATCACATTTGAAAGCTGTTTATAATTTTTTCTCCAAACGAATGCGGTTATTAAAATAGGAAAGTACGCTAAATGCAAGTCAATTAACAGCAATTAAATATTGCTTACTGACCTACCTTAATTAGGTTGCTGTGCTATTAGGACCAGGGTATGCAGACTTTAACACCTCCATCTCGCACGCTTTACACGTATGTTGGTTGTTTCGTACAAGACCCTTTAACAACTGGCGGAGCTGAACGTTTACTGCTTAATGACATACCGTGCTGTTTTTCCTTGTGTCGCTGTGAGCTATTCTTGTAAAACGATACTGCAAGACCCAGAGCTTAAGTACTTTGCTGCCAACGAATGTATAAGCAACCGTAGACGATGTTACACCACGACATTAAATGGCGGGCTTGAATATTTTTTTGGAAACAATCGAAGATTGCCGAAGACACTCGAAGAGTGCACAAACGCGGTCACTAAACCACAATTAATAATCGCCTTTATAGGTTTAACATTTCTACCATTACCCAATAACTGGTGCTACGTACATGGAAACTTTAATTTCTTATTGGAGAGAATCCTTATTCTCCCACGCACTGTTGCGTAGCTGGATGCCCACCCCTTTTGGGAATATATGCTCGTTATAGGTTGTAAGACCCTCGGTTTTACTTAACTACACTTTGTGAGATCCCTTTAATCTTTTAATCGCGTCCTTCTCGCGCACAATACAGTAGGACTTAGCCTTACTACCAACAAATTATAACACCAAGTCACCGTTAAACTCGTCTTTAAATTTCCCCACAACTTTTTGTTAACATGCGGTAAATTGTGTTTATTATTTGCGGGGTACACCACTTTAAACTTAAAAATAAAAACAGGATAGTTTAATACGTCTATTAATAATTTATGGTAATGTTAGCGATACAAATATGTAAAACAAACTTTATCAAGAAAATATAATGTTTTAATAGAATACATACACGTATTGATAACATCTATAAACCGCTGTGGTAACCAGAGTCTGGCGAATCTGGGATAGCCAAATCTCTAAACATTTGCGCAAGCGATTGCCTTGCAGTTGCATCTTTTAAGTACTGAATGGGAAACATTTAATAATTTCCAACACTGTCAAGTAATTTAAATTGCTGCAATCGTTAGACAGAGAAATAATGGTACTGCTCTCTCCTCTAATAACGTTTGAACCCTTTCTTCCTCCGTCGTATTTCCACATACTTTTTATATCACCAACAAATTTTTCATAAAATTCTGGAAAGTTTCTACACCTTAACTCTACCATTTTATAACAGATCAATTCTCGCAAATTTAATAGCTTGATGCACTCGTACGCAGGTAGCACAATAACATTCCATCTTTCGTAATCTCCATATTATATAAATTCTCTTTTCAAAATTGTTCAACAGCCATATACTTCTATTAAAGGCTGTGCTCAGCTGCAATTTGAAATCTTGATCCAATTGTATGTCAACAACATCGTTTCCAGTAGTCAAACCATTTAATCGGACTTGTTTTGAGTCTTGAGCAAATTGGCGAATTTGAAATTCCACTTGAAAAGTACACAATTTCTTCCAATCGAAGTAAGAGAATGTTATCATAGAATCAGCACACATACCACTACAGCAAATAACTTGGATGGCAGGTTGAAGACCACCATATAAATCAAAACCAACTTCTAATATATGGTGGTGATAATTTGAGGAAATTCGCCTAACCTATAGGTTGACTTACCAACTAGTTGGTTGATATTTAATTGTGGTACTCGCACATCACTTGTAACGTCAACACAAGAAAAATCCATCTTTAATTTATAATTTTAATCCAACTCGACGATACTTTGACGACTAATGCACTGGAACATGGCTCTCGCCTTTTATGCCGATGGTCGAGCGTGCGCAGCTCCTTATTATATTAGTTGGCGTTATATGCAAGTCTTGACTGGAAAAGTGACGTCTATAATTGTTTTATAGTGGGTTTTACCTGTATGTATTTAACCACCAACGCCATTTTTAGAATTATTAAACAAAATTACTCTTAGCAGTATTTTTAATATACCATCGTGTAAGATTTCAATTATTATTGTGTTTTTCCTCAGGTTTTCAAATCCCTCGGAATTTTTTTCAAATCGAATGACCCCTTACTGATTTGCAGATTAACCTTTTGCAAGCACCGTATATAATTCATCTTTAATCTATTTCTAAACCGTATCGCTCTGTCTTTTGAGATAAACCCTGGTGTAACCTATAAATTAGTATAGAATTTTCCTGGGAATTGAAATTAATTATCACGTCTTTTAAAATTAGTTCCAACAAAAACCTGTATATATTGTATTAATATTCAAAAACCTATCAGCAAAACACCTTTGCATTTTTATTTAGATTTAGCTCGAAAATAGAGTTAAACTCCAAAAATATTTATTAGTGGCTAGAATTGTTAAAATTTTCAATTAGTGAATCCACATACAAATGATTAAACCAAAAGGTATAATACATATATTAATTCTGTACGGTGACCTAGAAAGTGGTTCGATAATCTATTTTAAATGTAGTTCAACATAAGACGTATATTCTAAATAAATTTAGTGAAATGTATGATCATTAGCCTTGCATTGTTTGTCGATGACGTCTGACTATTAATTTAATAAAAGCACTTTCCACAATTCTAGTTAATATACGGGAATACACATTCTATAATTTGATTTAAATTGGGTTAATGTAAGGACAAATTATACTTATACTTTCTCTATGTACATAAATACGGGGGAAATGATACCAAAAGTTCATTTTAAGTTTATTTTGTAAAACGTAAAGTCGTTTATAGTGTAATTAATAGTAATACTGAATTTTCAGTCTTTGGTTTAAAATTTCGTGTGAGGACTATCGACAAAGAAGAGTAAGTCTTAGTTTGAATTTTGCAAACGTAGAATATTTACATGTATAATTCAAAACTGTTAATCAATAATTTTTCTAGAATGAACATCTTAAGTATTGCGTGCAGTGTGTGCGAAAATGTTTTACTGGATGTGATGCCATAAAAACACAACGAAAGGCACATCGAGATGGTTTATTTCAGGAGGAACTAAAATTACAGCCAATGAGTGGGAACAAATTAAGGATTTGGAAAACCAATCGACCGCAACACATAAAGAACGTATAAACGCCGCAATTCAGTTAGAACGCACCAAGTTACTATTTGAAAACCATACACCATAACAAAATCTTCTTCCAAAATCATAATTGTAGGCCTGAACCCGTTCGACGATTACAAAATAATTTTTAGATTTGTTGACACCATTTCGCAGAGCGTACTTGATGTATCCTCAACGTATTTAGGAAGTTTATATCAAATCTTCCACACATTATACGCACTATGGAAGTTGGCATGCAAAATCAGATATGCAAATTCGACAACTTGCGTTTTTATTTAAATAAGAATTGTTTAGTGAAGATGATGACATTTGATGGGAATTATATGATATTTACCAAAGGAACTTTAGAGCACTTTTAGGGTATCTCAGATCGTTCTCAACCATGCTAATACTTTAAAAGAACTAACGGAAAAGGGTACTCTAATATAGATCTGTTTCTGTTAGATGTCGCAATGGAAAGATATAATAGGAATGATATTCCACAGAATCTCGCACATGATGTAATTAAAAGCAAATACAGTAATAGTGATATTGGAGTCATATTATACGAATTTATAAGAACCTACCCAAGATTGTTTGAAAACAGTATTTGTAAACAAGTTGAGTATATGGAAGAATACAACAGGTTTCCATTCCACGCATTTACGAGCGATGTTTAAATTTTAAGCCGAAGACTGAAAATTTTGTAACACTATTAATTACACTTTTGTTTTCTTATAAGTTTCTAAACTGTTGTATTTCAACTACAGATATTAATAGATGTCAATGAAATTATGTTATAGTTTTAAATAAAACGATTCTGATTAATAATTTTGTAAAACGTTTATAACACCCTTTAATAAATAAATAATACACATCTTTGTTATAATTCTTTTCATAATTACTTAGATACCCATTTCAGTTACGTGAACATTTGAAAAATTAAACAATACCAATGTATGCTTTATATTTTAAAACATAAACAAGCTAATATATACAAAATAATTTCTAAATTCACATCATTCATTTCTTATGATAACAGTTGTGGTGGTTAAATTTTATTTTAAAACTTACAATTTAGTATATATTCCATTTGAATATCTGCCAACAGTTTTATAAACCCCATCTCCTCGATTATTTCCATAAAATCATCCAGATCCTCGGGCAATGATAACACTGCAGTACAGTGCTGTATTGCTTCCTCGTATGACTGACACATAAGACATTTTCTCCTTCTATCGAAAAGCGTTGCCCACATTCTGCTTTTTACTCGTAGAGCATTGCGAAATCTTCGAATAACCTCTCCAAAGTCTTTATACATATTTATTATATTGTCTCTTTAAACCGTACAATCAACAAATAATAACTTCTACGCGAACAGTCCTTTTATATGAGCTACTCCTATTCGGATATGTACCGATTGCACCCGATTTGTGTACACGTACGAAGCAACAGGTAGGAATGTATTCTATGAATTAATCTATTACATTTCTTAACAAAATGCTAAGGACTTTAAAATAATTATAACTCTTGTTAGACCTCTAGTCTCTAGATAAACGTTATTATTTTAGGTTGTGTCACTGTTTTCTAAATCAATTTCCTGCATACTTTTTCCTAAACTATGCGTATCAATTGACGGTTATACTTTACTCCATAACCGACTTGTATATATTTTCGTATTCGTCTCTAGCTAACACGTCCGTATAATAAAGATGTACAGGCTCGTCGTCAACTGGTAACTTAATCTTTTTTAAAAGCCAGCCTTTGATTTCAACTTTAACGCTTGTTGTAGGTGTGGAAATTCTTTCCGCTATTCCTTGTGACTAGGAATCGGTAATTTTGCAAGGGATCAATCAATTGTTTGTGCACCTCATTGAATTTTTGTAGAGATGTAGCGTCCCCCTTTTTGTATGCCGCAAAGTTCTTTCGTACAGAATCCTGCTTAAAATGAAGCTTACGTTTATTTACAATAAAATTGTTAACGTTCGTCATCATCGGACTCAGGATGGGAACTAACTTTTTTTGAATAATGTTAAATATTTATATTCTCGTCGAAATTCTTCCTATATCGACCATTATCCAAATCAAAATCTTTCACAACAGTTATAAAATTATGTTTTGAGTCACCCCAACACTGTAAACACATTTCTTTAAATTTCGGATATGTCATGTCACCACTTATATGATCCGAAAAGATATGTCTGAGATTGGTTTCATCCTGTTTCCATAATGGCGATTACATTGGCGTTATCTCTGAGTCTATGTTTTAAGGCACTAGCGTAAGTTTGACATAGATAGAACAAATCTATTGCTTTATGTCGACCGAACGAGAAAACTGACTGATTTTACTTTGCTCGTTTGCAGGTATATCATCGAAAACCATAATTGAATCTTCTTTGGTATCTCCGGGTTCGATCAAATCATCGTAATTTTCAAACTCATGGTACCCAATTTCTTCTTTTAATGGTGTAAAAACGTTTCTTAACAATTCGTATTTCGATTGATATAAACTCTTCGAAAATACATAGACATTTTGGAATCTAAGACCGTTCTCGTGCAAGATCAGAGATATTAAAGCGTTGGTCTTCCCACAACTCGATGGTCCCACGAATATAGCTCGTATGTTAGACGGGAACAAAGGACCATGTTTACCATCCTCTTTTGCATTAGCAATAGCAAAGTTATCATAATTCTGTATAGGTATTCTAACTTCTGGTATAACATCTCTGGATGCATCGTTGGAATTATGTAATTTCTTCACGTTCTGCAACCTTTTAATATATCTGCATAACGTTGTTCTAGGTATATTATATTTTTTACTAGCAGCGTAGAAACTCGACCCATCCAGGATATCCTCTGCTGCTTTTGTAATAGATTGTTTGGAGCACCACTGATTGCTTGAATGCGACATCTTTCGAAAAATGTCTTACTATAACTAAGCTCAACCCAAAACTACTTCCTTATATACCAAATTTAATCTCCCTGCTCACATAACCACATGACCATATGACCATATGACCACATGACCACATGACCATATGACCACATGGCCATATGACCACATGACCATATGACCACATGACCACATGACCATATGACCGCATGACCATATGACCTAATTGCTTTTTAATGAGTTTTCTCATTAAAAACCCATTAGCACTAATTGCTTTTTAATGAGTTTTCCATTAAAACCAGTGTGGACCTAGGTTAGATAAAGGAAAATTAGTAGGTTAGGTCGCCGCGGCGCTGACCTAACCTACTAATTTTTCCTTTTATCTAACCTAGGTCCACGTTTTTCTCGTTCGGTCGACATAAAGCAATAGATTCGTTCTATCTATGTCAAACTTACGCTAGTGCCTTAAAACATAGACCCAGAGATAACGCCAATGTAATCGCCTTATGGAAACAGGATGAAACCAATCTCAGACATATCTTTTCGGATCATATAAGTGGTGACATGACATATCCGAAATTTAAAGAAATGTGTTTACAGTGTTGGGGTGACTCAAAACATAATTTTATAACTGTTGTGAAAGATTTTGATTTGGATAATGGTCGATATAGGAAGAATTTCGACGAGAATATAAATATTTAACATTATTCAAAAAAAGTTAGTTCCCATCCTGAGTCCGATGATGACGAACGTTAACAATTTTATTGTAAATAAACGTAAGCTTCATTTTAAGCAGGATTCTGTACGAAAGAACTTTGCGGCATACAAAAGGGGACGCTACATCTCTACAAAAATTCAATGAGGTGCACAAACAATTGATTGATCCTTGCAAAATTACCGATTCCTAGTCACAAGGAATAGCGGAAAGAATTTCCACACCTACAACAAGCGTTAAAGTTGAAATCAAAGGCTGGCTTTTAAAAAAGATTAAGTTACCAGTTGACGACGAGCCTGTACATCTTTATTATACGGACGTGTTAGCTAGAGACGAATACGAAAATATATACAAGTCGGTTATGGAGTAAAGTATAACCGTCAATTGATACGCATAGTTTAGGAAAAAGTATGCAGGAAATTGATTTAGAAAACAGTGACACAACCTAAAATAATAACGTTTATCTAGAGAGACTAGAGGTCTAACAAGAGTTATAATTATTTTTAAAGTCCTTAGCATTTTGTTAAGGAATGTAATAGATTAATTCATAGAATACATTCCCTACCTGTTGCTTCGTACGTGTACACAAATCGGGTGCAATCGGTACATATCCGAATAGGAGTAGCTCATATAAAAGGACTGTTCGCGTAGAAGTTATTATTTGTTGATTGTACGGTTTAAAGAGACAATATAATAAATATGTATAAAAACTTTGGAGAGGTTATTCGAAGATTTCGCAATGCTCTACGAGTAAAAAAAGCAGAATGTGGGCAACGCTTTTCGATAGAAGGAGAAAAATGTCTTATGTGTCAGTCATACGAGGAAGCAATACAGCACTGTACTGCAGTGTTATCATTGCCCGAGGATCTGGATGATTTTATGGAAATAATCGAGGAGATGGGGTTTATAAAACTGTTGGCAGATATTCAAATGGAATATATACTAAATTGTAAGTTTTAAAATAAAAATTTAACCACCACAACTGTTATCATAAGAAATGAATGATGTGAATTTAGAAATTATTTTTGTATATATTAGCTTGTTTATGTTTTAAAATATAAAGCATACATTGGTATTGTTTAATTTTTCAAATGTTCACGTAACTGAAATGGGTATCTAAGTAATTATGAAAAGAATTATAACAAAGATGTGTATTATTTATTTATTAAAAGGGTGTTATAAACGTTTTACAAAATTATTAATCAGAATCGTTTTATTTAAAACTATAACATAATTTCATTGACATCTATTAATATCTGTAGTTGAAATACAACAGTTTAGAAACTTATAAGAAAACAAAAGTGTAATTAATAGTGTTACAAAATTTTCAGTCTTCGGCTTAAAATTTAAACATCGCTCGTAAATGCGTGGAATGGAAACCTGTTGTATTCTTCCATATACTCAACTTGTTTACAAATACTGTTTTCAAACAATCTTGGGTAGGTTCTTATAAATTCGTATAATATGACTCCAATATCACTATTACTGTATTTGCTTTTAATTACATCATGTGCGAGATTCTGTGAATATCATTCCTATTATATCTTTCCATTGCGACATCTAACAGAAACAGATCTATATTAGAGTACCCTTTTCCGTTAGTTCTTTAAAGTATTAGCATGGTTGAGAACGATCTGAGATACCCTAAAAAGTGCTCTAAAGTTCCTTTGGTAAATATCATATAATTCCCATCAAATGTCATCATCTTCACTAAACAATTCTTATTTAAATAAAAACGCAAGTTGTCGAATTTGCATATCTGATTTTGCATGCCAACTTCCATAGTGCGTATAATGTGTGGAAGATTTGATATAAACTTCCTAAATACGTTGAGGATACATCAAGTACGCTCTGCGAAATGGTGTCAACAAATCTAAAAATTATTTTGTAATCGTCGAACGGGTTCAGGCCTACAATTATGATTTTGGAAGAAGATTTTGTTATGGTGTATGGTTTTCAAATAGTAACTTGGTGCGTTCTAACTGAATTGCGGCGTTTATACGTTCTTTATGTGTTGCGGTCGATTGGTTTTCCAAATCCTTAATTTGTTCCCACTCATTGGCTGTAATTTTTAGTTCCTCCTGGAAATAAACCATCTCGATGTGCCTTTCGTTGTG
Source organism: Platerodrilus igneus (assembly GCA_036346225.1). Classification (NCBI taxonomy): domain Eukaryota; kingdom Metazoa; phylum Arthropoda; class Insecta; order Coleoptera; family Lycidae; genus Platerodrilus; species Platerodrilus igneus. The sequence goes on from JARFIW010001146.1 coordinate 1,751,333, forward strand.
TTTTTTTATGGCATCACATCCAGTAAAAACATTTTCGCACACACTGCACGCAATACTTAAGATGTTCATTCTAGAAAAATTATTGATTAACAGTTTTGAATTATACATGTAAATATTCTACGTTTGCAAAATTCAAACTAAGACTTACTCTTCTTTGTCGATAGTCCTCACACGAAATTTTAAACCAAAGACTGAAAATTCAGTATTACTATTAATTACACTATAAACGACTTTACGTTTTACAAAATAAACTTAAAATGAACTTTTGGTATCATTTCCCCCGTATTTATGTACATAGAGAAAGTATAAGTATAATTTGTCCTTACATTAACCCAATTTAAATCAAATTATAGAATGTGTATTCCCGTATATTAACTAGAATTGTGGAAAGTGCTTTTATTAAATTAATAGTCAGACGTCATCGACAAACAATGCAAGGCTAATGATCATACATTTCACTAAATTTATTTAGAATATACGTCTTATGTTGAACTACATTTAAAATAGATTATCGAACCACTTTCTAGGTCACCGTACAGAATTAATATATGTATTATACCTTTTGGTTTAATCATTTGTATGTGGATTCACTAATTGAAAATTTTAACAATTCTAGCCACTAATAAATATTTTTGGAGTTTAACTCTATTTTCGAGCTAAATCTAAATAAAAATGCAAAGGTGTTTTGCTGATAGGTTTTTGAATATTAATACAATATATACAGGTTTTTGTTGGAACTAATTTTAAAAGACGTGATAATTAATTTCAATTCCCCAGGAAAAATTCTATACTAATTTATAGGTTACACCAGGGGTTTATCTCAAAAGACAGAGCGATACGGTTTAGAAATAGATTAAAGATGAATTATATACGGTGCTTGCAAAAGGTTAATCTGCAAATCAGTAAGGGTCATTCGATTTGAAAAATTCCGAGGATTTGAAAACCTGAGGAAAAACACAATAATAATTGAAATCTTACACGATGGTATATTAAAAATACTGCTAAGAGTAATTTTGTTTAATAATTCTAAAATGGCGTTGGTGGTTAAATACATACAGGTAAAACCCACTATAAAACAATTATAGACGTCACTTTTCCAGTCAAGACTTGCATATAACGCCAACTAATATAATAAGAGCTGCGCACGCTCGACCATCGGCATAAAAGGCGAGAGCCATGTTCCAGTGCATTAGTCGTCAAAGTATCGTCGAGTTGGATTAAAATTATAAATTAAAGATGGATTTTTCTTGTGTTGACGTTACAAGTGATGTGCGAGTACCACAATTAAATATCAACCAACTAGTTGGTAAGTCAACCTATAGGTTAGGCGAATTTCCTTTAAATTATCACCACCATATATTAGAAGTTGGTTTTGATTTATATGGTGGTCTTCAACCTGCCATCCAAGTTATTTGCTGTAGTGGTATGTGTGCTGATTCTACGATAACATTCTCTTACTTCGATTGGAAGAAATTGTGTACTTTTCAAGTGGAATTTCAAATTCGCCAATTTGCTCAAGACTCAAAACAAGTCCGATTAAATGGTTTGACTACTGGAAACGATGTTGTTGACATACAATTGGATCAAGATTTCAAATTGCAGCTGAGCACAGCCTTTAATAGAAGTATATGGCTGTTGAACAATTTTGAAAAAGAGAATTTATATAATATGGAGATTACGAAAGATAGGAATGTTATTGTGCTACCTGCGTACGAGTGCATCAAGCTATTAAATTTGCGAGAATTGATCTGTTATAAAATGGTAGAGTTAAGGTGTAGAAACTTTCCAGAATTTTACGAAAAATTTGTTGGTGATATAAAAAGTATGTGGAAATACGACGGAGGAAGAAAGGGTTCAAACGTTATTAGAGGAGAGAGCAGTACCATTATTTCTCTGTCTAACGATTGCAGCAATTTAAATTACTTGACAGTGTTGGAAATTATTAAATGTTTCCCATTCAGTACTTAAAAGATGCAACTGCAAGGCAATCGCTTGCGCAAATGTTTAGAGATTTGGCTATCCCAGATTCGCCAGACTCTGGTTACCACAGCGGTTTATAGATGTTATCAATACGTGTATGTATTCTATTAAAACATTATATTTTCTTGATAAAGTTTGTTTTACATATTTGTATCGCTAACATTACCATAAATTATTAATAGACGTATTAAACTATCCTGTTTTTATTTTTAAGTTTAAAGTGGTGTACCCCGCAAATAATAAACACAATTTACCGCATGTTAACAAAAAGTTGTGGGGAAATTTAAAGACGAGTTTAACGGTGACTTGGTGTTATAATTTGTTGGTAGTAAGGCTAAGTCCTACTGTATTGTGCGCGAGAAGGACGCGATTAAAAGATTAAAGGGATCTCACAAAGTGTAGTTAAGTAAAACCGAGGGTCTTACAACCTATAACGAGCATATATTCCCAAAAGGGGTGGGCATCCAGCTACGCAACAGTGCGTGGGAGAATAAGGATTCTCTCCAATAAGAAATTAAAGTTTCCATGTACGTAGCACCAGTTATTGGGTAATGGTAGAAATGTTAAACCTATAAAGGCGATTATTAATTGTGGTTTAGTGACCGCGTTTGTGCACTCTTCGAGTGTCTTCGGCAATCTTCGATTGTTTCCAAAAAAAAAATATTCAAGCCCGCCATTTAATGTCGTGGTGTAACATCGTCTACGGTTAAGCTTATACATTCGTTGGCAGCAAAGTACTTAAGCTCTGGGTCTTGCAGTATCGTTTTTACAAGAATAGCTCACAGCGACACAAGGAAAAACAGCACGGTATGTCATTAAGCAGTAAACGTTCAGCTCCGCCAGTTGTTAAAGGGTCTTGTACGAAACAACCAACATACGTGTAAAGCGTGCGAGATGGAGGTGTTAAAGTCTGCATACCCTGGTCCTAATAGCACAGCAACCTAATTAAGGTAGGTCAGTAAGCAATATTTAATTGCTGTTAATTGACTTGCATTTTAGCGTACTTTCCTATTTTAATAACCGCATTTGTTTGGAGAAAAAATTATAAACAGCTTTCAAATGTGATTCACATGTTCGTTAAGAATCTAAAATATTTGTTGGATTACAAGTTACAAATGAATTAATACTACATTGGAAGTTTCCAGAATTTGCGTTATAATGCTTCTACCGCGTCACGTAAGGTAATTTAGGTAATAAGACTCATTTACTTTCACTCTGATTATTATTGAACAGTACTTAATCTGGTTTATTACATTTTGTTAATTCTGAAATTTAGCTAGTTAATGATGTCATATACAAAATTTCTAATTAACATGGCTGGTATCTAGCGAAAGTTGTAGCATGTATTTTCAATTACGAATGCATTCTTCTTTCATTACAGGAGAAATTCCATAGATTTCATACAAGCAAAATGCGCTTTCTTTTTAGATATTTAAAACACATTACATTGGACACCAAAAGTCGACCTTGCCATTTCTACATTATTGTTAAGCATGCATTGGAATTTTTGGATGCGGTAATTTCTTGTTTAAAATAACTTAGTTAAATAAAGTGTAATTTAAAATTCATAAGTGATTGTATAGTCAGTTATTACAATTGAAAACACATTCAGGGAATAATTTATTTGCTCTATATATTTTACATTAGCGTTTTGGGCAAAACTTTCTGCTTTTAATTAATTAAAAGCATGCAAGTTTCTGGTGTATATTCCTAAATAGAAAATAAGTAGTTGATGTACCGTTGAATGGAGTTCATCCTTGTTTACACAAATATCAGATCCTGCGAACTAGCGTCTTTGTTAATATTATTTAAAAATCAATACGTTCCAACAATATGTTTTATTGACTGAAAACACGTCTCCTTTCTTTTACTTTAATCTCTTTTATTACAGGGCTATTTAAACAACCCATTAATCTCTTTTTTTGTTACAGGTTACTTTCAACTGCTTGGATTCGGCTACACAAACAAAATAATGTTATACTTTGTAAAAAATTGTAATTAGTTTATTAAACTGTAAATCGGATAAAATAAATTATTAAACATTTGTGTGCTTAATTTATTTATGTTGGTTAAAGGACTGTAGATATTAAAAAGGGGAGTTGATTAGAAATTGATCTTGCTACAAAATCTTAAAATTGGGGTAGCTCCCTTGGGGATGGCGCAATCTAAAAAATTCCTAAAGATTCGGGTAGCTGAGAAAAATCTAATATTAATTGATACCAAACAAGATAGGTTTATCTCGAAAGATAAAAAATGGTTAGTCGAAGAAAACTATTTGGTCCAGAATGTTAGCGGTAAAAAAAATCTTAAAAAATAGGTTTATCTCGTGTGTGGAAATGTGGATGCCCATTTATCTCGAAAGATGAAAAATGGTTAGTTGAAGAAAACTTTTTGGTCCAGATGTGTGAGGAAATGTGGGATTCTGGAGGAAATGTGGGCCCAAAATGCCTGATTTTCCTCTACTGAATTTATTACTGCACTGGTACAAAACGAAAAATTTTGAAAATTAGAAACATGATTAAGGAGTACATCCGACTAATAAGTCACTGCGATTTATTAAATATGATGAAAACTAACCTTAAAGTTGTGAAAACTAACAGAATACTTATAGGTGTATTTTTCTACTTGCGGTTAAATATGTTTTCACAGTTATCAGTGCGTTCCTTTATACCAATTAGTTTCAATTCTGCTGTAGATAGTAAGTGGAGTTTGTACCTTTGGAATTTCTTAGAAAAATTATTATAATAAAATAATTAAGTGGTTTCAAAAGCACACCAATTGAGGAATGGAAAATGCGAATAGCAAACCAACATTTTTATTGTAATGGGCATATGTTTACTTACTCAAAATATAGGAACGTGCCTTTTGACATTAACAATAAAAAAACGTTCTCCATTTTTGTTGAACTTTTGAAATAATTCTTGATTTTCTAAGTTATCCAAATCAACCAAAAAAATTGCACAATCTTCAGCTTGCAGAACATAACCAAACTTATTCGAATATGAGTTAAAAAGGAAACTTCAGCGCAGTTTTTTGGTGGTTAAGTACCAATCCAATCAAAAAGTTTACTACATTGGTTAAAACGGTCATTTCTGAAAATTAGTAAAATAGAAGAGCTCTGACTAATAAGGCAACATTTCCTTATTAAATATTAATGCGATGTCTTGAGAAGAAATCCTAAAATTGTGAAAACAACTAGAAAAGTTTAACATTTTTCTGTATACAGTTAAATATTTTTTGCAGTTGTCAATGTGTATAAATCGATTATTTTGAAATTAGCTGTACATAGTAATTGAAATTATTGTTTTTGATAATTTTCAACCAATTTTTTTAATTGACTTGTTTTAAAAGCACGATAAAAGGAATAGAAAATGTGAAAAAAGAAATCAACATTTTTCTTGCTGATGGATAATATTTAGGTACCTACTCAAAGTACACAAGCGTTTTTTTAAAATTAGCAATAGAAAAACTTTCTCTATAACGGTTGATCTTTTGTAATTGTTCTTGATATTTTATTAAGCAAGTTATCGAAATTAAATATAAAAAAATATGGGCGACTGTTAGTTAACAAAAACGCCCTAACCCTAGTTTTTTTTTTGTTAGATAAGTACCAATCCAATCGAAATTTTTTACTGCGTTGGTATAAAACGATCTTTTTTTGAGAATTGGAAACATTATCAAAGGCACCGATGACTAATAATGCATTGCGTTTATTAAATATCCATAGAATATTTATTTATTTATTAATTTATTAGTGCACATGTGTTACTCACAAAAGTAAAATAAATTTAGTAATACTATAATTAAGTACCCAAGGTAGGCAACTTTAAATCCTTCACCTTGTCTAAATATTCTTCAATTGTAAAAAAGGCATTGCTCAATAATAAACTTTTATTATTTTTAAATTTATCAAATGGTAATTCTCAAATACTATATTGTATAGCATTGTAAAACTGACATCCATAGTAATCAGTACTACATCTACTTCGGCAAATACGATGGTATGGTAAAAATAAATTTAATCTACTGCGCTAGTATGCATGTGAAATTTTAATATAAATCTTATATATATATATATATATATATATATATATATATATATATATGTATGTCATCTAGTAAAATCATATGTCATAGTCTATTTCTAATTTAAATATTTCTATACTTACGATTAAGGTCAGAAACTCGACCGAAACGTCAAGTAATTAGAGGAATTTAAAGACGATTGTTTTTATTTGACCTAAAATATCCCAAAACACAAAAAAAAACCTTATTATATATATATATATTTTAATATATATCAAACAATTCAACATATAGATACTCGGCAGGGTCAAAATTTTAAATTTTATAAAATAACTGCGACAATCATTCCTGCAAACTAGGTTTGCCATTGTCCTAATAGGGCGACGTTGTATAACCGAAAAATGTAGTCTGCTGAGAAGCAATGAGTCTATATTTCAACAGCATAAGACAAATGACAATGAAACATTGTAAAATGACTAAAAATAGTCAAATCTAAGGAAACGGAATTTTTTAAAGAGTTAATAAAATAAATGACTAGACAAAGTTTACCACTTAGGCTAACACGATGCTTGTCCCAACTCAAGGAAGCACCCAATCAATGTAACACTAAAAATTACGGTGAAAAATCCTTGTCAGGTAATTCTGCTTTTAAGGGAAAAAACATTTGCTTGGACTTATGCCTATTTAAGCATAATTGATTTTGTTGACGCAAACTTTGTGCTGCATTTGCAGATTCAGTACTTTTGAGCTTTAGTTGAACAATAGATTTTCCATGACAAAACAACGTTGTATCATCTGCGTATAAAAAAAGTTTCGTATTAGCAATACAGGATCATTAAAAACACAAAGCAAAGGCGTTCCAAGAACTGTAACCCTGAGGCACTCCAAAGGGCACCTTTACAGTACACGATAACACACCATTGTGATAAACGGACTGAGTTCGTTTAGTTAAATATAATTCAATTAAATTTGTACTTGTTTGGCCAAAATTCAACAAATATAATTTTTTATTCAAATTGAATGACTAACGCAATCAAAAGTTTTACTTAGATCACATCTGCCAGTAAATATCCACAATTTTCAAAAGCTTCAGTAATCTTAAGTGCTAAACTAATAATAGCATCTTTTGGAGAAAATTTTTTGCAATATTTAAGTTGTTGAGAGAATAATGATTTATTATCTTCGATATATTACATCTGATCTTTACGAACAGCTTCAAAAATTTTTAAAAATACCGACAGCAACGATATTGGACGATAGTTTTCAATATCATTATATGTACCCTTTTTGTGTATTGGATCCATTTTAGCACGTTTTGGGAAGAATAGCAGTTCTAATACAGCAATTAAGTAACTTCATTAGTGGAATAATTATAATATTAGCTACTATTTGTGTTAAGGCTTTATAAGTATTTTGGTTGTAGTGTAGTATGCCAATCACAATTAATTTAAGTCCTTAAACTATTCCCACCTAGAAACCCTCCATTATCCCTACCTTTAGTGCAACGACATAAAAGGGTTGGTAATGTACGAGTGGACGACAATTCAACTTCGTTCTCGCTTGGCTTTGGTTCGTGATTTAGTTCGGTGCATCGAGCATCAGTAATTAGCAACAATTAGTGAACATTATACATACAGTCCATAATTATCTGATAGCAGTGCAAGTACAATCAACCACTACAACCAGTGAAAGGTAGGTGATATATTCCTTTAAATTATCATTTCCTTTGTGTGATTGTAAATGCAAATTAACATTTTGATTAACATTTTTGGTCCTTTGAGCAAATATTTTGCTTATTAATTGGTTTATTATTGGCATTTTTGGCATTCAATTTAACTACATTGTTAATTGCTCTTCGCTTAAATTAGGGGTTGACCGCATTTAGAAGAAAAGTGTAGTCATACCACCAGTTTCATAGTCAATTGTGTAAACTAACTTATAGTAGATGCAATCTCGCATTAAATTTGAAATTTTGTACTGATACAGAATCTTATAAAGCCTTAAAATGACAAATCTTTGTAAATTTTAGGGATAGTTAACGTAAGAATTTGTAGTCAGAAAAGTGTTTAAGCAATACAGTTATTTTAAACTTGTAATTCAAGTTCGCTAGAGAATTCAGGTATTCGTAAAACCGGGTAGAATAAAACCCTTTGCTCTTTGTCATATTGAAACTTGCAAGCTCCCGTTAGGCACGTTGTAGTAAAATTCTTTAACAGGTAGTTCAACATTACCCTTGGTATATCCTATTATTAGGTGAACAAACCCTTCATTTTTGTAGCTGAAATCAATATAAAATCGATATTAGTAACCTTGTTCGTTAGGATGGCACATATTTCATCGGATAGGTTGATAGTGGATTTAAAGGCCGCACTCGATAGATTATCTGATATATCTGGTGCGATAGATAAATTGGAGCATATTAAAGGCAATTGTATTTCTGTTAATATTATGGCTGAAAGCGCCTTTGATATCAAAAACGATGTAGATACATCTTATAAAACGTGCATATTGGATGAGGACAACTCGGAATTATTAAATGAAGTTACAACATTAAGAATTGAAATAGATAGGTCTTTGTTAAACATTAAAATTATTAAGGCACAATTTGATAATATATCCACTGCTGAAAAATGCTTGACTGAAAATATTACTAGCATCGGCTCATGTACTAATATTCGTCTCCCTCGGATAGAAATGAAAATTTTCTGGAAAAATAGAACATTTCAAGAGTTTATTCAATTTTTAATAATTTAGTTCATGAAAATAATCAATTGCTACCGATCGAAAAGTTCTATTTTTAATTGATGCGTTGGATTTTAAGTCTAGAGAACTCATTAGACATTTGCAAATTTCGAATAATAATTATATGCTAGCTTATTCAATTATTGTGAGAGGTTTAATTCAAAACGTTTAATTGCAAACACGCATTGGAATGCTTTAGAATCGTCACCAAAAGCAAAATTTAATTCACATACAGATTTAAGAGAATTGCTTAATTGCTTTACGGAAAATATATCAAGCTTACGTCAAACTAAGATTGATTTGCTCGACTTCGTATTGTTTAATTTGTTATCAAAAAAGGTAGATACAAATCTGTTGAAAACATTTGAATTAGAAAATACATCAGACATTCCATCTTATGATCAATTAAAATTATTTCTAGAAAAACATTGCAAGGCATTAGAAATTAGCAATATGGTTGTTTCCGATACACCGTCCAAATTTAATACGTCCATTAAACAAACCATATCATCTAGTGTACCTTCTAAACGTTCCTTTGAATATTCAAAACCCCAAGTTCGAAAGTCATTCGTAACAACTTCATTCGCTCAGAAATGCAGTCTTTGCAGTGGTACTCATAACTTATACCAATGTGAAATGTTTCTGAATAAATCGCCACAAGACCGTTATAACTTTGTTAAAGACAAACACTTATGCATTAATTGTCTTCGCAACTCTCATATGGTTACACGCTGCTCTTCCAAACTTGTTTGTAAAAGTGTGCAAGGGTCATCATACTTTATTGCACTTTGAAAACCCTACAGTTGCACAGAAACCTGCAATCACTCAGGCAACAGATCAACTTCCCGAACCCACCTGCAACACTACTACAAGTACGTTGTTATCATCTAGATCGTCCAACACAATGACGTTATTAGGCACCGCAAGAATTTCAATTACAGATGGGTTTGGTAAAGTTCAGACAGTAAGAGCACTTGTAGATAGTGCATCAATGGAAAATTTCATGACTGATAAGTGTTGTCGACGCTTAGGTTTAAGAAAATCGAATATTTCAATGAAGGTTGAAGGCTTAGGTCTATCTGCTTCTCATGCGTATGGACAAGTATCGTGTAAAATTAGTCCTCAAGGTAAAACTGTTCCAGAGTACAGTATTGATTGTTTTGTTTTACCAGACATTTGTGGAACCCTTCCTTCATCAAGGATCTCACCAAATAGTTGGCCTCACATAGTTGGATTAGATTTAGCAGATTCGGACTTCGACAAACCTAGCCATATCGATTTATTGTTAGGTGCAGATTTGTTCGCGCGTGTTTTATTAAACGCAACTCGCATTGGGTCACTAGAAGAACCCGTGGCAATTCACACTACCTTTGGGTGGATATTAACAGGGAAGGTTCTTTCTTCTGTTACATCTCGTATATCATTAGCTGCACTTGTAGAAGATGCTAACATTACTCGATTTTGGGAACTGGAAAATATTCCAGATTCTAACAAATTATCTCCTCATGCGGAAATTTGTGAAAGGCATTTTGTGGACACTCACAAGCAGGATGACACCGGTCGTTTTATTGTTTTGTTACCTTTCAATGGTCCTGAACCGCTATTTGCTGGCTCTCGGAAATAGCACTTCGAAGATTTCTTTCACTAGAACGCCGTTTGGAAATAAATCCTCAACTGTATAATTCGTACAGAGAATTTATGCAGAATTATATCGATAGTGGTCACATGTCTCGTATTGTATCGGATTCAACTCGATCGTCTACATTATCGCCGGTATATTACATACCACATCACGCCGTGTTCAAACCAGACAGTACAACTACAAAACTTCGTGTCGTATTTGATGCTTCAGCCAGCGCTCAAAGTGGAGGGTCTTTAAATGATCATTTACTCGCAGGCCCCTCTTCAAAAGATATCATGGAGTTGTTATTACACTTTCGTTTACATTCTGTAGTTTTAACTGCGGACATTAAGCAAATGTATAGACAGATTCTTATTTCTACTAGCCATCGAGACTATCAACGTATAGTTTGGAGATTTAAGTTCTCGGAGTCTGTTATCGATTATCAGCTAAACACTGTTACATACGGCATCACATCATCACCATTTTTAGCCATGCGTGTAATTCAAGAACTTGCAAAAAGTCAATCGTTACGTTTTCCTATTGCTTCCAAGATTTTAGCATCGGATACGTACGTGGATGATTTGATTACAGGGTGTGATTCGATAGAGGATGGCAAACGACTCGTGTATGAATTAAACCAAATTTGCCAATCAGGTGGTTTTATGTTGCGAAAGTGGAATAGCAACGTGCCAGGTGTCATTGGCCATTTACCTGATTCCGTTCGGTATCAGCAAGCATTTTTGTTTGAAGAGGTAAACAATACTTCTCAAAAAATTTTAGGACTGCAATGGCAACCATTGAGTGATGTGTTGTTTTACAATCTTAATATCGTTGATCGGCCTTGTACCAAAAGGAATATGGTTTCGGAAATTGCAAAGATCTTTGACCCTCTGGGGTTATTATCACCATTGGTCTTCTTCGCAAAACATTTGATTCAATCTGTATGGATATTAGGAATTGGCTGGGATGAACTTCCTCCCCAACAAATTGTTTTAAAATGGAATCTGTATCTTCAACAATTACCCGAGTTATTGAAAATTGAAATTCCTCGACGGATTCTTTGCGATAACCATCAAACTGTACAAATTCATGCATTTTGTGATGCATCGGAAGCTGGATATGCAGCAGCAGTTTATCTCCGCTGTGTCGATGAGAAAGGGAACATCCAAGTTTCATTGGTCTGTGCCAAATCTAAGGTCGCACCAACCAATCGTATATCATTACCTCGATTAGAATTGTGTGGTGCAGTGTTGTTGTCGAACTTGGTCGAGTATGTGCAAAATACGTATAGAGATAATTTAGTATTGGACGATACATTTGCGTGGTCAGATTCCACAGTAGCATTAGCATGGATTCGATCTTCGTCGTATAATTGGAAGACCTTTATTAGCAATCGTGTCTCGCATATCCAAGAACGAGTGGCTCCATCATCGTGGCATCATATTAAATCACAGGATAATCCTGCTGATTGTGCATCAAGAGGATTATTAGCTGCTGAGCTTGTTAATCATCCTTTGTGGTGGACGGCTCCACCATGGTTACTATTACCTAAAGAGAATTGGCCTGCTCATATGGAACCAACTCTTACAGATCACACTCAGATGCACATTGAAAAAGAACTTTATCCCTTAATATACACGTTGCAGATCATTTCGTAGACTCGATGGTAAATCAATTTTCAGATTTGCGAAAATATGCAGGATTCTGGTATATATTTGTCAGTTCATTCGTAACTTGAAAGTTCGTGCAAATTTGGATATTCGAAACTTAGAACAATTATTGGTCTCCCCGAACAGTATGCACTTCATTTATTAATAAAACGGGTTCAAGAACAAGTTTTCAGTCAGGACATTGATATCATTCGAAAGGAAAACTTAGTAATAAACAACTTCGATCTCTCAGTCCTTTCCTTGACAGTGATGGGTTGTTAAGGGTGGGCGGCCGGTTGCGAAATGCAGACGTATCTTATGATACAAAATTTCCATTGCTACTTCCTCGGTCACACCGGGTGACAGAGCTCATTATTCGAGATTGCCATACGAAATATTTACACCCTGGACTTAGAACTACTCATTTTTGTTAGTACAAAATTTTTGGATTCTGTCTGCAAAAGGGCTATTCAACAGTGCCTAAACTCTTGTATTCGATGTTTTCGTCAAAACCTATTTCGCTATGCCCTCCTATGGGCGACTTGCCCCCGCTAGACTTACTGCCGGTAAAGCGTTTCTACATACTGGGGTAGACTACGGTGGACCCTTTTCTATCACCATGAATCGTATTAGAGGTGCCAAATCATTGAAAGCTTATGTTTGTTTATTTGTTTGTCTTAGTACAAAAGCGATACATCTGGAGTTGGCATCAAACCTATCTAAAGAAGCCTTTATTGCAGCTTTACGGCGGTTTGTAGCACGCAGAGGTAAATGCTTGCAAATTCATAGTGACTGTGGAACAAATTTTATCGGAGCATCTCGGGAACTAATCGAATATATGAAGCAGTCATCTGAAACGGAAGGTATTCACTTTGTTTTAATCCTCCGTCGGCTCCTCACTTTGGGGGAATGTGGGAAGCTGGGATAAAATCTGTAAAGTCCCATCTCAAGAAGGTGGTAGGCGAACAAATTCTCTCGTACGAAGAATTTAACACCATTCTAGTTCAAATTGAAGCCATCTTAAACTCCAGACCTTTATGTCCAATGAGTAACGATCCCACTGATTTTTCATTCTTAAGTCCTGGTCATTTTCTGAACGTAGAACCAGTGTCTGTCATTCCCGACCCTAATGTCTTAGATCTGAAACTATCTTCCTTAAATCGTTGGCAACTGGTTCAACGTATTCAGCAATCATTTTGGAAACGGTGGCATTTGGAGTACCTACACACTTCAACAGAAAACCAAATGGTTTTCTGCTAATTATTCGTTAATGGTGGGAACGTTGGTGTTGATTAAAGATACTCAAGTGTCTCCATTACAGTGGAAAATGGGACGTATACATACGTTGCATTATGGAAAGGACAATGTTTGTCGTGTGGCTACCGTGGCAACATCCCAGGGACTATTTAAAAGGCCCGTGGTAAAATTGTGCCCTCTCCCCATTCCAGAGGCAACTTAGTATTATAGTTAGTATATTAGGGTAAGTTAACTTTAAATTTACGGTTATATATATATATATTTTTTTTTTTTTGCTCGTTTAGACACACTTAGAAAATAAGTTCCTAATACTTATTTTGGTGGGCGGTATGTTAAGGCTTTATAAGTATTTTGGTTGTAGTGTAGTATGCCAATCACAATTAATTTAAGTCCTTAAACTATTCCCACCTAGAAACCCTCCATTATCCCTACCTTTAGTGCAACGACATAAAAGGGTTGGTAATGTACGAGTGGACGACAATTCAACTTCGTTCTCGCTTGGCTTTGGTTCGTGATTTAGTTCGGTGCATCGAGCATCAGTAATTAGCAACAATTAGTGAACATTATACATACAGTCCATAATTATCTGATAGCAGTGCAAGTACAATCAACCACTACAACCAGTGAAAGGTAGGTGATATATTCCTTTAAATTATCATTTCCTTTGTGTGATTGTAAATGCAAATTAACATTTTGATTAACAATTTGAATCATAGAAATGTTTAAATTATAGATATCCTTGGATTTTTTTATTTCATTGATGTAATAGTATTCAGTAAATAATCATAAGATAATCTTTAAATACAAAGAAATATTCTTGAGAAGGAACCTTAAAGTTGTGAAAACTAATAGAATACTTAAATATTTTTCTGCATGTAGTTTAAACAAGTTTTCACAGTTTACACTGTGTACCAATATACCGATTAGTTTCAGATTCCGCTGTTTATAGTAAGCGGAATTGTAGTTTTGGAATTTCTTAGCGAATTATATAATAAAAAAATTAAGTGATTTCAAAAGCACGTCAATCGAGGAAAGAAAAATGTAGAAGAACAAACTAATAATTTTTTTGGTAATGGGCATATATTTAATTACACAAAGTATAAGAACATTTCTTTAACATTACTAATAAAATACGTTTCTCCATATTAGTTAATCTTTTTTATTCTTGATTTGTTCAAGTTAGTTGTCTAAATCAATAAGAATATTTCAGTTTTCAGGTTGGGCAACATAACCAAACTAAACTGAATATAAGTTGAAAAAAGAAGCTCAATGCAGTTTTTTTGGTGTGTAACTACATCCAATCGAAAAGTTTACCACATTGATATAAAACGATTACCTTTGGAAATTAGTAAAATGGTAAAACTGGCTAATAAGACAAAATTTACTTATTAATCGTTAATGCGATATCTTGAAAAGGAATCTTAAAGTTGCGAATACTAATAGAAGATTTAAATTTTTGTATGTTTACAATTGAATCTATTTTTACAGTTATCTGTGCGTGCCTGCATTCGAATTAGTTTCGAATTCTGCTGTTTATAGTAAGTGGAATATCAGTTTTGGAATTTCTTAGCGAATTATTATAATAAAATAATGAAGTGATTTCAAAAGCACGCTCACTTAGGAATGGAAAATGTGGACGAATAAACCAACACCTTTATTGCTCATGTGCATATATTTATTTACTCAAAATATAAGGTTTTCTTTGACATAACCAATAAACAAACTTTCTGCATATTGGTTGATCTTTTGTAATTATTCTTGATTTTTTTTTTAAGTTAGTTATCCAAATCAATAAAAAAATTGCATAAATTTCAGGTTGGAGAACATAAACAAACTTAATCGAATATAAGTTAAAGAAAAAGCTTCAACGAAGTTTCTTTGGTGATTAAATACCAATCCAATCGAAAAGTTTACCACATTGGTTAAAATTGCCATTTCTGAAAATTAGTAAATTAGAAGAACTCTGACTAACAAGGCAAATTTTGCTTATTAAATATTAATGCGAAGTCTTGAGAAGTAATCTTAAAGTTGTAGAAAATCCCAGAATACTTTATTTCTCTATGTGTAAAATATTCTTTTGCAGTTGTCAATGTATATAAACCGATTAGTTGTGAAATTAGCTGAAGATAGTAAGTGAAATTATTACTTTTGAAAATTGTAACCAATTTTTCTGACTTATTGTAAAAGCATATCAAAGAGGAACGAAAAATGTAAAAGAAGAAATCAACGTTTTTCCTGCTGATGGGGCAATACTTAGGTACTTACTCAAAATACGAAAACGTTCCTTTAACATTAACAAGAAAAACTTTCTACAAGTGGTTAATCTTTTCTAATTATTCTTGTTTTTTGAAGCAGGTTATTTAAAATGAAAACAATAGAATATGCACAATTTCCAGTTTGGGGAAACAGTAAACGAAAGCGAATGTAAGTTAATAAGGACGCTCTCTTCCAGTTTTTTTTTGTTAGTAAAGTACCAATCCAATCGAAATTTATTACCGCAATGGTATATAAAGACCATTTTTGAAAATTAGAAACATTTTTAAATGAACCTCTGACTAATAAGACTTTACATTTATTAAATTTCGGTGTAATAACCTTGAAAAGGTACCTTATAGTTGTGAAAAATTAAGAATACTTAAATATTTTTCTGCGTGCAGCTCAATGGTTTCACGGTTATCTATGCGTATCTATGTACCGATTAGTTTCGAAATCTGCTGCAAATAGTAACTGGCATTTTTACTGTTGTAATTTCTTAGCGAATTATTATAATACAATGATTAAGCGATTTCAAAAACATGCCATTTTAGGAATGGAAAATGTGGATGAACAAACAAACACTGTTGTTGCTATAAGGGATATATTTACCTACTCAAAATAAAAGACGTTTCTTTTGGCATTAACGATAAAAATACTTTCTCCATATTGGTTGATCTTTCTTATTCTTAATTATTCAAGTTTGTTATCCAAATTAATAGTAAAATTACAAAATTTTCAGTTTGGGGAACATTACCAAACTAACCGAACATAAAACTAAAACAAGAAGCCGCAGCGCACTTTTTTTGTGGTTAAGTACCAAACCAATCAAAAAGTTTACCACATTGTTATAAAACGACAATTTTGAAAATTAGTAAAATGGAAGAGGTCTGACTAATAAGACAAATATTGCTTGTTAAATATTAATGCGATGAATCTTAATGTTGCGACAAGTACTAAAATATTTTAACATTGTTCTGCACGTAGTTGAATATTCTTTTGCAGTTGTTGATGCGCATAACCGATCAGTTTTAAAATTAGTTGTAGATAGTAAGTGAAATTATTTAACCAGTTTTTAGAATAATTAACCGATTTTAAAGCACCTCAAGAAGAATGGAAAATGTGAAAGGAGAAAAATGTTCCTTGCTGTTGAGTATATTTAGGCACTTACTCAAAATACAAAAACGTTTATTTAACATTAACAAAAGAAAAACTTTTTCCATATTGGTTGATCTTTTGTAATTATTCTTGATTTATTTTAGAATTTTAAGAATGGAAAAATATGGAAATTTTTCAGTTTGGAGAAGGACCAAGCGACAGCGAATGTAAGTTAACAAGTACGTTCTAACCCAACTGCTAGCATAAAACGACCATTTTTGAAAATTAGCAACATTATTAAAGGGTACCTTTGACCAATAAAGTACTGCGATTTATTAAATATTGATGCAATAGTTTTGAGAAGTAACTTTAACCTTATGAAAACTAACAGAATACTTATACATTTTTCTGCTTGCGGTTAAATACCTATGTTTTCACAGTTCTCAGTGCGTACCATATACCTATTAGTTTAAATCTGCTGTAGATAATAAGTGAAATTATCACTTTTGGAATTTCTTAGCGAGTTACTATAATAAAATTATTAGTGATTTCAAAAGCACGCCAATTGAAAAATGTGAAAGAAAAATCAACATCATTATTGCTAATGGGCACATATTTACTTACTCAAAATATATGAACGCTTTTTTGACATTTACAGTAAAATAACTCTCTCAATATAATGAATGATCTTTGGAATTTGGTTTTGATTTTTTCAGGTTAGTTGCCGAATCAATAAAAAATTTGCACAATCTTCAGGTTAGAGAACATAACCAAGCTAAGCCGAATATAAGTTAAAAAGGAAGAAGCTCCAACGAAGTTCTTTGATTGTCAAATACCAATCCAATCGAAAGGTTTACCACATTGGTAAAAACGACTGTTTTCGAAAATTATCAAAATGGAAGAATTCTGACTAATAAAACAAAAATTTACTTATTAAATATTAATTCGATGCCTTGCGAAGGAATCTTAAAAGTTACGAAAACTACTAGAATACACTAATACTTTTCTGCATGCTGTAAGATATTCTTTTTCAGTTGTCAATGCCTATAAACCGATTAGTTTTAAAACTAGCTGTAGATAGTAAGTGAAATTATTATGTTTGAAAATTTTTTAACAAATTTTTCTAATAATTGATTGATTTTGAAAACACCTCAAATAGAAATGAAAAATGTGAAAGAAGATATCAACATTTTCCACCTGATTGGCCATATTTAAGTACTCTCAAAATACAAAAACGTTCTTTTAACATTAACAATAGAAAAACTTTCTTCATAATGGTTGATGTTTTGAAATTTTTTTTGATCTTTGAAGCAAGTTATCCAAATTAAAAATAAAAAAATATGCGCAATTTTCAGTTTGGGGAAGAAGTAAACGAAAGCGAATGTAAGTTAACAAAAACGCTTTAGCCAAGTTTTTTTCGTTAGCTGGGTATCAGTCCAATTGAAGTTTGTTACTGCATTGATATCAAACGACCATTTTTGAAAATTAGAAATATTATTAAAGGATACCTCTAACTAGTAAGGCATTGTGTTTATTAAATATCGATGGAATAGTGTTGAGAAAAAATCTTAACGTTGTGAAAACTAATAGAATACTAATACTTAAATATTTTTCTGCTTGCAGTTAAATATGTTTTCACAGCTATAGGTCCGTACCTATATAGTGAATAGTTTCGAATTCTGCTATAAATACTAAGTGGAATTTTTGGAACTTCTTAGCGAATTATTATTATAAAAAATTAAGTGATTTCAAATTACCAATAAAAACATTTCTCCATATTGGTTGATGTTCTGACCTTATTCTTGATTTTCTTCAAGTTAGTTATCTAAATAAAAAAAATGCAGTTTTCAGGTTGGGCAACTTAACCAAACTAACATGAATATAAGTAAAAAAAGAAGTTCCAACGCAGCTGTTTTGGTGGTTACGTACATCCAATCGCAAAGTTTACCACATTGGTATAAAACGACTATCTTTGAAAATTAGTAAAATGAATGAACTCTGACTAATAATATAAAATTTGCCTATTAAATATTAATGCCATGTTTGAGAAGGAATTTTAAAGCTGCGAAGACTACCAGACTACTTTAATCTTATTTTGCTTTCAGTTGAATATTCTTTTGTTGTTATCGATACGTATAAATCGAATAGTTTTGAAATTAGCTGTAGATAGTAAGTTAAATTATTATTTTTGAAAATCTTTAACCAATATTTCTAATAATTGACTTACTTTAAAATCACCTCAAAGAGAAATGAAAAATGTGAAAAAGAAATCAACATTTTTTTCTTGCTGATGGTTAATATTTAGATACTTACTCCAAATACAAGAGAAAAACTTTCTCAATATTGGCTGATCATTTGTAATTATTTTTGATTTTTAGAGCTAGTTATCGAAATTAAAAGTAAAAATATATGCGCAATTCTCAGTTCGGGGGAGAACCAAGTGAAAGCGAATTTAAGCTAACTATACGTTCTAACCCAGTTTTTTTGCATTAGTTAAATATCAATCCAATAGAAATTTATTACTGCACTTGCACCGGTATAAAACAACCATTTTTGAAAATTCTAAACATGTCTAAATGGTACCGCAGACTAATAAAACACTACTTTTATTAAATAACGGTGTAATAGTCTTGAGAAGGCACCCTAAAGTTGTGAAAACCTATAGAATACTTAAATATTTTTCTGCGTGCAGCTAAAAATAATTTCACGGTTATCAATGCGTTAAATATCGATACAATTGAAATTTATTACTGCATTGGTATAAAACGACCATTTTTGAAAATTAGAAATATTATTAAAAGTTATCTCTGACTACGATTATTAAATATCGATGGAATCATCTAGAGAAGGAACATTAAAGTTATGAAAACTAACACAATACTAATATATATTTTTCTGCTTGCGGTTAAATACGTTTTCACAGTTATCAGTGCGTACCTATTAGTTTAAATTCTGCTGTAGATAGTAAGTGAGATTTTTACTTTTGGAATTTCTTCGTAAATTACTATAATAAAATAATTAAAGGATTTCGAAAGCACGTCAATTGAGGTATGGAAAATGCGAAAAAACAAAGTAAAATTTTTATTACTATTGCGCACTATGTTTTCCTACTCAAAATATTAAAAGTTTCTTTTGACATTAGCAACAAAAAAAACTTTCTCCACATCTTTTGAAATTATTCTTGATTTTTTCAAGTTAGCTATCCAAATCAAGAAAAAATTGCACAAACTTAAGATTGGAGAATAACCAAACTTAACCGAATATAAGTTAATAAAAAGCTTTAACAAAGTTTCTTTGGTGATTAAATACCAATCCGATCGAAAAGTTTTCC
This sequence comes from Platerodrilus igneus, assembly GCA_036346225.1. Lineage (NCBI taxonomy): Eukaryota > Metazoa > Arthropoda > Insecta > Coleoptera > Lycidae > Platerodrilus > Platerodrilus igneus. Next base: position 1,771,293 of record JARFIW010001146.1, read on the forward strand.
ACATTGTTTAAAATGGCCATTTTGAAAATTAGTAAATCAGAAGAACTCTGACTGATACGGTAAAATTTGCTTATTAAATATTAATGCGATGTCTTGATACGGAATATTAAAGTTGCGAAAACTACCAGAATGCTTTAATATTTTTCTGCCTGCTGTAAATTAATGTTTTTCAGTTGTCAATGCGTTTAAACAGATTAATTTTGAAATTATCTGAAGATAGTAAGTGAAATTATTACTTTTGAAAATTTTTAATCAATCTTTCTATTGGACTGATCTTAAAAGCACCTCAAAGTGAAAAGAAAAATGTAAAAAACGCAATCAACATTTTTCCGGCTGATCGGTAATACAGAATTATTCTAAATGATGGAGCCATTTTTAAAAATTCGTATTTATTAAAGTAAAAATTCAAAATAAACAATCGTACCAATAGAAAGAGGAAGTTTCAAAATTTTCGTTAATACATTATAAATATTCAACGTGTTCACCGTTCGCTGCACGGCAAGCATAACCACAAAATTCGAGACGTTTCTCTTTGTCATTAGACTTGAGAGCCTGCAGAAGTTGTAATCGGTAGAGCTTGTACAGCAAACGCCGTCTTAGAACTTTCCATACAGTTGGTTAGAGTATTCAAAGTTCTTCACTAGCTCTATTGGTATACTTACGTGAACTGCGAACAAAACTTCCTTCAATCCGTCTGACATCATCCTCTGACACACGCCGTCGGCTTGATCTTTTTCCTTTACACACACTTCCAGTCTGTCGAAATTGCTTAAACCATCAGCTAATGCTTTTTCTAGTTGGTGGTTCAATACCGAATTTGGTACGAAATGCCCGCGGCACTACAATTTGCAACTCACTTTTTGCGAACTCAAGAACGCAGAAAACCTTATATTCGACAGTAACCATTTCACTCACAACTGACAGTGAAACGAAATGACAACCTATTGCCGCGCAAACTTTACCGGCCGTTTCTGGAACCATAACAGCCCGTCTTCCTCTTTTCATTGATATATGGAACCGTAGCACTGTCGCGTTGCACTCAGTAACACCACGTACGCTTTCTCGTGTGTGGGATGAGTTTACCTACCGCGTAGATGTTTACCGTGCCGCAAACGGTGGACACATCGAACATTTATGTGTTAAAAAATATTTGAAATTTCCTCTTTTCATTGGTATAACGATTGTTCAATTTGGATTTGTGCTTTAATTAATACGAATTTTTAAAAATGGGTTCATCATTTAGAATAACTCTGTATTTAGATACTTACTCCAAATACAAAAGAAAAAAATTTTTCCATATTGGCTGATCATTTGTAATTAATTAATCTTGATTTTTTAAAGCAAGTTATACAAATTAAAAGTAAAAATATATGCGCAATTTTCAATTTGGGGAAGAACCAAGGGAAAACGGATGTAAGTTAACAAATACGCTTTAATTCAGTTTTTTGTGCATTACTTAAATATTAATCCAATAGAAATTTATTACTGCATCGTATAAAACGACCATTTTTGAAAATTAGAAACATTTTTAAATGGTACTCTTGACTAATAAGACATTACGTTTATTAAATATCGGCGTAATGGTCTTGAGAAGGGTTAAGTTGTGAAAACTTATAGAATACTTAAGTATTTTTCTGTTTGCAGCTAAATATTATTTCACGGTTATCAATGCGTATTTATAAACCGATTAGCTTCGAATTCTGCTGTAGAACGGAAAATGTGGAAGAACAAACCAACGCTGTGGTTACTTTTAGGCATATATTTAATGTATCGTTTGACATTTAAAAAACTTTCTCCATATTGGTTGATTTATTGAAATTATTCTTAATTGTTCAAGTTGGTTATCCAAATTAAGAATAAAATTACAAAATTTTCAGTTTGGGGAATATTACCAAACTAAACCGAACAAAAGTTAAAAAACGAAGCTGCAACGCACTTTTTTTTGTAGTTAAGTACCAAACCAATCGAAAAGTTTATCACATTGTTATAAAACAATAATTTTTATTACTAATGCGCATATGTTTACCTACTCCAAATATAAAACGTTTCTTTTGACATTAGCAACAAAAAAAAGCTTTCTCCATATCGTTTGATCTTTTGAAAATTTTCTCGATCTTTTCAAGTTAGTTATTCAAATCAATAAAAAAATTGCACAAATATTAGATTGGAGAACAACCAAACTTAACCGAAAATAAGTTAATAAAAAGCTTTAACGAAGTTTCTTTGGTGATTAAATACCAACCCGATCGAAAAGTTTTCCACATGGGTTAAAATGGTCATTTTTGAAAATTAGTAAAATGGAAGAAGTCTGACCAATAAGGCAAATTTTGCTTAATAAATATTAATGCGATGAATCTTCAAAGTTGCGAAAAGTACTAGAATACGTTAATATTTTTCTGCATGCAGTTGAATATTCTTTTGTAGTTCCTGATGAGCATAAACCGATCAGTTTTGAACTTAGCTGTAGAAAGTAAGTGAAATTTTGTAAATTTTTAACCAGTTTTTCTAATAATTAAGCGTTTTTATAGGTACCTCAAAGAGGATTTGAAAATGTGAAAGGATAAATCAACATTTTTCATGCTGATGAGTATATTTAGGCACTTATTCAAAATCAAAAAACGTTCTTTTAACATTAACAAAAAAAAACTTTTTCCATATTGGTTGATTTTTGTAATTATTCTTGATTATTCGAAGCACTTTATCCAAATTAAGAATGAAAAATATGCGTAGTTTTTAGTTTGGGGAAGAACCAAACGAAAGGAAATGTAAGTTAATAAAGACACCCTAACCCAGTTTTTTGGTTCGTTAATTGCCAATCTAATCAAAATTTATTACGACCATATTTGAAAATCAGAAGCATTATTAAAGGGTATCTATGACTAATAAGTCATTGTGTTTATTAAATATAGCAATGAAGTAGTCTTGAGAAATAATTTTGAAGCTGTGAAAACTAATAGTACTTAAATATTTTTCTTGGTTAGATTTATTTTTGGATGATGCACGGATTAGCGTGTCCATATAAAATTCTTTCTACGTATTTCTTGCTTTTAAAATACATAAAAAGGTGCTATGTACCTGCACGGGATAGAGCTTCTCATGGTTTATGATAAAATGGCATATGCAGATTCTGACCTTGTAGAAAAAATTAAATAAACATAATGCTAATTTTACACTGAATTTATAATACGTATGCATACATTTATTCAATTTTTTGGGGTTGAACACTATTTTACTTTCATGTTATGAACATAAATGTTCTAATTTTCTAAAAATTAAAAATATATACGGGTTACCTTAAAACTTAAAGTGCGAATAAGGCTTATATTATGTTTGTCGCTATAATTAAACCCTGGGAGCGAAGGGATTATAATGTGAGGTTTTTGTTTTTAAAAAAATAACCATGACAGGTTCTCTGATGCATAATAATTAATTTTATAGGAATGGGGGGTATTTTATGTGCTTTTATGAATTATACACCACTTACAGTTTGCATTATGCGTTTTACAGCATTAAAAGTGAACAATTTTGCATGGATATGCAATAAAAAAGTACATATAAATTAAATGCGCCTTGGAATAACTTTGAACTAGTAGCCATTTTGCTTTACCCCGTTCGTCCCGCCAGCCCATGGTCCGACTTTTGCACATTTAAACGCCGTTTTATAAATTTCAGCCGAAAAAACTCGAATTTTTTATGAACATACTGTATTATCATGTAGTCTGGCATAATTTTTCATTAAAATATCTAAGATAAGGGTGACTGGGGTGTATATAAATTTAAATCAGGAATGAGGAAGGTCGTGATCCCCACTACGCTGTGCACGAGTTCGTGATGTGATATGATCTAAGTTTCAACGTACAGCCATTCTCTATCTTTCTTTTACTAGTTGAATGTAGCGTAGACTATTTAGAACATTAGTTTATTTGTTGCTATGCTGTTTTGCGAGTTTGCAAATCGCTTCGTCTTTCGTCTGCATGCTTAGTATCGTATTTAATTTCGTTGGGGATGTTATGGTGCTTTGCTTCGTGCGGTATTTGCATTAGCAATGTTTTAATTTCAGTTTTCAATTGGTAAGGAATTTTTTAATTACAGTAATTGCTTAAGTAGATTTTAATGTACAATATTTTGTTTCGTTTAAGTTTTGCACAGTCCTGCATTTGTAGTATTTTGAATTTTATTGAAAAAGCAAAAATAATACGTAGAGCTTTTCTGGGTCTTGAAAGCCACCAGATTAAAATTGTAATGATGTGGGAGCGCTGTCTAGGCTAGACAGGGGCCCTGTTTAGGAGTTCCGTCTGGGCCACCGAATCCACTGAATTATAAATGATTAAGTATTTTTTAACTAAGGGGCGTTTGAGTTATCTAAGTTTGTTTTGAACCCTATCCGGGTAGTATCCTTTTAATCTATGATTATATTGGGATTTAAAGATTTGTATGACATAATATTTCGTATATGCTGAGTGCTAGACAGTGGGTTGGTGGGTTCGTCGACCCTAATAGACAGAATATAGACTTGTGCATATTCTCTATTACTTCATTACATTTACGTTAAAGCATCACAAATTCCACATTCGTAACGTTACGAATGTAAAATATGCGGCAGGTTTGGATTAATATAGCACCGAAAAATGGTTTTTGGCCTTGCATATGCACAAATATATGCAACAGAAATGGATGTGGTGCATAGTTTAAATCCACCTTGTCCAGGTTGTGTAATAATTCTTTGTATTTATGTAAATTAATTTCATTAGCTTCCTTACTGATGTACCTACCTAATAAAGAATTTTAATTTAGTATCGTGTCATCTTCAAAATTCGGTATTCTGTATTTTCCATATAATTTATATGAACCATGCCGACTCCTGATGAACATGAAGAATTTGCTTCAAAGGCGTGGCCACAATTCAAAGAATTTTTCGTTTTGAATAGATTTATAGATCTTGAACACCCAAGTGCTTCCTCCATCAGGAGGCTTTTCAAAAATTCTTACTTTTAGAGTCCTGTGACACAAAGGACATACACGTCAAAATATAATACTTCTAAGTTGTATATAAAATTAGTAACACCCCTATCTTTTTTAGAAAAGCTTTCGGCTATTATTTTACATCTATAACTCATTTCCTTTACTACGTTTCGAGGACCATAGCAGCTCGAATATTCTTTGTGCCACAAGAAACTTCTTGGGACTGGTTTTGTAAACCAAATATGAGGAAGTGTAATCAATTTATTAATAAATCCAGTTAGAAATTATATTTTGTACGTTTCGGACCTTTCGCCATTTTAACAGCATGCTTTTCAGAATCCTAGTATTCACTCTTGTCTGTTGGCAGTGAAGTACCGCTCCCGATTCATTTACTCTAGTAATGATCATACAAACGGAGGTGGTCTACATTCTTAAAAGCAGTCTTATAATTTCCTCCAAAAATAAGTATGAAACGTTGATACATAAATAATAAAATAATTTTTAAGTAGTTTTATCTTAATTTTTAATGTCACTGTCGACATCGTAACCGTTTTTCTAATTTTCTTCTTTGGAGACATGACCAGGGTCATCGACCTTGACAGTGTAGCTTGGCTTTTTCTTCGTGTTAGGTAAGAATGTACTAAAGAATGCAGTCAACCTAAATGGTTCTTGTATATTTTCTTTAGATTCTGAAGTTCAAGAGGACTTGAATAGTTTAGAACAAGAAACCACCAAAAAATTCTGCCAAAATGTAAGGTAGGTGCCTAATAGTCACTTGTGAAAAATATCTAATACCTTTGAGGGTATTAACGAGTTACCCTATAAACATTGAATAAAGTGCTGAGTTGATTTTTGGAACATTTGAACTTTGAAGTAAGGGTTTAAAATTTGAAGAACAAATTCACTTTGAAGAAGGAAAAGTACCAAACTGCCTTTAGTGTGTGTAGGTAGAAGGTTTTGCACTCTGGAATATATACTTTTTTTCACCCCTACAAAACAAATGTTTGTAAATTGCAAAACCTACTAATTACAACGAAATAAAAATCTTCCGTTAAAGCATCTACTATTGACGCCGCCCAAATTATCTAAACATTTGCAATAGTTTTTAAAATTATTTTTCTTCATGTTTCAACATCTTAGAAAACTAATAAAGGCATTAACTTTATGTGCTAAACGTATTTTTCTTGAACTACCAGTACATATCCAGAATGAATAACGTTCTCCAAGTTGTACCATTCTATATGTAAAATGGTGGATCCTTTTTTGTTTGCATTTTTTTAAATGTAGCATTGGCATTGTCAGAATTATTGAAGGTTAAAACAGTAGAACAGAAATTATTAAAAAAAGTCAAGGGCATGTGCAAGTCTTTTAGTACTAAAGGTTTTTTTTTAAACTAGATAACTTACAATATGTTTGGTTTTATTACACTAAAGTACTCTGACTGAATTTTCAGTATAGTCGTAGTACTTGGTGTCATAGCTGAATGCATAAAAATGTCACAATAGCAAAATGCTACCATGCATGCTGATCATAGTAGCTTTTTAATCCATCATTTGATAAAAAAAACTGATTTTTTAAACTACCAGGTGCGGCATTGGGTTCTGGTGAATTAAAGAGTGCTGTGGTCCCGCACTAAATAACATAAGATCGACCAATTTGTTGTCAGATTAAAGTTCATGATATATAGTTTTACATTAGCAGTAACCACGAACACGTGACTGTGAATCAACGCATATGTGCCGTTACGGTGTATATTGAATTTAAATTCATATTAACCGTACAACACAATTTTTGATGAAAGCTTAATATTCGCAAACGCAGAACTGTCATTTTTGGACTTCAGAACAATTCAGATTGTTCCATCAAAGTTCTTTGAATTCTGCAAAAGTGATTACTTGGTATGGTCCTTCAACGTTTGGCATTTTTGGATCGTACTTTTTTAGGAAAACAACGGAACTGTGACGGTAACATCTTACTCGCTGAACTACGGTGATCAAGTGTACACGATCGTCAACTATGGTTCCAACAAAACGGCACTACAAGTCGTACCGTATCGTTCAATGGCTGTTTTTCAATGAATGTTTCCGAATCGGTGTGATTTTGTGTAATCGTGATATTGTCTGGCCACTACGTCTTCCAATTTATCGCTGCCGGATTTCTTTTTGTGGGGTTTTTGAAGTCTACGGTAGTTGTTCATCAAAAAGTCGCGAACATTACTAGAATTAAAAGAAAACCTTAGACGGGAAATTACAGCCATCGATGTGGATATGCTAAGGACAGCTATTGGATAGTATGCATGAACGCATAGCCGACTACATAGAAGATAAAGGTGGTCATTTAGATTGTATTTTGTTTGTTGCAACTGAACATTATTTTTTCTTCAATGAAAGTTAATTAGTTTCATTTCTTTGTTTCTAATGCTTAGTTCCATAAATTGAGATTACAATTCATCAGAACTCACTGTCGGACCCTGTATGTCTTGTCGCTCACGCATTATGTGACAGAACGAATGTCAACAATCGATTCTTCTAATATAATAATCCATAAAGAGTAATTCTTCAACATCTCCAATGAATGTCACCTATCAATTTCGAATCAAAATCGAAATTTTGTTTTGTACACTTTTTGGGCTCTTATCATTTTGGAAAAACCTATGTCGTCATTTGATTCTCCGAATATTTTAGTCGCACCGCCCACTCCCAACATTTCTGAGTTGAAATCTTCAAATGTAGAATTTTTATTCAGATCCATTAACTAGTTTCGTGATCTATAAAGTCATTCCACTTTACCAATCGAGTTCAAAATAAGATCGTCTATATTACCTTCTTAGGTCTATCGCCATGCAAAGTTTCATCAAAACCCTTTAGTGGTTTCGGATCTTATAAAGGTCATTCTGAACATCTCTGAATCAGAAGAACTGTTGAGGTCGCCAGATTTGTCAATCCGGGTATTTCTGGAAAGAAAGTTAATCTTTCAAAATACTTTTAGATGTAGGTTATAGGGACCGTAATCGAGAAAAGTATCGCCAACTTTTAGGTAGACCGGCACTAACTAATTTATTTGCTGATCTATCTACCGACCAGGTGCGTGACTTTTAAAAGCAGTAAAACAATACCTGGCGTTTGTGCTAGAGCTGAAATGTTCTCTAAATTCGCATAAGCTAATGTATTACTTATAATACTATAAACCTAAGGCATACCTCTATAATGTAATACTTTGGGTACACAATAGCGTCAAATCAATATTCAAAAATTAATAAAATAAAACAAAAGTAAAATTGAACATGTTCATTTTTAATATAAGAAAACAGCGTGATCATTTTATTATAACAAAAAGTAAAAAAGTTTTATATTCTGCATCTGCCATAAACGTAGCAGTTTATACATGTTAATTAGCCCAGGTCTCGTTTGCCTCATTCAGTGGATCTTTGACAAAGTATCTTGTTCTTGTTATTATCTTTAATGCACATTCTGTAATGGTTATGGACTGAGAAAAGTGTGAAACATGTATTTTTGTTAGTTTCTTTACTTTAGTGTTAACGTAATCCTTTGTTATCTTATCTAGCGGACGCATTTTAACAACTGGCTTCTCTATAGAATTCTTCTTTGCAGTAGAACTGATTTTCACCGACCATACTTTTGTTAGCCTCTTTACTCGTAAAAAATCTTGTCGTTTGACGGAATTTGTAGATTTGTAGTCGTTTAACATGCAGATTACTGTCCATGCGAACCTAGATATTTGTGAATAATGTAGCAACGATGCTTATAAACCCTTCATACCGACCTAGTTACTTCACATCCTCTGATTCTATCGTTATGTTTCAGCTAGACGTTATTCCCCAGCCCGCTTACTCCAAAGTGCGCATCTTTAAAAGGTTTCATGAAGACTATTCAATGTAAATGCCGAAGTTTATGGTTATGTGCTTATGCGTCTATTTTTGTATGGCATGTTATATAACTAGAAGCGGCTTCTAGCTAGAGTAATCATAATTCGCCAATAGAGTTGTTTCGTTTCCATTTGGCATAGAAAACTTAACAAAAGGGTGCAACAACTTTAAAAAAGCATTACTTAGTTCTGTTGCTTAGTGCTCGAAAACATGAATTAAAAGTTGACGTTAGTCTTTTGCCCCAAAAAAATATATAAAAGGAACTTAAATAGGCAGAAGCACCATATAGGACAAAATATTAGCACTTTTACAACGTTCAGCAAATGTTATTTCTCCACTTCAGGGCTAATGTTAGTGTTTCTGCTGTTTATGTATCGTGCCATCTCTTGTTTCATCATATTCAGAAGTTTAGAAACTATACCTGTTGTAAAGTACTTTTACCTTCTGTCTATTCAAATTAACAGCCATAATCAAAATAGTTGATTTCGACGGAACTTACCACTTGTTGCATCTTCTTAACACGATCAAAGAGATTTTTATGTACAGCCTGCCTTCCAATGACTTTTCTAAAAAAACATTTTATTTTTTAATACTTTAAGTAAAGCTTTCTTTAAGTTAATATCATCCCAAGATGGTCTTGAATTACTTGATATTGATGTTTGCCATGTCTTTTGCGAGAAGAGCGTGTCAACCAGATAGAAAAATCAATTTTAAAGATCTTGTTTCTAGAAGTCATTTAAGTGGCCGGTTTTGGCGACCACTGTTCATCACGAAGTAATGATAGCCTTTGAAGCTGCGCAAATTTATCTCCAAGAAGAAGATATCAAGCCCCGTTTTCCTTATAAAACAGATCAATAAAATAAACGGGAAGACACTTAAATATTGCCATATAGTACTTCGTAAAACGTGCAGCTGACAGAATCCCACAACTATCCTCTGCCATTTGGCAATAAGTCCTGACGAGAAACGCCCACACGACAGCTCGTGTAGGTTTTCTGGACAAAGTTCTCTCATGACAGTACGAATAGATTCCGTTTTGTTTCGGAAGTACATTCGGTTTATTGGCACCATCCAAACGTATGCACTTCCCCTAACATTCATAACCATAGGTATTTCACATTCATTAAAATCAATCTAAATTACTATTTAAAATCCCTGAAGTACCGTAGGTGATACCTAAGATCCCCATGTTGTTAAATCTTTAACCTTCCTAGTTACAATAAAGGCACTTTTTAAGGTTTAACAAATCAAAAAGTGTAACACTTATGTCAACAGGGATTTGATGACTTAGTTTTCCTTAAGAAAATATTTCTTGAAACTAAAAAGTGTATTCTCAGGTTATTTTTAAATAATAAATATGATTTTTTATAATAACTACTCCAAGAGCACTTGTTATTTGTTGTTTTAGAATATTACGATGGAAGTACCTTCTCCTATCATCTGATGTAATTCTGGTTTTAACTCCATTTTTGTTCAATTACTTTTTGCAGCTACTGTAAAATTATATTGATTGCAAGTAGTAAATACGTGTGCGAATTCGTGGTTCTTCTAGGGATAAAATCTTAGTTATCATCAACATGAATCTATAGTTTTACTCAAGTCAAGGTACTATACAATTTCCGTACATTTAAATAAATGAAAGAAATTACAGTTACTGTTCTGCAGTGTATCTTAATGACTTCCCCTAAATTATTAACAATACGCTCCACTATAGCACTTACCACCAAGCTCGTCTTGAACCTATTTTTAAAGAGCATTTTTATTCCTTGACCTGAAATACTAAAATTTAAATATAATTTTGTATACATATCTCCGATTAACAGTTTTTCGAACTTACCACAATTTTCATTTTTTTGTCTTCAACTTTGACTTGGTTTATCACAATTTAAATTTTTTGCTTTTTATTTCTGGGTTTCGAATAAAAGAAACAGGTCTTTTTCAACGTTTTAAATTGTCTAAGACAGGTTTTTCAAAAGCAAAAGTTAGAGTACTGCAGAAACATAGGCTACTGTAATTATTGGCAACAATATTATATGTGGTAAAATATTATTGAATGGTTATGAAATCATGGGAACATCTCGAAATTTTAATTAATCTTCTCAGAAAAAGGTTTTCCAGTTATTAATATCTGTTCTTTTAAAGTCGCATAGGAAGTGTATGTGTAGTAGTTTCAATTGTGTTTAGTCTCCATTTTAACATTGCTACGATCTGAAGTTACCTTCCTTGATAGCAGTAAAACAGTTTAATGAGCTTTGTTCAGACTTTGACTTAGCCAATCACACTTCCCGTTCTTTTTCCTTTTGTTTCTGCTTCCGAGTAAGGAGATGCAAGACTTCTTCTTCACTCTAACGTTTCAGATATCTAACCACATTCTTCAAAAGTAAGAGTCGGAACTCTGCGAGACTGTGGGCTATTGTAATTATTTGCTACAATATTAAACAGAAAATGTGTTTAATGCTTACGATGTCATAAGAACGTTACGAAATTTTAATTTACCCTCACAAAACGATTTTTCAGATGTGTTTAATCTCCATTCTAACATTGCCGTACATCTTACATCGACTCTCTTAATAGTACCAAAAAAATCGAAGGTGTATTGTCTTCGACTTTGACTTGGTTTATAACAATTTCCATTCTGTTTGCTTTTCATTTCTGGTCCCCGAAAAAGGGATAGTAACAAGTCTTTTTCACTTTAACGTTTTAAACTGTCTAGTCACGTTTTCCAAAAGCAAGAGTCATAGTCCTGCAGAAATTTGAGCTGCTGTGATTATTTGCAATAATATTGTTATGGAAAAATGGTTTTGAATGCTTATTTACTTTCATACAAAAGAATTTTTCGGTTAATAAAATTTTTTCATAAAAGTCGTAAAGGAATTGTTTCAGTTTTCGTTTAGTCTCCATTCTATCATCTCTACACGTATAAAATTGATTCTCTTGATATCGGTTAAAAATTTAATGCACATTGTCGTAGGCTTGGACTTGGTGCGTCATTATTTTCATGTTTACTGCGTTTTATTTCTTTTTGGCCGAATACGCGAACGTAATAAGGACTGTTTTTTTATACATAGATATAGCATAAAAGCAATGGTAAAACCTTGCTAGAATATGGATGGATGCTTGGACTTCCATGAATATCGTGCACAATAAAACTTTATTGAATTCGTAAGGGATCATGCGAACGTAATGAAATTTTTATTTACTTCTTCGCTAATAATGTTTTTCTTTGTATTAAGCTTTACTTTTAAAGTTGCATTGGATTTGTTGAAGTTCACAGTGTATTTATTTCAGCTTCTTTCTAAAACCGTCAATTTTCTTTTCCGACGACCACTTGTGAAAACAACAGATTACACACTATTTATTTATGTAGAAAGTAAAGTATATCACTCTAGAGTGCGAAAGTACATATCACTCTAGTGTTGAAATACCTTTCAACTCTAGAGTGATATGATTGATGTTAGTATGCTAGTTACCTAGGCAACCCAAACGACTACCGGTTTCTATCTTTTTGTATTCATTCGTTTCGTTTTGGCTAATAACAGTTTAAAATACTCATAGGTAAATCGATACTGACAGTTTCCGTTTTACCTAAAGATGTAATTACTCATATTAGTTTGTAATTGAAATGATTTCTTCAATAAAAATTGAGAATGCATACGCTAAAAGCAACAGAGTCGCGGATTTTATAAAGACAAAAACAAAGTAGGCGTTCGAATTTTCAACATCAAAACGTCAAATAAATTTTATAGCTGTCTGTCTGTCTTGCATTATTGTGTACACATTTATTGCAAATAATCATAAAAATAACTATTTCGTAATTGTTTTTAGTGGTGGTCGTCGGAAAAATAGTGTACAGTACTCGCGTGGAAAGTGACATTTCACACTCGTGGAATAGTCGCACTCGGCTTACGCCTTGTGCGACAATACTCTTCCACTCGTGTGAAATGGGTCACTTTCCACACTAGTAATGTAATATACTATTGTTGTTCCCTAAGTACTTCTATGATTGTTATTTTACACGTTGTTTGTAGTATGACTAAAATGTGACCTTTTGAAAAATTTTATACGAGCCTGAAACTCCTTTATCTATCCCTTGCACAGGTAGGTCAAAGGTGTATTATCACAAAAGAGAGTCTAGATGACAGATTGGATACAGCTTTTGATGAAGGTAAAAAGCTACCGCGTCATTGTTCGATCACGACCCCTGCAGTAGACGCGAGAGTAGTCGTAGGTATATGGATAATTAACAAGTGTATGGGAAAAAGGAGGACACCACTATCTGCAATACTCCTATATGGTAAATGGAGCAATGCGCAAGAGGAGAAGTAGAAATCCTTATGCTTAGGATAACAAGACAAACACCCTGAGGGGACTTAATAACGGTTCCCACTAAGGGGGAATGCACCTGAAACGAAAAGTTACATTATTTTAATACTAAGGGATCACCGTTTGTGACCAAGATCAGCAATAATGGTATTACAGAAATATTGACTTACTAATTTTCAATACCTTGTTTAACCCACTAGTGCCCAAAACTCTTTTTTTCGGCTCGTACTCACATGCTGCAAAAATATAATAGTAAATACCTTAACTTTCCATTAAACAACTACATTTTGGGTGTGTCATGTGTAGTTTTCGAAAAAGCAGCTGTTGAATGCAACGTGGGGCAGATACAGTCATCATCATTAGATCTTCAGTTCTGGAACTGGTTGGACGCGTACCCTCATTGTTTCCTATTCTGAACTAACCTACTCATTTCCCTGAAATTTGCACAGTCTGCACCTATCGCTATCTGTTCTAGGTCTACATCTACCTCCTTTTTTCTATCTCTGCTATTTTTTCCCACAGATATCCTAGTTCTCCTACTATTGCTATAACCTATTTGATATTAACTTTGTCTGTCCATGCTATCATCCTCATACATCTGAAGCACAGCATTTCAAAAGGCTGCTACCGTTTTTGAGTCTACTTTTCCTACTGGCCATATTTCATAGGCATACTGTGCTGTGCTCCACACATATGCTTTCAACAATTTTCTTGTTGTTTATATGTTTGTTGTCTTTGATTACAGGCGCTGTTCTTTCTTGTTATATGCAGTTTGGTTTCCTTCTATTGTTTTACAATTATATACCAATTTCTCCGACATTAAGTGGTTATAAAGGGGGTAAGCAGCCTGTGACTGCCAAGTTCCCCCAGCACTTGAGCATTTGCCGATTTAATATTTTTCCAATATATCTTTTCGCACAGTCAACATTAGCTGCAGATATTTCAGAACCAACACCTGTAGTTGTTTATAATAATCATCAGATTTAAGTGCAATCATTTTTTCGTCATTAGGTTTTCTGTTTTAAAACTGGTTGGACACGCACCGGCACTTATATTTATATTCTGAGCTATTCTACACGGTTTCCTGAAATTCTCGCACAACCTATATACAACTCGGTTCCCCTTCTATTGTTTTATAATTTTATACCCTATTTCACCCAGAATCAGTGAAGGGGGTTAAGTAGCCTGTGGCTACCAAGATCCCCCAACACCTAGACATTTGCCGAATTAATAGGTTTTCAGTAAATCCTTTCACACAATTAACATTATTCGAGAATATTGCTTAACCAATACTTGTAGTTGCTTATAATAATCATCATGTTTAAGTATAGTATACTATAGTATACTTTTTTCCTCATTAGTTTATCCATCTTGGGACTGGTTGGATGCGTACCTCCATTGATTTCTATTCTGAGCTAGCTTACACATTTCCCTGAAATTCCTACAGCCTACATCTTTCACTATCTGTGTGCAGTAGTCTAATTTAGGTCTATTTCTACTTCTCTTTTTTCCTATCCCTGCTTCTAATATATTCCGCACTATTCCCTCATGCCGTAGTATGTGGCCTATCATCCTATCTCTCCTATTTTTTACCGTTTTCCACATATATTTTTCTTCCCCTACCATTTTTAGTACCTCTTTGTTCTTAACTTTGTCTGTCCATGATATCTTCATCAAACGTCTGTAGTACCACATTTGAAAGGCTTCTACTTTTTTCTTATCTGCTTCTACTGTCCAGGCTTCACAGCCATACAGTGCTGTGCTCTACACATATGTTTTAAGCAATCTTTTGCTTGTTTCTATGTTTGTGGTCTTTGAGCCCAGTTGTCTTTTCTTGTGAAATGTAGCACGACCTTGCGCTAATCTTTGTTTTATATCTTTTGCGCTTTTCCCATCTTGCGTTATGTGGCTTCCTAGGTAGCAGAAATCCTTAACCTCTTATAAGTTTTTATTACCTTGTATTCGTGTTTTTGATTTATTTTCCCGTCTTTTGCGTACTAGTACTTTAGTTCTATTTTTGTTAATTTTCATACCGTATCTCTATGTTAGAACCGTTTCCATAAGAGCAGCTTCTAACTCTTCCTTGCTAGATGCTAATACTGCTATATCATCTGCAAATTTTAGCATATCAATTTTTTGTCCCTGCATAGTAATTCCAAATGTACAAGTTAAAAATTAATGGGGATAGAGCATATCCCTGTGTCACCCTTTTTCTAATGTTTACTTCTCTACGTTCTTGCTCTAATTCTATTACTGCTGTTTGCTCTTTGTATAAGCTATGCACTATTCGTCTATCCCTATAACTCATTCCAATCTTTTTGAGTATTTCGAACTTTTTTTTCCATTTTACATTGTCGAATGCTTTTTCCAGATCTACAAACCCTATATATACGCGTTCCCCTTTTTTTTTATTGTTTTCTCCATTATCACTCTCATA
This sequence comes from Platerodrilus igneus, assembly GCA_036346225.1. Taxonomy (NCBI): domain Eukaryota; kingdom Metazoa; phylum Arthropoda; class Insecta; order Coleoptera; family Lycidae; genus Platerodrilus; species Platerodrilus igneus. The sequence continues at coordinate 1,786,901 of JARFIW010001146.1, forward strand.
CCTAAAATAGCCTCCCCGTTTCGCCTAATACCAAATTGATCTTCTAGTATTTTTTCAGCTCGTTTTTTCATTCGTCTTTGTACATATTCTTGTTAATATTTTTGACACGTGTGCTGCCAAACTTATTGTTCGAAAATTTTCACATCTATCCGCGCCTTTCTTTTTTGGTATAGTTACTATGATGTTACGTTTGAAATCTTTGGGTATCTTGCCCGTCTCGTACATATAGCTTACAAGTGGGAAGAAAAGTTCTGTTACTGCTTGTTTAGCCGCTTTTAGAGTTTCTGCTTGCACCTTATCTATACCCGGCACCTTACCATTTTCAGACCCTTTAATGCTAATTCAAGCTCATCTCTAAGTATATGATATCCCAAGTCATTATTTTCAATGTCTGATTCCTGTTCTAATGCTGTTGGTTCCTCTCCTGCATATAAATTCTCTATATATTCTTGCTATCTACCCACTTTCTCTACATTTTCTATAATGACGTTTCCTCCCGCGTCCTTTATATTTTTGCTATACGGTTTTATATCCCTAAAATTGATTCTAATTAGTTTGTACGCTTCATCTGTCTTTCCTACTTCCATCTTAGTTTGTACCTCTTTGCGCTTTTCATCAATCTATTGTTTTTTAGCTTTCCTGCATTTGCAAATAATTTCCCATTTTATGGCTTTGTATCTCTGTTTTCCGGTTTTGTCTGATTTATTTTTGTATTTTCGTCTTTCTTCTATTAAATTCAGGATATCCTCTGTTATCCATGATTTCTTATTTTCTTTTTGTGTATATCCCAGAATATCTCTGGCCGCCAGGTCTACGCTGGATTTCCATTCTGTTTCTACTTCCTTAGTATCAGATATTTTCCCGATATCTTTCAGCAATTCATTTTACTTTTTTTCGAATCTTTCTTGAACATCGTTATCCTCTAGTTTCTCAATGTCAAAGTGCCTTTTCCGTCTCTTTTTCTCAAATTTTTAAATTTAAGTGTGGCCTTCATAATTACGATGTTGTGGTCAGTATCTATATCTGCTTCTAGGTAGCTTCTACAGTCTATTACTTGATTTCTAAACCGTTGTCTAACAAAAATGTAATCTATTTGATATCTTCCTATATCTCCTGGCATCTTCCACGTGTATCGTCTTCTAGCATGATGTTGAAATAATGTGTCTGTGATGATTAAATTGTTCTTGTCGCAAAATTCTACCAGCCTATTTCCCCTGTCGTTTCTCGTGCCTAAACCAAATAAACCTACTATCGCTCCTTCTCTACCCTCGTCTACCACTGCATTAAAATCCCCCGTAATTATTAAATTTTCATGTTCTTTTACGTATCTTAATACGTCTTTGATATCTTTGTAGATCGATCCTACTTCTTCGTCACTGTAGCTAGAGGTGGGCATGTATACTTGTATCATTACTGTGTTTACCGGTTTAGATTCCAATCTAACCACTACAGTAAGAGGGCTGATTAAAAACAATTCTACAGAAGATATTGTATGAAATAAAATAGTATTGGTATTACATTAGCTGAATAGTCTTTCTTGCTAGCTTTATTTCTAATACAATGAAAAATCAGTATGAACACAGATTTTACAAGTGCGTAGTAAATTATTAAATTACCCTATAAAAATCACCCATTTTGAATATCTTTTACAATTATTGTTGTTATCAAATGTGTAACAAAAAACTGCAGTTTACATTCTTTAGTAACTTTTTCAGAAAACTCAGGAACTATTAAAAAATAGAATGCTTTACTTGTCTACATACACCTTATTTTTAGAATTGAAATGCAATGATTAAATATGTCGAACATTTTTGTTAAACACCCTAGAATTACGTTAGGATGCGTTCAGTATCTGCTATTCAGTTACAAAATTTTAATTCATATACGTAATTCTTTTCCCTCTTTAATCTATAAGATACAAGAATATATAGAAATCCTGAAATTTATTTCAACGTTTTTACTTCAGGATCTATAGATTATACCGAACCAAGCTTAATAGTGCACAAAATGATTAAAAATTGGTATAATTTAGTGTGTACTGAATATTTGCGTTGTTGTTCTTGACGTGTGGTTTTTAATACAGGCATTTCATTTGCAGAACTTTCGCAGTTATTTATATGAATTCATTTCTATTTCTTGTACAACACGCGTTTCTTTTTTATTAAGTTGATGTTGCTTAATTTTTTTTTAATTAGCTAGTTTGTTAATTTTAAAGTATTTTTTAAATCTCCTGTAGAGAAGATTACTCACCTTTGATTAATTAAATGCTTCTTAAAAAGTTGTTTTTATATACGCTTTCTGTTGGGTTCAACATAAAATCATCTACATTTCCAGCGGCTAGAAAAATGTAGGCCGTAATTAGTTAACTTGTCCTTCCTTAATCTATAGAAGCAAATTTAGAAGCTGTAAGTTTTATGTATTATGTAGTTAATATGTTTAGCACTTATTCTATTTATATTGTGGTTTTTCTAGATGTAATATATTTTATGCAATTGTGCTTGGTATTTGTTTTTTCTATTGGATATTATTTTTTAACCAGTTACAATGTACTTTTTACTTTAATAGGTTTTAAGCATATTCTATTTTTCAAATGGTTTTTTTGGAATGTAATCGCAACGAATTTATGACTATTACTGAACAGCGACATACTGTAACTTAATAATCTCGAATTGTGGTGCATTTTTGACTATACGCCACGGCTAAACGCCATATTAGTTGCATATGATTGTTTACCTGAAAATTGTCCTCAAAATGTAAGTGATAAATGAGGCTTTATATTAAAAATGACACTTAGTATTTGCAATGTAATTCTAGTAACTGCAAATTTTTTAATTATTTTATTTTAGGACGTAATTCTGTACGTCAAAAGTTATTCGTACACAATCCCTGGTGTGTAAACTATTTATCCTTCTTAAATATTTACTTGTCTCTCGTTCATAAACTGTCGCCAGGAAACATTTGCACAACAAAGCATTATTTAAGTATTACTGATTCATGATTTTGGAAACAATGTGTTTTCTGCCATCGTAAGCTTTGAAACCAAAGCTGAAATCTTATTCCTTATTGTTAATATTGCCCTTTCTATTAAAACTTTTTTCTGTGAAGTTTTTGAGTATTTATCAAAAAGGTGTATGTCAATAATATTGTTGCATAAAACATAGAATTGCTAAAAAAACATCAACAGGTAGATAGCTGACGTTTTGTTTCAGAGTTATTCATGAAAACTATTGAAATTTATTATTTATAATTCAGTGGAAAGCACTTAGCTTTATTAATTTGCGCGCTGGTTAGTTGTTGCTGAAACTGTCATAGCACGTCATTTATTGTAAATGTGATTGTAGTTTGTGAGGTATTTAAGAAAATAATTATTTTTTAGTGTTTACTATTTTAAGTGATACTTAAGCGATACTTTTGCAACTTAATTTGTTAAAATAGAATTGAAACAGTTCTTGTACGTCATTTTTAAACGCTTTTACCATTGCCAGTTGCAACACGTTTTCTTTTGCTCGTGGAGGACATAAAGATCTATTCAAAAGCGTTGTTCCAATAAGCAATCGTAAAGCATAATATGATTATTCTTATGATGATTATCATTTTGTTCATCTAAAATTTATTACATTACACGTAAATAGGTTAATTGTTTTTTGCATAAGTTAGAAGTAACTTTTATCTTCACTTCCTGAAAAGTTACATAAAGTCGCAATAATCGTAAATATAACAACGATAGGTTGTTATTGAACATTGTTTGTCGCTTAAGAACTACGGCCAATCAGCATATCCCGTATACAATTAATTTTATAGGCTCTTATGCTTTCAAGGATTACACTTTCCATTGACGTTTACCTGAATACGTTCGTAATCTTAGGTAAATTTACACTAGAGCAGCGTAATAAAATGTATTCTAAAGCATTAAAAAGAAAACGTAGCTAGTAATGTGTCACTTGGTACGCATTGATGTTTACTTAATCAATGGAGAAGCAAGTGTGATAATGAACTGATAAGAACCTTTTAAGACCAAAGGCGACGTAATTTGCGTCATTTCCATTCATTGACTTCATATGAATGCTAATAAAGATTAAAAATTAAAGAGCAACCAAAATGTGGTAATATCTGAAAATTAGAACGCGAAAAAGAGATTATACTATAAACACGATATAATATTTTCCCATAATCTTTTTGATAATTTTGTTCGGATGGAAGCTATGGATTTAATTCATCGTACTAAATAATTTATCAAGCAAAAATAAACCATTGGAAACGGAAATTAAAAACAAAGGTTACCGGGAATTCTGATAATTTGGGTGGGTTTCATCTGTTTCGTATAATTTTGGCACTTAGTATGTGATTTGGATATTTTAAAAATCACACTTAAAACATTACAAAAGCAAACCTAATGCAATTTTATATAATAATTAATTCTTTTCCCAAGTTTTGTAATATAATGAATTAAAAAAACACAGGGACTGATTCGAGGTTTACCTTACTCATCTGGAAAATAAATACACAAATGGCCGATTGCCTACTTAACATTGGAATTTTCTCTTTACAAAATAACCAACAATTTATATTAATATATTAATTTTCGTCCACTATGCTCGAATTATTTGCTAATGCCAGACAAAATTATTCAGTACTCATCTGGACTTGAAATTTAGCCAAGTTTTAGCCTAACTAACAATATCTTTTCGAGCGCAACTTCAAGCCAAGCTCAATTTTTATCGAGCTTATAAATTCTTGAGGCAAGTTTCTCAAATTTACTCGTCGAGCTGTTTTTATATAGCAAGTAAAGTTATGTGGTCCCACCAAACTTCGGTGTTTACAACTTTTGTGTCAAAATAAAATTTTGCTTATAGCCTGCAGTTCCATTTTTTTGGGCTTTCGAACACAGTTTGTCTTGTTTAGTAAAGCGACAATCGAGTAATTTTTTATTATGCTAATAAAAGGAAAACACGTACGTATGCGGCATTAAAATTGAAAACAAATGGTAAATTCTATTTTTGTAAATAGCATTACTATTTAGAAATACTGAAATAGACAATGGCGAATTTTGATTTTGTAAGACCTTTGACACAACCCGATCTAGAGACCCCCCCATTGACCCTACTAGGCAAAGGATGGTTTACTAAAATGACCACTGAAAAAAATCGTTCAATAATTTCATTCCTACACTTTTTCATTGAAAAAAACTTGAAAATCATTCAAAGTGGATGATCTTCTGAATTTCTGAGTTTAAGTACTACATCACATACCGCTTTATGTATGTTAACTATAAAAGATTGCCTATCATCACATCACATATCGCTTTATGTATGTTAACTATAAAAAATTGTTTATCATCGGATTGTGTACGATTATTGAATGCTTCAACAAGTGCCATCTTCTTTTCATTATTTTGCCATCAGTACCTTTGATATATATTCATTGTTAGTAAACTTTTTGGTTCTCAGTATTTTAAAATTTGTTTGTAGCACCCTTTATAAAATTGAAAAGAGATTTGTGAAGATTTCCCTTTCCCACTCCCTTCCCCATGGGTTAAGTTCGTCTGCACGCCTTGTAAAGATTTGCCGGTAGTATTTATTCGCTGCAACAGTTTATTCCATAATACATTTATTAAGACTATTTCATAATCATAAAATTTTTTTTTAACCTTTTTCCTTAATTTATTCATTTCGCTTTTACCAATGTGAATTAATGATTCCTTTATACTTCTATAACTTAGAGGCTGAAACGGTGTCGATTCTAACCTACCACCTAGCTTCACTTACCCTCTTCGCTTATTCTTTTTAGTATAAGTATCTGATAGATTATCCGTTAGAATGCATAATCGACAAGTGGATGGAGAAAAATACACATATATTCTAAATAAAGTCAAAGTAATACAATCAGCAGCAGAATTCTTTATTAAATTTAAGGTCTGACTTCCACATGGTATGTAAATAGGTGTTTCTGCATATTCTTTCACTTTTGCTTGTAATCCGTTGCATAGGCCAAATATGTTAGTCGCATCATTGTATGGTTGGCCAATACAGTTCCTTAAATCAAAACCTAGAATTTGCAATGATTCTAATACAACTTTTGCTTACAGCGTGTAATAGGTAACTACAGATCTTTTGCTAACATTGTGGAATTTGAGGTAGATAACCATTAATTCACCATCTTAGCGCGGTCAAGCAATAGCGATTTTCCAAACTGGCAAAATTGCAAAAGGGTGTAAATATTTCTAGTTACCGTTTTTAAAACCATCGACACGTTAACTCACGCAATGTGCTGTAAAGAATGGACCCCGCCGAACATATTGCTATTTTTTTGGTTTAATTTACCATGTTTGCAAAAATGACTATTCCCCAATACCCACTATGAAAATAGGTTTTAGAAGATGACCAAATTTCCCGGCAATTAGTATTTTATAATTCTCATATTAACAGATGTACTTTTGTGTTCTGATAATGTACCCAACGATTGCAAGGCCCCAGGCGCACGCCTCGTGCGCCTGTGCGGTAATCCACCACTGGAAGTAGATCTGAATTATTAAATTCTGCAACGGCCTCGATTTATTAAATTAAATTTCAAGAACGAGGCGATGTCGCAATAAAATAATAACTTTTATTGATTCAATTTGTACACAATTAGCACCGTAATTTTGATAAAATGTTTAATCAAGTACGCACACGAAAGTTAATTTTGTATGTGGCAGGAGTTAGGAGGATATATTTTCCTAAAATTAGTGGACGATTCATTCTCCCTAGGCTCTAGTAATTTTGTGGAAATTATGAAAATAATGATGGCAAACTAAAGCAGGGGTGGGCCTATTCTGTTACATTGCGGATGAAAATTTGACCGGGCTAACTTACAAAATTCCTATTTTAAAGTGTTTTCCAAGTTAGGAAGATTATTGTATTAGCGTGTAACTGCTTTCTTGTTGATGTAGCATTTGAACAGAACAAATCACAAAGGCAACTTTAAATGTTTTTATTATTATGTAAAGATTGTTACTGGCGAGCTGTGGAACAAAGTTTTGTGGCACATTTTCTTGAATACTTGATAATTAAACGGTACTGAGGTGCACACGAGGAACCAAAACGTTTAGCGTAATAGCTATCTAATCAAATATATTTACAACATACGAAAGCAAAGTGAACACAGTTGGGACCACATAAAAATTATACACGCACATACTAAAGTTAAGTAAACGATTCGATCGCAAAATAGTTTGTTCGCACCGGGGAGAATAATAGTTTATTTACACCGGGGTTCTTATGAGAGTTCATTCTGAGTATTTACACAGGGATCACTCATACGTTGTACTCTTCAGACACGAGGTCTCACTGGTATTGTCGTACACGGAACCCCGATCGCGTTGCATGCTTCAAAACCGTTCATTTACATTTCCAATGCTCCACCCGTAGGTACTACATTGGCCAGGAGGCGAGTTTTTTTTTCCAGTTGCCTGGAAATTTAGAATTTTGCCGAACCCTTGCCGTTCCAGGCAAGGTAGGAATCTTTAACGTGCGTGACAACACTCACACACGGGACCTCCATTTAACCTCTCATCCGAACGAGGGCGTAATTTTTGTGAAAAATGCTCACCTGCCATTTTTCAAGCAGTCGGCCGTGTCGGGATGCATGCTTCAAAACCGCTGGAGAGGATGCGTTGCAAAAAACCTTTTGGTAGCGGGCACGTATCTGGTTGCGCCTAAAGTTCTGAGGAATGTAATTGGACGGATCTCTGGTGTTGATAATAAAGCCTGCGGAACTGCCGGAAAAGATTGCGTTCCCGCTTGGGGGTAATAACGGCGGCGGACTTGCACCTGATGAAAAGTCGTCTCTACGTAGCTGTTGGCTATTGGCGTCGGAGCGGACTGTCGTTTAGCACCGCTTACTGGTGTGCCATTAAGCAGACTGTCATGTAGCATCACTTGCAGGGGTGTCGTTGAACAGGCCGTTTGATAGCATCGCTCTCTGGTGTAACTATTCCAGACTGTAGAGAAGCACCCGGGTAGTGTTGGCTATTCCAAGCTATTAAGAAGCTCCGGAATGAGCTGCCGTTTATACGAATTATGTCTCCTCTTGACCCCATTAACGATTGATGGTGGTAGCCAATAAGATTGTGGGGTTTTGTGAAGAGGCGCAGCGGTAGAAAATTACTGCACGGCGTAAATTCGAACTCCGGGTGTTTCGTATTTTTGTTCTGTCAGCGACACGTGTAATTCGATACTGTCGTAGATCTGGTAGTGATAAAACACGTATTTAAAATAAAGTCATTCACTAAATGCTTTGCGGGCCAGCTGAACTTCAAGCCACAATCGTACAAGCCTGATCTAAGGGTTCAAGTATATAGGTTGTACTAATTCATGCTGCATATTTTATATTAGGATCAAGTAAATATGGTTAATTTCAATTTCGATTATTGGTATTGTAATATTTTGCCTTTACGCACCCCATCGGGATCACGAATATCGCGCAACTTCTGTTTTCTTGTAAATTAGCACAAATTGAAGCGTTTCGCCATGCTTATTTTTTAGAATTCTGCTAAGGGACAACTGACTAGACTGCAGCGTAAAGTAGTCAACTTTCCTATTCGTAGGTAACACATATTGTAAAAAGCATTGACGTTTTAGCAGAACTGCAGTACACATTAACGATATAATAAAATTGTAAAAGCTTTCTGGTGGGAGGGGAGTTAATTATATATATATACGTAGTTGGTATATTCTAAAAGCAATTATTTGGCCTACACACTTGCTAATCCATGTTCTTCAATTAGACATATATCTCGAGGAATTGGTTTATTAGTTGGTGCAGTACACAAAATTTTTAAAAGATATAAAATGCATTCGTACAAGCTTGATTTTGTTCAACATTTACGCATAGGGATTACGCATTTGGATAATAAAAATCCTTATTCGACCTTAGAATTTAACTTTCAAACAGTCTGGGGGATTAATGTGTGGTGTGGATTAGTTGGTTGGAAACTATTAGGTCCTTATTTTTATGACGGAATACTTACTATTAGAAGATATTTAGATTTTCTTCTACATCAATTACCGTTACTGTTTGACAATGTTCCATTACCCACGCGCGAGAATATGTATTTTCAACGAGATGATGCGCCAGCATACAATACCATCGTTGTTCGACAATACTTATATGAAATGTTTCTAAACCGATGGATTGGTACCTATGGACCAACTCCATATCCGGCAAGATCCCCAGATTGAACCCCATTGGACTTTTCTTATGCGGCATTTAAAAACTGTTGTATACGCAAATCTACCTATTCGTCTCCAAGATTTAGAAACCAAAATACAAGTGGCATGTAGTAATTTGAGTGAAGACCAAATAATAGCCTCTACATCAAGTGAGAAATTTATTAGATATTTATTTATTTATATATTTATGTTCATATTTAATAATGTCGGCACACTGAAACTACATTTTACTGCTCATCCAAACGAAAGTGTATTTTTGTGAAAAATGCTTGCCTAATATTTTTCAACCGTGTCGGGAATCGAACCCGTGACCTTGGGAACCTGTCTGATCCACGAAGCCGCCATATTCCTTATCAACTTACACTTAATGTTCCAATGCTTCTCCCGAAATTGGCCATGAACCGAGTTTCTTTCTATACCGGGAAATTTTGAATTTTGCCACGAACCCTTGCTATTCCGAACAAACTAGGGATCTTAACATGTGTGACAACACTCACACACGGACTTAGATTTTACCTCTCATCCTAACAAGGGCGTATTTTTGTGAAAAATGCTTGCCTAACATTTTGCAAGCGGTCCCGGTTGGGAATCGAACTCGGTATCTTGGTATAGGTAGTCACACGCGAACCAACTAAGTCACGGAACCGCCCATATTGCTTAACACCACTAAATGTTCGATAATGATGAAACAAATAGAATATACATAAAAATAAACTACTATAACAATACAAAGTAACAAAACCATAGGAACCACAAATTAGTTAGCGCTAGTACATACGCCCACAACTAAATTGCCATATGTTCAAATTGACCGCCATTAACTCATAAACACATCTCGCACCTTTTGATTTAATTACGCTGTATCTTCTCTAGGCTTCATGGTCTTATATTTGTAATAGCTGCAATAATTTTTACATCAATGATGTAGAAATTGTTATAATATATTATTTTAAATTGTTGTGTTTTCTAAAGTAAAGTTTTTAATATTTATACGATTAAGTGTGTTTACAAACAGTAAAACCAAAACGCACTTTAAGGTGTTAAAAAAAATACAACCCTCAAGTTTTATTTTCTCACATGATGTAACCAAAAAGAAGTTACTTTATTGTATTTAATGACCAGCATCCAAGAAGTTGAAGATTATACATATGTATTACAGATGGTCAAGAATATCTCAATGATTTATATATATATATATATATATATATATATATATACAGTGTGTTCATTTGAAAAGTTTCCATCTGTAATATAAAGAAAATTAGTAAAGATATTGAAATGCGGTTTATGAGAGATTATTAAGTGTTAAGGGGGAAGCATGTTTTAGGTGTTGTGAGATTATAACACTTTACCACAGCCCACTCACAGCCTATTGAACTTTGAAATTTTAAATGACATCCTAGATTTTGTACTACATGGTAATAAAGCTGTTGAAAAACGAAGTCTTTTGGTGAAAATATCACTAAATTCGGTCGATCCGTTCTGTAGTTATTAAATACAAGGTGTTCTATTGCGTACAATAAATTTAAATTAATTAATCTAGTTAGCTTAGGTTTTATGAAATGCTGTGTTACAGCAAATGTTCAAAATGTTCACCGCTATTTATCAGACCATGGTAGAGCCTGTTTTCAAATTCCTTTCTAACGTTTTGAAAAGTTTCTCGGCGAATAGCCCTACACGTCCTTATTATTCTATTTCGTAAATGTTGCATATCAATTGACTGAGTCTTGTAAAATACATTTTATGTAACCCCACATGAAACAATCGAGTGGGGTAAGATCAGGAGATCTTGGTGGCCACTCAGTTCTTCCTGTTCTGCCAATCCACTTATTAGGAATCCTCTCGTTTAACCACTGCCGAACGGCCAGCACATTATGAGGAGGAGCTCCATCTTGTTGATAATAAAACCGGTCGTCATGCAGTTGCAAATTTCCATGTTCATCACGTTGATTTTCTATAACTTCAGTGATTAGGGGATCGATGATGTAGCTTGCAGCATATTCAAATAAATTTCATCATTTAAATTTCCATCGATGAATAAAGGGCCGATAATTGAGTCCCCCAAGATACGCCCACACGTTTATTTTTTCTGGCCATTGAGTATGCCCTTATCTAAAAATATGCGGATTCACATCACTCCAATAGCGACAGCTCTATTATTAACGCATCCGTTAAAAAAATGTGCATTCGTCGGAAAAACAGATGTTCTTTAAAAGACCCGAATCATTACTAATCATTTCACGCAATGCCTCACAAAACTGTAGTCTTTGATCAAAGTCATCTTCATGTAGTTCTTAACAGATCTACACTTTTTACGGATGGAATTCATTTAATTGCGTCACCTCACAAACTGAACCGATTGAAATTCCCTTCAGATTAGATACATGGCGTACTGAACTGGTATGATTTTCTGCAAACTGTCCTAAAACTTTAATTTGTGCTTCTTCTTTCAACAAGCTGGGCTCTGCAAGTTATTTATTTTCAACAGATCCAAATTCTCCGAACTTCCTTACTAGTCAGTCTTTGCACATACGTGTGTGGAACAATTTTATCCGGATGCCTTTGGTTAAAGATAGGCGCCGTTTCCCGGGTACATTATTTGTTCTCGGCTCCGTAAATGAAAATTAACTCTGCTCTTTCGGCTAGACTGTAAACCATTCTTAAAGTACTAACTACTACTAAATACTAACAAGCTTAATTATTATAATAACAGAAACAACATATTAGGTTGTTCATTTGTTTGAAAATAAAACATTTGCTGTAACACCGCATTTCATAAAACCTATGGTAACTAGATTAATTAATTTAAATTTATTGTATGCAATAGAACACCTTTTATTTAATAACTACAAAACGGATCAATCGATTTTAATGATCTTTTCACCAAAAAACTTCGTTTTTCAACAGCTCGATTACCATCTAGTACAAAATGTAGGATGCCATTTAAAATTTTAAAGTTGAGTAGGTTGTGAATGGGCTGGTAAAGTGTTATAATCTTACAACCCCTGAATCATGCGTCCCCTTGGACACCTAATAATCCCTCATAAACCGTATTTCAATACCATTACTAATTTTCTTTATAGTACAGGTGGAAACTTTTCAAATGGACACCTTGTATATATATATATTCTCTATATTCAGTTGGTATTTTTGGACCTTGTTTTGTATAATAATACTTGGTTTTTTCTATAAGATCTAAATAACTAGTTTAAATTATTTGTGAATTTATTTTATACATATAATCAGACGTTTCGACCGTTGCTAACTAGCCTTTTCAATGGTATTTTTCTATAGTATCATACATGTACAGTATCTTCTACAAAAATTTTTTACAATATGCTTGCTAATAGACGGAGACTTATATATTTATTACCACAAAGTTTGATAAAACTTATTTGAAACATTCATTAAACGTGGTTCACTTATTGTAACTTACTTTATTTAAAATTGTATATTATGTATTTATTTTATATAAAATATATATTATATTTTGATGAGAGCTACTAAACTCTTAGTCAAATTTAAAATTAAAATTTCTTAACATCGTGTATATTAACATGTGTAATACAAAACCCGTACTTGATTTATTGGGATTTACATTTCTTGTCATACGATGAATACGTAAACAGGTTAGAATAGTAGTATTTTCTACTTTTATGTACATCTGGACATTTACATACATACCTATATACGTATATAACATGTACGTATCTCGCTTACTCAATTTACCTTGCTTCCATATACGCAATCCGCCAACTCTTCGCGCTTAATCTTGTTTGTTTTATTTTATTAGATTATGGTAACTTTTACTTAATCTCGTTATGTGTGTAAAATAAATTCACAAATAATATGTAGTAGTTATTTAGGCCTTATTCCCAAGAAAAGAATCAAGTATTACATATATACATCATCATCTTTAGGTCTTCAGTCCTGGAACTTGTTAGAGGCGTATCCTCATTGTTTCCTATTCCAAACTAACCTACACATTTCGCTGAAATTTGCACAGTCTGCATCTGTCACCATCTGTGTGCCAAAGTTTGATATCGGTCTACCTCTACTTCTTTTTTCCTATCTCTGTCCCATACTATTCCTCAAAAATGCCTTAGAACGTATCCTGTCCTTCTATTTCTCCAAATTTTTTTTGTATTCCACAGATATCTTTCTTCCTTTACTATTTCTATTACCTATTTGGTATTATCCTTGCCTGTTGATGCTACCATCCTTATACATCTGAAGCACAACATTCCAGAAGGCTTCTATCTCTTTCTGTTTGCTTATCCTACTGCCCCTATTTCATAGACGTACTGTGCTGTGCTTCCTGTCGACGCGTTTCGCCCTAATTGGGGCTCATCAGGGCAGGAGTAGTAAAGATGTAATATTTAACACGAACACATTATGGGAAGTACAGCATCACCTAGCTTGTGGCTAATATTGAGTCACTTGCCAATAAATTTCATTTTTTGATATTATCTTAAGACTCATTAAATTTACTTATTCTTATAATTATAATCTTTGGCTATGGAAAAAGGCAGTTGAACCGGATCTCCTCCGTGCCGACTGTTGATAAAACCTGCAAAGTCAGGTGAAACAGCACGAAGGCACAAATTGTGGGCTAGGTGATGCTGTACTTCCCATAATGTGTTCGTGTTAAATATTACATCTTTGCTACTCCTGCCCTGATGAGCCCCAATTAGGGCGAAACGCGTCGACAGGATGCCCTTGTGGCTAATATTGAGTCACTTGCCAATAAATTTCATTTTTTGATATTATCTTAAGACTCATTAAATTTACTTATTCTTATAATTATATATATATATATATATATATATATATATATATATATATTATATAACGTAATTGCAAATTAGGTTGAATTATCCATCTCAGTTGTTCAATTGATTAATACGTCCCTTTTACAAATTTGGAGAATTACGGGTTCGAATCTGTCGGAGACTTTATATTTTCCTTATTTCAATTACAACTCGATTTAAATTAAGCATGTAGCCTTTTTATAGAAACCTGACTAATAATTCAGCTTACCTTGGCGGGCGATCGCCGATTTAAGGGTTGTGAAACGCTTATCATGGAATGTGAAAGTAACCAAAGCTTTTGAAAGGTATGAACTAATGAGTTTTGCAAACTAACCGGCGTATTCCGTTATCAGCAATGGTAGTAAGGACGATAAAAACGTGTATTCTACCATTTTTTTACCTAAACCAAAAATTAATATGGTTTTAATGAAGCTGTCTACTTTATAGAAAATCCATTTTAATAAATTTAAATTAAAGGTTAAATAATATAACTAGGCCATTCTGGATTCTCTTTGCTGTTTAAAAATCCATTCACTGTGTTACATGTGGTGTGACTGATTTATATTTGTGCGTACCCTGTACAGCTTCGACATACCTTTATAATTAATTACATCTTGTACTTGTTTTTTATAAAGATTTGGCTTCAAACATGTGCTACTAATGAACGGAGTTTCACTCATTTACACCTCTATGGTTTTGCTTTAGTTAAAATAAATAGTCTCGTCCATATTATATAATTATAAGTAAATATACTTAAATAAAAGTCGATTATCTTGGGCAAGAGTCTGTATCGTATACATTCGTTCTTCGCTTGACTTCATTGTTCATTGTACATCATCCATACCTTTATGTTAAGTACTCAGATAGATCAAGGAAGGAATGCGGTTGTCAGTTTGTGCTTGTTGACATTAGTTGTTGACAGTGACAGTATCCCACCAAATGATTCACAATATAGTTTACACCTTATATGGTTTAGCGCCATCAGGCTTAAGGCATTGTTGTGTAAGATACACATCCTATTTGTTTCCAATTAGGATCATGTCCATTTTAACTATTCTTTACATAATTTTGTCTTGATATTTATTTGTGGGATGGCCATTGTGTAGCTGTAATATAAACACATTAAAATGCAAATCTACAATCCAAATAGTATTTATTGAATAAACGCGAGGTTTACAGATAACTATTTTCGATTGAATTTGGAGTGAGTAATAAATATTATATTATAATAGCATAGTATATTTCCTATAATTTTTTAATTAAATCATTGTCTTTACATTTGTTCGATGTATTCAGAAAAAATCTTATAAATATTGCAGAATCTTTTTCGATAATTCCAAAAATAGCTTCAACAGCGCTTGTAAAAGGGTATCGTTGATTTTCTTTATAGTCCTTGTAGTTATGTGCAAGAAGTTGCTTTTCTCGTAAAGATATGGACTTTTTTTTGCCAATTCGCGACTTTTTCAGTAAATGAGAAGGCTTTTATTCCTGCAGAGCAAACCCTTGTGCGATCATTGCAATATTTTCTTTCTCAATAGTGTATCCCGATTGTAACTTGTTTCGTGGTATTTTTTTTCCTTTTCAACTATATCACATATATAGAAATCCATTTCACAAACGCTTTTTCAAGTTTAAATCGTTACCAACAGTTTTCTAAATACGTTTGTAAATATTTCGATTCGATTTATTGTAATAAAATTTCCGGGACACCGATAAGAAACCAAATTTCAAACTTCTTGCGCTAGCTATACCCATCTTGTGCTTTCAGGGAGTATCATGTTTTATCTGCCACATCAACTTAGTCTCAAGATGTAGTTTGAAAATGAGATATGCTTCTTCTTCTTTATGTTACTTTAAAGGTTCTTGTTCTCTAAGAAACATTATTTTGCGATGGTAAACGCTAATTTTATTTAATTTAGCAGCAAGTAAATGTCGATTCATCTTAAATGACATCGTTCAACTTCAATTTTGCATATGTTTTGTTTGTACCATTCATTTTCAATGACTGGTTTGTTGCCTAGCGTGTATAGCTAGATCAAACTAAAACGTATTATCTGTGACTGTTTTAATATTAGATTTTGCAATTATTATTATATATCTGTTATATATAAATATATATATATATATATAAATATATATATATATATATATATATATATATATATGTTGCTATGATAATAGGGTTATATAGCGGTATATAGAGTCACAAGGGTAGTATACTTCATGTAAACAACACCCAAGTCAGGGAAACAAAACATTTGTACACAATTTGTAATTATGCAAAAAGCAAATATCAAACACTGTATAAAATATACAACTAACTTTAGTCAAGGAAAGGGAGCTCATTCTTTAATAATTTAACCACATTTAGTAGAATAAATAACTCTAGACGCAATTCCATTCATTTTAGAAACACGAATACATTCAGAAAATTTAAATAAATACAAATTAGAAGTATCTAAAGTCAAACAAACATGAAACGAATTTTTTTAAAAACTCGACGCATTAATGTAAGAAAATAATCATGCGTGATCACAACAAACATGTCTTGCAAAACAAGCATATTTCAGAACGTAAGCAGTCAATAAAAACGCACCTGTTAAAGAATCCCATTATAGAATTTGCTTACATGATCTTTTAAGTAAACTCACGAAATTCGAATAAAATCCAGCATATGAGGAAAATAAAATATGTATCCATACGTTTTGGCATACGCGGCAGTTTAAAAATAAGAGCAAATAAAATTTCCTATACGAAAAACGAAAACATGATATTGAACGGTACAAAGTACAATACCCAACGAACTCCATAAGCTTTGATGCCTACGTGATTTGGGAACATTGCAACAAAATTTAGGATAGGTAACTCCATGTAAAATCCTAAGGCTTACATGATAAGATAAGTGCAACGCCTCAACCAAGATAATGCGCAATCAAGCCATTGACAGCACGTGTAAGGGTTTGCCTTTATATATTACACAAAGCGGTTAATGGTCAGTCTCTACGTAACTGAAGCACGAACTGTACTAGTTTGAACAAGATACTACGCAAAGTTCAAGTGTGAAATTAAAACCACAATCTATAAGTGAAAGTTAATAATGAAAATTTTCAATTACAAGTGCGCGTTCAAATATACAAGTTTTCCGCCTACATAAGACGGCTCTAAGAAAATCGAAGGAATCTAAGAAAATCTAAGAAATGTAAGAGAGCTACTGGGAGATTTATGAAGCGATTCAATAAACAATTCACTAAACAAATTAAGTAAGAAATCTAACGTAAAATTCAATATTACGAGTAACAGGACGTTAAGCTGAAAGCAACCCCAGGTCACTTGGTTAACAGCACGTAGCGGCAGGTCAAAGGATTGAGGTGTACGCAGAACTACACATTCGAAACAGGAAATCAACAGAAAAAATACCATTCTAGAGATCATAGTAAATTAATAGCATAAAACTTATTTTTTTAACATTTAAAACTTGCATGTTTAGATGTTTATTGAAGGGTCATCAAAAATTTTGATTGATACGTAGAAATTACGTTAAAAGGTAGAAGGGTCATTAAACGTTCAACGAAGCTTCCAATATAATACAGACTTATTTTTGCTGGTTTTATATATTTTTTATAGGGTTATAATTTGGAGACGAACAGATATATACTTTTACATTAATTTAAGGGTTTTAAATAGCAAATAATATTACGATGGTTGTAGAAATGCAAATTGTACATATTTCTTGATTTATTATACAAATTTTTGGTTATTTAACTTATCTTATTTAGATATGAAGTGTTAGAGAAAAAAGGGGGTAAAAATTTCTTTATTATCGTACCGTCGTGCATTCTGTGTGGGGTTGAACTGAGCTAGTCGAGACATAAATCTAACTGTGTGAAATTTAAAATTTATTCTAGATTATTTAGGAACACATAGCGGTGGCGAACAGCAGGCAACTGAGCGTTAATCGAAGTACGACGATATCATATATATATATATATATATATATATAATATATATATATATATATATTGCTGTGACTAGGCCTCGCTTTAGGGGCGTTTCTATAAGGGTAATATGAAAAGGCCGCACGGTTGAGGTGCGCTTAAAGGGTGCTGTGACAAGTCCGTAATAAGAGCGTCGCTGAATGAGTGCTGTGATACAGATACAGCAATTTGTAAAACTTGAAATTGTTCATTTATTTTCTTTTTTTAACTTTGCCTATTTCCAATTCTGAACACCAATTTTCCTGGCAAAAAATCCTTTACACAAAAAAAATTATCTTAAACTAGATTCAAATAATCTAATATCAGTTACAAATAAATCTAAAAATAATATTTGCAGAATCCATAAAAATGTTCCTCGTAATTAAAAATCTTCTTATTTTAAATTGACGTCAAATCATCTTACAAGATTTTCCATATTAAAAACAGCAATTACCAAAGTACATTTCTGGTTAAGTCTTGCTTCCGATTATTTAATAAAATCTTTATTTAAATAGCGTTATATTGAAGAATTTTATTCTTATTCATTGTACTTAATAATTCCATTTTTGTGCGTAATTTGCGTTTAGACCATTACTTCTATATTCATTGCATCAAAATAGTTATTCAATTACAGCATGTCTACTGCATATTTCAAATATCATCTCTATAACGCAACAGCACGCGTTTCTGTCAAAATAACATTTCGTGATCTCATTTAAGAATCGAATGAATTCGAATCTAATCAATGAATGAATTTCGAATCAATAAACGCTTTTTTATATACAAATTATCCATTTTCTAGAAAGCTACTAGAAAAATATGGAACATTATGATGAAAGGTTTTCTCAGAAAACCTAGTTAGCGTCTAAAATTGCGGCATTTATCACCTTGATATCTGATTCCGGTTATTCGTGACGAGTGTTTGTCCTTGTTTTACACATATACTATTAAAATGTGGCTTCGCATACTAATGGTAAAGACAATCAATTTTTTGAATTTTTGTGTTTTCCTCGTTCCGGCTATTTCTTGGTATAAAATTTTATTAATTAATTAGTTTATTTACGTAGTTCTAAATCTCGATGACTCATCGTTTTAAATTCTTGAAAATTCTTTATTTTGAATAAATTGCTATAATTCACGGGGTAATTAATTTAAACTTTAATTGCTTTTTAATGCAAAAGAGGTTGGGTTTTATGGTACATTTGCTTTTAACGTCAAAACGTGCTTCAGTACACAAATTTAATATGAAAATTGAGGTTTAAAATACGCGTTGGTTGTAGTTTCTTAAGTCAAATGCGTAAAACTGCACTATTCTATGCCATTTACAGCAATGTTATCAAAAATGTATCGATTTGCATTCGCATTTAAATGGTTTTACAGTATCTTACCATTAATTATTTTTACATATACATCTTATGTTGCTTGCTATTTATTTACAATACGCCTATATCATACAGGGTTATTATTTATACACGCGTAGTTTGCGTTTTTGGCTTGTACTTAATGAATAAATCCGCGCTTGTATTAAACAGGGCGTAGCCATGAATTTACGTTATTTACGTTTTTTAGAATTCTTTTATATTTTAGTGGGATTTATTTGTATAATTTGGGTTTTAATGCTACTGTTATTTTATTTCGAGTGTTTTAATACACCTTTTTCAGCTTTTTTCATATACCAGTGGTATTTCAGCAACATAATGTGTGTTGTGCATTGAAATAACTCTCTACTGCATGGACTCAGTGGGATTTATTAACGTGCCACGCCGTCTCTTTGCTAAGGAGAGGTGGCTATAAGAGATGTTGGAAACGTTGGACACGCTGTCGAAACATTTTCCAAGGAAAAATTCCTCGAATGGATTGCTGGGAATTAAACCACCTCCACAGCGTCCTTGTATACCCTGCTCCAAATCCCTCCGATCGAAATCCAACTAAACTCCTCACTCTAAATCCGAAACCTCAAACATAATAATAATATCTTCCCTGACATCACAAACATCCCTCCACATATTCCTTTCTGTAATCCCCCTACAATGCAATTTCTATCCGGCCATGGTAACTTCCGTAATAAACTTCATCAATTCCATTTAACTCCTTCTCCTCACTGTCCTTGCAACAATCAATCTCTAGAAACCCCACAACACCTGATATATTCCTGTTCCCCTAACCTCTCTACTACAAATCAACCTCAAGCAATCTACAAACTTTGACCCGTTCTCCCCACTTCCTAACATAAACTTCCTAGTCACTAACTACCCTCAAGAATTCAACCATTTCCTAAATCAAATCCTTTTAACCAAACCTACCACCCACAACCAGCGGTACTAACACACTTAATATACACTCCTGCAATTCACTACCACATCACACTTACACTCGCACCTTGCACACAGTCAGCACCACTCCACGTGCACAGTCGACGACTAACGTAGGGGCACAAATCCCCCTCACCAAAACTTCAAGAACCCCAGTTGTCTTTGAATTATTTATTCTAAGTTCTTAAATAAATGTAAATATTTATAATGTACGGCTAGTATGGGCTCTGGCCTAGGTATAGTCCACAACAATAAATTAATTTAAAATTAATAAAAAGTGATTAAAATTGCAGTTAGCACTAGCTAAAAAAATATACGCGTATTTTAATAAAAGTTCAGAATTACTGAGGACGTAATTTAATTAAGGGGTTTTCAAATAAGGTTTCGAGTTGTTTTAATAGAAGGAACTACAAACATTTTTTCAAAATACAATTTTTCAGTTCGATCTATTTTTAAATTCGAAGGACCTAAAGATTGTTTCAGAAGACAACCATTTAGCATATAGAGGTATATGCAGCGCTTCCACGTATCTCATTTCACTTAATACCTGTCGCTTGAATTTTTTACATGAAAGATCATATTCATCGGACTTGTGTCCACGTTTCTCACGATTATGCATTCGAATTAGTCCTCTTGCCACAGCCATCCTAAATTGTTTGGGTTGCAGTGATCGGCCATCACTTATTTTTCGGAACAAAATAAAAGCATTTATTACAGTGACATCAATAAAATGCCCAAGAATTCTAAGCCACCACTTTTATTTTGTGTCTCTTCCATATAAAGATTTTAACATGTCAAATTTGTCTGCATACCTAATATTTTGATTGTAATCTTTCATTAAATCACGACACGGAATAGTTTCATCCGTTCCATCTTTCTTTTTTCTTAGGACAGAAGTCGCTATACCAGGATCGTGAAAATTAGAAAGAAAATAAATTCCTTTATGGAAACAATGCCATTATCACTCATTCGCCAATCAGCGTCTCCTCTCTTCATAGTTTTATCATTTTTAAGTTATCAGGAAATTCCTGTCGGTCTTTTCTAACTGTTCCACATACATAAATTTTTTACTCTTTCTAATCGTTCATCAACGTTCATCAATGGCAAATTACACTTTATAATAGTCTCCTGCAATGTCCTTCGTCAATTCCTTTACTACTCGTGTTTTTCACAGTATCTACTTTTCCAGTAAATATTTGAAAATCAGATATATATAACATGATTCGTTGGTACGAACCCAAACCTTATATTTTTCTTAATCTTTCTTGGGGATTAATCCACTCAGAGTTTTTAAAATTGTCTTTATTTACGTTTCGATCACCTAGGACCGTTGTCAAAATAATAAAAATTTAAGTTTGACATTTGACATGAATCTGTTTCTGGACGTAAGACACGATATATAACTATCTCGAATTTCTCCGTTAGACGACCAATAATCCCTAATGGTCAGTAAATTCTTTATTCCATGAAGACATTTATTCCCAAAAAACAAATTTTATTTCATCATGCGATAACAACAACAACAACAACAACAACAACAATTACAACAACAACAACAACTACTACAACAACACCAATCACGGTATTCCCTTTCGGGGTAACCAAATCTAGCACCTCTTTCTGGGAGGATATGCACGGTATAACTCTAGACTATTACATTACTTTTACTCCCAGCACCATTCGCAATCTTTCTCCACATCCCTCGATCCCTACACAGTTCCTTTGCCTCTTTAACATTCATACATTGCTTTTGGCATGCTCTTTTATTCCTCATACTTCCCACCTGTTGTTCTTTCAGAACCTTCTCTATTACATCCAATTATCTTTTATCGCTTAACTCCTTAAGCGTCACTTGCACCTCACACTCTACTCTGATCCATTCGTTTTTTTGTGAAACTACTAGGAGCGAAAGGGTTAAATGGTTCTTAAGATTTTTTGCCTTTCATAACCTCTGAAGTGTGGTGCGAAAAGGGGTTTAAAAACGAGTTCGATGCCGTGTGCACTGGCAGACTTTGACACTTATTTAGATATTTTCGCGATGCTCCTTTAAAGTTTGTTACTATACAGGGTATTTGATCAAGTCTAAGGTCAACCTGCACGTGTGGTTGGTTTGCCCAACAGGACAGTGGTATAGCAAGTTTAATGATTTTCTTCATGATAGCATACAAATGCGATAAAACATGTTTCTCGTAACAAACTATAGTCGTCATTCTTGTGGCTGCATTGCCAAACACAATATGAATAACGGATTTTGATCCGACTATCTTTTTACTACAAGAGCCACTCTGGCCACTTTACAAAAGCACATGTATCTTTGTAACAGTGAGAGAGTGGATAATTGCATATACGTATATTTTAATTAGCACAGATTCATTCAGTCTCCCAATGCAATATTATTCACGCTTTGCCCGACATCCTGTACAATTTCCGGCGTCTATACTGCCTGCAACAAAACGGCGGATATATAAATGTTTCCTATGGCGAGTTCCAAAATTTAGGACTAACAAAAAGTGAGCGGTTCAAAGATCTGAATATAAATTTATATTACGAAAATCTCTAATAAAGTTGTAAATTCCATTTTGGAAGCAACAACGGAAGTTTTTTATTAAAATTCGAAAATGAATGCTAATTGCCCCCTACGAAAAGTATTTGTGTCTTTCTATAGGTCGATTAAAGGTTGTAGCTATTTCGTTACGGGATTATTCATGAACAGTTTTTAATATCATTCACAAAAACCATATTGTTGTACGGTTTTTAGCAATGCATTGATTGTTTGTTGTAATTTTGAACGTGTTCTTCAACGAACAATTCAGATTACCAATAAAGAGGTTCTAAGAATCTTCTGAAAATTAAAAAATCTATTCAACAAATAACTAGATCTTTATTTTTGATTTCGTCAACAGAAGCCTCTGATTCTTTGATTATTTCGGCTGCAGTTTTCACTACGACTTGATCAACCTAATACGTGTAATTGGTAGTGTCCAATAACCTGGTTGAACTCTCTTAACATATAGTTTTATGGTTTATGATTTGCAAATCAGAACAAACCAGTTTCTAAGAAATTTATGAGTCATCCAATAAAACTGCCACGCCCAGCTCTGAATAAAAAAGTATTGACAGGCGTTAGACATGTTTATCGCATGCCAACCAACAATACACACATTATTCTTTTTTTGAATCGAAATAACGAAAATAATTATCGACTTCTGAAATTGCAAGAAATTAATTCAAAGTTTTTTTTATTTGCCGAGGAATTTTATATACATTTTTGATCCCAATTAAGACCCAACGTTGGAGTTGCCAATGCTCCACCCGGAAGTATTATATTGGCCAGAAAGCGACGTTTTTTACACGGAAATTTTGAATTTTGCTGAACCCTTGCTTTTCCAAGCAAGGTGGGGATATTTAACGTGGGTGACAATACTCACACATGGGACCTACATTTCACCTCTCATCTAAATGAGGGTGTATTTTTGTGAGAAATGCTCACCTAACATTTTCCAAGCGATCCGTGTCAGGAATTGAACCCGGATTTTTGCGATCAGCAATCATACACGAACCTATCTGATCCACGGAGTCGTCCTTCCAATTAAAACCACAAATCCAAAGTGTTTTGCAAGAACATTTTTCCATCACTCTGTGCAAGTACACTCAAAGTATGTGATAAAGTATTAAATGCTGAATGACATTGAAGTTCCTTCTTTGACTTTCGTTGACATATTACGATTGAATGCTTGCAAATGCCAACTAAGCTCAAAAAGCTTGGAAGACTTCTCTTTCACTTGCGTTGTATTTTCGAAGCTTAAATATACCATTTTTATTGTGGTTGTTGTATTGTGATATTAACTGCGGTTCCGTTTCCATTTAATCACAACCGGTGACTAAGTTTTCAATGTAGTAGGCTTATTTGGTTTCGAGTTTGTCAATTTTTATGCTGTTGGTAAAACCAGAAACGGTGATGATATAGTTCCATGCATTATAGTGTTCAATTTAAAACCGATGATTGGATCCGATCGCGTAAGTGCTTAAACAATTAATCCATATTTTCCATGAGTATGTCCTTAATGTCGACTAACGCCTAATGTATAGACGAAACTGCAATTACAAAATCATTTTTCCTGTTAGTTCCGATTAACAAATTTTCTTTTAATGAATTTCCTATAAATCCTTGTACGAGGCATCGAACATTTTCAACCTAGCTACAGCGTATTCGGTCTCATGTACAAGGTGAAGAGAACCCAATACGAATTTTTCTCCAACTTTAAAACTTTATTTAAAGAATGGTGAGCCAATATGGGTCATGCGATATATAACGAATAATTCCTTAGAAATTTTTGATAGAACATAATTCGAGATTTTTATCAAACAGTTTTTTCAAGGAAAAAAGTTCTGGAGTACGATTCTCTGCAACAATTAAACAAAGTCTGATGACCGAAAAATTACAGAAGAGACAAATTTTATATATTTATGACGATAGTGATTTTTCAATATTGCTTCCCTTGATGAGAATTTACTTCAACAGATGCGTTTTAAATATCGTAGACCTTATTATGTTGGTCGATGCATTTAATAACGGCCTATAACGAAGTTGATGATTATGGCTGACTCACAACCTTGTCTATGTAGTACAGATTGCAACTGGTTCACTTACCATGCCCTAATCAGACTCGTTTAAGGGTATTTGTGCAAAAACTTCAGCGCCAAGTAGAAGATCAATCTTGCCCGGTTTCCCAAAATTGCCTGCCATTTATTTGCACTAAGCACAACAATACTGTATGGAATAAAACATTCTTCATTGTATTGAGGCCCAGAACAACTACTCGGATTAATAAAACAACATAATAAGCATGTCACTATAAGCGAGTTGAAGCTAGTTCCTGCAATTCTCAGTTTCCAACCGCTAACATCATCTATCACTTAAGAAACTCGGTTGGCATTCGTATGCTACCGACGACACCACAGCTGAGGTTGATATCAACTAACTTGTTGGCGGTTGAAAAAGGTTAACTTAAACAATTAAATTTTTACTTGGAGTGAGATGGGTGCACTATTTGCATTCATATGCCACCCTTGCTTTGCGCGAATGATTTTTCCACAAGAAACTGATTTCTTACGTGTTAGAGTAGAGCATTCCTTAGTGTCTCTTTGCTACTACATTTCTATTATAAATGCGAACCGTTTACCCAACTCAAAGTCTATATATTTTTATAATGTCAAACTGCTAATGAGCATCTTGCTTTTAAAAGTTGCGCGAATTTTAGAATAGGATGTACAGTTGATAAATACTCATCATCATCATTGGATTTTCAGTCCTGAAACTGGTTAGACGCGTACCATCATTGTTTCCTATTCTGAACTAACCTACAGATTTCCCCGAAATTTGCACAGTCTGCATCTATCACTATCTGATCTAAGTCTACATCCACATCTTTTTTCCTATCTCTGTTTGTCATATATCCCATACTATTCCCCAAAAATGCCTTAGAACGTATTCTGCCCTTCTATTTCTCATATTTTTTCCCAATACTATTGCTTCTTAATTGGTCAGTAAGAAAATTGAGAGATTAGAGACCTCTATTTTTTGACGATTGGGTTTTTCACTTACAATGTGAGCTTTTGTATGCCTTTCACATGCGGTATTTATTTCGATGATCATACAATGGTATTTCTTAGCAATGCCTTCGTTTCTCTGAAAGAGAATTATACAAGAGTACACTTGAATGCAAATTTTTGATAATAAATTGAAAAGCTCGCGTATATTTTGATCAAAACAATTCAATGAATAGCTGACCCTTTATGCGAAGTTGAGTTAGCTTGCAAAACTTTCTTCAATGACTTCCAACATATGATAACTGGCAACCCCTTGACTACAAATGATCCAATAGAATTTTATAAACCTTCGCGTGATTTACGTTGATTGGCAACTGCTTTAACAATCCGCGTGTGGTTGCGTTTAACACCTTCAGAAGAAAAAAAAATTAAAGTGACTTTGAGGGATGCTTTTTATCGATAACTTTTTAAAAAACTACATTGTAGTCTTCAAAATCGGAAATCTGTTCGAAAAACGAGGGACTTTTATTTTGAGAAGACTCTGGTACCAAAATTAACATAAGTCACGCTATTTAGTTTCATAGTAAGATTATCGTTTACAGTCATTGATGCCTGAAAAATGTCCCGTATATGCATTTTCAAAGACCAATTCTTTAATAACTGATCCGTCAAATCGGCATCAAAGGTATCAAACCGTGCAAATCTTGTGCCATTTTCTTATTTCAAAAGCGTTCGATCCAAACGATTCGAATTTGTGAATTGGTGCTACAATTTCTTCAGGCGTTTTGTATGTTTTTGTCTTCAAATTACTTTTTTCAACTTTTTCATTAAAGCAACAGAGATGTTAAAAAAAAACTAAGAAAGCAAGAACTACAAAAGTGCAAAAAGGTTTTATGATATGTTTTCAACACAAACTATAAACCTGTTACGTGTAAAATTGACGCTAATGAATCGAATGGAATATATTCAACCACGAAGACGTATGAGTAATAATGCACCAGCTAGCTTGCAGTGGCGAGGGGTGAATTATATAAAAACAAACGCAAAGCTTTTAGAGGTATATCAACGTTAACTCGTTCACCCACTTGCAAAGGTCCCTGAACTTTCGGTCTAATACAGTTTTGTTGAGCACTAATCCACCTGGAAGTTTTCACTCTCGCTAGGCGATGGATGATGTACGAGATAATGTTAAAAGGTTTTTAAATTCCTGCAATACATGTTGGTGGAGCCTGGTGTACACTTTTTCCTCCCCTCCTAACTTAAAATATATAACAGTAATAATAAAAATTCAAGCTGTTTGCATATCCTATAGTAAAATATAATTATCGCAGCAACAGAACAAACTTATTAAATTAATTATCCATATTTGGCCAAATCTGGGTGTAGAAGAGTAAATTTGTTAATTATAAGTATTCAACCGTAAACGGGTATCTGTATGTTTATGTAATTACAATTGTGGCGTTTTTCTTGGATACAAGTTGCTTTAATCAAGCGTGCACCGCTTAATAAGAAAGTTGCCGTATGTATTTAAATATAAAATAACAGTTTAAGATATGTAGCAGGAGGAAAAAATTCAATAAGTTACAGCTTATCTTTCCAAGGCTCGGACGACCTGTCGTGCAAAACAAGAAATGGGGTTGTCTGTAATCCTCTGAATCCAACAGGCGTTGAAGAAAGCATCCACTATTCGATCAATTTCAGTAGTAACGGAAATTTATTTAATTCTGCGGTCACGTTCGCGTTCTGAAGCTTTTTTTCTCACTAACAAGTCCGAATTTACTAAATTACCGTCACTTAGAATTACTTAATTCTTGTATTCGTGCGGTGCTAGTTGATTGTCAATTGAATTACAACCGCTTGAAGTGCATGGCCGATCGACCTGTTTGATGGATATCCTATATTATGATTTAACGATATTTATAAATTAAAATGTTCCCGGACGTTTACGCGATATTCTGGTTCACAGGATTCGTACGACTTCAACTGTTTTAAAATGTTGAGGTGAAGGATTTTCCGGTGCATGAGAGTATATGTATTGGTATTTTACACTGTTCATTCTATACCACATCCGCGCTATTGGTTAGTCCCTACGCATTAAATTTTATGGCGTTTTATGGTTTCTGCTGTTTAAGTAATTTACAATGATTGCGTTCTCTTTGGAATGTGCAAGAATGGTTACGAATACACGTTCGTAGGATTATTATATTTATGGAAAAATGTTGGTGTTTTTCTAATTTGATATTCGGCACGTAAAGTTTATTGCTGGTTGTAAAGGAATGTACTGAGTAGGTTTCTTGTTTGTTTCGGTATTTTACTTCAATAATATAATCGATAACCCCTTTTTATATTTTAAACCATCTAGCTTCTATAAAATTTTACGGGGATTCTCGCGAGAAAGCTCATTTTAACTAGCTTAAATATTAAATGCTTTTCTATATACAAATGTATGCTTAATTAGCGCATTAGAGTCACAAACTACCCAAAATGAGTTGTGGCATTTAATACAAATAAAGCGAAAATTCTTTCAGCTAGTCGTACTACCATCTTTAATAAATGGAATACGATAAATTTTTAATACAAGTGGTCTTGCAGCTTCAAAAACCAATTCGTGACATCAAATTGCTTACTAAGGCTGATGTACAAGTTATAGGATTGCTGTCTATTCATGGTTAATTTGACTCTAGAAAGCGCCAAACGTTAGTGCTCGTTTATATGCACATATTCTTACTTCCTTTGGTTCAACTAATTTTACAGTATTACCGCAATGTTTTGACATCTTCAAGCATTTTGTTTTTAAAGCAGGTTATCAGGTTCCGATTTATTTAATAAGGGGCATTTTTGCATCTTCTTAGTCGTTGAGTACTTTTTCTTCATAGAGTTTTGCAACAGATGGTCGTCGGGAGGATGAGATCAGCGACATGCTCTAAGAGCGCTACTTATTGTAGCTGTATGCAGGTTTTCCAACGCTTACAAAACTTAGTGTGCAGGCTATGGAAACATTGCCTACTGAAGCTGCTGCACAGGCTATAGAAGCATTGTTTACGGGAGTGACTGACAGATACAGTTAACTTTACGTTATTTATTCCAGCGGTATCATGGCACATAGTCTATAAGGCTTTTTCACTCTGGTAATGTTTAGCGGAACTCCCTACGTTGTTTAAGTCTAGTAAAATCGAACAAGAATGATTCGAACCGTTGTGGAACGTAGATGTTTCGAATTTTCCTGCAGTTAAGTTGATTCTAATTTTATAAGTATAATTAAGTCTAAAAGAATTTAGGTTTCTGAAAACGTATTTATTTAACCATTCGCTTAGAACTTGCTTTTTCACAAAGGTGAGTAAATTTTAATAATATTGCTGTATTTTGTGCTTCTCGGGAAAACACTGGCATTTTTAATTGTTTTTGTAAAACCACACTCTCCAAATGACAACGACTTGTTCTTGACTAGCTTGAAATAGCGTCAGTAGGAAAATAGGCCGATCCTCGTGCAATGCAACCGCCGCCCTCCGTCGTTACCTCCGTCCTCTTCTTCTTCCGCTCTCTCCTTTGTTCTTCTCCTCCTTTGCAGTTCTCTTCCAACTTCCTGCATCCTCCTCAACCCTCCTCTATCCTCCTCCTCACTCATCTTTAACCTTCCTCTGCCCACCTCTTCACTCATCTTCAACTATCCTCCGCCCTACTCACCACAGCCCTCCTCCATCCTCTTCCTCGCCCATTCTCAACTCTCCTATGTCCTCACTCATCCTCAAACCTCTCGATCCATCCTTAACTCTCACTTTCGTTCTTCTCATTTATCATCAATCCCCCGCTGTCTTTATCACTCATCCTCTACCCTTCTCTGTTCTCCTCCTCACTCATCCTTGACCCTTCTCTATACTCCTCCTCACACATCCTGTCTTCCTCCGTCCTCACTAATCATCAACCCCTCCCTACACTCTACCTAATATAGGTTAAAACCCATGACAGTATACTTCGGCTACCTAGTTTCAGCTCTATTTGCAAGATCACAGTCTTTTGAAAATAAACAGCAAGGCAATGCCATCCTAAAGCTTTATTGTAAAATTAGATAAATAATGTAATTTGAAAACATTTAACCAGCCACGCATGAGCCCAATAAAACTTAATTTTAGTACCAAGTACTCACAGTAAGCTGTCTTTTCTTTACGTTTGTTCGAAGTAGTTTCAATATTAACCAGGTTTATACGTAGTTTAACATTCAAATCGATGCTCGAGTTTTTTATTTCCTTTTATAACTAATAATTGGATACATAGAGACTGTCGAGATTTTCGAATTGTAAAATGTACCGAAGTTTGTTTCTATACATAAAGTTTTTTATTCCATAAACAACCACATTCAGTCCTTCGTGTAATTCTGGTAACTTGTAGCAATCTTTTAGTTGTTGTTCACTAATTTTTCCTGCATATGTATCTTGTTGACTTGCTCCATTTCTTCTTGTTGATATTGGAGGCAATTCTGATTCTCCCACACACTATTGTGTAGCTGTATATCCACTTCTTTTGGGAATATACTACTCTTATAGGTTGTAAGACCCTCGGTTGTAAACGATTCGAAAGGTTCTTTATTAGGCAAATACACAATGTTTAGCGGAACCTCTTTACCTGGGGTGTGCGCTAAGGTTACGAACCCCACTTTCCTTAGTTCGTCTATGACATCTGCCATTTTGATAAATACGTTCTTATAAAAGACTTTTAAACAGTACACCATTATAGTACCGTTCCTTTCCGCAAGGATGCCCACATAACTAAAAGAGTCTTTCTTACTAACCACATATGTTTATAGCTCGTAAAACCAAGATGTATTTAAGTCGACTCACAGACACATAAATAATTTTTTAATACTCTCTCATTTTCTCTTATTAGATGTTCTTTGTCTAACACATCTTTGTATTGTTCTCGTATCATCGCAATTTTTTCCATGTAGTTAGCTTTTATTGATTGTGTAAAATATGTATAACCTGCTTTAATGTGGCATCTGATTAAGACTTTTACTTTATCTTAGCTGTCTTCTTCCTCTACTATCTCCAAGTAATTTACTTAAAGCCAAAAGCGCGCATTTGATTAATTTTCTCTTTTCTTGATTTTTTGGACAACTTCATATGGAAAAAAGTCAATTTTTTTTGTATTGATGTTCCCCCAATATACGTAGTAGGTTATTATACATTCAACAGCGGCTATTTTGTAACCTGTTCGACAGCTTACTCTAAATTTTAGCAAGAGGCATTCATGCTACGGGATCCCTGCCTATTACAGTTGATGGTATGCTATATAAATTGATTTTCATCCGGACTATAAGTAACGCTGACGGCGAGTGTTCATTGTGGCCTCGGTTTGGTCTTTTATCCCTTCTAGGTGGTAGTTGGAGAAGCTCATTAACCGATGAAATTATTACGTTAACTATTCATAACTACGACTGCGAGACCGCTGTCTCGAGGTACTTTGATTTTACGATATTGACTTCTTTGTTTGTGTCTCACCTGTGACTCTTTCTGCGTTATAGGACTTTAGTACTAGCCACCGTCAGTTAATATAAAATAACCTTTCTTGTTTTAGTTTTTCCTTGTTGGATGTACGAGACCTAAGACTAGTTTAATCTATTCTGAGGGCAGTGACAAATGTATACAAGTGTCCTACTACGACTGCCTCATATTTGTATGACGTTCAAACCACATTGTTTGGTAATCGTTGAAGAACTTTGGTACAGCGTACTGAAGATGAAGATAATTGATAAAAGCAATTTCGACATGAACTAATATTTAAGTAAAGAATATTTACTTTTAGCTTTTACTAGATTATCATGCTGCCCAGTACATTGTGCATATTTAATTGTTCTAGTTAATATTCGGGATGTTAGTTTTGACATGTGAAAAATTGCAGTAGTCCAGAAATTTTGCTTGCTTAGAAGCCGAAGTTTCACAAACTTATTGTGCCCACTTTTTGCATAATATACAGTCTTACAAACTTAACTGTGATGTGCGTAGATATTCGGCCCGGTAACTCCCTGCGTGCGATGCTTATTAATTCGTATTTTACATATTCACTCTGTACCTAAAAGACGATTGGCATTTAATTTATTATTATTAATTTTTAACTTTTTGATACCTTCATATGAATTTTGAGTTATGATTATTTAACTAAAATAGGAAACTGTTTAGAAAACACTGTATACTAACGTCAGAGAGATCTCATAAGTTTCAATTCATAAATGTTTTGATATAAATATCCACACTTTGACGCATTAAATATTCATTATTGCAACATCCATTCGATACTCGCATTTTTCCTTTTGATTTTTGTATGCTCTGATCTGTACGCAATTTCGATAATGCTTACATTTAATAAAAATGTTTTTACTTGAATTATATTGTTATGACTTTAAAAATAAGCCCCAGTAGGATAACTGATTATATGTTTGCGGTATAAGTGATGGATTACATTAATCTTACACCTGGCATAGGAAAGAATTTCCAATGAAATTATATGGATGCTTTTAGAATCCCTACTTTGTCGATTTTTAATTAAGCCCTACCCGTGGTTAAATATGCAGATATTTATTTACAGATATAATTATCTAGTTGCCTCATGCGATTGGAATTCATCTCATCATAACGATCGCGCATAATAGTATTATTAATACTTGTAACAATTTAAATACATTACGTACATAGAATGAATGCATACCAATAAAAAGAATTATTCAGTAATTCTGTGAACGACAACAGTAAGCTTTGTGGAATGTTTAACTGAAATGTATCATGTGCTACAGCCAGGTATGATGATGTATCCATGCCTCTAATTTGGAATCTAATTAAAATATTGCATGTGTCACAAAATGAACATTGATATGTATAATGTCTTTTCTGTGTATTATAAAAAACTTCAGAGATGACTACTACCTTAGGTGAAGCAGGAAGAACACTCCTCCATTTATAATACAAAAACAAGAATCCTGAATGAAAATAAATAGAAAAGAAGAATGATTTGTGTTATGTTTAATTTATTTTAATCAGATGTAAGTAGAAACCATGGTATATAGAAATTTTTCTTAATTAATTTAGATAAAAATTGTTCTTTATTCAATATCATCAATTATTTAGAACTTTTACTGCTTTTTACTAAAACCTAATATTGTTTTTAACTTTTTGCGCACAAAAAGTGTATTGGGCACTCATCAAATCTTTAGTTTGTTTTATGTATGTTCTTTTTAATTTCTTCCGTTAGTTTTTGCACATTTATTAACTATTTGAAGTCTGTATAGACATCTATGTCTGTAATATCCATGTCGCAGTGTCGCGACAGAAAAGTGTCTGTTGCTCGTATTTACGCTATTGCTGCAGAGCTTTTATTATGCTAAATACACCTGGTTTAAACACATGGTATACACCTACAAGGTTTAAGAAGACCTTTGCAAGCAAAAAATTTATACTAGCTGTTTATTTTTTCAGTGTTTCCTACTACAACATTATCATTCTAGAAAGAAGACGAAATGTCGATGCTGAAATTAAATATTTTTTTGTTAAAGCAACGACGACACAATTTTTTCAATACAGTCACTTCCGTATGGATTAATGCTTAAAATTTCAGATGCTATTTCCGAAAGCTTTGTTGCTTTTACAATATTTTCGTGAAGAAATTTTTTTCTCTTAGGTGTCGTAGTTTTTGTATTCGGTCGCTATAACCTTCGTTATTTCAACACTTTAGCCGTTATTGAGTGAACAGTTTTAAAACATTTTTTATTACCATTATAGAGAAATTAATATAAGAGAGTCGCCGATCTAATGGTAAACAACAGGAACACTATGACGTCATTACGATGGTGGCGCCGACGTTGACTACCGGAGCAACGAAGGTCACGCGGGATCTTCAAATTTTGCGGGAAACTAAAATGTTAATAGACGAATTTGATTCATTTAACCCATTAAAATACTGAAGAATTTTAATGTTTTTTTGCAAATAGTGTCGCATAATAAATCGAAAAAAAAATACTTCAGTAAGTTGAATGTGTCGAATCTGTAAATAAACATTGTCTTAAAATATGATATATAGGTTCATCATACTACATAAATATATTATTAGAGATTAGTATAAATATATATGCGGAGTTGGTAAATGAATTAAGGAAAATATTAGCCAGTACGGTTTAAAAGTTATGATATTATAGTTACTATAAGATAAATGAACTATTAGAAATGACACTAGATATTTGTCTCGTGTATGAGCCACTTCCTGTATGTTTCGTCACTAATATTGACCAAATATTCATTATTGCAGTTTAGTACAGAGTAACGGTACCTCAATTTACTCAATGCCATTGTAGAACTACCTATTGTTTAACACGAAATGCTGCAGCCCTAAAAATCAAGCAATTACCGTAATGAGCAATTTTAAGTAACTAACAAACTTCATAACATTCATCTGGTTTCTTGAAACACACAATATACAGAAAATAATATTTTAAAAAGCAAATTTGACACTATAAACAGTTGAAGTAGCGCAACGGGTCAATGTATTTCCCAGGGAGAACCTTTAATTTGTCTATGGCGTTTTCTAAAATCATTCAATGGCCATAACAAAGCATATTTAGAATAACTAACAAACCGCGAACGTTCATGTAGTTCTTGAAAAATCCGATTAATAAGCAACTATTAAAACTATAAACAAGTTAAAAACAGCGATCTGTCAGTGTCTTTCCTAAAATCATTCAGTAATTCAAGTACTAACGTTCATTCGAAGACCACGTCAAACAATCTAAAAAGCTTGGTTATAATTTTGAATTTGCACATCTAGTGAGAGAGATGGCTAGAATGTTTTGACAACTATCTCAACAGCGCTACCGGAACACTGTTCCCACTCCTCCGATTGTTTTTGTGGGTCTCTCTTTTTGTGTATGATTACTACTATGGTTATTAAGAATCAATCGTCATATTTTCAGGACATTTGCTTATAGTTAATAGAGATTATTTTCTGATGTTTTTGTAACGCGTCTGATAAATGAGTGTTCGTCTTAGTAATCCACTGGCTAACTTAACGTTTATATAAAAATTATCAGTAGCAAATGTTCTACCATGTCGAAGAAACAGTTTTAGGGCAACATTATCGGCCAGTGTGTTATCTAACTCAATTTTTATCACCGTACATTTTCATATTATGATTTGATATGGACCCCTCGCTTACTTCGTTAAATATTTAAGTTCAATCATGCAAATTTCAATCTAAAACTTAATATGTTAGTAACATGTGCAGTTTATGCCTCGACGACGAGCTCTCTCAGGGTTTCTGGCTCTGTTTTCCTAAATTTGTTTTACATGGATGTCTCCAATTTTCTGTAGTGTCCTAAAAGAAAAAAAGGTAGAAAAAAAGGTGGGGACAATAAATGCGAGCACTAGATCTCAAAAACACGCGAACGGGACTCCGAAAAACAGCCGCCTTCGTGAATCCCAGTACTGAAGTGGTTAACGTAATTACCCCAAGTTGTTCCAGCACTTCTTAACTTCCAGGAGTGGCATATTCAAATCGGTTGAAGTCTTATAAACAATTGGAATAAAGAACTTCGATAACGCGTATTCACATTACATGCCTCGAGTGTATTTTAACGTATTTATACCTATTAAAATCATTCCAATTTTGCAATGTAATTAATAATTTATAAAATAACCAGAACTGTATTCAGGAAACAAAGGGAATTCTTTTACTTTTATACCAAACACCATAAATTTAATAAACATAAGAAATGGAAAATTGAATATCCAGTAAATGAAAAGTATGTTACGGGTTAATTCACTTAACATGTAACAGATTTAAACATTATTTCCATATTTTAGGGTTTTTATGCTTTTGTGTACTTGAGCGACTTTGGTAAATCACCATGCAGCTTTCTGAAGTTGTTCTTCTGTAGGCAAAAATAATCGATTTTTGTATTCGTTATGTTTTGCCAGTGTAGAACATTGTATTTCCTAAAAAAGTAAGAACACGCGGACTATGGAGTTCTTGTGAAGTTATTACAAAATATTTTGGATTGCTACAATCGTATGCTTTTCATCTGGTATGTTCTCAATCAGTGATTTATCAATCTTTTTTTTTGTTGCGGTACACCTTGCAGATTGTAAAAAAAAGGAAGGTTTCTACTGATTGGTTAGAGGTGTTGGATTATGATCATAATCCACGACCTGGATGTTTCCGATTAGTTAAAGTTGATGTGTATATAATTTGGTGCAATTACACTGAATTTCAACCAAAGAGCAAA
Organism: Platerodrilus igneus; assembly: GCA_036346225.1. Lineage (NCBI taxonomy): Eukaryota > Metazoa > Arthropoda > Insecta > Coleoptera > Lycidae > Platerodrilus > Platerodrilus igneus. The sequence goes on from JARFIW010001146.1 coordinate 1,823,018, forward strand.
AACATTTTTGATCAAACTTAGCATATCGATGTGATTGATGTTAGCTATGAGCATAGTTGACAGTTGACGCCGGTTAAACTCAATTAGTTATAAATTTTTATTTTTGTTGGTAAATGGAAACATAACAACGCAGAAAGAAAGTTAGTTTCTCGATCAGTGTTGTGCTGAATATTATGCTGATCTTAAGCAAATGGAGTGATCTTGTACCTGTTTTGTTTAAAAAGAAATTTTAATCTGAAGGCGAAGTGAAATTATTTTGGGGCACAGTGTGTTTTCTCTAGCCAGCGATGTTTCGCTGTTGAACGCTTTAAACGATACATAAGTGGCTAAACATTAATTCACCATTATTAGGTCTTGAGTCCTGGAACTGGTTAGACGCGGACCTCCTTTGTTTCCTATTCTGAGCTAACCTACATATTTTCCTGAAATTCATACAGCCTACATCTTTCACTATCTGTGTGCAATAGTCTGATCTAGGTCTACTTCTACCTCTCTTTTTTCCTAAATCTGCCTTTGAACATATTATATCCTTCTATTTATTCTTTTTTTTTGTTTTCCACGGATATTTCTCTTCCCCTACTATTTCTAGAACCTCTTTGTTCTTTACTTTATCTGTCCGCGTTATCATTATCATTCATATGAAGCTCCACATTCCAAACGCTTCTACCTTTTTCATGTTTGCTTCTACTGCTGTCCCCATTTCATTGCGCTACAGTACTGTGCTCCACACACTTGTTTTCAACAACGTCTTTTCTTGTTTCTATGTTTATTGTCCTTGAACATAGTAGTTTGATAGATACAACACGAATCCCCTTCTATAGTTTTCTAAAGATATACCTTCTTTCACCGATATTCAGGGGTACGTGAAAGGCGTTAAACAACTTCATGGCTACCAAGGGGTCCCCCAATACTTAAGACATTCCGAATGAAAAGCTTCCAATTAATCCTTTCGTACAATCAACATTTGTTGAAAACATTACAAAACCAACATCTGTAGTTGTTTACAATAATGATCAGGCTTAAGTACAATTACTTCTTTCATCATTGGGTTTCCATATTGGAACTGGTTGACTGCGTACCTCCGTTGATTTCTATTCTGAACTAACCTACACATTTCCCTAAAATTCTCACAGCAGACATCTTTCGCTATCTGTGTGAAATTGTTTAACCTAGGTCCATCTCTACCTCCATCTCTGCTTCTAATACATTCTGCACTATTCTCTCATGCCTTAGTATGTAGACCTATCATCTTATTTCTCATATTTTTTACTATTTTTCCACACATTTCTTTCTTCCCTTATCATTTCTAAAACCTCTTTGTTCTTGGCTAAGTCACACAAATTGCAAAACTACTCTTCAATTCTGAAAAATGTAAAGTGCACGTGCACTAAATTACTATTACTGCCTATTACAAGGTTGCACCAACAGAGTGGTAATAGAGCTGAATATCTAAGAGATATTGTTTTGAGGATTATAAATTATATAGAAGAATTTTATGAAGTCAAAACAATAAGCTTTATGACTGACAACACAGGAAATGCTTCAAAAATGAGAAAAGTAATGGAAAATAGAAATGGTATTGACATTATACAATAAGGCTGGTCAGTACATATTCTAACTTTGCTAGCACAGAATATTCAAGTTCCAGGTGTAAAAGATTCCATCATGCAAGAGATAAAATACTTGAGAAACAAAAATTTCCCAACTACCTCAAGAGCTGAGATAAAAACCATTACTGATTTATTGGAATCTTACCTCGATAATAGAGGAATACTAGTTCAGGTGTGTCAAGATTACAAAGAACATATTGATAAAGTGGTTTTCAGAGCAGTAATTGATAGAATGCAACGAGATGGATCTACAATTGCCATTGCTGTAGCAATTTGGAAACAATCAGAAGATCTTCGTGCACAGCCACAAGTTGCCCCAAAATATTTCAATAAACGAAGACAAGTCGCATTAACCTGTGCTCATTATTTGGCTAATTTGTGTGACCACAGATATATGGGTAATAATTTAAATTACAACCGGAAACAATTAGCATTCGATTATTTGGAAACCACAAACTCATTCCAATTGTCATGGCTTTACATACTAAATCTAAACCCTTTCCATCGTATTTGTTTAATAGTACCTCTACAATGACTTGATCAAGGTATATAACACTTAACGGTGCTGAACAGTACTTTAATTGGCTGCAGCTTCAAAAAAGATTTTTAATCTTTAATGTCAACAATTGACTACAGTGGCTGCTACTGCCGGAGTAGAAAGAATTTTTCAAGCTTTGGACTGGCACAGTCACAATTAAGAAATAAGTTGGGTAATGAAAAAGCAAGTAAGTTGACATTTATGTTCAAATACCTTGATCAAAACTGTGCAACAAAAAGAAAGTACAATTAGTCTGAGTCTGCAAGATTGAGGTTTTCAGAAATCATCAGATATAATTCCTGCCGTTCAAAAGGAAGTTCAATCCATAGATTCAGATACAGACGATGAATTGGGAACACCGCTGGCAAATCTAAGATCAAAAGAACAGTCCTCGCACAAAATTTAATTATTTATTTTTAAAAAGTTTTTAAATTTAGTTCCAGTGCCTTCGTTTTTATAATTATGTATTAATACTAGCGCATGAAATATAATATTAATATTTTACATCACATAAAAATTGAAAACTTTTGAATTTTTTATAAATATCCGACATGTTTCACTTTTTGGTATATATTGGTTGCATACTCAGTGATATGGCAATTGCAACACCAAGAAGCATTGGGAAATTTTTGACCAAACTTGGCAGATACGTTTAACTACTCAAAAGTAATAATTCATTAAAATTTCAAAAAAAAACAAAAGAGTAACACAATTTTTATTAATAATGTGTCTTCTCACCCCCATTTGTTACACACTCCCTCACTCTTCGTGGCATCGAATTCAGTAGGTGGTCGACGTCCTGCTTTGGTATTGTGTCCTTCATTACCTAACCAGTGATCAGCAATTGACCTGGTACAGGAGAATTGGTTTATTACAGCCGTTAGGCGAAGATAGCGGTTTTGCACCTCATTAGTTTGTCTTCGGTCACCCGGTTTTTTTACTGGCCTTCTCAGTTCATAATTCATAACAACGTATAATTGTGGATTGTTTCCGGCTAAGGCGATTTGCAATTTCCTCCAATGAAAAACCACCTTCTCGCAATCCAACAATTTGACCTCTGTCGAATTTGCTCAGTTGGCGGTAATTTCCACGTTGCCGCACTCTAGGCATAATCACTCCTTCAAAATACGAAAATCAACTAAAGTTATAATTCAATCAAAATTTGCTAAAAATACACCAGATAATAATGTTGAAAAGAAATGACAGAAGTGTAGGATTCCATTTGATCTGTCGCAGCGAAATTTTAATCAATTATCACATTTGAGTAGTTAGATATACCTGCCAAGTTTGATCAAAAAATTTTGAAATCCCTCTTGGTTCTGGGTGTTGCCACTTCCATATCACTGAATATATATTATATATATCAGATATTTTGATATTTATAATAAATATCATGTTATTTACTAACCCTGCTCTGCATACTGTAATTTCTTCACCAAATTTACTCGTGCATTTCTTTACTGCTAATGTTGGACGCCTCTTGTCGTTTCAAACAGCTAGGCTGCATCTTGCTTGCGTTTTACAATATTCTGTATTAACAGAACATCAGTTCTATTAGATTCTGGGAGGTACCACTTAAACCTCCAAGCAAACCCGAATTGCCATGAGTGTAGTCATAACTTACCCGTGGTTTACAAAAATGTACTATTCGCTATCAAAATTTACAACGATTAAAACAGCTCACGTCTTAAACATAGAGCGCATGTCATCTAATTCTGCGATTGCGTTAACTTAAAATTATATGTATGCACATGATTTTCGCCTGAATCAGAGCAACACAAATAACAAGAAGTACATGTATTGTGGAATACATAATACCCTTACATTTCATTTTCAATGCTCCATTCGAAGGTATTACATTGGCTAGGCAGCGAAATTTTGAATTTTGTCGAACTCAAACTGATCCTAGCAAGGTATGCATCTTCAACAGGCGTGACACCACTCGTATGCGGGACCTACATTTTATCTCTCATTCAAACGAGGGCGTATTTTTGTGAAATATGCCCGCCTAACATTCGTGTGGAAATCGAACCCGGGACTTTGGGCTTAGTAGTCACATGCGAACCAAGCTACGGGCCACCTGAATGCGTATTACTATATGCCTATGTAAATTTTTCTTAAAAATAAGCAAATCGTGTATAGATACAAACAAAAAAATATATAGTTTCCTTATGGAGTACAATAAATAAACCTGCTTCGGTGCTATAGACGTAGTATGATGAAGATATCGTGGACCGACAAAGAGGTTCTAGAAATAGTAGGGGAAGAAAGAAATATGTGGAAAACAGTAAAAAATAGGAAAATACAGTCATAGGACACGTTCGATAGTCCGAGAGAATAGCGCGAAATATATTAGCACAGAAAGAAAAAAATGAGGTAGTTTTAGATTAAAATTGCACACAAATACTAAAAGATGTAGGCTGTAGGAATTTTAGAGAAATGTGTAGAAAACGAAGGTACGCGTTCGGCCAGTTCAAGGACCGAAGACCTAATGGCAGTAATCAAAAATACATTGGCATCTTTAAAACAATCTTACCAACCAACTAGATTTCGAAGTGTATTGACAATTGTATGTGTAGTTTCCAACGGTTCATGCCAAATTTTTTTCAAACTACAGCCGAAATTTGCAAAAACTTGCATTTTTAATAAGATCGTGTAATTCTTATGTCACAATTAAGAATAAAACTAAATTCGTGGCTTTGGTTAGTTTTTCAACTGCGTTCCCAATTTTGGCCAGCCAGCGAGTTTTTTTTACTTGAAAATTTTGAATTTTGCCGAACTCAAACTGATCCTAACAAGGTAGGGATCCTTAACGTGCGTGACAACACTCGCATGAGGGAATGTGTGTGAAGTTAGCACCTCATTTTTAAAAATCATCATTTTAAAAGTTGTTTCAGATTGTTCTAATCTGTACCGCATTGTTCCCATTCGACATTACATTGTTGCAAAAGGACAATCCCGTATCTAAACGATTATTCTAAAAAGCGGGAAAAAACATTTTTCGACAAACAAGAGTGCCGGGCCAAGAGTAAACATACCTTTCCCTTCTTGCTCCAATGAATAACTTTTTGTTCTGACCCGTTCTAAGCCTAGAAAACATAGTTCTGCAGTATGAATCTCCTATCACCAGCGGTTCTCCCAAAAATCTATGTTTTTACTAGATCGACAAGAGTAAACATAGCCTTCCTTTTTTGTTCCAATGGCTAACTTTTTGATCTGAGCTACTCTAGGCCTAGAAAACATATTTCTGCAGTATGAATTTCCTATCACCAGTGGTTCTCCTAAAAATCGATGTTTTTACTATATCGACAGGAGTAAACATAGCCTTCCTATTCTGTTCCAATAGCTAACTTTTTGTTCTGAGTTGTTCTAATTTAAAAAGCATAGTTCTGCATTATGAGTGTCTCATCGCCACCGGTTCTCCGAAATTTGATGTTTTTACCGTATGGATCGAAACGTAAATAAAATTGATTTTAAAAACTATGAGTGGTTTCATTCCCAAAGAAGATTAAGAAGAGTAAATATAGTTTTCCTCTTTTGTTCCATATAGCTAACTTTTTGTTTTTACCATATAGTAGTCATCGTTTTCATTATAAAAATAAGAAGGAAATTATGAGTGGATGTGTTTGACAAGAATCTTATGTCATGGAACGATACGCCAATAAACGTATATACCTATAAAATCTACGTGGGCTTTTTCCTAACAAAAAGAATATCTCACCAACCACAACGAGAACGAACATATAAGTTATATTTAGGAGTACATGTATATAATAAAATATTAATAGCATTTAATAATAATAATAATAAAATAAGTCATATATTTGCCAAGATTTTGGTGTAATGTATTTCAAAACAATTTTTCTACTCCCATGTATAAAGTTCCACTTCACACATCAATATTTGTACGTGAAGTACTATAAAAGGTAATAATCTTAGGATAATCCTTTAGACATAGTTGTGTATTGTGGCTGCATCGACATACCTTTTAAATTTATCATGTCTGCATGTCGCCGCGAGAATTTGCACAATGTTATTAAAACTGCTACCTAGAAATATGTACTTGTCGATATTGTCAAAATATGAAAATAGTTAAGAAATGCATATGGATATATGGATATACTACACAAACACGGTTACGAAAAAATTGTTGATGGATAAAGGAGGGAAAAATTTCAAACCTGTGGAGATGGGAGACTCTTAATGCAGAACTATGTTTTTTAAACTTTGAACAGCTCAGAACAAAAAGTTAGCCATTTGAACAGAACAGGAAGGCTATGTTTACTCCTGTCGATATAGTAAAAACATCGATTTTTAGAAGAACCGCTGGTGATAGGAGATTCATACTGCAGAACTATGTTTTCTAGGCTTAGAACAGCTCAGAACAAAAATGCTATCCATTGGAGCAAGAAGGGAAAGGTATGTTTACTCTTGGCCCGGCACTCTTGTTTGTCAAACAATGTTTTTTCCGTTTTTTTTGAAGAATCGTTTAGATACGGAATTGTCCTTTTGAAACAATGTTTGGAACAACTAGAACAATCTTAATCGATGGCCAAAATTTCGATTTTTGAAAAATAGGGTGGCAGTGAAAAAACGTTTTTGTGGGGTTTTTTTGAAGAATCGTTTAAATACATAATTGTCCTTTTAGAACAATATTTGGAACAACTAGAACAATGTTAAGCCATGGCCAAAACTGCGATTTTCGATAAATGGAGTGCCAGTAACAAAATGGGTTTTTCCAAACTTTCGAGGCTTCTTTTGGAATAAAATAATGTCGAATTGGAACAATGCGGTGCAAGATTAGAACAATTTGGAACAACTTTTTAAAAAATGGGGTGCTAACTTCACACACATTATGCGGGACCTACATTTTACCTCTCATCCAAACGAAGGCGTATTTTTTGTGAAATATGCCCGCATAACATTCGTGTGGAAATCGAACCCGCGACCTTGGGCTTAGTAGTCACTCGCAAACCAACTAAGCCACGGGGCCACCGGAATGCGTATTACTATATGCCTATGTAAATTTTTCTTAAAAATAAGCGAATCATGTATAGATACAAACAAAAGAAAATTACAGTTTCCTCATGGAGTACAATAAATAAACCTGCTTCAGTGCTATAGACCTATGATGAAGATATTTTGAACCGACAAAGTTCAGAACAAAGAGGTTCTAGAAATAGTAGGGGAAGAAAGAAATATGTGGAAAACAGTAAAAAAAATTGAAAAATAGATTGATATGACACGTTCTATAGTCCGAGAGAATACAGAAAGGAAAAAAAATGAGGTAGAGGTAGTCTTATATTAGAATTGCACACAGATATGTACCGTTCGGCCAGTTCAAGGACCGAAGACCTAATGACAAAATGCATTCTCATCTTTAACAATTTTACCAACCAACTACATTTCGAAGTGTATTGACAATTGTACGTGCAGTTTCCATTGGTTCATGCCAAATTTTTTTCAAAGTACAGCCGAAATTTGCGAAAACTTTAATTTTTTTATAAGATCGTGTAATTCTTAGGTCACAATTTAAAAATGAAACTAAATTCATGGCTTTGGTTAGTTTTTCAACTGCGTTCCCGATTTTGGACAGTAGTAAAAAAGTTTCGACGAACATACTTGGTACTGAGTGTGAAGTTCGCACGAATCACGTATGTTTATACTTTTTATACTTGGAATAAATCGTTCAATTTTTGAGCGCGGTATATTTTGAACTATACAGAGTACAATTGATTTAAATTGAAGGCCTTTGTTGTTATATCAACGTCACGTCCCTGCCTTCCATATTAAAAAAGCACGTATCAGTATGAACAAAAATTAGTCTTATTAAATTGATTTCTATTAAAACTTCAGGTTTTCTAAAAACTTTGTGTTAAATCCTCCTGTATATTTTATTACACAAGCAGTTTACTAACAAAGGACGTTTCTTTGTGTTGGTTCATGTAGAATGTAACTCATTATTAAATACTTAACGGTAATTAGATTCATACCAGTTTCAAAGTGTTACACCACTGCTAAATTAAATAAATTTAAAAGCTGTATCATACAACTAACTAACATCCTCCTGATAAATTTATGACGCCGGCTCAAAATTATTTAGGTTTGTTTCCTGTTCTTTTATTCGGGATGGTATTTAAAAAACGATATCTTCCCACGGCCAGTTCCCACAGTTTGACAGGTTCCCTCAAGAACAGCTCGTTTCCCACTGATAATAGGGTCGTAGAGAACGCAACTCCGAGTGCGGCTTATGTATATATGTATATGCACTCATTCGTTCAAAACTGGTTAAGTTTAGATGTTATTTCCCTGTTTAAGTTGTTTGATTGTTGTATTAACCTACTTTTCATGTTTCAGTACCTAAAATAAATACCAGACACAATAATTGACTTACTAGTTTTTTTTAACGGAATTACGAGATTCTATGTACACCCAGATAGGCCACGTTAAAAATAGAATGACGGCCGTGAAGAATTTATTTTTGAAAAAATATTTTATTAAAAAAGCGTCAAGAGATAAAATCAAAGGAGGTTAGCTAAATTCGTGTGTTTCAGAACATTTCTCCCATTATATATTCGTTGTTAGACTGGTATTTAAAGAATTTCAGTACACTCCCAGTGTATTTACGCGTGTACCTGAAAATGTACTTCCTGGTTTATGTTTATAAAATTTCGATATTTTGTCTATTGTCTGAAATTAGGTAGAGCGACATTCCACTATTGGAAGTTATCATCAAAGTATGAACAGCATAACTAGGCGTATGTACCAAATTGCAAATTTTATTGAATGAAGAGGTTAATAACCCACATTCCACATTTCGACTGAACGTGTATACTCTTTCATTCATTCATAAAGTTTAGACGAACGATGACCGAGCAACGCGGCGGTTCTGTATTCATTGCGGTTTCCGCGTTATAAACGATAAATTGAGTATTAACTGTGTTTAACTTAAAATTAAAGGCAATGATTAGTTGTTTATTAACTTCGTGTTTAGTAACTTTTGTTATCTAGTAGCATGACCTACTTTCTTCTATAGTTTGATAATAGCCTACGTAGCTTACTTGCTACTCCTCGATCTTTCCTTAAGAATTTTGTACTAACTAACATAATCTACTGACTATTGTAGTGATTTTCTTGGCGAACAAAGGTGGGTAAGTAAAATAATCTTTTTTTACTACAGTTTTATTAGTTGAAAAAGCATGAAATTCTACATTCCTGAGGTTGTTACGGTACTAAATACTAAACTGTGGATGATGACGTAACGACGCGCCGATTCTATTCTGGGTAGAACGGCACGACGCCATACAATGACCGTGCAGAACCTTTTCTAGTGTAACGCCTCCTCATTAGTCGCAATTTTAGATACCTAGTATGTATGTATGTGTAATTACATAATTAATTCAATTTAAATAAAAGGTGGACTAATGGAAGGAAATACGCCAATACAGTTTTTAATTTCAGAACCGTAATGTTGTGCGCTTAACGTGTACTATACATGGTGATAAAATGAAGATACCGTAAGTATGGCAGCTGTTAATTACCTATTTTGTAAAAGGTTTGAGAATTCGTAGTTATTTTCAGATCCGTATCGTGTGAAACATTTAAAGCCAGACGAGTATACATTTCGATCGCTAGACAAATCCATTCTTACTCCTACTGCAGTTACCCTACTTTCTATTTTAACTTTTGGGAGTAAATAAACAACTGTTACCTTGCTGTGCCAAAATATGCCGCTAAATAGTTGACATTTTGCTGCGACAAAGAGATAGTTTCCGTGCTAACTTGAATTTAGGATGTTATAAAGTTTAATGGGGTTTATCAAACCTTTATCTTGTTTTTGAACTGTAAATGTTCATGCTTTGTAACAAATTTGTTTCATTACAGCGATTTTTACTAATCAACCTAAATTATCTGACAAAAAGTTTTGTCAGCGTTGGATTCTGTGGTATAATTAATTTTCAGAGTTTTGCATTAGAAATGCATATTTAGATTAGCAATTGACATCGCTTTTGAAGGCACAAATTACAAAGAAGTGTGTTCAAATCACAATTTTTATGTCACTTTCTAAATTAAAAAATTTCCGATGTTAAACTACTATTTTTGAAGATGATAAAACGAAACCAGGAAGAAGTTTTTAATGAAAAATGTCGATGGCGTCATTCCAAATGGCTTCCGTCTGAAGTCAATAACTTATTTCAGTTCTTTACGATCTATAAAATTCGTCATAGTATAGCAGGCGTAGAGGAATTAGAAAACATTGGTTCCTATTTTAACAAACACTTTCTATTTATAACACGGAACACTTTAAGTGAAAAAACAAATTTTCATTTTTTGAATTCAGGGCGGTAGAAAGTTTACAGGCTCTTGGAAGATGACATTCAGCGTATTTCTAAAATAAAGATTCGGGGTAGTTCCCGTACTGTTGCTGGCATCAAAAAGCAATTAACTGATAGAATGACTTCCAACTACTGTTCCACTTTCAGAAATCCTCAATACTCCACTATATACGTCATGACCTAAGCTAATTGACTAAAGAAATACCAGGATAAACTAAGGATTTTTAAGGACAGCCGCGTCACTTATTTATCTAAAAACAAGAACAACGTTCCTTTCTATTGAAATCACCTCTGGTTTTTTTCACTGTGTCGTAGTTTATCATCAATCATAGACTATATTCAAACAGAAACGCGTGTTCCTTTGCGATATCCTTTGTTGGTCGCAAAACAAGCAGTGTTCACTAAGATTTTTTTAAAAAGTTCTTTTCACTTAATTGATGCCAAGTAGTACAAAGGAACTTTCAGTAATATTGCAAAGTTGTAGCATTTCGGAATTTCTAGAATGAAGAATAGTTGAAATACGTTCCCTTTAAGCAAATTTCGACAATCTGATCAGATAATTTTCTCTATATTTTAAAGACGTTGGTGAAAGTACTCGGGTTCGTTGACCCAACCGGTTCTTCGTTCAGTTAGTAACAGAACTGTCAAATCAAAAAAGGATTTTCCAAACCGTTTGGAAAATTAAGTGCAGTTTTATTGTGTAAAAACCATACAGTAACTAATAAAAAATCGAATCTCTGCAATACACTATTTCCCCCAACTGAAACTTTTCTACCACTTCTTTTTTGCACTTAAACTCTTGACCTATACTAGTACCTCTTAAAAGATCAAATTGCGTTCTTGGTTTGAAGTTAAATAGCAAACTTGAAGGTGATGCTCGGGTAAAACTAGGTTTATTATTCATAGAGCTACATAAAAGCCTATTCAATCAAGGTTCTAATAGTCTCTGATTAGAAGAATTTTTATATTTTTTATAATGCTGTTTTTAAAGCTCTTCGCCAAATTTTCAGGCTGTCCATTACTAGAAGAATGTCACACTGGTGAAGTCATAAACTGGATTCCATCTTTAAATATAAATTCAGTAAATTATGATATACCAAAGGATTAAAAATACCAAACCCCCAAAACATTTATGGCATTTTTCTAGTCTTCTTCGCATTTGCACTCCCCTTCATTATAAACACCACAGACTACTTGCTAAAAGAATCAATCGATGCGAGCATCATTTGCCTGTAGAAATGTTCTAAAAAATCTATATGCACCCTTTCGAACGGTTTTGCTGTGCAGTATCATGAACTACCAACAGATTTGCATGGCTCCAGTTTCTGCCAAATGCAAATTTTGCACTTTTTAATCACTTCTTACTATTTAAATAAGGCCATCAAAAATGTGATCTGGCTAGTGATTTAATTTTTACAACGCATTCTTTTAACATTTGTTGCCATCGTTGTGACAGTATGACTATACTGTAACCCCACATTATAACGTACTCGTTTTTTCTAATAAAATAAGGATTCAAAGTATCATTACAGTTTGTATCAAACTCATACCCAACAAAATTAAATACTTATCCCAAAACTACATCTTTTTGAGTCTCCGATCTAAACTTTTCAATGTTCATAACGTTTGTTTTTTTACAAAATATGGGAAGTCTATATTTGAGTGTTTGAATACTTTGTGACTTTAGATTCGCTGGTAAACGTGAAATTTATTTACTTGCACATTGTCTACCCCCTACATATACTTAAATGTATAATCAAATTTAGACAAAAGCAAAGACCATCTATGTATCTGACCCGATGCTATTTGTGGCAAACCCTTATTTTCCTCAAATAATGCTAACAATTTCAGGTGGTCCAAACGTATTTGGAAGTGTCTACCCACCAAAAAGTGATAGAATATCTGAACGGCCAATACTCACTTTGTGTTAGGGAATAATTTTGTTCCGTTTTACTAAGAACCCTTGTGATATAAGCAATTGGTTTTTCTGAAGCGTCACATGCATTTGCCTTTGCTTGTTTAAAAACTGCTTCACATGCGTTTAACCACAAAAAAGTTTTACTTTTTTTGGCATAATTCATACAGTGGTTTCAATTTCAATGACATTCTCGGTGTAAACTTGTGGTAATATATTACCCATTCTACAAAATGCATTCACTTCAGAAACATTTTGCCATCTGCAGCATTTCAAAGTGCCTAGAAACTTATCAGTATCTTTTCCTAAACCTTCTGCCGAAATAACATGGCCTAAATAATTAATACTTTTCCCAAAGAAAACACATTTGTCCTTATTCAATCTAAATCCAAACTTCTTCAACCTTTCGAAGTTTTTTCCGGTTGTTTCACTGTGTCGTACTTTATCATCAATCATAGACTATATTCAAACAGAAAGCATGTTCCTTTGTGATATACTTTGTTGATCGCAAAACTAGCAGTGTCCACTAAGATTTTTTTCAAAAAGTTCCATTCACGTACTGATACCAAGCAGTATAAAGGAACTTTTAGTAGCATTGCAAAGTAGTAGCATTTCGAAATTTCTACAATTAAGAATAGTTGAAATACGGTCCCTATAAGCAAATTTTGACAATCTGATCGGATAATTTTCTCTATATTTTAAAGTCGGTGGTGAAAGTACTCGGGTTTGTTGAGCCAACCGGTTCTTCATTCAGTTAGTAACAGAACTGTCAAATCAAAAAAGGATTTTCCAAACCGTTTGGAAAATTGAGTGCAGTTTTATTGTGTAAAAACCAGTACAGTTATTAATAAAAAATCGAAATAATGCTGAATTAATTAACATGCATCCGTTTCTATTCTGTTCCCTTCGGTATTGGGTCTTTAAATACACCCCTGTAGCTATAATGTTTTCCGAATGCATTTGTTCTATTTAATTCCACACTCGTTGACGCTTTAGTTACATAATTATTAATATTCCCTGTATGTTTGTTGTGGTTTGTTTAGTATTTTTCTTAATCTTCTTATGGAATTAAACCACTCATAGGATTTAAAATCATCCTTATTTACGTTTCGATTCATGACCTAGAATCGTTGTCAAAACAATAAAAACTTCAAGTTTGACATTTATGACATAAATTGAAAGTGATACCTAATGTACTCAAACCAAATATATCGAACATCAAATAATCAAAGTCGTCTTCAATTTATGTCATAAATGTCAAACTTGGAGTTTTTATTATTTTGACAACGATCCTAGGTCATGGATCGAAACGTAAATAAAAGTGATTTTAAAAACTATGAGTGGTTTAACTCCCAAAGAAGATTAAGAAAAATACATAATTATTCATCAATTATTTTTTAGTAGTGCACTAAAAACTGTACCCAACTCGTACATTCACTAATTTGCATACTCATTTCTTCACTATTAGAATTTTATGCGCATGCGCAGTTTATTTATATGCGTTTATGAGTTCTAATAAAGCAATCGGAAGAGATATCCTGCAAGCAAGATGTTAATAAGTATTTCGGTAGCGATCAATGGCGAATTAAACCTGGGCTCTACAAAACTAAACACTAAATTGTATACCCTACCCTGTCCGCGATTGTCCGCGATACGTTGTTAAAACTGATCAAATAGAACGTGCTTAGTACAATGGATTTTTTTCGTGACGTATAGAAAATCCCACGATAATAATTCGAGTTCGTGTGTATGTATCTGGAACAATGGCATTTTGTGTTTCGATTTTTGGTGATAAGCTTATCTGTTCGCATTTACTGCGAAACCCCAAATTTTCATAACAAAATGCGTGCAATGCAAAATGTTTCTTTTCGAGATTCTAAAATTTTAATATTTACAAGTTCAATCTTTCATCATTTTAAGAAATCGAATTGACGTTTTTCGTATTCTGTTGAAATGCGTTAAAATTTGGAAATATTTACGCGTCAGGAACACTTTTTAATTTAAAATCTATTTTGAAACTAACGTTTTTAAACAGACATACTTGTTATTGCCGTAAGTGCATTGCTAGTTAATTCACTATCAGTAGAGCACAAAGGCAAATCCTAGCTTCGCAGTATTATCATACATTTGGCAGTTAGTCTAGCTAAGACGTGCCAGTCTCGCAACTTTTTCTTTTTAAAAACAACTTTTACAGGTAATGATCAGTGAGGCATTTTTAGGGTTCTGTACCTTATAAGGTATAACGGAACCTTTATAAGATCACTCTCGTGTCCGTCTGTCACAGAAGTTTTTCTCGAAAACTATGTAACGTAGGAATTTGAAATTTAGCACAATGCTAGGTTTTTATGACACGCACATATCCCGACAGTCGGAAAATAGGAAAAAATATTTTTAGATTAAAATGGCGGGGGTTAATTCGGTCAAAAGAAAAAAAGTTTTAATAAGTATATCGTGTGGGTATCATTTGAAAGAGGATTCTAAAAGGCTTCTAAAAGTATTTTTTTTTATAATTTTCGGTTCAGTAGCCTTCATGATATAGCTCAAAATGTGCCAAAAATGACTCCCCCTGTTCTTCTACATTTCCAAAGCTAAAATTTTGATTTTAATAGGGATAGTAGCTATTGACTCCTAGATTATTGGAAAACTGCAGGTTTTTTGACAGTGTACTAGTTGCTGGCAAACATTTTTTAAACACAATAATAGACAACGTATTTACTACTGTACCAGTACAATGTGGGACAATATATTCATTTTTCAGTTATCACAATCAAATTTGGATAAGATTCAAATATACATAAAAAATAAAAACAGCTTAATTTGGCTGATTGCTCACTGTAGTAGTGGTACGGAACCCTAATAGTGCGAGCTCGACTCGCTGTTGGCTAACTTTTTATTCGTTGATTTAGTCAATTATTTATTTCAATTTTTAAAATCGCATGTGATTTATTTTATATCAATCATAGTTGATCCTTAAAATGACCTACAATAACTGGTACAAGTTCGTCATCGTTCCTAAATTTGGAAACAATGAATAGTCACCGAGATTAGATACGGACAAGAAGGATGATGAGTTTCTACGAAGCCACATTAATCAATGGCAACTTTTGAAAGTCTACATTTTTGCACTGTTGTATTGTCGTGAAGCGACAGGACACCTTTGGTCAGTTTATCATTCCAAAATATTTGTGTAGAATGTTGACAACTTGGTTTCTGAAACTCCTAATGAAGCTTTAATTGTCAATTCTGTAGTCTTGCATCTTCCAATAGTAAACACTTTTTTTTCTTGTAATAGTATCGGTTTGGACAGGTATCGGTGATTCTCCACCATGTTTAAACAATTTGAACCAATTACAAGGGTTGACTTGAACAGACAACCGTCCCCTTCTGTAGTCAACATTATTTCAACAATAATTTTTGCAGCTTTACCTTGTTTTATGAATTTTATAACAACTAACTCGATATTCGATTTTGTTTATCTTGATACCTAATAATACCCATGGGCAGATATATAATTATCAATGCTTCATTTGTTTCGTTCATTCTCAAATACATTTCCCAGGTATATATGATTGTTATATAACATAAAATGTGCATTAAAATTAAAAACTGCTTAGTCTGGCAATACAAAACGGCCTCTCGTTTCTCTTAACAAAAAATTGAAATTCCAGCATTGGGAATCCTATTATTTATGGCAGTTTCGAAAAAATTGAAATAATTTTTCGATCTGCCATTGAAAAAGTTTGGAATTTTTAAAATCTTGTTTATTTCTAACTTTCTTCAAAGAAAGTCCACCATTCCTTTTTTATTTGTATTTTATAAAGAATTGCACAAAGTTTTATTGTACTATTGGATCGATTACGACTTCTTTTCGAAAAATGTTCAAAAATTAAAAGTTTTGGTTTTTTGATTTATGTTTGTCGGTTATTTCGTGGTTTATTTCCGAAAAACTGCAGTTCCTTTTCTTCTCTTTGCTGCATTGGAAAACTAAAAGTATAAAATCCTCATTAAATGTATTTGCGGCTTTGTGAATGCTGTCCATTTGTGAGAAGTGGACTGGAAGCACGACTGTTGAGCATTTTGCGCAACCAAAGCTGGTAGGTTTCGAAAACGTGTGCCGTCAATACGTGTGGGCGTAGATACGTCGTGAGATGATTAGGCACGCGTTGTTCATCGGTTGCAAAACAGTGCCGTATGAAGGATGTCAGTCCTAAAAAGAAAAACACAAGAGGGCAAACTATTCAATTATATTGCGATCTGCGGCAAAAAATCAGAAAATTTATCAAGTATCCACAGATGCAGTTCTGAAGTCTGTTCACGTTACTAAAAGTATATAAACTGTAGACTTATTTTGTCTTCAAGATGATATCCTAACACTGAGTTTCATCAATTCAGTGTTATCTGGCCTACTTAGTCTTATCTGTAACGTCTAAATAAACCCTCATACTGTACCAAACAAACGTTCTTGCCGAATGTCCTCAAGTAATAACTATTTAAATTTGCCAATTAGAATATTCTGTTGAGCACGTTTGATCTGAGAATTCTATATTATTAGTAGGTTCTTAACCTTAAACATTTGCATCAAAATATTTCGAGAAGCATGCATAACCTGGAACTCTAATAGACATGATTTTGTTGTCACAAGATAATATAAACCTAATATATAAATTTGTAAAATCGATGTTTTTAAAAGGAACACTTAAATTGATAGAAACTAGTCATTGGTGTTTCAATATTTTTTAAAGGATAATAATTTTTAAAATCAACGCCCTTCTTATCGGGAAATTAATTTTCGGAACTATATAATTTCAATTTTTAAAAGTGTATACTTTAATATTTTAATTGTTTTAAAAGAAAAAAGGAATATTAGATAACTTTTCGTAATGAAGATTACTGTTTCGAACAATTGGACAACTGTTAATTTCGTATACGGTTTTCAAGTGACTTCATGCAACATTTTTTAATCAACGAATTCTGAATGTGCAATTGATTTTTGCAATAGTACAATTTTAGATTCCCAATTCGTCTGATGGTTACCTTTATGCCCGTAATTTCGAATTCTGTAAGTTTTTATAATTCTATCTGTTTTCAATAAAGAATATATATCCCATTCCTGCAAGTCCATTAATTTCTTAATTCTCAATTCTCTGATCTTTGCAGGGTTCAACAATTTCTAAGGATTTCTTACTGATTTTATTGTCCGCGGTTCTAATTCTGTCAGAATAATAGTTTTACTACTTTTTTTATAATGTAACAAGCTTCAATGAACTGTTTTTTTATTCAGTTCATTGCAAATTTAATTATTCATAATTATTTACAAAATCCTTAATGTACTGAGATGCCGCAACAGAGATCACCGATGATAATTTCTAACAATGTTTTCGCGCTATGATTCTTAACACGACGAGTACACTATAAGTATTCATTAATAAAGTATCTACCCGACAGGAACTTAATTTATATAGACATTGAGTGAGCGTATTTGTTGTAACAATTGATCCATTTATTTATTTCATATAATTGAGGAACAATATCCAGACTACCTGTTTGTCGGTTTGTAGGGTTTATATATCGAGTTATAATTATTTCAGAGGCTTTTAGATTCTATGAGATCGAACCTCTTGCTTTTTGCTTTTTTATTAGTTCTTAAAATACACCATTGTAGCTGCCAATCAATCCATGGTTCGTATAATGGCACTGCCCTTTCATTTCTAGTTCGTATTTACTATTACAAAAATGAATGTCGTTCTTATGACCGCGCGGTTTCTATGACCGTGCGGTTCCTATGACCGTGCGGTTAACTATTAGGTGATATGAATCGTTGTATCAGATGCAAAGAGAAAATGCAGAACATGGTGGTAGGTTCGTTTGGTGATTCAAGAACGAACTAAAATAGAGATATGCTAGGGAGTATATGTATGGCAAGAAAACTTTATCCAACACATGATATAAACATAAAGACATACACAAATACACATGGCAAAGAGGAAATGCGATATGTATAATTGATTTGGTTGTATTTGACGAAAGTTTAAGAAAAGTAGTAAAATACACCAGAGTAATGAGAGGAACTGAGCGTGGGACCGATCATTTTCTGGTTTTGTCCAGAATTGATCTTACCCGAAAGTGGGTGTGGAGAAGAAAGCAGAATGTGATACAATCAAGAGTAAAAGTAGAAGGTTTGTTGGAAGAGTATACTCAAAGAGAGTACAATATTATGTTAGAGAGGGAGTTGTATGATTACAAACAGGGAACATGAGAATGCTCTGAAGTCTGAAGATATGAAGAAAGCATGGAATTATTTGAAGAACAGTGTGAAGAAATGTGCCGCGGGAAGTATATAAAGAGAAAATGTGATATGCGAAAAAAGTAGTGAAGGCTAGCACATAGAAACTGAGGGAGAGGGATGGTAAAAATACAGAGCGATTTTGAAGGAAATAAAAACTTGTTTTGGAAATGGGTAAGGAAGACAAGAAAGGGCGGAAATAAGCGTGTGAATGGCGTTGTTAACAGTAGAAATGAAATTGTTTGGGAAGAAAGCAAGGGTGAGAAACCATTGGAAAATGTATTTTAAGACGCTGTATAGTGGTAGTAAGTAGGATACAGATGAGGGTGTGATTAATATATCGGACAGGCTTGCGAATGAATGGAAGGAGTGAAAATTGGTTAAATAAGTGTGTGTGCTATTGTATGCGGAGGGCACAGTATTTTGTTTGAATCATTCCAAGAATGGACAGTGAAACGATAAAATGAATGACTTCGTGTACCTTGGTAGAAACTTTTTGAGTAATGAAAAGCTGAATGGTGAAATGCTGGAAGGAAAGTGTCTGGAAGTATGTGGGCAATGAACAGGAATAAAGGAATGAGTATAAATGCAAAACAGGTAGTTTACAACAGCGTGTTTATACCAGCTGTTCTGTATTGAAGTGAAATTTGGGTCTCTCAGAAGAAGCATGTTAGTCGTATAAATGCTGCAGGAATGAGGTTCCTAAGAAATGTGTGCGGAAAAACATTGAGAGACAAAGTGCCAAGCGAATTAGTCAGAACAGAGTGTGGGGCGCAGAGTTGAGCGAGCGGAGTAGACTTAGATGGTTTGGACATGTGGAAAGGATGAATGAGGATAAACTTCTCAAGCGTATATATGTAAGGAAGATGACTGGTAATGTTGCAAGGGTCAGACCGCGTAAAAGATGGTTGGATGTAGTAGATGTGGTTCTGAAAGAACGAGAGGCGAGAAGTCTGAGAAATAAAAGAGCATGCCAAAAACAATGCATGAATGTTGCAGAAGCAATGGAAATGTGTGCAGGGACCGAGGTATGTGGAAAAAGATTGTGAATGGTGCTGGGAGTAAAAGTAGTGTAGTAGTCTAGAGCTACAACCTGCATATCCTCTCAAAAAGAGGTGCTGTGATTAGTGTGTTGTTGTGTTCTTATATTTTTGTATTTATTCGAATTTGATCAAGTTATTTTAGTATATCTGTAAATGTTTATATAAAAATTTTAATGAATGTGACTGATTAAATGATGTATAACTGTGATGTGGCTTTAGTTTTTAACCAATAACCTAGTTTCAATCTTAATTATTTAACAATTTTAAACTATATATCATGCAATTACGGTTAACAAATCTTATTCTTTTGTAAACATCGTGACTGTGTAATTCTATAATGTGTTTGTGAGCGTGGATAAAATTTATACACGAATGAACGAAACATTCTCCAAAAATTAGCACAACTATTTTTGTCCTTAACTAACTACGTACCTACTTATGTTAATTCTATAGTACAGTGATTCTTTATATTTTAATACCAATGACACACATCAACGTTATGTAGATTTATACGACACACCAGAAAATTTGTTTAGAAGACAATAATTCTAAAAAGTAAAGTTAACAAAATTTTCCGTAGGTAGGCATAAAAATTTAGTAAACAGCTACGTGTTGCTCAGTAGTGAACCATACAAGTCGCACATTGATAATTAAGCTTCGCAAACTCTCCAAATGTAATATCATTCTGTGCCTTCATACATTTGAAGTGAATTTTCACTACCTGCGCTTTTCTAATTTTCATTGAATTATCTTTTTCCTCTTTCTCTGCGATCATAGCCTTGAGATGATCTCTATATTCCTTTGAAGAAATCGCACCTTTTCTTTATTTTTGGACTTTCCTTTCTTAAATGGTGCTGAAATGACTAAGAGATCACTTAATTGCTGCATATTTATATGTATAGGATTTTGATTTGATGACACGTTACTGGCTTTAGGACTAGGAAAGTTTCTCGCTTCTATTGGCTTAGAAACTGCAATAGCACGGATTACTCGAACTTTGGTTTCTACAGCGACTAATTCACCATTAGTAGAGCTAGCTTCTTCCGGCAAATCTACATCATAATCTTCAGTAAGGATTGTTGGAATGGGACAATATGCACCAATTATTATCGTCAACTCCATTCCATTCAACCAGGTTAGATGTATCTTGGTGAATTGTGACATCATTTAAAGAAATGATTGAACCTATTTCTGGCGTAATGGCTTGAGAATGACGTTTTTAGCACAATGTTCGGATCATCTACCTGCCTCTGATGGCAAAGTCATGATCCTCTAATTCTGTTGATAAAGTATTGACCAAATTATCTATTTCTGGCGCAGTTATCTTATCTACATTCATCTCAGCTTCATACATTTTGGTTTTCTCCAAAATAATTAGTGTATTTATTTGATATTCTGTCAATTTTGGTTGGGTATGTTTTATCACTTTTTCGGCACACCTAAAGTAATTAAAATTTGGTTTTCAATTTTGTGGTTTTCCGATGTCACTGTTTCTAAACTATTCTGTGCACATTTAGAATAGTCAACTGCAGATGGATTGAAAGGAAAGATTCCGCATTTGCAAAATTCCTTCTGCATTGTGTCCGAATTGTACATCCAGTACATCTATAAGTAGTGGACAAATTAAATTTCGTTACAACACAATCCAGATTTTTACAAACTTTGCCACTGGCGTACACGCAGTTTTCAGTTTTCATTAAGCGGTTTAAATATACTCAGATCAGCTAGTTGCATCAAATGAGTCGTATTCGGGGGAAGCGAGTGTAGAATAATTTTATTTTGGTCTCAGTATTTGCTAAGTTCATGCTCATGTGAGATTTATGACCGTCAACTAGCAAGAGTGCCGGTTTCGTAATTTCTTGATCTTCTATCCACTTATTGAAGTTTTTGATGTATGCAAAAAGGTTGTGTTTCATCCATCCTATGTTGGACATTCCCAGAACTCATGTGTCAGGCTTTCTTTCCATAATGGTACGTGGTGGACGTACATAAGGAAATACAACAAGTGGGGAGCATAACTTTCCACTATCTGTAAAGACAATTAACATTGTTATTATAAATGTTTATGGTTCCGGGCTGGGACCGTGTTATTTTATAAACTAAGGTCGATGTTTCGTCCACTTTTGTAAGGGACTCCATCAGGACAAGAATAGCAAATAAGTAATAAAATAAAAATAATAATTAAGATAAAAATGATAGTATTAAGTAGACAAGTTAAAGTGTAAAGAGTGTGTAGAGTTACTTCTGAACTAGCAGATTCACTAGCCCATTTAATCCAAAAGGTGTCTTGTGGCAAAGTAACTTTCACCAGTTACTTTGCCACAAGATACCTTTTGGCTTAAATGGGCTAGTGAGCCTGTTAGTTCAGAAGTAACTCTACATACTCTTTACACTTTAAGTTGTCTACTTAATATTATCATTCTTATCCTTATTTTTATTTTTATTTTATTACTTATTTGCTTTTCTTGTCCTGATGGAGTCCCTTACAACAGTGGACGAAACGTCAACTCTAGTTTATAAAATGACACGGTCCCAACCCGGAACCATAAATATTTATAATGACTCCGTCTGTGAAAGCCTCCGACAATAACGTTGTTATGTTGTTTTTCCAATGTTACTTCTAATAATTTTTCCGCCCTTTGGGTGCTAACACCTTCCCATTCTTAAATAGACTCAAACCGGTTTCATCCCCATTGAACATACGATGGAGATTCTTCTAAAATGTCTAATGCATGATTTACGTTTAGAAATTTCTCTAGTTCTGTAAACCATTTTCTAATAAATTCTTCTGTTATTACCACGCGCACTGTCCGGATCGGTTCAGCTGCCCTTTTTTATTTTCCGGATATCGCGGTAAAAATCAGGTTCCATTTTTGACCTGGTCGTCCTTGTTTAAATTTATGTTGCATCGAAAAGGTTTTGTATATCTTCTCAGCCGTAGAAATCACGTTTATTTTTTTGTGGAAAACCTCATTTTGCCAGTTTGTTCTCAACTAGTCTTAATATTGGCTCTGGTGCTATACATCGTGGTTTCTCTATTCTTCGACAGTGAAGGCGATCTTGAACAGTGCATTTGGGAACTCCATAATGACTACTAGCTTCCTTTATACCTTTCCCTTCGACTCTTATAGCATGCAGCGTATTTTTGAGAACTTCCTCTTGATAATGGTGGAAAAGACTTTCCTTTTTTTTAAGTTGGAGCCATATATGATCGACCCGATAACACCTAAGTTAGAATAAAAATATTACAAGAAAATTAATTAATCTAGGTTATAGAATAACTATATAACAGATATTAATAAGTTTCACAAATATTTAAAATATCTACGTACCTATATTTAGAAATGTAATATTTTCGTAACTAGGTAGTTAAATAGTAAACGGCTGGCAACTGGTCTGCTACAGCCCATTCTCAGCCGTCTTTAATAAATTCATTGTAATTGTGGATGACTTTAGGCTGCTGGTCGCCGGTATTAAATTATATAGAAAAAGATGAATATGTATATGGAATCGTGCCCCACTGTTGGGCTGTAATAAAAATTGCTGCGGATCCTAGCTGTCTAAAGTGCCACTTACCTTTGGAAGTGTCCCTCTTATGAATTTCTACTTTCCCTAGCTGAACTCAAAACCAAACCCCTCGAATCTTTACCTAAATAAAACAATTTATACTTCCCCAAGCTAATCTTCCACGTCTACTCATTCTCTCAACACCTTTATATTAAAAAAAAATAAAAAAAATTCATAATAAAATCTTTCGACAAAAGCATACACCCTTTTATTCATATGACATAAATTATGCGTCACATAATCTCAATATTTACAATTTATTTACAGTAAAACATTTCACACTTTAGTTCAATCTAAAAGTCTCGTGATTTTTATGTTCCTTTATACTTCAACATTTCATTTAAAATTAGATGGACCTATCCTGAAACCCTAAATTTATTTTTCCCAGGTCTATGATGAGCTCAGTATAAACCCTTTTTCTTCTGTATGCATAAAACTCTGCATTATCAAACTACACCAGAGACCCGTTTACTCCTTACATCAAATAAAAATATTATTCATGTATTTACACGCTCAAATTTAAAATAGAAAAGTGTCTTTTCTATATGTTAATCAAATTAATTTTCAGTTCAGAAATTTGTCACCAAGTAACTCAAATCACTCATAGTTTTTATAATTCAATACCAGTACAACAGTCCAATCGAAAAAATTCATTATCTGGAGGGTTTTTCGGAATCACCACTTCAGTAGATGACGTCCACCAAGCTCACGTTCCTGGACTACACCCAATTTCTGCTTTCTAACTAGGACAACCATTGCATCTCAACTCGTTCATCCAATTCCTCAACGATTTGTAGATGCCTTCCATACAGCTACCCATCCAGAGTCCAAACTCCACTTAAAGTCCAACCAGCACTCTCGTTCAAGATGTAATTCAATCGCTGACTTCAGTAACATCCAGCATTACTCGTTATAATTATTTATAAAAATGTTCAGCCCATTTACTCTACTTGCACTTACTTGTGCTTTTATAACACTTAAAATAATATTCGACGGCCTGCACTATCACCCGGTTTTTAAGCTAGGATGTCTTCTCAATGATACTCAATGTAAGCGAAGCGAATCAGAAAAATAAGAGAATCTTACCCACTCCGGCAACGCTTATATAAGCTCAAAACTCCCATTTTGTCACGTATCTTCACTTCTTCGAACTTTAGCAACCGCCACACAATTTCACAAAATTCGCTCGTACAAAACAAATAACGAACTTTCAAAACTAAGAATTTCTCCACTCCAACGACACTTTATTTCGAAAATTCAATTAAACTAGTCAACCGTCCGTATTTCCGTGAAAACCGTCCCTTTACTATTCACTCTAACAAATCCAAAGGACTCCTTTTATGTCCGCGTCTATATTCTTATTCCACTCACGCTCTAATAACCACCTTTTCTTGTCTTTGTCTTGTTTTCCTAGTTACAATGTCGACGTTATTTCCACCCTACTACTATCTTTATCTACTGCACATTTTCCTTCTTTATTATAGTCCCACTATTGCCGTGTCGTCTACGGTTAATGCTCCCTTCCTACACGTGTGCCCTGATAACTCAAAACTGTTCACAAACATGTTGCATCTCCGTCCCGCTTATTTATTTTTTAAAATACACTTTTCTGTCACGTTCTTTAAACTGCTTGTCATTTAGCCACCTGCTATATTTTCCATCTTCCTCTGTTACTTTATAACGATTCTCTGTCCCTTAATTTTATTGATTTGTTTGCAGACTAGTCGTCTGTTTGTTAACCTTGTATCTTTCCGTTGGACAATACTTTGAAATGTTTTCGTACGTATTCTAGTCTTCACCAGAATTGCTTATCTCCCTTAAGCTTTTATTCCCTGAGCTCCTTGGCTGTTTTCAATTTGTTTTGCTGTCTCAAACATTGTAACATTCTACGAATTTAATAAATGTACGTTACTAAATTATTGATTTTTACCCTGCAGAGCTTTAATACTGTAAATTTTCGTACGCAATTTTCAACCTTGCAATAGGTTATTTAGAGTTAAACTATTCCTTTTCGCAATTTTTATGTTACATTTTTTGAAAATATTTTCTAATTTGACGGTTATATGTTCTATATAGGGGAGGGATTGAAATGTCGAAGTAGTATCGTTTCGGTTTTTTGTGATATTATCGAGAATTGCATGAGGTGTCACGTGATTGTATAGAAGACGTTTAATTAAATTGAATGGATAGTTGTTGTTTTTTAGTATGATAAAGAGTTTTTTTAAACATTTATCCATCAAATTAGAAAATATTTTCAAAAATTTTAACATAAAAATTGCGAAAAGGAATAGTTTAACTCTAAATAACCTATTCTCTCAATTAAAAGATAAAACAACTCCATTATACCAACGAACCGTTATCTACAAAATTAATTGTTTAAATTGTGACCAATCTTATATAGGACAAAGCTCACTAAAGTTTAACCAACGTTTACTCAACATATAAGTGACATACGAGTCAAACCCAACGCATGTACTTTAGCTCCTCATGTTAATAGCACTCATCATGAGACAAATTTCAACACACCAAAAATTTTAGACATTGAAAGTGATAAAAAGAAAAAAGAATTTCTTGAAATGTGTTACATTTTTCAAAATTCTAACAGTATGAACAAAAAACTGATTTTGATAGTTTGAGCTCATATCTTCTGAATTTTCAAACCACTAACAAATAAATTAAAAAATTCAGTAATCTACACAACTGTTACTAAAACACACACACACACACACACACACACACACACACAACATGCTATTTAAAAATTTAAATAAAAATAGGGGGGGGGTGCTTTCAGTCAAAAAATAAAACATTTACCTGCCATATGTCAAACTTTACCTAACTTCCAACAATTTTACATCTTTAATGTTTGTATTGGTAAACAAATGTATTTTTAATTTATATCTGTAGCCTCGATTTAGTAAGTAACAGCATACCTTTATAATTTTAGTTTTACGGTATTTACTATTTCTGTATATTTTAGTATCTTTGAAAGCTTAGATTTATAAAAAAGAGTACTCATTATTCAAGAAGACCTAAAATCTACAAAAAAGAATATATATATATATATATATATATATATATATATATAAATATTTTAGGTAGTTAATTACACAAGGTAAGTTGATACACACTATCGTATTACAGTGAATAAGTTTAAGTTATTATTTCATCTTTATACACATGTAATCCTTAGGCAACAGAAAAGGAAGAAACATTAGGTTTATTTGGCCTGTAGAGATCCACGGTAGTGACTACTAATTATTAAGTTATAACAGTGTCCAGAAGACAGCCACTTACAAAAGTAATCTATAAACCGAAAATATGCATTATAAGCTTTTTTTGAATAAATTTAATGATTATTCTTTACTACTAAATAATATTTTCGATAGCCTTGCATCGATATTAAAAGGTATATTTACGTTTTCCAAAAAGTGCCACTCACTATTTAATAAATTAATTTTGCACGTTTCTTATGCTAGTGATAGACCGTCATAAATTTTTACACTGATATTAGTTCGCATTTACGCCTCCAGATGGCAGTATTTTACCATGATTTAAAGCAATTGTGGTTGACCACTGACATGACAGAATGATCCTTATAACAAATTACAGTTTCTTATTATTTTTAAATGAGCGGTTGACCTACTACCAGCATTGATGGGACTCGAGTCGATTTTTTGTACTCGAGTAACTCGATTGTAATTTCTATTTGACTCGAATAGAAACTCGAGTCGAGTTAAAACTCGGTTCGATATTGAACTCGTAATGGGACTCGAGTCAATTTTTTTTACTCGAGTCAATTTATTTACTCGAGTGACTCAAATAAATTTCCTCTGACTTGAGTTAAAACTAAAACCGTTGATTGAAATATTCAATCAACGCTAAAACCCAGTCACAACGTGGCGAGTAACTACTATGCCAATTGGCAGCGCCGTGTCTTTTTTGCTTTATACGTACATCAAATGTATGGAATATTTTTTTTATTATGAAAAACGTTGTAATCAGTAATAAATAAATACACATTCTCTTTGTATAGGTGCAGCCACAGCTAGTGTATGAAGTACTATAGATTCCATTACGTTTGAGTTAAGTTCTATACACTTTCTCACAGACTAAAATAATAATAATAATAACAATAACATTCTGTATATAAAATATCGATAAAAAGGAAAATTGTATCTTTCCGAGATATGATTCATTTTCATTTGAACTAAACCACAGAAGGAAGATCAATTGGAGCAACACCGTAAATTCACGAACTTTGAGTGTTATAAATTTGAGTTGAGTGGAAAACCCACCCAACTCAACTTAAGAATTGTAAAAATCACAACTCGATGATTATATTCGAGTTACAAGGGGACTCGAGTTGCGAGTTGACTCGAGTTGCGAGTCGAGTCGAGTTTCAAATCGACTCGAGTTGCATAGTCACTTGACTCGATTCACACGAGTAGGATTGTCACCCGATTAATTTGCGACTCGAGTTCCATCACTAACTACCAGCGCAGGCTGTACATAAGCGCACCACCCTAGTTGCGTGTTATTTCAATATATTGCGATGAGTCACATTCAAGTTTCTTTGGTTCCAACTATATTTCTTGTTATTATGTAAATATCTCATTATCTCTTCGTTGGTGTGATGTAAACTAGTTTGATATCAACAGGATTGTTTACTCTAATTTAGGTAATTTTTGTTTCTTGGAATGTTAGCTTAGCTCTAAACCAGGAATAAAATATTTTAACTGCCTTATGTCATTCACGAACTATCCTGCTATCTTTTTTATACAGAAATCATTTCTTGTTTTTGATTTTATTATTTAGTATACATATTTGTATGCGATAACATGTTAAATATAAATGCACAACCATTCATATAAATGTAATTGGGACACCTTATCTGCATTTGATAAGCACTATTGAATAACGCGGAAATCGGTTGTCGTTATTACCATTGATTGTGTTTTCTTAGTATGAAACACTTTACAATAATATTACACATCTATAAATATTATAGCGCAATGAGAACATTTCGAAAACTTTCCGAATTGTACCTATTGCGTCTAACAAAGACCGGCAGGTGAGATGTAACGGGCAGCTGCTTTTAAGCGCCACCCGTTTCTTAGTAATACTACGTATATCGTAACAGATAATTAGGGTATCCGATTAACTTCTCTTGTTAATTTTTTCGTTCTTTGTCTTTGAATAATTATTATTAAATGGTTTATTGTATCGTAATGAATATAAAGTGTATATTATCAGAGTTATAATACTCTTGTGTAATACAACAATTAGGTTTTGTCATCCGTAAAGGGAAGGTAGTTGCCTGGTATACTGTAATATAGTATTTATTGTCTGATGTTCGTATACACTAATTTTAAATGGTCACTGACCGTTTTACTTGCAGTTTCTATAACTCGTATTCAACAGGGGGCATAGAAACACAAATGGTCCTAGTGTTACTTTGTAATGAAGTGAGTGCAACATGTTGTACATTCACACGTGGTTGATTATTTATTACATCCCTTGACTTACAAACTTTTAAAATGGTTAAATATGTCTTTTTACTGGGGTTAAGACATGAAAATAATTTGTAAAACTTCATGAAAAATATATCCTGCTTCCGTTTTATTTCATTGTTATAGTGCGTTGAAAAACTAATGCATAAATAATTCTTTTGATAGATTTTATTTTGGCCATGTTTAAATAACAAATCAATTACCGATAAAAATTTAAACATTCAGTACTAGATGTCTGAAAAGATCGAATATAAATTCTCTTGCATAGACGAGACGAATAAAATGTGATTTACTTCATTGTGGTATTTTTCAGAAAATTGACAGGTTTTAGGTAAACAAAGCTACGCAAATCCGGAACAATTATTAAAATTTTTTCAATCTGAGTTTGTGAAGAATTTAGCTTGCTGAAACAATATTAAAGCAATTAAACAAAAGTATGACTGTAAGATATACTCTATACATTTTTGAACAAAAAATTAAGGAACGCTAACCCTTTGACAATTTAAGCGGTTCGTCATCTTACCAAGATGATAATTTAATTATTTTTATGGAATAGCAATTTTATATGTATGCAATCTTCACTTTTTTAACTAATGCACCTAAATGACATCTTCCCTGAATAACAAGAAAACGTTAGATAAAGAGAAAATGGAAAATTTTGGGATTTAACCTATTTTCGAACATCGAGTGTTTCAACTCAACCATTCATCTACACCAGTTTTCGACCATGTGGTTCAAAAAGTCCAGTTTTCCTTTATATTTTATTGACTTATTACCAACGACAAAAAGTAAAAGACTTACCTATTTAAGAGTCATAAACGAAATAGGATAATTTTTGGTATGTCATTAGTACCTAACATAAGAATGAAAATGCAAAATTCTAATTTTTTTGACCGCTGGTTTTCGGGTTATGAATTTTTGAATTTTCGAAAATTTGTGGTTTTTTGGCTTGCGACAAGACGTTTAATCGGCCGTAGCTCCAAAACTATTTGACCTATAGAGCGCTAAATTTGTGGCATTTTATTCAGTTTTAAATGGCGTTTCATTAAATATATAATATGGCAGATTGCATCAAATGATTTATAAAAAAAAAACGTACGAATCTACGTTTTTTTGAAAACTCAAATTCGGAATTTTTAATTTTTTTGAAAAAAATACATTGTTTAAAGAGTACTCTAGGCTACAAGTGTACCAAATTTTATGATGGTATTTCAATGGTAACATATTTAAATTGATTTTTTTATCATGACATACAGGGAAAATTGCATAGATCGTGTCTACATGATTTGAACTCATTATCTAAACTGCTTTAATCCATAATGTATAATCTCTTGCTATTGTAATATATGGATTATTGATTGTGCTAATTACAAATAGTATAATGAGTATAATTTACAATTAGTAAATTACAATAGTTGTTTCTATAAAATAATGTTATAACAAGCTATTAATAATTTAACATTCATTTAATTCTTAGTTAGCTTATTTTTAAGTAACACGGAATAAATAGGAAGAAGCAATACAGTACTCTGTTGTATTGTATGATTTATTAATCATATGGTTATAGAAGTTCAGTTACATTAAAAACACAAATATGCCTATTGTTGAATAAGAGTCATCTACTCTTGCAACAGGAAATTGTACTTCCTGTGGAGATTATGGGAAGTACAGGGAATGGATCTTATAAAGAAATTTCGTTCTCACTACTTACTTACGATACTGAAGCACCATACCAGTACTGCAGTTTATTTCTTTGATAGTTAGTTTTATATTATCAGAGGTAATAAAGTGTTTTGTTCAGGGAAAAACATACAAAATCATAGCTATATATTTTCCCCCTTCACGACCTTTCTCAGACACGGAAGTAAATACATTTATAGACAAGGAAAAACAAACAACCAAGCACCCAGACTGGTGTTGAAGCAACCTTGATTTACGAGGCCGACGACTTGCACAAATATGCAAGGACACAAATACAAAAATAACGGCTCCGCCCACACCTACCAGATATGTCTCTTGACAAAAAATCTAAACAACTAAGCAATAATAGAAATTGGCCACGACCTAGAATCCGACCACACAGCAGTTCTTTTTAACCTAACAACCAACAGAAGAATGACTGACACCTTTAGGCAATATAGAAAAACAAACAGGAGTACATATTGTGACAAGCTACAAGCACGAAGATAATGGAACAGTGGATGAGTCGGTAGCAGACATCACAAGACAAATTCAGACCGAATGCAAATAGCGACCAAAACAGTTGCAATCAACTCTGAGCACCTCGTACTAAACAATAAAGAACTAAACATACTAAAGAATAAATATAAAGTAAAGTAGAAATACTTTAGAGCAAGGAGAGTTTTAGACAAATAAGCACTGAACAAGGCCATCGAGCGAATCAAAAAAATGATCCGGGAGAAAAAAGAACGGAGGTGGGAAAAACAATTGCGAAATTAACGACGAATGCGAGACCAATGAACAAAAAATATGAAAAATAGTAAGGGCAGCCCGTCGGGATAAAACAGAAAACCACGCTATTTTCCACAACGACAAGTAGGCGTTCTCAGAACGAGACAGTGCGGAAGCTATAGCGCAACACCTGGCCAGACAATTCAATAAAACCCTTTCGATATCAAACCAAACAAAACCAAATAGAAAGTCAGATAAAAAAACTTCCAAAGAAAGCCGTGCAAGTTCCTGAAGACTACAAATGGACAGAGGACAGGATACGTAAAACAATAAAAAATATGACCAAAAAGAAAGCCCCAGGAAATGACGAAATCCCAAACGAAACCCTAATCTATGCTCTAACAGAAGTGGTGAGGAGCGTATCAAGAATATTGGAAAAAATTCAAACACACCAAACATTTCTTGAAAAATGGAAAACATCACGATATCAAAAAAAAAAAAGCAAAGATCCATCCAAACCCGAAAACAGAAGACCAATCAGCCTAATCTGTTCAATGTCCAAATTTCTTAAATCACTAATAAACGAAGACCTACCGGGCTCCCTAGAAAAGACTCACAGAATCCCCAACACACAGTTCGGATTTAGGAAAGATTTAGACGCCGTAAAACAATCAGAGAACTTAGCAAATAATATCGAAGGGGTCAAAGCCAAAGGTAAACAACAAATAACAATACTGCTAGATATGGAAAAGCGCACGACAAAGCATGGAGAGCAGGAATCCTTTTCAAGCTACGAACTGTGAACGTTCCAACATGCCTTGTTAGCCTACTATAAGATTTCATTCAAAACCGAAAATTCATAGTAAAAGTAGGACAAATAAAATCGACAATCCAGTGCATACAGTGCATACAGATTCCACACCAATAAAGAAAAACAAACGGCGCTAAAAATGGAACCAGTAGACGACCTAGCAAAACAAAGAAGGGATAAAATACTCGAAACTTGGAGAAATCCCAGTGACCCAAACATTAAAAGACTATTGAATCGACAAATGTGCATTTTCCTGAAGTGCAAAAGTATCACGCAATGAAAAGACTAGCGCTAGCTATCAATAAGTGAATTTAGAATAGGATAGAACATACTGATAAGACTAGAATGAAACATTCAAAGCATACCACCTCTGTCTAGTTTCGGAAACTAGAAGGACAACAAATTATAGGTTAAAATAACCTAAAATTTGCCAGAACAAGAAGAAAACAAAAAACTGTGTCAAGCCGCATGTCACGTACAGCCTATTGTTAATCTTCACAAAGTGGCAGAGAAATGTTCCATCCTCAAGCTTGCTTGCTTGCTCTATGCAGCAAAGTTTATTTTGCATGCTCAAGTAGATTGAATATAAAGTTTTATTGATGTGTTGCTTTGTCGCTAAAACATAATACACCTGCCACAATTCAATTTTTGAGAAAGGTTTATGAAGGTAAACTAAATACCTTGTGTCCAAAAATGCACAATACTATTTTTTAGTCAAGAGACATGTTAAAGAAGCAAATTTAGCTAGTGCTGTTAATGTTACAATTGCAATAGTACTTGTTCACTTGCATTGTTCTCATTGTTCTTTAAATCTTACTGCACTGCACTATAATTCATAAAACTGAGTTCAATTTGCGATTTGAAAAATTGCTTCAAATTAAAATTACTATTCATAAGTTAAAGCTCTTGCAGATTTATAAAATACTGGTAAATGTTAATTGCAGTATGACTATACTCTCCTTATTCTGTATTCCGCGTGTACGAAATTTCTCTTTGGATGTAATATTGAATTATTCATATATTTGATTGTAGGGTTATCAACACAAAGAAACGATTACATCGACAGTCCGAGCACGAATGCCCTAACTAATTTCGCTCGACTCGTCTTTTGCTACTACATGAGACAGTATTGTTTCCAGCCCTTGTCCATATACACAGAGCTTTGTTAAGCACATGTTGAACAAAGATTAGGATAGTTTGTAACAGGAACGAAGGATATTTTAATTTCGTAACATTGATGGAAGCGCCAACGAATTGATTATTTGGACAATTCTAGGGCAAAAATGTTCCTACAAGTAACGGCTGCGTTAAAAAGAAACGGGATGTTAAAAGTTCGAAATTTTTTATATTTTTTTCAATCATTAACGAACAATTTTTTATGGAAATTGGTGCAAGGTAGTAGTTCCCAAAAACTGTATTATTCAATCTCTGTATTCACACATTGGAGTGCATGTCATCTTCGCCATGTTCTTTCTTTTTTTTTTCAAACAAAATTGTAGGACACTGACTAGTAGTGAAAATGAGAAGTTGTTCTGTTTTATTGTAATTGCTTCTTTGCAATTTTTCAAAAAAAACTAGTAGTTTTCGAGTAAATTTCAAAATCGGTCTCTGTTTCTAAATAAATCAAGTATAATTATTAAATTAAACCCATTTTATTGGCTCAATGCAAAAAGTGAATTGAAATGAAGTAGTTAGATCGAGGAAGAATTAAACAAACTCTTTTTCAAAAGAAGTTGCTCAAAGTGACCTCGCCTATCTCAATACACGCGTTTGTGTGCCTAATAATCGACTGACGAACACGTTCAAAAATATTACGGGTGTTATGAATTATACGACACGACTGTCGTATTCTGTTTCATAAATCTTCCTCATTTCGCACCGGAGTCTTGTAAACTAATGATTTTAAATGCCTTCAACGGAAAAAATGCCAATGAGTTTAAATCAGGCGTCCCTGCTGGCCAGAATTGATATCCGCATCGTCCAATCTAGCGTTCTAGATAGTTTTGGTTGAAATATTCGCGTGTGACTAAAGTAAAATGTGCAAGCGGTCCATCGTCCATAAACTATTGTATTCACCTTTCATCAAGTGACTAATTTTTTTAAAGGCCCAGGTAGAACAATTTCTAAGAAGCGTGCGATAATGTTCCCCGTTAAGCAAGGATGAAGGAAATATGACCCAAGTAGAAGACCTTCAACAATTCCTATCCAAACATTTACAGAAAACTGTTCTTGTAAGTTATTTCTAACTGCAGAGTGCGGGTTT
Organism: Platerodrilus igneus; assembly: GCA_036346225.1. NCBI lineage: Eukaryota > Metazoa > Arthropoda > Insecta > Coleoptera > Lycidae > Platerodrilus > Platerodrilus igneus. The sequence continues at coordinate 1,857,309 of JARFIW010001146.1, forward strand.
TCTTCTGCATAAACGTGGTTATTATGGAAATTCATAATGGCAAACATTATTGGCCTTTCTTAGAAATGTTTTACCTGGACTATTAGAAAATGTGCCACCTGATGTAAGTCGAATACAATGGCGTATGAACGATAGAGGCCTGGACACTTGTTGTTTAGTTGCATGCAAATATTTCAACAAACACTATCCTTAACGCTCGATCGGGCGAGGTGTAAATAATTCTGACCATCAAGGAAATTCATTACACTTTTTCTTTGGGGCACTTGAAATCTTCAGTTTACAAGACTCCTGTGATAAATTAGGAAGATTTAAGAAACAGAATATAACAGCCGTGTGGTAAAATTCAAAACACCAATAGTATCTTTGAACGTGTCCGCCAGTCGACTGTTAGGCGCACAAACACGTGTACTGAGGTCGGTGAGGTCACTTTGGTCAATTTCTTTAAAAAAAAAATAGCTTTTTTTACTCTTCCGCCATCTAATTACTTCATTTCGTATTCATTTTTTACATTGAGTCAATGAAATGTGTTTAATTTAATAATGTTACTTTATTTTTTTACAAACAAAAATCGATATTTGAAATTAACTCGAACACTAATAGTTTTTGAGAAATTGCAGAAACAACTTTTATGCAGAGTTTAACAATAAAACAAAACACCTTATTATTTTCAGTATTAGTCAGTGCCGTACAATTTTATTTCAAAAAAACTAAGAAAATGGCGAAGATTAGTGTTATGCACAGCGCTGATGAATACATACTGTGTGTTTGCGAATTAAATAATACACTTTTTGAGAACTATTAATCTACACCAATTTACAAAAAGAAATATTTTTCGTTTTTGAGATTTTGGAAAAAGTAAAGAAAATCAGACTCTTTAACACCTCGTTTCTTTTTAACGTAATCGTTTCGTACTTATGTTTATATCAACATTTTATCTTAGAATTGTTCAAATCGCCCCTTAACTTTAGAATTCATAATAATAACAATGCAAAGTTCTCTCTATATTCTTTATGTATAGTTGTTTTTAATTTTAGTTTCCTGACTTAGATGGCATATCTACCTTCTTCCCTCTATAAAATAATTACCTTCCCGTTTGCCTGGCTCGACCTGTAGTTACCTATAAGTGAATCACTATTCTTTTAACGCTTTTCTAATAAATAAATCTATCAGATAAAGAAAAGTTATTATTAGCACACATAGGGTTAGATATTTTTCGCTGATCACAAAAACACCGAATGTGTTTGAAGTTATTCAAGTATTTACAACACATCTAATTTGCATAAAATTATACAAAATTTTATTACTTTAAGGGGATTAAAGTTTGAAATTTTCCTTTTATTAAACATTGTTCTTTCTATTTATAACTTTTCTTGTTTCCATAAGTGCCCAATCAATTACGTACTTAAAAATACGCATTTCAACCTTTTTTTGGAAAAATGATTTTTTATAAATAATTTTCTTATATGTCAACATAACAAATCAATCGAAACAGTTTCAAAAGAAGTCTAAAGTTCCAATGTAAATAGCAAAAATTCGATTGGCAGTGTGTTTATAACTAATAAAATTTTTACTTGCGTAGACTTTACATTTAAGTTTAATAGATGCAATACAGCTTGGTTAATTTAATCTCTTTTCGGATTTGTGACTTTAAAAAGTTATTCTGTCAATTAATACAACGGGTTTACCATTTTTCTTCATAAATTAAATTTGTTACAAGGCGGTACAATTACGATCATTCACTAAAAAATTATCAAAGAGTTAGCTCCCAATCAAGAACTTTAAATAAATAAGTTTCTAATTAAAGCTAGAATCAGGAGCACCAGGTAAAGAGTCTGAACTCTGTTTCCCCTTCGTTATTTGGTAGCTACTCGCGTTTTCAATTGTTAAGTGAATTGTAAGTCGAACTAAGCCTGAACGTACACAATTTGTTCTTTCTTTGAATTCTTATCTTCGCTAATTAAAATTTTCATTGAACTACAAACTTTCAAAATCGCACCTATTAAACATCGATAGGATTTTTACCAAATACGTCTTGACATTTTATAGTTTGCGTCCACAGCTCCTACATGAAAAAGTAGAAAAAATAGCAAAAGTTATAAAATAGTGAAGTGTTTGTTGATCCTTATATGCCTGGCAAAACGTACATTTGTTGATGCAGTTGACATTTTAATGTAAATTTTGTATGGAATGACAATATGTATTGTACGAATCTTTATTTATGGTATGTGGTACGCATGTTTAAAGTTGCCCCAAATTGAGGATTCATAATGAAAATATGTTTGACATTTTCTCACAAACTTTCATCGTTTGTAAATGACCTAAAGAAACACTACAACATCGAGGTCTTTCCTTATATATATTTCTTTGTAGATTTTTACTTGTAAAAGACTCCTGAAATGTGTTTATTTTCTAGTTGTGCTAATTCACAACGCGTTTGGTTCCTTCAGAAATGAAATGTTTTATTTACATATCTTCACTGATATGAACTACAGTCTATACAGCATATTCGGTTATTGAGCAAGATTTTATTGTTGCTACAGACGGAACTAAGCTACAGATAGTTTATTTTTAAAATAGATAACGCAAAATGCAATCATATTTTCCAGTTCACTTTCCGTTTTTTTTACTTTTATGGACCTACCTAACCTAGTTGTTGAAATAACTTAGGAGGGTGTATTATAATATTTTCAACTTGGAGATTTGTGCATTTGAATATAGTATTGAAAGTTACTGAAAGGATCGAGGCTTTTGGCATCATAATAAACTTGCACTTTGAACAAACTATCACTGTTGTTGCATTATGTGCGTAATGAGAGAGGAAGTTGTAAAACGTGATGTCCATGTTGAAGAGCTAATTTTTTTATCATATAATTTAGCCTTTCCAGGATGTAATTATACAGTTTTATAGCAGAATATTTTATCGAGTCAAACAAATTATTGATTGATTTAAAGAGCGCTGAATGAAGTAGCTTACAATACAACATTATCTCTCTTCGTGGCCAACTAAGGCGATCGAAGTTGACTGCAACTTTTTTATAAATTTTCTAAAAAATTTCAGCGTCAATTAGGCACCATTTTGCGCCGTTGAAACAAAATTTTACGCCTCACCTGTAACAACTTTTTCGAGAAAAACTATTTCTCCGAGATACCTAAAAGCGAGAAGTTGGCCGCAAATTTTGTAAATTTTTTAATAATTGTTGTATCATAGTAAAGCGCCGTTTTGCGCGGTTGAAACAAAAAATTTTGCGCCTCACCGTATAGCAAGTTATTTGAGAAATACTATTTCTTTGAGCTACCTAAAAAAAGTGTGAAGTTGGCCGCAAATTTTTTGAATTTTCTTAAAATTTTTGTATTATTGTTAAGCGCAATATTGCGCCATTGAAACAAAATTTTGCGCCGTCCCGTGTAATTACGATACACAAATATTTAGAAATGTCAAAAAAGTTGTGGCCAACTCACGCTTTAAGATAGCTCCGGAGAAATACTCCGGAGCTATCTTAAAGCGTTTCTAAATATTTGTGTATCGTAATTGAGCACCAATGAGGCTCTATTTTGCGGCGTTGAAACGTAATTTTGCACTTTCCCGTGTAACAAGCCATTTGAAAAACTATTTCTTCGAGCTCTACCTAAAAGCGTGGAGTTGAATGCAATTCTTTTGTATTTTAAAATTTTGCATCACATTTATTAAGTGTCAATTATACGCCATTGAACCGAATTTTGCACCCTTCTGCGTACTTAAAGTGATACTGCAATCCTCAATATTTTTTGCAATTCTGAAACAGCAAAATTTTCTTATCAGCCATGATTGTACGCATCTAGAGTAGATCGGAGAAATAGTTTCCTTCTAGTAATTTGTTACACGGGAGGGCGCAAAATTTGTTTCAACGGTGTACAAAGGTGCTTAATTGAGCGCCCAATTATTATACAAGTTGACGCTAACTTCGCGTTTTTGTGTAGCTCGGAGAAATATTTTTCAAACGACTTTTTACACAGCGGGGCTCAAAATTTTGTTTCAACAGCCTAAAATGGTAATCAGTTGGCGCTTAATTATGATACAAAAACTTTTAGGAAATGAAAAAAAATTGCGGTCACTTTCACGGGCGTCGCCGTGGATCAATGTAGTAAGCGTAAGACTACGGATCCCAAGGTCCCGGGTTCAAATCCCGACACGGCCGACTGCTTGAAAAATGGCAGGTGAGCATTTTTCACAAATATTACGCCCTCGTTCGGATGAGAGGTTAAATGGAGGTCCCGTGTGTGAGTGTTGTCACGGACGTTAAAGATCCCTACCTTGCCTGGAACGGCAAGGGTTCGGCAAAAATTCTAAATTTCCAGGCAACAAAAAACTCGCCTCCTGGCCAATGTAGTGCCTTCGGGTGGAGCATTGGAAATGTTAAGGAACGGTCACTTTCACGCTTTTAGGCGAGAATTTCTAAATAACTTGATAGTAAGATGCCGCAAAATTTCGTTTTAGCGGCGCAAAATGGCGCCTAATTATGGCACATTTTTTTTAATTTAAAAAGTGCGGCTCTGTGAACGCGACCCAAGAAATAATGTTTTTAATATAACTTATCTTCTATGAGGACCTAAAAATTTCTTCTGGCAGATCAAAAGGGTCCCTGGAAATTGAAAAAAGTGCGGCTTTGCAAACTTGGCCAAAAACATCTCTCTTTTTAAGTAACTTGCTTCCCAAGAGAGCATAAAATTTAGTTTAGTGGCGCGTAACAGCGCTTAATTGGTGCCTAATTATAACACAAATATTTTTTAGAATCCAAAAAATTGCGGCCAATTTCGCGCACCTGTCCAATTAGACGGATACATTTTGATGCGTATGATTTAATGCTTCCTAAAAAGCTATAATTTGTGATTATTGTGCAGTTTTTATAGAAGAAAATACAAAGTGAATATTATTAAATGTTTCTACTGAGTGTCGAATTATTGCCGTTTCAAACAAGGTAGATATCTTTAACGTAGTACAACATTCATACATACCAGGACTGTGTCTGTCATCTGGGTATATTTAAAATACAGGGAGTTTATAAAAGAACTCCTTGATTTAAAAAATCATAATTGAAAAACAAAACCAGTAATAAACTTTCGCCTTTTGAACTTGAGTTCAGTATATTGGTCAAGTTTGTTTTGCTAATATTCGATCCCAGTGCGTGGTTTTGGAACGAACGTGGTGGGGAAGAGTGCTACTGCTTCCTAGAAAATGTTATGTTTTCAGATGAGTCTACTTTTCACGTAAGTGGGTATATAAACCGACATAACTGTAGGATTTGGGGATCTGAGTCACCGCATGAATTCATAGAACATCAACGAGACTCTTCCAAAGTCAATGTTTGGTGTGAATTGATGCATGATCCTATCGTAATACCTTTCATCTTCACAGAGACAATTAATGGGAATATTTATTGTGATATGCTTGAACTATACGTTTTCCCACAGATAGATGATATTGAACTAGAAAAGGGACCGATTGTTTTCCAACAAGACGGCGCGCCACCTCACTATAGCAACCGTGTCCGTGATGCGTTGAACTTGCGTTTCCCTGACAGGTGGGTTGGTAGACGTGGGTCGATTGCATGGCCACCAAGGAGCTCAGATCTGACTCCACTAGATTTTTTTTTGGGAACATGTAAAAAACATTGTTTATTCCGAGAAGATCGGTGACATTGCTATAGTTTTTACATATGAATCTCCTACCACAATCTGCTTTCCCAAAATTCGAAAAAGAGAATGATTTTCTAGGATCCGATATCGAGTTAACACGTTTCCTTTCTTCTTTGAACGGAATTCCTTTTGTTCCGAGTTGTTCAAGGCTTAAAATTATGGTTTTTGAACATGAATCTCACACTACAATCCGGTCTCTCAAAATTAGAAAAAGAAAGATTTTCCAGCATCTGACGTCGAGTAGTTTGTTTTCTTTCTTGCTTGAACGAGTTCTTTTAGTTCTGTGCTCCTTAAGGCTTATAATTATGGTTTTATAATAATAATCTCATACCACTTTCCGCTTTCACAGAATTCGATAAAAAGACACTCTTTTTCTTGTTCATATCAACCCATTTGTGTTTAGAGTGTTCTAGACTTGACAATTATAGTTCTAGAGTATGAATCTCGTACCACCATCAGTTTTCTCAAAACTTGGACATAACCGATTTAGTAACATCTGACATATTTTCTTTCTTGTTTGAACGGAGTTCTTTTTGTTTTAAGCTCTATGCTTAAAAGTATAGTTTTTGAAAATGAATTTTATTGCTCAATTCTCTTTCATAAAATTCGAAAAAAAAACCTGATTTTCTAGCATGTGACGTCGAGTAAACGCGTATTTTCCTTCTTGTTTGAAGCGAATCGCTTTTGTTATGAGCTGTTCTAGGCTCAATATGATAATTTTCGAATATGAATCTCATACCACAATCAGCTCTCCCAAATTCGAAAAAAATCGATTTTCCAGTATCTGATGTGGAGATAACGCGTGTATTCTTTTTTATTGAACCGAGTCCCTTTTGTTCTTAGCTGTTCTAGACTTTAAACTATAGTTTTCAAATATTAATATCATACCTCAATTCACTTTCTCAAAATTTATAAAAAATGATTTTCCAGAATGTGACGTCGAATGAACAAATTTATTTTCCTTCTTGTTTGAAGCAAGTTTTTTTGTTATGAGCTGTTTTAGACTTAAAATTATAGTTTTCGAATATGAATCTCATACCAACATCTATTCTCACAAAAATCGAAATAAAAATTATTTTAAAGCTGCTGACGTCCAGTAAATACATTTTCTTTTTTTGATTGAAGCGAGTTCATTTTGTTATAAGCTGTTCTAGGCTTATAATTATAGCTTTCGAATATGAATATCATACCAACATTCGTTCTCGCTAAACTGGAAATAGCTTTCGAATATGAATATTATACCAACATTCGCTCTCGCTAAACTGGAAAAAGATCGATTTTCCAGCATCTGACGTCGAGTAAATACATGTTTCCATTCTTGTTTGAACAGAGTTCTTTTTTACTGAGCTGTTCTAGTAAAGTATAGTTTTCGAATATAAATCTTATACCACAGTCCATTCACACAAACTTCGAAGAAAAAGGTGATTTTCAGCTTGTGACGTCTAACAAACATGTTTTCTTTCTTGTTTGAAGCGAGTCCTTTTTGTTCTAAGCTGTCCTAGGCATAAAATTATAGTTTTCGAATATGAATCTTACCCCACACTTCATTGTTTTTCCAATGCTCCACCCCGAGGGTACTGCATTGGCCAGGAAGCAAGTTTTTTTACCTGGAAATTTTGAATTTTGCCGAACTCTTACTATTCCAAGCAAGGCAGGGATCTTTAACGTGCGTGACAACACTCAACACGGGACCTACATTTTTACTGCTCATTCAAAGGAGGGCGTATTATTGTGAAAAATGCTCGCCTAACCTTTTTCAAGCAGATCGTGTTGGGATTCGAACCCGGAACTTTGGTCATAGTAGTCACACGCTTACCAACTACGTCATGGAGTTGTCAATCTTGTACCGTAATCCGTCCTCTCAAAATTCGAAGAAAATTATTTTCCAGCTTTTTCTGTCGAGTAAACAAATTTTCTTCCTTGTTTGCGAGTCTTTTTCGTTTTGAGCTGTTCAAGGTTTAAAACTTATTGTTTTCGAAATGAATCTCGTACCACACTACGTTTGTTTTTCCGATGCTCCACTCGAAGATACTACATTGGCCAGGAAGCGAGATTTATACCTCAAAATTTTGAATTTTGCCTAACCCTTATTGTTCCAAGCAAGGTAGTGATCTTCAACGTGCGTGATAACACACACACGGGACCTACATTTTACCTCTCATCTGAACAAGGGTATATTTTTGTGATAAATGCTCGCCTAGCATTTTTCAAGCGGATCGTGTCGGAATTTGAATCTGTGACTTTGGGCATAGTAGTCACACACATTCCAACTACGCCACGGAGTCGCATTCTCATACCACAATCCGCTCTCTCAAAATTCGAAAAAAAATTATTTTTCATCTTCTGATGTCGAGTACACAAACACATATTTTCTACCTTGTTTGAAGCGAGTCCCATTTGTTCTAAGTTGTTCAAGACATAAAATTATAGTTTTAGAATATAAATCTCATAGCAACTTTCGCTCTTACAAAACAAGAAAAATATCGATTTTCTTGCATCTGACGTCGAGTAAAAACATGTCTTTTCTTGTTTGGACCGAGTCATTTTCTGAGCTGTTCTAGGCTTAAAATTATAGTTTTCAAATACGAATCTCATATTCGCTCTTACAAAATTCAAAAAAAAGATGATTCTTCAGCGTTTAACGTCGAGTAAACACATGTTTTCTTACTTGTTTGAACCGAGTTCCTCTTGCTCTGATCTGTTCTGGGTTTAAAATTATAGTTTTCAAATATGAATCACGTGCCTACATCCGCCCTCGCAAAACTAGAAAAATTCTATTTTTCAGCATTTAACATGTTTTTTTCGTGTTCTAACCAACCCATCGCTTTTTGTTCGGAGTTATTCTAGTCTTAAAATTATAGTACACGAATTTTACACCACCATCCGTTTAACACGTGTTTACTCTTGCCACCCGGTGCTGGAATATAGATTTGTTTGCGAATTTTGAGTGAAGAGATGGTGGTGCGAAAAATATAATTTTAAAACGTAGAACAACTCGCAACACAAAGCGTCGATTGGAACAAGAAAAATAGTATAAATTTAGTCTTCGGTAGAGGCTCTGTATCAAAACATTTTGTTGTTACTTTTCGGACTTATAATTCAACTTCAAGATTTGTCCTTTTAGAAAAATGTTTTGAACAAGTTCGAACAATCTATAATGGTGTCGTTTTTTCGAAAATATGGGACCCCAGCTCAAAAGTCATTTTTTAAATTGAAAAACCGTTTGCAATGAAACTGTATCAGTTTGAACATTACAGTACAAAGTCGGAAAGATCTGGAACAATTTTCAAAATTTTTAATTTCCTCAAACTTTATACACTTGTCACACGAGCTTTTTACCGCTTGTTTTGGAAGTAATATCTAACTCGAATAATGAGGTTTTATAAAAAGTGCTTCCCGAGGGGTGCCCGGTGCATTATAACTTAATTCGAACGGGTTTAAAGGTAATTCATAACGCATCCAGAAAGATTTGTTGTTTTCCGCGTCCAATAATCGGTCCTGACGCCTAGTCATGCCGCTCGTATCAATTTGTGCTATTTATAATTCCAATTAACTCGATTTTGTTCAATATTCTCATAATATAAGCATTTTAAAATGTATTAGAGAAATGCAAGGAATGCTCTATCCTTGAACCAAATTTTAATTTCAGTAATGAAAGTTCATAACGTTGAAATACGTTTATTTATGTTAGGGTAATCTTGAAACATAATATTTCTATTTCTTTAATGCTGAGTGGCGCTTGCGTGATATTATCTGCTGAGATATTCGAATGTTGTAACTGACTGCATGTGGACCGTGCGACTTTTTCATGAACGCGTGTCCCACGGTCAGCTGTTGCTAACAAATCCGCAAATCCTTCCTCTTACTGAATTTAATATAGAAAAGCAATATTCTGTACGTAGCACAATCGAAACGAAAAGAGGAATTTGCTAATTTAAAGTCCTCACACAATTTGGTCTGTAATTTCTTGTGTATTGCATTCTTTTGTCAACTACATTCTTCGCGATCCTCACTTGGGATCACTGCACTTTATACGGTGCACGTTTTTATATGAAAACTTGATGAGCAACATGCCACATTATAAGCATTTACAGTTGATAACACCTTTTAGCGTACAACCCCAAAAACCAAAAAGGAGGGTTTGAAGTTATTTTTTTGCGATTTTCAGAAACTCGAAAGCTTGATGTTGAATATATTAAAACTGGGTTACGAATGTTCCGCACGTGCATATTTTATTTAAAAAGTTAATTTCCTGTTTTAGCTCGATTGAATCCAATCTACCTGAATGAAGTAAATATTTGTGCTGCGTTGCATTCCTCGCATACTGTAAGTTTATCTATCAGATGTAAAACTGGTTCTGTTTAATTTAACGCGCATCTTTAATGTTAAGTTGATGCTCGAGCCTTATGAAGTAATTGAAAATACAATTTCCCAGGATGCAAAATGCATCAATCTCGTCTTAATTCATGTAGCGTTATTATCTAATTTAGTCGGCATGTATTATTCACGACAGTACCATGACATCCTGTTTTTACGTCATTTCCTATTTATTTTGGTTATCGGTCTCAGTACTAGTTTGTACTGTTATACTACCTGTACATATTTTATTTATAAAACCTTAAATTTATCTTTAGAATGGAAATAGATTAGCAAAACCTCAAATTTCTTAGATTTCTCTCAACACTTTAAAATTAGCTTTTCAGGAAAATTTACTTGTGAATTGCGTAACTTCCCTTCCGGTAGATTTAAATCATACAAATCGAAGGATGCTATTTGTCAGAGGTGTATGAAATTTTGGAAGTGTGGAAGATTGTTCTAACTTTGTATACTTTGTTCCAAAATGATGTTGCTGCATTCCAAACGGTTTTCGAATAAAACAAATAAATGATTTTTTGAGTTGACACTTTTTTTATGAAAATCTCAAACTTCCATATTACTGTAGAGTGTTGTAGTTGTTCCAAACATTTTTCGAAAAGAGAAAGTTGCATTATTAGTCTGAAAAGTGAAAAAAAAAAGCTTTTCATACTAGATCATGAATAAATGTTTGTTATTTTGTTGTTTAATAGAGCGCTCTGCGTGTGATCCTCGTAATCCGTTCTCACAATATTCGAAAAGATTGATATTTCCAGAACTCAGCATTAAGAGTAAACAAATGTTTTATTTCTTATTGCAGCCGAGTTCTTTTGTTCAAAGTTGTTATAGGCTTATAAATTATTGTTCTAGAGTATAAATCTAATACCACCATCCGTTCTCTGAACATTCGAAAAAATCGATGTGTGTGAAGTTAGCACCTCATTTTTTAAAAATCATATTAAAGTTGTTCCAGATTGTTCTAATCTTGTTTCGCATTGTTCCAATTTTACATTATTTTATTCCAAAAGATTCCTCGAAAATTTGAGAAAAACCCATTTTGTTACTGGCACCCCAATTATCGAAAATCGCGGTTTTGGACATCGCTTAACATTGTTCTAGTTGTTCCAAAAGCACAATTTCGTATCTAAACGATTCTTCAAATAAACGGCAAAAAACATTTTTTGCTGGAACCCCATTTTCCAAAGATCGAAATTCTGGCCCTCAATTAAGATTGTTCTAGTTGTTCCAAACATTGTTCCAAACGGACAATTCTGTGTCTAAACGATTCTTCAAAAAACGCAAAAAAAGATTTTTGGACAAACAAGACTGCCGGGCCAAGAGTAAACATACCTTTCCCTTCTTACTGTAATGGCTAACTTTTTGTTCTGAGCTGTTCTAAGCCTAAAAAACATAGTTCTACCATATGAATCTCCTATCACCAATGGTTCCCCCAAAAATCGATGTTTTTGCTATATTGACAAGAGTAAACATAGTCACCCTCTTTTGTTTCAATGGCTAACTTTTTGTTCTGAGCTGCTGTAAGCCTAGGAAACATAGTTCTGCAGTATGGATCTTCTATCACCAGCGGTTCTCCCAGAAATCGATGTTTTCACTGTATCGGCAAAAGTAAACATAGCCTTTCTCTTTTGTTCCAATGGCTAACTTTTTGTTCTGAGCTGCTGTAAGTCTAGAAAACATAGTTCTGCAGTATGAATCTCCTATCACCAGTGGTTCTCCCAAAAATCGATGTTTTTACTGTATCGGCCAGAGTAAACATAGCCTTCTTTTTTTGTTCCAATGGCTAACTTTTTGTTCTGAGCTGCTGTAAGCCTAGAAAACATAGTTCTGCAGTATGAATCTTCTATCACCAGCGAATCTCCCAAAAATCGATGTTTTCACTGTATAGGCAAGAGTAAACATAGCCTTCCTCTTTTGTTCCAATGGCTAACTTTTTTTCTGATCTGTTCTAAGCTTAGAAAACATAGTTCTGCAGTATGAATCTCCTATCACCAGCGGTTCCCTCGAAAATCGATGTTATTACTATATCGACAGGAGTATACATAGCCTTCCTCTTCTGTTACAATGGCTAACTTTTTGTTCTGAGCAGTTCTAAGTTTAAAAAACATAGTTCTGCATAATGAGTCTCCCATCGCCGCTGGTTCTCCCAAAATCGATGTTTTTACTGTATGGATAAGAGTTTTTCTCTTTTGTGCCATATAGCTAACTTTTTGTTCTGGCCATATAGTAGTCATCGTTTTCATTACAATAATAATAAGGAAATTATGAATGGATGTGTTTGACAAGGATCTTGTCATGGAACGATACGCCAATAACCGTATATACCTATAAAATCTACGTGGTTTTTTTTCTAACGTAAAACATCGATTTTTGGGAGAACCGTTGGTGATATGAGATTCATACTGCAGAACTATGTTTTCTAGGTTTAGAACAGCTCAGAACAAAAAGTTATCCATTGGAGCAAGAAGGGAAATGTATGTTTACTCTTGGCTCGGCAGTCTTGTTTGTCCAAAAATGTTTCCTTTTGTTTTGAAGATTCGTTTAGACACGGAATTGTCCTTTTGGAACAATGTTTGGAACAACTAGAACAATCTTAATCGAGGGCCAAAATTTCGGTGTTTAAAAATGGAGTGCGAGTACAAAAATGTTTTTTGTCGTTTTTTTTTTAAGAATCGTTTTGATACGGAATTGGCCTTTTGGAACACTGTTTGGAACAACTAGAATAATGCTAAGTGATGGCCAAAACCGCGATTTTCGATAAGTGGGGTGCCAATAACAAAATGGGTTTTTCCAAATTTTCGAGGAATCTTTTGGAATAAAATAATGTCGAATTGGAACAAAGCGGTACAAGATTAGAGCAATCTGGAACAACTTTCAAAATCATGATTTTAAAAAAATGCGGTGCTATACCCTATTCACGTTAAATATGGGATGACGTCATAATTCAAACAAATGCTGCGTTGTCATGGTTAAGTTATTTTATGTGTATTTCCTGATCAGAGTAACCATTTCTGGTGCGCGCGAATTCAAATGTTTAGGTATTCTAAATGTTATTAAATACTCGAAACTTGCAATGTATAAAGCGTTTTAGTTCTGAAAAAAACTGTTTTATTTAGCAAATATAAAGCATAAACGATTTACTACAAAACTAAACAATGACAATAAAATGAGAAATGTCAAAGTAATAGAAGTAAAAAATGTTGCAACACCGAACAGAACTGCAAACTGCTACACACTAAATCCTAATATCATTAAACCTAAGTTCATAGTTACGTTCACATTCTACAATCGCTAGCACTTTATTACTGTTTATGACGTCATCCCATATTTAACGTGAATAGGGTATAACTTCACACATAAAAAATTGATGTTTTTAGCACATAGTATCAAGAGTAAACAAATACCTTTCTTTCTTGTTTCAACCGATCCGTTTTTGTTCAAAGTTCTAGAGTATAAATCTCGCACCACAAACCGTTCTTTAAACATTCGAAAAAAATTGACATTTCTAGCACAGCATTAATAGTAAACAAACATTTTTTTGTTCTAACCGAACCCTTTTTGATTAAGTTGTTCGAGCCTTAAAAATTATATTTCTAGAGGACGAATTTCGTACCATCCGTTCTCTCAAAATTCGAAAAAATCGGTATTTCCAACACTCGGCATCAAGAATAGTACAAATGTTTTCTTTCCTTATTTATCCAAACCTTTTGTTCTGAGTTGTTTTGGGCTTATAAATTATAATTCTAGAGTTTGAATCTTTTATCATCATGCTCTCTATCAACGTTAAAAAAAAAAGGTATATCCATCGCTTATCATAAATAGTAAGCAAATGTTTTCTTTTTGTTCTAACCTAGTATTTTTGTTCTAAGTTGTTCTAGACTTGGAAATTATAGTTCTAGAGAATGCATCTGTTACCATCATCTGTTCTATCAACATTAGAAAAAAATTAATATTTTTAGCACTCGGCATCAGGACAAATGTTTTCTTTCTTATCCAACCGAACCCTTTTTGTTCTGAGTTATTCTAGGTTAGAGTATAAATTTCATATCATTATCAGCTGTCTCAGCATTTGAAAAAATTAATATTTCTAACACTTGCCATTAAGAATATACAAATGTTTTCTTTCTTGTTTAACCGAACCCTTTTTATTCAGTGTTGTTTTAGGCTTATGAATTCTAGTATTCTAAAGTAAGAATCTCGTGCCATCATCCGCTCTTTGAACGTTTGAAAAAATAAAGATATTTCCAAACACTATTGAAATAGTAAACAAATGTGTCTTTTTTTTTTGTTTTAACTGAGCTTTTTTTGTTCTGAGTTGTTCTAGGCTAAAAATTATAGTTCTAGAGTATGAATCTCGCACCATCATCCGCTGTCTTAACATTCGAAAAATTGAAATCTGCTACATGGCATCAAGATTAAACATGTTCTTTTTCCTTTTTTTTTGCATAAATCCTTTTTGTTATGAGTTGTTTCTAAGCTTAGAAATTATTGTTCTAGAGTATGATTCTTGTACCATTATTCGCTCTCTCAACATTCGGAAAAAAAGATATTTCCAGCACTCTGCATTAATAGTAAACACATGCTTTCTTTCTTATTCTAACCGAGTCTTTTTGTTTTGAGTTGTTCTAGATTTAGAAATTATCGTTCTAGAGAATGAATCTGGTACCACCATCCGTTCTTTCAACATTCGAAAAAATTGATATTTCCCACACACGGCATCGCAGCTGTAAAAAAATGCTTTTTTACCTTTTTTACCCAAAACTTTTTGATCTGACGTGTTGTAGACTTAGAAATTGTTCTAGGGACCATCATCCGTTCCCTCAACATTCGGAAAAATTTGAAATTTTTAGCATTCGATATTAAGAGTTAACTAATGTTTTCTTTCTTGATCCAACCGAGCCCTTTTTTTATAGTTATTTTAGGCTTATAAATTATAGTTTTAGGGAAAAATCACATTCCATTATGCGCTCTCTCAACATTCCAAAAAAAATTCATATTTTCAACACTCGACATTAATAGTAAACAAATGTTTTCTTTCTAACTTGAACCGAGTCTTTCTGTTCCGAGTTGTTCGTGGTTTAGAAAACATAGTTCTAGAGGATGAATATCGTACTATTACCTGTTCTTTCAACATTTCGAAAAATTGATATTTTTTCCAACATATGCCATGAAGAGTAAACAAATATGTTCTTTCTTGTTCCAACCGAGCTCTTTTTTGTTCTAAATTAGTTTAGGCTTATGAATTATAGTTATAGAGCATGAATCTCGTACCATCGTCCATTTTCTCAACATTAGAAATAATCGGCATTACCAGCACTCGACATTAAGAGTAAACAATTGTTTTATTTTTGTTCTAATCGATTTCTTTTTTTTCAGAAATGCTCTAGATTTACAAATGATAGTTCTAGAGCATAAATCTCATACCACCATCCGTTCTCTCAACATTCGAAAAAAATTGATATTTCTAACACCCGACATTTAAGAGTAAACAAATGGTTTCTTTCCTATTTCAACAGAGTTTTTTTTTGTTTTGAGTTACTCTAAGTTAGAGATTTTAGTTCTAGAGTACGAATCTCATACCTACATCAGCTCTCAACGTTCGAAAAAATGATATTTCAAGCACTCGGCATTAAGAGTAAACAAATGTTTTCTTTTTGTTCCAACCGAGCCTTTTTTGTGCAGAGATGTTCTAGATTAACAAATGATAGTTCTAGAGTATAAATCTTATACCACCATCCATTCACTCAAAATTCGAAAAATATTAATATTTCCAATACTCGGCATCAAGAGTAAACACATTCCTTTTTTCCTTTTTTGCACATGCCTTTTTTCTGAGTTGTTCCAGCCTTAGAAATTATAGTTCTGCGGTATGAATCTCGTACAATCTTCCGGTCTCTCAACGTTCGAAAAAAATGTTATTTCCAGCACTTGGCATTAATAGTAAATAAATGCTTTCTTTTATATTCTAACTTAGTATTTTTGTTCCGAGTTGTTCTAAACTTAGAAATAATAGTTATAGAGAATGAATCTGGTACTAACATATGTTCTATCAACATTTAAAAAAATTGATATATCTAGCACTCGGCATCAGAGTTGTAAATGTTTTCTTGTTTATTCCAACCGAGCCCTTTTTGTTCAGAGTTATTCTAGGCTTATACATTCTAGTTTTAGGGTATAAATCTCGTATCATTATCCGCTCTCTTGACGTTCAAAAAAAAATTACAGTGCTTGACATTAATAATAAACAAATCTTTTCATTCTTATTCTAACCGGGTCTTTATGTTCTAAGTTGTTCTAGATTTAGAAATTATGGTTCTATGGAATGAATGTTGTACTACCATCCGTTCTCTCAACATTCAAAAAAATTGTTATTTTAAATACTCTGCATCAAGAGTAAACAAATGCTTTTTTCCCTTTTTTTGCACAAGCTCTTTTTGTTTGGAGTTGCTCTAGTCTTAGAAATTATAGGTCTAGAGTATGAATCTGGTACCATCATCCGCTCTTTCAACGTTCGAAAAATAAGATATTTCCAGCATTCGACATTAATAGTAAACATACGTTATCTTTCTTATCCCAACCGCGTCTTTTTGTTCTGAGTAGTTCTAGGTTTAGAAATTGAGCCGTTTTTGTTGAGAGTTGTTTAAGGCTTTGAATTATAGTTCTAGAGTATGAATCTCCTACCATCTTCCGCTCTCTCAGCGCTCATTTCAAGCACTTGGCATTAATGGTAAGCAAATGTTTTCTTTCTTATTCCAACCGAGTCTTTTTGTTCTGAGTTGTTCTAGATTTAGAAATTATAGTTCTAGAGTATAAATTTCGTTCCACCATCCGCTCTCTGAATACTTGTAAAAAGTGATATTTCCAACACTCGGCATCCAGAGTAAACAAACGTGTTCTTTTTTGTCTTAGCCGAGCTCTTTTTGTTGAGTTGTTTTAGGCTTAGTAATTATAGTTTGAGAGTATGCATCTCGTACCATCATGCGCTTTCTTAACGTTCTGGAAAAAATATTTCCGACATTTCCTGCATTTATAGTAAACTAATGTTTTCCTTCCAATTCTAACTGAGATTTTTTGTTCTGAGTTGTTCTAGATTTAGAAATTATAGTTCTAGGAATTGGATGTCGTACCACTATCCGTTCTCTCAACATTCGAAAAATAGATACTTCCAACACTTGGCATCAATTGTATAGACGTCTTTTGAGCCTACCTGATTCGTCATATTTAGAAGATTAATTAGTACCTACAATAGTGATTAAGCTAGTGTTAATGTAAACACGTCTCCGTAAATATTTGTGATGGTGGCTTTGTTCCTGTTTTTTACCACTTCAATCCTTTCGTTATGTTGTTCATAATAGCTTACTCTCTTCCCTATTTTCTGTTCATTATTAAACTTACCCTCGAATGTCCCCTGCTAGATTTCGTGTTAATGATTCTGTATTTTCCTGACTAGAAATCCCGATCTTTCCAGCGTACCTTACTAATCCCAACTACATCTAACTTCAAAACATGTATTTCCCTGTTGAAGTTTTCTAACCTACCACTACGGTTCAAAGTTCTGACATTCCACAACTCCGACTCTGCTATGTTTATCTTTTGCAATGAATTTCTATCGAGTAGTTCCCGCACGGAAATCCAAATGGGGGACTATTTTACCCGAGAGGATGCCATCACATCAAACCATACAGATAGAGCTGTACGTCCTCAAAAAAAGCAATGACTGTGCTTTCCTCTTGCATTCAGACTGTCACATTGTAACTACTGAAAGGGCTGTTGCACCCCTTAGGAATAATTCGTTAGTTTTAGCTCTCTGTAGACAATCTTGTGATGTGGTTGCCCCTGCGGTTCGGTTTTCAGTTTCTTTGAGGCACGCATGCCTTTGCACCTCGTCAAAATTCCATGGTGCACAAGGGAGGTTAGAAAAATGAAATCATATTCAGTTTTCGTCGTTCCTGCTGTGGTTGCTTAGAATTCTTCTGGGTTATAATTGTTGTTTGTTTTCCCCCTTTATTTTCGTATTCTCGTTGTTTCCAATTTCAATTGATACCAATTCCTGTAAATCCGACTCCAATTGGTTACAAGTCTCATTGGTTTCATTTCCCAATTGAATTGAATTTTCACGTGTTCACATTTTTATTGGTTTCGATTCTTGCAGATTCCAGTTGTTTATCCAATTGTCGTTAGCTCTAGTTGTCCTTGGATTCACTTCTTATTAATTTCAATTGCCAGGTGTTTCAATTTTTATTAGTTCTGATTCTCAGCGTTTTCAGTTCCCATGGATTCCAATTCACATAGTTACGATTGGTTTTTATTCACATTGGTTACAATTTTCATCGGTTCCCACTCTAGTTGATTTCATTTCTCATAGGTTTCGATTCCCATTGATATCAATTTTATACGATTCCAATTCTTGTTGGTTCCATTTCCCAATGGTTGTAATTCTGGACCTTCCAATTCTCGTAGATATCTATTCTCGATAGTTCTAGTTTCTGTCGATTCCACAGTTTTAATTCTCATTTGTTCCAGTTCTCATTATTTCTAATTCTCATTGATAACACTTCTCATCGATCTTAATGCTGATGGGAGCATGGTTCCAATATAAACCGTTAGCAATTCCAATTCTAACTATCGTTGGTTCAATTTTGTGTTGGTTTCAATTTTCATTAGTGTTTTCAATTGTCGTAGGTTGGTTCTTGGTTACAGTTCCCGTTGGTTCACATATAAATTGTTTGAATTCCCATTGGTTCTTATTAATATTGGCGCTTCTTTTCATTGGTACCAATTTCCATATGTTCCCATTCCCGTGTTATTTTGTTTTCATTGATTTCAATTCTCATCGTTTCCAATTGGATTCAATCTTGATCGTACCGCTTCTCTTTGATTCCCATTGTTGTCGGTTCCAATTTATAGTTATAAGAACATCATTCTTTCAAAGCTTTCAAATTCTACTTTCTGGCTTTCAAAATTAGCAATTGTCAGTATTCCATGTTTTCAAGACCTGCAAATTTGAAAGTTATATTTAAAAATTACCAAGCGTGTCATGCTCAAGTACACAAAATTTGTCTAGTTGAGTTGCTGAAATAGCTAAGTTCTTGCAAAGGAAGTGTAATTACTTCAATATTTCTCGATAACCGTGCTTTTAAGATCACAGCATCAGCTGTTGAACCACATTTTTCAGGTTCCTTGACAATAGGGCAAATATTAAGCGCAGTAGGACGATTTGGGGTACTTTTGTTAAAAGAAGTAAACAAGGTTTATACCGGAACCTTGTTCTATTAAAAAGTAAGTGACCTTTAGGAAATAAATATTCATTTGGGGTATTTTTTTTACAAACAAAATTATAAAGTTTGAGAGATCTTCTGTTTTGTTAAAAGAAAGTAAACAAGATGTATTTTTATTTGTTATTTTATTTATTTATTTATATACTTGTTAAATAGTAAATGGCATTTATTTAGGATGTCATTTGTTAAAATCACCAACATTTATAAAGTTAACGTTTATTTTAGGGTATCTACGTTGAAAAGGCAAACGAGGTTTATACAGAAATATTATTTGTTAAAAAGTCAATGACTTATTTTGGGATATCGTTTGCTAAAATAAAATAAGGTTTATTGTTAAAATGTAAACGTTTATTTTGAGTTATGTTTTGTTATTAAGTAAACATTTATTTTGAGATGTCATTTGTTAAAAAGGAAAGCATGTTAGAAAGTATTTACTATAAATAAAGGACAATTAGAGAATCCGTTACAATATCTTCGAGTGTTTCAGAAATTTTCGTTTTGTAGTACACTTTCTGGGTATAAAACGTCAGTTGCCACCTATTGGGACAGACTACTAAAGCCCCGTCATCTCTTGAACTTTCATCTGTAAGTAAATTTAAATCTAGCAGGTTCAATATTAACATTTGTGGGGTTAATATTGTTAGTGGAAGCTATATTCAGAATTGATCCAGTAAACGTGGCATGTGACAAACGTATAGCGAGTATACATTTTTATTCCGATTTCTTTTGTCGCATCTAGCTTTGTCATAAGCAGCACTAAAATGTTTACGGGTAAAGATCCCTTATTTATAGCATTACTTTTTTGGTATATACCTTGGTAAATACAAAGATAACTATCTTAATATTTCGTATTTCATGAACTAAATTTAAATTCGGTTGTAATCCATCAGACTTGGTATGACATTACCAACACAAAATTTCTCTAACTGCCTTAACAAATTGTAAAGTTAAAAACCAGTTATGTTCTTTCATTCAACCTATACCTTTCATCCGGATCATACAAATCTTGGTTTCAAGATATTAAAATTCCAAAAATTTTTACGCAATTATAAGAATAAAAAGATAATTTCCCAAGCTTAAGACGGATGTAGAATTCCAAGATTATTCCCAAAGACAACCCCAAGATAAAGACCAAATCCCAAGACAATTCCCAAAGATAACCCTAAGGTAAAGATAAAATCCTAAGATAATTCCCAATGATAACCCCAATATAAAGGTATGATAATTGCCAACGATAATTCCAAAATGAAACTAAAATTTCAAAATATTCCTAAAGATAATCCCAAGATAATTTCCGACGATAAGCTCAAGCTAAAGGTATAATCTCTAGATAATTCTCAAAGATAACTTTAAGATAAAGACATCGATTGATTAGAGACTTTCACTGCCTAACAAAAGAAACAAAAACACACGACCTGCTATTCTCAAAGTAGACATACTCAACCCAAAGACATCACAAATCAATAGGAGAAAAGTATATACAGTAAAATCACACCACCATAATCAAGAGCTGTATAAAAGAAGCGATAGTGTCTCACCATTATGTTGACAGAAAGGAAGAAATGCAGTGAAATTCCTAAATTAGAAATAAAGGAAAATAGAGAGAGAACTGAATAATTGTTTAACTTATACTTCCTCTAGTCGTATGTTCATACCCACAAATTATTGAAACATTATTTTGGAAATTATTTGCACAAGTAGCGTTAATTACACTTGCCATAAATAAATGCAAACAAGATCCAACGCTATTATGAGAGGGCGCTTTATAATCTAGAATTCAGTTTACTAAGAAAGTCCAAAAATGACGTCATATGTTACTGTATGGTAATGCTGACCGATAAATAGTTCGAAAAAGTTATAATATTAGAAAGATTGCTAGAAGAGGATTTTCATCAAAATTACGTGATTTGCTATACTTCACATTTTTATTAACCCAAATTGGAGAAAAATTAAAATTCTATCGTAATTACTTTTTTTAGGAGGAAACCTTCTTAGGGCGGTGGATTTAGAGGCATGTATGTAGAAAGCACTCCCCATAATTTTAAACAAATTATTAAGTTTTGTATTTATTTCTGTAAATTTAGAATCCTTTATATATTGGTCGTCTGTTCATCTATTAATTCAACCCAATCTCTCCCATTTCAGATATGATTTCAAAAAGTTGATTGATTTTTAATTTCTGTTTTTGTGCATTACCCAAATGTTCAGTTAACAGGTGATGATTGACTTAGCAAAATCTTTGGATATGAACCTCAAGAAATGAATAAATTCTAATTTTATGGCGATACTTCCACGCAAGTGATTTTTTTCTATGCACTTAGAATCTCTTACACGCTTTGTTGTACTTTGAGTTCTTCTGTAGCAGCTCTGCTATTCCACGTGCTGCCCTAATGTAACTGATTTCCGCATCCTGCTTCAGTATAATTCCAACGACAAGTTAGTTGATAACTGCGAAATATCAAAAAGTTTCCATATAAATCTTAAAATCTTTGTAGTGTTCATTTTTGTTTTCATGTTTCGCCTTAATATATAATGTCATTCCCGCGAGATAGCGTTACTGGGTTATGTTTTTCTCACATAAAGTGTATAATTTTAACATTTCTACAATTTATAGCGAATATATTAACAATTTCTAACGGAACTTTTGCCACTTATAATAATTTTGAGTGTACCAAGTTGTTAGAAGGCGTAGTTTTTCTTATATTAATTACCATTAGTAATTATTTAAGTTCTTTGTATAAAGCTTAATTTGAACTACAGTTGGTTTAGAAGAGAAAACTACAATTCAAGAGTAGCATAGCTAAAATTGTAGGAATTCAAAATATTTTTGTAAAGTCAATTAACCTTATTTACGAAAGACAGTGTTTTGAGCACGCACGGTATTTTATAGATAACAAAGTAAATGTTGCTTTAATTGGTAAATTAATTTTTTTAAATACATAAGCATTACATTAAAATGGATTAACTTTATATTAAATGGGTAAATATTTGTATTAAATGGATGTTATCTTAAACGATTAATGCTAAATTAAATGTAGAAACTTTATGTTTAATGAATAAATAATTTATTCAATGTATAAACGCTATGTTAAATGTATGGAAGCAATATTAAATTAATAACTGCTATATTAAACACAGCAAAGTTATCTTAAATGGATAAATTATATATTACATATTATTTTACATGGATAGATGCTATATTAAATGTACAAATGCTAAATTAAATGTATAAACGTTGTATTAAATGGAATGCTATGTTAAATATATAAATGCTATATTAAATATTTAAACACCACCTTAAATTTATCGAAGAATTCATCATCAACATTTTGTTTTCGACCTTACTTTAGGTCGGTTTGACGCAGCTCTAACTTCTTTTCTATTATGTGCTAATCTAAAAAGTTCTACACAACCTAAATTTCTAATAATTTGTTGTTGGCATGTAAACGTACTAAAACAGCGTCTGTGGGTTTCGTACTCAATCTAACCATAATTATTCTATCACTAAATTGTAAGTACTCTTTAACTTTACGTCCTAATCTTTTACCTAACACTATTCTTACCCCTGCCTGTCCATAAGTTGAAGAAGTTGTAATTATTCTATAATTATCTTTCCAAAAGTTATTACTATCTGGCCATCTCACCTCACTAATACCTAAAATGTCCAGTTTTCGTTTCTTCATTTCGACTAATAAATTCCTTAACTTATCTACTCTAAGTAGTGACCTTACCTTCCAAGTCCCTATCACTAAATCGAACCGTTATTTTAAATTCTTACTATGACGAGCCCCAAGTACCTCCTCCCGGAGATCTGAATGAGGGAGTATTTTACCTCCGGACAAGAATTTTACTTGTGAGCTCTCCATCATACATAGTTCGTGTTTTAGGCCACGCATACCTGGCAAATATTGTGGTAGGTTCCCATATCTTTCCACAACGTAGTTTTTAAAGATTTTAGCAAAAAGCCGTATCTGTCACGGCCAACCCCCAACAACCTGGTAAATTATTGAGGATCACCCGAGACCAACCGACTCTCCTCCAATATTTTTTAGCCAGCAAGGCGTTACCCCTTGCTGTGCCTTTTAATCGCCTTTAACGATAATCAGGCTTACTATAGTAGTATTGTCCTCTACTATTGGGTTATTTGTTAAGGATGAAGATTTTTTTTGAGATGTGGAATATATTTATTTATTAATATATTACTATGTTGGACTGCTATTCTCTAAAGTATACGTATATGCCACCATCATAAATGCGCATACGCACTCAAGTTCGTATTCTCGAATCCAACGAAGCGTACGTATACGTAAACTTAGTGAAAAAGGATTTAGGCGTGGTTATGACTAGCCCAACTACATTTCCTAATGGAAACGTAGTAATTTGAGGTTATAATTATTGGTCTGTGACAAATTATATTGTTGTAAACTTACTGCAGGATCTTTATTAAAACTTATAACAAACTATATAATTACACCTAAAGTAATATAATTTAATTATAATGGAATGTTTATTTTCTCCTTCAAAATATTTCCCTTTAGCAACAACTTTTCATTCTAATAGCTCTTATAATATTCCTTTGTTATTTGTTTTTTTTTAAATTGTTTTACCAATTGTACCAACATGGTATTGGGATTATCCTAACGCCTTGTTGCAACGACCCTTTCTCTGTGCAATGGCATCTTGTGTTTTTGGTTACAGGATGCAATAGGAACCACTTTGTCATCTTTTTGTTCTTTTGTGCAAATACAATATGCTTATTCCGCAAAATTTTCTGTTTGTATTACTGTTTCTTCAGGTTCTAAAAAATTGTATACAAACTACTTGCTGAAATGTGGTTGCCCGTGAATAGGCACTTCCCCAATAATTCCGCAACATTTTCCTCGAAAGTATATAATACTTCCGCTTCCTCTAGACCACCACCGGTAGTTTTTCCATGTTTGAAAATTTGTTGCTTTTTACACTTAGCTCTTGCAATTTGATTTTGCCATGTCTGAAATAGCTATTTATTTAAACTATTTCAAAAACACGCACATATTTACTTTTCGCAACGACATCTAATTTTTTTGCTTCCGTTCATTTGATATATATAGGCAAATCTTCTCACAAAACTCGGGCATGCTTGTATGTAAACTCTTTCAAAAATTCAGGAACTAGATTAACTCAAATTTTTGCTCTTCGGTGATGTCTTCGGTTGTTTTTGCTTTCATTGTTCCAAGTTCCTACACATGTGACTAAGGCCTCACAGGCGCTATTGCTAAGAAACAAGAAAAACATTAAGTGAAGGTTTACAGATTCTGTTGCTATTTATTCTGGAGGGAGATTTGATGGAAGTTACTAAAGTGTGCTGGCTTCAGCTCTTGTATTTTGTTTAGTTTGCCATGTTGCCAGGTTAACATTTCGATTCATGTATTTGTATTCGGTTTCACTTACGCCTACAGAAATGTTATACTCATGAATATATATAAGCGTTACGAATAGCATATGACTTCCTTATTGCTATTCGCATTTTTACGTACAATCTCGAGTATTACAGCCCTGAAAACAAGATGTAAAAAATATTTTTCCTAATTATTCACAGGTTGTCCAGGAACCCAATTCTGTATCAAAATATTTAATTCGGGTTTTCTTGAATAGCAATCCTGATTTATCAAATATTTCGTGATCTTTGGTTAATTGCAGCATTTCAATAGCTATTTCACTAATGTTTTACTTTTGTTTCTAACGAATTAGCCAAAAGCTCATTTTATTGCTGCTGTCCCATCAGCGATTAATACTGTTGAATGATAAGTTTGGAAAATTTATTAACTGTACTTTTTAATGGTATAAACATAAATCTTGAGCAATTTCTTCTGGGACTTCCTCATCTGTATCTCACAAGAAGAGTCCATTGTATGTTTTCTTAGTCAATTTCTTAATCGTCTTATAATTTGGCAATACGGGAAGATTTTTATTCATCAATAGAAATTGAAAACGAATTGTCAAAATATTAAGATTGCTCAGTTCCTTGACTAGGTAACAATTGTAAACTATAATCTTTATACCGTTGCCTCTAGTTCCTGGCATTTTGTCTTAAACGTTTGTTGCCAAATTAATTTGAGTAAATTTATTATTTTCGAATTGATTAAAACTAAACCGCAAACCATTTTTCAATAGATTTTTAAAAATAAGTCGCGATAAAATTGGCTAGTTCTAGCTGGAGTAAGTACTAGCTGTAATGATATCTTGAAATCATTCAACCCAAGGATGGTTTCCAAAATGTTTTTGCACTCGGCTTTTTATTTGATTTCTATTAGTTTTTTCGCGTATTTGATTTTTTGAAGCATTATAATGGAAGCTTAAACAATAATCGTTAAAATCGTTCAGATCAAAATACACACACACACGCACACACACATGCACACGCACACACACGACAATTGGAAGTTAGGTTGATGTATGGTTGTGTTTTTGAAAAGGCGTCGTCAGGTATGTTCGTAGTGGCTATCCAGAATCGCCTTAAAGTGAGATAGTCACTTAGTTACTTTTAAAATACAAAAATTTTACGTAGTAAATATAACGATCTATGCCCATACAAATGTAGTTGTTACATATAGTTGTCGTGTGTGCTTCCAGATGTTGACATTTAATATGATTAAATCAGAATCCCAAATCTGAAAAGTCGCTTTTACATATTGTTTTTTCAAAAATTTCGAAATTTACCAGTTAAGTATTTATTGAATGATACACTATCAGATTTACTTAAATATATTCCGGGTAAAGTGGATCATTTTGGAGGTGTGTGCAACCAATAC
This sequence comes from Platerodrilus igneus, assembly GCA_036346225.1. Lineage (NCBI taxonomy): Eukaryota > Metazoa > Arthropoda > Insecta > Coleoptera > Lycidae > Platerodrilus > Platerodrilus igneus. Next base: position 1,883,422 of record JARFIW010001146.1, read on the forward strand.
ACCCAGTGGCTCCGGGAAGCTATCGCCGATTGCAAAACCTAAAATGTTTCACAGTTAATTGGAAATTCATATACTAACTGAAATTTATATCTTCTTTAGTGCGCGTTTCCGATAATTAAAAAAATTTCTGGTGAAATAAAGGTAATTGTTCATAATTTGAGCCATGGCCAAGGTGTTGGTCACTTCAGATTGTGCTCTACTGACTGACCATTGGTATACTGTGAGCAGCGTGAATGTTCTGTGTAATATTGATTAGGTAACTGCCATATCCCAAAAAATTAAGTATTGCGAAAACCTGCATCAAAATATCAATTCGTTTTTCTACTATACACAGCAACTGAGAATACTATATGAACTACCTACACTACCTTTGTTTGTACATCGAGAGCATATTCCCTCGATAATTCGGGCAGGTATGGCTACGCTGTATTAGTTAGTTCATCCACCGTTTTTTCTTTGTCAATTGATACGTATGACAACGTTGATTGTCTGACAGTGTTTCAAACGAATAATTTTTTGAATGAAATACATTTTGAGATGTTGTATTTGCAACTTCAGCATTCCGTAGGACAATTATTGCAATTAGAGCGCAACTTCATCCATAGGGTGTGGTGGTATGCGGGGTGTATCTTCCCCTAGGTTGTGGTTGTCGGCAAATTTTCTGCTTTATTTGGCATTTTGTCGTCAAATTTTCCGCTTTAGTCGGTATTTTTTGACATTTATTTTCGTGATCGCTTACTAATACTTGGGTATTCACATAAAAATATAATGCCTACATATGAGCTAGTAGTTGTGTAGGCAAAATTTCATGCCCCCCCCCTTCCTCTCCCACGTGGTCTACTTACGGTCCTGTTCATCCATCTAGAAACTATTCTTTTTTTGTATTTAATTAACACATGAAAGATATTTTACATAATATAATAAATATAAAATGTACGACAAATAATTATTAACTTAAAATTACTACTTTTCTATTCGTAAATATTGAGTATAGTTATAACCATTTGTAAATCCTTATTAGCATTCGCAAACTTTTCGTGTACGAACGCTTCGTGGCCTTCAGATACGAAACAGCAGTGCGTATGCGCATTTATGTGGTTGCTTATGCATATAATTTTGAGAATTTCAGCCTTGATTCAGGGCGAAGACCAGCGCACGTTACGCATGCGTAGTAGGAACATAATGTTCATATTCTGTATCTACTATTATATAGTTAATAAATGGCAAATGCCTTTTGAAGTGTTGCATCTGCAATTTTAGCGTTCCTCCTGAGGACGTTTATTGCAATTAGAGTGGCAACGTCATCCCCGTGGTTGTCGGTAAATTTTCTGCTTTAGTTGGCATTTTTTGGATATTTATTTTTAATACTTGGGTTTTGGGTATTCACATAAAAATTAATGCCTACATATGCGTTATTAGTTTCGTCGGCAAATTTTTACCACAACACCTCCCAGATAACGTGGTCTATTTAGGTCCCTGGTCATCCATCTAGAAACTATTCTTTTTTGCACTTAATTAACACATGAAAGTATATTTACATTAATACAATAAATATAAAATATACGACAAATAATGATAACTTTAAATTACTACTTTTCGATTCGTAAATATTGAATATAGTTATAACCATTCGTAAATCCTTAGTCGCAAACTTCGCATACGTACGCTTTATTGCACTCGAGATACGAAACAACAATGCATATGGGTATTTATGCGGTTGATTATGTGTATAATTTCGAGAATCGCAGCCTTGAGGGGTGACGACCATCGCACGTTACGCATGCGCAATAGCAACGTAATGTTTAGATTCTGTATCTACTATTATAGAGTCAATGAATGCCAAATGCCCTTTTAAGTATTGCATCTGCAATTTTAGCGTTCATGAGGACGTTTATTGCAATTAGAGGGGCAACGTCATCCATAGGGCGTGGTTTTGAATGGGGTGCGCCCCCTCCCATTGTAGTTGTCGGCAAATTTCCTGCTTTAGTCAGATTTTTTGGACATTTGTTTTCTTGATGGCATACTAATACTTGTATATTCACATAAAAATATAATGCCTACATATGCGTTACTAGTTTCGTTGGCAAATTTTCACCACAACACTCCCCAAATAACGTGGTCTACTTACGACCCTGGTCATCCCTCTAGAAACTATTCTTTTTTGTATTTAATTAACACATGTAAGTATATTTTACATTAATATAATAAATATTAATGTAATTCGTAAATATTGAGCATAGTTATAACCAGTATGTTTGTTGTGGTTTGTTTAGTATTCTTCTTAATCTTCTTTGGGTATTGAACCACTCATAGTTTTTAAAATTATCTTTATTAACGTTTCGATCCATAACCTAGGATCGTTTTCAAAATAATAAAAACTTCAAGTTTGACATTTATGACACAAATTGAAGGTGACATTGATTTATTGATGTTTGAAATATTTGGTTTGAGTATACTAAGCAAAAATTTTTAAAAATTTAAATGAATAATTGCCTTCAATTTGTGTTACGGCCTGGGACCGACTTTTTTAGGTAGCCAATACGCTTAACGTGAAATCAGCTGATTAATTTTTATTGTAAAATTCAATTCCAATTCCCAAGTTGTTGAATTTTTACAATAAAAATTAATCAGCTGATTTCACGTTCGTTGCTACCTAAAAAGTCGGTCCCAGTAACACAAATTGAAGGCAATTATTCATTTAAATTTTAAAATTTTTGCTTAGTATACTCAAACCAAATATTTCAAACATCAATAAATCAAAGTCACCTTCAATTTGTGTCATAAATGTCAAACTTGAAGTTTTTATTATTTTGAAAACGATCCTAGGTTATGGATCGAAACGTTAATAAAGATAATTTTAAAAACTATGAGTGGTTCAATACCCAAAGAAGATTAAGAAGAATAGTTATAACCATTCGTAAATCCGTATTCGCAAACTTTTCGTATACGTACGCCTCGTTGCACTCGAGATACAAAACAAGGGTGCGTATACGTATTTATGTGGCTGTCTATGCGTATGATTTCGGGAATCGCAGCCTTGATTCGGCGCGAAGACCAGAGAACGCTGCGCATGCGCAGTAGGGAGGTCAGGGTCCTATTCTGTATCTACTGTTATAGAGCTAGTGAATGCTAGTATACCGTTTTGCAAATAATTTTTGACATCGGAAGCATTACTTGTCATAACTAGATATGACTCACAGAAACTTTTGTTCTAGAAAACATTTGAAAAGCACCTTTTTCGTTTTTAAACTTTATAAAGCGCAAATCAAAACTGAATTATTTTTATTTATTCTCCTTTAGGTTTTGGAAATATTAAGTTCATACTTGTTTTCTTTTCAGATAATAAGAACAAGCAAACATTGGATTGGCATCTAGAGGCATCGACACGTTGCATAACAGAACCAAGGTAACAAATTGTCGCAATTAAATTTTTTATTATGTAGTTACGTTTTTGGCGAAATAACTAACTTCCCTATTGCAGTATTTTATAAATAGATTCAACCGGAGCAGCGTTAAAATATTTGTCTGAGTGTCTTAATGAGTGCAACTGCTAAATATTCTTCTGTAGTATTCTTTAAATAGAATAATTAAAGGAAATGCATACGATGGATGCATTTTGTAATAATAGGTGTTACGTCATCCAGATACAGGCATGGCAAGACCAACTTTGGTAATTCGTCTGAGATCTTAATATTGGTACAAATAGCTTTTTCAAATGTTAATTATTGGAACTGCATAGGCACTCTCATTGTTAGTATATAAGGTTGGAAATTTCATTGAATAGATGATTGCACACTTTTATTATAGAATCGGTTGCTATTTACTATTATATAAAACTTTTATCCTTCATGAAGCATTTATGACAATAAGAGGTCGTTGAAACGATTCGTAACCACGGTTAAACATGTTATAATTGACCATATTATGAGTAGATAATCTACCTTCGTTCTAAAGCGAAATAGCTACACAACCGCTCATTTTACATGTAAAAACCTATTTGTTCATGTGAGAAATCTAAGGTTTTGCAAATTTTTGTACTCTTCAAGGTCATTTATTCGAAAATCACGTGACATCAACATAGACAGTCTTCAGTTTCACTTTTCAAGTTTAAAATTCATACCTGCACCACTTTCGTCCTATTTTCGTCTCCACCAATGGGAGAGCTTAAGACGTATGTGATAGAATAATATACTCTCGCTCTTATGAGAGGTACAACTGTGGGTTCCGAATACCGGCGTAGACATGCGTATTGAATATCCTTCTTCTGCCTGGAGGTATTGGATAAAATTTTAAACTGTAGTAGTTTCTGTGCTCTGGTATCGATGATTAGGCAACAAAATATATCTCAATAAATATCATCATTAGGTCTTCAGTCCTCGAACTGGTTAGACGCGTACCATCATTGTTTCCTATTCTGAACTAACCTACACATTTCCCTGAATTTTGCATAGTCTGCATCTATCACTATCTGATCTAGGTCTACATATACCTCCTTTTCGTATCTCTGCTTGTAATATATCTCATACTATTCCCCAAAAATGCCTTAGAACGTATTCTGCCCTTCTATGTCTTTTTTTTTCCACAGAACTCCTTCTTCACCTACTATTTCTATAACCTATTTGTTGTTAACTTTATCTGTCCATGCTACCATCCTCATACATCTGACGCACAGTATTCCAAAAGGTTGGTATCGTTTTTCTGTCTGCTTTTCCTACTGCCCGTATTTCATAGGCATACTGTGCTGTGCTCCACACATATGCTTTCAACAATTTTGCTCTTGTTTCTATGTTTGATGTTTTTGAACATAGGCGCTTTTCTTTTTTGTTAGATGCAGTTTGGTCCTCTACTATTGTTTTACAATTATATACCCTATTTTTCCGATATTCAGTGGTTGTGAAGGGGAGGCGGCTCGGTGGCGTAGTTGGTATGTGTGTGACTACTACGCCCAAGGTCCCGGGTTCGAATCCCGACACAGTCCGCTTGAAAAATGTTAGGCGAGCATTTTTCACAAAAATACGCCTTCGTTCGGATGAGAGGTAAAATGGAGGTCCCGTGTGTGAATGTTGTCATGCACGTTAAAGATCCTTATCTTCCTTGGAACAGCAAGAGTTCGGCAAAATTCAAAATTTTTCAGGTTAAATAAACTCGCTTCCTCGCTGGTGGAGCTTTGGAAAATCACATGTAAGGTTGTGAAGGGGGGGGTAAGCAGCATGTGACTGACAAATTCCCCCAGCACTTGAACATTTACCGATTTAATATTTTTTCCAATATATCTTTTCGCACAGTCGACATTAGTTGCAGATATTTTACAACCAACACCTGTAGTTGTTTATAATAATTATCAGATTTATTTGCGCTTATTTTTTGTCATTAGGTTTTCCGCCTCAAAACAGGTTGGACACGTACCTCCACTTATTTATATTCTGAGCTAGCCTACACAGTTCTTTGAAGTTCTCACACAGCCTGTATACAGCTCGGTTCCTTTTCTATTGTTTTCTAATTTTATGCCGTATATCACCGAGATTCAGTGAAGGGGGTTAGCCTGTGACTGCCAGGATCCCCCAATACTTAGACATTTGCCGAATTAATAGTTTTCCAATAAATTCTTTCACACAATTAACATTATTCGAGAATATTGCACAACCAATACTTGTAGTTGCTTATAACAATCATCATGTTTAGGTACAGTTACTTTTTTCGTCATTAATAAATAAATAAATAAAAATAAAAATTTGGTACGTACAGTTTTGGCCCTTAAAATATCTAGCAGGTAATTCACAGAAAATTCAGTGAATTACTTAGCTACAAATTTCGTCCCGGTAAAACACCGAAACCTTGACTGTACGAACAGAATAAATTGATTGTTCCGCCGACTTACTCAGTGGGACGGGTGGTATAAATGTTTGACGAAGGTTCCGGAATGCTATCGAATATGCATTATGATCTTGAGCAGGAAATTTCTTGGACGCTACCTAATCTGCAGGGATACTGGGGAAAAACCCTATGATGAATAACAAAGTGGAATCAAAATCTTGAGATCAGAAGAATGATTATGACGTACAAATATACCTAAAAATTCATTGAAAAATACATTTTAAATCAAACCCAAAACTAACCACGTAGATCTATTTATGACTATTAACTGTCAAGAAGATTTCTGAAAGTAAATGTTAAATAATACCTGAAATATTTAATCACGTTTCAAATAAAATTCACAATTTAATTTATTTTGGCAAAACTGCTACTATACCGTTTACAATAATGAACAGAATAAATATACACTCTTTACAACACTTACTCATCTTCATCAGGTCTTCAGTCCTGGAACTGGTTAGACGCGTACGCTCATTGTTTCCTAGTCTGAACTAACCTACACATTTTCCTGAAATTTGCACAGGCTGCATTTATCACTATCTGCGTGCGATAGTCTGATCTAGGTCTACCTCTATCTCATTTTTCCTATCTGTGCTTATAATATATTCTGCACTATTTCCCAAAAATGCCTTAGAACGTATCATGCTCTTCTATTTCTCCAATTTTTTTTTTGTTTTACACAGATATCTTTATTCCTTTACTATTTCCAGAACCTATTTGATATCAACTTTGTCTGTCCATGCTATCATCCTCATACATCTGAAGCACAACATTCTACAAGGTTTCTATCTCTTTCTGTTTGCTTTTCCTACTGCCTCTATTTCATAGACGTACTGTGCTGTGCTCCACACATATGCTTTGAACGGTTTTTTTCTTGTTTTTGTTTGTTGTCTTTGAACATATCCGCTGTTCTCAAAACTTACTACAAACTTACTAATTCTATGATATAAGCATTCGCACAGTTCCAACTTACACAAATATGAAAAGTCCCATATGTCCTAAATCTACTGATTAAAAACGGAAACCTAGTAGATAAAACTTAACCTAATCAATAAACATTAAAGTACTAACCTTTGCACCAGTATAGTTTCAGGTTGTTTTTTTTTCTTATGGATTTGTTTTTTAAATTAGCATCGGAAGATGTTTGCTTTCCCTCCGTTAACGCTTGGATATCTCAACTTAATTTCCACCCAGGGGTTGAATCATTGAAGCATTTTTATTTTATTAATGCATATAGTAATTTAGAAAACGTTAAATTTGATAATTATTGGTATATCATATCACCATGTATATTGCCAGTATTGAGTTTTAATTGTTAAAAGCAAAATTTGTTTTCATATCTAAATGTTCCAAGTTAACATTTGTTAGTCCTTTTCTTTAGAATTGTAAAAGCATTAAAAGGTCACTTTCAAAATTACTTATTGACATAGAAAACGTCGTTTTGCTATAAAACACCTATTCATATATAGTTATAACTGGTATAATCAAGCCGCACGTGCCGTGTTCAACGTTCATAGTCAAGATAGATGGATTTTCCATAAACAGGATCAGTCACGTTTGAACAATTGTGTGAGCAACATGTCTTTAAGAATTAATAAGTTGAAATGCGACGTCCGCATTGCCCTTTAAGTTTATTTTCTGTTTGAGTTTTCGTCAAATATGTTATGAAAACTTTGAACAAAGAAAGTGCTCTTTTTAAAACTACCTAGGCTTTCTCGGCAAACTTCGGACGGATGAATCAGAATTGGATTTCTTTTAATGTTGTTTTTCTTATTTATGCTTTATATCATTTTAACTTACGGATTTCGAATTGTAGAGGAAGTCTGAATCAGCACAAAACTGCAGATGACCAGTTTTATTCTTAGGTGGATGGGATACCGGCGCCGTTGTATTTTCTATAGACAAAACAAATCAAACTATATTAGTTACCCAAGTGACATGACGCCTAACCTTTTTAAAAAACTGACATGAATTTTGATAACCTTTGAATATGAATTGAATATGATGCCAAATAATTCTTTCTTAAATTAGAATTTATAGAAGCCTGAAACTTATATTTCCTGAAGGGAATAACCCAATCCTTTTGGTGGACTTTATTTATACAGAAACTACTAAAATGAAATTTGATTATAATTATTCCTAAGGAAATGCCACAAATTTATTATATATATATATATATATATATATATATATATATATATATACAACCAATCAAGTTGGATATGGCCAAATAATTTGGACATGTCGAATTAATTTGGACATATGGCGAAACAATTTTGGACATGTCGAAATTACTTGGCTATATGTATATTTTAAATAAATTTTTAATTTTATTTATTTATTGCGGCATACTTTTATTTCTGTGCTCAATCAACGATACCAGAGAACAGAAACTGCTATAAGCACAAATTAAACAAAACGAAAACCACGAAATCCCTTTTCCTAATTCTATTTTAAATTAAGATGTTACGGGTAAAATGAGCGTTGCGATATTGGCATGAAAGGGCGGGAAGCGGGAACTACGCAACAATTTTTACGGTGCATCGGCTAACTAGAGTGGTACGGGAGTAGATTCCTATGGAGGAAATAATAGAAATACTAAAAATAAACTTTTGAAATGGCTGAAATACAAAAACCACATTACAATATTCACTTACCTTGGAAATCTTTCTTCTATTGTCATAATTAAAGGACGCCAAATAGTCTTGTCTCAGCAATTCCTTCGATATTTTTCCTACAGGGAAGACGGTTATTCCTAATAGGTATCTTTTGCTTTTGGTTTCTTAAATTTGTCGCATTGTACTTTACTTTATTGTACAACTCCTTAAAAACACTTCTTAAATTTTGTCTTACCAAAATTTTTTTTTAAAATTAGGTGCCTTCCAAAAACGACTCCATCACTGGGGTGACTGGATATTCTTCCACAATTTGTATGTGTTTACCTAATTCATAAATAAGTCAAAATAAAATTCACCCTACACTTAGCCTCTACTGATATTAAAGACACCCTAAGACTACAGATATTTTCCTAAAAAAACTTAATTTCATAACATCAGACTGACCAAGTAAAACCCAATAAGAATGAATGCTACTATTATCAGACTGATTTTCCTAAGTTTTACGAATATTAGTAGTTACATTCTGAATCCTATTTCTGGAAATGTCAACTTAACAATTAAAAAAACAACTGCCAATACAGCTTTTCATGTCGGCATTTCTTAATCCCTTAAAAATATCAATTTATTGTTGTTCACTTCTTAATAGGCATTGTACCACATATAAAACCTACCTTTAAAATTATCGTACATATCTTAATTTATCATAAAAAAGGGTTCTAATTTTAGCTTCCTACACTAGCATATTTAAAATTAAACAAGCTCTAGTTTTAGGCACTTTATTAGCCCATCACTATTACAATAGTTCAGAGAAACTGTTATGCTGGCATATGCCAACTTCCTATGAATGAACGGACACACCATACACCAATTCAACATTAACTTATTTCTACATAATTTTAAAAAGTCTAACTTAGCGTTTATTTTACATCCCCTGAATAAGAACACCCAAGAGCACCAATAGTTTCCATTCTTACTAGGTCACCAAATGACATAAAACGATAACAATTTCCCATTTCTAGACGGGTAAACTTGCAAGTTTCAACCCTTTTATTTACATTCCCATAATTACGTTATGGGTTTTTATTGCACCGGCGCGACAGTAAAATACAGGAAAACGTAAGTGATTTATTGCAATTCTACAACTCAAACACTACGGCAGTAGGCATCACACCTTCAACCCCCCTTATATCTTGTCGTGGTTGCATTTCGACTTCTGTTTGAACTCAACTTCCAATTTGTCAAGCTTAATTGTTATATCTCATTTTTCCTGTTTTAGAAATTTCGGCTCACAATGTAACATATTTTATCTATGCTGAATAGAAAAGTTATTGTTACGTTAATTATGTAAAATTCGCGTACTTGTATTGTTAATGGGCGGGACGTACGACGACTGTCTATTGTTAATTATTTTTTATGAGAAACGAATACGTTAGTGTCCTGTAATATTAATATCTGCTTGTATTTGCGGTTTTAAAATAAACCATTGTCCTGGATTATTACGTTTATAAAATATTTAAAAGAAATAAAGCTTGTTAGCTGAATTACTTTTTACAAACAAAATTTGCAATATAATGCTTAATTCATATTAACGATTCGCGAAACCTACTATACAAGGTGCGTCCATATTTAGTGTTCATCCAAATTTAATATTTACATCACCTTTGGGAATTGTATTAAAAGTTACGCAAACGCATTACAAAGGTTCCACGAATGGGACAAGTAAAAATTAAAAATCCACAAACACCCTCAATTTATGCTCAGTCAGAACCACTACTTAGATTGTTAATGTTTTATGTAATCGCATTCCCCATATAACACTAAAATGAACAAATTTTATGTAAACTAATGACTAATGAAGTACAGTACATTCTCAATAAGATGAATACAAAAAATTTCGAGGTATTCATATTGCCAGAACTGTTCATAATAGTGAAGGTTGCAAGAATAATTAATTATACACTATGAATGTGCATACATTACCAAGTTTTTAGTATTAAATTTGAAACGGCCTGGGAAAAAAACATGTACAAATGTATATTAATCTATGTACATTGTATTCTACATCTAAATTATTTATCTAATCGTTTGTTGAAAAATATGAAGTTATTTTGCATTGTTTTTTTTTTAATGGGAAGATTGACTATAACGGTTTTTTCATGTAGGTTTTTTAGACTTGTAATTTGACTGCAGTTCAAAGTGTTTTGTTTTTCCCAATTACAACATTTAGAGCTTTAATCGCTTTAGAGTGTGTAATTTTTACACGCGACTTTTCTTCTATTTCATAGTCACCCTCTTGAGACCCGTTCTCATTTTCAGAATATTCTGCATTTGTATATTTTTTTCACTCCTTTTTGTCTTGAGCAGTGTATTTAATTTTTGTAATTTTAAAATAAGAGATTAATCTAATTAACTATGCCAATTAGAAACTTACTAGTTGTATAGTTCTAAGAAGTATGATTGTCTCTCCTAGAACAGTGTCTGTAAATCCATTTCTGTTCAGTAGCTGCTGAAATATTGTTGTCTTCATCCACTGGTTCTTGATCTGATTTTTGTATTAGGCTATGCCGGCATTTTGTAATAACCTGTGAACTTAATTTTTCCCACGTTGCTGCCACGTGTATAACTCCATCTCAATATAATTTTCTCTAGGTCAGTAGCAACTGTTCACTCCCAGTGACAATCAAACCACGAAGACTTTCTATGGTGAACTACATTCTGATCCATTAGTTGTATTAGTAGTGGGGTACAATGAGTGGCTTCCATCCCGAGTTGTATTAGTAGTGGGGTACAATGAGTGGCTTCCATCCCGAGTTTGTAGTTCATCAGCCAATGGATGAGAAGGTGCATTGTCCAGAAGTAGCAGTGCCTATAATATTGAAGGTTTTGATTCCTTAAAAAGCATTTAACCTAAAATTAACTGCCTTGATGAATAATAATAGTAGATAAAAGTTTATTTGAGCTACCTACGGGACAAGTTGCTGGAAAAAGCAAGTTTTTTAACAGTCGGGCGTTTTTAATGTTTCTATATACAACAGATGTGTTGAAATTCTTAAAACCTTTAGGATTTTTTGCTTTTCCAGTGACTATTGGTTTGATTTTATGCAAGTCTGAAGTATTAGTGCAGCCAGGAAATGCGACTCTTTGTTTGGCAATTTTTAATCCAGGAGCAGTTTTTCAGCCAAACTGAAAGTACTATGACCCTGACCCTGAAAGTTCAATATCTGTATATGCCAAGTGTAAGATGATACTTTGATGAACTTCTTGTAATTTTTAATTGCTTTACACTATTTCTTTCTTTTCCGTTCATTATTAATACTAACTGTAAATATTTGTGTTCCTGAAATTTTTGTGAGGATTAATATACCAATTTATTTGCATAGGAAAGAGTTTATGTTCTACTTAGTGATATAGCCGGGGCAGCGGTTTCTTTTATTTAGATAGGAGATTCTGTGAGTGTTGGATAGAGGAGGAACTACGAGTTTAGAAGAAAAAATTGACGCTCAACGTAGGGGATTATCATCGTAGACTCCAACATCGCGATGAGTGACGCTCTATCCGTGGGGCTTATCAAATTTGACTCCAATATCACGATAATATAATTATAAACAAGTTGAAGTAGAAGGAAGATTACCTTTTCTTAACGTTCTGGTTTTAGGAATCCAAATAATCTTTTAACGTTTGATTGATATACAAATCATACTAACTCTGGCAAGTACTTAAATTTTATCTCCTATCACTCACTTTAGCACAGGATCCACCCTGTTAATTCTCTACGTTATTGTATTGAACAGATAGATACATGATTCACCATCCATTGAGAAAAATGAAAACTACTTATCGATACTTTATGGCATAATGGCCATCTGAAGATGTTTTTACATAAGCTAATTTATAATAATAATCTTACAAACAACAGTAACATTTATACAAACATCATTGCCACTGGTTGCCGGAGTGCCCAAACAGTCCAATCTTCGCATCGTTTATGAATACAACAATTCCATCAAGAATCTATTCACGAAATTAAAAAATCCTACTTGTAAATTATTGAACGATAACATCATCTACAAAATCAAATGGAAATGCCGCAGTTGTTATATCAGACAAACATGCCAATAGTTGAAGAGTCGCCTAACTCAGCATAGAAGTGATTGCCCGAGAACTCTAATAAGCGTGCTTTAGCCTCGCCTGTGTATAAACAAACATACACATTTGTTTGAAGAATTCGCCATTCTTGACAGTGACTGAACTACAAGACCAAGCTGTTCATCGAATACTTCTGATGTTGATGATGTACACGTCAACTCTGCACTCTATAATGTGAATAATTTCAAAAACTTCACGTTAATTAAAATAAGATATTTTCAGTTGTACTCATGTTATGTAAGAATTGTCATTTTTGGAACGTACCCATTCGATTATCAAAAATACGTTAGACCTGTTTACATTCCTTCATCTCTTGAATCTTCGACGACTTCGGGTGTGTCCTAATATAGTTTTATAACACTAAAATATTTTTATCTATTTAAACCATGTATATTTTTGTATTTATTTTTAACTTCTTTGTAGTGTTGTACAATTCAAAGTACTTTTTTGAAAAATGCTCGCCTAACATTTTTCATGCGTTCCGTGTCGGGAATCGAACTCGGGACCTTGGGCTTAGTAGTTACACGCTAACCAACTGAGCCACAGAACCGCCTGCTGATGTTAGCCACCAGATGGCGGTTTAAACATACTTTCACTAGTATACAGAAGTTTCTTCAAGCTTATATTGATGATTGCTTTGATGATTTCGTAAGGGTTAAAAACTATTCCATTCTGTGACAACGCCCAGAAGGACAAAATCGGTCAATAGTTTTTTTCCTCTTATGAAGCAATCAAGTAAATGTTTTCTTAATGGCTATGCAAATATTAGTTCGTTTTGTATAGGTAAATTTCCTTTTATGATTTTCATAAAAGAGAATTTATAAATACATCTTGGTACTTTGAATTAATTTAAATTGCGGACCGTAGAAACGTTTGCTTTTCATTATGTGTGTGTGTGTGCGCGCATGCGCGTAGGCGTGGGTGTGCGCGTGTGTGCGCGCGCGCTTGAAAGCGTGCGCGCGTATATATATATATATATATATATATATATATATATAGAAGATTTTGTTTTTTGCTTCTTGGGATAAAGCAAAAACAAAATCTTTTCTAATTTAACTACGCTCAAGAATTATCAAGAACCTTCTATATATATATATATATTCTTCTTAATCTTCTTTGGGAATTAAACCACTCATAGTTTTTAAAATCATCTTTATTTACCGATCCATGACCTAGGATCGTTGTCAAAATAATAAAAACTTCAAGTTTGACATTTATGACATAAATTGAAGGTGACTTTGATAAATCAAAGAAGAATGCTAAACAAACCACAACAAACATACAGGAGTATATACTATATATATATATATATATATATATATATATATATATATATATATATATTTATTTTTATTAAGTGACAATTTTAACAAATTTTATATTCGTGACAAATGTTTAAATGTTTTACTTTAGCTTAGATACACAATCTACAATTCAGTTTTAGGTATGTAATTATTAAAATATTTTTCATATTCTATAGGTAATGTTTTGTAGAACATAATTGATAATGGTCTTGATGACCGAAACGCGTCTTAAAAATAAAAATAATAAACGCAATTACAAATTGTTATAGTTATTCTACCTACTTTTTGAAATAACTATAGGTATACATTGACCAACGTCCAAGAAATTACAATGTTATATCTAATACAGATGGTCAAGAAATTAAAATATTGTTTATATATATATATATATATATATATATATATATATATATTTGCAGGCCACAAATTAAATTTGCCTTTAACAAAATGACGTGTAAATAAGCTTTCAAGCGAATTTACCTATCAAGCTAGTATCAAGGGGAAGAAACATCCATTAACCAGTTTCGGCCTTTTGAACCTCATCAGAATGGAGTAGTTTCTAACACTCTTACGAAGCAATCGAAGCTATTACTGATATAAGCTTGAAGGAAATTTTGCATGATGGCAAGGTTATAATAAAACAGCCATGAGGTGGCTAACACCAACACTACTAACCGTGAAGGTACAAAAGTTGATTCGAAACTAAATCGTAATTTTTGGCCATACAAGTATGTTCGGCCTTTGATATGTACCATCATACAAAGTTTTCTTCCAACTTGTGTCAGTAATAGCCTCGATTGCTTCCTAGACAATACTATATTCTGATGAGGCTCAAAAAGCCGAAACCGGTCAATGAATGTTTCCTCCCCTTATGAAGCAATAAAGTTATTGTTTTTTAATGACTATGCAAGTATTAACTCGGTTTGTATAGGTAAATGCGTGTTTATTTTCATGAAAGCTTATTTACAGATACATTTTGACATATGTATTGCTGTGAACTATAGCTGATCTAAACCCCAGGTTCAGTGTCGATAAAAGTGCTGTGAATTGTAGCTGACGATGTCCGTCGTTGCACGTCAATAAACATTGTTGTGGACCTTGAAGATAATTGTATTAAAAGTGTTGCCCTAATTATTTTGCTGGCTCAGTTTAAATGAAATCGTTAAAATCAAACATCAAACTCATAATGACATCAAATATTCTTTAACAAATAATGTTTCAAATAACAATTGCTACATCCACATACAGCTTTTCTTTAACAAACAATATCTGACATGCAATCTCACTTTCACACAAACATTAAAATCTAAAGATAGAATCCAATTTTGCCACAATGGGTTTTTATTTTAAACAGTATCTTAAAGCCAAGATCAAGAACTTATGAATACTAGATAATCAGTGGCTTACACTAAAATAGAGTCCAAAAACTTTCTTGTAATTAGGATGTTCGTTCACAAATCATTCCCTATTTAAATCGTAATGTGTACAAAATTTTAGAAATTAAGTTAAATAATTTTAATAACCCCTTTTTAAATCGGATTTAAATGTACCTGATGAATTATGTTAAATAATTCTCATCATATATTAGCCAAATCTCAATTTCAGTTATCCACTTTCACACAAAAATTTACACACAAAATCAACCTAATGAAATTAGACAAAAGAATGTCTTTTAAAGCAATATTCCTGATTTAACGTTTAAATTATGCTGGTCCTTCTTTTCTATATCGTAAACTTACATTGATTTCCAAAATCGTTGAAAACATACCGTTGCATTTCAAATTCATATACCAAGATCGTATAAAATTAATATGATATTCAATGCAATTAAATCTTATATATGCTTTCCAAGTCCACATGCCAAAATCTTTCAAATCGTTTAAAATCTTACAATCCGTTTACCATTGAATCCGTTCAAACTAAAACTTCATCTTGCCGTAATTCATTATTGTCTGCTCGTTTAAAATCATTTTAATTAACTACTTGAAAATCTTACTTCACAGTAGCAATGACTTTCAAAGTCGTCTATTTACTACTCTATACTAACATTGCGACGTTTTAAACCGAGCATTCAACATTAACATTGTGACGTTTTTAACGAGTGTTATGATAATGACCTTAATCTTAATCACGCCTTCTTTTGGATTTATAAGGACGAAGTGCGCGATCTTCCACGTGACGAAAAATGTAGCAATTGCTGGGCGTAATTTTTACGTTTTGGTTGGTTTAAATTTAGAAGGCCCGTCTAACTGTTACAACATTTGTCAAACTTGATGTTGAAATAGCCCCTAGCTACCATTAATTAATACATTTACAAGCGTTATCAAGATTTATCGCCGTCATTTCTTCATTTTTACTACCTTTATCGCTTGGTGTTTTACTTTCGTTAATTGTTGAATGAACGTTTAAATTTTTTCTCCTGTATTATGGACAATGTCATTTACCTATTATGCATGGAATGTTCTCGAGCATTTTAATGAATCACGCTTTTCAATACTTAATATGCTTGTTATACAAATGAAATGAAAATTAAATGTTCGCAATTTCCTTGCAAACTGAAATTCTTTCGGAACGCGTTAAATGAAATCTATATAACGTTCCCGCAATGAGTACCTCGATAGCAAGTAATTGATGGGGAGCTTTTTAAAAACGTATTTTTACTCGCGGAATATACTTGTATCGTTATTTAAAGATACAATTAAGTTACGTAATACGAATGAAGTTTGTTAAGTCACGGGGTATATGCATTTATGAATGTTTTCATATACGCTACTCTGAAAATCAGTCATCTCTTCAATATCTTCAAGCTCATAATTATAGCTAATGCTTTTGAACTGCGAATTAAGCTCTTAAAGCCATCTTATATGACCTGAGGTTTGTCAAAACTTGCAAATACATCGTCCACATACCTAAACCACACTATTGGAAAGTATTTTGTATTTTTTATACAGTTAGTACTTTAACAATGATAACGATAGACTTTTTCGTAAATTATAAAAAATCAGAGGAACAACTAAATTGATAAAGTAATGACGAATTATCTGCATAACTATGAGGGTCGTATGTCGACCGATGATCCCTATAAACACCACTTTTTTGGATAAAAAATTCTAAGTCAATTAAAATCCAGAACCAAATGTAGCACAACTTTTAATCGGAGATGCTTACAACTTTTTGCATTAATCATCCTCGTTATATTGAAGCAAATGAAAACTTCTGTTATGGTATATAGATTTCCCATATGCTGATAGGTTGAGAAGAAGAAGAATAGTAATGAAAAATTCATGTTTTGATAGAGTTTGTCTGAATTAAATTTTGTTGTAGTCAAGCTACGTTGCACGGCATATCTTAACGTTTCCGGTTGTTTATGTAATATAAATTCATTCATTATATTCTTTTCTGTTTACGTCATCGTATTCATTGAATATTTCAGTTGCAAATTTGTGCTAATTAACGTTTTGTGGTCCAAATGCTTTCCTCCTAATTATCGTGTGAAGGGGAAGAGATGGGTACGAAGCAATATATTTCGCCATTATAATATTGAAATTTATAATCTTTGTGTGCTCGCAATTTACGTTTCTGCCCTTTCGTAATTGAAGTCTAAATGTTTTCAAATACAAAAGTTTGGTTTTTATACAGGAAAAATGGGTGCGCTGCATTATGACATATTCACAATGTATGCAAATGTAAAGCATAACGGTTTCAAGTTCATCTTAGTATTATATCCAGACTACTTACCACAACTGGACCCTGTTTTATTAATTTGTTTTGGATCGTTGGTGTTTCTATGCAGAAAGTTTTTCTACTTCATAGTCCTTTTATTATTATAAACTTTAATTATCTTCAAATGGCTAAAAGTGAAGAGAACAACTAGAATTAGGAATTTTCTAAGGAAGATTCTAAGTAAAAAAGATCAGCTATTTGAACAATAGGGTCCTGCCATTACAAAGAAATCAAGAAGAAAATCGTGGACTGAAGTCCGGGACAAATAACGTTTCCATTGATTTAGTCACTAATATAGACACAACCCATACTCGGGGTGTATCATGGCAAAATCTTCTAGGAAGAACGAAAGTGAGTCTAATCGACTGTGACAGTTTTATAGCATAAAGCTTATGATTATAGTTTCCTAAAGCTAATGGTTGATTTATTTCATTGGAAGTACGGCAAAGCCACGCGCACTTAGGCTTCAATATGGGCCCATTGTGCTACCTTCTTATACCTGGTGCTCAGACATCCGAGCTTACAGACGAACCTGAGGATATCGGTCCAGGGCGTGTTACTAATTCTGGCGGTGTCTTGCAAGAAGTCACCTAACATGGATCTTCGTAAGTTGGCGAGTGCCGAGCAAGTGCACAGGATGTGATCTTTATCTTGCATTACCCAGTCAAAACACCTACTAAGAGTCGTAGTTTTGTCTCGGCAAGCCTATGCAAAGTTTCCCATTTTTGTCGAAGGAGACTTAATGAACATTTTTGTCTGTCGGCAATATGTTTCCTTTGCCCATCTCTCGCAATGGCGATGGTAGGTTCTCTGTCTTATCATGGTAAACAGCACAGATGGCGAAAGAGAGTCCGATGGCTCGGGTCCGACAAAACTCTGAGTCGATCCTGATCTCGCCAAGGCATCGACCTGCTCATTACCGTATTTACCTGTATGGCCCTTGATTTAGGAAGCTAATGGTTTTAATACTGCTACATTCTTCTATGCCACTGGGGCTTTAAAATAATATTTATTTTTTATTGCGGGCAAAACTCCATAAACAGATTGGTGGGGCAGGTGGATCCGGCAAACAACTTGATGAAACTTGTTACGTACATTGACGTAACCTATAAAAAAACCAAAGCAAAAGAAAAAGTATGATCGTGCTCTATCGGTGAGTGGTTGGGGTTTTATACCTATAGACAAATTAAAGAGAAACCTGAAATAAATACAGAGAAATTTATATACACTCATTCACACTCAGAACAAAACATACAATGGAATACAAGAGAGAACTTATAATTAAACAAAATATTTACAGATCACAGTATTCCCAAGCCCAACAACAAAATCGATGTCCTCAATTTACATATACATCATGAGAAACCCCCAAACAGCCAAAAAAATTACGCATGAAAATGGCGAGCTGTAGTTTTTAGATAATTACCCCCTGACATTATTTAGTAAAAAAAGAGAACCAAACGCAGCCCTAAAAACCACAGCTCTAGATCATCGTAAATATAAACTTAACCTATGGTTACAATTATAATGGCAACAACGTTTTCACACATGCCAGCAAGTCTTTAAACCATTTTTACGTTAACAAGTACTGTACTTTTAGTTATTTAAAAACAAATAGTACTGCGTTAATATAATGCCAATAAATACCAAAATAGGGCCATAATTTCTGTGTAAGTCAATAAAATTTGAAAATGCATGATTTCTTGAGCGGTAAAATCCCAGGCGATCTAGTTTCGAAGTAAGTAGCGAGAGAAAACAAAAAAACTTACCCTCGAGTTGCTGAGGTCGGGGTTGAGTCAGTAGCTGGTCCACGTCAGCGAGTAGGTGGGCCTACACCCAGGAAGAACGCGTTTGGCCTCCCATTACAAGAAGCGACGACTCAAGGGATTAGCGTGCCCCCCGCAGGAAGCTAGAATAATTACAAACAATAAATTAATTTATTGAAACCAAAAAGTACCGTTTTATAAAAACCCTAAATACTTACCACGCCATATTGCGTGCACAAAATTCTAATAACGAAAAACTGGACGAAGCAAAACAGGACAGACGTTTTGTGTTGCTATTCGAACAGAAAGTGAATATTAAATTTGTTTAGCTATAGCACAGAGCTCAAAGTAATCTTGTTATTAAGGAAATAAACCAGGAAACACCGAGTTTATTGAAATAATTTCTACGAATTCTTTCGAAAGGGAAAACACCAGCATTAATTATTGGATACTTGGAATGACGTTTTCGCCTATCTAATTATGGCGTAAATTCCACGTTAATGAATTCTTAGAAAGGATATTTATTTTTTTAATGAGCAGAAAGATTTATCAAGTAAAATATATAGGATGTTTATTATTAATTGCAATACAATTTTAAACATGCGAAAGGGATTTGAGTTAAAAATTATTGTACATAGACTAACCAATTATTTCCGAAAATGAACGTAACAAACTGATTTGCTTGTAATTGAAATTCTTGGAAAAGATTTACCTGTCATTAAGGGCTTTGGCGTTTGCAACTCAATGGGACTGGAGAGAAATACAATAAATGATGTATCAACTGATAATTTTGCTTATCACACTAATGACGACTCAGTTGAAACGGACATAAGAGTTCAAAATAAATGCCTAAATAGCCAGTTTCTAAATTCCACCAGCATAGTACTACAGCTCCACATACCCTTCCAGTCGCAGCACAAATTGTAAAACGTAAAGATGAGTGTGCAGCTACCAGGTTTTGAAACTATTCCTACAGTGTTTAGGTTCCTTAGTTACCTAATAGATATATTAGAATTTAGTTTGAATATATCAAAATTACGAAATATCCCTTTGATGATCCCAGAAAATGGGTGATTGTTCAAAGGCCTAACATTACAAACAGCTGGAAATATTAAAAAGAAAAACTTAACTAGAAATTAGAAAAGTGGAGATAGAAATTTGGGACAGAGAAAACAATCTGCGCGATTGTACTGGCTTGTTCTTAAGCATCGCTAATGCTTGTTTAGTCTTGTCTGTACTGACAGTCCTGTTTCTCCTATGTATACTAAACCGCAGTTGCAAGGTATACTATATACGCCTGGGGGTTTAAGACTGTTTTCGGAATCTTTTGGGGTTGGTAATATTTGTGAAATTTTATTTGTGGGCTTAAGATTGTTTTTATGTTGTGTTTACGTACAATTTTACCAATTCGGTTTGTTACTCTGTGTATATATGGAAGGATTGCTAAAGATCGTGTGTCGGGGTTCCAGCGTGGTTTGGGGGTTCGTTTTGGATGCAGATGCCGGTTTATTACTCTGCCGATATCTGAGTTGCGATAGCCGTTTTCTATAAGACTAGTTTTTAGATGGGTCAGTTCGATAAATGTTCTGGTTCTGACATCTTAATTGCACGGTGGACTAGAGAGTTGATTACCGATGATTTTTGTGATGAATGATGATGTGACGACGCATGTAGGTATCTGTCTGTGTGTGTGGGTTTTCGATATACGGAATGACCTAGTCGTCAGTGGGGTTGGCGCTTCACCAACACTTCAAGGAATGGCAAAGTTCCGTTCGTTTCAATTTCTATAGTGAACTTAATATTTTTATGTTGATTCTTTATGTGATCTAGGAAATTATTGAGCGTTTGGTGTCCATGAGGCCAAATTACAAAAGTGTCATCTACACAACGGAGCCAAGTTTTTGGTTTAAGGTCTGTGGGTTCTAGAGCCATGGATTCCAGAGACCCCGTGAATATATTGGCCACTTAACCAATTGTACAACACGGTTCCTACACTTCTATAACCAAAGACCCCACTTCAAAGCTTGAACGGGAAATTTCAGCACTTATCAAATCGTCTAATATTCCCAAAACTATTCAAAAACGCATAATACCTCGCGATTCTAAACCACCTCGTTTGTACGGCCTCCCTAAAGTCTATAAATCTGACCCCCCTTCGTTCGATAGTGAGCACAATTGACTCGCCAACCTACCATCTGGCAAAATATCCAGCAAATTTCTTAAAACTCTATTCCTGTAACACCAATACTAATGTTGTAAAGTCCACTCATTTCATAGAACTAATTGCAAATATTGAGCTAGGCCTTAATGATGCACTAGTCAGTTTTGACGTAACATTCCTATTCACAAACGTACCTGTCATAGACTGTCTCCATTATTAAACAACTCCTACCTCGACAATACGAATTTGAGTACCTGGCCACGCTCATTGAAAAATGCTTAACTTCTACCTATTTTGTCTTCAACGGACAATTTTACAAACAAATCTGAAACACCAATGGGCTCACCCCTATCCTCTATTGTGGCCAATATATTCACGGAGTCTTTGGAATCCATGGTTGTAGAATCCACAGACCTTAAACCAAAAACTTGGCTCCGTTATGTAGATGATACTTTTGTAATCTGGCCCCATGGACACCAAACGCTCAATAATTTTCTAGATCACAAACAATCATCATAAAGATATTAAGTTCACTATAGAAGTTGAAAAGAACGGAACTCTGCCATTCTTGCGTTCTCGTGGAGCACCAACTCAACGTACGACTTATATCGAAAACCCACACACACAAACAGATACCTACATGTGTCGTCACTTCATCATCCGTCACAAAAATCATCGTTAATCAACTCTTAAGATTTCACAACCAGAACATTTATCTATTGAACTGACCCATCTAAAAGCTAGTCTTATAAAAATGGCTATCGCAACTCAGATACCGGCAGAATAATAAACCAACATCTGCATCCCAGACGAACCCCTAAACTACGATGTAATTCCGACACACGATCTTTAGCAATCCTTCCATATATATACAGAGTAACAGACCGAATCGGTAAAATTCTACGTAAACACAACATCAAAACAATCTATAAGCCCAGTAATAAAATTTCACAAATATTACCAACCCCAAAAAATTCCGAAAACGGTCTCAAAGCCCAAGGCGTATATAGTATACCTTGCAGTTGCGGTTTAGTATACATAGGAGAAGCGATGGTCAGTACAGACTAGACTAAACGAGCATAAACTTAAGAATAAGCCAGTACAATCGCTCAGCGGTGACCGAACACCAACATGAAGCGGGCGACACCTAACTTTGATAAGACGAAAGTGATTGCCAGAATTCCATTTTTCTACAATAGAAAAATCAGAGAATCCGTAAAAATCACTAAAAATTCTAATAATCTAAACAAAGACGATGACAACTACCTTTCTCCCACTTGGAAAACAACCCTATGTCCACAACAGCGGAACGGTGACGTTTACTGATCCGCTACGACACTCCTCTCTTTTCATGATCGTCATGCATCAAGTTCTCGCCCTTTATAAACTACCATTTTCGTTACTTTCACCAGTTACTTTGCCACAAGACACCTTTTGGCTTAAGTGTGCTAGTGAGTCCGCTATCTCAGAAGTAACTCTACATACTCTTTACACTTATCTGCTTAATATTATCATTTTTATCCTTATTATTATTTTTATTGTATTATTACTTATTTTTGTTGTCCTGATGAAGCCCCTTACAAAAGTGGACGAAACGTCGAACTTAGGTTATAAAATGACACGGTCCCAACCCATAAATATTTATAACCTGTCAATTGTTTTACAGCTCAAAAGCTTTATGAGACAGCTTCCTGTAATTTGAACCAATAATTCCGGGAGTTACCAGTAATTCACGGCCTGTAAGTTTTATGAAACAGGTACCTGGACTTTAGAAATGTTTCCAATATTGCCACCTCTGATTTTCCTTCTTCATTTGCATGAGAATTTTATTTCCTCTCATCATCGAGTTCTTCAGCCCAGTCACTTCAAATGTGAGACCTTGCATGCAGAATCAGTTGTCTTTCTTTTGTTCATCAAGATCGTAGAAATATGAGACAATTTGCTTCCCGATGGAGCTCGTTTGATATCCTACACCAGAAAGAACATTCACTGTTTTATTTCTGGTACTTATGTTACAACTTTCTTCCTTCCTGCCGAACATTGAAAAGCGTCTCCTTGACACAATCTCAAATCTCAGGAGATAGAATCTCCATGTACTATGATTTGGAATCGGGCAGCTTTCGTAAACTCATCAGGATCAAAAGAAGAATTACATAGCAATAGCTACGCTGGGAGAAGTGGTTTCAGTGCCTGAAGTGCAAAAGTTGATCTCGTGAAAATTACACCAAAGGTGATGTCTACTGTATATGCCTCAACTCTTTGTCTGATTAACAGAACTATATTTTATTTGTGTTTGCTTTTTATTAAGTAAATGTTAGATTTTAAAAAGAATTTATGGTGTATTTCATCCCTATGTTATATTACTTTTGTCTTAGACCTCCAGGACAAAAGTAACAGCTAGATTGCTTGAAAAAAGCTGTTCGAGATCCGAACCACTTCAAATATAAAATTCAACGTTGGTTGATTTTGAAGGCAAAGGAGAAGCTTCAATTTTGCATTTTAAATAATTAGCTGACACCAGAGCAAAAAATAAAAAACGTTGCATTTGTCTCCGGTCTCCCGTGTACCTGTTATTTTGGGGGTTCGGTTTGGATTTCTGGACAGACTTCTCATTCGTTATTGTACAACTAGACCGATTTTTATGGCACGTTTTTGTTACCAACATTTCCAAAGCTTCGACCATTGCGCATTGGCGTTTAATGGTGTTGACAGGGTTGCTCACTGTAAAAGAAGTTCTGTAATTCATGCTCCACATGCTAAGGAGAAATGCACGTCGTTGGCTGGAAACGACGTTGTTTTTATTTGAAAGTTCAAACACTGCGTAGATAAAATACACGTTTGGAAACCACGCATTCCACTACAATTAGATAGATTAAGACTACCGCACTTTTGATATTTTGTTACTTATTTTCTTTTACTGTGTATAAAGCAGGAACAATTATTTGGCTACAAAGCATCCACGGGTTTTTCGATGCCATTTATTCCTCCAATTAAAAATCAATGCGAGTGGGTATTTATGGGTTTTCGAAGAACTCCGTTAATTTTAAGAATTTTATTTCAAAGACATACAAATGAAAAAATTGAAATACGTGAACAGATTATCGAAACATTTTAAAGCTTGTCCGACATTCTCTAATCTGAAATTTACATAAATGACAAATTAAATTCCTACAGTCACAAATAATTTCAGCTAGGGATAATAGTTTTTTTATACATTAAATAATCATCAGAATTTTTGAAATTACACTTTGGGTAAAAACACATTTTCCCACACGTAAATAAGTTTTATAATTTTATATAAGAACTACGCATTAATTTTTATAAATTGACTCAATCTAATTAATTTTATATAAGGTATTGAATATTAGGTGAATATTTTTAATACCTGAATTAATTATAGTTTATTTTTATGCACGGAATAAGCTGCGAACAAAAAGAGGTCGCCACACGTAAGGTGTATGGTTGCCACTCGTTACACGGGTGTACGCCATCTATGTGAACAACTGTACACTACTTTAAACTTGTGTTATCGAAAACGCTCTAGAAGTACATAGCGGCTTTGTACGTTAGGTGTCGCTGTAGAATAGCAGAACTGTAAACTTATAGTTGTATGCGCTCTATGTTTACTGCAACCAACAGATGGAGCACGAACACTACTATAAACTTTAACAGAGACCCGTTAATCCTAACGGTACTGATGATTATTACTAGTAGATGTCACATCGGTCGATAATAATAACAACCAGAAGGCTTGTGGAATACAAATTAGTTCATCCAAATGTCAATAAAGAATTTGTGGGTGTTAATTTAATCCGGTACTATTTTTCATATAGTGAAATGACTACGTTTTTAAATATTGTTCCGGTTTATTGAGGCGAGCTTGTTCAGATAACATAAATGATATTAAACATACAAGAATTAATATTGCTCGTGGGAATTAACATCTGATATGCAAGTTGCACTATCAAACGAAAGTAATTATAAATTCTCTTGATACTTAATTTTAGCCAATGAATTGCGTTAGTTATACATATTTCGTTCTCACGGTATTACGACCTTCACAAGAACTTGCATAATATAAACATTTATTTTCATTATTAACTGTTCCTTAACAAAAATTCCCAAGAGGAAATGTGTGTAATTGTTTTGAATACATTTTGAGTTATTAATATCGCATACAAATGTTGCATTCTGCAATGGTCATTTCCATAACCCTCCGCCTGCAATAAAAATGTTAAAGTTTCTACACCGTACATTTATACATTTCCTCATTGTAATTTAAATTTTGTCGCGTACCCAAATATACAAAAAACAATTTTTAATTCTTCTTAGAGGCAATCCTTAGTGTAATGTAGATGCATAAATGTTCGGATGCAATGACGGTTCGTATCAAATGTATGACTGTGTTGCAGTGATGATATAAAAAATATTGTATTGGTTTTTCTTAAATATTAGTGGAAAACATCCTTCTTTTATCATAGTAAACTTGTTGGTAAGACTTCGTTTTAGATAGACACTTTTTTTAAGGGTCATATATATATATATATATATATATATATATATATATATATATATATATATATCGATAGGAATTTTCCCGAGCAAGAATATGTTAATTTTGTGCGGAAACGACCCTTTAAAAAGTTATGGTTAAAATACTCTCCCATTATAAGTCTATGGGAATTTTGTTTTATTTTATTAATATTGATTATTGATTAGAAAATAGAAGGTCTAACCTAACCTAACCTTTTTTTTTGTAACGGGGAGTAGAAAATCTTCGCGTAGCCACGTTCATGGTATAGACCTCCCCAGACATATCTGGTGCGGCGTATACCATTGTGGAAGACATTGTGTGGATTCGGCCAACATCCCCCAGGACTTTTCCGCCTTGGAGATTGCTGGGCGCCTACCAGCTAAAAAACTACTGTCTGTAGCACAACCCTGCATTCACCAAATGGTATTTCATCGGGGTTCTTGAGGGGCATTGTAACGTATTTTTTTACGTAGTTACACTTCGCTTATTAATCTAAAATAATACCGCAATAATATAAAAATATAATTTGTAAATTTCCGTACAATAAAAATAATTCATAAAATTTATAATAGCATATAGACTCCTTTGCTCTCGAGGTCTAAGTTTCGTTAATAAACTTCGTCGAGTTGTCATTTCGTGTCACTTTTCTATCGGCGTCTGAACGGGTAAGCTGCTATCAGCGGCGTAGTAAAGTCAAGATGGTGGTATCCACGCACGTGGCCTGTAACACAGTCCGCAAGAAGGTTTAATGGATTGAATCTTCGTGTCTGAAAGTGGTTCCTAGCGGCTTTAGCGTGATGATTTTTTTTATGTTCCACCTAAAGCAGTTGAGTTGATTCCTGCAGGCCAAAGGAGATAGAAGCTCCCCCTCATCGTTAAAACAGTTGGTATAATCAAGTAAATAAATTTTATTAATATTTTCCTCTTAGTGCAATATCTCGGAAGCAATATCTAGAAAATTTAGTTGGGATTTGGAATACTAAATTTTATAGGATGTAATTAAGGAGGAACTGGTTTCGTTAAATAATGTTTTGTTCAGAAGAATTCTCATAGTTCCAGCGATAAATTCGTCCGTATTCATGTGTTTCGTGTTTGTGCATCGCAGAACGCAGATGGTAATGGAATATCCCACAGCTGAGGTCATAGTTTGATTTCTTTTGGTCGTACTGTACTTCCACACGTGAGTGATATTTAGCATTTAATCACATTTATAATTATTTAATCGTAATACGAAAAATACAAGGTTGAAGCTTTACCTAGATTAAAGTAACTTGAAAATTATTTAGTAAAAGAAAGAATTCCGTAATAAATTTGTAACCTTGCATAAATTTTAAAGATGGCTATGCTGTTTGCTTATCATAATTATTTTACAAATAGATAACGTTAACTAAACTGAAAAAGTTGCTAGTGACATATGATGTCAAAGAAATATTCAGCTGTCCAAATTTAAATATCACATGTTATTTGACGCTAATCTAAAAATATATTTAATAATTTTGAAGTCATGTACTTTGATTGTTAAACAACGTGATGAATTCTTTTTATACATATTAAGTAAAACTAACTATATGTTGAAAAATGCTATTTTATGAGATCCTAAATAATTAAATTAAATTGTGAAGTCAATGTAGTACTACACATGGCTGGGAATTAAAATGTGTAATATGAATTATTAAGTGAACTAAGACTTTTTAGAAAATTTATTATGAAATATTCCATTTAGAGATTATTATGTTTTTTTGAATACAAAACCTTATTGATTTTCTGTTCTATAAAATTAATAGTAGAAAAAGATTATATTAAAACAAATCAAGGAATTTAATCAAATAGAATCCATTTTTGCATAACTCTTTTATTATTCAAAATACAAGTAAAACTTATAGGTCATTCATGAGCAGACATGGTGTCTACTGATAACAAATACCCTGGGTGTATATTTTTTGAACTTAAATTCTATTATATTATTTTTGGTAAATATTTTTAAGGACACAAACGGTGTCCATGTTGTGCATTTGTTTGTTCACAGGTTAAGTCGAGACATCTGTATGACATCTGGTAATTGAGATTTTGGTAAGTGCTTTACAAAGGTGAAATTCAGGTTTTGTGGCTATATTAGTGGTGTTGATATAAGTTTTTTGCATTCCCCTAATACAAGCACAGATAATTTTTGTAGGTTGTATTGAAAAATACGGTGGCGCTCATTATTTATATTTTTGGTCATTTGACAACCCATGACCCAAGCTCATGATCTACCCAGAGCTAACACTCTACTAGCCGTTTATGTCTAAAGAGTTTTTCTTTTCCTCAAGCCGTTTTCCATCCAACTTTACCTTGGGCTTTCATTGTTAATAAGAAATTCTCGACCTTGTGATATCAGGTAAGGGTTTAGGAAATATAAGGGTGCAATTTGTTATTCACGAAGGTAAAAATTCTTTTTGTTTTCAGCATGGTTGTTATAATATTTCTATTAGGTCGTTGGTTAGTTCTTGGGTCGTCTTAGCTTTTAGGCCATGCTAAGTTCATCTTTTTGTTTTTGTTTCATGATTGATCTGATCATGTGTGTAACCGCATTCCAGCTTTCGTTGCTTCTTAATAATAACTCTGTAATATTTTCTTTTGACACAGTTTCATTGCATTTTATTGCCGCATATGTTCTTTGTGTTGTCCATCTGCTACAGACGAACAATGTATGTTCTGGTGTATCCTTCTGTGAACAATACCAACACAGGTTTGTTTCTTGCTTTTTGATTCGCATCAAGTAAGATCCAAACACACCGTGTCCCGTGAATCCCTGTGTGGTGTGGTAATTCATCTCTCCCCATTTCCTACTGCACCACGCAATAATGTCCTTAATAAATATCTTTGCCCATCCTTCATGTTTTGCCCATTCGTCCTGCCATTTTTGCATAATCAAGTCTTTTACTTCTTTACTTGCTTCCTTTCCTCTTTCACGTATCGGGCATCTCTCAGTGATTTTTAGTTTTACTGGGGGTATACCCGCTATTGTCAACACTATCACCGTTGGGGCTGTCCTAGATGCTGATATTATACGTACCGCTATATTTCTATTTTCTCTTTCAAGTATATGTTTATATTTTTTGTACCTGAGAGGTTTATGATATATGGGTGAGCCGTACATCATAATTGAATTTGCCGTTGCTGCTAGCATTCGTCGTTTCATATGGCTTGGGCCTGCTATGTTAGGTGTTATACGTGCTAATGCTGCTATTGTCTTTTTTGTTTTTATACTCGTTTCTTTAATGTGATGTGTCATTTTAAGATTTCTGTCGAGGTATACTCCCACATACTTTAGACTTTGTTGATTCGTTATCTCAATGTCCTGTACTCTAATCGTTATTTTTTCAATTTTCTATTTCCAGTCATAATAATCATTTCAGTCTTATGTGGTGCTATCTGTAGTTTTATTTCTTCCAGATATATTATTTTGCTGATAGCTCTGTTTGCCGTTTCTTGTAGCTTTTCTTTTGTTTTGCCAAGTAGAGTTACAGCCAAATCATCTGCATATGCAACTGTGTGTACTTTATCTCCCAAGTCTAGCTTCAGGATCTGATCATATAATATGTTCTACAGGGTTGGTCCAAGGACAGAACCCTGTGGAACTCCACGCGTTATTCTAATTTTGGTTCCTTCATTGGTTATGATGTATCGGTTGCTTAAGAATAACTGTACCATCTTTATCAAGTATTTGCTAAATCCCATTCGATGCATAGCCTTTATGATTTGTGACCACGATGCTGAGTTAAAGGCATTTTTAATGTCTATTGCTATTATAACACTATATAAACGATGTTGGTATGCTTTCTTTTGCGTTTCTTACAGTGGCTGTATGAGTTTGTTTATTGCATCCAATGTGGAATGGCCAGCCCTAAATCCAAATTGGTTTTTATGCAGTAGTTCGTTATCTTTTATCTCTTCTTTAATTCTGCTCTTAAGTAGATTTTCAAATAGTTTACAAGTTATGTCTAGTAAACAGATTGGTCTATACTCAATGTCTGTGGTGTGTGTTTCGTTTGGTTTCTCAATTAAGATCAGAGTTGCTATTTTCCATGTCTGGAAAGTTTCCGTTTTTTAGATATTTATTCATTGTCTTGAAATTTTTTAATATTATTATTAGCAAGCATCTTAACAATTTCAGGCGGAATGTGATCCGGGCCTGGAGCTGTATGTGTTTTATATTTTTCCTATTGCGATTTTAATTTCTTCGGATGTGAATAGTGGTATTTGTTCTATGTCGACTGTGATTTTGGGCCATTCTATTTCCTCTTCGGAAGGAAACAGTTTCTGAACTTGCATTTTTACTTGGTTTGCGGATAATATCGTACTTGGTTTTGTATTTAGTTTTTTTGTGACTATTTTGTACGCTTTGCCCCATACATCTTGGACCAGTTCGCTTATCAGCTTTTTCCAGTCTAGCTCTTTATTTCGAAAAATTAAATTTTTTAGTTCGTTTCGGCTGCTTTGTAATTATTTGCTACTTCTTGCTTTTCTTGTTCATGTCCTGATTTTTTGTTTAGCCTCTGTGATTTCCTACGCAGAGTTATGCATTGTTTCCTGTTATCGGTAATTTCCTGATTCCGCCAGTATATTGGTCA
The DNA here is from genome assembly GCA_036346225.1 of Platerodrilus igneus. Lineage (NCBI taxonomy): Eukaryota > Metazoa > Arthropoda > Insecta > Coleoptera > Lycidae > Platerodrilus > Platerodrilus igneus. The sequence continues at coordinate 1,914,161 of JARFIW010001146.1, forward strand.
TTGCCGGTTATTAATTCTTCTTTTTGGTAAATTATCGTCACAGATTTTTGTTATACTCTTTATTAATGTATTGGCGCCTTCGCCTTCCAATTTGATATTTTCAAGCCTGCTTTCCATTTTTTGTATGTTTTCCTTGGTTACCTCCCATCCTTTTATGCTGTGTAACTGAGGCATTTCTCTATGTGCCTTTATTATTTCATACTGGATAAAGCGATGGTTACTGAAGCTTTCTTCCAAGTCATCTACGTTCCGTTTATGTATTTGTCTTGATAGGTCCGTAGTCGCCATAGTGATATCTATTAACGATTTCCCGTTGGCGTTCGAGAAGGTTGGGGTCGTGCCTACATTGATTGTTACTATATTATTTAGGTTTATCCATTCTTCTAGTATTGTCCCTCGTTCATTAATGTTTTTGGTGCCAAAGATTTTGTCTTTACATTAAAGTCGCCTGCAATTAAGGTTGGCTTTCTGTTTCTGTTCAGGAATACCGTGATGTCATCTAATAGTTTCTGAAAAACATTTATTTCTTTGTTGGTGAAAAATAACATGAGAACATATTGAAATCGTCGCATTCTGCCACTACAAAACCTTGTCCTGCATGGTAATTACGTACCACTATTTTTCTGTTAATCCATATAAAACTGTCATGCCCTAGGTCGCAAGCAAATTTTCCTGCCCTTGTTATACTCGGTTCTTGTCCTAGAACTATGTCTACTTTATTAGCATATATATAGTATTCTAGGTTATCATGAGCTACATTTATTCTATCCAAGTTAATTTGTAATATTTTAATCCCTTTTGTATAAGCCATGTACAATGGGAATAATTATGTCTAATTATCTATTATGATTATTTTTAATTAGTCTAAGGTTGGCATTATGCCGTATCTTAAATTCTCATCTCTTTGTATTCGCGATGTCGAAAAATTCGATGCTACCGTCCTTAGTTTGTTTTTTTCCTGTCTTAGGGCGTCTTTAAAGCTTACGCATTTGCCGCTGCCCATAATATGATATTGGTTGCACAGAACACATTTGGTCTCGTTCTGGCAATTACTTATAAAGTGCCCGTTTTCGCCGCATCTATAGCAGGCCTTTGTACGGTCTGGGCCATTGCAGTCTTTACTGTATGTTCAAACGACCAGCATCTATGGCACTTTATTACTTTAACCCTTCTTTCTACGGAGCATTGGCTTAGTCCGATTCGAATTTTCCCGTCGCTTTTTTTTGCATCTCCCGGATTAAGAGTGACCGAAACTGCAAGTGTTTCTCTAGCGTTTGGTCTTAGTTGTCCAATCTTAATATATCTTCCTTCCGCCTTTCCAATCCGCGCTTCGATTGCAGACCTTATTTCTTCTATATTCGTAGTTATATCCATTCCCCTTATATGTACTGTCGTAGGTTCTTCTCGTCCTATCTGTTTAGTCCGCATTGTCTCATCTCTGCCTTTGATAGTCTGGCTAATGCCCTTAAGTGCATTTTTTTCTAATCGTTAGCAATAATTTTCCCTCTTTCATTTTCCGAACACTATTAATTGCCTCGCTTTCCTGAATACTTGTTAGGACTGTTTTATAGTCTGCACCAGGTTTTTCCACTATTAAAGCATATGAGCTTCTTTCCTGATTAGCGTTTTCTGCGTTACCGTGTATCATATCGATTTTTTGCGTTTGGGTTGTATGCATAGTTATTTTAGTTTCGGTCTGGTGGAACACCCGTTCTGCCATTGTCTTGTCTTGTTTCTTCCCTAAGCTTACATAGTGCTCCCAAGACGCTGTCTTTGTCATCATTTACGTTAATCTTTATTATTTTTGATTGGCTAATCTCTTCCCCTTCCTTTTGATCTTATTCGAACATTATTTTCTATAACTTCAAAGTCATCTTCGAATGAAGTCAGTTCGGGATACCGTTTTTTATAGGCTTTCTGTATCCCCTTATCCATTTTCCTATCTCTAGTTTCAACAAATACCACTTTAACTTTGTCACTACTGTGTGGTGGATTTTCTACTTTTATGCTAGTATGAGTGAAAAGTGCTGTATTCCACGGTTCTCTGTGGATTTTTTTGCTATGTTTCTAGATCGTATTTATTTGGCAGCGTCACTATTGCACTTGGCTTATTCATATTTGTTGTACCTTGTTCTTTTTCTATTCTTTGGCACCTTTCTTCTAGTGCCTTACATCTGTCTTCCATCGTTTGTCGCAATGCATGTAGTTCCTTCTTTGTTCCTATTAATTGTGTTTCGAGTGCCATCTCTCTTTCTTTGTCATGTAGGTGTTCTGTAATCACTCCCTTGACCAGATTATTGATAATTTCCAACCCCTCTTTTAATTCGATATTCACGTTTCGATGTTTGTTTTTAAACGCAACAAGTTTTTGGGTCATGGCTTCTAATTCTTGCAGATATCTACTTCGTTCCATTCCATTTATCTGCTGTTTAGTGTTTGAACTTTGGGTGACTTTCCTGTTCTTTTTATTAGGTTTAGTTTTATCAAGGTATGACGCGTTTACTCCGTCAACTTTGTTTTCCGGCAGACAGTCGTCTACATCAGCGCTTCTTTCTTCATTTTTTGCTGCTGGGCTGTCAATGTCCATGTTTTCATTTTCGGTATGCTTCATGATCAAAGGTCTTCTTTTTGACGATTCTCCCACTGAATTGCAGCTCTGTAGATGGCTCTTGAAGTTCAGCCTGCTGTGCCTCAGATTTTCATTGTCCTTTTCTACTTCTGTTTTTTTTGCGCAGAACTTCTGTCTTCGTTCCTTTACTTTGTGGGCCATCAGCCCCTATTCCTAATGTTGCTATTGTTGTTTCTCTGCCGGCACCATCGGCTTCTGCCAGTAACTGTCCATGCAAACCCTCAGCCTGGTTTGCCACTGAAGGCGTGGTTTCCTTGCAGTCACAGGCTGACGTCGGGGGTGGCCCGCTTGTTCACCAACACACCCGACCGGCACTGGGGATCCGAGCCACTGCACCGTAACCGTTCGATCTTTTAGGTGTATATCCATATTTGCTTATCGTCGTCCAGGAATCGCCGGTTCGTCATCAGTTTGCCGTTTAGTTGAGTAAGAATGAAAGGAGAAGAGAGGAAAAAGAAAAGGAAAGGAAAAAATGAAACAGACCCTTCTGCCCTCGGTTAACCTAATAGCCTAGAAGGGTCTGGAAAATAAAGAGTCGGGGGACTAGGGCGCCCCCTTTATAGGAAGATAAAGGCTGCTGAAAGATACAGCTTGTTTGAGAGTATATGTATAGGGCCTGCAAGCGTGCGTGTATGAGTTAGGGTGTGGTTGGTGTTTGTCTGCATGCAAAATTTGTGTAAGTGTGTATAGGTGATGTTGTGCCATCTTTTGCTTCCCCCCTGGACAGGACCACAACGAATTACAGTCCAGCACAGAAGGTACTAGAGCCCCCTCACCACAACAAGGTAGATAGCCATCGAGGGGGAACCTAACCTAACCTAACATAATCTAACCTAACCTTTTTTTTCTTTATAGAGGATAAAGATTCTTCGGATGCCCCCATAGTAATTTATCCTTCTGCCATGCGGCTTTCAAGTTCCTTACTATGGGGAAGACACTTACCGCGAATATCTTATACGGTAATTAATGTTGGATTCATATAATCTCCTGTTAAGGGTATACCGGGAAAGTGGGATACCCACCCTACCGGGTCCACCCCAGGAACTCATACTGGCCAACTAAACCCTTCCCTCTCTTCCCACTGGTGACAAGTAGCCTCGGGACCACCGATAGGCATTTCTTCGAGGTTACTGATTCTTTTGTTAGCATTAATGTTTTTACAAATGCCACTATTCTGGCCCAACTGTCCTTGCTTCTTAACATAATTTGTACCAGGTTGTCTTTAATTTTCTCTCCAATCAAGATTTCTAATGTTAATTTTTTTCTTTCCCAGCGTGGACGTATAAACAATGTATGTGCTACGTTGTCGTTTGTCTCTTGACAGAACCAGTATTGTGCTGTTGCCTGCTTCTTTATTTTGTGTAGATATTCTCCATAGCATCCATGTCCACTCAAAACCTGCGTTAAATGAAAAATCATTTCTCTGTATTTACAAATCACCCACGTTCTAATGTTCGAGATCAGTTTAGCAGTCCACATTTCCTTTGCTGGTTCTTCCCACTCAGCTTGCCATCTTATCCAGAGCTTTACTCTCATTTCGAATTTGACTTACGCTTTGTTTCTTTCTGGGTCTTCCTTTAACATTCTGTGGAATACTACTCTTTCCTTTATTAGAAGGTGTATTGGAAAGATACCTTCTATAATTATAAGTGCTTCGGTCGAGACTGTTCTGTAAGCTCTGCTTACTCGAACTCTTAAAATTCTCTGGCATTTCTTTAATTCGTCTTTACATTTTTTAATTTGCAAGGCGTTTTTCTAAACGGGTGCTGCATATAGTAATGCTGACTGCATTGCTATGCCAAGCAATCTCCTTTTCATTTTTCGTGGGCCTCCTAACCTAACCTAACATATCCTAACCTAACATAACCTAACCTAACGTAATATTCTAAGAATTATTTTAAATGGTAACAATATTTATTCACAAGGAAGCAAAATACAAATAAGCAATCAAATCAATATGAAATGGAATATTTAACCTCGGAAATCAGCGAATTGATTGGTGAGGAGCTTCGAACGGATCGCGGTTCTGCTTATTGTTCCAACGACGCCATAGGTATTTGCAGAGATGATTAGCAAATGCTTCTTCTGGAACCTTTTTGTTGGCAAAATAGCTTTTTGCTGTGAGCCAGTTTGCTTCGACTCCTTGCGTGTGAACACCTGTAACAACGTCTAAAAAAACAATTAAAATTAAAAAAACCGCAAAAGTAACTTACCAACAAAGTATTTCTTATGATTAACTGCTTTATGAAAATAAGCATGACTGGACAGCGACAAATAAGCACGCCACTGATCAGTATAGATGATGGATTCGGAAGCAACTTGCCGTTCAATCTCAGGGATTCAATTGTCTGCGCCGCGCTTATTATCCGGATAAACAACCATCCAAAAATCATTGCTTGCCTCGCAGCACATACCGAGCATCCAGTGTCCTTCAACTATACGGTCTTTATTGTTTTTACGCTTACCAAACTTTGACTCGTCAATCTGAACAGTAATGCCAGGGCCACCAATCCGTCCTCTGTCATGCTGTTCAGTTGAAAAGTGATCGACAACCATTTCTCTAGCGTATTTGTATCTAAAGTAAATCAATAAACAAAATTAGATTAAATTAACCAAATGCTAAATAAACTTACCTGGCAGCAATTGTTTCGGGAGGCAACAGCGTCTCCCAGTCATCGTCTCTGCATTCAAGAGTAAAGCATCGATACTCTTCGCTGTGAGCAAATCCATAAAGCAAGCTAAAAATAGAACGAAAAACAAAAAATATAAAATTTTATGAAGAGTAAGCAATCGATCACTTACCGAATCTCATTGTGCGGAGCTAGATGCGAGTTCTCGAACCAAGTACCTTTCGAAAGACTAACTTTCGGTCATTTTGTTCGGCCGCTAGAGCAGTAAAATGCACCGAAGCAATATTGGCAAGGGTCAAACTGCATTGCGGTGAGAGCGGCATTGTTTACTAGTTGGCAGCAGGCATTGCGCCTATGCCCAAAAAACAAAAGCTTCTTCGGTGACCGGGAGCTTGCGACAATTCCAAAATGGGACTGGAATAACCACGATCTAAACAATTAAATTAATTAATTAAAAATTAAACTAAATATAAAAGCAATTAACTAAATACGTACTCAAAAGAACGAAAAGTGTGGCTTTTCCTTTCGAAAGCTGAGAACACACTGTCTTTGAAAACTGACGCCACCGGCTTCTCTATTGTTTAAAGTATTTTTGGCGGGAAATTAATTAAAAAAATTCCATAGACTTATAATGGGACAGTATTTTAAGTATAACTTTTTAAAGGGTCGTTTCCGCACAAAATGAATAATATAGTCTTGCTCAGGGGAAAATTCCCTAGCGAAATATATATACGACCGTTAAAAAGTGTTTTTGTGTTAAAGGATTTCGCATCGGTTGTCTCTTCTCCCATTTTTGTGTAGACACCGTAGAGTTCGCAATTAACTTTTATTGCTGTATGTTTTGTTCTTTTTTCATTAATTAATCGAATAAACCGCTCTTTCTGCTAGGGATGGACTCGGGCCGGGCCGGGCCGGGTTTTTAATAAGCCCGGGCAGGGCCGGGCTTATTAAAGCCCGGCCCGGCCCGGCCCGACGTAGAAAGGTAACCGGCCCGGCCCGAAATGAAAATTGACTGCCCGGCCGGGCAGGGCCGGCCCGAAATTTCGGGCCGGCCCGACTTTTATTCAGCGAATGAGAAGATATTTTTTCTGTTGTATTCAACAAGTAACTATCACTCTTTTGTTTAATTTAAGAGTATAATGATTTTGAATTACAATCAAGATACTTGTGGAACATATCGTAGTATATCATTTGATTTTTGATTCTGTTACGTACCTAGACGTAGCCGGAAGAAAAGTAAGTTACAGGCTAATTATTAAACGCGGAGAGTGGGGGATTCGCCTACATACCAAAAAGAAACAAAAAACACATCGCCCACGATGATCTATTAACAAGTAAAAATAAATAACAGATTCTGTACAAACAAGCAAGAGCAATAAATTAAGCGTTACTATTTGAAAGCAAACAGTTAGGTGATATGAACAATTTAGTACATTAGATACGAAGTGCGCATCTCGTATTTACACAAAATAAAATTAATCAGTAGTAAATAAACCTGTGAGAGCTTTTGTCAGGCATTTTTAAAGTTTCGCCTAATACTTTTTGTAAAATAACTAATTAGTAGGAAAGAATTAACGTGTGGGAGCTTTTGTCAGATATCTTTTAAAACAATAGAGAAAATCATTATAGGCGGTCGTAATGTATACCAAGATAACGGGTACCTGAAAGAGGATATAACTATTTAGTTGTTATATAAACTTGTCGTTTCAAAACAACTAGATTTAAGGTGAGGAATTTATTCCAGAGCGTGTTTATTATTAATTATGTTGAAGGATTTAACAGTAGAAACAGAATTTATTCGAGCGGGTATTGAATTAATAAGGGAGAAAAATAGGGTAATTAATTTATGCTGAAAATAAACGTAACAATTCTTTAAAAAATCCTAGAAATAGGTAACAAAGGTACAAAATGTTTAGCAATTTTCAATGTTTATGAAATTGTACGCTTAACGCACCTTATAATCTTTATAATAAATTTGCGTCCGCTTTATTTTGTCGTTCCTACTTCAAAGAATTGTACTAAAATTACCTACTTGAAATTAGAGAGTTGTTGCAAACTCATTCCAAGCAGACTTTATTAAAAGAATCTTCAAATAAAGTATCTTTTTTTAAAGGTTTGCATCCAATCTAAAGGAGTGTTACTGCAAGTGTTTTTCCCTTACTCTTTATTCTGACATATATATTTAGTATTCTATATCTATAGGTTATGTTTTAAAAATGAATAAAGAATTAATCTCTATTGTGTAAGGTGACCTATAATACATGTTTAACTATATTGGAAAAAATCAAAGAAATTGTATTCACACAAAAATGAACCTTTTTCGTGTTATAAACTTGGACATTATATTTCTAAATTTAATTACGGAAACAACACTACAAAAAACCATTTATTTCGCTATATTTATACACAAAGCAGACAATTAAATGTAAGTTTGTACGTTAAGCATTTGGCATATGTCAAAATTAAGGCGTAAAAGCATTCCCTGCCTGTATTTAAATTAAATAAAGGTGTCCTGTATTTTAATAAAGTACAAACATTAAAGGTGTAATTGCTTATGTGTAAATGTCAAATAAGGGAAAAATTTATTAAAAAATTGGTAAAATGAACTTTGCAATAACTCTCTAGTGTTTTAGGCGGTAGACATAAATTATACACGCGATTGATAATATCGACGTTCGCCGCATGATTGAGATTTGGAGTATATACATATACATAATATAAATCGTGTAAACTTTTGAATTATGAATAAATCACCTAGTTTGATGTTCTTGGGCATCTTTAACTTGCCTAAAGTACAACATGAGGAACATTAAATAGGACTAGAAAAAATATTCGGTATAAGAAGTGAGTTATAATATCACGTCTCCTTTACACTAAACAAGACGAAAAACTGATTATTAATGGGTTCATGAAAACACTACGTGAAAATATAATTAAGAACTTTTACTTACTCAATGTGAGATAGAAGTGAAGGGACGATGGAGTAGCTACTCGTGCGTTTTTCGGCTCGAAAAGTTCGGGCCGGCCCGAATCGTTTGTCCCGGCCCGGCCCGAAAATAGATAGGCCCGGCCCGAATAAAGTAGTCAACGGCCCGGCCCGGATTCGAGCCCGAAATCGGGCCGGGCTCGGGTCGGGCCGGCCCGAAAGCCCGAGTCCATCCCTACTTTCTGCTTCCAAAGAAACTCGGACACTCCATCGTCGACACTGGCGTTCTTTATGCGATAGCTAACCATACGGTTGTTAAACGCTGTGCTAACACCATCTTCGCCAGTAGCGGTAACTGTTGCATTTTTATGCCTGTAGCTCCTCAAGTGTGCGGTATACGTAGTCTTTTCAATTTCGAAATCGCATACTTTACACAGAATTTGTGGTTGTTTCGTACAAGACCCTTTAACAGCTGGCTGAGCTGAACGTTTACGGCTTAATGACATACCATGCTATTTTTCCTTGTGTAGTAGTAAGTTGCCCATTCTCGTAAAAGCGATACCGCAAGACCCACAGTTTAAGTACTTTGCTGCTGACATATGTATAAACTTAACCCTGGACGATGTTACACCACGGCATTTGTTCTGATGTCGTTTGAGAGCATTTCTCCAGGTATAGGAAGCACCGCAAGAGCTGCAATTAAAAATATTTTCGGAGGGCATTTTTCTTCGACCAACTTCCATGGATAGCGCCATGGTTTATATACATTTTGGAAACAATCGAAGATTGCCGAAGACACTCGAAGAGTGCACAAGCACGGTCACTAAACCAATTTGCATTAATAATAAGTATTTCGTACTTTCGTAGGTTGCTCATTTCCTAGAACCAAATCTTCCGCATAGCGGTCGGTAGCATGGAATTATTTCTAGAACCGGCAAGTACTCGATACCCACCCAAATAGAGAATTAGATGCTCGATGTCTGTTAACTTTCGATTCCCTCGTAAATGGTAGAAAAACGCGGTCAATCATCCGTCTAACTTATACTTCGACCCGCTCCCATTCTGATAATTTCCAAACATTTTTCAAACGACAATGGTCTCAGAATTTTTAAACCTCCGAGGAAGCTATAAGTCGTGATCAATTACACGTTCGAGCTACCCTTAAACTAACATATTTTATAGTAACAGCGCGCTGTATAATACATGCATACCCCTTCTCTGCGCTGCTGCTATTCTTGTAGTTGGTTGAAAAAGTCAGTCGCCTTTTTTACTGCTAGGACCGTTGCAAAGCATCATTCCCTACTTTCTTTATAATGGAGAGAATCCTTATTCTCCCACGCACTGTTGCGTAGTTGCATGCGCTCCCCCCCCTCCCCGCACGTTTGGGAATATATGCTCGTTATAGGTTGTAGGACCCTCGGTTTTAAATAATCCGAAAGGTTCTTTACTAGGCAAAACGTGTTTTCGATCAATAAGACATATTGCCGTTAATCTAACAATATATTTTACCGTCCAGCGACATCGCATGGAGGTAAACACATACCGCCGGGGGCGAAGGGATTATTACGGATGAGGGTGGTTGGTATGTCTTATAACTAACTTACATGTTACTATATACATACACAATAAAATATATACATATATAAGTAACTATCCTTTATTTTTATGTCCCCATGCGTAGGTTGCTGTACTATTAGAGATGACGTTCCTTTTGTTATCCTCACCCGACAAACTAATTTTATTAATTAATCGAGTATAAAGTTGGTGTTTATGACTTCGAATACACACCATGCTATGCATAAGAGCACCAGAATTATTATGTACAATGTCCTTAAAACCATTTGCATTAATATTTTTAACTACACTTCGTGAGACCCCTTTAATCTTTTTAATCGTGTCTTTCTCGCTTACAATACAATAGGACTTAGCCCTACTACCAACAAATTCTAATACTATATCCCCATTAAATTCGTCTTTGAATTTCCCTACTGCTTTTTTGTTGACAAGCGGTATATTGTATTTATTATCCGCGGGGTAGTCACTCTTTTAAGATAAATATATCTTTTTTGGTATCAACTAATATTAGATTTTTCTAGGGAGCCCAAATCTGCAAATAGATTTTGAATAGACCTGCACCTTGCCGAAGTTCTAGATTACTAGAACAGCTGAAATGGCTTGCGTATTTTAATGAGCTAAAGAGCCAAACTACAAGTCCAACCAAAGTAGTAGGGTCATTAGTGAGGTACCAGACTAAGACAAGTCCCTGAAAGAGCACAGCGGCTCTTTCGGTACTTAGATTGGCAGATACCATAGGGGTCGGAATGGCAGTCTAAGACACACTACCGCGATGTGGAAGGCAACGGGAAACCACCGCATTACCTCCCAAGTACACGGCGTACTTAAATTGTAATAAACATGATTGCATTCTCTGGGGTAAAAGATTCCGGAGCTAAAATAGTCCCCCAATTCGGATCTCCGGGAGGGGACTACTTCGGAGGATGCGATCGAAAAGTTCAGTCGGGAACATTTTGCGAGTCGGAGCGTGGAATGTTAGAAGTATCAAGCAAGTAGGTAAGCTAGAAAACCTAAAATCGAAATGAATAGACTATGACTAGACATAGTACGGATCAGCAAAGTCCAGTGGCTAGAGGCAGGGGATTTTTGGAGTGGAGACTTCAGGGTAATTCATACAGGAGCAGAGGAAGGAAATTCGGGTGTGGGTATAGTTATGCGAAAAAAGATAGGATACTGTGTAGAAAATAACTTACAAAATAACGAAAGAGTACTCATGGTTAGATTAGAATCTAAACCGGTAAACACAGTAATAATACAAGTATACATGCCCACCTCTAGCCACAGTGAGGAAGAGGTAGAAGCGATCTACAAAGATATAGAAGACGTATTAAAATTCGTAGAAGGATATGAAAATTTAATTATTACGGGGTATTTTAATGCAGTGGTAGGCGAGGGTAGGGAAGAAGCGGTAGTAGGTTTATTTGGCTTAGGCACGAGAAACGACAGCGGAAATAGGTTGGTAGAATTTTGCGACAAGAACAAATTAATCATCACAAACACGTTATTTCAACATCATGCTAGAAGACGATATACGTGGAAGATGCCAAGAAATATAGGCAGATATCAAATAGATTACATTCTTGTTAGACAACGGTTTAGGAATCAAGTAAAAGACTGTAGAAGCTACCCAGAAGCACATATAGACACTGACCACAACATCGTAATTATGAAGGCCGCACTTAAATTTAAAAATTTGAGAAAACGAAACGGAAAAAGGCACTTTGACGTTGAGAAACTAAAAGATAAAGATATTCAAGACAGATTCGAAAAAAAGTTAAATGAATTGCTGAAAGATTTCGGGAAACTATCTGTAGAAACAGAATGGAATAACATTAAATCCAGCCTAGACAAGGCGGCCAGAAATATTCTGGAGTATACACAAAAAGAAAATAAGAAACCATGGATAACAAAGGATATCCCGAATGTAATAGTAGAAAGACGAAAATACAAAAATAAATCAGAGGAAACAGGAAAACACATACAAAGCCGTAAAATGGGAAATTATTGGCAAATGCAGGAAAGTTAAAGAACAATGGATTGATGAAAAGTGCAAAGAGATACAAACTAAGATGGAAGTAGGAAAGATAGATGAAGCATACAAACTAATTAGAATCAATTTTAGGGATATAAAACCTCATTAGAACAGGAATCAGACATTGAAAATGATAACTTTGGATATCCTTTACTTAGAGATGAGTTTGAATTAGCATTAAAGGGTCTGAAAAATGGTAAGGCGCCGGGTACAGATAAGGTGCAAGCAGAAACTCTAAAAGCCTCTGGACAGGCAGTAATAGAACGTCTCTTCCAACTAGTAAGCTATATGCATGAGACATACGAGAAAAGAGGCGCTGATAGATGTGAAAACTTTCGAACAATAAGTTTGACAGCACACGTGTCAAAAATATTAAATGGAATTGTACAAAGACGAATGGAAAAACGAGTTGAAGAAATACTAGGAGAAGATCCGTTTGGGTTTAGGCGAAACATGGGAACACGGGAGGCTATTTTGGCTCTGAGATTGATAATAGAGAAAACAATAGAAAAAGAGGAAAACGTGTATATAGGGTTTGTTGTTCTGGATAAAGCATTCGTGTAAAATGGAAGAAAATGTTCAAAATACTCAAAAAGATTGGAATGAGTTATAGGGATAGACAAATAGTACACAGCTTATACAAAGAGCAAACAGCAATAATAGAATTAGAGCATGAACGTAGACAAGTAAATATTAGGAAAAGGTGAGACATGGATGTGCCCTATCCCCATTAATTTAATTTGTACATTGAAGAGACAATGAATGCTGCCAAATGCAGAAAGACATTTGGAATTACTATGCAGGGACAAAGGATTGATATGCTTAGATTTGCAGATGATATTGCGGTTTTAGCATCTAGCAAAGAAGAGTTAGAAGCTGCTCTTAATGAAATGGAAACAGTTCTAACGGAGAGATACGGTATGAAAATTAACAAAAATAAAACTAGGGTACTATTACGCAAAGGAAGGGAAAATAAATCAAAAACAAAAATATAATTAGGTAACGAGAACTTACAAGAGGATAAGGATTTCTGTTACCTAGAAAACCAGATTACGCAATATGGGAAAAGCGCAAAAGATATAAAACAAAGATTAGCACAAGGTCGTGCTACATTTAACAAGAAAAAGCAGCTACTGTGTTCAAAGACAATAAACATAGAAAGTGTGGAGCACAGCACTGTATGGCTGTGAAGCATGGACAGTAGGGGAAGCGGACAAGAAATCCACGTACTACGCGATGACTGAGTAATGCGGAATATATTAGAAGCAGAGAAAAAAGAGAAATTGAGGTAGACCTAGGTTAGAGTATTGCATGCAGATAGTGAAATATGTAGGCTGTAGGAATTTCAGGGAAATGTGTAGGCTAGCTCAGAATAGAAATAAGTGGAGGGACGTGTCCAACCAGTTTTGAAACGGAAAACCTAATAAAAAAAAATAGGCGCAGATATATCTGATGATTATTATAAACAACTACAGGTGTTGGTTGTGAAATATCTGCAATTAATGTTGACTGTACGAAAAAATATTAAATCGACAAATGTTTAAGTGCGGGGGGAACTTGGCAGTCACAGGCTGTTTATCCCCCTTCACAACCTTACATGTAATTTTCCAAAGCTCCTCCCGAAGGTACTACATTGACCAGGAAGCGAGTTTTTTTCCTGGAGAATTTGAAATTTTGCCGATCCCTTGCTGTTCCAAGCAAAGAAGGGATCCTTCACGTGCGTGAGAACACTCATACGCGGGACCTCCATTTTACCTCTCATCCGAACGAAGGTGTGTTTTTGTGAAAAATGCTCGCCTAACAGTTTTCGAGCGGACCGTGTCGGGATTCGAACCCGGGATCTTGGGCGTAGTAGTCACACACATACCAACCACACCACGGAGCCCCCCTCCCCTCACAACCACTGAATGTCGGAGAAATAGGGTATACAATTTTAAAGCAATAGAAGGGGACCCAACTGCATATAACAAGAAAGAATAGCGCCTGTGATCAAAGACAAGAAACATAGAAACAAGAAGAAAATTGTTGAAAGCATATGTGTGAAGTACAGCACAGTATGCCTATAAAATACGGACAGTAGGAAAAGCAGACAGAAAAACGGTAGCAGCCTATTGGAATGTGCTTTAGATGTATGAGGATGATATCATAGACAGACAAAGTTAATAACAAATAGGTTATAGAAATAGTAGGGGAATACAGATATCTGTGGGAAAAAAATAGGAGTAATAGAAGTGTAGAATACGTTCAAAGGCATTTTTTGGGAATAGTATGGGATATATTACAAGCAGAGAGATAGGAAGAAGGAGGTAGATTTAGACCTATATCAGATAGTGATAGATGCAAACTGTACAAATTTCAGGGAAATGTCTAGGTTAGTTCAGAATAGGCAGCAATGGCGGTACGCGTCTAACCAGTTCCAGGACTGAAGACCTAATGATGACTATGAAAATTTATTAAAATCGATCAATAACTTCCATGTGTTGAGTTTTTTTTTATAAAAGTTTGGATATATTCAGCTATTACAAACTGGCGAAAATATATCTTTTACTGGTAACTAACAATGAGTAGTAACATTTAACTGGATTCAGAACTGTATATGTTTTATTTACTTTCGGTTGATTACCGGAAAATATTAAATTCAAAGCAACTTATTATTAAAATTTAAGGTTTGCAGGTACATCTTTTGTGTGCTTTTTGGGTTTGTATTTTCATAATATTGAAATAATTGAAAGTCGAACAATTCTTTACGTTTTTTACAGTACTCACTCGATTTCCTGATCGTTATTATTTTTGGACTATTAGTATACGAATGTACTAATTAAGTTACAACTTATTACGTAGTTCCTCCTGCGTAATTAATTCTAATTACCACTTTCACGTGATAGATTTAAATTACGCCAAAGTTCTGCAATTACTTCAAAATCTGCGTTGTTTTTTTTATTATTGCAACTCTTAAGAAATTGAGCTACGACGTCCGTAAGTGAACATAGAAGATTTCATTACTTAAAATTCGATGATGATTTTTTTACGGATGTAGCTACGATTCCAACAAAATGGAGGTTACAAACAAATTGGTTTTTGTTTATCGAGCCGGTTTTGCGGTTTCCTATAATACAACTTCCCATATGGATTTATTACGTTCGAAAGTATGTTACAGCCATGTGATTGATACGAAGTTAGAATAGAAGCGCAGAATGATTTCAAACAACCTCATGCAGAATTATCAAATCATGCCATTTGTTCATATTTAGGGTTCCGTACTTTATAAGGTATAACGGAACCTTTATAAGATCACTCTCGTGTCCGTCCGTCCGTCTGTCACAGAGGTTTTTCTCGAAAACTATGTAACGTAGGAATTTGAAATTTGGCACAATGCTAGGTCTTTATGGCGCGCACATATACCGACAGTCAGAAAATAGAGAAAAAATTTTAGCTTAAAATGGCGGGGGTTAATTCGGTCAAAAGAAAAATGTTTTAATAAATATATCGTCTGAGGTATCATTTGAAAGAAGATTCTAAAAGGCTTCTAAAAATATTTTTTTAATAATTTTTGATCCAGTAGTCTTCATGATATAGCTCAAAATGCGCCAAAAATGACCGTCCCTCCCTGTTCTCCTACTTTTCCAAAGCTAAAATTTTGATTTTAATAGGGATAGTAGTTATTGAGTCATAGATTATCGAAAAACTGCAGGTTTTTTGACAGTGTAATAGTTGCTGGAAAAAATTTTTTTAAACACAGTAATAGACAACGTATTTACTAATGTACCAGTACAATGCGAGACAATATATTCATTTTTCAGTTATCACAATCAAATTTGGATAAGATTTAAATATACATAAAAAATAAAAACAGATTAATTTGGTTTATTGATTGCTCACTGTAATGTTGGTACGGAACCCTAATAGTGCGAGCTCGACTCGCTCTCGGTTAACTTTTGTATTATAATTCAACCGTTTATTTTAGAAACCAGTCCAACAGTCAATTGTTTATTTAGAGGAAAACAAACAAACCTGTGTAGCAAAATAAAACACTTTTTGGATGCGATTGTTAATTTATCTATGGAAAGTGATCCATATGTGAAATGGCTTTACAGGAATTTTTTTTTATTTTTCACTGTTTTTGCTAAAAAATAATCAAAACTCCGCACTTGACTGGTTTTTGCAATAAACAACTGTGTTATAACCTTTTTACGTAGCTTTATGCTAACTTTGAGATCTTTTTATGGTGAAGGGATCTCCTTAAAAGGATAGAATCTCAACTATCTTTCGACTATGCTAGGGGTCTATTCCGTGGGTAGAGCTTATGAGTGGTCGTGGTCCTTATGACAAAATATTTTTTAGTTACTGACTCAAAAATAGGGGTGCAAGAGGGGCGCCACCAAGACCTTAAATTTTCTAAACACTGGTTTGCCCTAAGGGAGAACTTGGAAGTCCTTAGAGAGAAATATCGTATTTACTGCCTAAGCAGGAGCTGTAGGAAAATATTTTTAATATAGCAAAGGACACAAGAGATGTACTCTTGTTACCTTATACTATAAAAAAGAATGGCTATTAATATCAATTACTTTTACACACACTATTATAAACACAAGTTTAAACATTAAAATTCTTGAAAGTGCTATTAGTGCTCCATAGTCGAGTGAGATCTAAAACATTAAATTTGTAAAGGGTGTTTATGCTTTTTTACCTCTTGATTTAATGACTCTATTCTTGAACTCACTTGTTCAAAATAAAACAATTACTCAAGTAAATTAAATAGTTGTTCTTTAATTAAATATTGCCTTCTAATTAATGAAATTTTATGTACAAAATATACATCTCAAAGGTTGATTAATTTCTTCAACGCAGTAATAGAATGAGAAAATTATGTCTGTCTCTACTAAGCATTAAAAATATCAATAATATATTAAACATATTTACAAGGCTTTCCAAATTAATTGCCCAAAATATCAGATCTCTTATTAAGGTTTACAAGTATATATTAAAATTTTCAAAGTCTAATAATTGTAGTTTTCATAACTACTTAAGGTAAGATTGAATTTAAATGAAATATTTTGTTAGGATTAAATGAAGGTATGCATAATCATTTATAATAATATCATACATAATCCTCGATTCTAAATTCTAAACAGCAAAAGTTTTTCATAATTACACAGCAAAACAAGAATCGTAGGTTATTACAATGTTGTTTACGATGTTCTGCCTCGTTGACAAGATAGGCGAACAGTTGTCGTGATGTCAAAGTAATAAAAAAGGCTTACTTTGAAAAGCGTTGTTCTAAGCTACGTTATGATAGTTACATTGTCGAAACCAGATGTGCTGGCATACGATTCTTTGACAAACAGATTACGTCAACGTACTGTCCGCGTTTTATTGCGTAGTAAACTGGAATTTTACTGGAACCATTTATACGAACGTGAAGTGCATCTCATCTTCACAAATCGAAACAAAAGCAACCATAAAACAGGCTATCCAAAATACATCATTTTCCACGTTCTTCCACTTGTTTTAAAAACAGCTAATTTAACGGTAATTCGGCGAATTAAATATCGTATTTGAACTCATAAACTTGGTCTTATTTTTGCTGAATGTTCAGAATAAACATTATTACAATTACGTTACTGATAATAAACTTGATAATTACAAAGACCAAAACTTTGTTAACCTTTTAGATTAATTTTTAATGGAGTAATTGAAATTAATGCTAGAAAATCCTCGAAGCACGTTTTATAAATTTTGTGAAATCAAAATTAACGAATTTAGACAATCATTATCAAAAGTCCATAGAGTTTTTAAATGCCATCTTACTAAAAAATATCATTAAACGTTTGAGAGCATTCTTACTAAAAATTTAACATTGAGTGTATGAGCGAATTCTTACAAAAATTATAGTTGAGCGTATGAGCGCTATAACAAAATTATTTAGATTTATTTAACAGTAAATTAATTTGCTTACCATTATTAAAACACACCTTAATTCATCTCGTAGTTGGTCAAGCGGCAACGCCTATGGCTAGACGCAGGTTGCTGGCGAGGACCCAGTTCCACTGCCTGGTGTTTTCTTATCAAGCGGTCGTGCCAGACTGACCCGTCTGTTCAATGCGCACAAGTAACTTCAAAGTCGCTTGTCATTGAAGACTCTCTTCAAACGACCAACGTTTGCTGATATTAACTAAACTAGTATTATTGAATAATTTTTGTCTTGTGATTGGGCTACACGACCCCGATCTAAATATTTATTTATATAGCAAGATTTAACTGTTTCTTTATATAGACAATGCAGCGTATTTAGTGAATGATTTTAAAAGATTTGCAGTCGTCAGAAAAAATTGTTACAACAGTGTAATTCTATTTTTATAGTATAACTCCACAATAAAATATTAAGAAATTTTATGTATAACTATACATTTTATGATACAAAACTAGTATTACCATAATAGGACACAAACTTATTTTTAGTATGTAAAATGCACCAGATCTCGATTTGTGAAGAACTACTCATCGTCATAAACGAGGTCCACAGCACATTCTGCTTCTGTAGTAGGCCATTGTACTATCTTATAATAAAATTTTTCGTATCCAGCCAGGTAAGGTTTTAGGGCATTTATGTCTTATATCTTCTTGTTGTTAATAGAGACTTTTTCTGAGGGACATGCCATATCGCTGGGTAAATCAGGAGGTGGATGCAATTTTTGCAGAGTGAAGGTTGCTGAAACTAGTCCATGAATAAATGGCCTTACTACCATTTTCCGAGGAGTATTTTTGTTGAAACAAAACTGTCTATAAGTTAATAACTTAAAACTTTCTCTTCTGTCCTTTGGAACACCTCTACCAGAAGTTTCGTCTGGGTTGGATTGTTTCTTGTACGACTGTGGCCACCATTTCTTGCAGCTAATGAAATATTGAGGGCAAACTCTGTGTACAATAAAGCGACTTGTTTTACTGGCTTTCAATATCAGCTCGGTATATTCCTTTGGAGTATAAATACGATCTACTGTTATCGTTCGAGTGGGAGGCGTCTTAAAGCAAGTAGACTTAGCTGGATTATTTGTTTAATAAGTATAACAACCAAAATAATTATATGTTCATAAATACGTAAAATAAAGTGAATTCGTTAAAATTGAATGAATTTTAATTGTTAAAGTAGTTCGGAAGTCTTCGGTAATCTTCGGAACTCTTCGGAAGGCTTGGTGCTTGCTTGTGAAACCAAAATAAACTCAAACATTTATATAATGAATGTCTATATAGCTTGAAGGCCGTGAAAGCGGCTTCGGTGGTCTTCGGAAAGATTCGTTTTTCCTTTTGGCACAATGTTAAGTCACAAAGAGTTATGATTTGAAATTAAAAACTACTACTTTACAAGGCACACAAGCCTTAGGTGCGTTTGGATGGAACGGATCGCACGTCGAATGCCGTTCTGTGTTTGTTTTCGACTCGCCTGGTGTACAGAACGAGTATTACTACCCATACGTAGGTTGTATAGTTATATCAATGAACTATTATAACGTCCCCAGGTACGGCGGCGGACAGCGTAACGTTCGGAGACTACGCAGGCTATGGTGAGCGCTGAGTTTCGAAGTGTGGCACGCTGTAAAGAGCACTGCTTGGAAGGTTTTGCAGGCTATGGGGAGCACTGCAAGAGAGAGGATTCCTAGGCTATGGTGAGCACTACGAATGTCTTCTGCAGAATTTGTAATTATATTTATACAGTTCTATTTCCTATTCTTCCTGTGTTGAAAAACGTTAATGATGTCTTTAACCAATGAAATGCGTTTTTCGAGTTTTTGATTGTAAAAGAATCTCCAAATTTAGTTTAACCAATGAAAGTACAGATTTCTGGGTAGCACAAAAACTTAGTTGGAATTTCTCGAGATTCTTTGGTTTGTTCTATTTCCAGCTCGTGTATTCTGATATAGTGAACTGCAAACTCTCAGTCGATTCAGTGCTTTGCGTGTGGTGATATAGTTAACATTCTCCTCCTCTGAAGAGTGTAGAGTAGCTTGGTTGATGCGGGGAGGTTGTGGTCTAGTGGGTGCTGATGGTTTATTTTTGGAGTGTAACTTGATGTCTCCCCGTTCCATTCGGACCCAGTAGATGTTGGGTCCGACTCCTCTCTGGATAGGGTGAGGTACAGCCCATTTGGCTTCGAATTGATTTATGCGAACTTCCGAAAAACTTATTATTTCAATGCGATTGATACTGATTTGCGCGAAATCGGCACTAATGATTTTATTACTGCGCGCAACTCTTTTTTTTTTTTAATACTATTGAATTTGAATATTGGAATGCACTTTGGATGCAACAAGATGATACAGCGAACTTTCGAAAGCTTATTATTTTAATGCGATTAATACTGATGAACGAGAAGTCTGTACTAATTGCATTATACTGTGTATAACTTTTTTTCTTTTTAATACTAGGGTTATGTACGTAAATACGCAGTTTGGGCGTAACGGCAGTATTTTTTTAATGAGCTTCATGGTACTGAACGCGAAGTCGACACTCATCATCAATAGGTCTTTAGTCCTGGAACTGGTTAGACGCGTACCCTCATTGTTTCCTATTCTGAACTAACCTACACATTTCCCTGCAGCTATCACTATCTGATCTAGGTCTACTGCTTGTAATATATCCCATACTATTCCCCAAAAATGCCTTAGAACGTATTCTGCCCTTTTATTTCTCCTATTTTTTTTCACAGATATCCTTATTCCCCTACTATTTCTATAACCTTTTTGTTATTAACTTTGTCTGTCCATGCTATAACCCTCATACATTTGAAGCACTACATTCCAAAACACTGCTACCGTTTTTCTGTCTGCTTTTCTTACTGCCCGTATTTCATAGGTATACTGTGCTGTGCTCCACACATTATGCTTTCAACAATTTTCTTCTTGTTTCTATGTTCGTTGTCTTTGAACATAGGCGCTGTTCTTTCTTGTTAGATGCAGTTCGGTCCCCTTCTATTGTTTACAATTATATACCCTATTTCTCTGACATTCAGTGGTTGTGAGGGGGGTAAACAGCCTATGGCTGCCAAGTTCCCCCTGCACTTGAACATTTGCCGATTTAATATTTTTTCCAATACATTTTTTCGCACAGTCAACATTAGTTGTAAATATTTCACAACCAACACCTGTAGATGATTATAATAATCATAAGATTTATCTGCGCTTGTTTTTTCGTCGTTAGGTTTTTCCATCTCAAAACTGGTTGGACACGAACTTCCATTTATTTATATTTGAGCTAGCCTATCCAGTTCCTTGAAATTCTCACACAACGTATATACAGCTCGGTTCCCCTTCTATTGTTTTCTAATTATGTGCCCTATTTCATCGAGATTCAGTGATATGTGAAGTGGGTTAAGCAGTCTGTGGCTGCCAAGATCCCCAACACTTAGACATTTGCCGAATGAACAGTTTTCGAGTAGATCATTTCACACAATTAACATTATTCGAGAATATTGCCCAACCAATATTTGTAGTTGCTTATAATTATCATCATGTATAAGTACAGTTATTTTTTTCGTCATTAGTTTATCCATCTTGGGACTGGTTGGATGCGTACCTCCATTGATTTCTATTTTGAGCTAGCCTACACATTGCTCTGAAATTCCTACAGCCTACATCGTTCACTATCTGTGTGCTGTAGTCTAACCTAGGGCTACCTCTACTTCTCTTTTTTCCTGTTTCTGCTTCTAATATATTCCGCACTATTCCCTCATGTCGTAGTCCTATTTCTCCTATTTTTTTACCGTTTTCCACATATTTCTTTTTCCCCTGCCATTTTGAGTATCTCTTTGTTCTTAACTTTGTCTGTCCATAATATTTTCATCATACGTCTGTAGCACCACATTTCAAAGGTTTCTATTTTTTTCTTGTCCGCTTCTCCTACTGTCCAGGCTTCACAGCCGCACAGTGCTGTGCTTCACACATATGTCGACACTAAGGAAGTTATATTGTGCATAACTTTTGTTTCTTTTAATACTAGGTATTCGAATATGGGAGCGCAATTTGGACGTAACAAAACAGTGGTAATAAGTTTTGAAATTGTTGGAATAAGCTAGATGCTGTGCTCCATCGAGTGCTAGTGGATTTGAATACTGGGATGCAACAGAATGATATAGCGAACTTTCAAAAACTTATTATTTTAATGCGATTGGTACTGATAAACGGAAAGTCGTCACTAATGATATCAATGCGTGTGAAGTTGGCACCTCATTTTTTAGCACCGCAAATTTTATCAATCGTTTTATTTGCAGCCCCAATAGTTCTACAGTTCCTGATAGGTTATATCAATAGTTCCGCCAAATTAGTTAAAAAAATGGCAAATTGAAAATATGAGGTGCTAACTTCCCGTAGCACCGCAACTTTTCAAATACAAAATATTATAGTTCCAGAAGAGTTCTACAGTTCATGATACAGATTAGGAATAGTTCTGACCTCCTATTTTTTAAAAATTTCTTAAATTAACCTCTAGCACCGCTCACAAGAGAAAAGTATCAGTTTGCCGGCAGTTCCAACCAACTTTTAGGTGTTCTTCGGTAGTTCTACAATAGGTCTAAAGATTTATGTGGGTTTTGTCCAGAGTTTCGGTCAATAGCTATTTTTTCACATTTTTTAAACTTAGCACCAACACAGCACACAAGAGTAAACTATCGGTTTGTTGACAGTTCCAGCCAACTTTTAGGTATTCTTCTATAGTTCTACAATAGTTCTAACGACTTATGTGGGTTTCGTCCAGAATTTCGGTTTATAGCTATTTTTTACACATTTTTGAAACTTAGTGCCAGCTCCGCACACAAGAATAAAGTATCAGTTTGCCGGCAGTTCCAGCCAACTTTTTGGTGTTCTTTTATAGTTTTACAATAGTTCTAACGACTTATATGGGTTTCGTTTAGAATGTTGGTCTATAGTTATTATTTACACATTTTTAAAACTTAACGCACGGCACACAAGAGTAAAGTATTAGGCAGTTCCAGCCAACTTTCAGCTGTTCTGCTATAGTTCTACAATAGTTCTAACGATATATGTGGGTTTCGTCCAGAGTTTTGGTTTATAGGTATTTTTTAAACATTTTTGAAACTTAGCGCCAGCACCGCACACACGAGTAAAGTATCAGTTTGCCGGCAGTTCCAGCCAACTTTTAGGTATTTTTCTATAGTTCTACAATAGTTCTAACGACTTATGTGGGTTTCGTCCAGAGTTTCGGTCTATACCTATTATTTACAAATTTTTGAAACATAGCGCCAGCACCGCACACACGAGTAAAGTATCAGTTTGCCGGCAGTTCCAGCCAACTTTTTGGTGTTTTTTTATATTTCTACAATAGTTCTAACAACTTATATGGGTTTCGTCCAGAGTTTCGGTCTATAGCTATGTGCGGTGCCGACGCCAAGTTTCCAAAATGTGTAAATAATAGTTATAGACCGAAACTCTGAACGAAACCCACATAAGTCTTTAGAACTATTACAGAACTATAGAAGAACAACTAAAAATTGACTGGAACTGCCGGCAGACTGATACTTTATTCTTGTGTGCGGAGCTGGCGCTGTTTCAAAAGTGTGTAAAAAATAGCTATAGATCGAAACTCTGTACGAAACCCACATAAGTCGTTAGAACTATTATAGAACTATAGAAGAATACCTAAAAGTTGACTGGAACTGCCGACAAGCTGATGCTTTACTCTTGTACGCGGGGCTGGCGCTAAGCTTCAAAAATGTGTAAAAAAGACCGAAATTCTGGACGAAACCCACATAAGTCGTGAGAACTATAGAAGAACACCTAAAAGTTGACTGGAACTGTCGGTAAACTGATATTTTACTCTTGTGTGCGATGATAGCGCTAAGCTTCAAAAATGTGTAAATAATAGCTATAGACCGAAACTCTGGACAAAACCCACATAAATCTTTAGAATTATAGAAGAACACCAAAAAGTTGGCTCGAACTGCCGGCAAACTAATGCTTTACTCTTGTGCGCGGGGCTGGCGCTAAGTTTTAAAAATTTGAAAAAATAGCTGTAGACCGAAACTCTGGACGAAACCCACATAAGTCGTTAGAACTATTGTACGACTATGGAAGAACAGTCAAAAGTTGTCTGGAACTGCCGGCAAACTGATACTTTACTCTTGTGCGCGGGGCTGGCGCTAAGTTTCAAAAATGTGTAAATAATAGCTATAGACCGAAACTCTGGACAAAACCCACATAAGTCGTTAGAACTATTGTAGAACTATAGAAGAACACCAAAAAGTTGGTTGGAACTGCCGCCAAACTGATACTTTACTCTTTTACTCTTGTGTGCGGTGCTGGTGCTGTTTCAAAAATGTGTAAAAACAGCTATAGACCCAAACTCTGGACAAACCCACAAAAGTCGTTAGAACTATTGTAGAACTATAGAAGAACACCCTATAAGTTGGCTGGAACTGCCGGTAAACTGATACTTTATTCTTGTGTGCGGTGCTGGTACTAAGTTTCAAAAATGTGTAAAAAATAGCTATAGACGGAAACTCTAGACGAAATCCACATAAATCGGTAGAACTATTGTAGAACTATAGGAGAACACCTAAAAGTTGGCTGGAACTGCCAGCAAAATGATACTTTACTGTTGCGTGCGGTGCTGGCGGTAAGTTTCAAAAATGTGTAAAAAATAGCTATAGACCGAAACTCTGGACGAAACCCACATATGTCGTTAGAACTTTTATAGAACTATAGAAAAACACCTAAAAGTTGACTGGAACTGCCGGCAAACTGATACTTTATTCTTGTGTGCGGAGCTGGCGTTATGTTTCAAAAATGTGTAAAAAATAACTATAGACCGAAACTCTGGACGGAACCCACATAAGTTGTTAGAACTATTGTAGAACTATAGAAGAACACCTAAAAGTTGGCTGGAACTGCCGGCAAACTGATATTTTACTCTTGTGTGCGGTGCGGTGCTGGCGGTAA
The DNA here is from genome assembly GCA_036346225.1 of Platerodrilus igneus. Taxonomy (NCBI): domain Eukaryota; kingdom Metazoa; phylum Arthropoda; class Insecta; order Coleoptera; family Lycidae; genus Platerodrilus; species Platerodrilus igneus. The sequence goes on from JARFIW010001146.1 coordinate 1,938,897, forward strand.
TTGAGGAATTTTTTAAAAATAGTTAGAAATCAGAACTATTCTTAACATGTATCAGGAGCTGTGGAACTCTTCTCGATCTATAGGATCTTGTATTTGAAAAGTTGCGGTGCTACGGAAGCTAGCACCTCATATTCTCAATTTGCCGTTTTTTAAACCAATTTGGCGGAATTATTGATAGAACCTATCAAGAACTGTAAAATTATTGGGGGTGCAAATAGAACGATTGATAAAATTTGCGGTGCTAAAAAATATGGTGCCAACTTCACACGCATATGATATCATACTGTGCATAACTTTTTTGCTTTTTTATACCAGGGTTTTGTATGTTGATACGCAGTTTGGGCGTAACAGCAGTGATTATTTTAACGAGCTTCATGCTAATAAACGCGAAGTCTGAGCTAAGAAATTATATTGTGTATTAACTTTTCTTTTTGATACTGATTTGAATTTTATGGTCATTTGGGCGGATTTTGGATGCAATAAAACTAAAACAAAAAATTTTGGGCAGTTATTATTTGAGCGTATTGATGCTAGCTTAATTTGAAGTTTGTACCAGTAGTAATCAATTAAAGTACGTACAACCTTTTTGCTTTTGATGTGTTATTTGAATTTTAGAACGTTTTTGGGCGCAACTGATTTTTGCTCGCTTGGCGTTGAAGTGAAATGGACACCAATTCATTTTGTTGCACTTCAGGGTGCATGTAACAGAAGAGGTTCCACGGACGCTCCCTTGTTGTGTCATCTTTAAACAACTTGCTTTTGTGACGAAAGCACAGAGATTAGCCTTATTGCTGTCATTTAGTTTAAAAATATTCGGGTAATTTATAGGCAATAAACCTAATTTTTAATTTCCCGGTATAATCAATTTCGGAAGCGATAGGATATTAATTTTATGGCAATTATTATAAGGAGGTCTTACAGGTCATCATAATATTATCTCGCAACTTCCTGCCACAGCTGGCCGTTGTCAAGATATAAACTCCTTGAAACGCTGATTTTTAGATGTGTGTATATAAGTTTCTATTATTTATCACTTCCATATCAGCTATTATTGATAAGAAACCAGTACAGAAGTAAATTCCATCCGTTTTTTAGCTTTATACACATGTGTGAAGTTTATTAGGCGTACACTTCTTAATTGCTAAAGGGGGTCTCTCCTTTGTCGGCAGAGTATTTTTATTTTTCGAAGTTAATTGTAGTTTTTTAGATTATACGTACAAGATTAATTCTGCATTTTTGTATTAGTTCAAGCATTTAAAAGTTATAATAATTACTGTCCTTTGTGATATCCGGTCCGAGTTGTAAGGTCTCGCCCATTTCCGTTTAGGCCTCGTCTAATTTGTGGCATGTATATGAATATGATTGACACGCGCCGCCTCATCTCTTCTAAGATTTTCCGTTCTGACCTTTTGAAATTAAAAACCATATCTTGAATGAAATTTGCATGATATAATTAAAGGAATATGGCAAACCGCAAAGTTCAGCGTGTTGTAACGTGATTATTATTAATAATTTAATATTATAATCTAAAAATAAACCCATGACTTCAATATTTGTTACATATTTTAAAAATTGTCGCTTGATAAGGCTCGTGTGTGTGTTTCAATCCACTTCCCATTCATTATTTTCATTCATAAATTTCCTTTCATTCATTAATGGTTTTGTGTTGTTAGTTCCTTTAGTGAAATTACTACGTTTCTCAAGGTAAGTAGTCGTATTATATTAATACTATTTTATGTGCTTTTGTTATAAAGGTAGGTAAATAAAATTGATGTAATTACCTTTTAGTGATGACATTGCTGCTGGTGGTCGAAGAAGATCTTCTCTCCAGGGATGTGGTTGGAATTTACCGAGTCATGGGGACATCAGCGAGACGAAACTGGTTTTCACAGTGATTTGACAGATGTATTTGATTCTGAGATCATTGTGAAAGCTGATTTTGTTCATCAATCATCAATTCTCTTCAATTCTAATTGTAATTATTGCTGTCCATCAAGATTGTGCCGACATGGTTAATATTATTAATATATTGTTCTCATGCGATGCTTATGATGTAGAAAATATTCATTTGTATATATAAACTTACATCCTAAAATTAAATTTAAGTAAAATATGTCAGATGATATTTGTACTGAAATTTTGTATATAATATGAGTATTATGTAGTGTGAAAGTCTAGGAAGAATGAGAAAGAAAGCGTAAAAGAAAAGCAACAGAAAAAATATGAATGAAGAAAAAAGCATGAATTGAAATGGTCGTGGACGACGTTTTGTGTAATTTTTCTTAATTTTTTTTTCTGCTTTAAATCTTACTAAAGTCGGTGAAAATCTGAAGAACGCAAAAGCATTTCGATTTTTGAAACATTAAAAGAATTTGTTGCAAAATGACGATCTCTGTAAATATTTCATATTTCTGCTTCATGGTGGTTTTTTTATTTTCACTTAGCTTTTAGTTAAAAGAAATCGAAAACTACGAGTATTTTTTTTGAGTGACTATTATTTCGTGTTTTATCAGACCTAGGTCGAGGTGAGCTTCATTGGTTTAGAATATTTACACCACTAGTCCTATCATGTACCTAAAAAATACCTGTTTGACGAATAGATGCAGAATCGGCTCGATGAATTTGATACTTTATCTAAATCACATTTTCAGATGGCGAAATTTGGCTTAATTTCCTTTGAAAATATTTCTTTTATTTTTTATACCGAGCTGTTTCTTTTCTTACAACTTCTACTTTTACAATGCCGAAAGGTGTGTATATTTCCTACCAATAAATATCCAACAACACAATTTGGTTTTTAAATGAAATGAATGTAGGTGCCATGTACATAAAGTTATGCCACAATACATACATATATTTAAAATATTTATATTTAGGAATTTGTGCATGTAAAGAAGTTTTTATAGTATGTATTACTTTTGTGTAGATTTTTAAGACAAATTTGTACGTGCGAATATATATATATATATATATATATATATATATATATATATGAAATTTAGTATGAAATGATGTTTTCAGCATCACCAGTTTGTAAATAGTTTACAAATCGCATATTTAATACAAATTTTTATCATTAGAAATAAATTAACAATAAATATTTGTTTCATAATTTATTCATATAAAGAAGTATTTAGAGTATCTATTACGTTTTTAAGACAAATTTGTACGTAGGAATATATATACATATATATATATATATATATATATATATATATATTGCTGTGGATCGTGGGGACAGTCTCAGGATCTCCCTAAAAACGATTCAAGCCCCAACGTTGAGCCGTCATAATATTGTTGTGATCGTGGACTTAAGGGTTTGACATCGCCAGTGTCAACACTGATTTTTTAAAGAAATAAAAAATTTCACAAAAATAAAGTTCTTACCCGTTACTTTTTCTGCTTTAAGAATTTTCTTCAGCAGATTCCCTGGCTAGCTCAGCTGTGCTTCTTCTCGGATACCTAAATTTACAATCATTCTTCCTTCCCACTCGCACACCATTCAATAAAATCACCAAACAATACAACAATCATACAATCTTTATTTACCTCTATATACAGCCAAATTATTCACAGGCATAAACAGTTTGGTACACTAATTACAACTCAATAAGTGACATGTTTTAAAGTCCTTGTTTTAAATTATTATTTGTAAACACATTTAATACAAAATGAGTAGATGGGTCCCGAATAATACCCTATATTTATTGCACTCTGGAGTATGGTGAGCTCATAATAACCCAGTTTATTAATGTATGCCTTTTACCTTGCATAAAATTATTACAAAACTAATAGACCCGTGTACCCTTAACAATCCCATTTATATTCATAATGAAATTTAGTAAGTTTTAAATACACCCTTTTTCAAAATTTTAAATAACCCCAATAATTGTCAAGCACACGTATCTTTTCCGATACGTTTTATAACCATCAATAACCCCAATATTCACTCACGCATCACCAAATAATACCAAAAGTTTATCAGATAACAGACATTTCAAATAAGTTACCTGGAGAATGCTTCAGACCTCCATCCCTTCGACGATGATCACGAGAACCCCTTGGCTTCGTGACTATGCGCTCTGATACTCCACATATTCATAGATGATAACCCCACTATTCTCCAAGCACCTTGCTTCCAAATACCATTCCATAACAGCATGCAAACTCACGTATATTATACTTCTATTTATTGATTTACTAGCTTGGTATAGTATTCGTTGGACCTTGGTTAATTTAATTCACTACACGTATCCCACGTTAAACTAGAAGGCCAGAACTACCAAGTATAAGTGCTAGTACTACATTTACTGTATTAGGAATATTTTTAATACTCACAAGAACTCTACTATAACGTCGGTATATTGTTGTAAGTAGTATAAAGCGATGAGAATACAAAGAGAGCTTTCGTAATTCTTTTAGAGTATTTATATTTTTCAACATGCCACCTCTAGGCCACACTTCACGCGAAAAACTTATTTTAAAATAACACTTCTGCAAATTTTGATATAACCGACTTAAAGCTTCCAGAAATTCACCTCGTGGACGCGCCGTATGATCCGAAAATCGCTACCACCTGTCGCATGTTCGTACGTTTGTAAAACTATCCGTTCCCAACCGATGATATTATTCTGTGTCGTCATGAAACCCCGCCTGTACTATTTTTATCTCTGTGTTATGCATATTTGCTGTCGCGTTCCAAACCCCACTTGAGTTGTAGAAAATCGATATTGCTGACAGCGTCTCACCACTCCACGTGGATTAGTACGTGTGTTTTGAAAACCACTGCTTTTATATCCGTCTCTATCTGTAGCATATTACCGATCGTGCATCATCTCCCCTGCACTTTAAGAACGTTGTTAGCTTGTTATTCGAAGCAACTGACGGCTGCAAACTATTTTCTATGAAGTCCGCTTTATTATACTGATAATTTCAAAGAAGGTAAGCTTTTAAACATGCAGGTGTTCTTAATTATAGACCGTTTAAAACAACAATTCTTGGAGTCTATATTTCACCGTACTGACGTCTGTTTGTTACCAAGAAACCTTTTGCCTTGGGATTATCGAATTTCTTTACCCTGGTGTGTTTTCCAATGCTTTTATATGTTGAATTAAAATAAATTAAATTAATTATGCGTTTCTATTAGTTTTTAACACTGGTTTTCTTTATGTACCTTTAACCTTTCAATCATTAATTATAAAAATACGTCAATACTTGTCCGTTTAAATTAAATAAATTTTGCGCGTAAATAATTTGTTCGTTTCCCTATACAGGGTGTTTGAATTGCTTACCCCAAATTTAACCCTTTGGATCCATAACAATATTTATAGCTGTGATATAGCCCCTTACGATTCAAGCCCCTACGGTGGGTGTCATTAATATTGCTGTGATATACCCCTTTAATTCCTTTATGCCCCTACATTGGGTGTTATTTTTATTGCTGCGATAATGCCCTTTTATGATTGTGTTGCTATTTTTAATTGTTGTGAATATCAACCTCTTTTAATATTCTATGATTTCTTGAATTTGTTTTTTCACGGCTAACTCTATCTATTAAACACAGAATGCCTTACTTCACAACAATAAAGATTGTTTAACCCATTTTCTTTCTACTACCTAACTGTTAGAATAATTTAAACGATGCAATCCAAAATTACACAGTATAATGATTGATAATATGTACAGTTTTATGTCCATTCAAAAATTAGCCCCTGAATAAATTATTCACATTCACCAAATTTAATTTTCCTGAAAGCCAGCAAAAATATCTTTGTAATTACTTTTAAGTACCTTTCGAACGTTCAAAGATGATTTCTCTATTTTCAAATTCTCAATTGATCTTTTTGTTGACCTTTACAGATTTATAATATATAGCAAATATTAAAATTGAAACAGTCTAACAAATGAAAGATTTAAGATCTCTAACCTGCGTTTTTCTTGCTTGTCACTGGAATTGCATCAGAGTATCAGTGGTCTACACCCCTTGATTGTTACAGTTCGACTTGCTTCACTTGTTGGCCAGAAGGATGGATTAATGGTTGGTTGTATTTTTTTCCTCGGATTTCTGGAGTAACTTTTAGTATCTTTACGTTTATTTCCTTGTAAGTATTTTCGAAGTATCTTTGGATTTTCATTTATAGGTACATCTAGAGATACATTTAGATCTTTAGATATACTTTTTGATCTACATTTAGATCTTTATTCGGAGTCTTAAATTGTTAAATATTAACATAACATTTAATTAATAGTTTATCTTACGTTTACGCGTAGAATGGCTATTCTTCGTTGCACATATTGGCACTTTCAATTTTTCACTTTTAATAAATTACTGACTTTTCACTAATTGTTACTGGTACGTAATTTTCCACTTTTAAATCGACGTGATTCGTGCCTTGTTGAAGATATACTGTTTATTTTCGAGTTTCCTATGGTATGTATAAGCCACCACCTTTCAACGTTTTAATTGGCGTGTTTGTTGATCAAGGCTTGTACTTTGCGCCTATCTCTGTAGAACTTGGCATTTTTCAAAATTCCCTGGTTTTAATTGTTGTTCCTTCATTCAATCTCGCACGTAGACGTCCAATATATCACAGCATATTCTTAGAATTTCCAAATATTTATGGCATTCTGTCACGTATTTTATATTTGTGTTGTTTATAGTCCAAAAGTTTATTTTTTTGTTATTTTAAATATGTTGGATTTTCATGTAAATATGATATTCCAGTCACGTACTCATCTTTCTAATAATGATGTATTTGAATGCGTTTTCTTATTTATGCGTTGAAAATTTTAAATAGCTAGAATGCCAGGTTGCTTATATTTACCGATTACATGTGTTCACGCGCGGGGGTCTTATAAATTTATACATCGACTTACCTCCGCGGTGTTTTGTTGTTCTAAGCTGCAGTTCCTATTCTTTCAACCAAGTGGACTGTATGCGAAATTGAGTCTGTGTTACGTTGCACTTGCACTGTGTTTTTTAGGGGTTTAACAACTAAAGTCTGCGGCACTTGACTAACTTACGGTACCGAACGAAAAAACCGACGACTGTTCTGCTTCGATATCCATAAGAAAGTGTTTGTTCACTACTCTGTCCAACTTATTCACACATGCACAGGGAATTTTTATGGCAGGATATAAGGGAACAAGGGATGACAGTTTTACAATTAGATTTACAACTACGAATTTGAAGTAACTTAAAATTAACCACGCAACGTGCGACAAAGAGACCGAACATCCCGCCCACCAAAATAAGTATGAACTAACTTATTTTATATTTAAAAATAATTAGAACTATTAACTAAGAAACCTAACCGACAAACTTATATAAGTGAATATATGTATACATACCATTAAATATCAAGTAACTGGCAGTAAACATAGTATCACTAGGGGGCGTTTAACTAACCCTTGGGATGTCTTGACTGTAGCTACCCGAACGATACCGTCTCTACCAGGGTGAACATCTACTACTCTTCCTAAACGCCACTGTAGAGGGGGGGTTATTTTCTTCCTTTAAGAAGACAAGCGAATCAATAGGTAAGGTAGCGGAATTCCTTAACCACTTACCTTTCTGCTGCAACGTGTGCAGGTATTCCGCACTCCATTTCTTCCAAAACCCTTGTTGCATTTGCTGCAACAATTGCCAGCTATTCAAACGAGAGGGGTTTATAGACAACAAATCTGGATCTGGTAACACCGAAACTGGTTCAACATTAAGAAAATGACCCGGGGTTAAATACGAGAAATCATGCGGTTCGCAACTCAGTGCGCATAGTGGACGTGAGTTGAGAATCGCTTTGATTTGAATCAATACCGTCGAGAATTCTTCAAACGACAAAATTTGTTCACCGATAATTCTCTTTAAATGGGATTTTACTGATTTAATCCCGGCCTCCCACAACCCACTAAAATGAGGAGCAGCAGTAGGATTAAACACAAATTCGATTCCCTCAACGCCTGCCGAATGGCGCATCAATTGCGAGATTACACGAGAGGCCCCAACGAAATTAGTACCATTATCACAATGGATTTGAATACATTTGCCTCTTCGAGCAATAAATCGACGTAAAGCACCCAAGAAAGCGTCTGTCGACAAGTTAGACACTAGTTCCAAATGGATGGCTTTAGTGCTGAAACAAATAAATAAGCAAATGTACGCTTTCAATGATTTTGCGCCACGACATCGATTCATCGTAACAGAGAAAGGTCCACCAAAGTCAACTCCTGTATGTAAAAACGCCTTACCTGGAGTTAACCTAGAAGCTGGTAAATCCCCCATAGGGGGGCATAAAGCCACAGGGTTTACACGAAAACAACGAATGCAGGATTTCAGACATTGCCGAATAGCCCTCTTGGCCCACAAGATCCAATAATTTTGAGTTAATAAAAATTGTGTTGTTCGATTTCCAGGATGTAAATGTCTTTCATGACAATCTAATATAATAAGTTCAGTCAACCGATGCGACCGAGGAAGCAAAATTGGAAATTTTGCATCATGCGACAACTCTTGAGTTACGTAGGCGACCGCCCACCCTCAACAAATCATGACTATCTAGAAACGGACTAAGGCTACGAAGTTGTTTACTAACAAGTTTTCCAGTTTTAATATTTGGAATGTCTTGAGCAAAAACATTTGTTTGAACTCTTTTAATCAATAAATGTATAGCCTCTTGCTGCTGAGCTAGAGACAAACCATCAGAATATTTTGAACACAAATCTGGACATTGAACATTACGAATGAAATGACGAATACAGGTAATAATCCTACAAATTTTCTGCAGGTTTGAAAATTTATCCAACAACATATCTAAGAAATTGTCAGACATAACGACTGTTAACGACAGAGTACGATATTCGACGTCCATCTGAGATGAGTCGATAAGTTTTGGCAGCGATGTTACTGGCCATTCTTCATTACGACGCACTAACCAGGAAGGTCCTGTCCACCATAATGGATGATGAACCAACTCTGAAGCCAAAAGTCCACGTGAGGCACAATCCGCAGGGTTATCCTGGGACTTAACATGAAACCATGAAGATGGAGGAATACGTTCTTGAATATGCGAAATACGATTGCTAACGAATGTCTTCCACTTATGCGAGGAAGACCGAATCCAAGACAAAACAACAGTAGAATCTGACCACGCGAAAATATTACTAAATGATAAAATATCTTTATAAGTATTTTTGACGAAATCTACTAAATATGCCAAGAGTACGGCAGCACACAATTCGAGACGGGGCAATGAAACGCGATTAGTAGGAGCAACCTTCGATTTTGCGCATACTAATGAAATAGTAATATTATCTTCTAGATCGAACGAACGGAAATAGATGACAGCTGCATACCCGGCTTCAGAAGCATCACAGAATCCATGCAACTCCACCCTTTTAAAATTATGACATACGATGCGACGCGAAATCTCAATATTCGAAACCGCTGGCAATTCACCCAAACAATGTTTCCATTTTTGTATGACTTCCAATGGAGGCTCTTGGTCCCACCCGAGACCTAAAAGCCAAAGATCTTGAACTAAACGTTTAGCGAACAGTACTACAGGTGCTATCAACCCGAGAGGATCAAAAATTTTTGCGATAGCCGACAAAATATTACGCTTAGTGCTAGTGCGCTGTTCAAAGTCTAAGTTGTATAAAAATGCATCTGTAAGAGCACGCCACGAAAGGCCCAAAATTTTTATTGAACCACTATCTTTATCTTGAAATGTAATTGCGTCCGAACTGGACAGGGACTCCTTCAAGTTGGACATCACTTCCGGGCAATTACTACTCCATTTTCTTAATTGAAAACCACCACTAGAGCAAATACTATTCAATTCACCAATTAATTGATTAGCAGCTTCAATCGAATTACATCCAGTGACTAAGTCATCAACATAGGTATCGCTCGCCAATACCGATGACGCGAAAGGAAAATTAATCGACTCTAACCTTGCCAATTCTTGAACAGTACGCAAGGCCAAAAAAGGCGACGTCGAAACTCCATAAGTCACAGTATTATACTTAAAGTCCATAATAGGATCTGACGGAGAAAATCTCCAGACGATACGTTGATAATTACGATGAGTATCTTTAACCAAAATCTGCCGATACATTTGTTTAATGTCAGCTGTAATTACGATAGGATGTACACGAAAGTGCAATAACAAAACTGCAATGTCCTTTTGCAAAGCAGGACCAATAGCCAAGCTATCATTTAACGCCTTTCCAGATTGATCCTGACACGAAGCATCGAAAACCACACGCAATTTGGTGGTAGTGCTATCACGCTTATGTACAGCATGATGGGGAATGTAGTACATTTTCTCATGACCCGACGAATTTTCAAGCGATTTCACTTGAACCATGTGCCCGCTTGTCAAATAATCCTCCATAAATTTTTTATAATATGAATACAATTCAGGATTTTTTAACAAACGACGTTCTAACGACAAAAATCTTTTAATACAAATTGATCTCCTACCCACGAATGAGGGTTCCGAAATTTTAAAGGGCAAGGACACTACAAAACGACCGTCCTTGTTACGTCTATAACTTTCCACAAATTGATTTTCACACCTTTCTTCTTCAGGAGAAATGTGTTTTTTGAAGGGAATATTTTCTAATTCCCAAAATCGACGAATGTCACTGTCTAAGGGTTCAACGAAAGCACACAACGACGTAATAGAACTATTCGGGGAAACGACCTTTCCCGTTAAAACCCAACCAAAGGTTGTTTTAATAGCAACTGGCTCGTTAGCGACACCCCGACGAGACTCGTTTAACAAAACCTGAGCAAAGCTTTCCGCTCCGAGTAGCATGTCAATTTTACCAGGAACATTAAAATTAGGATCAGCTAAGGCCAAACCTCGAGTATGCGACCATTCCTTGACCCCTATCGACGACGAAGGTAATTGATTACAAATGTTAGGTAAAATATAACAATCAATTCCATATGCTGGAGACCGTGCTCTCGAGGGACTGACTACACACGATAGTGCACCAGACACCAACGACGAATTCAAGCCAAGTCCTTGAACAGTGACATTGGCTCTCCGTTTCCTTAAACCTAATTTCTGACGGCACCTTTCAGTCATAAAACTTTTCATGGATCCGTTATCTAATATTACACGAACAGATTGCAATGTTCCTGTATAATCAAGCACCGACACCATTGCCGTAGCTAACAGCGTGGTTGTGTGTTCTAATGATGTCGAAATCAACGAGCTAGTGGCAGGTTGTTCATGCACAACCGACGACGACAGATTGTATTCACTAGGTCTACTAGTAGAAGTAAGTCTAGGCGCCGCTCTCCGAAGAGACGCTGACCTTTGACGATGGGTTTGTCGGCGTGGCGACACCGATTTTTCTTGTTTATCGAAGTGAAGCAACGAATTGTGCGACTGATGACATTTCCTACACGACCAATCTAACGTACAATTTTTCATCGAATGTGAAGTATTTAAGCATTTGATACAAAGATTTTAAGCTTTACCACCTCAAATCTTTCTTGAGGGTTTTATCGAGAAACTGCTTACATCTATAAATAGGATGCACAGCTTGACAAAACTACAATTTTAACATCATTGGTGGTACCAACTAAAGAAGTTTTAGCCGAAGTGCTAACAAACCTTCCTTTTCTCTTTCTTTAACGGAATCTCGAGCTTTTAGCATGTTCCTGAAGCAATGTCATTTATTTCCAACACCTTACATTGTTTTTCAATGTACGACCTTAAATCTTTGAACGAGGGAATTATGTCATTATTTCCTAATTCGAAACGCTTTAAAATGTTTGTATCTAATTTTTTCGATAACAGATTAAACAACATGAAATCTAATAAATCTATTTCCATCTGCCTTAACGCGAATATATTTTCATCAAAACAACTAATTAATTGCCGGAGTTCCGCATGCGAGTCTGAGGAACTGACCTTAGGGCATTTTTCGAGAGCATTAAAATATGTTGAAAGTAATAACCTCTTGGACTGAAAACGATTAGTAATGATTTTATAGGCTTCCTCGTATGCATAATCATTTAATGGCAAGTGTTTTATTAAGCCACGCGACGACTCATCTAATGTATCAACGAGATGGCAAAATTTTTCAACGGGTGACAAACTGACATTATCATGAATCAACCGCTTATAAATTGCATTGTAACTCTCAAAATCTGAAATGCGTCCAGAGAAGCGTGGGACTGAAAGATGTTTCAAGCGAATTCCTCCACAATTCGACGAAAAAGAATTATTCATATTTTCCACCTTTGGCTTATTTTCTACCCGATCTAATTCGCATTGTTCAGCGATAATACGAATATTTAATAGATAATCATCGATGTTCACCCTAAGAGCAGAAAATTCATCCAATTGTTCACTTTCTTCATCAAAGAAAATATCCTTGCAAAAGGATTTGAAAAGCGTTTCAATCTGTTCGACAGTTTTAATCGACGCTCTAATTAAAGCAATCGATACGTTTTCCGGTTGGTTGATCTTACTGTATATGTGATCCAACCTTTTAACTACAAATTTAGCTTCAAGAATAGCTTTATCAATTGATATAACCATATTTGATTAATGATTAATGAACGACAAAAATTAATGTAAAAACAATGCGTGACTCGAATACGCTACAAATAATTAATCTACGAAATTAAATTATTAATAGAAAAATGCAACTAACTACAGTGCTCCTCCGACAAAGCTTTTAACGTTTCAAATAAATTTCAACCCCTTTGTTATACAAGTTGCATGAACCCGAATGGTTGCTCCAACTTGAAATGACAGATAAGGTAAAGATTTAGGATACAATAACCTTCATAAATAGTTTACATAAAAAGACACCGACGACGACCCTAATCTTTGCCACAAAGGATAAGGAATGTATTGTAAAATCTACCGTTATAACCAGATGTTTTTATCATTCAATTTGCAAGCAAGATGTTTTTTTCTGTGTAACACGTTTAACCATAATAAAAACTACGACAATTTTATAAATTTAAGTATAAGGAGCTTAAAGGATGGGAACTAATTAATTAATTAATAATCCGGTGATGAAGGCCAAATTTGTTTATTGCGCGGAGGTCTTATAAATTTGTATATCGACTTACCTCCGCGTTGTTTTGTGTTCTAAGCTGCAGTTCCTATTCTTTCAACCAAGTGGACTGTATGCGAAATTGAGTCTGTGTTACGTTGCACTTGCACTGTGTTTTTTAGGGGTTTAACAACTAAAGTCTGCGGCGCTTGACTAACTTACGGTACCGAACGAAAAAACCGACGACTGTTCTGCTTCGATATCCATAAGAAAGTGTTTGTTCACTACTCTGTCCAACTTATTCACACATGCACAGGGAATTTTTATGGCAGGATATAAGGGAACAAGGGATGACAGTTTTACAATTAGATTTACAACTACGAATTTGAAGTAACTTAAAATTAACCACGCAACGTGCGACAAAGAGACCGAACAACATGTTTATTTTGATAAAACTTGATGTATTTAAAACCTTATCTTTGTTCGTTTCTTCAACTTAAACGTATTATACGACGTACACATAATTATTTTAGCTAAATATTATCTAATTATTGCAAAATGAGTTCCTTTCTTATGCATTAAATTAAACATAATTTATATACAGTGTGCTCGCTATTGACCTTTTGTAAAATATTCGATTTACTCCTATTTAGTGGTGGAATTATTTGGTTTTCTTAACGTTAATTATTTGTACATTTATCTTACGACCCCTATGACTTAATCTACCCTTAAACTACCTTCTTATCATAGCAATAAATATATATATATATATATATATATATATATATTTATTGCTGCGAAGTTTGCTTGGTACTAAGGCCCCACAATTTGAGTGCCATAAATGCTACGTACTCTACCCTTGTAATATTACTCTTTGTACTCAAGCTCCACTGTTGGTCGCTATAATAATGCGTGGTTTACTTTTCTAAAAGCCTCTACAATTGGGCCTCATAACTTACTCTGAAATCTGCTTTGAAATCACTTTTGACATAAGGCCCCGCGAATGGTTCGCCATAAATTAATGCGAAGTTACCTGTGTAAAGTAAACTCCAACAATGTAGTTTGCCACGGCTGCTCTACTCCTGTCTGAAAAATACAATTAACTATGCCACAAAAAGAAAGACGTTGCAACGGTAACTCTCCTCGATTTATTAAGAGAAAATTATACACAAAAGAAATCATCCAAAAACTAGTTCTCGGATTAATTATATTACAAGTTATCTTCTTTTTAAATAATACATTTTATCACATATTCTCAGATTATTAATCATAAAAAATAATAGGGGTTTACCACCAACCTTACGTTACCCTGGCTTAATACGAGCTCATATTAAAACCTTTAATTACTGGTGCTAATTTCAGCACAACAAATTACAGAAAGTCCCTGTTACCTTGCACATAATGATATAGTACAACAATCAATTTAATAACCTAAATTTTCGCTAAGCAAAATATAGAAAAATAATAGCAAAGTGCAATCATTAACTGTTTTCGATTCAGTTACTTTCAGTTTCGCAGCACATGCCCATAAAGTATGTCATTGCACATCAATTAAAAACAAAAAGCAAAATTTTAAAAATAATCCGTTACCTGGATTTCTATTGCCTATGGATCTGCTCTCGCACCATCGACGTCTGCGGCCTTTATCAATAGCTACGCCTTCAGGAATGTCCCCCAATCAGGATTGCACCAGTGGTAACTGCTACCTGCGACTCTATCCTCTCGATTCTTCCAAATCTCTCTACTGCAGCCACAGATTCCATTTACGGTAGGTGAACAATCACGTCGTTCTACCATCAACCTCTACTCCGTTTAAAGTGCCTACTATGCACCCAACCAAATATCACGCAGTCGGTACTTACTTATTTTCGTCTGCTATCATTTACATTCTTTAAAACTTTATAAGCTGGACGAAACTCAACACCACTGGTGTTAATTATATTTCAAACTCGAAGACTGTTGCTACTTGTATACACGTCAGCTGTGATCTTGTTCACTATTACTAACGTAGTTAGGACGTAAAGAGAAGCGAAGACAAAAAAGTCCTGCCACTAAATCCTTATCTTTATATAGGCTCTTGTGCCCCTCTAAAGCTCCTAAATTCTGCAAAATCTGTTGATACAAACAAACAAAGTTTTCTTGGTAAACTTCCAACGGTTACCCCATTATTAAAACCCCCACAAGCTAACGTTCACTCACTGCTTCGAAATTTCTCTACAAAATATCAACTGCCATCCAAATCTTAGAATTTTGCTCCGACATGAACCCTCTCACGTAGTTATTTTCCCTATATCTTTCGCAACGGACACTCATTTCTCGGAAATTTAGTCCCTACTAAAACAAATGTCAAAACACTCCTTCCATAATACCCATATTATAGCAGTTTCCCTTCAACATACTTCCTCAATCTACTATTTCTTACCTTGTCTAACCCCCAATCTGTTCTTATTCCATTTCCTAGTCTGAACTACAAATTTAATGAACTTTGTATTATGTCTTTCTTTCTCTTACTCCTTCTGCCAAATTAATCTCTCTTTATTTAGTTAACCACTTGTATGCCAATCCAACAAAATAATCCCACTCAAAATGTCCATATTAACACCTTGTATTTTTTTCTCACTCTAATCTGTACTTAACTAATTTACCCTTTTTTGTTACGCTTGTTGTCCACATGTAGCAGTAATCAAACATTACCTTCTCTAACCAATATTTAAAACTAAACTTGTCTCCGTCCCATACGTACTTTGTCTGACCGTCTTACTTTGTTTCTCTGTTGGCAAGTTTCATCTGTCCTTGATGATATGCCCACTTTAAATAACATGCAAATAAGTTCAACTCCTTTCTTTCCATACGCATTAATATCTACTATCCTTATTTCAGTTTTTTCTCCCATGTTAAATGAATACTTGATACGTTGCGTTTCCATCCTATTCTTACTTATACTATAGATAACCTTCCTTGTTCTGTTTCGGTCACTACATTCTAACCGACAACGATAAATCCCTCTTCCTTCTACTCGAAAATTATACTCGGAAAGCTATTAAAATTATAACTGCCTGTTTGTCGTTATACACAATCCTTAGAATTTCAAAGGTTTAAAATGCTCACCCTCTTAGCAAAGCGTTCTAACAATTAAACCTCTTCACTATCACGTAATTTTTGCAGGTTACATATCTACTTGAAAATTATAATGGCCAATGTTTACTTTAAGAAACATTACTTAAACCACAATTTATGAAACAGAAATCTTTAAAGCTTTATATTTACACCCTATGCTACACTAATTACCTACAATGATTAAATATGTTTATGATTCTTAAATATACGCCAAAGAATATTTATACACCCTACTTTAATTATCATTTATGATTATACCCTTATGCTAAATTGCATTTAAGCATCCTAAAAGTTCTATGTAAAATCAAATCCTACACTAGTAATTTGCAAAAGGGTTATAAATAGTCGCTTTTTTGGTATTTACATGCAGAAACTTAAAATAAATTGTCAAATAAATTATCTAACTCCATTTACCACTCAAATACCATAGAAATATATATATTGCTACGATATCGCCGAACTCTCGGTGTATTTAATGTTCAGTTATACCCTGACCGCCACCTCTCTGTGCCTCTAAAAAATCTAAATTAATTATAAAATCAACACAATTAAACTTATATCTCGAGTACCTCAGTTATACCCTGCACAGAGTGAACTACGATATGATAACAGAGAATATTTACCCACTCCCTTTTAACACTTTATATACCTGAATAAGACAAACGAAATTCACCAAATTTTGTATAATAGGCTAAGAAAATGTACAATTTATAATTCTACGTCCTTGTAACATAATTAGCTATAAAAACTTTTAAATCAAATAAAAATAAATATTCTTGTTAAATTTGTTTACTACCAAAATTTTAAGCAATTAAAGCCAGCAAAATAATTGTTTTATATTGAAAGCTTCGTTGAACGTTCAAGAAAACTATTTCGCTTTTAACGTGATTTATACGTATCAACTAAAGTTTTTGTTAACCTTTTACACAAAAGCTTACCTATATTACATGTGAGTTTTACGGTTATAAATATTTGAAATAAAACATGAAACATTCAAGAAATTATAAAATTAAATTTGGACCTTGTACCTTTCTGTTGATCCCTGTGGAAGCTTGTTGAACCAGATTGATTGCTAGTTCCAGTCGTTGACCCTTAGCTTGGCTTTTAACCTAGTGATTCCCAGTTTTCCACTAACTTGTAGACGTGCTTTAGTGAATTCTCTAGTTGCTTATTTAATTTAGCATCATCACTTGGATAATTAATTAGATCATTTGATAGACCTTAACTTAGATAGTTTCTTAGAACATTACTTAGATAATTGTTTAGAGCCCTAAATTAATAAATTGGAAAGATTATGTTTACATTAATTAAATCTAGACTTACATTTTTAATACTAACGGCAGATTTTCACTAACTCGTAATTCACGCACTTCTATTTTTTTTTACTTGAATTGTTTATATTATTTAATTTTATGTCACTTTTGACTTCACTTAATTTCAGATTCACGTAATAAATTCGTTTAGACTGGTATAGACGTGCGTCCTTAAAGGAATGAATGCATTACTTGTTTAAATTCCTTATATAGAAGAAGCTCGTTCCCTCCTATCTTTTCACCTGTTGGGTTTATTCAAAATTGTTTACTCTATGCATTTAACTTTGCACGTAGACATAACCTTGTATTGGGATTTGTTAACAAGTGTTGTAATTTTATGCTTGGAACATCACGTAGGCATAATTTTGTACAGGAATTTATTAAATTTTCTATTTAATTTCGCACGTATACCTAAACTTATGGTTCCATTTTATTTATCCATGTCGGGCTTTACAAAAACATGGCGATTTCTACATTTGTCACGTACGCGTTTTGCCCCAATAACTATATCTTATTGCGTTATGAAATATGCTCGTTTTTCAAAAGTTCGTTTCATGCGTTTTATTGTCTTCGATTCCTTTAGCAATGCGTCGAGTTTGAAAGAGATTGGTTTCACGTTTAAGTATGCCAGTTCAAACGGGGAAAGTCTTATCTAAACAAAAGTTTAATGCTCACGCGCCTAGTGTATGAAGCAAGTTGGAAATCTGGAGGTATTTCTTGAACAATAAGGTGTTTACACGGGCTTTTAGAAGATTAAGCTGCTATTTATGACTTCACAAACCAGTTTCATAACAGCCGAATTGTTTTTTACAAGATTATATTGAAGTTAGTCTTGTAATTGAGTCTATTTGGTATATAATAACTTTCATGATGTTTTCCAAGAAGAAAAATTGAGAATTGACTTAATTTTGCAAATAAATATTCTTGGTGAATTTTTTTAATTTTTTTCTCTTCTCTCTAGCCCTTATACTTTTAACTTGATTCAACTAGCAATTTTTTTTCTTTACACCAAAAAAGAAACGGTACACTGCCCTCCTCAAAATAAAAATTGAAAAATTTTGAGGTCCACAAAAAAGACAAACAACAGTACCAAAGCTGAATAAAAAATATTGAAGAAATTAGGGCTAAACTTTTAAAAGTACAAATCAGCAAATTATTCCAATAAAATGTTATTTTATTCTGATTCCTTGGACTATTGGAAGACTCGAGGGACTAGAATGACTACTGGATAAAGTTATACATCTGAAAATTAATTCTAACGTTGCTATGGAACCAAGGAACCAGGAGGATTAATGGATTCATAAATTAATAATTAAGCTAACAAATGGAAATTAATAAATGAATCATTTAATAAATCAATAAACTATTAAACGAATAAATGAATCAACTATTAAATTGAGGAACGAGTAAATGAATAAATGGATAAACGAGTGTGAGGGTAGCTTGGCGTGCCATACGTCCAAAAGGAGACAAAATCGGTATAAATCGCAATCGATATGCCTACACTCGTGTAATGCACGGGGGGGGGGGGGTATAGGGATGAACAACAAAATTTTTTTTACAATTTCAAAAGGGTTTATATATTAATATATACATTTTTTTAAACTGGGACAAAACTCTACTTCATGTCATCAAAAAATTGATTAAATGCCACTATTTATCATTGGCTTACGCCTATCAAAAACCTTTCCAAGGGTTAGATTTCTATCCGTCACAAATATGAACTTAAAAAAAATGTTTCGACAAAATATGGGTTTCAATCTTAGAATACTCAATACTCTATAGGCGACAGAGTAATACTTAAACGTAACATTGCTTTCTAGCAATTCTCCACATCAATAAAAAATATTTCAAGTAACCAAAAAAAACTAAGAAATTTTCTTTCCGGCGAGAACCTTCGAGCATTCTCAACTGGAATTTCTGAACATTACCAAAATTTAACTGATTTTAACTACTCCTTACAGTTGAGTAGTATTTTATACCAAAGAAAAACTACTAGGAATCAAGAAAAATATTTTATCTCAACTAAACTTTCTCTTCTTTCCTCTCTTAGTTTGATTACAGTCCTCCAACTTTGGCCGTTTTTTTCTTCAAAATAACCGCTTCCAAATAAGACTGCCTTGCATACATAAATAGTGTATTACAGTTTGTAGTTGACCAACAAAAATGATCCTCGGTAAGTAACATTAGTAAATAAGTAATTATTCGTAAGTGACCGATCGTCAATGAATTTATCTAATTATTTACCGGTTTTTATATAATAATATCTTTGATATATCACAAGTTCTTGAAAATTTCCATACTTTTCCAGTTGGCCTGATTCATTTAGGAAGATGTAGCTTTTTTGAAATTCTGTTCATTTTGTACGTTTATAGTTAAAATTTTTAATTTATAATATCGTAGAAATAGTCTCTTAATTAGTGTAGTTTCAAGAATCACAATGAAAATGCTTGCTCGTTATCGCTTTATTATCATTTAATAGATCGCTAAATGCCTTATCTTATTGTAAAAATTAAGGTCGTAAAAGCTTGTAATTCGCTAATTGTGCTGTTAATTCATTTTGTTATAGTAAAGATAATTATGTCACCTGTGATTTATAAGTTCATTCTTGCATGAAGAATCTGGAATATTTTAGTATTTTCTTTCAAATATAAATTTCACGTGTCGCATCAGCATTGCCCTTAATGGAAAGAAATGACCTGCGAATACTTTCAATAGTCATTTCAATTGGAAAGTCTAGTGTTTCAGTTACGTACTGCGTTTTTAGTACTTCCTTAGAATGGCGAATTTACATAATTAAATGATATTGCGTTTTATAATTAGAAACACGGGTTTTGTTATTAAGAAATGATTTGTATTCTTTACTTACGTACTTATTTAGAACGTGTTGTAAATGGTATTTGGTACTTTTGAGGAGGACGAATATATACATATTAGAACTGTTTTACGGGCTTTTCAAATTACGCTTAAAACTTGATTTTTAAAAGTTATTTCTTATCAAAGAAAGATTTGTATCTTCACTGATTTCACTTATGTCCTAAGATTATACTAAGCCTAATATATTACTAGAATTTTATTATACATGGTATTTCTTTACAGAAAATTAAGTATTAGTAAATTTTGATCTCTATTTTGGGTTGTTTTATTTACAGAATATGGCGATCATTGACCCCTATATGACCTCCTTACCACACCATTATAAATATATAATATCGTGTTATTAAACTATTGAAAAAGCTTCGCGAATTGGGTACCAAAATTATATCTGCTAGGATATTTTAGTAAACTTTCCATACAACAGACACAGAAACACAAATCTAAATTTGAGAATTCACTTCTTGAAGTAATTTCGTTGATAGAACATAAAATACTCCCCCAGAATAATTGATAAATTAATCTTTGCTAACATTTTTAGGGTACAAATATTTACAGATAATTATTATACAGAGGAAATCAAAATCCGTGCAGTATGAATCACATAAAATACAGTAAAACATTACGAAAGTTTCAACTGACCTTCAGAATAAACTTACATATAACTTCCAGTGTCAGCCTTTTCTCTGTACCAAATTTAGGTCTTTGAAAGTATACCTTTTATCTAACATATGTGTAAATTGCCCTTTGTTATAAATAATTTCTTAAATAAATTTTTGAATTAAGTGTTCCTTAAAGTTATAAATTCCCTTAATAAAATTACAAAATGCTAATTTAAGTAATTTTGTGCTGACCTTTAACAGAAAAACAAATCTTAAAAACTAAACTACTCTTAATTTTAGGAGCCAGACCCAACAGTTTTTTAATGCTTTTAAAACTTTGAACACCAACTTCTGTAACTAGGATTGACTTTTGAATAAAATTACACAAGGCCTCACAAGATCTCGGTCAAAAATCAATTTGCAACGAACTAAATTGCAGTATAACCAAATCAAATAGACTTTAACAGAATTTGAATAATCGTTGAACTTGTTCGAGGATTAGAAGTTGGACCAATATTCAAGCTAGTACTTGCGGTAATATTAAACGAATCAAAAATTGAAGAGTTAATAGAAGTTGAGGTGTTGGTGAGCCCTAAAACGACCACATTACCTAACTAATTTAAAATATAGACGTCTACTTACGATTTTTAAACTTGGCGAAAATCAAACTAACTGAACACTTTTAATTATAGTATTTGTACTTGCACTATCTGTTATTGAATACCGTATTTTCAGTTACTACGTCAGTCGTTCGTATAAATACAACAATGATCGTCATTTTAAACTAAATCTATTCATATATAACATCCGATTCCGTTATAAACAACCATGTTGTTCAGGAAATTTCGTTCTGCCAAAGTATTAAAACTCGCAAGCCACTCCCAAGCCACTATGAAACGTTCAGTTCATAACAAAAGATTTCAATTGCAAGCCCTCTGAATAATGCAAAATTGCTTCAACTTCATCCTTTTAATTTCTAATCGCTTCAAATATTTTCTAGATACTTACATAACAAAATTTGTAACGATTTTGCCGTAAGCATGTAAATGTTGGCTTTATTTAATATAACAAATGACTACGTGAACATCTACTTATAGCTCTTTATATTAAATCGGAATGCAATTTTTCAGTAGAATATATCACTCTTTGTTATTAAAATTATTCATTGATGCTGCATGAATGACATGAGTTAATTATGCATCTATTTATCTAACATAAAACGTATTCCTAAAATACGTGAGCATTCTTAATGAAAGTTCACGCTTTTATTAGTAATTACTACGAATTGGCATGATGTCTTTTGTTCAGCAATATATATATATTATTATACCGCCCCCCTTTTGGGTTTAAACATATATTAAACCGCCCTACTTTGAGTTCCACCTATATTCTACCCTTTATTTTATAAACTTTTAAAATGTGCACACCTAATGCACGCCCCGTACTTGCACCGTTTGGTTGGTTCTTTAATTAATTATTTATTGCAATGCCTCGACTATTTAAGCTCTTAATCTCAGGGCGTTCAAACTACTTATAGTGGGTTCCGTTATAAGTAGATGTGTTAAGTCCAACCAAAGTGCACTCTTTTGTTTTACTACTAAAATTGATACTCTACTTTTGTATATGCCAAATTTTCTAATAAGATCAAAGTTGCTATGTGCCAAATTCAATTACAACCAAAATTTGTATGATTATTTTTGACGTATTAAAGATATATTTAAACACTCACCGGGTCTATACTCCGTTGATGCCTTCCTGAATGCTGGCTCAAAATCCTTATCACCGTATGCGTCTTCACAATGATGTTCTTGAATTTTCGTGCCGCTTCCAGGTGTCCTTGAATTTTAACTGCTCCCCAATACCTGAAATGATTAACCCAAATTTAGAATTTAGAAAAATCAGTGCTACAACTTCCCTTATGCTAATCTCCGCTTCGAATCCTTGTTTTCTCTATAAATCCGTCCGCTTCTCCGTATCTAATCCCAATCTACTCGTTCCTATTTCTTTTTGCTCGATGCTCCTGCTACCTTCAAACCGCTCTCCAAGATCCAACTTCTTTCCTATGTATATCCACTCCCGATGTCCTGCTATCTTTTAAACCGCTCTCCAATATCACTTCAAATCTATATAACCACTCTCGCTGACCTGCTGCCTTTAAACCACTCTCCAAATCCAATATTTTACCGTCGCACAATCACTACTATTCACTTTATACTTTCGAAGCTTGTTTCTTTACCACTTTATTCAATTGAAAACTCCTTTTAAAACAACTATTTTTATTTACTTTTAAATATCTGTATACAAATTAGCACAGTTATGAAAACACGGCTTTTTACAAAATTGGTTCGAAAATAATTCCTTTTGTTTACTCTCTAAGGCGACCATGTTAACTCTCTACTAGCCTACTACATCTTAAAGTTCATAACAAATAACTACGTTCGTGTCGCACATACCAAAGTTCATGTCTTTTATACAATTTCATAATCACATTAAATTCTAATATATGTCCTAAATCTTTACATTCCACCAATCGTATTTTACGTTGTTATAACTAATAATTTTGAGTTTACAAATATTGTCCAAAAGTTGATTCTATAGAAAATGAAACCAAAATAAATTATACTTGACCCTGGATGCATGTTGATAGTGAACATTCATAGACGCATCCGGCTTTTGGACGGCAAATGTACTTTCAAAGGCTTTTAAAATTCAAACTCGGTATAAACCCTTGAGCACTGCACATCTTATTACGTCACTTAGTCATTTTAAAATTGCCTTTTGGCACTTAATTTCAACTACTATATTTGAATGGTATTTTAGTATACATAAAATACGGCAAACATACATTTTTAAGTTTATGTGATCAAATATGTGGATTATTTTGTTTCGCATATACTACCTTGTACTAAACAACCCTTATAACTCTTAGTAGCTCCCTTAGACATTATATTGGCCCCACTGATTTTGAATGAAATTGGAAATTGCGTCGGCTTTACTCTTTCCTGGTGTGCATAATTTCTAGTTTTATTTAAAATCAAACCCCCTCTTTCCTTTTTACACAAACCCCTTTTCGGATTCCTACATATTTTAATTATTCAACCCCTATTTTAATTCTCAACATGTCTGTCTAACTATGCTACATACTAACCTAACTTATAAACTAAAACAAAACTAAACTTTCCGTCGCATGAACTATATAACAACTATTCTACTAAACCCTCTTCCTGTACAACCTTATATGGGAATAGATTTTCCAAATGAAAACGCCCACGATATTCCCCCGTCATAGTAGCTAATTCAAATGTATTTCCTTCCGCAAAAATACGCGTAATCTTGTACGGCCCTTCATAAGGAAACAACAACTTCGCGCAAATGTTCCTGTCGCGGTTCGAAACTCTTAACCTTTTCACAACCACCATATCTCCTATTTCAAAAGTTGTCCTTTTTTATCCTGCTACACCTTCGCTCGATATCCCTACGCTGCATCCTTTCGATCCTACGTCTAACACTGCCCAACAACTCTGTGATGTCTTGTACCTCGACTTCTTCCCTCCATGGCCTAGCTGGTATAATCCTCCGAATCAATGTTATCGGACACGTTTTTGTAACTGAACTCGGTACACAATTCATGAAATTTTCAATCTGCGGCAGATATCTAACCCATCTATTATGGTGCTCTTGCGTTGCTAACCGTAGATATTTTATTACCTCCCGTATATATCGTTCGCATGGATTTGCTTTCGGATGCCGTATACTGCTAAATGACACCTTAATGTGCGCTCGATTTAACCCGTTCCTAAATCTTTGGTTGTTAAAATAAGTTGCGTTGTCTACCAAAATCCTTTCCATTCTCCCTACCTGGCTTCCAAATTCTTTAATCGACTGTAAAGCATGCGCCGTGTTGCTTCGCCTTGCCGGAAATAATTTAACAAATTTTGAAAAAACGTCCACCATTACTAATATGTGCCGATACCCCTGTTCACTCGTAATCAGGTTGCTTAAGTAATCAATAGCTACCAATTCCAATGGTTCGCTCACGCTCACACTCATCGGTACATTCTGCAACACCACGTTCTTGTCTTTCCTAAGATACAAATTTTGCAACGATTAATCCTTTCCTTAACCACTGTGATATCGTTCCGTGCATAAAACGCCTCCTGAATACCAAAAATGTTTTTCTTATACCTATATGTCCAAAATTTAAATGAATTTCATCTATAATTTCCACAGCCGCGTCTCTGGATACCACTACTAGCTCTGCCTCACCTATCCTTTTTACCACGAACTGCCCTACGATGGTAAATCCACGGTACTCCTCCACATTTTCGCTTGTTAATCTCTCGCGGATCGAGCTCACCTCACTGTGCCTTTGCGTTTCCATAAGCTTGGCATTTG
This sequence comes from Platerodrilus igneus, assembly GCA_036346225.1. Taxonomy (NCBI): domain Eukaryota; kingdom Metazoa; phylum Arthropoda; class Insecta; order Coleoptera; family Lycidae; genus Platerodrilus; species Platerodrilus igneus. The sequence continues at coordinate 1,964,227 of JARFIW010001146.1, forward strand.
TCCACCGACCAACATCCCTGAACTCCTGCAAAGCAACTAAACAATCCTTCACGTCTTTATTTTTTTCCACCTGCGGTCTGCTTAGAAAATCCGCCGTCACATTCTCCTTGCCTGGCTTGTGCTTGATTTCAAAATCGTATTCCTGTAATACTAACGCCCATCTGTACAACCTGCTGTTTAGAAACTCCTTTTTCTTCATAAATGTTACCACCGTGTTGTCGGATTCTATTAAAATTTGTTACCTAGCAGATAAAACGCAACTTTTTCACTGCATATACTATAGCCAACATTTCCTTCTCTGCCGTCGCATATCTGGTTTCGCAGTCTTTTAATACCCTCGAAATAAATACAATTGGTACCTCAGCTCCATCCTGGATCTGCACCAACTCAGCCCCTATCGCATATTTCGACGCATCCGTTCTTAAAATAAATTCGTATTTGAAATTGGGATATTTTAATGACAACTCTTTATAAAATGCACTTTTTAAATCCTGGAACGCCTTCTCTCGATCAGCAGTCCATTTCCATCTTTCATTTTTCTTCAATAAACTCACCAACGGCACACACAACTCGGAATATCGCGGTATAAACCGTTTATAATAATTTAGAATCCCTAAAAATCCTAGCAATCCTTTCACATTCTTTGGTTGAGCAATATTTTTCAACTCGTCCAACCTTTTATTACAAATTTTCATCCCATTCTCACTGATTTCGAACCCTCAATATGTAACTTTGTTCTTGAACAACTCGCATTTCTCCACGTTCAACTTCAAACCCCCTTCGTCCAGCCTCTGGATCACCTTTTCTAAATGCTCCAGGTGTTCTTGTTCGTTCCTTGAAAAAATCAATAAATCATCCACATAGTGCGAACAGAAACATTCATACTCGTTAAACAGCTTCTGCATGGCCCTTACAAGTGCTGCTGAAGAACTACTTAACCCAAACGGAACTACAGAAAACATGTAAATCTCTCCTTCAATACTAAACCCTGTAAACTTCTTACTGTCTTCATGCAACGGAATTAACCAAAATGAATTTTTAAATCTAATTTGCTGAAAAACTTCATCTCGTACACTTTGTACAACAAATTATCCAACCCCTGCGGTTGTTCATACTGCGGTTTCGTAATCGAATTCAACTTCCTCGCATCCAAACAAATCCTTATATCCCTTTTATTTGGTTTAGGAACAATAACTACCGGGTTCACATATTGAGTTTTCGCTGGTTCTATTATTCCATCTCGTAACATCTTGTTAATCTCGGCTTTAACCCTATTTCTAATAGCAAACGGAATTGGATACACCTTTGTATTAAACCCGTTGTCTTCCGTGACCTCTAACTTATGCATATATCGCCTCGCCAATCTTGGCTCTTCATTAAATAACCCTACATATTTATTAAATAATTCTTCTAGCTTCGCCTTTATCTCACTACTCACTTTTCCAATCTGTTCATCCTTAATTAACCTCACAAACATATTACACAATCGTACTTTAACCTGTCTATAATCACTTGTCCTATCCATTCCTAATCCCGACTTATCTATATTATCTCCATTCCTATATTCCTCACTAACCGTAGACACCATCCATAACTTATCTTTATCAAAAATTCGAATCGACCTATCCTTACCATCTATATTCACTCCTAAATCTTCTATAAAATCCATTCCTAATATGAAATCTATATGCAACCCCTTTGTAATTAAAAATTCTGCCTCTCCTGCATTTTTATCCCCTACAAATATCGGTACACGGATGATCCTATAAATCGTAGTTAACTTTTTATTCATAGCCGACCATAAATTAACCCCATCAATCGCTTCTATTCTTCCTTTTAAAAAATCAGCATGTTTTATCACCACCTTCTCATCAACCAGCGACAACTGTGAACCACTATCAACTAAAGCAACATATAAACACTCATTTAAACTAATATTAATGAACAAAAGGTTCTTTTTATTCAAATTATAATTATTTAACAACAAGTCTTTTAAACTATAAACCACGTCGACCTTTAATCCTATACATTCATTCTTCCAAAATTTTGCGTTTTTTTTTTCTGCGGGTGCCTCGTGTATCTGCACCACTTCAATTTGATCCGTGTCCTGAGTCCTTGCGCTGGTCGTTATGTGGTGGACATTCGCGTCCCTGTCCGTCCGGCTGTATCCGTTCTGCGTACCGCCCCTGTATTTCGACCGTCATCCGCATTGTCGTCGCGCTGGTACCTGTTTTGTCTTTGTATGTCGTTCTCCGGTGTTCCCTATTGTAGTATGGTCTCCTGTTTCCGTCGTGTCCCCAGTGATTTTGGTGTCCGTGGTTAAAATAGTCCTGTCGGTAGTTGGGTCGATGTTCGTGATGGAAATTGTCCTGTCTATGGTTGGGTCGCTGTTCGTGGTACATATGTCGTCGGTTGTCATCCCTATAACCCCGGTTTTGATCCCAATGACTAGTCCGTGTTTTTGCCTCCAGTGCCGTTGCCAAATCGAAATTTCTCATAACGCTTAAAAATTCTCGCAGTGTTTTAACATTATGGACCACAACCATCTTAGTCACTTCCGGCTCCATGTGGCCCGCAAGTAGTAGTACGATGTCGTCCTCGCCCAACTTTGGTGTCAAGTGCTGTGCCTGGTTGAATTTGTCTATTGCATATTCTTCGCGAGTCCCGTGTGTCCGACTGTAGTGTCCCGTAATCAAATTTGTACGTATGTCCGTCTGGTGCGTGTTGCTCCAGAACTGTTCCATAAATAGTCGTCGAAATTCCGCGTATGTGTCGTACTGTCGGCGTATGATATTGTGCCACTTTTCCGCGTTGCCAGTCAATGTCGCCCCTACTATCTGTAACTTAGTTCTTTCATTTTCCGATTCGACGATCTCGTCCAGTCTGTCTAGAAATCCCATCGGCTGTTCTGTCCTCCGTCCTTCAAATTTAGGTAGCGCGTCCCGGTTCAATTTGATGTGCTGTCCGTAGTCCAGTCCAATGCGCCGTCGTTCTAGGTCGTCCAATTTTTCATGTATTTGTCTTACGTCATGTCCTACCCGGTTTTCTAATACTGTGACTTTGTCGTCCAGTTTTTCGTCCAGTTGCGTCTTAGTGTTCATATTTTCGGTCTGTATCGTCTCTAAAGTTTGTCCTAAATTTCTGTAGTTTGTCAAATGTCTTTTGTCGCATGTTTGAATTTCGGAATGTAACGTCGTAAAACCACTGACCATTGTCTCCTCAACTGTCTCTACTCGTGTCTTGATTTCGGTCCGTAGATCCGTTTTTGTCGCGTTCAAGTCTCCCTGAATCTGTACCCGTGTGTTTTATAATTTGTCATCTATTTTGTCAATCTTTTCGTGTACCTCAGTCCTTATGTCGTCCTTTACGTTTTGTATTTGCGTGAGTAGATAGTCCTGTGTATAATTCAGTTTGGCCGTCAGTTCTGCGTGTGCGGTCCTAAACTCGTTTCTCAGTTCGGTGTGTGATTCTTCAATTTGGTTTGTTAAAGTCGTTATTTTATTAGTTAGATGCGTATTTGCCTCTTTTTGTTCAATCTGTGACGTTTCAAATTTGTTCGATAGTTCCGCCTTCAGTTCCGTGTTTGAAGTTTCAAATTTGTTCGATAGTTCCGCCTTCAGTTCCGTGTTTGAAGTTTCAAATTTGTTCGATAGTTCCGCCTTCAGTTCCGTGTTTGAAGCTTCAAATTTGTCTTGCATACTCATCAGGAACCGCATTATGTCCTGAGTTCCGGCGGTTTCTGCAACTCTTACCTCCGGTGCCGTCGGCTGGTCCGTGTCCATGTCTAACGCCTGCGTGTCTGTCTGCCTCACCTCCATCTCCTGGATGTCTCCCCCTGCGTCTATCTCTATGTCTTGTGTCCTACTTTCATCGTTTAGTGTCGTGATTTCTGCTTCAATTCCGTATATCAGTCCCGATCTCGTAATCCGTTTCATTGCTGGGTCCGTCATTTCTGCAGCCTGTCTTTGAACTCGTCTGCCTGAAAATATCTAACTACGGGCCCCACCTAATCTCAGGCTCCCGTATCCTACTACTATTTCTGTCTAATTTCAACTCAATCTAGCCTTTTTTAGCCCCACGTTGGGTTTGCCACATATATTATACCGCCCCCCTTTTGGGTTTAAACATATATTAAACCGCCCTACTTTGAGTTCCACCTATATTCTACCCTTTATTTTATAAACTTTTAAAATGTGCACACCTAATGCACGCCCCGTACTTGCACCGTTTGGTTGGTTCTTTAATTAATTATTTATTGCAATGCCTCGACTATTTAAGCTCTTAATCTCAGGGCGTTCAAACTACTTATAGTGGGTTCCGTTATAAGTAGATGTGTTAAGTCCAACCAAAGTGCACTCTTTTGTTTTACTACTAAAATTGATACTCTACTTTTGTATATGCCAAATTTTCTAATAAGATCAAAGTTGCTATGTGCCAAATTCAATTACAACCAAAATTTGTATGATTATTTTGACGTATTAAAGATATATTTAAACACTCACCGGGTCTATACTCCGTTGATGCCTTCCTGAATGCTGGCTCAAAATCCTTATCACCGTATGCGTCTTCACAATGATGTTCTTGAATTTTCGTGCCGCTTCCAGGTGTCCTTGAATTTTAACTGCTCCCCAATACCTGAAATGATTAACCCAAATTTAGAATTTAGAAAATCAGTGCTACAACTTCCTTATGCTAATCTCCGCTTCGAATCCTTGTTTTCTATAAATCCGTCCGCTTCTCCGTATCTAATCCCAATCTACTCGTTCCTATTTCTTTTTGCTCGATGCTCCTGCTACCTTCAAACCGCTCTCCAAGATCCAACTTCTTTCCTATGTATATCCACTCCCGATGTCCTGCTATCTTTTAAACCGCTCTCCAATATCACTTCAAATCTATATAACCACTCTCGCTGACCTGCTGCCTTTAAACCACTCTCCAAATCCAATATTTTACCGTCGCACAATCACTACTATTCACTTTATACTTTCGAAGCTTGTTTCTTTACCACTTTATTCAATTGAAAACTCCTTTTAAAACAACTATTTTTATTTACTTTTAAATATCTGTATACAAATTAGCACAGTTATGAAAACACGTCTTTTTACAAAATTGGTTCGAAAATAATTCCTTTTGTTTACTCTCTAAGGCGACCATGTTAACTCTCTACTAGCCTACTACATCTTAAAGTTCATAACAAATAACTACGTTCGTGTCGCACATACCAAAGTTCATGTCTTTTATACAATTTCATAATCACATTAAATTCTAATATATGTCCTAAATATTTACATTCCACCAATCATATTTTACGTTGTTATAACTAATAATTTTGAGTTTACAAATATTGTCCAAAAGTTGATTCTATAGAAAATGAAACCAAAATAAATTATACTTGACCCTGGATGCATGTTGATAGTGAACATTCATAGACGCATCCGGCTTTTGGACGGCAAATGTACTTTCAAAGGCTTTTAAAATTCAAACTCGGTATAAACCCTTGAGCACTGCACATCTTATTACGTCACTTAGTCATTTTAAAATTGCCTTTTGGCACTTAATTTCAACTACTATATTTGAATGGTATTTTAGTATACATAAAATACGGCAAACATACATTTTTAAGTTTATGTGATCAAATATGTGGATTATTTTTGTTTCGCATATACTACCTTGTACTAAACAACCCTTATAACTCTTAGTAGCTCCCTTAGACATTATAATATATATATATATATATATATATATATATATATATAGTATAATATTGCTGGTTTCTGTGGCTGATTCGGCCCGACGTTGGGAGCCAAATAAAGTGTTGTGGCTTGTTGCGTTTTAAAACGAAATAAAATTATCCCTTTGATTGGACTTCCGTAAATGAAGATGTCTGAATAAAAAGTGTTGTCGGAAATACCTTGCTAGCTCAGTTTAAATGAAACAACGAGAGTCAAACATCATCATCATTAGGTCTTCAATCCTGGAAATGGTTAAACGCGTATTTTCATTGTTTCCTATTCTGAGCTAACCTACAACATTTCTCTAAAATTCTCGCAGTCTACATCTTTCACTATCTGCATGCAATAGTCTGATCTAGGTCTACCTCTACCTTTCTTTTTCCTATCTCTGATTGTAATATATCCCACGCTGTTCCCCAAATGCCTCAGAAGGTGTCCTGTCCTTCTATTTTTCCTATTTTTTTCCACAGATATCCTTCTTATGTAACTATTCTAGAACCTCTTTGTATGTCCATGTCATCATACAACTGAAGCATCACATTCCAAAAGGCTCCTTAGATTTTTCCTGTCTGCTTCTCCTACTGTCACTATTTCATAGTCGTACAGTGCTATGCTCCGCACATATGCCTTCGACAATTTTTTTCTTGTTTCAATTTATAGTCTTGGAACATAGCAGCTGCTCTTTCTTGTTAGATACAGATCGCCCTCCCCCCTTCTATTGTTTTCTGAATATACACCCTATTTCCCGATATTCAGTGAGTTGTGAAGGGAGTTAGGCAAATTGCGGCTCCCAAGATCCCCAACACTTTGACATTTGCCGAATATACTTTGCTAATAAATTCTTTCGCACAATCAACATTAATAGAGAATATTGCAAAACCAACACCTGTAGTTGTTTATAATAATCATCAGGTTCAAGTAGAATTTTTTTCGTCATAAGGTTTACTGTCTTAGAACTGGTTGGACGCGTACCTCCATTGGTTTCTAATATAAGTTAGCCTACACATTTCTCTGAAATTCCCACAGCCTACATCTTTGACTATCTGTGTGCAATAGTCTAACCTCAGTCTACCTCTACCTTTCTTTTTTCATATCTCTGTTGTTACGGTTTAAATTTTCATTACACTTCAAATTAATTTTATTGCAAACACTTATCTTACATACATGATATTTACAAGAACTTAATTCAGTTTGGCTTTGGTATTATAAATTTTTAATTGTCTATTTCTTATTTGAAAATATAAACAGCATTAATTACAATAACTTTCATTCTGACCAATTGAATTCATCTAGTAATTTGTTGTTTTGAAACTTCATCTTAATTGAAATAATATCTATTATTGATTATTGTTTATTAAGAAAATAAGTTGACAGTTTTGATGTGATTGATTTGAAAGAATAAACACAGGTCTGCATTCAGGGAATTGATAGTTATTTAGAACTTGAATGCATTACATTTTAATAAATATATCTCAAAATAAAAAAGGATATATCATGAAATTAATTTTAAATGTTATGGAATTGTTACATGTACCTAACAAGAATTCTTTTGTTTTTAAAAAGGGAGTTACTCAATGTTATAATTGTTTAGCAGGTGAAATGCTGCCCTGTCTTATTGATTTTTAATTATTGAAATTTAATCTCTTTATATTGTATTCCTGTTTTGATTTGGATTATCTGAGAAGAAGGTATTTCCTTTCTGATTGTTTTGTGAACAGCTTGGTTAAAGCATGGTGTATGCTAGTGCGAATTTTCTGACTATATCAGAGTAAGAGAAAGTCGTCCAAAATATTGGGATTTATCGCCTAGCATAACAAAAAAGAATATTGCTGAAGAGTAGAATATTTTTTGGAACAGTTGAACTGGATTTTATATTTCAACCTTGCTTGTTTGGTAGCACATGGTCGCATGCATTAATTGTTATATATTTCTTTCATCCTGGTTTCCAGGGTAAGTAAATACTTAAGTAAATTAGAAAAATTAAACACAATTATTATTACAGCTTTTTATTCTTATTTTTATTTCATTTTCATTTTTGTTTGGAGTCTTGTCTTTGTCTTGGGTATATGTTGTACAATAAGAAATCATTTTGGACTGGAGTTTAAAAGCTGCAAGTGATGGTTGCAAAAATGTTAAGGATGCTGATGGCGTGCCGTTCCATGTCATGTGTATCTAGATGAGTATAACTAATTAGGATTAGTAGTTAAGTGTGGATCTCTAACTCGTAAATGACTTATTTTTGTGGAAGTTAAATTGTGATTCAGGGTGTATTAAATTAGTTTAAGGATTAGAATATCGTTCTTGTTCAGTTAAAACGGAAACGAATTAATCTATATATTATATGCGATTTATATGTCAATTGTGAGCTTCGAGCAATTGCTTCAAGTGAAACAAGAAAAGGCTTTCTTAAAATTTGTGTTAAGACCCGTAAACCAAATTACGTTTAATTATGTCATGCATTTATTTCATTTTTATCAATGTACAAACAGTAATTGGGAATATTTTACAATAGAGATCATTGAGTTAGATTGACTTATTTATAGATTATCTTTTGCCATTAATTAGCGTACACTTAGGGTTGTGAATACATTACTACATTTACTGGTTGAGTATATTGGCTATTTGAGGTAACATTCATTCAGGTATAACGCAACGGGTAAGTTTGCTAGATTCAGTTACATACTCTGTGGTGGCATGTTAAGTCTTATCCCCTATACAAAGTGTATAAAGAATTAAATTACGTTACTGAGTCTCATGTCTATATTTAAATATTATAGCGTAATAAAAGCACAATAAATTGTGATTAAAAAATATAGTGTAATACTGTCTACGTTCTTTTTGGAGCGTCTGAGCAATGCATAAAGAAAACAACTCGAAGTAAAACCCAATCGGATGCATGATAGCGCAGTGCAACACCTCTGCCATGGCCGAATAACAAGATAGCGTGCGGTCAACCAATAACACCACGTGACATGGTTTGTCTATATAATGCATCAAAACTGATAACAAACATCCATTCCATTACCGAAGCACGAACTGTACCAGTCGTAACAAAAATATTACGCAGATTTCACATTAGTGAAGTTAAATAAAAAATTATAAATGAAAGTCACATTAGTTAAAATTTCAAGTGAAGAGAAGTATAAGTGCGCGTTTAAACATACGAGTGTACAAATATCTGCCGTTGGTTTAAAATGTAAGTCTAAAATTAATTAGTAATAAACGAAATCTTTACAATTCTTATTTAATGCTCCAAGTAAATACGGAAGTAAAACTCAAAGCAATATTTCAATGCTCCAAGTAAATACGGAAGTAAAACTCAAAAAATACTTTAGTGCTTCAAGTAAGTACGAAAGTAAAACTCAAAACAATACTTTAGTGCTCCAAGTAAGTACGAAAGTAAAACTCAAAACAATACTTCAATGCTCCAATTAGGCACACAAGTAAAACTCAAAACAATAGATCAATGCTCCAAGTAACTACGGAAGTAGAACTCAAAACAATACTCCAATGCTCTAATTAAGCACGAAAGTAAAACTCAAAACAATACTTCAATGCTTTAATCAAGTACAGAAGTAAAACTCAAAACAATACTTCGATACTAATACTTCAATACCTCTAAGTACTAAATAAAATAAATGGGAAAACGCTAAATTAAGACGTTGAGGTTTCAAGTAAAGCTCTAAACAACACGTTTATTCGAAGCCATTCGTTAAGCTGCAGAAAAACAGTTCGAAGCATTGGAGTGCACGCAGAACTGCGGGTAAAAACCACTAAACCAGCAACTGATTTGAAGCAGGAAACTCCCGAGGGAATCAATCGAAAGAATACCAGGTTAGAATTAAATTTTCAATTAATAGCATAAGTTTTATTTTGAATATTTGAAACTTACATGTATTTAGATATTTTGTGTTAAAGGTCATCAAAAATTTGGTGATACGTAGTAAATACGTTAAAAGAAAGGGAAAGGCTCATTGAACGTTCAACGAAACATTCAATATAATACATAATTATTTTTTGCTGGCTTTAATTGCTTAAATGGGGTTATAAATTATGGTAATGAACAAATTCAATATTTATTTTAATTTTGATTCAAAAGTTCTTAAATAGCATATATGACAGTGCGAAGGTCGTAGAGTTGGAAATTGTGCATATTTCTTAGCTTATTATACAAATTTTGTCAAATTTTGTTTATCACATTCAGGTACATAAGGTGTTAGTGGAAAGGGGGTAAATATTCTTTGTTATCATATCGTCGTTCACTCTGTGCAGGGCATAACTGAGCTAGTCGGGGCATACATTTTATTGTGTTGTTTTTAAAATTATATCAGATATTTTAGAGGCATAGAGACGAGACGATCAGCAGGTAATTGATCGTAAAAACTAGGCGGCGACATTAGAGGTGCTATTTCAAGGATAATTTAATGCATCTTGTACTAAACTGTTAGTTTGGTTTGAATCACTGCGGCAGACAGAAACTCAGCGATATAGCGGAAAACTTTCTGAGCAAACAAATCATCTCAATAAATCTTACTTATCAAGCTTTACTATTTTTTTACAGTTCATGGTTCTAGTTTGTGGACATCATAAGAATTGTTCTATTAGTATTACGTATTAATTTACAGTGGTCTTTATTATGATTTATCAGTTTTGTTGTAGGTTTCAAAATCAGAATAGAGATAGTTTTATCGGTGAAATATGAAGACACCAATAGCTTATATGATAGGTGATGGAAATCAATATATGTTCTTCGCTCAATCTGAAACGATCGCAACATCAGCGATAAATACAGCATTCGTGACAGACATCTAGCCTCTGGTGTAATCAATGTATTAGAACGTCCCAATAAGGATCCCACCAAAAAGTCCGATCACACCAGCAGGCTCATCCCACAAGTGGAGTGAACTTTCTCAATCTTTTTCATTGCAGGTCCTGAGCTACAACATGTTCTGCTACAATCAGTGACAACGAGGAATCGATAAAACATTGGGTACTGGAATCCACTGAGGGCTTGGTAGTTATCGTTAGGTGTCATGTACACTGTTCTTTTGAGACATACCTAAAGTTCATATGCTGACAACTAATAAACGACAGGAAATATGCACTTTATCAAAGCGAAGAATATACAAAATTCGAACATCTTGCCATCACCCTGTGATTTTAATGAAATCATCTCTCAATGCAGGTAACTTACTCTATCAAACTTATATGTTGCAGGAAGAGAAGACGTTGAAAGCAGTACTTTGTAGGGTGTACATAAACCAATAGAAAAGGTCTTTAACACGAATTAATCCAACCAGCGTTCTGAAATTTAGAAGGTCATCAGGATCAATAGAGAAGACCACCGTGCTAAATCGAGCAAGGGCATCTGCATTGTCATGCAGGCATGCGGTATCAATTGGGCATAGAATGACCTGGGAAGAATCTGACGTCCAGTTGGTGCTAACGTTTTCAACCCTCTTGGGGTTGCTGTTATGTTTTAACCAAACTCGTGAAGTTCGTGGAGGAGCACCAAACTGCCAGAAACCACGACATACTCTAGCCAAGTATGCCAACTGCCTTCAAGCACAACTAACAAGTTATTAAAGATGTATAACTTTTCCTTAGTCAGGGTCAACCAAACAGCCAAGCGTTCTATCAAAACCACAACTAGTAACAACTAAGGTAGTGGTGACAATTTCTTTCTTACAAAAATCGCAGATTTAAAAATCAGCTATCAAAGAAACACAAGCAGTCCCTCTCAAGTTGGCTTTAACAAAAGAAGATTTTATGATAGTCTAGCTATTACCACTGTCTTTGCTAGGTCAAAAAGATTGGCAAATTCATCAAAGGTGATTATCGGGTTATTGTTTCTCTCATCAGAGCTTACTTAAATGGCGGAAATATTGACATAATTGTTCGATTATGTGCCAGGCACCATCATTCCGTTTTTTACGGGCAGCGTTTTGGAAATGTAATGGACTCTGAGAGAACAGATTACGACTCTAAGAATTTAGAGCTCGCCAGAACTCTACAATCAATGAATCCCATTGTAGACACAAGTTAAAGCTGGCCAACTACTTTTCTTACAGAACCAATAGACATGACCAACAAAAGAGAAATTGCCATCCATACTGCTGTCGATCATTATAGCATCAATATTAAAAAGTGGCTAAACTTAGCTCCTAGCAGTAGAAGCAACAACAGCTTTTGCAGGTATGTTACATTTTGTTGTAGATTAAAATCCTTCAAAAGTACCTATTTTAGGAACGCATTTGGATATCCATTTAAACGGCAGGTACCCAGTATTGATGAGCCGAAAGATCAATCTAAGCCATATACAACAATTTTGAAACCTATGAAACCACCATTCACTACAATGATGCCCGGAAAGTCGAAAAACATAATTTTAGGTTAAGATAATTATATAGCATCGCGTTATACGTAAGCTAGGTAACAAATCAAACTACCTTCTATCGAGAGGTGAATTTATGTAAAGTATTATCTCAAAGATCAATTGTTACAATAACTGTAGGTATTAAGAAAAATTGTAAATGGCCACTCGAATAAAGATACATTAAAAGCTTACTTTTTTGCATATTTTTTAATTATTCCAGTCTGTATCACTTACCCCGTATTTCAAGCTAATACCTGGTATCTGGACTTGCTACCGTAGTGGATGTCCTTGAACTAGACTGCTCAGCCAGCCGACACTACTGCCGATGGGTTTCTGTAGTTTGAATTGTTACACAACTTCAACTGAACACAAGTTCTATTGAACACCTTTAATGAATTAATTTTGTCTACACTGGATATTCAGCTTTATTAATGATTTTGGATTCAGTTTTATTTATCTGACATATCACGTTGACAACTCTCAACTAATCTCTCAACACATCCACCGACAATTATTACTAAACAATTATAAACAAGGGTGGCCTAGTACATTATCCTCTTATAAGTTTAACTTAATTACTATGGCCTGACTTTGTAATTCAGATGAACTTATACTTGGCTCTCTACTACATGGAAAAACATATAGTTTCAAATTCAAAATATTCTGAACACCCAACGAAAGACCACTAGTGTCGTTTGTAGGAGTTTGGTCCACGTCCTGTTACAATGGTGGCTTGACCGGTATATAGCAGAAAAAATTTTTTTAATCTCCTTGTCCGCACTTGTGGATTGAAAATGAGTACGAACCAGTACCTTGTCGCCTTGTTTGAATTTAATACACTTCTTATGCATTTTTTTATGTCGCAGCTTACGTTTTTCGGCTTTAGATTTTAACCTATTATATGCAAATGTTATGACTCCTTCCCTACTAATACCTTGTGAAACGCTATCAGGAAAAGCAATATTTCTAATTGCAGGATTGTCAACAGGTACTCCAAAATGCAACTCAAAAGGACTAAATCCAGTAGAATCGCGGACCACCCTGTTGATCCATACCTTTACCTTATCTAAAACCAAAGCCCACCCCCATTAGCTGAATTACACAACTACCTCAAAATCCGCACAATCTCCCTATTAACCCGCTGTGTCATATTTCCTTGAGGAAAATACACTGACGTATGAGCCACCTTCACACCTACAGAACCCAACGATTCCTTCCACTTTTTTACTCGAAAACTTGCTGCCATTGTCAGACAGAATAACCTCTGGTTTGCCAACCTCGACAAAATAGTGAGATATTAAATATTTCAAAATAGCGGCCGTCGTAGCACGCTTAAGAGCAAACAACGTAACCAATTTGATAAAAGCATCAAGTATAACTAATAACTGGGTGACGCCCGAACGCTACACGGGCAGCGGGCTCACTAAATCCAGACATTATATTCCTCGCTAACCTTAGTCAAACTTTTTGCCTTTTGACACAACTCACACCCTGAAAGAATTTTTTGAATAATGTTTTTCATTCTAGGAAAGCAACAATTTTTGCGCAACGCCTGATAGCACTTCTCTGTGCCAAAATGCCCATTGTCTTTATGTTCCTGCAAAACTAATAAATATGCCTTAGACGCAGGCACACATACCTTAAATCCAGGCGAACATCCAGAACCCCGTCTAAACAGAACCTCTTCATACTCTAGATACTAACTTGTAGACCTCTTCGAAACCTCCACTTTAAACAATTCTGATTTCACCTTGCGACAAAATTCGTCCCGTCCTTGTTCTTCAACAATGGTTTTCATGGTCAACTCAACTTCTTTACATAACTCCAACTTTTTCATTGCACAAACGGCGGCAGAAACCTTCTGCAATGTTTCAAACTTATCTCCTCCTTTGATTGGATACCAGGATAATATATCCGTGAGAACATTTTTCTTTCCCGCACAATGAGTAATATTAAAAGCATTGAAAATACAACACCCACCTTGTCAACCACGAGTTAAGCAATCTGCACGACATCAAAAATGGCAATTACATGTGATCTGTAATCACCATCAACTAACGTCCCAATACAAATACCCGCCACCGCTGCAAACGATGCAACACTGCCAACGCTTCCTTTTCTGTAACGTAATATCCCACTTCAAAACCATGTAACGTATGGCTCGTAAATGCGACAACTTTCTTCTCTGACGTTTTCGGATTAATTTGGAATAAACAACCCCCCATGTGATCTGTAATTACCATCAACTAACGTCCCAATACAAATACCCGCCACCGCTGCAAACGATGCAACACTGCCAATGCTTCCTTTTCCGTAACGTAATATCCCACTTCAAAACCATGTAACGTATGGCTCGTAAATGCAACAACTTCCTTTTCTGACGTTTTCGGATTAATTTGGAATAAACAACCCCTCAGACCCATATTCGACGCATCTGTTTTAATAAAAAATTCGCGGTCAAGCCGCGGATGCTTTAGGATAGCAACCGATAAAAAAGTTGATTTGATCTTTTCGAAGACCTCTTGCTGTTCTAAACCCCAACACGACCGAACACCCCTTTTCAAAAATTTCAACAACGGCCCCATTAACCCGGCCAGTTTTTCACAGAACCTACGCTCGTAATTAATAAATCCCAAAAACTCTTTAAGTGCCGAATATTCCGCGGATCCGGAAATGAACTAATAGGTTCCATCGGGACGGATCCGCCGCCACCCCTTCAGCTGATATAATATGACCGAGGAAGACAACTTCATTCCTGCCAAAATGTGGTTTCTGTAATTTTATAGTAATACCGGCACCTTCAAACTTCTCGAATATCTTTCTTGAATGACTTGTGTTTTTTGGCATCTTCTGAATAAATAAGGAGATCATCCACATAAGCAATCACATACGATTACACCTCTGCACCTAAAATTATACTCAAAGCCGGTATAAGCGACCCCACTGATGTAATCAATCCGAAAGGCAAAACTTTAAATACATACGTCTCTCCTTAATATAAAAACCTAGTAAATTTCTGGTGTTCTGGCTTAATTTCAATTTGTCAGTAGCTTGCCGTTAAATCAAGCGTACTCGGACGTTGACCACTAGAAAAATTATACCATAACTCTGTAGGGTTGGGAGGCATTACCCGATCCTTTACCATATGCTTATTCAAAAAAACGTGCATCCAAACAAACCCATATTGACCCATCCCGTTTCCTAACTACTACAAGCGGGCTAATATATTCTATTTGTCTTGCTTCAATAACGTCCCATGCTACCATTTCTTCTATCTGCCGCTCACCTCATTTTTGTATGCATACGGAATTGGGTATGATTTGACAAATAATGGAGAATCGTCCCACAATTCAATTTCATGAAAATAAACATTCGTTCTCTCCAGTTTGTCCGAAAATATCTACCGATGTGACAGCAATAACACATACAATTCAATTTTATTTTCTTGAGAGAAGTTCTCTGCTCTATTTACCATTTCTTCATTTTCCGATATCTTACACGGCACTACGTTTCTTTTTAATCTAACCTCACTACATTCTTCCTCCGAAACTTGACAAACTGTTAACCGAATGTCCGGTTTTGGTTCCATACTAAACGCTATGCTCCTTGCCTGTCTCTCAAAAATACCAGATAAACAATTTCTGGAAAAGTCTATTTTAATCTGATGTTCTGCAAAAAAATCGCAATCAAAAATTACATCTCTAATCAAACTCGGAACAACCATACAAGGATATTCCAATTCGAACTCTTTAAATTTAAAATTCAAATAAAACTGATCTTTAACAGTGCAGTTCTTACCTGTAACACTCACCAGAATCGTTGATATGAAAGGTAAGCATAAAATATCGCAGTTCATTTGCAATATCTTCGACAGAAAGATCTTTGAAATAATATTTTTACAACAATCGTTTCAACCGTACCCTCAATAGTTGGTGCCACAGCAACCGTTTTGATTTTGTTTTCAACTTCCATCAGAAGGTCATCGCCATTTTTATTAAACAGCGTGGCCACCGTAAATGGCGAATTTCCATCTGAATTTTCGATAGCACGCGATTTATGACTCCTCTCTCCCCTTCTGTTATCGACATTATCGTCATCATGTACCCTATTCTCACCCTGGAGGTTTCTACTATTGTTATTGTTATGACTCCATACATTCTGCCTATTATCGTAACGACCACTACCGTTTTAATCCAGATTAATATTTCTATCCCGCCAACTTGAACCTAAGTTAATACTGTTATTAAGGCCTTGATAAGTCTTGTCGATTTCCCTTAAATATTTCTCTACTTCTTCTAAGGTTTCGGAAGCACAATTGATAATTCCCCGTTGGATCTCACTCGAAAATGATTTTTTAAAAACGAAATAAGCTCCTTTTTTTCCAGAGGTATAGTTAAGAAATTTGCCTCGCCCTCACAATCTTTAAGAAATAATCTGCTCGCATGCCTTTTTCGTAACATCCAAACTTAATCTTATGAAAAAGTTTTCTTTCTTCCTCAATACCCCAATAGCGGTTTAGAAAAGACTCTTTAAATTCTTTAAAATCTTTCAACCGCTCCTCTTTCAATGTTCCCCAATCCTGAGCCGAACCACGTAAATTATTAACAGATAATGAAATCTTTCTAACTCCTGCTTCCAAGAATATTGTCTCTAATTTTTTTATAAATGTTACGGAATGCATTGATCCCTCAGGCGAAGAGAACAAGTTCGTACCCCCCAAATCTTTATATAATGACATAAATATGATATCCCGCTACTGATACGACGCCGGTGGTTCCCTTAGGGTTTACAATTCGGGCTTCATTATCAATTACTACCTTATTACTATCAACTTGCTCCCTAACAGAATCAGATATGTGTACTACCTCATTACTTATTTTGTTTATGTTAGCGGAAATATTAGCCTTCATCTGTTAAATCTTATTCTTCAGGATGGCGTTGTTACAATTCATACAGCTGCAGCCAATTGCTTTAGAGCATCTGCTATTTCGTTTTCGGACATTTTCTCCACCTTTTATAAGCAGGTTTTAACTTTGCTTCTTGTATTATGCTCGCGCGGTATCAATTTCTAAGGTACATATTTTACCTTAATACGGCACCTAACATTCAAGCTTACCACCCCTGAAGTATTCAATAAAATAGAAACTCAAAAGTTAACTGACTACTCGAACTTCAATAATGTTTGTGTCAGTATTCATTCATACCCCTGCAACACCGTCAATACTACAATAGTTAATATCCTTGTGGGCACTGCAATTGAACCCAAATTTCTATTTCTAAAGTTTCTAAGAACACTAAGTTCTTACAAAATACAATCGTTTGCTGAAGTGTAAACAATCAAACAGACCACGTTGGGCGCCAATTATGTATCACTTACCCCGAATTTCAAGCAAAAACCTGGGATCTAGATTTACTACCGTAGTGGTTGTCCGTGAACTAGATTGCCCAGCCAGTCGACACCACTACCGATGAGTTTCTGTGGTTTGGATTGTTACACAACTTCAACTGAACACAAGTTTTATTGAACACCTTTAATGAATTAATTCGGTCTTCACTGGATATTCAGCTTTATTAATGATTTTGGATTCAGTTTTATTTATCTCACATATCACGTTGACAGCTCTCAACTAATCTCTTAACACAACCACTGACAATTATTACTAAATAATTATAAACAAGGACGGCCTAGTACAAGTCTTGTCGCCGAATTTCTTTAAATGTTCTTATAATTTCCTGATCGACTGATTAGGTTTTTACTAGGATGGAACTTAGGATATTTTTTGGAAATGATGAACAGCGAATATCAAACTATATTTCTTTAAATTGTTATGCGGGGTTAATGTACAATTTAGAGATATTTTTAATCCTTTCATTCGAAAGTTATATGCCTTAACGGATTCCCCACGTCGATTGGTCGTGATAGGTATGGTAGAGTGCCATTTATTTAAGAAGAGCTGTACGTCATCATGCGCACACGGCTAAAACGGTACCAGATTAGTCCATTGTTTATAAACAGGCGATTTCGTTCAGCATTTCAGTGGCGCAAAAAATTTGCTTTATTTTAAGGTGTTAAATCTATTTTGGATAATGTATAATTCTGATATTATGTTTATTAATTAAACCTGATTAATAAATGTCCATGTTATTATGTGTAGATTTATAAAACGGGAACGCATTGTATATCTGCACTTTTGAACCATGGAATGCTCTTTTCTGTAAATAATGTGTAAAAGCTAGCATTGTACAAATAAATGATTTTTAGTACAGAAAATCGTCACAGTTTCTGGTTTGAAAAAAGCATTATGTAACAGGTAATATAATCCACAAAAACTAATTTTAATTTATACAGGTATTCGCCATATGAATTTAAACCAACAAAATAAAATTTGATTGTACAATATTTACTCTATGGGAGTGTTTTCAAAATCCTAAAAAATCATTAAATCCGCTACGCCACTGACTTTCAAGGTTTGCGCATATGTCAAATGACGTACATGCTCTTCTTAAATAAATTCTACTCTACCTACCCTTTAAAATGTACCCAAAGATAATATTGATGGCAACATGTTGATCACTAATACCACGTATGCGATATTTAATAAAACTTGAGAGTAATGTCTGCGCCAAGTAACAAATTAGTAGACCTAGATTGAGCGAGAACTTTATCATCAGCTTGAGGTTAGTGAAATGAGCAAAATTTTCAGTAGAAGTACTAGAAGCAGGTAGGTCTTCTCAAACTATTAGAAGTACAAGAGCATATCCCGGTTTAAAAGATATGGAGACAGTTCTATGTAGAATCATTGAAGAATACAGAGCGTCTCGCAAACGAAGCGGTAACATTACTATATCAGAAACGGTATACAGAGTCAGTGAAATGGAAAAAAGTTCACTACTTTGAAGTATATTAAAATGGTTTTGTAGGAGTATGCAACCAACCTCGCTCCTAACTGACCAATAAGCAGGCGCCGGGCAAATAAATAGCATACACGCTTAAAACACCTCTCGAACAATAATGGACTCGTCTGAAACCCTCCGAAATACATAACAGAACCGTAGGAACGTACAATACAAACAAATCTAGGATGTAGAAAGAGCGCCAAACGCCAAAGCAAATTACTTCTTAATTGTTCTCTATTTAATGTAGTTACCAAACTTCGTGGAGAGAATTTAACAATAGTGCAAGACAGAAGTCATCAAGCTCCTCGTGCATCAAAGATTTTCCTTCAGATTATTTTGTGAAAACCAAATCTAATGGAATAAAATGAAGTAAACTCTTATAATCACACTACGGACACATGAGCCCGTCGCACAGCTTGGACCCGCTCCACCACCGAAGCCATCAGAACCACCTTCTACAGCACATAACGCCAACATGCGCATGGATTGGGGACATTCCGTCACCAGCTCGCTCTAATTACTACCAACCAAGGACGTCGCCCCGTATGCCAGCATCTCCGCCTACCAGCCGCAGGGTACCAAAGCATGGAAATCCTATGTCCGTCACCGCCGCTAGGTTCCGCATTGCATTAGCTTAACGATGGACATTATCTTCTACACACAACCAGTTTCAGGTTTTCGTCGTGAAACCACAACATGCAATTCTTCAACATACAAACGCATTCTGCGACTTTACAAACTAAAATGATTTCAGTATTAACGGGCATTTGCAATAATTACGAACACAAAAACTTTTATAAATATTTTCTTGTGCGTCGTGCCTTTAATGTATAATTAGTTCGTATTTTAAACTTCTAAATAAATGTTATCTATGTTGCTACGACGAGGTGACCCCAGACAAACCAAAACGCCAGTTTAAAAAAATTAACGTTATCTCACGCCATTCTCAAGTTATACAGGAAAAACCAAAACTTGTCATTTTTCGTTTGTGGGGGCTATCCATTCCATTTTAAAAACAATCAAAAAATGGAAAAGGAAAAAGTTTTTTGATATAAGAATTCGAAAAACAAGGCATTGTCAAATTTTCGTTGCAGCGTTTTGTTCTTCCAAGACCTCCAGTAACTTATTTTTTTAATTAGGGGCCTGTCTTTTATTATAATAATCTATAACATTCCCAGAATAACTCGAGAATAGCATGACGTCTTTTTAAAACCCTTTTTAATATACTCCAAAGTAGACAAAATTTTCCCATTTAATTGACTGTGTCTCTTACCGTTTCTGCTATAACAATGTTATCCTTTCGTATATGAGACACTCTGTATAGCCTAAACCACTTAGTGCGGAGTAGTAAAAACTAAAGTGTTTCGCACTATTTTGCAAAATAAATGAAAGCATGTTACTGAAGTCTAGTAATTTCTGAAAAAAACTAGAGCACTCGCCTATTTCTTATCGAAGCATAAAAGTAAGACAACGACATTTGAAATTGATAAGCCGTTTCCATGACTCGCCATCAGCATTTCGTCAGAGACAAGAGACACGAAAAGCTTGTAGTGAGTTTGAGTGAGTTAGAGGTTGCACGAGCAACGCTCTTAGGAGCCAACGCGGAATTGGTCGAAGTGCAATGCACAACAGCAGGATGACCTTGGTTACAAAAACCAGTGGATTTGTTCTTTCTTAATTTTTATACAAAGTCGATGTCTTCTGACAAAACTGTAGCTGTGCTGAAGAGAAATTTAATAAAATCCTTGCAAATATAAGAAATATTGGCATGTTGACAAAGCGGACGCCTAATAATATTAGGATTCGTATGAACTAACTAGAGATGCGGGGCAAGACCTAGACGTATTTTCTCTATACAAACAAAGTAGATCTGTGTATGATAGAATAGTGGTGTAAGATCTTGATGCAACTCAAAACTTCAGATAGTCTGTACTTTAGGATGATTTACGATCATTTGAACAGAAATAAAATTCTAACGATATCCAAGCGAATTAATTTTCTTAACGGTTTGCAAATTATCTCCAACGTTGTCCATCATCTGGGTTGTTGGAATTCAGTTTTGGGAATATATCAATATTTTCCTAGAGCTATAGTAATTCGTCAAGTATTGAGGTATTTTTCGTAGATTTTATTCTCCTAAAAATAGTTGGCAAGTAAGATCAAAATTTTTAACGAGAAGTAATGCAGAACCTTTCAACATGAACTGTTGATAAATAAAAACCTGTGCATGTTGGAGAGATCGTCCATTAAAGTGAACCAAACAATCAACAAAGATTCGAAAATCTCGACATTGCCGTTAAAAGAGGGAGTTGGCAACGAAATGGCTACTTTAGATTAACAGTTTGGAAAAGCAGGCACGCAACTTGGGAAAAGGAAAGGAAACAATTTATGAAGAAGCGCATTAATTACAAAAGAGGTTGTTACTGAAGAATTCCGTGAAATACCTCGCCCACTGATGCACAAAACTACAGTTGACCTCGACTGTAAACATTACGAACTAGCTTAGAGGAAGGGTGTTGTAAACGCATGCATAGGGCTGAAATACTATTGTCCATTGTTCCATTTTACATTAACGAATGTTTTTTCCAAATCTACAAACCCTATATACACGCTTTCCCCTTTATCTATTGTTTTCTCTATCATCACCCTCAGAGCTAAAATAGCCTCCCGTGTTCCTCTGTATCGTCTGAACCCAAATTGATCTTCTCCTAGTACTACTTCAGCTCGTTTTTCCATTCGTTTTTATACAATGCTAGTTAATATTTTTGACACGTGTGCTGTCAAACTTATGGTTCGAAAATTTTCACATCCATCCGAGACTCACCTTTTTGGTATAGTGACTATGATGTTACGTTCGAAATCTTTGGGTGTCTTGCCTGTCTCATACATATAGCGTACTAGTTGGAAGATATGTTCTGTTGCTGCTTGTCCAGCGACTTTCAGAGTTTCTTCTTGCACCTTATCTGTACCCGGTGCCATACCATTTTTTAGACCTTTTAATGCTAATTCAAACTCATCTCTAAGTATATGATACTCCAAGTCATCCTTTTCACTGTTTGATTCTTGTTCTAGTGTTAGTTCGTCTCCTGCATATAAATTCCCTATATATTCTTGCCATCTATTCACTTTCTCTACATTTTCTATAATGACGTTTCCTCGCGACCCTTATATTTTTGCTATATGGTTTTATATCCCTAAAATTCATTCTAAATAATTTGTATGATTCGTCTGTCTTTCCTATTTCTATCTTAGTTTGTACCTCTTTGCACTTATCATTAATTCATTGTTCATTAGCTTTCTTCCATTTGCGAATAATTTCCCATTTTATGGTTTTGTATCTCTGTTTTCTTATTTCATCTGATCTATTTTTGTATTTTCGTCTTTTTCCATTAGATTCAGGATATCCTTTGTTATCCATGGTTTCTTATTTTCTTTTTGTGTATACCCCTGATCGCCATGTCTAGGCTGGATTTAATGTTATTCCATTCTGTTTCTACTTCCTTAGTATCATATATTTTCCTGATATCTTTGGTATCGCCTCTACCTCTTCCTCACTGTAGCTAGAGGTATGGGCATGTATACTTGTATTATTACTGTATTTACCAGTTTAGATTCTAATCTAACAATGAGTACTCTTTCGTTCCTTTGTAAGTAGTTTTCCACACGTTATCTTATCTTTTTCTCATAACCATCCCCACGCTCGAATTTCCTTTCTCTGCTCCTGTATGAATTACCCCGAAGTCTCCACTCGAAAAATCTCCCGCCTCTGGCCACCGAACTTTGCTGATCCCTACTATGTCTAATGCTAACCTATCCATTTTAATTTTCAAGTTCTCTAGTTTACCTACTTGCTTCATACTTCTGACATTCCACGCTCCAACTCGCAGAATGTCACGACTCTTTTTTTATACTTTCCGATCTCAACCCCGAAGTAGTCCCCTCCCGGAGATCCGAATGGGGGACTATTTTAACTCCGGAATCTTTTACCCCAGAGGATGCCATCATTTTTAATAACAATTTAAGTACAGTGTGTACTTGGGAGGTAATGTGGTGGTTTTCCGTTGACTTTCACATCGCAGTAGGGTGTTTTAGAATGCCATACCGATCTCTAGGGTCTCGGCTACTCTAAGTACCCAAAAAGCTCCTGCCCTCTTTCGGGGACCTGTCGTAGTCTGGTTCGTCACTGAAGACT
Source organism: Platerodrilus igneus (assembly GCA_036346225.1). NCBI lineage: Eukaryota > Metazoa > Arthropoda > Insecta > Coleoptera > Lycidae > Platerodrilus > Platerodrilus igneus. The sequence continues at coordinate 1,987,424 of JARFIW010001146.1, forward strand.
ATACTACTTTGGTTGGACCTGTAGTTTGATTCTTTAAATCACTGGAATGTGTAAGCCATTCCACCGTTTTAGCAATGTAGAACTTCTTCAAGGTGCAGGTCCATTCGGAATGGGTATAAGAAATATTGAAATAATAATATAGTCAGTAAAACCATTCTGTAGGAAATGCATCTTGTACCATTAAACTTTTGAACAGTCCATTATTTGACGTTCACATTAATTTAAACAATAAAAAAGCAAACAATAGAAAAGCGCTCTAAACGTATTAAAATTTTTACAGTAATTAACACATAATTAAGCATGCGTTATCGTCAGTTTGCAATGTATTGTAGAATTAATCAAAAGCAAACGTCTATTTTCCAAAACAGCAGAAAAACATACTGTACCTGGAGTTATCTTCTTTAGGGTGCCATCTCACGAAATGCAGCTGGGGGCTGCAACAACTCAACGGTACTGCACTAGCACAAACACATGCTAAGCACCAGACTTCACAACGCTCAAAGAACAGTCGAATCAGGTAAGAAGAGTCGAAGTAATAAGAGCAGTCGCAGCAATAAAAGCAATCGAATTAATAAGAGCTGTCGAATAATTAAGAGATCTCTTCAAAGTTGGAGTTGTATTTATACAGCTTTGAAAATGGAAGGGAAAATATCAAACCATTCCCACCGATATTAGTGTTGAATATTCTGAGAAGGCATACGAAAATATATACAACAGCAAAACCTTCATAGAATTCAGAAAACAAAATACTTTAATTAATTCTATTGAATTTCCTTGGTTGCATGGGAAGCAAGATACATTTTAAAATGCCCCTGCAATATAGATAAATCAAACCACGGTCAAGCATGTAGAGTGGCCTAGTTTCCTCGAACAGAACAGAGGTTTGTATGATTATCGATCCACAATATAAATATTCTCGAAATAATTTAATGAGGAGAGACGTTGCTACCAATAAAACTTGAGCAACGAACACATGCCGATATAAAAAAAAACGGAATTTCAAGGAATACGAGCAAATAAAAATCATATTTAAGCATTTAATCTTTACAAATAATCTATTTAGAAGTAGTTTTAACGACTAGCAACTATAAAGAGCAGGCGTTATAATTATTTTACGAAGAATTGCTATAACGAGCTCCTCGGTTCTAGAATAGCAAATATTTCGACGAAACTATTTGAAATATAAACTAACTACTTAGCACGTATCGAGGAAGAGGGTTTATTTGAAGTCGTTTCAGGAGTAAACATTTCAAAGAATTTAAAAGTTACCTTAAGTGAAAAAAAACATTAGTCATGTAAAACTATAAAGCAAGGGAGATATTATCTTGCAAAACTATACTAACTTATTTTAATCGTTAACTGGGTTGTTTAAAAATAGTTTTTCTTGTTTTCTCAAACCTAGACTGCCTGAACTAAGGCCCCTTTAATATATACCGATTTAACTAAGAAAATTATAAAATAAATTGGATTGCGATCGCTTTCTCCACCAGCCTCCACTAGTCGCCACCTTCAAATTCGAATTATTTGTACAGAAACGTGTTACGCACATTTTTTGCGCTTTAAAAAATTTAGCAGGTAATCCACAGAAAAACTCGGTGAAGTACTTCACTAAAAATTCTGTTTCGGTAAAATACCGAAAAACTCGATCGTACAAACAAAAATGTTGCCGACTAACTCTGTGGGATGGGTGGAAGTATCTTGGACGCCACCTAATCCCGTAATGTTTCTATGGAAAAGCCCTAAAAAGAATAACAAGCGGGTGCCAAAACCTAAGATCAGGAGATATTCTGACTTAAAACTCCCCCGAGAAATAGTACCCTATTGCTTAACCATAGAACAAACCTTAACCATAAGAACACAAAAAAAAACCTATTTAAAACTGCTAGCTGAAAGGAAGGTTTCTACAATCAAATGTTAAATGACGCGAAGTTTCAATCACGCCTCTAGGTAATTGCAAAATAATTTATTACAACAAAACTGGAACTGTACCTTCACATTAATTGAAAAAGAAAACAAATACAAAAAAGTCTTGACACTTCCACAATTGTGGTTTTAACTAAGTTACACACTTGCGTTTTCATTACAAATACATGGTAGACATTCTTAGGCAAATATTAAAAATCAAATATCACAAATTACTTAACTATTAACTAATCTTAACATAATCATACAAACGTACTGTAGGTACGTTTTATCAGTACATGCAATGAATTCAAAATGTTCATTTATTTACAAATTTTATATAGTATAGTTTCAGAGGTTTTCTTAAATACTTGATGAGTGATAGGTGCATGCAAATACCTCGAACACCACAAAAATATTTATCTCCAGATGACTTCTTACTAGTTGTTCCCAACCTGTTTATGTACAATGTGAAGTTGTTAAATTGGTGCAACCAAGGTGTTCCTAAATTTAAAAGTAACCGGCCTGGTAGGGTATATTCCGAACTTTATTACTTACTATCAGACTGTTTGATACCTTTCTTTCAACGTAAACTAACCTACTCAAGTTATATGTTGTTTTTTGTATGTTAATTATGAAGTGTTTATAAAATAAATTTTTTTTCCTCCATAAAATAATTTGAGATCCCTTTGACAAACTTCGGACAGATGAATTAAGACTGCATTTGAAAATACCCATATCGCTTTTTCTCTATCTCGATATATAATTAACTTATGGAAAAGCTGAATAAAATCAGAAACCAAGACCTTTTATTTATTTGTGTCAGCACAAATCTGCATGTGAACGTCTTCATACTCAGACGATGAGCTCATAGACGTCAGTGGTATACATTATTAATTAAAACAAATAAATCATGAAACTGTAATAATTTTTTACAAAGTAGCCCTGGTATCATTTTCCAACCTTTCAAAACCGCTATAATGAATTTGATTAACTTTGAGTATGAACAATATAAGACACAAAAATAATTCTACCTTAGATTAAAAATGCATTTAACCTAATAATTATATTTTGCTACGTACCTAGACGTAGCCGAAAGAAAAGTAAATACCAGGCTAACTATCAAACGCGGAGAGTGGGGGAATTCACTTAAATACAAAAAAAAAACAAAAAACACTTCGCCCACGATTATCTATTAACACATAAAAATACATAAAGGATTCTGTACAAACAAGCAAAAAGAATATAAATTAAGTGTTACTATTTTACAGCAAACAAGGACAATTTAAGAATTTAGATACGAAGTGCGCATCTCGTATTTCACACAAAATAAAATTAATCAGTAGTAAATAAACCTGTGAGAGCTTTTGTAAAGCGTTTTAAAATTTCACCTAATACTTTTTGTAAAATAACTAATTAGTAGAAAAGAATTAACGCGTGAGAGCTTTTTTCAGACATCTTTTAAATTGTACATAGTACCGTTTGTAAAACAAACCAATCAGTATAAAAGCGGGTACCTCACACCTGTAGAGCGATAATATCGATTAGCAGCAACAAACACTAGTTCTACAATGTCACGTTTCATGTCATGTAACTACACCAAACGCTGATACGGAATATGCCATTGACACACACAAAAGAAAACGAGTTGCATACTTGTAGGTGTCCGGATACTTAGCTTGCAAGTCGTCGGGGGTGAGTCAACACAGAAACGCCGCGGTATTCAGGATCCATTCACCCTGCCATCGTAACTACAGCAGCAATCCACAGACCAAAGCAGCTGGTACACGGCAACAAACAGGTGGGCCTACACAAAAAAAGAACCCATTCAGCCTCTAGCTAAAAAGAGAATCTGATTAGAAGCTGCAGAATCAAATTCAACAATGGTTCGAATAACACGAATTCGAACTGTAAGTCCTCGCTTATCGAAGCGCGATTGAAACTGGAAAACCCGGGTTTTATCGGATAGTGCGCGACCTTACTTCAAAAAGTCTTTACATTGGAACAATAGAGAAAACCATTATACGCGGTCGTAATGTATACCAAGATAACGGGTACCTAAAACAGGATATAAACTATTTAATTGTAGCATAAGCTTGTACTTTCAAGGCAACTAGATTTAAGTTGAGGAATTTATTCGAACTGGTTTTAAATTAAGCAAAATTGGAACGTAACAAATTCTTAAATGAAGTTGCCTAACCCTATTTGTGGGATTCGCTAATACAGAAACTGTTAAAATGAAATATGATTATAAACATTTCAAGGGAACATCGCATCTCTTCGAATTAATCGGATTTTTTCCAAAAATCTTGAATGAATTAAAACAAATCGGCATAGGTAGTGAAAAACAGACACGAATGCATCAACCTAAAAGTACGAAATAAACCGAAAACTTGTGTGTAAGCAAATACATTTATGTGTTTTTGTGTATGTCTATCTTTAACTTAACCTAAGCGAAATTTTAATGCCGTAAGTGCCACGAAAAGTGTGATGTGGTGAAGCGTCCTCCTCTCTACCTTTAAAAGGAAAAAACACCTATTGTGGGCCCAATCCTGTGAGACAGCACTGCGGTCACGCTCCAGGTTAGGTTTTGAAGAAGACAAACTCTTGAAAAGTTTCCTCAACTCCCACTCCCGAGCCTTATCTCTATTTATTTATAAATATTCCAAAACCCCCATGAGGCTATTGTTTCCATATATCTCCAGAATTTACCCCTCCCCTCTTTTAAAAAGATAAAATACAGCCCAACCCCCATTTTCCAATTTCCACCCAGGCAATCTACAGCTTTAGTGCAAAAAAAAAGCATTTTTTTCTCAATACAAGTCGAGCAATGACTACACTAGTATCCTGACGATGGATTGCAACATGGTTGGAGTGCATAATCTAGAGTGCCACTCGACCTTTGATACCACTACAGTTCATATACTCTCTCCACGATTTGAACTGGAGACAGACTCAAAGAAAAAGATAAAAGTTAGTATGTGGAAACGATTCTTGACCAGGAAAAGATTACGCAAAGATTAATGATATAAGAACCCTATATCACATTAGACAAAGGCAATGCTTTCTGACTGATTACCAGGGAAAGTTTTAACCATCTTTTCAGGGACAGACCGGTGGGATGGCAGAAGACAAGTGTCATGACCAACCAGAAAAGAAAATACCTTGTGTGGGTTTTCGCTATTTAATTATATAAAAATTAATTTATGGAAAGCTGACTAAAATCAAAAACCGGGACCTTTTATTTATTTAGGTCAGCACAAATCTGCCTGTGAACGTCTTTATACTCAGACGACGAGTTCATAGGCGACAATAGTATGCATTAGTAATCAAAACAAATGAATCATGCAACTGTACTGATTTCATACAAAGTAGTCATGATATCATTTCTAATCTTTTAAAAATGCCATAATTGATTTGACAACCTTTGAGTATGAACAATATAAGATACCAAAATAATTCTACCTTAGTGCAAAAATGTATGTAATCTAAAAATTATATTTCTTAAAAGAAATACTCTAACTTTGTTGGTGAGATTTACTTATTACAGAAACTATTAAAATGAAATACGATTATAAACGTTTGAAAGGAGCGTCACAAAATATTACAATTTGAATTACACAATCAATGTAATAAGAATTATATACGTAGTCGTCTATTGTATTATTTTAATATTCGTTTTAGCGACTATGTAGGCAGTAGGGCACTTTTCTGACACGATCTCTTAAACGACAGAGAAGGAAAGATTTTTAATTCCCATTTCCTTTGCCTTTCTTAATACTATCATACGACAAATATTTAAAATCAAATAACCTTTGGAATAATTTTTAGCCTATTCTCACTTGATCACTCAGTACTTTTTTTTTGTAAATGTTGATATTAATTTTTATTTGTCAACTACTATATTTCTGATATTTTTAATAAATTTGTATGAAATATCGATGTTATTGTTTCTATTGATTTTTTACCAGCTAGTTTTGTCAAATCGACCATTGTGCGCCGTTAGAATAAAGGTCACAAACATTAGTTTTACTTTTTATAGCAAATGTTTTGTAAAAAACAACAATTTGCTAATGTTGAAATTCTTTTGGGCTGTGAGACCCGGGCCTGTGTTTCACGGAACACTGCTTAGTACGCTACTATAGCTGCTGATAGTTAATATCATCATTTTGTTTTCGACTTTACTTGAAGTCGGTTTGATGCAGCTCTAACTTCTATTCTGTGTTAATCTAAAAAGTTCTACATACCCTTCACAACCCAAATTTCTAATATTTGACTAATATAGCTTGGCCTAGGTCTTCCTATACTCTTCTATTTTTTTCTTAGCTACCTTGCTCTACGTAGATATTAGCAACCTGATGGTTGTTAAAGAGCTCCAACATGTTTACATGATTCCCATTTATTAGGAAATGAAATATTACATGGTTATTCCCTCCAAAAAAGGAAAAGTGTTAAACTATATGCTATGGTAAGGTTTAAGCAATGAATCGCTGCCAACATGCCAGACCGCTAACTAATTGTGAGTTATGTCATGGTGATATTTATTTTTTTTGTTTTGTTTTCGAACTTGCTTAAGGTCGGTTTGGCGCAGCTCTAAATTCTTTTCTCTTCTGAACTAGTGTAAAAAGATCTGCATACCCTTCACAACCTAAATCTCTAATAATTTGATTAATATAGCTTTGTCTAGGTCTTCCTACTCTATTTTTATTTGGTAGTCTATAATCTAAGACCTTACTAAATAGTCCCTCATGTCTTAACTGGTGCCATATTATTCTATCTCTCATGACCTTTATTGTTTCCACATACAGGGTTCCTCACCTATTCTTCTATAAACTTCCTCCCTTGTTACTCTATCCGTCCAACCAATCTTTAACATTCTCCTATAACACCAAGTTTCAAAAGCTTCTATCTTTTTTTTATCTACCTCTTTAATTGTCCAAGTCTTACTACCGTATAATAGAACGCTCCATACGTACGACTTTAAGAAACTTTTTCTATTATCTAAACTAATACTATTAGCTATTAGTAAGTCTTTCTTTTTTAAAAACATTTTTCTAGCTTGAACTATTCTAGCTACCATATCCCTTCTGCTACGTCCGTTCTTTATAATTATACTACCTAAATAGCAAAATTCACCTACCTCCTCTAACTCGGTATTACCTATTTTTAATTTTGGTTTAGAACTAGACTGTAACTCACTTGTCATTATTTTTGTCTTTCCCGAGTTAATTCTCATACTATAGTATCTCTAGTATCTCATCTAAAATATTTAAAAACTCTCCTAACTCTTTTCTATACTCTGCTATAATGGCTATATCATCTAAAAAACGTAACATGTCTATATTCTGTCTCTGTACACTAATACCGATCTCATTTCTCTCTCTAGCTAAGTTTAAAGCTTCCTCAATATAGACCTTAAAAATCAAGTGAGATAGTATACAGTCATGTCTAACACTATTTCTAATCTTAGCTTCCTTTTCTATTTCATTAAATCTAATTACTACGCTTTGGTTTTTATATAGACTGTAAATAATTTTTCTATCCCTATGAGAGATTCTTGTTTTTCGCAAAACCTTGAACATAACAATTCAATTAACCATATCAAATGTTTTTTCTGAATCTACAAACGCGAAGCGAGTCTTTTTAATTTTTAGTAACCTTTTTTCGATAATTACCCTAATCATTAGTCCCTCTGTCTTTACGAAAACCATATTGGTCTTCGTCTAAATAATTCTCAGTCAAAGCTTTTACTCTATTTTTAACTATTATTGTTAGTATTTTGGAAGCGTGGGAAGTTAAACTAACCGTTCTAAAATTTTCACAGTTATCTGTGGGTATAGTCAATCTCCGGCGCTTTATTTAGTTAAAGAACCCTAACAGCTCTTTCAAATTCTTCTTTTAATATTGAGAACCCTATTTCTATCCATATCCTCTTCGTTATATAAATGTTCTAAATATCTTTTCCATCTATCTGCTACCTCAAGTTTATTTATTAGAAGCTCATTATTCTCATCTTTAATACCATTATATTTTTTCCTATCTTCCCCGGAAAAATTTTTTAACTGCCCTGTAAACTCTGTCTGCCTTTCCTACTGTCAAATCATTTTATATTCCCTTACAATTATCCTCCATTCATTTATTTCTAGCTTTTCTACATTTACGTACTATCATATTTTTAACTCTATTATATTTTTGCTTACTTTCACTATCCAATTCTCTGAAAGGTTTAAGGTTTCTTCTATTCTCTATTAAATCTAATATCTCCTTTGTTTCCCAGGGTTTTCTCGCTTCTACTTTTTCTTACTTATAGTCTTTGTTGTTGTATCATGTACAACCCATTTTATTTCCTACGTTTTCTACGTTCCCCCCTATAGCTATCTCTTTGATCTTATTATCTAATACTTGTTTATATTCCTCTTTTACCTCAATATCATGAAACTTACCTAGATCCCATCCCTCTCTTTTAGCCTTTCTCAATTTTTTAAATTTTAGATTACACTTCATTTTAACTAAGTTATGATCGCTATCTATGTCAGCCTCTGGATAACTACGACAGTTTTTAACTTGGTTTCTAAATCTTTGTTTAACTAAAATCTAATCTATTTGGTATCTAGCCCTATCACCTGACGCTTTCCAGGTATATCTAACCATAACTATTCTACCACTAAATTGTTGAAGAAGTTGAAGAAGTTGTAATTATTCTATAATTATCTTTCCAAAAATCATTACTATCTGGCCATCTCGCCTTACTAATACCTAAAATGTCCAGCCTTCCTTTTCTCATTTCGACTAATAAATTCGTTAACTTATCTACTCTAAGTAATGACCTTACATTCCAAATCCCTATCACTAAATCGAACCGTTGTTTTAAATTCTTACGATGACGAGCCCCAAGTACCTTCCGGAGATCCGAATGAGGAGGTACTTTACCTCCGGACAAGAATTTTACTTGTGTGCTCTCCATCATACATAGTTCGTGTTTTCGGCCACGCATACCTGGGAAATATTGTGGTAGGTTCCCATATCTTTCCACAACGCAGTTTTTAAAGATTTTAGCAAAAAGCCGTATCTGTCACGACCAACCCTCAACCACCTTGTAAATTGTTGAGGACCGCCCGAGACCAAGCGACTCTCCTCCAATATGTTTTAGCCAGCAAGGCTGCTGCTCATTACTGTGCCTTTTAATTGCTTTTTACGATAAGCAAGCTTACTATAGTAGTATTCTTTGTCCCCTACTATAGGGACTATGTATATTGTTGGCTTGCTCGATTTCCTCTTGTTGGTATTGGAGACAATTCAGATTCTTTCACACGCTGTTGGGAATATGCGACTCGTAAGACCCTCGATTATAAATTGTAACGAGACATTTTTCCTTCGGCAATGTCAAGTTACAGCTTTGTAAATCTGTTAGATGTAGCTTATAAAGGACTTAAGTTTTTACAGTGGTGAACTTGTCCAGCTGTACTTCATTGGTTCTAGTACCTCAAGTAACTTTATTTGTTATGTGGCAATGAACACAGATGTGTAACATTTTTTACTATTAGTTATTTTACGCGTTCCGAATGGACCTGCACCCTAACGAAGTTCCAAATCATTAGAACAGGTGTAACGGCTTGCGTGTTCCAATGAGCTAAAAAGCCAAACTACAGGTTTATCCAAAGTAGTAAGGTTGTAAGTGACGAACCAGACCAAGGCAGGTCCCCGAAAGAGGGCAGCAGCTTCCCCGGCACCCAGAGTGGCAGAGACCATAGGGGCCGGGGATGTGCAAATCACAATCACTATCACTTTTAAGTCCTAGAGGGATGCGCGGTTTCACTCTATTTTATTTTCTTTATTTATTTGCTGATTTAAGTTAATTAGAGTTTACTGATTTCTTTTGTTGTTATTTATTTGTTTTAGTTTATTCCCGATTCCAATTTTTCCGCGCGTATAAAGTGGGACAGTGATTGTTTTAGTGGTGTGGGGTTTGTCGTGCATGTTAGATTGTTATTGATTTTTGCTTTTATTTTTTTAAATTTTTATACAGGTTTTGGTTATACCATGCTCATGTCCATTTCTCATGCCAAGTCAAAATCAAAAATTTTCAATCCTCCCCTACCCTTTCCGATTTACGTGCAGTTATCACCTTCTAATCTCGCAACCCTTCCCGAAAATTCTTTGAAGACTGTCCAGAACGACTTCTGGTTAGCCACTTCCCTGACTTCCTCTATGCTATTTGGCCGTGCTAGTCTTGCGATAGCTAATTTCATATCAGCTAACTCTCGATTTGCCACCTCGAGTTGGCAGTCGAACAGCACGTGTTCTGCGCTTTCTGCGCCCTCACCGCATTCGCAGCGGTTGTTGTCGGTTAAACCGAATCTTTGTAAAAACGCTTTCAGGGTGCCGTGCCCTGTTATCAGTTGCACCATTTTATGATCGAGTTTTACTTCGATCTTACCTCTAGCTCCTATGCTCGGTATGAATTTGGGGGTAACCTGCCCGTGGCAGCGTTTTTCCACCTCTCTTCCCATTGTCGGATTGACTTTTCGCGCAGATTTGTTTTAATAATAGACCTCGGTATCGACGAATGTGATATCCGAAAGTCGTCCGTCGCGGCCGCTTTAGCTAATTCATCAGCCCTATCGCTTCTTACGTTACCATCGTGTTACATAACCCAACAGAACTTTAAACGTCGAAACTCGAGCAATCCTCCAGACGACCGGTTGGAGGTCTGTCAAGGTGTTCATGTTTGTTAAAGCCATCAGCGCCGATTTATATCACTGATTATTCATACTCGTCTCTGCCCTTATGGTTTATTACATAATCGATAGCCTTTCGTATGGCTACAAATTCGCATTGGAAGATAGTGTTCCAGTTCGTGAATTTGATTTGAAACCGAAACACTTCCTTTTCCTGCTTAAACACGACAAACCCCATGCCTGCTTGTCCGTTATCCATACGTAAACCGTCTGTGTAAATTCTGATACCCACGCGTCCCCATCACCTTCGACAAACTCGATTCGTCTAATTTCGGTCAGATGCCCGAACTCTGATACAACGATCTTCCTCTCTACCTCCCTATTACCAAGATTAGTATCTTCGATAATTTCGCGCCCTTTCCCTATATTTATTAATCTCCTATTTCTAAGCTCCCTCACGACATATTCGATAAGGAGAGTCCTACTGATCACCAGGACCGCGTCTGTGGAGGTGGTCCTGTACGCCCTGGCCGCTTTCACCGCGGTTATGCGTTATACACTCGTCAATTGACGCATCTCCCGGACTTTACAATTTTCCGCCCATACAGAAACTGCGTACAGCATTGCCGGCTCAATTGCTCCGGCATAAATCGTCATCAGCGATTCGCCCCTGAAACCCCAGTTTATTTTCGCTGCTGCCATCATTTTGTTTGATATTTCGCTGCCTTTGCTTTTAATGTACTGCACGTGAGCTTTCCAATTTACTTATCGTCAATCTTTACCCCGAGGTCCCCCAAGTACACAGCGTACTTAAATTGTAATAAACACGATGGCATATTCCCTGGGGTAAAGGATTCCGGAGTTATAACAGTCCCCCACTCGGACCATTCCGGAGGATGCGATCGGAAAGTTCAGAATAAGAGTCGGGAACATTCCGCGAGCCGCATCGCGGAATGCCAGAAGCACGAAACAAGAAGGTAAGCCAGAGAACCCGAAAATTAAAATGGACAGACCAGCACCAAACACAGTACGGATCAACGAAGTTCGGCGGCCAGGGGCGCGGGATTCTTGGAGTGGAGAACCCAGGGCAACCCACACAGGATCAGAGGAAGGAAACTCGAGCGTAGGGATAGTCATACGAAAAAAGATAGGACACTGTGCAGAAAATCACCCACAAAAAAACGAAAGAGTACTCGTGGTTAGATTAGAAACTAAACCGGTAAATACAGTAATAATACAAGATACAAGATAGTTAATATGGTGGACATTAATGACCGTTCACAAGATACCTCACAAGGGGTGCGAGATGGGAATTGCTCCCCAAAATCCAAAATATAAACTCCCGTAGTGAAGCTAAATTAGTATGTAGGGCAAAATGCTCGATCTGTAAAAAAACCTTTAGACTTCTGGATTATTCAGAAAAAGAACCATGCTGTAGCACGATGCAGGTACTTAGCGCTTTTTACCTAGTTATGTTAAATTAGATATACTACATGTATTATTATTAATATACGTAACATTGAGATTTATGCGACATGCTAAGTAAATACTATGTTATTAGTGGTTGTCTGATATGTTAAAAATTCCTACTAACGTTCCCATGCTTAGTACAATAATATGTCTTACATTCTGTTATCTTTGCGATTGTAGAATATTTTCCTTATGAGCGTCTAATAGATTAAGAAAAATGTTAATGGAATAATACATTCTTGACAGATTATATATTTTTGACCGATTATTAGAAAATTTCCCTTTTGAATGATAATATGTTATCTATTGCTATCATCCCATCAGCTACGCAGACATTCCATTAAACTGATTAATACTGCTTACATCTACATTACATGTAATTTTCCAATGCTACGCTCGAAGGTACTACATTGGCCAGGAAGCGAGTTTTTTTTTACCTAGAAAATTTTGAATTTTGCCGAACCCTTGCTGTTCCAAGCAAGGTAGAGATCTTTAACGTGCGTGACAACACTCACACACGGGACCTCCATTTCATCTCTCATCCGAACGAGGGTGTATTTTTGTGAAAAATGCTCGCCTAACATTTTTCAAGCGGACCGTGTCGGGATTTGAACCCGAGACCTTGGGTATAGTAGTCACACACATACCACGAAGCCGCCTGGTTACATCTACAGAAAAAAATTCGTGGAACATTTTCCTTTTTAATCTATCGGCAGTGCAAAATATACGACTAGTGGATATTTTTGATACTGGCTTTTGTTTAACTGTTTTACAGTTAGAGTAAGTTTGTATCATAATGAAAAGCTGTTTTTTACGCCATGATTTTTTATATCAATAAATGACGGGTAGAAATTTCTGAACTATATTAGAATCGAGTTTCTTTACACTCTTTTATTTTAATCACAGAGGGAAAGTACATGCATTGTTAAGTTATTAAATTAAACAATTAAACCTACTTTTCTTTTAAATTATAACTTTTTGGCTATGGAAAAAGACAGTTGAGCCATATCTCCTCCGTGCTGACTGTTGCTAAAAACCTGCGATACCAGGTGAAACGACACGAAGACACAAATTGAGAGCTAGATGATGCTATACTTCCCATAAAGCGTCTGTATTAAATATACAATGTTGCTACTCTGTCCTGATGAGCCCCAATTAGGGCGAAACGTGTCGACAGGATGCCCTCGTGGCTGAATTGGAGTCACTTGCCAATAATTCTTTTTACTTTGTATTAATTTAAGACTCATTAAACCTACTTTTCTTTTAAATTATAACTTTTTGGCTATGGAAAAAGGCAGTTGAGCCGGATCTCCTCCGTGCCGGTTGTTGCTAAAAACCTGCGATGTCAGGTGAAACGACACGAAGACACAGATTGTGAGCTAGGTGATGCTATACTTCCCATAAGGCGTGTATATTAAATATTACAACTTTGCTACTCCTGACCTGAAGAGCCCCAATTAGAGCGAAACGCGTCGACAGGATGTCCTCGTGGCTAAATTGGAGTCACTTGCCAATAATTCCTTTTACTTTGTATTAATTTAAGACTCATTAAACCTACTTTTCCTTTAAATTATAACTTTTTGGCTATGGAAAAAGGCAGTTGAGCCGGATCTCCTCCGTGCCGGTTGTTGCTAAAAACCTGCAATGTCAGGTGAAACAACACGAAGACACAAATTGTATTAAATATTACAACTTTGCTACTCCTGTCCTGATGAGCCCCAATTAGGGCGAAACTCGTCGACAGGATGCCCCCGTGACTGAATTTGAGTCACTTGCCAATAATTCCTTTTACTTTGTATTAATTTAAGACTCATTAAACCTACTTTTCTTTTAAATTATAACTTTTTGGCTATGGAAAAAGGCAGTTGAGCCGGATCTCCTCCGTGCCGACTGTTGATAAAAATCTGCGATGTCAGGTGAAATGACACGAAGACAAAATTGTGAGCTAGGTGATGCTGTACTTCCCATAAGGTGTCTGTATTAAATATTACAACTTTGCAACTGCTGTCCTGATGAGCCCCAATTAGGGCGAAACGCTTCGACAGGATGCCCCCGTGGCTGAATTTGAGTCACTTGCCAATAATTCCTTTTACTTTGTATTAATTTAAGACTCATTAAACTTACTTTTTTAAATATAACTTTTGGCTATGGAAAAGGCAGTTGAGCCGGATCTCCTCCGTGCCGGTTGTTGTAAAACCTGCATGTCAGGTGAAACACACGAAGACACAAATTGTATTAAATATTACAACTTTGCTACTCCTGTCCTGATGAGCCCCAATTAGGGCGAAACCGTCGCAGGATGCCCCGTGCTGAATTTGGAGAATTCACTTGCAATATTTTCCTTTTATTATGAAGTATTTAATTTTAAATAACATTAAACCTACTTTTCTTTTAAATTATAACTTTTGGCTATGGAAAAGGCAGTTGAGCCGGATCTCCTCCGTGCCGACTGTTGCTAAAAACCTGCGATGTCAGGTGAAACGACACGAAGACACAAATTGGAGCTAGGTGATGCTATACTTCCCATAAGGCGTCTGTATTAAATATTACAACTTTGCTACTCTGTCCTGATGAGCCCCAATTAGGGCGAAACGCGTCGACAGGATGCCCTCGTGGCTGAATTGGAGTCACTTGCCAATAATTTCTTTTTACTTTGTATTAATTTAAGACTCATTAAATTATAACTTTTGGCTATGGAAAAAGGCAGTTGAGCCGGATCTCCTCCGTGCCGGTTGTTGCTAAAACCTGCGATGTCAGGTGAAACGACACGAAGACACAAATTGTATTAAATATTACAACTTTGCTACTCCTGTTCTGATGAGCCCCAATTAGGGCGAAACGCGTCGACAGGATGCCCTCGTGGCTGAATTTGAGTCACTTGCCAATATTTCTTTTTACTTTGTATTAATTTAAGACTCATTAAACCTACTTTTCTTTTAAATTATAACTTTTGGCTATGGAAAAAGGCAGTTGAGCCGGATCTCCTCCGTGCCGACTGTTGCTAAAAACCTGCGATGTCAGGTGAAACGACACGAAGACACAAATTGTGAGCTAGGTGATGCTGTACTTCCCATAAGGTGTCTGTATTAAATATTACAACTTTACAACTCTTGTCCCGATGAGCCCCAATTAGGGCAAAACGCGTCGACAGGATGCCCTCGTGGCGGAATTTGAGTCACTTGTCAATATATTCTTTTTGCTTTGTATTAATTTAGGACTCATTAAACCTACTTTTCTTTAAATTATAACTTTTGGCTATGGAAAAAGGCAGTTGAGCCGGATCTCCTCCGTGCCGGTTGTTGCTAAAAACCTGCAATGTCAGGTGAAACAACACGAAGACACAAATTGTATTAAATATTACAACTTTACTACTCCTGTCCTGATGAGCCCCAATTAGGGCGAAACTCGTCGACAGGATGCCCCGTGACTGAATTTGAGTCACTTGCCAATAATTCCTTTTACTTTGTATTAATTTAAGACTCATTAAACCTACTTTTCTTTTAAATTATAACTTTTTGGCTATGGAAAAAGGCAGTTGAGCCGGATCTCCTCCGTGCCGACTGTTGATAAAAATCTGCGATGTCAGGTGAAATGACACGAAGACAAAATTGTGAGCTAGGTGATGCTGTACTTCCCATAAGGTGTCTGTATTAAATATTACAACTTTGCAACTGCTGTCCTGATGAGCCCCAATTAGGGCGAAACGCTTCGACAGGATGCCCCCGTGGCTGAATTTGAGTCACTTGCCAATAATTCCTTTTACTTTGTATTAATTTAAGACTCATTAAACTTACTTTTTTTAAATATAACTTTTGGCTATGGAAAAGGCAGTTGAGCCGGATCTCCTCCGTGCCGGTTGTTGCTAAAACCTGCGATGTCAGGTGAAACGACACGAAGACACAAATTGTATTAAATATTACAACTTTGCTACTCCTGTCCTGTGAGCCCCAATTAGGGCGAAACTCGTCGACAGGATGCCCCGTGACTGAATTTGAGTCACTTGCCAATAATTCCTTTTACTTTGTATTAATTTAAGACTCATTAAACCTACTTTTCTTTTAAATTATAACTTTTGGCTATGGAAAAAGGCAGTTGAGCCGGATCTCCTCCGTGCCGACTGTTGATAAAAATCTGCGATGTCAGGTGAAATGACACGAAGACAAAATTGTGAGCTAGGTGATGCTGTACTTCCCATAAGGTGTCTGTATTAAATATTACAACTTTGCAACTGCTGTCCTGATGAGCCCCAATTAGGGCGAAACGCTTCGACAGGATGCCCCCGTGGCTGAATTTGAGTCACTTGCCAATAATTCCTTTTACTTTGTATTAATTTAAGACTCATTAAACTTACTTTTTTTTTAAATATAACTTTTTGGCTATGGAAAAAGGCAGTTGAGCCGGATCTCCTCCGTGCCGACTGTTGATAAAAATCTGCGATGTCAGGTGAAACGACACGAAGACACAAATTGTATTAAATATTACAACTTTGCTACTCCTGTCCTGATGAGCCCCAATTAGGGCGAAACGCGTCGGCAGGATGCCCTCGTGGCTGAATTTGGGTAGAAATTTCTGAACTATATTAGAATCGAGTTTCTTTACACTCTTTTATTTTAATCACAGAGGGAAAGTACATGCATTGTTAAGTTATTA
The DNA here is from genome assembly GCA_036346225.1 of Platerodrilus igneus. Lineage (NCBI taxonomy): Eukaryota > Metazoa > Arthropoda > Insecta > Coleoptera > Lycidae > Platerodrilus > Platerodrilus igneus. Next base: position 2,004,124 of record JARFIW010001146.1, read on the forward strand.
AATTAAACAATTAAACCTACTTTTCTTTTAAATTATAACTTTTTGGCTATGGAAAAAGACAGTTGAGCCATATCTCCTCCGTGCTGACTGTTGCTAAAAACCTGCGATACCAGGTGAAACGACACGAAGACACAAATTGAGAGCTAGATGATGCTATACTTCCCATAAAGCGTCTGTATTAAATATACAATGTTGCTACTCTGTCCTGATGAGCCCCAATTAGGGCGAAACGTGTCGACAGGATGCCCTCGTGGCTGAATTGGAGTCACTTGCCAATAATACTTTTTACTAACTATTAATATAAGACTCATTAAACCTACTTTTCTTTTAAATTATAACTTTTGGCTATGGAAAAAGGCAGTTGAGCCGGATCTCCTCCGTGCCGGTTGTTGCTAAAACCTGCGATGTCAGGTGAAACGACACGAAGACACAGATTGTGAGCTAGGTGATGCTATACTTCCCATAAGGCGTGTATATTAAATATTACAACTTTGCTACTCCTGACCTGAAGAGCCCCAATTAGAGCGAAACGCGTCGACAGGATGTCCTCGTGACTGAATTGAGTCACTTGCCAATAATTCCTTTTACTTTGTATTAATTTAAGACTCATTAAACCTACTTTTCCTTTAAATTATAACTTTTTGGCTATGGAAAAAGGCAGTTGAGCCGGATCTCCTCCGTGCCGGTTGTTGCTAAAAACCTGCAATGTCAGGTGAAACAACACGAAGACACAAATTGTATTAAATATTACAACTTTGCTACTCCTGTCCTGATGAGCCCCAATTAGGGCGAAACTCGTCGACAGGATGCCCCGTGACTGAATTTGAGTCACTTGCCAATAATTCCTTTTACTTTGTATTAATTTAAGACTCATTAAACCTACTTTTCTTTTAAATTATAACTTTTTGGCTATGGAAAAAGGCAGTTGAGCCGGATCTCCTCCGTGCCGACTGTTGATAAAAATCTGCGATGTCAGGTGAAATGACACGAAGACAAAATTGTGAGCTAGGTGATGCTGTACTTCCCATAAGGTGTCTGTATTAAATATTACAACTTTGCAACTGCTGTCCTGATGAGCCCCAATTAGGGCGAAACGCTTCGACAGGATGCCCCCGTGGCTGAATTTGAGTCACTTGCCAATAATTCCTTTTACTTTGTATTAATTTAAGACTCATTAAACTTACTTTTTTTTTAAATATAACTTTTTGGCTATGGAAAAAGGCAGTTGAGCCGGATCTCCTCCGTGCCGACTGTTGATAAAAATCTGCGATGTCAGGTGAAACGACACGAAGACACAAATTGTATTAAATATTACAACTTTGCTACTCCTGTCCTGATGAGCCCCAATTAGGGCGAAACGCGTCGGCAGGATGCCCTCGTGGCTGAATTTGAGTCACTTGCCAATAATTCCTTGTACTTTTGTATTAATTTAAGACTCATTAACATACTTTTCTTTTAACATATAACTTTTTGGCTATGGAAAAAGGCAGTTGAGCCGGATCTCCTCCGTGCCGGTTGTTGCTAAAAACCTGCGATGTCAGGTGAAACGACACGAAGACACAGATTGTGAGCTAGGTGATGCTATACTTCCCATAAGGCGTGTATATTAAATATTACAACTTTGCTACTCCTGACCTGAAGAGCCCCAATTAGAGCGAAACGCGTCGACAGGATGTCCTCGTGGCTGAATTGGAGTCACTTGCCAATAATTCCTTTTACTTTGTATTAATTTAAGACTCATTAAACCTACTTTTCCTTTAAATTATAACTTTTTGGCTATGGAAAAAGGCAGTTGAGCCGGATCTCCTCCGTGCCGGTTGTTGCTAAAAACCTGCAATGTCAGGTGAAACAACACGAAGACACAAATTGTATTAAATATTACAACTTTGCTACTCCTGTCCTGATGAGCCCCAATTAGGGCGAAACTCGTCGACAGGATGCCCCGTGACTGAATTTGAGTCACTTGCCAATAATTCCTTTTACTTTGTATTAATTTAAGACTCATTAAACCTACTTTTCTTTTAAATTATAACTTTTTGGCTATGGAAAAAGGCAGTTGAGCCGGATCTCCTCCGTGCCGACTGTTGATAAAAATCTGCGATGTCAGGTGAAATGACACGAAGACAAAATTGTGAGCTAGGTGATGCTGTACTTCCCATAAGGTGTCTGTATTAAATATTACAACTTTGCAACTGCTGTCCTGATGAGCCCCAATTAGGGCGAAACGCTTCGACAGGATGCCCCCGTGGCTGAATTTGAGTCACTTGCCAATAATTCCTTTTACTTTGTATTAATTTAAGACTCATTAAACTTACTTTTTTTTTAAATATAACTTTTTGGCTATGGAAAAAGGCAGTTGAGCCGGATCTCCTCCGTGCCGGTTGTTGCTAAAAACCTGCAATGTCAGGTGAAACAACACGAAGACACAAATTGTATTAAATATTACAACTTTGCTACTCCTGTCCTGATGAGCCCCAATTAGGGCGAAACTCGTCGACAGGATGCCCCCGTGACTGAATTTGAGTCACTTGCCAATAATTCCTTTTACTTTGTATTAATTTAAGACTCATTAAACCTACTTTTCTTTTAAATTATAACTTTTTGGCTATGGAAAAAGGCAGTTGAGCCGGATCTCCTCCGTGCCGACTGTTGATAAAAATCTGCGATGTCAGGTGAAATGACACGAAGACAAAATTGTGAGCTAGGTGATGCTGTACTTCCCATAAGGTGTCTGTATTAAATATTACAACTTTGCAACTGCTGTCCTGATGAGCCCCAATTAGGGCGAAACGCTTCGACAGGATGCCCCCGTGGCTGAATTTGAGTCACTTGCCAATAATTCCTTTTACTTTGTATTAATTTAAGACTCATTAAACTTACTTTTTTTTTAAATATAACTTTTTGGCTATGGAAAAAGGCAGTTGAGCCGGATCTCCTCCGTGCCGACTGTTGATAAAAATCTGCGATGACAGGTGAAACGACACGAAGACACAAATTGTATTAAATATTACAATTTTGCTACTCCTGTCCTGATGAGCCCCAATTAGGGCGAAACGCGTCGGCAGGATGACCTCGTGGCTGAATTTGAGTCACTTGCCAATAATTCCTTGTACTTTTGTATTAATTTAAGACTCATTAACATACTTTTCTTTTAACATATAACTTTTTGGCTATGGAAAAAGGCAGTTGAGCCGGATTTCCTCCGTGCCGACTGTTGCTAAAAACCTGCGATATCAGGTGAAATGACACGAAGACACAAATTGTGAAGTAGGTGATGCTGTACTTCCCATAAAGTGTCTCTATTAAATATTACAATTTTGCTACTCCGTCCTGATGAACACCAATTAGGGCGAAACGCGCCGACAGGATGCCCTCGTGGCTGAATTGGAGTCACTTGCCAATAATTCCTTTTACTTTGAATTAATTTAAGACTCATTAAACCTACTTTTCTTTTAAATTATAACTTTTTGGCTATGGCATAAGGTAGTTGAGCCGGATCTCCTCCGTGCCGACTGTTGATAAAAATCTGCGATGTCAGGTGAAATGACACGAAGACAAAATTGTGAGCTAGGTGATGCTGTACTTCCCATAAGGTGATCTTGATAAAAATGGTAATTTTAATTGGGATATTGTATTCCAAATATAAACTAGATAGTGTTTTGCATATATTTAATTAATCATCTGCTGTTGCGGCAAGGGTTGTTGCCTTTTTCAAAGATACTACAAAATTAATATAGTATTGAATGGACATATTAAAATTATGACATAAGTACTTACTTAATTACTAATGCATAACTATTAGAAAGGTTATCTCACACATGTGGATTGATGTTGGTTAATACATACTACAAAATTATATAAAACAAATTTTAAATTATGTCTTATTGACATATTTGTTAAGTTTAACAAATAGTTTGACAGAAATTCTTGATTTTAAATTTTACATGGGTGCATGTTAATCTTAACTGTGTTATTGAACTATAGTTTTTTTAATGTAATTCTATATAAATTAGAGTATATTGGATGTAGATTTTGAGTATCCTGTCTAAAGTTCATCGAATTAACTTCATTTTGTATATAATAAGCATAATTAATTTTAATGTATTTTACTTCAGCACGTAAAAGCATAAGCAAACCCACTAGGGTAAGAAAATCAATAATTCCAAGGCAAAAGTTTTCGTAGTAACAAGCAAACGTCAGTTTTATCGGATACGACGAAATATAAAATCTAAGAATTGTTTTGCTAAACGGTCGATAATTAACGAACACCTGCGTTTTTAAAAAGGTTACATTCGTCGAAATTATGAGCATATTAAGGCAGGACTTCATAGAAAATATTTTCAACCGTCAGTTTGCTTTGAACAACAAGCTAACAAAATTCTTAAAAAGCAAGGAAAATGCACGATCGGTTATATACTACAGATAGAGACAGAGATAAAAGCATTGATATTAAAAACGCACGTACCATATCCACGTGGAGTGGAGATGAACTGTCAGCAATATCGATTTTCTATAACTCAAGTGGGGTTTTGAACGCGACAGTAGACATGCATCAGACAGACATAAAGATAGTACAGGCGGGATTTGTGACGACAAAGAATATTATCATTGGTTAAGAACCGACAGTTTTCCAAACGTAGACAAACGCGACAGGTGGAAGCGCTTTCGGATACGTACGGCACGTAGACAGAGTAAATTTCAGGAATATTCAAGTCGGTTGTATCAAAATTTGTAGAATTTAAATTTGAAAATAAGCTTTTCACGGGAAGTGTGTCCGGGGGTAGGATTTGAAACAATATAAATACTGAATGGAAATTATTCAGGCTCTCTTGTCTTGTCTTCTCTTCGCTTCCTAAAGTACTGAATGTTGACCAACATTATAGTAGAGTTTTTTTTGTGAGTATTAGATGTCTTAATAATACAGTAAATATAGTGCTAGCACGTGTAACTAATTAGTAGTGGCCTTCTATTTATTAACGCGAAATACGTGTAGTGAATATTACATTAATAGAGGTCTGGCTACTACTATACTAAGCTAGAAAATCAATAAATGGAAGCATAATATATGTGGGGTAAGCATCACTAACAACCAGGATTTTATGCTGATATGGAATGGTACTATGAAACAAGGCGCTTGGCTTGCAATTGGGGTTATCGTCTGTGAATCCGCTGAGTATCACAGCGCATGGTCACGAAGCCGAAGTGTTCTGGTGATCGCCGTCGAAGGAATGGAAGCCTAAGCATTCCCCAGGTAATTTATTTGAAATTTCTGTTGCCTGATAAACTTTTGTGAAATTTTGGTGCTGTGTGAGTGAATTTTGGGGTTTGTCTATGGTTATATAAACTTATTGGAAAAGATACATGTACTGGACAATTTATTGGGGTTAAATATTGAAAAGGGGTGTATTTAAAACTGATAAAATTTTATTCTGAATATAAATTAGATTGTAAAGGGTAAACAGGTCTATCAAGTTTGTATTAATTTATGCAAGGTAAAAGCCATATTATAAATAAACTGAGTTATTATAAGCTTACCATACTCCAGTGTACAGTCACTTTAGGGTAATATGTGGGGCCCATCTACTCATATTTTACTGAACTTGTTTGAACATAATAAAAAAAATTAAGGACTTTAAAAACATATCACATTTTGAGTTTGTAATTAGTGTACCATACTGTTTGTTTATACATGTGAATAATTTGTCTGTAAATAGCGGTAAATAAAAAATTGTATGATTGTTGTATTATTTGGTGATTTTATTGAATAGTGTGCGAGTGTGAAGAAAGAATGGTTGTATATTTAGGTATCCGAGAAGAAGCACATCTCAGCTAGCCAGGGAAGCTGCTGAAGATATTTGAAGCAGAAATAATAAGGGTAAGCAAATTTTAGTTTGAAAGTTGTGCATTTTTGAAAATTATTTAATGACATTGGCTCGATGTTAAAAGTTTAAATCCACGTCCACAACAATCTTATGACGCCCAATTCGTGAGGCTCGAATGAGTTAGGTAAAGGACTGATGTTAAAGCTTTGTCCCAACTTCGTCCAAGGTACCACAATAGTATATATATATATATATATATATATATATATATATATATATATATATATATTAGGGGTGTATTAAGTCGTAAGCGTCGCGTAGTAAATGTACATAGCAATAGGAATTAGAAAACTGCATTTTTTTAGCATGAAAATAAATAATTCGCATATTATGCAAAAAGCAAACATTTAACACCCTATATATGGACCGCAATTAACTTTAATCAATGCCAGTAAGCATATCTTTTAATAATAGAACACATATTCAGCAGGGAAATAATTATACATGCAATTAAACTACTTCAAGAAGCGTTCAATAAGTTTATAAACAAATAGATACGCATGGAATAAGATAAAGGAAGAATATAGTAAAGCGCTTTGATAAAAAACACACATTTCAAAATAAGTTTTAAATACAAGCTATAAACAGAAACATGTTGATTTACATCATTCATGTTGAATCAGTTTATTTATTCAATTCCCCAAAAGCTTTATCTACACAAACAAAAGCCATAAGCTAAATTAAAGACCAAGGTAAATTAAAATTTCCAGTAATAATAACAAAACAAGCGGTCAAAGATCGTGAAACAATAAAAATATGAGCAGAATACGTAACCACGGAATAATTTCATCAGAATAAAACTTGTAAACACCTAGGAATATCCAAGACAACCATGGTTGGCTACAAGATTTTGTACAACAGTTCAGATAAACCAATCAAATTTAGATAGCTATATAACTATATAACGCCCAGAGTTTGATAAGAGAAAGAGTTTCAATTTGAACCACGTCGAATCTACATCACTGTTACTCGAAAATTTACGCGTCGAAATAAACTTCAAATTAAATTGGTAAAATTTGTGAAAAGTGGTATTATATAATTATAGTGAAGATATACGAAATAGCTTTCGCCATTTGCTGAAAAGGTCAGTAGAAATTTGTTAATTAATTTAGGTTAAAACATTCATAATAATGTAGGGCTCTAAGTGGTATTGAGAAATCTAAGTGGTATCGAGAAATCTAAGTGGTATCCAGAAAACTCTAAGTTGTATCTAAATTGAGATATCTAAGTTGGGCAATCTAAGTTGTATCCAGAAAAATATAAAGTAAAACACGAGGTAAATTGTGGAAACAAAGATAAACAATACGGAATAAAATTATTGGTTAAAACTTACGTGAAGGAGTACAAAGCAGAGCATTGTTTTAAAGAAGTAACTTGCTTGAAGATAATAAAGGGGTATTGATCCACAACACGCAACAGCAGACCAGAGGGGAAAAGCACACACCAGGAAAATCACAGGTCGGGGCTAACTAGTATAAGGAATCATTTCAAATTTTAATTTAAACATTGACTGTATTTTCTATTTTGTAAGGAGTCAACAAAAATATTTTTAATACGTAGAAATTTACGTAAAAAAAAGGAAAAGATCTTGATACAATTTTTGGGATAAATAATCTAAATAATATTAATTTATTAAAGGGTTTATTTGTCATATTACAAAACTGTGAAGTGAAGATATTTTATTTCTTTTCATTATACAAATATTGATCGACTTGGTTATATCATTCCAAGCAGGTAAGATTTGAAGGAGTAAATTATTTGATCATCGTAACGTTGTACACTCTGTGTGAATTAAACTGGGCTAGCCGTATCATAATTAAAATTTGAAAAATACAGAGCGGTGGCGGACAGCAGGAAAGTGGACGTTTATTACATCGGCGTGCGGCGTTATCATATCAAAATATATATATATATATATATATATATATATATATATATATGCCGTGTTCTCTGGGACACTCGAGCCTTTTCCTAAAAACCATTCGAGTCCCACGAATTGGGCGTCATAAAATTGCCGTGGACTCTGGGATTAAGCTTTTTTATCGAGCTCCACAAATTGGGCCAATATAAAATTAAAAAAAAAAAATAATAAAAAAAATTTCTAACCCTACCTTTTGGACGCCTTCGTATTTCTCTGCTCACCCTGGCTAGCTCAGCAATCGGTTCCTTCTGGAATACCTACCATTTTAAGTACATACTTCTCTCTCACACACACACCGTCAAATGAAATTACCAAAATAATACAACAACCATACAACCTTTTATTTACACATATTATCAGATAAAATATTTGCACTTGGGTACAAACGGTTTGGTACAATTGTTAGCAGCTCAATTATTAAATGCTTTAAAGTTCTTGGTTTTTAATATATTATAACAAATTCTACATGATACGTGTAGAGGGGGCCCCACATGCAACCCTAGTTTGACTTCATACTGGTCGATTGTGAGCTCATTATAACCCAGTTTTTGTAAATGCTTTTTAACCTTGCATTTTATTGAAAAACAAATTTAAAGACCCGTTTACTCCTTACAACAACAATTTATAGCATGAATAAACCTTTATATATCATCAATAAACCCTTTTTTAATAATCAAAATTAATTGTCCTGCACATGTACTTTTTAAACAAGTTTTATGGTACTAAATACGCCAACAATAAGTCAAACACACAAACACAAATATATCAACACAAATGTTTATACAGAAACAGAAATTTAAAGTTCGTTACCTGGAATCACCTTCGTTCCTCGTCACCGCTGAAGATGGTTACCAGATACCATCGTCGTAGTGTCCATCTACTACGATGATCCCTAGATCCACAGATCCCCACCATCTAAATCTCCGCTACCACTATTTTTCTTCTCCCCAGATATTAGCTTTGTCCCAAACGTAACATTCCATACCAAATATTTCATGCATACAAATTACGCTTTCAGCTTTTCTAACCCCAAATATCATCCCTTCATTTAATATTAATAGCTTTATTGTAGTAACGGCACCTTTTATCTAAACAAGCACCAACTCGTGCAATATCACTTTTATAACATGCGGTACGCTACTACAGCTTTCATCATTTCTAAACTGGATGTTCTATGCAACTTTACTGAACAACACACAATAATTGATAAACGTAAGAGTATTTGCTACTATTATGTTGTAGATCTAAACCCGTATTCAGATCTAAATGGAAAAAGAAAGAGATCTTTAATATCTTTGTTCGTGTATTTATATCATTTTCAACCCCCCCCCCGTGAAACCTGTTTCACTTGAAAAGCTTATTTTTGAAGCTGCTTCCTAAAATTTTGAACGTAACGAACACTGACTTCTCAAAAATCCCACTTTCGTCGTGCTGTTACAAAGAATTTTGTTTACTACCGTAACGGACGCTCTCTTCTTAAAAACTGCTGACCATCAACTAATGATATAATTTTCCCTCGTTACAATGCTCCACCTATCCGCTATCTATCTCCGTTCCACGCATGTTTGTTGTCTCCTTTAGAACCCCTCTTAAGTTACAGAAAATCGATATTGTATCTGGCCTTCACAATTACCCGTGTATCTCGTACGTGAGTTGCATCCAACGCTTTATTCATACGTTTCTCTGTCTGTTTTATATTAACGATCGTTTATTCCACTCACTCTTCAAGGCATTTGATATTTACAGCAGTTGGTCAAATCGACCGTTGCAAACAATTTCATAGGAATTCTATCTTAACGTTTATTTAAGTTCCCTGAACGTGACATTTAATCAACAGGTGTTTCTTGAAACAACCGACCGTTTAAAATAACAACTCTCGGTTTCTTCCCTTCTTAGTATTTGTATAAACGTACGTTGGCTTTTAAAATTGAAACATTTGCGTTTGAAATTATTGAGTTTCTATGCATGTAAGCTCCCCTTTTTGCTTCCATGCGTTTGATTAAATTATTATAATTTCTTATGCGTATCCTTGAGCTTTTATGTACTCTAAAGCTTTCTTCCCTTCTTAGTAATTTTAACATTCCAATCTAAATATAAAAATACCTTAATAACCGTCCGTTTTCACTATATAAATTAACTAATTTGGCGCGTAAATAATTCGCTCCTGTTTCTATATACACGGTTGCTAAAATTTTATTGTCTACACCTATTTAACATCTAAATCCACAACAATATGTATATATATATATATATATATATATATATATATATATATATATATATAGCCGTGGAAGTCGGGTAATATCCTCACCAACAAAAATATATTCGAAAATTACATTAAATTTTCAAATTCGAAAATAGCAAAATTTCCAAAAATTTAAATAAGTCAAAAAAGATATTGCTTACCCGTTTTCCTCTCTTCCTCGGTTGAATGACCTTCTTCAACTGCTTCCGGCTAGCTCATTAGGATCTCCTTTTGAATAGCTATATTCATTCATAAATCCTATCATTCACGCACCCGCCCAGTAAAACCACAAAATACAACCAACATACAATCTTTTATTTATTCCTATTTACAAATGCAATTAATTATTATTTTATTGTTCACGTTACACTTCAGTAACCCTTATTTTGTAATGTCCTTTATTTAATTGTAAACTCATCAAACACATAAAATGTACGCGGAGTAAATGGACCTTGAATAATACCTTCTCTAAAATTCCTTTATGCTAATTTATTTTAATAATCTGCGTAAACTGTGGGGTATGGTGAGCTCATAATAACCCAATTAATGTATGCCCTTCTACTTTGCATACTCTAAGACTAAAAAAAACAAAGCCATGTACTCTTCACAAAAATTTCACGTTCTGATGGAACGTTTAAAAAGCTTTCTCGACACCTTCAATTTCTAGTTGAATACCGTAATAAAGTTATTTATACATATTCAGTTCAATACGTGAATAATTCACACTACCTTGAAAAACACTCTCATACGCCACCCCAATATTTACAGTTTATAGGAATCACAAATTTAAATCGTTACTTGGAATTTCTAGAAGATCTTCGCTCTGTAGATGATGTCATGAAAATTTCTATCTGGTTTGCAGGTCGATTCTCTCAATTACTAGACGACTTCCATTTCAATTGATCCGCCAACGCCTCCTTCTCGGTGTAACCAAATTCCAAATTTCATTTCACAGTAATCTACGTTATTAATGTCCCGACACGAGGTGATTAAAAATTATAGGTGATACCTCAATAAAATAATCTCGGCACATTAACCGCGTTTTAAATTAATTTAGAGGCTACCACTAAGCAATACAATTAAAAATGATTTGTCAATACTTACAACTTCGTGTCAATTTTTATACGTGCCTTTGGGACGATCGAAATAATAAGGCACGAAGTTAAAAGACAAGAGAGCGAGTTCTAGTTCTCTAGAGTATTTATGTTTTTCGACTGTAACCTCTCCAGGCCCCCAGTTATCCGAAATCCCGCTCACAACAACACATTCTCACAATTTTGCACTCAACCCCAATTTCAAATCTGCGAATTTTAATACCTCGTTATAAATTTTTAAGAAACTTACGCTACACTATCCTCGTGTCTATGTCAAGTCAAACTAACCTATCGACCAATCGTAGACTTAATGACGTTTCTTAAATCCCTCCTATTCTATTGTGGTTTCATGCTTATACGTTTTCTACGTCTCAGTCTAACCTTGTTTGAGTGGTTGAAAAATTGATATTCTTGTTTGTTCACTGTTTACACACGGGGACTCTCTACGTGTGTTAAATAACCCCCTCATTAGCATTTCCCGTGAATATAAGCGACGGTTTATCCGACGTTCTCTGTAACCATTTGTTATCTACACAATTTAGGCAGAACTTGACCTTTAGAAAAATACGCAGGTGTTCAATCGTAATATTTTAAATAACACTTCTACGATTTGGATTTTCCACGTATTCCAACCCTCCTGATATATTTGTTTGTTAGCAACGCGTCTCATCTTTGGTATTACCGGGTTTTTAACTTATAATCGTTCAATTAAATTCAAGTTAATTAATAAATTAATGGCATTGGCTTCTACCATTTAATTTCTTTGCAAACCTACTTAAATTTCATTAATTATTTATAAAATTTCGTTAATACCAGATACTTAAGAATGAATTAACTAATATAATTTTCGCACGTAATTTCTGGTTGTTTCTTTATATAGGGTGTTTTGAAATTGCTTCGCTTATATTTATTTTTGATCTTTTAAAACCACTATAATATATATATATATATATATATATATATATATATATATATATATTTACAAAATATTTTTCCCGTGGCAAGTACAGTATCTTCAACAGGAACACCTAGAAACACCTGGACAATTTACTCACCCAAATTTCTACAAAAACCTAGGAGTGTGCAGTTGATGCCAAACCATCACAATACAAAATGAGTAAACGTTCTCAATTTCTATTTCAAATTTACTTATACAATGTTTTTTTTAGATAATTGGAAATATTCAGCATGAGAGAAATGGAAATAAAGACCTTCTGCAAAACAGGATAAGTGTAATCTGTGTAATAGGTCAAGTTCCACAAGAAATAAGCGCAAGAATACAGTAATTGAATTGAATTCTGTTGCAGGAGAAGATTAGAATTAATAGAAATTCAGCAGCGGCGTTTAAAAATGGATATGGAGCACAAACAAGTGGAACATGTACTGAAAATGCAGTATGTAAAAGAAGTGCATGCATTAAAATTAAAATCGCTTCACTTAGATATTAAGATCAGGGAGAAGCAACTTAAAGATGAAACAACATTTTTATTTATATTTTACGTTGAAACACTTTTGCTCGTGACTAAGATGATACAAGTGTCTGGACTTTACTCCAGCGTTATCTAATAAAAAAAAATTGACTATCAACGTGGTATGACTGAAATAAAAACAAGTTAGTATAAAACAAATTGAGACAGCAGTCTACGTCTCAAAATAATAATAAAATATGTAATAATATTTAGATGAACCTCTAAAGGTCTCAAAATTTTACCATAAACACTCATGTACATCAAGCTCATCTCAATAAAAGATGTGTAAAAAATATATTAACTGTTTAATAAATTTTATTATTGAACAAAAATAAATAATACCATAAACATGTCCATAATGTGTAAATAAGGAAATCTCCTTGTTTGATGTTTTTAGAAAATTTCGGTTTAATAATAATGAACTAATTTAAATCTAATTTCTGTGAGTTTGTAAAACAAAGTTCTTACTTCAAATTTTATTTACCGAGATACTTTCTTATGTAAAAATATAGCTAATATAAAGTTGCCTTTAACAACTGTAACAAAATATTCTAATATTTACATTTAAAAATCAAATTTGCAACTCAAAGTTGTCAAGTATCGTATGGTTACTCTCCAGAACTACTGCATTGAACGACTTCATTAGTATCAGTATTGCGAGTTATAAGCGAATTTCATTACTTCATTTTCGTCTTCATCTTCAATGCATTTTACTATTTGCTCTGGAATAAGAAGAAATTATTAAAACCTTTTGCCTAATAAAATATAATTCAAACTTTGAGTCACGTTAACTTCCACATAATTATCAAATTCTGATTGTATACCTGTCAATTGTGAGCCCAACATTTGCTTAATGTATAGATCTGTTTCGGTAATTTTAACGTCCAATGATAGGTCTCCACCAGTACCTCGAGTGTAATATTTTTCATCAAAAAATGTTATTTTAGATGGTTTTTTTAAGGTTTCGTATTTCTGAAGAAAATGATGGTTTCAAAAGGTATTGCTATTAACCTTAAATTCCTCAGCAAGCAATTTCCACTTTGCGTCTTTAGCTTGTGTTTCAACAGCATCGGCTTTCTTAAATTCTAATATTTTTCGGTGTTTTGCCAGTAACGATTTCTACAATTATTGAAATTAGGTAAATTCAGGAAAATAATTAATAGAAATATTATTTAATATGAAAATAGTAGATAATGTTTTACTAAAATATGTTATAATACTCCAAATAGTTGTCCTCTGATTTACTAAAATTTGTTTCTCATTTAACATCATCAATTTTCAAGATTGTTAATTAAATACAAAATTTTTATAAATTTTACAAATCTCCTTAACCTTAAAAAAACGGCCAATGTGGGATTAGAAAATGAATTTAGTTCGTTAGAACTCGGTTTAAAATTTTAATTGAAAAACCGGCTCTAAATAATATAGTTTTGTTCCTATAGTACCTGTACCTTTTCTAAAAACTTTGGGCGTTTGCCTACAATTTTGCTCCTTAACTTCTGTAATTTCAAATCATATTTTCATAAATTTGAAACCAAATCTGTCTACTAAATTTTTTAATTTCTAAAAAGGAGTAGTAGACGATTACAATTAAAAATTTAAAAAAAGATGCCTTTGGTTTTCTGTAAAATTCGTCAAAAAGGAGTTACACAGTTCGGATTTTGACAACAATATTGTATTGCGATTTAAGCAGCCTAACTTCAGGCAACCCACATTACATTGCAGTTTTTAAGTATTTATTTACCCCTTACTCATTCCATTATTCTAAAAACGGGCATTCAAAATAAAGAACTTACATTAAACCGTTATCGGTTTAATTTAAATGAAGAAGTTTTACTGACAAACATAGTAAAATATAAATTTATTAAAAGAGAAAGATACTTCTTTGTATAACTTTTAACACTGCCGTCCAAATTCGATTCCTTTTTCATTAAAAACTGCTTGGTTTAGTAAAGCATTGCACTTCATTCGTTGTGGGATTTGATGGTTATACGTTAAATTTTAAAACCAATGTATAAATTTTTGCTATAATATTTAAAATATGTACTCGAGACCTTGGTGTGATACGATTAATTCGTTTAGAATGCAAAACATGTTTGTTAAATTGGCCAATTGAAAGAATATTTCATAATTTTAGTGTATATTCACGACTTCATTGGTTTTAAAATATTCTGACTTCTGCTTTTAAATTAAATTGAACCCTAATAAAGGCTTTATTCAACGAGAACACAGCTTACAAATTATGTTTGACAATTAATAGCTATAACTAAGGTAACAGTTCATAAAGGCACAAACTAGATCATCAGTGATCCAAAACTAATCACATCATTCTCCCCAACCTTATTTAGTAATCATTTAGTAATCGTTTAAATGAAGCGGGCGCCAACGAACTCTGGTAGACCGCTCAGTTGAGGACGTTCTCTCATCACTAGAACCGGGAGCAAGCGAGAGTGGGGTGTAACTATCGATGGGGCTCGCGGGAGGATTTTTCACCATGCTTCCCGTGTTGGTTTCAGAAATCTCACCAGATTCAGTCAGTGGATGCTCACTACTAGCATCACCCACCGGCGCTAGATGGCAGTTTGAAATAGTAGTTTCTCCACCATCCGGTAATTGCACATAAGAATAGTTGGGATTCGGAGCCTGGATTGCTTAGCCAGGTCGGTAACGACTTTCCATTACCCGAGCCTACGATGAAAAAACATTCTTTTATGAGGGGTGGCGTCTGTTACTGTACAGAGTAAGGTTCGGATAGAGCTCAGGGCC
Source organism: Platerodrilus igneus (assembly GCA_036346225.1). Classification (NCBI taxonomy): domain Eukaryota; kingdom Metazoa; phylum Arthropoda; class Insecta; order Coleoptera; family Lycidae; genus Platerodrilus; species Platerodrilus igneus. The sequence goes on from JARFIW010001146.1 coordinate 2,019,501, forward strand.
TCGGGAAGGTAAACCTCCTATTGAGAAGTTTTAAGTTTCCGCTCATGCAGATCGAGCTCAATTGTGTTCCAAACCGTACCATTCTCTTTCTTTATCTGTCCATTGCCTTGAGGGTTATAGACGGTAGTCCTACTAGCCGCAATGGAATTCGCATTTAGATAGTGCTTCAATTCTTGGGACATGAATGAAAACCCTCGATCAGAGTGAATATAACTCGGAATCCAAAGATGGAAAATAAGCTAGAAAGACCATCTATAACAGAGGCAGCAGAAACATCAGGAGATGGAAACGCAAACGGAAACCGGCAGTACTCATCTATAATGGTTAGCAGATATTTATTGGAAGACTCGGAAGCAATTGGGCCCTTGAAGTCTAATGAGAGTCTTTCAAACGCGGCGGTTGTTTAACGAGAAGGTCGATATTTCTATAAAACCTGGGCTTAAGTTCAGCACAAGTAGAACAAGATATAGTCATTTTCTGGATGTCTTCAATCGAGTAAGGCAAGTTTTTAGAGCGCACCCAGTGAGCCATACGAGTAATTTCAGGGTGACATAAAGATTTGTGTAATTCAAAGAGCTTAATCTTCGGCGAGGCCGCACATAATTTTGAAAGACTCTCGTCTTTTGAAAAGGCATTAGCTGGATAGTTTTATTTCCCGGGCCGGAATATAATTTTGTATTTGTAACATGCAAGTTCTAAACAAAAATTTTGTCGTTCTTGATCTCTCCCGCATGTGCCGAGTGAAACATGAAGGAAACACATTTTTGATCCGTAACCAGCGTAAATAGTCTTCCACTGAGGCAGTGTGCTACGTACCTAGACGTAGCCGGAAGAAAAATAAACACCAGGCTAACTACCAACCACGGAGAGTGGGGGGATTCGCCTACATGCCAAACAGAAACAAAAAAAACTCATCGTCCACGACTGTCTATTAGCAATGAAAATAAATTAAAATTTCTTAATTCACAGGTACAAAGAAAAGTATTAAATTTAAGTTATATTTTGAAACATTCTTCGCCTCCACTCGTTGGATACAAGTGAAGTTTTATCCGTTTTTACTTATACGCGGCTTAGTCTGGGAATTACCCCAAGGGTGAGCAATGAGAATGGGCGTGGGTATGGTATAAACTCAACAATAAGCTAACATAGAAAGAAAAAGGGAAATTGAGCGTCACTGTATCTATATGGACAACACAAGAAATTCAATACTCCTATGAGAAGATACAGAAACTCATTGGATTTAAGCACCATAAATAAACTTACAATTTAATGAACTAACACATTTGGAAACCTCTGGAACATACTTACAACCTCTTCAATCTCGATGATCCTGAAAGAAAAAGTACACAACAAATTTTCTATTAAAAAGACACTGTTTGTGCTTTTCAATAAAAGAGCATATTAATAATTATGAGTAGATAGTCTTGAGATTACCACACCAAAGATATTTTTAATTAAAAATGGATATTTAGAATAAATCAATTGTAACATGTTTGTGCTTTTATATTGTTTCAGCATTCGTCTAATTTCGTTATTCAAAAAATTTATTTTCTCTAAGATATTTTTATTAAAATTAATAGTGCATGGAATAAAAAAACTTGAATCGAAAATGTAATTTTAATATAGTTTCTCTCTTTTTGTGTTTTTTTTTAAATATGGTTACAAATACAAAATAATAAAATTGAATTCTGGTTTTTCTTATAAATCTATCTTGACATAAAAAACCTTACTTTTAATAATATTTCAAAACAAGATTCCTGATACCCAACGGACAGATCTGTGTATTGGTTTACATGTATATCACATCAGTTTAGTTTATATTCTTTATAGAAAATTTAAATCACATGTAGCTAATTTGAGTAAATAAAATTTCAAACTTATTCAGATATAGAAATGATTAATGATCTTATTAAAGATTAGACATCTGTAATAAACTTTTTAAAAAACAGAAAGTGGACTTTAGAATCACAATACTTTAAACACATGTATATTCCACGTGTCTTACAAAATTACGTTACTATTACTTCCTAAACAATCAATTTCACGTTATTATTCGTGCACAAAATTTAGCATGATTAAGCAATCCTCTGTTAAAATTTTATATGAACACTTTTAAAAGTCTGACAAACATAGGAACTGAAAGTTTTAATACCTGTGCTTAATGAAGAAGTTACCTCTTGCTATCGAACTGTGATGCACATGTTCCGGATCCTGCTTACAAATTTGATGCCAAGAAACATCGAACAAAAGCTTTACATACTTCGTTAACGACAGTTGCCCCAATCACTATATATATAACCATGGTTATTTCATGCGCGTTAACAATCACCGACCTGTCTAACCATTTTTAAGAGGAAGCGTGGTCTATTGCCTTGCCGGAGCTACAGGAATGACAGCTCTTCTGGGCCCCCCAGACGACCACCTCTCTTGTCCCTACCATGATATATTTATTCTCAGGCTCCACTTATCACGAGCCCGAGTCCCCATCTTTATAAGTTGCAGCTTCGCTTACATGTTAAACTACAATGGCAGGCTTGGCTTTCCATACCGTCCACGTAAAGAACAGCCCATACGTCTTGCGCGTCACCTCATGACACTATTTACGCAAGCGCTATCTTAATTTTAACAACTGAAAGGATATAATCCGCCTATGGATTAAGCAACACAAATGACTTGTTCCTTTTTAAATACGTTTTCAGAGTGAATATTGTTATTAAATATTTCTTGGTAATGCATTTAAGTTAATTAAATGGTAATAATTTCCTGTTCCATTATGGAATTGTTTCTTTCAGATATAACTATATCGAATACAAAAATCAAATATAACAGATCTACTATGCATAGATGTGATTTCTTCAAAACCAGTGCCACAGAATATATATTCGTTACAATTTTACAGAACAAATTTTATAAAGGATCCACGAAGTGCGCATTTCGTAGCTAACAGGTAATAAAAATCATTAAAAAAAGTAGTGCTTAGATTTTATCAATGGCAAGTGTGTTAAATTAAAGCATTCAATGTAGATTTCCTCAATAGCACGTGTTTTAAATTAAAGTATTAAAGGTAGGTTTTCTCCATAGCAAGCGGGTTAAATTAAAGTATTAAATGTAGACCAAGGTGTAGTAAGAATTAAAGAAAGATAACCAGAAGTAATAGCGAGCTAGCTTCTAAACATGGATGGTGAACTGGTTTCACAACATCAACCGCTGATAAATAAGGATCCTCGATGTACGTAAAAGACAACTAGTCACATATCTCTATGCGTCGGGATGCGTATTTTGCAAACCGCCTGGGGTGAGTCAGCATAGCAACGCTATGGTCGTCAAGGTTCATTCACCCTGCCATCGTAATTATAGCAGCGATCCAAATGCAAAAGGCAGCTGGTACACGGCAACGAACAAGTGGGCCTACAGAAAGGAAGAACCCATTTGGCTTCCAGCTAAAAAAAGGCAAGACGCCTCCTAGTTGTTGAACAGAAACATGTGCATCGCTTTTGAAATACGGTGACAAATAAATGTAGAAAACACTTCAACGTGCAAGCTGTAGAATCAAATTCAACAATGGTTCAAACAACACGGACTCGAACTGCAAATCCTATCTTATCGAAGCGCGGTAAAACGGGAAAACCCGGCTTATATCGGATAGTGCGCGACCTTATTTCAACAAATCGTTACATTGGCACAATAGAGAAAACCATTATACGACGGTCGTAAGGTATACCAAGATAGCGGGTACCTAGAAACAGGATATAACTATTTAATTGTAGCCTAAACTTGTCGTTTCGAGTTCAAAATGAAAATTTGTAGAAAGCGTATTTATTATTGTAAACAGGAGGTTATTAAAGAATTTAAGAGATTACCGGACCTAGAAACAAGGCATAGACTATTTAATTTATGGAATAAGTTTTCGTTGTAAAAAAAAAGGGATTTGAGTTAAGGAATTTATTCGAGAGTGTGTTTATTATTAATTATGTCGAAAATCAACGTAACAAGTGCCGCCATTTTCTGAGAGATTCAACAATAGCATAGGTATCTCTTTCTCTACTGCTGCATGTCTTCTCTCGCTGTCAGAAAGCGTTCTTGAACAGAAGGCTATAGGTCTGCCGTTTTGAGACAAGGTGGCAGCTATAGCAAAATCAGAAGCTTCAGTTTCGACAACAAATACTTTAGCTATACATTTTTTCATATTGTCAAAGCAGGCAGCAGCTTCAAAAGAAACGGGAAATGATTTACATTCAATAAGTGGTTTTATTACCTCTGAGAACTTACGAATTCACTTGGCATAGTGTGAAAACAATCCAACTATGCGGCGTAGAGACGTCTAGTTGACGGGTAATTCGAGCTTGGCCAAAGGCCGCAGCCGATCCGGGTCTGGTTTTATAGTTTTATTTGAAATGGGCTAACCCAATAAATTGATAGTAGTGCGAGGATAAAGAGACTTTTCTTCATTTATTGTTAAATTGTACTTCTTGGCAATACATAAAAACCTCCTAAGATTTACGTCATATTCTTCTTGATCATTACCACATATAGTTACATCGTTCGTAAGTTTTCTAGTATGATGATTTTGTTTATGACTCATTGGTTACGCCGAAAGGAATCCTCAAGAATTGGTATAATACTTCATTTGCTTCGAAAGCGGTGTAGATTTTATTTTCTTTTAGAATCGGGATTTGATGGTAAGCGCTTTTTAAGTCAACGGTATTGAAAACTGAATATTTAGAGATTTTAGATATTAAATCTTCAATCTTAGATAAGGGGTACGCATTTAATTCGGAAAATCTATTGATTGTTTGAGCTTCTTGTGATTATTACTTTTGGTGACCATTGTTTGAGCCTTCCAGGGTGAATTGCTTTCCTCTGTAACACCACCAACGAAAAGTTTGTTTACTTCAGATTTGATAAATTCTTGATCTTCCTTCGAATATCTACGAGATCTGACGGCTATCAGACGGCAGTCAGAACTAGGAACTGTAAAAAGATTAGCAAGAGGAACTCTCGCTTAAGAGTGTTATGTTTACGTAGAATATCATGGCGAATTATAACATCAGTACAAAGATCTTTCATGATTAGTAGCTCGACGTCCGCGTGTATGTACTCTTGTATTTCTAATGTAGGAGCACAACTTTCTTCGACTTGCTTAGTTACCGCTAGTGAGGCCATATTAATAATTTCTTTAGAGGGCATCATCTTTATTCGATATCGATTGGATAAGGCCAGGTCAATAAAACTTAAAGTGCTCCCAGTGTCAATTAGCGTTTTCATTGGAAAATTATGCACCTTAATATCGATGATGGCTTTGTTTAGCCCAGAAATTGAAGCAGCAGCTAGAATATTACTGACAACGGCTGCAGTAACGTTTTTATCACTTCTACTATTGCAGACTTTGGTAAAATGTCCGCGTTTAAAACAATTTTTACATGTTGCGTTCAAAGCAGAACACTGCAGCCTGATGTGCCTCCACAAACGTAGCATCGCCGCCCAAACAATTTAGGACCAGCGGCTACGACATTTTTCTCGCACAAATTGTTACTACTACCATCTGACATCGTTTCATTTAAGTCAGTTCCTAAAGAGTTCACAAGAGCGTTTGGAGCAGTCACATAGTTGGAAGACTGGAGTAGAGCGATCTCTAAAGAAAGTGTTTGATTGAAAGCCTTTTCCAGGTTCAAAGTACTATTTTGTAAAAGCCTTTGTCTGATTTCGGAGACGAAAACCCAGCAATGAAGGCATCTCTTATGTAGTCATTTGTATATTCTAGTTCCGAAACAGCCTTGAAATCATACTCTTTTGCTAGTTGTTTGAGTACTTGTAAGAACTGACTAGCCGGTTCACCAGTTAGTTGACGACGAGTGGCCAGAATGTCTTGCATAAACTACATTTTTTGACCCTCCACTGCTTCAGTCATGGTCTTGCAATCACTTATTTTTCTAAAAATATTGGGAGACACGTGATTTACCATCATCTGTAATTTAAATTCTTCAGTAATTTCTCCAGTCTGTGCATGAAGAAAATTATAAAAGGTTTGTGTCTAATAGATCCGGTCATCAGACGCAGAGCACGAATTAGGGTCAACTTCAAAACGATTAGGTCTCAGGTACTTTTCCAAGTTGTCCATTAGGATTTTGTTGAATAAATTGATCAGAAATTAAACCCTAATAAAGGCTTTATTCAACAAGAACACAGCTTACAATTTGTTTGACAATTAATAGCAATAACTAAGGTAACAATTCATAAAGACACAAACTAGATGATCAGTGATCCAAAACTAATCACATCAGTTTTATAAAGCATTGCACGTCATTCGTTGTGACATATGATGGATATATGTTAAATTTTAAAACCGCAATGTATTAATTTTTGCTATAATTTATAAAATACGTACCTAATTCCGTGATGTGTTCCGATTAATTCGTTTAGTATGCAAAACTTGTTTGTTAAATTGGCTAATTGTAACAATATTTCATAATTTTAGAGTATATTTACGATTTCGTTGGTTGTACAAAATTCTAACTTCTGCTTTTAGCTCAGAAATCGGCTCAAAATCTTTTCTTCTAAATGTAAAAGTAGATTTCTATAGTCAGATGATTATTCTTCGCATGGCAAATAATCTCTAACTTAATTCTCTAAATTTTCTAAAATTTATCTAGGATATTATTCAAAACCACATTTAATACATTTGATATTCATTTTACCATAAGTACGCAGTGAGGGAGACAGCAATGATAATGTTTGATGTGTGAGATAATTGCAAATATTCGTGATATTGTTTTTCATTTAGAATGACAAACATTTCGTAATTTTGAAGCATAGTCTGACTTCGTTCGTCTTAAAAAATTCTGATTTGCTCTTTTAACTCCAAAAAAAAATGTTCCTGTTTGTGCCGCAGGGATCTTGGACTTAATCCATTCATGAGCTTCATAGTGCTGGTAGCTTTGAAGCTTTGCCACGACTCCCTGTTCCAAGCGACCGTCGAGTGCTCAGGTTTTAACAGTGTAATCACGTCGTTTTGAGCAATAGCAAAAAATAAGTATAGGATACGCTTTTTTGAAGTTGTCGAGAAGTCAATACGGTAGTAAGTTCGTTATATACCTATATAATAGTTGTGGTTATTGATGTTTATTTGAGTTTGTAAGGCGTAAAAAAGATTTGGTTATCTGGGCACTTAGTTTACCGTGATTGATATTCACTTAAAATTTCTTATATAACATTAATTACTGGGTTCATAGTCATTCTTAAATTAACCGTCCCTACTAATTCACATGACCCGACACAATAGAGACGATTTTTTTTAGTCCGCTAGCAGCGGTAGGCATCTTTAATTTTAAAAAGAATAAAGACACAGTGATTGCTGATCTCGCAGTCATTCTAATAAAAGGAATAGACAAAGCTACATTCTATAATAATGTAAATATGGTTGTAACATTTAATCTTCTATAGTTAAAGAGTGCCCCACATATAGGTAGGGTAGAATACCTGGCAGGGTTTAGCGGATCCCTTACAAATTGAGATAAGCCACTTGGGTAGGGTGGAAGAACAGTTTTGAAAATAACGGACCTTAGTTCTCATTATGGAAAGATACATGTTTGTGATCGTTGCCTTCATTACTTTTAGTACAACTGATAAATTAGGAAATCATGTCATAGACTGCAACTCACAATTAGTTAGCGGTCTGGCATGTTGGCAGCGATTCGTTGCTTAAGCCTTACCATGACATATAATTTAATAAATGTCACCATGGCATAACTCACAATTAGGTAGCGGTCTGGCATGTTGGCAGCGATTCGTTGCTTAAGCCTTACCATAATATATAATTTAACACTTTTCCTTTTTTGAAGCGGATAACCAGGTTATAGTTCATTTCCTTATAAATGGTAATCATGTAAACATGTTAGAGTTCTTTAACAACCATCAGGTTGGTAATATCTATGTAGAGCCAGGTGGATAGGAAAAAGATAGAAGGATATAGGAAGACCTAGACCAAGCTATATTAGTCAAATTATTAGAAATTTAGGTTGTGAAGGGTATGTAGAGCTTTTTAGATTAGCACAGAATAGAAAAGAAGTTAGAGCTACGTCAAACCGACCTTAAGTAAAGTCGAAAACAAAATGATGATGTCATAGACTGCAAGACAAAACAATGCATGTCTACCACGACTGCCTACAGAAGTAGACAAGATCCAACATTTCCAGAATTTCAAAACAAAGTAAAAGTTCCGTTTGTGATATATGCTGATCTGGAATGTATATTGAAGCCAACTGCGGACGAGAAAAAGTATCAAGAATATGTGCCATATAGTGTTGGATATTATGTAAAGTGTGGTTATGATGACTCATTATCGTTTTATCGGTCATATCGCGGCGAAGATTGTATAAAGTGGTTTACTATGGAGCTTCGACAATTTGCAGAAGACGTTGAAACTGTATTTATGTGTCCCTGCTGCATTGTCATTGGAACAATAAGCTGATTTGGAAGCAACAACTTATTGTCATATTTGCGAAAAACCGTTGGGTTTAGAAGATAAAAAAATTACAGAGGACATGTGCATGAAAGTTATAATATTAAGTACCAAGATTCACATACAATAGCTGTAGTTTTTCATTCTTTGAGTGATTATAACAGTCATTTCCTAATCAACAGCATCGTTGTAGATTTGGATGGTCGTGTGCCGGTGACCAAGGAAAATATATATCTTTCACAAAATACATACCTGAGAACTTGGTCAACTATAGATTTATCGAGAGTTTCCGCTTTATGAGGTCATCTTTAGAAACACTAAGGTTCATTTCTAAACATATATCCACTACCAAAAAGTGAATTTACATATTTAAGTGACGAGCAGTTTAAATTATTGACACGAAAAGTTATCTATCCTTACGATATCGTTGATTTTTTGAAAAACTTGATTACACTTCAGTACCTAGTCAACGGAATTTTACAACATGGTGGAAGGTAGAGGAATTACTAAGAAGCAGTATGCCCATATTAATAAAGTGTGGGAAGCATTTAATATTCAAAATCTAGGGCTGTACTCTGACATATCTCAAGACCGATATGATGCTATTGGCTGAAGTATTTGAACAATTCCGTTCAAGTTGTAATTTAACTTATGGACTAGACACTGCCCATTATTACACGTTATCTGGTTACACGTGGCAGACAATGTTAAAGCGTACAGGGCAGGAGCTCGAGTTGTTGACCGACATCGATCAGCTATTGTTTATAGAAAAGGGTATACGGGGAGGTCTTAGTTAGGTGTGTTCAGAACGACGTGCTAGTGCGAACAATACATATTTACCAATGCATGATCCTTCCAAACCCCACGCATATCTTATGTACTATAATGTAAATAATCAGTACGGATGGGCGAAGAGTCAACCTCTGCCTTACGGAGGATTTGAGTAAACCAACACCAATATCGATGTGACATCAATTCCTGATGATGCTTCTGCAGGCTACATCCTAGAAGTTGATCTGGAGTATTTTGAGCATATCCATGATGTACATAAAGACATCCCCTTCTACTCTGAGCATATTGATCCGAAGACTAGAAAACCACCTGTATCAAAAACTCAAAGTACCAAGTTGATCGCTACATTAAATTCTAAAACAATATATGTGATTCACTACAGGAATCTAAAACAAGCTTTGGCAAATGGACTTAAATTATCAACAATCCATCGAGTATTAAAATTTAAACAAAGCTGGTGGCTAAAACCCTACATTGACCTCAATACTGAACTTCGGAAACAAGCAAGGAATGAATGTGAAAAGAACTTATTCAAGATAATGAATAATCCTGTCTTCGGGAAAACGATGGAGAATATACGCAAACATCGTAATGTGAAACTGGTGCAAAACTGAGAACCTTGTAGCAGTGGAACTTCTCAAATCGGAAATATATTTTAATAAACCTATATATATATATATATATATATATATATATTGCTGTGAAACCACCAAAATCCGGGTACTCCGCTTTTCGAATCGAGCCCCACGTTGGGCGCCAAAAAATGCTGTGAAATGTATTAGAATTGAGCCTCACGAATTGGGCGTCAAGAATGCTGTGAAACGTAAAAAAAAGCTATTAACTTAACTGGTTCGTTGACTTTCTTCTGTTAATCGCCTCTTTACTCTTTTCCGCATCGGCTGCTCACCTAGTTAAACCTTCATCCTCATTCATAAAAAAAAACAAACACATTCCTACCACAAACATCAACGTTAACTCTATTTACATCAATATTCACAATACATTAAAATTTCAAAATTAAAATTCAGCATAAATTTCAGTATCAGAAAATTTCAAGATTAAATTTTGTTATCATTTTAATGTGCATCCAGAATTAAAGTCCTTGTAGGATGCCTACTAATTAATATAACAATATATGCAGACCTGAGTCTGAGTACAAAGGGAGCATCTACCACCCCTTTACGTTAATTAACCAGGTTCGTCTAATTGAGCTCAAAGACATACCCAAATTTTCATCATAATCCAGAACATAAATACTAAATACCCCTTTCTACTTAAACAAGAAAATTTCACCTTACAATTAAAATTTTGTGGTTTGTACAAGTTCACTACTGTCCATTTTAAATAAACAAATTACAAAGTTATTCAACACACACCAAAACATCAAATTTCGAACAAAATAGTATAATTTACCTGAAGGTTACTGCACTCTTAGCTTCAATGTACATCGTCCCTTTGTTAATCACACCATTCCAACTGGGTTATATTTACGGCTTCTGATTCTCAACGCTTTTAAAATTTTCTCCACCACCCTTCAAAAGTTGTTTCAGGGCTTTTCCGGAACTCATCTGTGTATATCTGAACCTTGTTTTGTGGATCCAGTCATGTTTACGAACCATTTAATTATTAACACCCCCGAAAAATAACAAAGAAATTCATACTTCTTTCACAAATATACGCCAAAACTGCCTACTTTTGTGTATTCATTTGTCGTTGCAAATTTGACTAATTGGTACAGTGATACTAAACTTTATTACCTGGTATCTTCTTTTCTAAGTGCACAAAATTACATTCATTGTAGCACGTAAGGAACAAACTGTTTTAAATCACCAAAATATACGAGCAAACTGATTAAATTATTCTATCAAAATCGGAAAACTAAAAAGCACTGTTTAACGCATTGAATCAACTCGAAAATCTAAGAGAGAAACTCATATTAACCCGGGTATATATAGAGGTTAGCCCGTCTGTCGGTCTTGTCCCCAAAACGGCCAGTTTCTAGAATTTCGTATACTATGTTCCCATCTCGCCCACCTGTGCGTCGGTTCTTATTAAATTTGCACTCGCCCCAGTTAAATCTCAGAAATTTCGACACGGCTCGCAACGTCTGGAAATAACTAATTAATTTTTATACAGAAATGTTATTTTTCCTTCTCAAGTTTGCCTTTTATTTTCAACCAATCGCAAGCCAGTGACGTTGCTCCACTCACGCCTTTTACTATATATGTCTCTGTCTTGCGCATATTATCTGTCTCTATCTACCCTGTTCCGAGTGGTACAAATTGATATTCTTTATTATCGATTATTTCAGTCCATGTGGACTGTGAAATAACCGACCTTATTAGCATTTCCCGTAACTATTAAGCTACGGTTTCTCCAACATTCTCTGTAACCATTTGTTATCTGCAAATTTTACGCAGAATGAGCCTTTTAAAAATACGCAGGTGTTCCAACATAATACTTCTACGATTTGAATATTATTGGGTTTTTACAAGCTTTTATAAATATTATATGTTACTAATGGTTCAATTAACTTCAATTAAAATAATACCCTTTAATTTTTAGTGACTCTAATCAAATATTAATTATTATCTGTACATTTTGTTTAATACCGGTTACTTAAAATTGAGTTAATTAATATAAATTTTGCACGTAATTTCCATTTGTTTCTTTACTCGGAATGATTTAAATTACACGTAGAGCATTTTAATACTGCTTCCTTTTATAGCAAGCGTCTTGTAAATGATTTAAATCTCTTATTTTTAATGAAACGAATGAATTTTTATTCTCCACGGTTTTTTTAATAACGCGTACCTTTTCCCAAAGCTTCTACCGGTGATTAAAATTATTTGATGTGATTATTTAATTTTCTACCCTGGTCTAAATATGAGTATTTTCCCCCTATTTGAATACAAATAATCCCACTTATTTGAATTCAAATATACAATATTTAAACCGCCAACAAAATTTACAAAAAAAAATGCCTATCTCTCTCTACCCTTATCTATCTAACTTACCTACCTTATCTCCAATCCAAAAAAAATATTTACACCTATCCTATATCCCTATCCTATTCCTATCTCTCACTATACTTTACTTCCCCCTACCTAATCCTATATACCTATCTTATTCTTATTCTATTCCTAACTTGCCACTAATCTTATAAGAAATATCTACACTTAACCTATCTTATTTTCTTCCTACATTTACTCTTTATTCTCATCCTAAACCTATTTCTAATTATCTCCCATATTTATCCTATACCTAGCTTTATTTTCTATAAACACCTACTTCTACTCTTGATTCTATATCTATACTAAAATTCACCTATCTCTATCCTTTGTTCATCAAGTTATTTAAATCTAACTCTCTTCTTGATCCTCCAAGTCTTTCTTCTCACCATCCTAATACTCTTCATCCCTATTTCTCCTCCTTTTATATCTATACTTATCATCCCTATTATCTCACATACAATAAACTTATCATCCCTATTATCCTGACTCTTAAATATTGCTTCTTCTTCAGTCCCTACACATGTTTGTTTCTCATTTACTATTTTTTTCCTTTCTGCCGACAAACCAAACGATACTACTTTAAAATTCTCGATTTTCTCTCTACGGAAAATCCTATGTACCTTCTAGAATTCTTGTGTAATGGAATCAGCCAGAATGAATTCCTAAATCTACTTTATTAAAACAAACTTGCCACTTAACCTCGTCAAAAGTGTGTCCATGAATGGTGGACAATGGAATTGCAGTTTGGTCCGTTGATTAATTTTCGTGCATCTAAACATAAACGAATGCTATCATCCTTTTCTTAACTACCACCAACGGATTTATGAAATGAGTGTTTGATACCTCTATTATGCCATCTTCCAACATTTTATTTAATTCTGCCTTCACCTGCTCCCGATATGCTGCTGGAATTGGATAAACCTTTGCGTTGAACGGTTCTGAATTATCCACTTCTAACACGTGCTCATAGCCTAACGCTGTGCTTGCTTCTACCCCACTAATTCTGCATGTTTTGTAATAAAGCTTGAACCTCTACTCTCCTATCCTCTGGACATCTTATTGTGTTGATCTGTTTACCTTCATCATCTTCTACCTCTACTACATTAATACTAAACCCCGTGTCATCCTCTGTGACTTCATAACTGCCCTTCCATGGCACTACCCTATCCTTAATCCTTACTACCTTCCTTTCCATATCTATCAAAACCCCTAACTGCATCATACAGTCAACACCTAAAATGCTCCGAAACTTCAGTCCAGGTTCAATTACAAACTCCTGTTCATAGCTTAAACCTCCTATATCTATCCTAAGCACCACAACACTATTTACTACAGCAAACTTCTTTTTACTTGGAGCTACTAAATGGCTACGCTTTATAGGCATAATTCAATCACAAACCTTATCCCTAATTTTGCTGACGAATTCCTCCGATATTAAACTCGCCTCTGCCCCTGTATCAAGTAATACTTCTACATTATTCTCAAAAATCTCTATATTAATAATTGGCAAACATAATTTTTCCTCAGTTTCTGGCTCTACTTCCTCCTCAATTTTGAAAAATTCACGTGGATGTTCATATACATTTACACTGAAATCTAGTGGTCTGTCGCGTTCTAAAAATCCTGTCCAGGTCTGTTTTCCCTACTTGGTCCTGGTCTAGCCGTCACCTCAGCGTATGTCCTAGGCGTTTCCACTCGTTCCGTGTCTGTATTAGCAGTCCCCCTTATGTCCGGTGAACTATTCCTTCTGGTCGGTTCCGATCTCGGTGCAGGTCCCCTTCCTAAACTATTACTTCTAAAGTATGGTCGTCTCTGTTCCCAATTCTGTCGTTGGTATCCGTAACTATTCCCCCTTCTAGCATAGTTGTCCCGTCTATTGTCAAACATAACTGTGTTGATCTGTCTTTCCCTATTATCCCGAGGTCGTCCACTACTTACGTCGTCGTATCTCTGCAGGTATTCTAAAAACATTTCTCTGTCCACTATGTTCTGTAGTGCTACGTGTTGTCTTACTTCTACCTCGAAGTGTCGTGATAAATACTTGATAATTTGTCGGTCCGTCAGTGGTGGGTTCAGTTGCTTTGCTATGCTATACTTGCGTATAGCATATTGCTCCTACTTCCTGAAAATTCTCCTTAAATTTCCTGTGATTAAGTCGTCTCGTACCTGGTCTTGTCTGTGGTCACTCCAGTAGTGCTTTAAAAATCTGTCTTCAAAGTCCGTGTAGGTGTCTATGTCCTGTCCTACTAAATTGTACCATGCTTCCGCGTTGTCTTTCAATAAAGCCTTTATCGTATTCAGTTTAGTCTGTTCGTCAAATAAATTTCTCACTAGATTTCTTACACTATTAATAAAAATTTGTGGATTTACCCTGTTATCGCCATAACACTTCATGTGTTGGTCCAATGATCCTCCACCTGTATAAAATCTGGGACCATCCCCCGTTAAATTTGACATGTTGTATTTGATACTACTAACTTCCCCCAGTTTCACGGTAAGACTATCTTTAAATTCTGTAAATTCTTTAGTATTTTGTTCAATTTTCCCGCTTATCTTCTCTAATTTTTGGTTGGACTCCTCCCTCGCTCTATTAGATTCTTCCCTAGCTAATCGCATTTCCTCTACCATTCTCATCATTAACTCATTTCCTTGATCCCTTGATTCCGTCCTCGACTGATCTCTACTGCCTCCAGCTTCTTCCATTTTCGAATTTTTCCCACACAATGCACTATCGTCACTTCCAATTTCCACTCCTTGACTCCTTAACCACTCTTTTCTCTGCATACGTTCTAATCACTCACACACACTCTAAAATACTCCTAAATTTATACACACACAGAAACTCTCTCTCTCAGATCGCCAGTTTCCTGGAATAAAATCACAAAAATTTTATTTGGAACTCGAGCCTCACTTTGGGTCGCCAAGAATGCTGTGAAACCACCAAAATCCGGGTACTCCGCTTTTCGAATCGAGCCCCACGTTGGGCGCCAAAAAATGCTGTGAAATGTATTAGAATCGAGCCTCACGAATTGGGCGTCAAGAATGCTGTGAAACGTAAAAAAAAGCTATTAACTTAACTGGTCCGTTGACTTTCTTCTGTTAATCGCCTCTTTACTCTTTTCCGCCTCGGCTGCTCACCTAGTTAAACCTTCATCCTCATTCATAAAAAAAAACAAACACATTCCTACCACAAACATCAACGTTAACTCTATTTACATCAATATTCACAATACATTAAAATTTCAAAATTAAAATTCAGCATAAATTTCAGTATCAGAAAATTTCAAGATTAAATTTTGTTATCATTTTAATGTGCATCCAGAATTAAAGTCCTTGTAGGATGCCTACTAATTAATATAACAATATATGCAGACCTGAGTCTGAGTACAAAGGAGCATCTACCACCCTTTACGTTAATTAACCAGGTTCGTCTAATTGAGCTCAAAGACATACCCAAATTTTCATCATAATCCAGAACATAAATACTAAATACCCTTTCTACTTAAACAAGAAAATTTCACCTTAAAATTAAAATTTTGTGGTTTGTACAAGTTCACTACTGTCCATTTTAAATAAACAAATTACAAAGTTATTCAACACACACCAAAACATCAAATTTCGAACAAAATAGTATAATTTACCTGAAGGTTACTGCACTCGTAGCTTCAATGTACATCGTCCCTTTGTTAATCACACCATTCCAACTGGGTTATATTTACGGCTTCTGATTCTCAACGCTTTTAAAATTTTCTCCACCACCTTCATCTAAAGTTGTTTCAGGGCTTTTCCGGAACTCATCTGTGTATATCTGAACCTTGTTTTGTGGATCCAGTCATGTTTACGAACCATTTAATTATTAACACCCCCGAAAAATAACAAAGAAATTCATACTTCTTTTACAAATATACGCCAAAACTGCCTACTTTTGTGTATTCATTTGTCGTTGCAAATTTGACTAATTGGTACAGTGATACTAAACTTTATTACCTGGTATCTTCTTTTCTAAGTGCACAAAATTACATTCATTGTAGCACGTAAGAACAAACTGTTTTAAATCACCAAAATATACGAGCAAACTGTTTAAATTATTCTATCAAAATCGGAAAACTAAAAGCACTGTTTAACGCATTGAATCAACTCGAAAATCTAAGAGAGAAACTCATATTAACCCGGGTATATATAGAGGTTAGCCTGTCTGTCGGTCTTGTCCCCAAAACGGCCAGTTTCTAGAATTTCGTATACTATGTTCCCATCTCGCCCGCCTGTGCGTCGGTTCTTATTAAATTTGCACTCGCCCCAGTTAAATCTCAGAAATTTCGACACGGCTCGCAACGTCTGGAAATAACTAATTAATTTTATACAGAAATGTTATTTTCCTTCTCAAGTTTGCCTTTTATTTTCAACCAATCGCAACCCAGTGACGTTGCTCCACTCACGCCTTTTACTATATATGTCTCTGTCTTGCGCATATTATCTGTCTCTATCTACCCTGTTCCGAGTGGTACAAATTGATATTCTTTATTATCGATTATTTCAGTCCATGTGGACTGTGAAATAACCGACCTTATTAGCATTTCCCGTAACTATTAAGCTACGGTTTCTCCAACATTCTCTGTAACCATTTGTTATCTGCAAATTTTACGCAGAATGAGCCTTTTAAAAATAACGCAGGTGTTCAAACATAATACTTCTACGATTTGAATATTATTGGGTTTTACAAGCTTTTATAAATATTATATGTTACTAATGGTTCAATTAACTTCAATTAAAATAATACCCTTTAATTTTTATTGACTCCTAATCAAATATTAATTATTATCTGTACATTTTGTTTAATACCGGTTACTTAAAATTGAGTTAATTAATATAAATTTTGCACGTAATTTCCATTTGTTTCTTTACTCGGAATGATTTAAATTACACGTAGAGCATTTAATACTGCTTCCTTTTATAGCAAGCGTCTTGTAAATGATTTAAATCTCTTATTTTTAATGAAACGAATGAATTTTTATTCTCCACGGTTTTTTTAATAACGCGTACCTTTTCCCAAAGCTTCTACCCGGTGATTAAAATTATTTGATGTGATTATTTAATTTTCTACCCTGGTCTAAATATGAGTATTTTCCCCCTATTTGAATACAAATAATCCCACTTATTTGAATTCAAATATACAATATTTAAACCGCCAACAAAATTTACAAAAAAAAATGCCTATCTCTCTCTACCCTTATCTATCTAACTTACCTACCTTATCTCCAATCCAAAAAAAATATTTACACCTATCCTATATCCCTATCCTATTCCTATCTCTCACTATACTTTACTTCCCCCTACCTAATCCTATATACCTATCTTATTCTTATTCTATTCCTAACTTGCCACTAATCTTATAAGAAATATCTACACTTAACCTATCTTATTTTCTTCCTACATTTACTCTTTATTCTCATCCTAAACCTATTTCTAATTATCTCCCATATTTATCCTATACCTAGCTTTATTTTCTATAAACACCTACTTCTACTCTTGATTCTATATCTATACTAAAATTCACCTATCTCTATCTTTTGTTCATCAAGTTATTTAAATCTAACTCTCTTCTTGATCCTCCAAGTCTTTCTTCTCACCATCCTAATACTCTTCATCCCTATTTCTCCTCCTTTTATATCTATACTTATCATCCCTATTATCTCACATACAATAAACTTATCATCCCTATTATCCTGACTCTTAAATATTGCTTCTTCTTCAGTCCCTACACATGTCTGTTTCTCATTTACTATTTTTTTCCTTTCTGCCGACAAACCAAACGATACTACTTTAAAATTCTCGATTTTTCTCTCTACGGAAAATCCTATGTACCTTCTAGAATTCTTGTGTAATGGAATCAGCCAGAATGAATTCCCTAAATCTACTTTATTAAAAACAAACTTGCCACTTAACCTCGTCAAAAGTGTGTCCATGAATGGTGGACAATGGAATTGCGGTTTGGTCCGTTGATTAATTTTTCGTGCATCTAAACATAAACGAATGCTATCATCCTTTTTCTTAACTACCACCAACGGATTTATGAAATGAGTGTTTGATACCTCTATTATGCCATCTTCCAACATTTTATTTAATTCTGCCTTCACCTGCTCCCCATATGCTGCTGGAATTGGATAAACCTTTGCGTTGAACGGTTCTGAATTATCCACTTCTAACACGTGCTCATAGCCTAACGCTGTGCTTGCTTCTACCTCCACTAATTCTGCATGTTTTTGTAATAAAGCTTGAACCTCTACTCTCCTATCCTCTGGACATCTTATTGTGTTGATCTGTTTACCTTCATCATCTTCCACCTCTACTACATTAATACTAAACCCCGTGTCATCCTCTGTGACTTCATAACTGCCCTTCCATGGCACTACCCTATCCTTAATCCTTACTACCTTCCTTTCCATATCTATCAAAACTCCTAACTGCATCATACAGTCAACACCTAAAATGCTCCGAAACTTCAGTCCAGGTACAATTACAAACTCCTGTTCATAGCTTAAACCTCCTATATCTATCCTAAGCACCACAACACTATTTACTACAGCAAACTTCTTTACTTGGAGCTACTAAATGGCTACGCTTTATAGGCATAATTCTATCACAAACCTTATCCCTAATTTTGCTGACAAATTCCTCCGATATTAAACTCGCCTCTGCCCCTGTATCAAGTAATACTTCTACATTATTCTCAAAAATCTCTATATTAATAATTGGCAAACATAATTTTTCCTCAGTTTCTGGCTCTACTTCCTCCTCAATTTTGAAAAATTCACGTGGATGTTCATATACATTTACACTGAAATCTAGTGGTCTGTCGCGTTCTAAAAATCCTGTCCAGGTCTGTTTTCCCTACTTGGTCCTGGTCTAGCCGTCACCTCAGCGTATGTCCTAGGCGTTTCCACTCGTTCCGTGTCTGTATTAGCAGTCCCCCTTATGTCCGGTGAACTATTCCTTCTGGTCGGTTCCGATCTCGGTGCAGGTCCCCTTCCTAAACTATTACTTCTAAAGTATGGTCGTCTCTGTTCCCAATTCTGTCGCTGGTATCCGTAACTATTCCCCCTTCTAGCATAGTTGTCCCGTCTATTGTCAAACCTAACTGTGTTGATCTGTCTTTCCCTATTATCCCGAGGTCGTCCACTACTTACGTCGTCGTATCTCTGCAGGTATTCTAAAAACATTTCTCTGTCCACTATGTTCTGTAGTGCTACGTGTTGTCTTACTTCTACCTCGAAGTGTCGTGATAAATACTTGATAATTTGTCGGTCCGTCAGTGGTGGGTTCAGTTGCTTTGCTATGCTATACTTGCGTATAGCATATTGCTCCTACTTCCTGAAAATTCTCCTTAAATTTCCTGTGATTAAGTCGTCTCGTACCTGGTCTTGTCTGTGGTCACTCCAGTAGTGCTTTAAAATCTGTCTTCAAAGTCCGTGTAGGTGTCTATGTCCTGTCCTACTAAATTGTTGTCTTTCAATAAAGCCTTTATCGTATTCAGTTTAGTCTGTTCGTCAAATAAATTTCCCACTAGATTTCTTACACTATTAATAAGAATTTGTGGATTTACCTGTTATCGCCATAACACTTCATGTGTTGGTCCAATGATCCTCCACCTGTATAAAATCTGGGACCATCCCCGTTAAATTTGACATGTTGTATTTGATACTACTAACTTCCCCAGTTTCACGGTAAGACTATCTTTAAATTCTGTAAATTCTTTAGTATTTTGTTCAATTTTCCCGCTTATCTGCTCTAATTTGGTTGGACCTCCCTCGCTCTATTAGATTTTTCCTAGCTAATCGCATTTCCTCTAACATTCTCATCATTAACTCATTTCCTTGATCCCTGATTCCGTCCTCGACTGATCTCTACTGCCTCCAGCTTCTTCCATTTTCGAATTTTTCCCACACAATGCACTATCGTCACTTCCAATTTCCACTCCTTGACTCCTTAACCACTCTTTTCTCTGCATACGTTCTAATCACTCACACACACTCTAAAATACTCCTAAATTTATACACACCAAAACTCTCTCTCAGATCCAGTTTCCTGGAATAAAATCACAAAAATTTTATTTGGAACTCGAGCCTCACTTTGGGTCGCCAAGAATGCTGTGAAACCACCAAAATCCGGGTACTCCGCTTTTCGAATCGAGCCCCACGTTGGGCGCCAAAAAATGCTGTGAAATGTATTAGAATCGAGCCTCACGAATTGGGCGTCAAGAATGCTGTGAAACGTAAAAAAGCTATTAACTTAACTGGTCCGTTGACTTTCTTCTGTTAATCGCCTCTTTACTCTTTTCCGCCTCGGCTGCTCACCTAGTTAAACCTTCATCCTCATTCATAAAAAAAACAAACACATTCCTACCACAAACATCAACGTTAACTCTATTTACGTCAATATTCACAATACATTAAAATTTCAAAATTAAAATTCAGCATAAATTTCAGTATCATCAAATTTCAAGATTAAATTTTGTTATCATTTTAATGTGCATCCAGAATTAAAGTCCTTGTAGGATGCCTACTAATTAATATAACAATATATGCAGACCTGAGTCTGAGTACAAAGGAGCATCTACCACCCTTTTACGTTAATTAACCAGGTTCGTCTAATTGAGCTCAAAGACATACCCAAATTTTCATCATAATCCAGAACATAAATACTAAATACCCCTTTCTACTTAAACAAGAAAATTTCACCTTACAATTAAAATTTTGTGGTTTGTACAAGTTCACTACTGTCCATTTTAAATAAACAAATTACAAAGTTATTCAACACACACCAAAACATCAAATTTCGAACAAAATAGTATAATTTACCTGAAGGTTACTGCACTCTTAGCTTCAATGTACATCGTCCCTTTGTTAATCACACCATTCCAACTGGGTTATATTTACGGCTTCTAATTCTCAACGCTTTTAAAATTTTCTCCACCACCCTTCATCTAAAGTTGTTTCAGGGCTTTTCCGGAACTCATCTGTGTATATCTGAACCTTGTTTTGTGGATCCAGTCATGTTTACGAACCATTTAATTATTAACACCCCCGAAAAATAACAAAGAAATTCATACTTCTTTCACAAATATACGCCAAAACTGCCTACTTTTGTGTATTCATTTGTCGTTGCAAATTTGACTAATTGGTACAGTGATACTAAACTTTATTACCTGGTATCTTCTTTTCTAAGTGCACAAAATTACATTCATTGTAGCACGTAAGGAACAAACTGTTTTAAATCACCAAAATATACGAGCAAACTGTTTAAATTATTCTATCAAAATCGGAAAACTAAAAAGCACTGTTTAACGCATTGAATCAACTCGAAAATCTAAGAGAGAGAAACTCATATTAACCCGGGTATATATAGAGGTTAGCCCGTCTGTCGGTCTTGTCCCCAAAACGGCCAGTTTCTAGAATTTCGTATACTATGTTCCCATCTCGCCCACCTGTGCGTCGGTTCTTATTAAATTTGCACTCGCCCCAGTTAAATCTCAGAAATTTCGACACGGCTCGCAACGTCTGGAAATAACTAATTAATTTTTATACAGAAATGTTATTTTCCTTCTCAAGTTTGCCTTTTATTTTCAACCAATCGCAAGCCAGTGACGTTGCTCCACTCACGCCTTTTACTATATATGTCTCTGTCTTGCGCATATTATCTGTCTCTATCTACCCTGTTCCGAGTGGTACAAATTGATATTCTTTATTATCGATTATTTCAGTCCATGTGGACTGTGAAATAACCGACTTTATTAGCATTTCCCGTAACTATTAAGCTACAGTTTCTCCAACATTCTCTGTAACCATTTGTTATCTGCAAATTTTACGCAGAATGAGCCTTTTAAAAATACGCAGGTGTTCAAACATAATACTTCTACGATTTGAATATTATTGGGTTTTTACAAGCTTTTATAAATATTATATGTTACTAATGGTTCAATTAACTTCAATTAAAATAATACCCTTTAATTTTTAGTGACTCCTAATCAAATATTAATTATTATCTGTACATTTTGTTTAATACCGGTTACTTAAAATTGAGTTAATTAATATAAATTTTGCACGTAATTTCCATTTGTTTCTTTACTCGGAATGATTTAAATTACACGTAGAGCATTTTAATACTGCTTCCTTTTATAGCAAGCGTCTTGTAAATGATTTAAATCTCTTATTTTAATGAAACGAATGAATTTTTATTCTCCACGGTTTTTTAATAACGCGTACCTTTTCCCAAAGCTTCTACCCGGTGATTAAAATTATTTGATGTGATTATTTAATTTTCTACCCTGGTCTAAATATGAGTAATATATATATATATATATATATATATATATATATATAGTAATGAATGTTCCTGGAAAATGGTCAGGTATAAGTAAAACAACTCAATTTGTTTTCATTGGTTTTCATATATTTTCATGCTTTACGCGTTTCGGTTCCAAATAACCATTTTCAAAATAGCAGCTAAAAATTACATTGTTATAAATACTATAAAATTGTACACTATAAACATATACTTGCACTAAAACATTTTTAAATAAATAACAGATACATTATAACTATTGTACGTCGTAAAGGTTCAGAAATGTTATACTGAATGACTAGATTAGGTTAACTGGTTAGAACAAATAATCTGTTAGTGTTGATAATTTAAAATATGTATACTATTGGAGTAAATTGCAGTATGAGAAATGTGAATTACTTAATAATAAAAGAAAGAAAGAAAAATAAAAGAAATATTTTAGAAACCATTCACATACAAGGCGACAGACACTCCGTAAATTCCAAGTCGGACCATGAACAATTCACTAACATTTACTACAGACTAATACAAAATAAATAGTAACCTGTGGCAACTCAATAGGAATACGCTATTAAGTAATTCACATTTGCCCCCATTTTAAATTCCTACGGGATCACTCTACTCCCCCGGGGTCCCCTTTTTTATTATTACATTTACAGAAGGACGGTGTGCCTTGAATATAAGGCCTCAACCAAAATTAGGTTTTACGTTTCTTTTCAAAATTTTTTTTCGAAATACATTAATTTATGTCAATTTATAGGTTAAAACATAAATTTTTAGTGTTTATCTTTTTCTTTAAAGTTATCTTAAGAATTTAATTTTACCTAATTGATATGTGGCCATAACTGGTTAATTATCTTTTTCTGAAAATATCTTTAATAACTTATAGAATGCAATTTTACAAAGTATAACATTATTTCCTGTGTGTAGCCAAATCCAAGTAGGTTAACCTGTAACAAAAAATAGAAATTAATGTGTTGTTTAAAAAAGACCTGCAACAAAAAGAGATTAATGTAAAAAAGAGGAAACGTGTTTTTGGTCAATAAGACATATTGTTGTTAATCTAACAATATGTTTTACCGTCCAGCGACACCACGTGGAGGTAAACACATGTCGCCGGGAGCGAAGGAAATATTAAGGATGGGGTGGTAGGTATTTCTTATAACTAACTTACATGCTACTATAAACAAAAACTTAAAACTTAACCTATATCCTTATGCCCCCATGCGTAGGTTGATATGCTTCCGGGGATGACGTACCGCTTGTCATCTGCGCCCGATAAACTGATTTTATTAATTAATTGGGTGTAAAGTTGGTGTTTCTTACTCCGGATTGATACCATCGTATTCATGAGGGCATCTCTATTATTAATAACAACATCCCTAAAACTGTCTACACTAATCCCCGCCACCAGATTACGACTAACACCCTTAATTTTTTTAACAATATCCTTTTCACTAATAATGCAGTAGGACTTAGCCCTACTACCTACAAATTCCAACACCAAGTCACCGTTGAACTCGTCTTTAAATTTCCCCACAACTTTTTTGTTGACAAGCGGTATACTGTACTTATTGTTTGGAGGGTAATCACTTGTATCGAAATGCTCAATGTTTGCACTAATGTCACTATACAAGTCTTCAGTTTGCACACTATACTTTAAGGAGTCTGTATCCGTATAAAGCAGAGACAATCTGGGACCATACAGAGGAACCATGGTACTGTAGTGAAAGTCATACATTAGCGTTTTGGATAGGTCTAAAATTGACAATCCTGCATAAATCGGCTTGTCGTACTTCACTTTTACACGATTCATCTGTATAATCGCCAGATTTCCCCCAACACTAAGCAACTGTTAAAGTTAGGTCGAGCAATTAGCTTGTTCGCGCACAACCATTTACCAGAAACATTCCACCGGGTCACGATTTTCACATCTACACGTTTGTCCACGTTCTCCATAGTCTTCCCGAACACCGCATTATTCATTAATTTATAAAAGTCTTTCTCAAATGCGTTTTTCGCTGACATCCTCAACCCGGTGTTAAGGTCGATATACACCTTCAACCATGGAGACTGAGTAAACTCTAAAACCCGGTGGATTGCTTTTAGTTTTAGATCGTATCGCATACACTGTTGCAAATTCCGATAACGAATAATATAGTTTTTCTTTTCCGACAGAGTCGCGAGCAATTTAGGTGTCTTTGATTTGGGTGATGGAGGTATCATGTTTTCAGGACAGAAGGGTAGATCGTTGTGGGTATGGTGCAGATGTTCGGGATACTTCAGATCTACTTCTAGAATATAACCTTTCTCATTGGTTTCAGGTATATTCAAAATTAGTTCTTTCAGGAGAGCAATCTTTTTAGCATCCATCCATCTAAAATCACCAATGGGCATGTGCTGTCTCATTGCCCACCTATATAGATTATTGGAATCCAGATATGCTAGGTACTTGGATGGCTCGTCAGGGTTGTAATCCTCCATATACTTATTATTTGCTCTAGCATATCGTTGGCTGCATTGAGTCAAGCCTCCTCTGATTCCAGCCTTAATAAAATTATGCATGCTAATGTCCATCAACAGCTCCAGTTTTACACCAGTATGCTTAAGCATCGCATCCCAGCTCAAACTTGGAGCTGTCAGGTACTGACACGGATCCAGATAATACGTCTGCTTGCATACAGAGCGGAAGTTTTCAAAAATATCTGCAAGTAGTAGCACATCAGTTTTCAGGTATAAATCGCTATACTCCCCAAGCGTGCAAATGCCAAACGTATTCCACACCTTCTGTGCGTACTCGTAGTCCGCATCGCTGATATCCGTAGATGTTAAATTATTAAAAAAGGCTTCTTTCGGTGGTAATGATGTCTCGCTCAGTACTACAGCATCGGTGATATAGTTGTATGGAAAAACACCTTTCCGCGTCAACAACCCAAACTCTTGCTCATCGGGGTAGTATTTGCAAGTCTCCACAAACTGAGTAGTATCAAGATTCTGACTCAACTTGTCCAACGATGAAGCCATGAATCTTAACGAATCTATAAACCTGAGCTGCACCGCTGTATTGTCAGATTCTTCAGGCTCGCCATCACACTCCTCTGGTTGTTCACCATATAACCTCACATTTTTAGTGAACGATACGAAGCGCTCCTTATTATTAGGAATTACAGTGACCCTCTCTTTATCATACCCCAACTCCTTCACAATAAAATGGCTATCATACCCGCTTAGGTTATGAAACACCACCGGGATGAAATGGGGTGCCTTGTACTTTATATTGCACTGTGGGTGTGCTGCAAAGCGAAATTTCCCCATAAGATGGTAGTGATCCATCACTGGATCATCTCCTAATGGGTTTTTGTAGATGCCGCAATCATCTACCATATAATATAATAACTCGTCTAAAGGTTCCAACGCTGTCATCGATACATTAGTTTTAAGGATTTGACCCAATCGTCGGGCTTCCTCCTTCAACTTCTGCATAAAGACTTTTGCAACTTCAGGTCCTCTATATAATTCAAATTTGTTAAACGAGTCATCGTATGAACATTTGATGTAGTATGCAAAACTATATGGTTCATGCTCTTGGATGTTATTGGTGAACGAAGAAGATGTATCTGGAGTAGCAGTACTAATAGGTTTTAGCACCGACTCGAAATCAGCGTATATCACAAACGGTACGGTCATTTGTTTGTGAATATTAACAAATTCCAGCACACATTTAGCTGCAGTCGGCATTGTAGTCACAATATGGTTGCATTCGTGCTCTGTATGTCGGTATAACTCCTCCTCCGAATGAAAATATATGAGGCATCCATCGCATAACAGTTTGAGTCCTGTGCGGGCAGATAGCTGAGTTTTAACCAATCCGCTTAAATTGTTGATCAAACAAAAATGATTTGTATCTCCTTCCTGGATGTACAAAAGATTGACATGTCGATTCCTCTTGCGTGCTGTAAAGTGAAGCGGTCCCACAATCGACTTCCTTTCCACCCCAAACACGTTGACACTGATGTTGTTTAATTCCTCGAACCGGGGTATATCCTTTATGGACATCGGGAACTGCAGTCCTGTCAAATTGAGAATGGTGCTGTAATGGGGGTAGCTACCGACCCTTTGCGGATTGTGAGCACCGGGGTAGAGCGCTTCCATCACGCACCAGGCAAAGCATGCGTTGTCGTCATTTTGTATATTAATAACAGCTCTAGTGTTTCGAATCCATTTGGGGAGCTCGATGTATGAGGATCCACGCAAAGGGTTGTACTTGTTTACATTAATCTCCAAGTACAACGCCTGTTTAAGACTCCATCCTAAAACTTACAAATTAGAAAAAATCAATAATTGTAGAAACTAACCAGACTCACGTTCCTGGAACTCCTCAGACTTTGCCGACATTGCCTCCATAAAGGAGTTGTAGATCTCCCCTAGGTTACTGGAGGAGGTGATAACCACGTTTCGAGTGTTGAAAGATTTAACATCCTCTACACTGTCCATCTTGGTGTAGCCACCAAACACCTCCAAGTTAACCTTGAGGTTCATCGCATTAGTTGGTGATCATTTAATTTCTCACCAACTAATGCGATGAACCTCTCTTTCTGCCGACGCAAAAATTCTGAGATGTCTAGAAATAACTAGGTTAAACACTCATTCAATGTTTTAAAAGTATGCATACCACTAGTATTAGCATTTTTAATTCTGTATGTAGCTACTCTTGTTTTAAAAGCGGTAGCTACAACCACCAAGTTGGTAACGTCCACATCACGCTCGATACACCTCCGCGACTTCTTGGGAGCAGGTCCCTCAACCGCTGACAAAGCTGCTCGTTTGACTCCAGAGGGTCCAGCAACTGGTTCCACCACACCATGCTTGGCGTCCTTGTGTCGTTTAAGACTGTCCTTCCGTGAGAAGGATGCCGGGCACACATCGCAGGCAAACAAACCTTTTTTTGTTTCAGGCACCGATCCATGTTGCAGGATCTGGTGCCTCTTCAAATTATTGCTCCTGGAAAACGCAACCCCACACACATCATAAGTAAAGGAAGCCATTTTCTATAAAGAAATTAAAACTGGTCAAAGACTTTTAACAGTTGTAACTAGTCAAAGACTAAACAGAAACTGAATTTATATCGCCTCGTACCATGCTTTTATACACATCATAATTAAGATCGTATAATAATTAGGTAGTTTACTTTTAAAAACCCAGCGTTGTTTAACCTTGAGTAACATTCCAAACTAGTCTAATCACACCAGTAAAACCTAATATTCTTAACTAACCTTGAATCGGATTACAAACTAGTTTATGCCTGTTTGTAAAATACTGCAAATGATAATGAGGATCATGCGCAACAACAATTCTGAAACATTTAAAAGGACGAGCCGCATAGGATTCCTTCTCAGTCATCTCGGTGAAATCAGTGCAAAGCAATGGAGTCTGTAGATGTTAATGATGCACAAGTTTCGTATACCGAAAATCTGATTAATAAGTTTACGTATAGTTTAAGTGAATTGGGTGAACACCCTCATAATGTGGAAATTGGGTTTGTTATAAACCAGAGAATAAAACCCGTATTACGATTGGTGTGTAGCAAGAAATATTGTGGCAACCATGTTCTGAAATTGACATACGAAAATTGGTTAGCATTTACAAATTTTCAAGTGGAATTTCAAATCAACGTATTTTCTCGTGACGTGCTAAACACTTGATTAAATGGTGCACCCGAAATGGAAGATCTACACATACAACTAGGAGCTCCGTTCTTTATCACTCTGTCACCAGTGTCTGGATCAACCGAGGACGAAACGTTCCAGTTAAAAATAATAATGCGTAATAGCTTGATAGTTAGAAACGAATTGGAGTGCCGTAAACTATTCCATATGCGAGAGTTGTTTGAGTATCAACTTAAGCAGCTGAAAAGTCGTGACTTCCCAGCATTATACAGCGAATTAGTAGGCTTTGTTGCTAATTCTAATTTAAATTATTGCGATCGGTGTAATACTCTGACTGAA
This sequence comes from Platerodrilus igneus, assembly GCA_036346225.1. Classification (NCBI taxonomy): domain Eukaryota; kingdom Metazoa; phylum Arthropoda; class Insecta; order Coleoptera; family Lycidae; genus Platerodrilus; species Platerodrilus igneus. The sequence goes on from JARFIW010001146.1 coordinate 2,048,108, forward strand.
GGGGAGAAACGAATTAAAATCTTGATTGAAGGCGAAGTTCGAATTGGCGATATTTTATTCTACAACGAATTGAATCAGAGCGCCCTAAATGCATTGGAGCTGGTTATATGTTTTCCTGATATATTTGTGCAAGACGTGATGCGTACAAGAACATTAGTGGAAATGTTTAGACGTTTAAATTTGTCGGAATCTGAAGATTCTGGTTATGGTGATAACTAGAAAGAGTATTTTATAAAAGACAGCACAAGAGACGTGGATGTAAATGTATTGTTATTATAAATATATTGTAAATTTTTTGAAAAAAGTATAAATAGACTCGTTGTTGTTTATTTATTTAGTATAGTTTGAGATTTTTTTGAGTAAACACATGATTATCTGTTCTGGAGAGGGTTTAATCAACAGCGCTATAAACAGGTTACCGTTTGAGCTGCATATTCCAGGTTATCAGTACTGCGGTCCTGGTACAAAGTTGAATGAGCGCTTAGCAAGAGGTGATCCTGGAATAAACGAATTAGATAAATTGTGTAAAGACCACGACATTGCATACTCCAAGTACCCGACGATCTTCCAGCCAGACACCGAGCAGATAAAATTTTAGAAGAAGAAGTCTGGGGGAGAGTTAAGTCTGAAAACGCAAAGTTTGGGGAAAAAGCCGCAGCTTGGTTTGTGACAAACGCTATGAAAGCGAAGAGAAAAATGGGTATGGGCTTAAAGAAGAAAATAAGTTTCAAAGGCGGATTTTTGAAGAAAATACGATCCGCAGTAGACCGAGTTGGTTCCGACAACTTGAAAAAGCTGTTAGATGTTGGTATTCTAATTGGTAAAAAAATCATAAAAGGAGCCGGTGGGAAAAGCAAAATTAAAGTCCCACGTATTATACCCGTTCCACAGAAAGGAGGTTTTCACCATTGATTCCGGTATTCGCGGGACTAAGTGCCCTAGGGGCGCTAACAGGTGGTGCTGCGGGGATAGCTAAAGCAGTAAATGATGTCAAGACAGCCAACGAACAGCTTAAGGAGAGCGAACGACACAACAGATCTATGGAAGCCATTACCGTTGGGAAAAAAGGAAATGGAATGTTTCTAAAACCATACAAAAAGGTACAGCATTATTCTTGAAACCGTACAAACAGGGCGTGGCATTTGTAAAAAGTATCAAAAACTAAGCAAGTTACCTCGAAGAGCTCTCACCGATGTAGATATAAGGAAACACGCATCTAACATTCCTCATTTTCGCAACGTCTTTTCTAGAGATCAGTTACAGAAGATTAGACCGCATGTCAACGAATCGGGTGTGATTAATTTGGATACCACCAAAGGTTCAGGTACACATTGGGTGGGGTACCGAAAACGCGGAAATAGTGTGTATTACTACGATTCGTTTGGAGACTTGAGACCGCCGGAAGAAGTAGAGAGATATTTTCGAGGTTGTAAAATTTACTACAACAGTGTACCGGAGCAGACTTACAACACATACAATTGTGGACATTTAGTGTTAAAGTTTCTTAGTGACAATGGCTAAAACCGTGAGCGTGTTCGGGTATGGTAATGTCATATCGACAGGATCCATTTACCCACCAATTAAATTGAAACAGGACGGTGAATATGCTTTGGGTCTAGTGGGACTGTATACTTGTAACACTGTGCAAAACATACATCCAGGAAACAATAACTTATACTTTAACGATCCAGAGCATCGTAGAATAACCATTGAACCTAGATCATACGAATTAGAAGAAATAAATGCATATATACAGGATGTTTTCAAAAAATGGTTCAGTCAGAAGCCGGACATCAACGAGAACATTGAAAATATTTTAAACTGAGTGCCAACAATAATACATTAAAGTGTTCTATACGAAGCAGTATACCGAATTGATTTTGGGGCAAACCGTAAAACAAAATTGGAAGCATCTTGGGGTTTACCAACCGCAAATTGGCTGCAGATACCGTACATATCGCTAATCAGCAAGTGACATAATATCGGTCTCAAACATTTTTGTGGAAACCAATATCACCAGCGGATCGTTCGGAAACAATTTTCTTACCCACAGCATATTCGAATTCAGTCTATCTGTACCACCCGGGTATAATCTGGAAAAGGAACCTAACCACGTCATATATTATCCGCTGAGCGTGACATAAATTGATAATATTACAATCAGACTAGTGGATCATTTGGGTGAATTGGTAAACTTTTCACCGGAAACATACACCTGTGTGAGACTGGAAATAAAAAGTAGTTGAAAATGCCTATCTATTTTGTATATAAAGCACGTTACAACACCCCCAGACGATTAGAAGTGAATACGACGTCAAAGCATCAAGTTGTCGAGAGACTTACAGCAGAAGAAATACGTTTCTTAAAATCTTTGGGGTTAGAAGTTATAAATGATGGGAGGCAGAAGTAAACGCAGCTTAGATCTCCACGGTGATGAAAACGTTAAACTTGGAAGGCTTAAATATGAGGACGTGCCCAAATTGGATGTGTTTGGAGGTTATAAATTAGACGAAACCATAATAAGGAAGATTATTATACATATCTTCCCTTTACATTGAATGCAGAAAACAACGATCGAATTTCAATTGAAATCCAGAGCAGTGATAACATCACATACCCTCATGAAAGTTTCATATTTATAAAGGCTACCTATAAGCCTACGGAAACATTAAGGGAAGCGTCATCAACTGGAGACCCGATTAGAGCAGCAGAACCAGACCCTAAAGCTTACGAATTTACTAGAAATGCACCATATTTTCTGTTTGAGGAAATTCAATACAAATTGGGTAATAATCAAATAATAGATGTCTGTCGAATCCCTGGAATTACAAGAACTATTAAAGGTTTAGTATCCATGGAAGAATCAGAAACAAAATCTATTACACATACCGGGTGGAAGCCCGATACCATATTCCAAGATGGACGGTTTAGTTGTGCTATACCGCTAAAACCATTTTGGGTTTTTGAAGATTACAAGAAAACTATCGTCAACATGCCTCAAGAGCTGATTTTAATCAGATCCAAGTCGGACGTAAATTGCTACAAGTCGATTGGAAATACAGTAACGTTCAAAATACAACGTATTTCATGGGAGGTCCCGCATATAACATTAAGCGACTTTGCCAAGGCGTCGCTGCTTTCGGAAATGCAAAATCAATCATCTATAATGGTTGCATTCAGAAAATGGGAACTACACGAATTACCGTCTCTAACACAATCAAAGTCGCAAGTATGGAGAATTAAAGTATCGAACGAAACAGAGAAGGCTCGGTGGATATTACTGACGCTGCAAAATGGGAAGTACGACAGGAAAGAAGAAAATGCTACAAGCTTTACGAATGCCAATATAACCAATGTTAAAGTGTTTTTAAACTCTCAGATGTTCCCTCAAGGTCGATTAAATTTGGATTTCGAGCAGAACGACTACTTGCCAGCGTACCTGTCTTATGCCTCTTTTATGGAAAAATACTACCCGAACAAATCGTCAAATAAATGTTTAATGGACTACAACAGGTTTAAGGAATCACCCGTCTTTGTAATCGACTGTCGTCATCAATTTGAAAGCATCAAGGATGCAACTATTGATGTAAGAATGAAATTAGAAGCTTCAAGAAATTTTGAACCGTCGATGAAGGCTTATGCTTTAATTATACATGACTCTATGTTTGAATATAATCCGTTTACGGAAATTGTTAATAGATTTATTCACAATTAAATATTTTGTATATATTTTTAATAAAATAGTATAAAAGCAAGGAATTAATTTGTTTCAATTAGTCTACTTTTATTTGTCGAATGGTGAGCATCTCCCACTCTGTACATAAGTTCTAGTTATTTTAGAGCGAATTTACCTCCATCAGAATAGGGTGAAATTGCCCCATAGAGTGAAATTGCCCCATAGGGTGAAATTGCCCCATAGGGTGAAAGTGTCTCCGACAGTATTGGTTAGCATGGTTCGCAATTACATAAGAAAACGAAATAGTGGATACAGTAACGAAGCATTAGAAAAAGCTATAGAAGAAGTTCGACTGGGTAAATCAAGTATTTACTCCATCAGTAAAAAATATAATATACTGAAAGAGACGTTAAGCTATCGCCGCAAGCAGCAGCAAAAGCAGGCGTACGCTCGAAGCAATATGGAGACTGCGAAACAAAAAATTACAATACCTATACAGAATTATGATAACTTTGCTATTGCTAGTGCAAAAGAGGATGGTATACATAGAATTTTGTTCCCGTCTAACATACGAGCTATATTCGCGGGACCATCGAGTTGTGGGAAGACCAACGCTTTAATATCACTGATCCTGCACGAGAACGGTCTTAGATTCCAAAATGTGTATGTATTTTCGAAAAGTTTATATCAACCGAAATACGAATTGTTAAGAAACGTTTTTACACCATTAAAAGAAGAAATTTGGTACCATGAGTTTGAAAATTACGATGATTTGATCGAACCCGGAGATACCAAAGAAGATTCAATTATGGTTTTCGATGATATACCTGCAAACGAGCAAAGTAAAATCACTCAATTTTTCTCGTTCGGCCGACATAAAGCAATAGATTCGTTCTATCTATGTCAAACTTACGCTAGTGCCTTAAAACATAGACTCAGAGATAACACCAATGTAATCGCATTATGGAAACAGGATGACACAAACCTTCGCCATATCTTTTCGGATCATATAAGTGGCGACATGACATATCCGAAATTTAAAGAAATGTGCTTACCGTGTTGGGGTGACTCAAAACATAATTTTATAACTAGTGTGAAAGATTTTGATTTGGATAAGGGCCGGTATCGAAAGAATTTCGACGAGTATATAAATATTTGACATTATTCAAAAACAGTTAGTTCCCATCCAAAGTTTCATGATGACGGACGTTAACAATTTTATTGCGAATAAACGCAGTCTTCATCTTATGCAGGATGCTGAACGAAAAAAGTTTGTAGCGTACAAAAAGGGTGACACCGCATCTCAGCAAAAATTCAAAGAGATACACAAACAATTGATCGATCCCTTGCAAATAACCGCTTCCCAGTTGCAATCGATCACCGAAAAAATTCCCACACCTACAACAAAGGTTAAAGTCGAAAACATGGACGTACCTATAAAGAAAATTAAACAACTCGTTCCAGAAGAACCGTTCCATCTTTACTATGCGGATGTGTTAGCTAGAGACGAGAACGAAAATATTGACAAATCAATTTATGGAGTAAAGTATAATGTGGAAACCGATACATGGAGTTTGTGGAAAAGTGTATTGGTAATTAACCCGGAAACTAGCGATATAACATTAAACAATGTGATATATCCAGGTACGAGGGGTTTATACAATCTGCTGGTTTACAAAGACATCAGTCCCGAAGATGGCGATTTCAATTTGCATGAAGATTTACCGAATTACTTGGAAATGATCAAATCTGCGTCGATTTTGAAAAGAAAGTTTAACCCATTTGCGGTGCACGATTTAAGCGGATTCCCAACAAATAACAAAAAGTTTAACAAATATGTGCAAAAATATCTCACCGAATTTCGGAGGAATCCCGAAAGAAAACAGCCAAAGAGAAGAAAACAGTCTAAGGGAGCGGGTTTAGGCTTTTCTAATCGGTTTTACAAAAGTTTAAATTTAAAGCCGGTGCAATATGTCTACTGGAATAATATACATGAACTTGTGGATCGGCTGAGATTGTTGAACGCATCCAACCGAGCTGGAAATACAAGCGAGGAAAACATTAACGAGATGGTATCCATAATAGAAGAGTTGAGAGAAGAAGGTATAATACAGTGAGCTCAGTAAATAATTACACAGTTTTAAAATGCCTATCGACCGCTTCGGACGTTCAGAGCGTAAAGATGCTGATATTCGGCGCGGTCCTCCAGGTCGAGGATTTGTGCTAACGTTGGATGGTGATGGGTACGATATGCAGCAAAGAAGGTTAGTGAATTCATCAGACCCGAAAGAAGATAGTGATTGTGTTAATCAGAGAAGCACTATAGTATTCAAGTCTGGAGAAGAAACAATTAGTTTTCGTAAAAGAAGGTTAGTCGATGTAATGGATCCTAAAGACGATAGTGATTGTGTTAATAAGAAATCTGTAATCAAGCTCGTGAATCAAGCCTTTTCATACTGTCTAAAAAGTTCTGATGATATACAGCGTAAAGATAAAGCCTTCAATACAAGAAACCAGCGTATCGCAATGCTTGCTCAACCAGTTGAGCCATCTGATGCAGTTAATAAACAGTATGTAAATGAAAAATTGGATAAGCTTGTACCTGACTTTAAAACGTTTATACAGTTTTTTATTAATTGGACTGCAACTTCTGAAACAAATGAGAAAGAGCTCGGTCTTGCAATAGCATCGATTTACGAGGCGTCACCGGCAGCTATAAAAAACAAATACTACAAACCAAAGCTTCAGTTTATGTCAAAGGTGCAATTGGATAAAGATAACCCTATTAGTTTAGCAACAGTGTTAAGCAAAAATGAGTAAAGAAATCCTCGCTAAGGAATTATTTAAACCCGCAAGAAAAAATTTTCAGCGTCGTCATACAAATCTGAAACTTGTGAAACGTGATCGTATCCAATCGGACTTGTGCGAAATGCAGCCTTACTCACATGCGAACAATGGGCACAGATATATTGTAATAGCAGTGGACTTGTTAATCAAAAATGTTAATTTGCATTTACAATCACACAAAGGAAATGATAATTTAAAGGAATATATCACCTACCTTTCACTGGTTGTAGTGGTTGATTGTACTTGCACTGCTATCAGATAATTATGGACTGTATGTATAATGTTCACTAATTGTTGCTAATTACTGATGCTCGATGCACCGAACTAAATCACGAACCAAAGCCAAGCGAGAGCGAAGTTGAATAGTCGTCCACTCGTAAATTACCAACCCTTTTATGTCGTTGCACTAAAGGTAGGGATAATGGAGGGGTTCTAGCTGGGAAATAGTTTAAGGACTTAAATTAATTGTGATTGGCATATTACAACTACAAACAAAATACTTATAAAGCCTTAACATACCGCCCACCAAAATAAGTATTAGGAACTTATTTTCTAAGTGCGTCTAAACGAACAAAAAAAAATATATAACCGTAAATTTAAAAGTTACTTACCCTAATATACTAACTATAATACTAAGTTGCCTCTGGAATGGGGAGAGGGCACAATTTTACCACGGGCCTTTTAAATAGTCCCTGGGATGTTGCCACGGTAGCCACACGACAAACATTGTCCTTTACATAATGCAACGTATGTATACGTCCCATTTTCCACTGTAATGGAGACACTTGAGTATCTTTAATCAACACCAACGTTCCCACCATTAACGAATAATTAGCAGAAAACCATTTGGTTTTCTGTTGAATGTGCAGGTACTCCAAATGCCACCGTTTCCAAAATGATTGCTGAATACGTTGAACCAGTTGCCAACGATTTAAGGAAGATAGTTTCAGATCTACGACATTAGGGTCGGGAATGACAGATACTGGTTCTACGTTTAGAAAATGACCAGGACTTAAGAATGAAAAATCAGTGGGATCGTTACTCATTGGACATAAAGGTCTGGAGTTTAATATGGCTTCAATTTGAGCTAGAATGGTGTTAAATTCTTCGTACGAGAGAATTTGTTCGCCTACCACCTTCTTGAGATGGGACTTTACAGATTTTATCCCAGCTTCCCACATTCCCCCAAAGTGAGGAGCCGACGGAGGATTAAAAACAAAGTGAATACCTTCCGTTTCAGATGACTGCTTCATATATTCGATTAGTTCCCGAGATGCTCCGATAAAATTTGTTCCACAGTCACTATGAATTTGCAAGCATTTACCTCTGCGTGCTACAAACCGCCGTAAAGCTGCAATAAAGGCCTCTTTAGATAGGTTTGATGCCAACTCCAGATGTATCGCTTTTGTACTAAGACAAACAAATAAACAAACATAGGCTTTCAATGATTTGGCACCTCTAATACGATTCATGGTGATAGGAAAGGGTCCACCGTAGTCTACCCCAGTATGTAGAAACGCTTTACCGGCAGTAAGTCTAGCGGGGGGCAAGTCGCCCATAGGAGGGCATAGCGAAATAGGTTTTGACGAAAACATCGAATACAAGAGTTTAGGCACTGTTGAATAGCCCCTTTTGCAGACAGAATCCAAAAATTTTGCACTAACAAAAAATGAGTAGTTCTAAGTCCAGGGTGTAAATATTTCGTATGGCAATCTCGAATAATGAGCTCTGTCACCCGGTGTGACCGAGGAAGTAGCAAAGGAAATTTTGTATCATAAGGTACGTCTGCATTTCGCAACCGGCCGCCCGCCCTTAACAACCCATCACTGTCAAGGAAAGGACTGAGAGGTCGAAGTTGTTTATTACTAAGTTTTCCCTTTCGAATGATATCAATGTCCTGACTGAAAACTTGTTCTTGAACCCGTTTTATTAATAAATGAAGTGCATACTGTTCGGGGGAGACCAATAATTGTTCTAAGTTTCCAATATCCAAATTTGCACGAACTTTCAAGTTACGAATGAACTGACAAATATATACCAGAATCCTGCATATTTTTCGCAAATCTGAAAATTGATTTACCATCGAGTCTACGAAATGATCTGCAACGTGTATATTAAGGGATAAAGTTCTTTTTTCAATGTGCATCTGAGTGTGATCTGTAAGAGTTGGTTCCATGTGAGCAGGCCAATTCTCTTTAGGTAATAGTAACCATGATGGAGCCGTCCACCACAAAGGATGATTAACAAGCTCAGCAGCTAATAATCCTCTTGATGCACAGTCAGCAGGATTATCCTGTGATTTAATATGATGCCACGATGATGGAGCCACTCGTTCTTGGATATGCAAGACACGATTGCTAATAAAGGTCTTCCAATTATACGACGAAGATCGAATCCATGCTAATGCTACTGTGGAATCTGACCACGCAAATGTATCGTCCAATACTAAATTATTTCTATACGTATTTTGCACATACTCGACTAAGTTCGACAACAACACTGCACCACACAATTCTAATCGAGGTAATGATATACGATTGGTTGGTGCGACCTTAGATTTGGCACAGACCAATGATACTTGGATGTTCCTTTCTCATCGACACAGCGGAGATAAACTGCTGCTGCATATCCAGCTTCCGATGCATCACAAAATGCATGAATTTGTACAGTTTGATAGTTATCGCAAAGAATCCGTCGAGGAATTTCAATTTTCAATAACTCGGGTAATTGTTGAAGATACAGATTCCATTTTAAAACAATTTGTTGGGGAGGAAGTTCATCCCAACCAATTCCTAATATCCATACAGATTGAATCAAATGTTTTGCGAAGAAGACCAATGGTGATAATAACCCCAGAGGATCAAAGATCCTTGCAATTTCCGAAACCATATTCCTTTTGGTACAAGGCCGATCAACGATATTAAGACTGTAAAACAACATATCACTCAATGGTTGCCATTGCAGTCCTAAAATTTTTTGAGACGTATTGTTTACCTCTTCAAACAAAAATGCTTGCTGATACCGAACGGAATCAGGTAAATGGCCAATGACACTTGGCACATTGCTATTCCACTTTCGCAACATAAAACCACCTGATTGGCAAATTTGGTTTAATTCATACACGAGTCGTTTGCCATCCTCTATCGAATCACACCCTGTAATCAAATAATCCACGTACGTATCCGACGCTAAAATCTTGGAAGCAATAGGAAAACGTAACGATGGACTTTTTGCAAGTTTTTGAATTACACGCATGGCTAGAAATGGTGATGATGTGATGCCGTATGTAACAGTGTTTAGCTGATAATCGATAACAGACTCCGAGGACTTAAATCTCCAAACTATACGTTGATAGTCTCGATGGCTAGTAGAAATAAGAATCTGTCTATACATTTGCTTAATGTCCGCAGTTAAAACTACAGAATGTAAACGAAAGTGTAATAACAACTCCATGATATCTTTTGAAGAGGGGCCTGCGAGTAAATGATCATTTAAAGACCCTCCACTTTGAGCGCTGGCTGAAGCATCAAATACGACACGAAGTTTTGTAGTTGTACTGTCTGGTTTGAACACGGCGTGATGTGGTATGTAATATACCGGCGATAATGTAGACGATCGAGTTGAATCCGATACAATACGAGACATGTGACCACTATCGATATAATCCTGCATAAATTCTCTGTACGAATTATACAGTTGAGGATTTATTTCCAAACGGCGTTCTAGTGAAAGAAATCTTCGAAGTGCTATTTCCCGAGAGCCAGCAAATAGCGGTTCAGGACCATTGAAAGGTAACAAAACAATAAAACGACCGGTGTCATCCTGCTTGTGAGTGTCCACAAAATGCCTTTCACAAATCTCCGCATGAGGAGATAATTTGTTAGAATCTGGAATATTTTCCAGTTCCCAAAATCGAGTAATGTTAGCATCTTCTACAAGTGCAGCTAATGATATACGAGATGTAACAGAAGAAAGAACCTTCCCTGTTAATATCCACCCAAAGGTAGTGTGAATTGCCACGGGTTCTTCTGGTGACCCAATGCGAGTTGCATTTAATAAAATACGCGCGAACAAATCTGCACCTAACAATAAATCGATATGGCTAGGTTTGTCGAATTCCGAATCTGCTAAATCTAATCCAACTATGTGAGGCCAACTATTTGGTGAGATCCTTGATGAAGGAAGGGTTCCACAAATGTCTGGTAAAACAAAACAATCAATACTGTACTCTGGAACAGTTTTACCTTGAGGACTAATTTTACACGATACTTGTCCATACGCATGAGAAGCAGATAGACCTAAGCCTTCAACCTTCATTGAAATATTCGATTTTCTTAAACTTAAGCGTCGACAACACTTATCAGTCATGAAATTTTCCATTGATGCACTATCTACAAGTGCTCTTACTGTCTGAACTTTACCAAACCCATCTGTAATTGAAATTCTTGCGGTGCCTAATAACGTCATTGTGTTGGACGATCTAGATGATAACAACGTACTTGTAGTAGTGTTGCAGGTGGGTTCGGGAAGTTGATGTGTTGCCTGAGTGACTGCAGGTTTCTGTGCAACTGTAGGGTTTTCAAAGTGCAATAAAGTATGATGACCCCTTGCACACTTTTTACAAACAAGTTTGGAAGAGCAGCGTGTAACCATATGAGAGTTGCGAAGACAATTAATACATAAGTGTTTGTCTTTAACAAAGTTATAACGGTCTTGTGGCGATTTATTCAGTAACATTTCACATTGGTATAAGTTATGAGTACCACTGCAAAGACTGCATTTCTGAGCGAATGAAGTTGTTACGAATGACTTTCGAACTTGGGGTTTTGAATATTCAAAGGAACGTTTTGAAGGTACACTAGATGATATGGTTTGTTTAATGGCCGTATTAAATTTGGACGGAGTATCGGAAACAACCATATTGCTAATTTCTAATGCCTTGCAATGTTTTTCTAGAAATAATTTTAGTTGATCATAAGATGGAATGTCTGATGTATTTTCTAACTCAAATGTTTTCAAAAGATTTGTATCTACCTTTTTTGATAACAAATTAAACAATACGAAGTCGAGCAAATCAATCTTAGTTTGACGTAAGCTTGATAGATTTTCCGTAAAGCAATTAAGCAATTCTCTTAAATCTGTATGTGAATTAAATTTTGCTTTTGGTGACGATTCTAAAGCATTCCAATGCGTGTTTGCAATTAAACGTTTTGAATTAAAACTCTCCACAATAATTGAATAAGCTAGCATATAATTATTATTCGAAATTTGCAAATGTCTAATGAGTTCTCTAGACTTAAAATCCAACGCATCAATTAAAAATAGAACTTTTCGATCGGTAGCAATTGATTATTTTCATGAACTAAATTATTAAAAATTGAATAAACTCTTGGAAATGTTCTATTTTTCCAGAAAATTTTTCATTTCTATACGAGGGAGACGAATATTGCTACATGAGCCAATGCCAGTAATATTTTCAGTCACGCATTTTTCAGCAGTGGATATATTATCAAATTGCGCTTTAATAATTTTAATGTTTAACAAAGACCTATCTATTTCAATTCTTAGTGTTGTAATTTCATTTAATAATTCGAGTTGTCCTCATCCAATATGCACGTTTTATAAGCAGTATCTACATCGTTTTTGATATCAAAGGCGCTTTCAGCCATAATATTAACAGAAATACAATTGCCTTTAATATGCTCCAATTTATCTATCGCACCAGATATATCAGATAATCTATCGAGTGCGGCCTTTAAATCCACTATCAACCTATCCGATGAAATATGTGCCATCCTAACGAACAAGGTTACTAATATCGATTTTATATTGATTTCAGCTACAAAAACGAAGGGTTTGTTCACCTAATAATAGGATATACCAAGGGTAATGTTGAACTACCTGTTAAGCAAAGAATTTTACTACAAGGTGCCTAACGGGAGCTTGCAAGTTTCAATCTAACAAAGAGCAAAGGGTTCTTCTACCCGGTTTTACAAATACCTGAATTCTCTAGCGAACTTGAATTACAAGTTTAAAATAACTGTACTGCTTAAACACCTTTTCTGACTACAAATTCTTACGCTACAGTATCCCTAAAATTTACAAAGCTTTGTCATTTTTAAGGCTTTATAAGATTCTGTATCAGTACAAAATTTCAAATTTAATGCGAAATTGTATCTACTATAAGTTAGTTTAAACAATTGACTATGATACTGGTGGTGTGACTACACTTTTCTTCTAAATGCGGTCAACCCCTAATTTAAGCGAAGAGCAATTAACAATGTAGTTAAAATAAATGCCAAAAATGCAAATAATAAACCAATTAATAAGCAAAATATTTGCTCAAAGGACCAAAAATGTTAATCAAAATGTTAATTTGCATTTACAATCACACAAAGGAAATGATAATTTAAAGGAATATATCACCTACCTTTCACTGGTTGTAGTGGTTGATTGTACTTGCACTGCTATCAGATAATTATGGACTGTATGTATAATGTTCACTAATTGTTGCTAATTACTGATGCTCGATGCACCGAACTAAATCACGAACCAAAGCCAAGCGAGAGCGAAGTTGAATAGTCGTCCACTCGTAAATTACCAACCCTTTTATGTCGTTGCACTAAAGGTAGGGATAATGGAGGGGTTCTAGCTGGGAAATAGTTTAAGGACTTAAATTAATTGTGATTGGCATACTACAACTACAAACAAAATACTTATAAAGCCTTAACAGGACTGTTTCACAAAATATGCTTTAGCAGAACCTTTAAAAAATAAAACTGATCAGAAGTTATAAATGCTATGAAAAAAATATTGGACAAAATGCTGCAAGGAGAAAATAACGTAAAAATCAATCTACAAACGGATTTTGGGAAAGAGTACTACAACCGCTGGTTTAAAAATCTTATGCAAAAATATAAGATAAACCATTACTCCACGTATTCCGCAATCAAAGCTAGCATGGTCGAGCGGTTAATTAGAACAATCAAAAACAAATTGTACAGAAGATTTTACTTGCAAGGCAGCCATAAATGGGCGAATATTTTGCCTAAGGTTATGGAAGAATACAATAATACACCGCATCGGGCTATTAACATGACGCCTATGGAGGCAGAAGAACATCAGGAAAGAATAAAACTTTACACCGCTAACAGCGTTTCTAAAAGTCACAAGAAGTTGTATAAGGTTGGAGACATTGTGCGTATATCAAAATATAAAGCAGTATTCGATCGAGGATTTCACCCAAACTGGAGTACAGAACTATTCAAAATTGTTAAAGTACAACAAACGAGACCGACAACCTATCTGCTACAAGATTTGGAAGGTCGGCCAATTCTAGCTGCTTTTTACGGTGATGAAATTCAGCTCACAGCAGCACCCGACACGTACTTAGTGGAAAAAGTTTTACGGAAACGGAAGCACGGGCGCGAATTATTAGTGTCGTGGTTGGGGGATGTTAAAAGTTGGATTAAGAAAACAGACTTGCTTTAGCATCATCCAGATAATTACCTGGTTGAAAAAATCATAAAAGGAGGAGGTAAAGTCCCTTAACTGGATATATAGGAGAGATTTGCTTAGAACCCCATTCCCATCCGTGATTTGAAGCAGGAAGCATGTGTTTCATAATCGATTTACAAGGATATCAATACAAAACTAGTGATTTCTATTGCAAGGAGATTGCCATTTTGGATGTAGCGAATAATGTAATATGGCATGAGATACTGGACATGGCTGTGGAGTATAACACCCTAAGTGATGATTTCAAAAAGCAAGTTCGGTGGTTAAAGCAAAGAATCCATGGGCTCGGCTGGGATGGGTAGTTCACAAGCGGATATACAAATGTAGGCGATTTGCTTATCCTAAAACTTAGCCTAACTTAATACTAATGTTAGTCCTTATTGCTAGAGACATAATTGGTCGGTAGGTTTTGATTGGGTTTGAGTACCTTCTTCGGTCTTCGAGAGCTATTGTTCTCGGAATTTCCAGAAGACGGACTCTGGCGTCGGGGGTGCATCCCCCGGGATCCTAGAGCAGTTGTTCCTTGGTGTCTCAGTTTGGTATGTACGATTGCGTGCCGTTTTTAAGAGGCCTGTTCAAGGTAGCGGTTGTGTAATACTTGCGTAGTCTTTTGAGTCAGTGCGTTTAGGTATGGGAAGATTTGTTCGTTCCATATCATTTCGTTGATAGGGATGTCTTGTAGTATTGTTCTGTATCCGTGTAGTTCCTGGGTAAGGTCTACGCACTCAAACACAACGTGCTCGGGCGTACCAACCTCTCCGCATGTACAGGTGTCGTTTTGTGCTAAGTGCATACGGTCCCGATAGGTCGGATACGGGCCGTGACCAGTGAGGAAGTGGATCAGTCCTCTGCTAGGTATGAGATGTTTGTTTGTTAGTCTTTGTGTTATGTTAGGAATGACAGCGTACACCCTTCTACCAGTATCGCTGCCGTCCCATCTAGCTTGCCATTCCGCGATTATATTTTCTTTTATCCCTTTTTTGTTGGTTGGGGGATTTTCGGTTTTTAAAAGTTGTTTTAATTTATTTTGGTCGTTGTTTGTTAAATGATATATTGCTGCTCTTTGCTTGGTTATTAGGTCGAGTGGCATTGTTCCGATTAGCACATGGAGAGCGTCATGTGCCGTTGTTCTATATGCCCCTGTCATTCTTAGGATTATGCTTCTTTGGAAATTAGCATTCAATAGCGTAATGGTGTTTTCTAGAATATTTGCTGGATTACGAGTTTTAAATAAATTCTGATAATTGCTATAAAATTAATGCTACATTGGAAGTTTCGAAAATATTGAATTTAAATATTTTGCTATATTAATACTTAATTAGGCTGAAGGTAAGTGACACGCACTTTCAATTACGAATGCTTTCCTCTTTTCATTACAGGAGAAATTCCATAGATTTCATACCAGCAAAATGCGCTTTCTTAATTATTAACCACGCGATGATTACACCAAAAGTCGACCTTCCAATTTACATATTTAAAACACATTACATTGGAATGATTAGTTTATTAAACTGTAAATTGGATAAAATAAATTATTAAAATTTTGCGTGCTTAATTTTTGTGTTACTACCTCTAACTGTTTGGTTAAAGCATATGTCATAAATGAGCAAAAATTTTAAAGAGGTTTGAGAGTTTTAAAGGAGTATAACTTTGCAGGGGGTGGTCCGATTTTAAATCTGTTTGCAGATTCGGATTCTACATAAAATTTTAGACTAATTTAATGTATAGCATGTATAAAAAATGTTTAACACTTGTTAGAAATCGCTTCCGGTAAAAAAATCTTAAAATTGGGGTAGCTCTCTGGGGGATGACGCAATCTGAAAAATTCCTAAAGATTCGAGTGGCTGAGAAAATTCTAATATTAATTAATACCAAACAAGATAGGTTTATCTCGAAAGATGCAATGGCTAGTCGAAGAAAACTATTTGGTTCAGAATGTTAGCGGTAAAAAAATCTTAAAAATAGGTTTATCTCGTGTGTGGAAATGAGGATGCTCATTTATCTCGAAAGATGAAAAATTTAAGATATATTTATCTCGAAAGATGAAAATGACTAGTCGAAGAAAACTATTTGGTCCAGATGTGGGAGGAAATGTAGGATTCTGGAGGAAATGTGGCGGTGATTACGCCAATAATGTACTACTCATGTAGTTGTTTAATTAAGTATAGAACTAAAATAGGTTGTACTGCATATTACTAAAATGGCCATGAAACTGCAGAGGTCTGCATTTGTAGTAGAATTTATAGATTCCCATCCTGCACTAGCATCAGGCAAATTTTCTCCTGAGTTTACAAAGAACAAGGGGCAGATTTTATGGCAAGATATCACTCAGAAATTAAACAGCATTCCTGGAGGCGCATGCAAAGAATGGTTGCAGTGGCGAAAGGTAAAATAATTTATACAGTGCGTAAGGACAATAGTAAGCCATTACAATTTTAGACTTGGCAAGATCTGAAAGAAAAGTAAAAGCAAAAGCTTCAAAATTAAAATTGGATGCACAACAAACAGGAGGCGGTCCACTAACACAGGAAGTGTTTGATGACACGGAAATACAAATATTGAACATGATACAGCCTGTCGCTGTTACTGGCAACAACGACATTACGGAATCAGCGACGCTTTATTTTGAAGAGGTATACTATAATTACAATTTTTTGTCATGCTATATAAAAATCTTTTATAGACGGACACACCATATGCTGGAAGTACTACTGAGATTGAAGATTATCCCGCGTTTGTTTGTGATTTTGAAATAAGTATGGATAGTGAATCAGTTAAAATACCGACCGGACAACCAAGTGAAAATATTACTTGTGTATTAACACCGCAGCTGAATACTCCTACAAGCGTTCGAAAGAGTAGAATCAAAAGACTTCAAACTTCAATTGGTATTGGGAAGGAGATTTCAACTTCGGCACGAGAAAAAATACAGTTTTGAAACCGTATTATAATGAAAAATTAAAAAACACAAACCTGTATCGACAAGAAAAACTGAAATTATTGCATGAAAAAGATGCAATACACACGCAAGTACTTAAAGCAGTACAAACACTTCTTGAAAGATAGTACGTCGATACTAATTACCTGTGCAATAGATTTACATTTAGTGTGTTGCTGTTTAGGTATGGATAAATTTTTCAGTTTCGTTCGGTCTTATCTCGACAAACTGTTACAACCACTAGCAGTGTATTGTAGTTACTAATGATTTGTATTGTAATAATTAGATAGTTTGTATTTATTTACCATTATTTGATGTCAAACCAAACCTATTTATTTTACGAAAAAGTGATTTACGTAAGAAAGATAGTTTATTTAACAAGTCGATTAATGTACTATTGGTTAAAGTGACGGTGGAGCAATACGTTGCTGTAAAAGTCTCGCTGTAACTAAATCTTGATTTCTTCCGTCTTCGTTATATGGAACTTTGTTTTCATAAATTCCAAAATCAATATCAGCAGCATCATACTCCTCCTCATGCTCAGGTACATTGTGTTGTATGTACATATTATGTAAAACTGTACAAGCATTTATAATGTTTTCAGCCGTTGTTAGGTCATAATGCAGTACGCGATGCCTAAGTAAACATCACCATCTATTCTTCAGAACTCCATTACAACGTTCCACGATGCTCCTAATGCTAAGGAATCTCTCGTTCATACGTTCCTCTGGACTACCTGGTTCTATATTTCGAACGGGTGTTAATAACCATGTCCTAAGGGGATAGCCTACAATGTGTACATCCCATTCATGCTTGTGTGCCACATGATTGTAATACCATACCTGAATCTCCAACTAAAAAAAATTATGGTTTGCATTACACCTGTATAGTTGTCCCATCATCCGCGAAACGTTCGACTGTCGGCAAATGTGGGCATCATGGGCACTTCCAGGGAAATGTTTAGGTCCTGGTTGCAAATCTGTAACAAACTTTTAATAGATTCATAAACCGCTAACTGGTACATGGTACTCACAAGCTGGACATTTAGAATGATAATTTTTTTATTGATATAGTTATGTTCCGGCTGGTCTGGATGGTTTGCCTTCGGTGCCACAATAGCAACATGAGTGCAGTCTATACATCCTGTTACTCCCGGAAATTGATGTTATATGATAGAAACTAATACAAATTAATTGAAGTCATACTTGGAGTTAGAATGCAATGTAATTTGGTTTGCAATACCTATTTCGGAATGCTTCCATTTTCCTTAGGTTTCTCGGAAAATGTGTCCATTCATTGAAAACTGCAGAGTTACATAACGCAGCACTTATACTTGGTGTAATGCTCTTCTTACGCTAGCCTGACTAATTGCTGTAAATAGGTTAGTGCCTATGACGCCTTTGTAGCTTCCGCTAGCAAGAAACCGAAGTGTACATAGTGTCTAAAAAATAGAGTTTGTACTAAGTTTCACTATTGTATATATTTCGTGCTTTTCTCTCTACACTCAAAGTAGATCGTCGCGTTGGTTGGGGTACAAATGGTGTAACCACCTCAATTATTGTACGAGCTAGCTCCGGTGGTACCATAAAAAAATTTCTGAATGTATTTAAAGGTAAATTAAATGGATCTTCACATCTCCAAACACATCGGGAAACTGAAACTTGCTCTTCAGCATCTTCAATGTCCTCAAACATGTATAGTACCCCAATTACTTCTTCTGGATCCATATTCAATCCGTTCTTAATTGAGTTTACAAAGACGCAGCAATATTTATAAGGAAATAGGCAGCTACATGTAGGGTAGTTATGTTATTCTCGTATTATAGGAATTATTTATCTTTATAAATAAATGTTCAGTTGCTATTAATTTTATTCCACTTGCTTCCTTCTAGTGTAATGCTCTCAATTGGATAAAATGAATTTAATTTTGTTGTAGTCAATTACACAAATATCAAACTGTCATAATTTCTCATGGCAGTTCTCACCTTCCCTCACAATTAACCAGGAGAATCAATTTCACTCTTTTTTATAGGAAAGGAACTCTCCCCTGATTTCAAGAATAAGCAATTTGATTTTACAAGAGAATTCCACCCATTTTCTCCTACTAATTCTATTCCTATGAACTCAAGAATAGAGGGCCAGTTGTGTGCAGTATTCGACTGATAAGCATTTTCACTTCTTTTTTATCCTAGGATTTTAAAGACTAATTTCCATGCATAGGGTTTGACGAAACACATTGCCAATTTTTTATGAAGTTACTTCGTAAAACGTCTTGGTTGTTTTTATAACAACCATGTAAAATATAAGGATTTACTGCTGTTCCCCTATTCTTGAGCTCATAGGAATAGAATTAATAGGAGCAAATTTTCGAAAAATAAATAGATTTGGTTTGACATCAAATAATGGTAAATAAATACAAACTATCTAATTATTACAATACAAATCATGAAGTAACTATAATGCACTGCTAGTGGTTGTAACAGTTTGTCGAGATAAGACGCCCGAACAGAAACGCAAAAATTTATCCGTATCTAAACAGCAACACAATAAATGTAAAACTATTGCACTAATAATTAGTACTGACGTGCTATCTATTACAGGTGGAAAAACTACTACGTATATATTTTCCAGTAAAATTATAAAATGGGGGCGGCCTGTAAAACAAAAATTAAAGGGAGGTCACCGGCACTAGCTAGCGGAAGGTCGTGGATCATATAGAGGGTTAAAATTTTGCATAAAGGGTTAAATTAATCTATAATATACTACAAAAAGAATTTGGCACTTACCTTTCAAAAATATTGTGGCTTAATGACAATTATCAAGGGCGCCAGACAAGTCGAGAATGTCCAAATGTTCGTGCAAAACCTTGAGAGACTTGTCATCCCAAGGAGGACAATTGTTCCTTTTAATCAACTCTTATCTTTTTGAATACTTATGCAACTTCCATGATAAAAAATAATAAAAAAACTATTGACTTAATCAACGGCAAACAAAACTATTTAATTAACAGAGCAATAAACGTGAACCTCTTACATTCATTGATTTTAATTTATAAATTTAATTGAATAGGTGAATATGGAATTATGAAAATTTTGCGTACATAGGTAATTCCCAAACACTGTATATGAAAGAAAACTTATATTATAAATCTTATAAATCCTACGGTTTATGGCCAAAACGTCCTAACAAATAAACTAACTAAAAATTGGTCATGCTACTTAACTATAAAAACTTACTAAAAATCGTCCATTGTTTGATGGCTTGCCTTCCAACGTAGAACAGCTCCTAAATTAGGGGAGAGAACCTCGCTTGTTGCTCTTGTTTGTAATTTGTAAATAATTGAATGGCACACGAACGCGGCAGGATCTTATTGACAATATCACTTAACTTGTGCGTCACTCGCCTACAAGCTTTTTATTATTTACCTTGTATCACTATAAATCCGCGAACTTACGGGCGTAACCCTCGCGAACTGGAAGAGTTAATTACTCCTTTCCAAATTTTACTATCGTGATACTAAGTGAAATTGTATATCTGTGATGCCGGAGAACTCTACACGCGAACTACGTTTCTTTCTACTTCTTGACCACGGACAGCCCCATTGAAAAAGCTCTGTGGCTTTTGGCTAAAGCCTTAAGTTATATAGATTAATTCCTACTCTAACCATTTTTACGTCATTTTCTGTTATCCAATGACTGAACAGAACCTCCCACAAAAACAAGATTTTAGAAACCAAATCGAACCCTTTTTTAGATGAGCGTCACGGAATCAATTATTTTTCTAAGGGTTTCAATATATTGTATCTTCTCGAAATTTTAATTATTGAAATGTGGACCATACCACCCGTTGGCGACAGTAGTCTGCCATTAACAAAAGACCGGTTAACCCACTTGAGCCGAAATGGATTTTAACTACAATGGATGTCTCCAGACTACTTAAAATTACTTGCAATCTTTGAACAAATCAAATTGGAAATAGTTTTCGCTATTTATAATGTTTTGTTTTCTATAACCCGCTGTCAATCAAAGAAATTATTAAGCAAATTAAGCTTTTCAACAGAAAATTGCTTTTCTTTATTTACGTTAAAGGTACTATTCCATTTTAATTTTATCAGATTCGTCAATCTGTAACCGACCTAAGCTTTAAGAGGTTTATTGTATTTGATTTACAAGGGTAGAGCTTTAAATTATGTTGACCTGCCGCTGGAATTTTTAATAGTTTAGCCTTAAGCTATTTGTAAACCTGGTCTTTTACGAGGGATGCTAACTAACATATGAAAGTAATTTATTGTGGAACTTTTGTCTATAAGTTATGCAAGTTACTGAATTTTAATTAATTAATTATTTTGTTTATTAGTTAACATTACAAAATAATATTACATATCTTTCAAGAAGTGTTTGTACTAGTTTAAGTTCTTGCGTGTGTATTGCATTTCTTTCATGCAATAATTTCAGTTTTTCTTGTAAATACAGGTTTGTGTTTTTAATTTTTCTTTATAATACCGTTCTAAAATTGTATTTTTTTCTCGTGCCGAAGTTGAAATCTCCTTCCCAATACCAAATGAAGCTTGATGTCTTTTGATTCTACTCTTCCGAACGCTTGTAGGAGTATTTAGCTACGGTGTTGATACACAAGTAATATTTTCACTTGGTTGCCTGGACGGTATTTCAACTGATTCACTACCCATACTTATTTCAAAATCACTAACAAACGCGGGATAATCTTCAATCTCAGTAGTGCTTCCAGCATCTGGTGTGTCCGTCTATAAAAGATTTTTATATAGTATGACAAAAAATTGTAATTATAGTATACCTCTTCAAAATAAAGCGTCGCTGATTCTGTAATGTCGTTGTTGCCAGTAACAGCGGTGTTATCAAACACTTCCTGTTGGTGGACTGCTTCTTGTTTGTTGTGCATCCAATTTTAATTTTGCAGCTTTTGCTTATACATTTTTTTACAGATCTTGCCAAGTCCAACATTTTAATGGCTTGAAACAGTTTAATTTTCTACAGACCCTTGAGAAACAATATTGCAACGAATCGATCATTTTTAGTTTCCGTATTGTCTTCCCAATAATTTATTTTGTGTTATAAATTAACCCAATACCAAAACTTGTGTAATTTTCATAAAATATATCTTAATAAGCTTAACAGATCAGAAATCAAAAATTTATTATAACAAATTTAAATAAAGTCACAGGTTAGATGTGCATGTACCGGTTTTGTAACATGCCTCAGGTTGTTTGTTCTGTTGAACACCGCCGGCTGCAATGAAAATCCATGACTTGTAGTCCAAACACCAGCACCCTAAGATGTATTTGCTTAGTGCTCTGGCAGCAAGTCTACGCATAGCTAATACCATGGTCCATCTGAATAATTAATCAAAACCAACTAACCAATGCGCAACTTTAAATATAGATTAATCAAAATAAAATTTAATACAACTATGAAAAACTTTGGTAATTGTATCATATGATGTCACATTGAAACGTAGCAACACGTTATAACCAAGATGTACCTAACTATCGATGCAGTATATTGATCCCAAAAAATTAACGCAAGGACACGCTTTAGATGTCATAAACAACAATGCAAGTTGGAGGCTCCATTTAGGTTACATTCTTGTAATCAATTTTCTACGTCATGGAAAAGCCAGATTGCGTTGACTGTAATAACGGGTGAGTCGTTTCAAAAACATTTACTTTGAATTTCAAACTGATGGAATATTAAGTGAACTTTATCTAATATTATTGACCTAAATATTTGGTTGAACATTAATTGATGGAAGATTATATGAAACGTTATTTATAATTTTGATTTAAAGGTCAAGTATAAAATGAAATTGGTTTTAGAAATTTTGCAATATTAAAAAATGATTATTAACATAGCACTGAATTTTAAGTAAATGCAATATAATGACCTTATGGTCTTCATTGTAAGTCGCTGGAAATAAGATCTAATCACCTTCGATGATTAAATATGTTTTTTATTATGAAGTATGAATTCAAAATTAAATTATTACAAATTGATTAAAGAGAAGTAACTTTTATTTGATTTTGTGTAACTAAATTTTTCAGTAGAAATAGATACATTGAGTTGACTTAAATTTATTCATACAGGTCTATGATTATATAAATTAACGATAGAGAGAGAGAGAGAGTTTACATTTTGCAATTATGGTCATGAAGGCCGACTCTGAGATTATTAAAACTGGTTCGAGATACCAACTCAATTGTTATAAAAACTATTCGCTTGGTTATCGCAAGTAGTGTTAAAAGTAATGTTATTTATTTACCATTCAATTAATTGAAAGCACAAGATAAGGTAACTTAAAAATAAATCCTTTAAGATACGTTATACACTAGAAGGTTTCTACTTTCACTCTGTAGTGTTGTCGTGTAAAATAATTTAAGAAAGTAGTGGCGCCATAAAACATCCGTAGAATAGGAACCCCCCTGATAGTCTCTATAATTAACCGCGGGAGATAGAGTCCCAAGCCAGTCCGGAAGATTCCAAAGGTCATTCTAACTACGGGTAAGACTACATTTTTGTCAAGACCTTTGTGAATACATCGGGAGTTGATCATAGTGTATTAACCACCCGAGCCGAGTGTTCCGACTTGTCTTTGATTATTATTCCTGGTGGGTATATAGATAGTCGAACACGTCTCAAAAAAGTCAACCGACGAAGATCGGTTACAGGCTTACTGTTGTCCTTACGCACTGTATAAATTATTTTACCTTTCGCCTCTGCAAACATTCTCTGCATGCACCTCCAGCAATGCTGTTTAATTTCTGAGTGATATCTTGCCATAAAATCTGCCCCTTTTTCTTTGTAAACTCAGGAGAAAATTTGCCTGATGCTAGTGCAGGATGGGAATATATAAATTCTACTAGCATCTTCTTTTACTCCCAATTTACAAATGCAGACCTCTGCAGTTTCATGGCCATTTTTGTAATATGCAGTACAACCTATTTTAGTTTTATACTTAAATTAAACAACTACATAATCATAAAATCAAAAATAAACAGTGATCTGTTCTTTTGACATTAGCCTTTTAAAACCAAGCAATCAGCGTACGGTCAATAGAATAAATATAGTCGGCAACATTGCGTGTCGCTTTTCTATGCAAATTCCTTTTCCTGTAATGTCAAGAATAGGGAAATACGATTGGCGAAAGTGACAAAAGAAAAGAGTGTGAAAAGATTCTCACGGGAATATTAGTTTCCTATGAACTCAAGAATAGGGCCTTTGACATATCTAAGGCTCTATAGAATATGGCTATGGGTGATTTTGCGTTCGGCGATTTGCTCCATAGATCGCACACTTTTGATTAAATGAATCCACCCTGTCTTTTGTGATGTTTTTATTTTTACGTTTTTAGTTTGTTTCAACCGTTATTATTATGCTTACTGAGTTATGTAGTTTATTTTTATTTCAAGGCCAGAAATGGTTTAAAAAGAGAAATGTATCCTTTTTGGTACAATAGTTTACAAATAAATATTTTTATTTCACCATTACGGCGTTTTTTGTTGTTAAACTTTATGATATGTGCTTCCAAAAACATCAATTGTACTAGTGCAGCATTTGGATTACTATTATTTAAATTTTTATACCTTACGTAGCCTTATTTATTAGTCGGAGTCTGTAAGACTTCACCTCAGTGGTTATAGGAAAATAATCCACCTCAGTGATTGCCGGTTAATGTGTCATCCCTGGTACATTTACTTTACCGCTGTTAATTTTTATTACAGTTACTGCACATTTCTATTCAGGTTAGCAGTGTTACTAAACTTTTGAAAATACGTTATATTGTATCATCATCATTTTGTTTTCGACCTTACTTAAGACCGGTTTGACGCAGCTCTAACTTCTTTTTTATTCTGTGCTAATCTAAAAAGTTCTACATACCCTTCACAACCTAAATTTCTAATAATTTGACTAATATAGCTTGGTCTAGGTCTTCCTATACTTTTCTATCTTTTTCTTATCTACCTGGCTCTACATAGATATTAGCAACCTGATGGTCGTTAAAGAACTCCAACATGTTTACATGATAGTTATTTATAAGGAAATGAAATATTACCTGGTTATCCCCTCCAAAAAAGGAAAAGTGTTAAATTATATATTATGGTAAGGCTTAAGCAACGAATCGCTACCAACATGCCAGACCGCTAACTAATTGTGAGTTATGTTATGGTGACATTTAGTTAACTAATTTTTATTTATTTATTATTTTGTTTTGTTTTCGAACTTACTTAAGGTCGGTTTGACGCGGCTCTAAATTATTTTCTATTCTGAGCTAGTCTAAAAAGGTCTACATACCCTTCACAACCTAAATCTCTATTAATTTGACTATATAGCTTTGTCTAGGCCTTGCTACTCTATTTTTATTTGGTAATCTATAATTTAAGACCTTACTAAATAGTCGCTCATGACTTAACTGGTGCCCTATCATTCCATCTCCCCTGACCTTTAATTGTTTCTACATACAGGGTTCCTCACCTATCCTTCTAAACTTCCTCATTTGTTATTCTATTAGTCCAACTAATCTTTAACATTTTTCTATAACACATCTTTTTCTTATCGACCTCTTTAATTGTCCAAGTCTCACTACCGTATAATAGAACGCTTCATACGTACGACTTTAAGAAACTTTTTCTATTATCTAAACTAATACTATTAGCTATTAGTAAGTCTTTCTTTTTTAAAAACATTTTTCTAGTTTGAGCTATTCTAGCTACTATATCCCGTCTTCTACGCCCATCCTTTGTAATTATACTACCTAAATAGCAAAATTCATCTACCTCCTCTAACTCGGTATTACCTATTTTTAATTTTGGTTTAGAACTAGACTGTAACTCACTTGTCATTATCTTTGTTTTTCCTGAGTTAATTCTCATACTATAGTTACTCTGTAGTATCTCATCTAAAATATTTAAAAACTCCCCTAACTCTTTTTTAAACTCTGTTATAATGGCTATATCATCTGCAAAACGTAACATATCTATTTTCTGTCTCTGTACACTAATACTTATCTCTTTTCCCTCTCTAGCTGAGTTTAAAGCTTCCGAAATATAACCATTAAAAATCAAGGGAGATAGTATACATCCCTGTCTAATATTAGTAGGGCTGGGTCGGCGTATCGATATATCGATACGTATCGATACGACCCCCGTATCGACCTCCCCGATACAGCGAAAAATAAATATCGATATATCGATACTCGATATGTATTGATACGTATCGATATGTATCGATACGTATCGATATGTATCGATACGTATCGATAGGTATCGATATTCGATACGCCAAATGCCGTATCGCCCTCCCCTATATATATATATATATATATATATATATATATATATATAATGTAGTGTCAGGTGGGAGCTACGAGGGTTCTGAGGGTAGTTTTGGGTTAAAGGGGTGTATGCCAAATAAAATGATCCATATATCAGATCCCGTAATTCAAAAAACTATGTTTTGCCGTACTTTACATATGCTAAAGTATTTACAATGTTAATTTGAAATGTATGTGCCAAAAGGTAAATTATAATGACTTAATGACGTTGATAAAATACACAGTGCTCAAGGTTTTATACTGAGTTGCAATTTAATAGGCCGTTCAATGTACATTTGCCATCCGAAAACCGGATGCGTCTACGGATGTCTACTATTAACCACGCATCCAGGTCATGTGTGAATTATTTTGGCTTTTTATTTAAATAGAATCAACTTTTGGACAAATTTGTAATTTCAAAATTATAAGTAATAGCAGTGTCAAATGTGATTGAAGAATTGTGAATTATTTACGACCAATGATAGAATTATGTACAAACTAGGAAAGTGTAAAAGGACAACAGTGAAGGTATTTGTGACACAAAATAAGGGATAAAATGTTATTGGATATTTTTATTTATGTAATATGTGATTAAGTAAGCTGGATTTGTTGTACTTATCGCCTTGGAAAGTAAACAACGGAGATCTTTTTCGATTTAATTTTGTGTAAAGACGTATTTTTGTAAACCTGCGCTAAAATTGTTTAAATATTTTGAAAAAGAAATAAATGTGTTTGAATTTGAAGAGTTTAATTTATTAAAGTGGAGTAACGAGAAGCATCAGTGGTTAGTTAAAGAATAGCGACGGCGAATTAAAGTGAAGATTGGTATTGGTGAGATAGCGAAGCGGCGAAAAGAAAGATTGTGTAGGAACGGATTTGATAAAGGCAGAAGGCATCGGTGAGGAATTTGTAAGCGTGAATAAGATTTGGATTGATTTGGTTACGGATTTATGGTTATTGGGGCATTGATTGGATTGATTTGGATAGAGATTTATGTATAGCGGGTCATTGAGTGGTTTTTAAGATAAGGAACGTGAATAGATTTGGATTGAGCTGAAAGAAGAATAGGTTTGGATTGAGCTGAACGGAAAGTAGATTTGGATTGAGCGGCACGAGAATAGATTTGGATTGAGCGATTTGAGAGCGGCAATTGGAAGAGTTAAAGGCTACGAAGAAAGTAATACGGAAGAATTAGCGCAGTGGAAGTAAACAAAACGGTCATTCTAAATTCTAAAATTCGGGTTATTTATTTCAGATTGGGGATCAACAAAATTATACTAAGATACCTGGAGGCGATACGAAAATTTCAAACGATAGTGAATTCATGTAAAGACGCATACGGCGACAAAGATCTTGAGCCAGCAGTAAAATTAGGCCATCAACGAAGTATAATCCAGGTGAGTGCTGTGAAATATTTAAAAACGTCAAAGTCAGAAATTGTGTATTATTAATTAATTTGGCACAAGGCTACGTTGATCATTAAATTTTGGCATATACAGTGGTAAATTTATATAAAAGTAGTAAAACAAAAGATAGTGCAGTTTGGTTGGGCATTGCACATCTACTAGTCGAGGCATAGTAATAAACATTTTGATTAGATAACCAACCAAACGTTGCAAAAGTACGGGGCGTGCAATAGGTGTTTGCACATTATACAAAAAAGCATTGAAATTTATAAGAAGGGGCGCGCGGCGACACAAAATTAAAGTAATAATATAACAGTTGAGGGGGTGGTATACAAATATATATATATATATATATATATATATATATATATATATATATATATATACTTCAATTATTTGATAACAAAAAATCTTAAGTGAAAGATCGAATTGTCAGTAAATGCATTATTTTACAACGATCTTGTGATTTTATTCCCAAAGAAAAAGTAGATAAATTATCGATGCCTAATCGATTCGTACCGATACTTAATCTACATATCTGAACGTTCCGATACGAATCGCTACATATATCTAGGGCTGGGTCGGCGTATCGATACGACCCCCGTATCGACCCCCCCGATACAGCGAAAAATAAATATCGATATATCGATACTCGATATGTATCGATACGTATCGATATGTATTGATACGCATCGATACGTATCGATACGCATCGATACATATCGATACGCATCGATACTTATTGATACGCATCGATACATATCGATATTCGATATAGAATATGTATCGATATTCGATACGCAAAATCCCCTATCGCCCACCCCTATACATATATATATATATATATATATATATATATATATATATATTTATGTCACAAATATTAAACTTGAAACTTTAATTATTTTGATAACAAACAATCTTAAGTGAAAGATCGAATTGTTAGTAAATACATTATTTTAAAACGATCTTGTGATTTTATTCTCAAAGAAAGAGTAGATAAATTATCGATGCGTACCGATACGTATCGCTAAGTCTCGATATGTATACTTAATCTACACATCTAAACGTTCCAATACGAATCGCTATATATCTCCATACGTATAGACGCGTATCGATACGTATCGATATATATCGATATTCGATATATCGATACATATCGATATAGAATATGTATCGATATTCGATACGCAAAATCCCGTATCGCCCAGCCCTAAATATTAGCTTCCTTTTCTATTTCATCATATCTAATTACTACGCTTTGGTTTTTATATAGACTGTAAATAATTTTTCTATCCCTCTGAGAGATTCCTATTTTTCGCAAAACCATGAACATAACAACCCAATTAACCCCACAAATGCCTTTTCTAAACGTACATACGCGAAATGAGTCTTTTTATTATTTTGTAACATTTTTTCGATAATTACCCTAATCATTAGTATCGGTTCTCTAGTCCCTCTATTATAATATAATTGAATTTATTAAAGTCCTAATATATCAGGACGACAATTTTAAAGCAATAACAGCAGCTACCCGTGTGACAATAAAATAGTATTGGCAACCCTTACTTGCTTATGATTTAGATATGAACGAAGTCTCTCGGCAACTACAAAATCTAAATATTTATTTTATTATTTATGAATTAAATGCGGCATAGACTTGCAATTTTCATTTCAATACGTAACGGTTACACATGATAACGTGGAATGTCTTTTTTCGTGATTTCTACCATAATTAATTCATTCCATATTCTAATATATAAGTTTAAAAAAATACAAGTAAAAATTTGTTTGTCATTGTACGTATTCATTACGTTACCTAATTTTAAAGATGAGGCTGTTTTCAGTCAAGATCCATGTCGTGTAGGTACAGGAATAACCGTTTCGTATTATATTACAAAGTACCCCATGGTTGTGGTATTATGTCTACCATTTGTTTAATCCATGACTTGCCAGCATGTCTTCGTTCTATAAAAATATTTCCCAGAAGATTAGACTGACCTTAGACCAGATATTTTTTAATTGCAACCAATCAAAAGTTCAGTTGCCCAAAGTACAGGAATGCGTTATACAGTAATTACTTTCCATATGCGACAGGAAACAACGGTGCAATTATTCACGTCTTATCATCCTATACGAGATAAAATTTGCAGACTCATATTTTGCGTATTAGTTTTGATAAGATTGTATTTGCTCTGCATTATTTATACGAATCTTCCCACGCTACAACTCCGGTGCTATAATTGAAAATATTTGTTCTGTTTGCTCCAGAAAGTTTTAATTACACGTCACCTGAAAGCTGTAAAATGTCAAGAAAATGAACATTTTTAAGGATATTGATACTTTTTGTACGGTTATTATGAAATATGATTCCTGATTTTAAATCTGGTCTAAGAGGTGACGGGCGGGTCGCTCCAAAGATGTTGGGTGATGGTTTACGTTACGCTTAAAATATTTTTAGAATCGTAGTATAAAGTGCAGTATAAATGGTTTTTTTATTATCGTGGGCATTAAAATGTCACTCACAGTTTGACAAGTAATGACTATATCTGGAGTTTCTTGGGTTAAACAAATAATTTTGAATAATAGTCTTAACATTCCTATAGTAGTAAAATTTAAAAGAAATTGTAAGTGGTGATGGATTTTTCCTCGCTTACATTTTGTGAATATTTCCAATGCGTTAACTATAAAGACAATAGAACTAGCATCGACCGGTGGTAGAAATCGTTTTACCATAATTACGAAGCTTTTAATAAGGACAAAAAGGATATCTAGGACAATAACAAATTTAAGCACCAAACGTTGTTTTATAAAAAACAGGGCTAACCTCGTGTTCACGATAGTCATTGAAGACCGGTGGCAGCTGTTAATGGACAACACATTTTTGATGAAACTAATCTCTAAAATAAATGCTAGTTTAAAAATATTTTTAATCAAAAGTTCAAAACTCAACATAGATTCTGCATAAAAGCTTCTTATCAATAGTG
The DNA here is from genome assembly GCA_036346225.1 of Platerodrilus igneus. Taxonomy (NCBI): domain Eukaryota; kingdom Metazoa; phylum Arthropoda; class Insecta; order Coleoptera; family Lycidae; genus Platerodrilus; species Platerodrilus igneus. Next base: position 2,078,821 of record JARFIW010001146.1, read on the forward strand.
GTCAATCGTAGACGGGTCAACTTGCCTCCCTCTCCCCACTTTCTGTTTTCAATTCTTTTACTTTCTCGCCAATTGTGCTCGTTTTGTGCTCAATTGTGCCGGTGTTTGTTTGAATTATGCTCATTTGATTATAGCGAAAGAATTGTAAACAAATCAGGGGGGGCCAGGTTGACTGCTAGCCCTCCGCGTTTTTGGAGTATTCCAATTTTTCTTTAGTCCATTGAATTGTGCTCGTTTTGTGCTCAATTGTGCCGGTGTTTATTTGAATTGTGCTCATTTGGTTATAGTGAAAAAATTAAAAACAAATCCGGGGGTCCGGTTGACGGCTAGCGCACCGCCTTTTTTGCTATGTCAATTTTTTCTGATTCCATTGAGTTGTGCTCGTTTTGTGCTCTATTGTGCCAGTGTTTGTTTGAATTGTGCTTATTTGCTTATAACAAAACCTTCAAAACAAATTCCCGGGGCTGCGGTGGCCTTACATTTGATTTTTAATGCTCCTCCCGAAGATACTGCATTGGCCAGGAAACCAGTTGTTTTTACACACGGGACTAACGTTTTACCTCCATTCGAAGGACGGCGCATTTTTGTGAAATATGCTCGCTTAACATTTTTTAGCGGTCCGTGTCCGGAATCAAACCCGGCACCTATGGGATTAGTACTCATATAAGTGAACCTACCTAATCCACGAAGCCTCCGGCCAGGTTGGCCGCTAAGGTTCCGTTTTTGTTTGAGTTTTTAAATTTTTTCTTAGTCTATTGAATTGTGCTCGATTGTGTCGGTGTTTGCGTTAATTGTACTCGACTACTAATACCGAGAAATGTGGAAAACAATTCAACAGTAACGGAGGGGTGGGGCATTCTAACCGCCACCCTCGCAATCTTTGAGTGATTCAATTGATTTTTAATCTAATAAAGTTTGCCTTTTGTTTACGCATACTATAAAATTCCCAAACCGAGTTGAGTAATTAATATGCAACGTATGTAATATAAGGAAACATCGTATACACACCCAGAAAGTCAATTTTCAACCATAAAAACACAAATATCATTAATAACAAAACTTTATAAAAATAATTTTAAAAACAACAATGCGGTAACTACCCGGGTCCCGTTATATTTGAGGGAATTGCATGAGCTTTCAACTTTTAAGCGAATAAAAATAGATGCATGCGGTTTTTACTGAGATGCTTCACAATGACACAAAATTTATTTGAACACATTCAGTTAGGTAAAAAACAAAATGGCAGTATATTCGAATTTTTCTTTATTGATTTAATAAATGTGGAACGCCCTATATATTTTTTGATAAATCAAAAGCGACGTCTATTACTATATCAGTGGTTATAACGTTTTTTAAAATGATGCAGAAGTAACTGAGCAATTAATGATTAAGCTGAAGCCTGCAAATTCAGTAACGTATACAAAAATAAAATTTGATCACAATAAACAATATCTTCTTTTTGACATTTTCATCTTCTTTTAAAGAAAAATTACAAATAAACAAAAAAAAGGTAATCAGTAAATGTAATATGCTCTATATGCAATAAAAATTTTAGAAAATAATAAATTAAATATTCCTAATTGTTTTGACAAGGAAATGCAACTTTTGCCATGTACAACACTTTTTTAAAATAGTGTACCTAGTAAACAATTAAGATATTTAATTTGTTATTTCCTTAAATTTTTATTGCAGAACATACTATACTACCGAATTGTTTATTTGTTACAATCTGTAATTTAAAAAAAAAAAAATTGTCACATAGAAGATATTGTTTATTGTGATCAAATTTTATTTTTGTATACGTTACTGAATTTGCAAGCTTCAGTTTAATCATTAACTGCTGTTACTTCTGCATTGATTTTAAAAAGAAAGGCGCGGATAGATATGAAAATTGTCGAACAATAAGTTTGACAGCACACGTATCAAAAATATTAACTAGAATTGTACAAAGACGAATAGAAAAACGAGCTGAAGAAATACTAGAAGAAGATCAATTTGGGTTTAGGCGAAACAGGGGAACACGGGAGGTTATTTTAGCTCTGAGAATGATAATGGAGAAAACAATAGAAAAAGGAAAAAGCGTGTATATAGGGTTTGTAGATCTGGAAATAGCATTCGACAATGTAAAATGGAAAAAAAAAGTGTTCGAAATACTCAAAAAGATTGGAATGAGTTATAAGGATAAACGAATAGTACATAGCTTATAAAAAGAGCAAACAGCAGTAATAGAATTAGAGCAGGAACGTAGAGAAGTAAATAATAGAAAAGGGGTGAGACAGGTATGTCCCCTATCCCCATTAATTTTTAACTTGGTCATTGAAGAGGCAACGAATACCGTCAACTGCAGAAAGACATTTGGAATTACTATGCAGGGATAAAAAATTGATATGCTTAGATTTGCAGATGATATAGTGGTATTAACATCTAGTAAAAAAGAGTTAGAAGCTGTTCTTAATGAAATGGAAACGGTTTTAACAGAGAGATACGGTATGAAAATTAACAAAAATAAAACTAAGGTACTAGTATGCAAAGGAGGGGAAAATAAATCAAAAACAAGAATACAAATAGGTAACGAGAACTTACAAGAGGTTAAGGATTTCTGCTACCTAGGAAGTCAAATAACGCAAGATGGAAAAGGCGCAAAATATATAAAACAAAAATTAGCACAAGGTCAGCTACATTTAACAAGGAAAAGCAACTACTGTGTTCAAAGACAAACATAGAAACAAGGAAAAGATTGCTTAAAGCTTATGCGTGAAGCACAGCACTGTATGGCTGTGAAGCCTGGACAATAGGAGAAGCGTACAAGAAAAAAGGTAGAAGCCTTTGCTACAGACGAATGATGAAGATATCATGGACAGACAAAGTTAAGAACAAAGAGGTACTAAAAATGGTAGGGGAAGAAAGAAACATGTGGAAAACGGCAAAAAATAGGAGAGATAGGATGATAGGCCGCATACTATGGCATGATGGAATAGTACGGAATATATTAGAAGCGGAGATAGGAAAAAAGAGAAGTAGAGGTGGACCTAGGTTAGACTACTGCAGGCAGATATTGAAAGATGTAGGCTGTAGGAATTTCAGGGAAATGTGTAGGCTAGCTCAGAATAGAAATCAATGGAGGTACACATCCAACCAGTCCCAAGATGGATAAACTAATGAAAAAAGAAAAACTGCAATTAAACACGATGATTATTATAAGCAACTACAAGTATTGGTTGGGTAATATTTTCGAATAATGTTAATTATGTGAAAGGATTTACTGGAAAACTATTAATTTGGCAAATGTCTAAGTGTTGGGGGATCTTGGTAGCCACAGGCTGGTTAACCTCCTTCACATACCTTACATGTGATTTTTCCAATACTCCACCCGAAGGTGCTACATTGGCCAGGAAGCGAGTTTTTTTTACCTGGAAAATTTGGAATTTTGCCGAACCCTTGCTGTTCCAAGCAAGATAGGGATCTTTAACGTGCGTGACAACACACACACGGGACCTCCATTTTACCTCTCATCCGAACGAGGGTGTATTTTTGTGAAAAATGCTCGCCTAACATTTTTCAAGCGGATCGTATCTGGATTCGAACCCGAGACCTTGGGCGTAGTAGTCACATACATACCAACTACGCCACGGAACCGCTCCTCCTTTACATACCACTCAATCTCTGTGAGTTAGGGCATATAATTTAAAAACAGAAGAAGAGGAACCGAGCTGTATATAGGCTGTGTGGTAATTTCAGGGAACTGCGTAAGGCTATCTCAGAATATAAATAATTGGAGGTTCGTGTCTAACCAGAGAGGAAAAATTGAAGTAGCGTCTTGAGAAAACCTTGTGGAAATAGACTGTATAAGATAATCCAAATAAGGAATAAAAAGGCATACTCGAAAGTAATCTTCAATACTAAATACTCCCTGTATGTTTGTTGTGGTTTGTTTAGCATCCTTCTTAATCTTCTTTGGGAATTAAACCACTCATAGTTTTTAAAATCATCTTTATTCACGTTTCGATCCATGACCTAAGGTCGTTGTCAAAATAATAAAAACTTCAAGTTTCACATTAATGACATAAATAAATTGAAGGTGACTTTGATTTATTAATGTTCGATATATTTGGTTTGAGTACATTGGTGAAAATTTTAAAGTTTAAAAGAATAATTGCGGCCTGGGACCGACTTTTTAGGTAGCCAATACGCTTAACGTGAAATCAGGTGAATATTTATATTGGTAACTTCAAATGTTCTTTGTCTAACACATCTTTCTATTGTTCGAGTATTGTCGCAGTGTTTTTCATGTAGTCCAACTTTCGCGTTTTTGCATCCATTTCCTCTAATTCCAGCAGTCTTTTTCTCCCACTTACAGCGTATGGCGTGCATAATGGGAAAATTTCCTTTAGCGTAAACGGATAGAGTTTACAGCCAATATTTACGCGTTGTCTACAACCTCTGGGCGAATGTTAGGCGTATTTATCAACCCCAATTACGAAATGACTATTTCTTTTGGAATTGTAGAACATGGTGTTGCAGATTGTGTAAAATATGTACTACCTGCTTTAATGTAGCACTTGTGTAAGATTTTTATTTTATCTTGGTTGTCTTCCTCCTCTACTATCTCCAAATAATTTACAGGTAAATAGTTAAAATTAAAAGCCGAAAGCACATATTTTATCAATTTTTCCCTTTGCTCTGGTTTTTTGGACAACGTAATTTGCAAGCCAGTCAATTTCTCTGTATTGCTAATCCCTCAATACATGTACTGTAGTAGGTTATTATACACTAAACAGCAGCTATTTTGTAGCTTGTCCGATAGCCTACTCCACATTTTGGCAAGTGGTACCGAGTACATTGGCGCCTTTAGGAAGTATAACTTACTATCTTCCAATAAGGTTAAACAGTTTTTTTAAGGGATTATACGCCCGTTCCGCACTGACATAGTTTCCAATTGTACAGTTGTATATTCTCGCCTCCAATCGCATAATACCACGTTCTTTAGCCAAAGTAGACGCGACTGTTTCCCTTAAACGTGCATCTGGACAACGTAAAAATCTAGTATACGATTTGTTGCATATCTTAATTCTTGTATTGGTTGTTAGCCATGTTAAACAATCAATTCCCACAGTTTTATCGTTGTCAACTATAATATTACACTTTTCATCGTATTCGCCCTTATAGCAAAAGTTATGGTTTGTAGTTAAATAATTACACATCTCCATCTTGCTAAATATGCCAGTAAAATCTTGGGTTACATCCATGTGAAAAAGATAGTAATAATCGTTTTTGAGTCCGTGTATTATATCTGGTAGTTATAATTATTAGAACCTATTGCATTTGTTTAAGCAATTCCAGATAGCCAGCCAGGCAGCGCGACCGACCACTGGGCGGTGCCGCGCCGCGCTGACAGTCCTGTGTACTTACAAGATTAAAGCTAAAGGTTGTCTTTGCTCTTCTTTTAGTTTAGTGCATTATCGCAAACGACACGCGTTGTATGCAGATTAGGCGATATAAAATTTTGATACTTGTGATAGTGCTGAATGTTTTGAAAATATGGCCAGTCGCGACATATGTTTTATTTGCGAGGGAAATTTGTTAGAAGGACAGATTTGCGAAATGAAAGAAAGAGGATTACATACTCTGAGATCTTTCAGTGTTAAAATATCCACAACCTGATAATTTTTTAAAGGACATAAAAGAGGATATTCCGCTAATTCTCGATTTCCTGCTTCAAACCATCATAATGAAAAACAAACAAGGTGGAACTAAAAAATTATAGAAAAATGTACAGCTATCTCACACGCAATTATTGCAGCAGCAAGACGCAAGTCCTTTTTTTCTAGGTTACAGATCGGAGAAGCATTCTGTCAGTTTGTATTTGATAACGCAGATGTAAATATTTGCACAATTGATGGCCTAAATACTTTTCATGCCATAGGTGGAATTCAAGTTATTACTCCCTCAACGGCTGTTTTTAAAATAGGCAGAATTTCAAGGTTAAAATAATTCCTACCACAGTTAACATTGGTCATATTGGACATGTACCTATAAAAATATTTTAAAAACCCAGTAACGCTGGGTTAATAAATATTAAAATCGAAAATCTTAATAAAGAGACTAACATATCAAACGTGGTTCTGATCTCCGATTGCGACTTTCTCTGGCTGTATGGAAAATGGCAAAATATGCTACACATTCCTGGATGGAATGGGTATATAGAATAAGCAACAGCAAAACAAACTTATTTTACATCACGTATTCATTACTTGCCGTTTATTAATGCTCGTCCTTCAGACTATGACACAATACATACAGCACTTCTTAGCGCCACAGAAAAATGTAAGTCTTTGAAACAATAAATTTGTATTATAACCTTTGACCAGCCCCTTTATATTAAGGCACGCGACATCGTTGAATCAATTTACTCTAACCCTGAGTCAAATAAAATTGTGATAAGACTTGGAGGATTTCACTTACTCATGTCCTTTATGGGTGCAATTGTTTACATTATGGACGGAAGTGGACTGAATGAACTATTCGAGATTGCATATGCAGCTGCGTCTGTGGAACAGATGTTAACGAGCCACGCTTATGAAGAGCCCTGAGAGCGTATCTTCTAACTCATGCTGCTTTGGTTCAAATTGTATTTAATGAGATCCATTTTAGTACAGAAGAACGGGAATTGGTTGATAAAAGTTTGGTAGATATCGAGAATCATGTTTTCTGTGATTACTTGGAAAAAGAATCATTTAACCAGGTCTTACTAAAATTTGGTAAAAGTTTAAACAAGTTGCTAGATATTTGACCAACTGCTAAACTATGGGTACAGTATTTTAACATGGTTACTCTAGTTAAAAAATTTGTCGAGGCAGAACGTACAGGAAATTGGGACTTGCACTTGCAATGCGCCAAAAAATGCTGCCTATTTCCACTCCAGCGGTATGCAAAATCCTGCCATTTTTATTTGCAAGATATGCATGCTTAAACTAAAAGACAACTTAAATCCTGTGGAATATTTTAAATTTGTTAAAACGGAATGTTTAACGTAACACGTTTTGAAAAATTATGGTCTGGGATTTGGTCAGATCTGACGATTGAACAGACACTAATGAGGTCAATAAAAAGTTGTAGAGGCCTAACCCACGGTTGTGAAATCGCAGACTCTGCATTGCTTTCTTGGGATGCCTGTTCTTTCTACCGTATCGGATCAAATGAAAAAATACTGTAGTACGTCATTTGTTACTTCTGAACAACACGTCGATAGCAGATCTTCGCGAATACAAAGAGGCAATGTCGATACCCAAAAATTTGTAGGCTGGTTTTTAGCTCATTCAGCTTTTCCATATACCAAAGTCATTATGTCTATAAGCACAGGAGTGGTGGGAGATGAAAAAATCAATTGTCACAATGCATATGAGATTGGTATGTCAATGATGCAAAGTATTGTTGGAAGTAACTATCAAAATGTTAAGTTTCACAGGAAACAAAGAGTAGTACCAATTGCATCGATAAATTCGGGAATTAAATTAGAAAACACAATTGTGCCAATCAACCCAACGATACTCTTTCAAAGAATTTCATATGCCAAAAATCATCCCAATAGTTTCAGCAATATTTTCAATATGAGTTTTCTTCTTATCAGCTCTCTCTTTTTGACGCTGGGGGAATGCGAAAAACAAAAAGATCCGTCCTATATCTAATATTTACACCACTTTCAGAAAACATTACTTTTACAGACCAATTATATGTAATAGACGAAGGGTTTCTTATTCATAGAGTTGTTTGGCATCAACAAGAATTATACTCAGCTATTCTAGATAAATTTGTTAAGTATGTTGTAAAGCATTACACGACAAACGCCATCGTTATCTTTGACGGATATCCAGTCACGAGCAACGTAAAATCGACAAAATGTGCTGAACGCTTACGCCGAATAACAAATTGTTCTATAGCTGAAGTAGTTTTGATAAGACCATGAAAACCACTACAACACAAGCTAAATTTCTGGCAAATGAAACTAGTAAAAGCAGGCTCATTTCTTTGTTGTCTAAAAGGTTTGAAAATAAAGGGATTTTAGTTAAACAGGCTTCTGAATATGCTGACACTTTAATAATCAATACGGCGCTTGAGATGTCAAACAGATTTAAATAAGTAATTCTAGTAGGTGAAGACATTGATTTATTGGTTATTCTTACTGCCATATATGGATCACACAACAATATCTACTTCTTGAAGCAAGGAAAAGAAAAATCCGAAAACACACTATACTTGCCCGAGACAGCAAAGTTAGAAAGGGCTGTGATAGAAAACATTTTAGTTTTACATGCATTTAGTGGATGCGAAACCACTTCGGCATTATACAAACAAGGCAAAATATAGTTTCTTAAAGTTTTAAAAATCAAGCAACCCTGCAATCAACCATTGAATGTTTTAAAGATCTTAATGACATTCCAGAAGTCATTACTAAAGCTGGAATTCAATTTATAATGGCACTTTATGGGGCGAAAAACAACGAGACGTCATTACACAATTATAGATACCAATCCTTTGTACAATCTATAACAAAGAGCTTATTCAATCTTGCATCCCTTCCTCCAACCGAAGATGCAGCTCGCATGCATTTCCTTCGAACCTTCCTACAAGTTTAACAGTGGTACGGTAATGAAAAATCGCCTACTGATTGGGGTTGGAAAGAATCATCAAATGGCCTTACCAATTTCTATGCTGGCCCGGGCCGAAGCCTGATTCGAAATGAAAATTGACGGCCCGGCCCGGCGACACGGCCCGGCACGGTCCGACCCGACCCGGCAGGCCGGGCCGGGCCGTAAGTCTTCATTTCGAATCGGGCCGGACCGGTCACTTTTTTACGTCGGGCCGAGTCCATCCCTACCCGTTTCCCCACCACCTTGCTGTAGGGCACGCGACGCGTTTGTTTTTCTTTTCAAGTGGTTTCTCTAATAAGCCTAATTCACTGTGTTACTTTAAATAACGATTACTTTTATTTTATGATTTGATTAGACGTATAAGATTGGTCAATAAACTCGTCAGTCAACTAATTCATCCTCTGGTTGTTATTTTTCTGTTTCAGTCTATATATCAGTCTCAGCGATGTTTTCTTCAGAAATTTGTCTCGAGTCAATTTCTTCGTCGTCTGATCCTTCTATGATAGTTGCCGGATTTGAACATGTTTTTCCTTCACATGACCTACACACTACTGAATACCGCAACCCTGCGTTTTTGCAGCTGCAAGGGACATTGCAACCTTTTGTGCAACTGCAAGAAATTATTTTTAATAACTCTTGGGGAGCGGCGTCTTGCAGCATAGAAATTGGTAAAGCCATTTGATGATTCTTTTCAATACTTTCATTCAGTGAATGAGAATATATTTTTTCCGTTGTGTTCAACAAGTAACTATCACTCTTTTGTTTGATTTAAAAGTATAATGATTTTGAGTTACAATCAAGATACTTGTGGAACATACCGTAGTACATATCATTTGATTTTTGATTCTTTGAAAAATTCTAGAAATATGTAACGAAAGTACAAAATGTTTAACAATTTTCAATGTTTATGAAATTGTTACAGACGAATTTGTATAGCCTTTTTTACTTCGATAAGCTGAAACTTTTGCAGAGAATTCAAGTTTGATCTATAATTTGATTATCTTTGTTCTAGTTCTTTTAAATTTTTATTTGACCGACTGACAAATCGTGTCAAAGTTCAAGATTTAGTACTTTTGGCGAATTACTGAATGCTAAAAATTAAATAAATTGTTTATAGGTCACAGTACAAACGGTACCAAACTTCATCGGTTAATATCTCAAGCAATTGAAAATTGGTACCTAGTGTTATTAGAACTTAAGGAACCTGAAAGTCAAATAATATACCGAATGTTTCCTTAAAAAAGTTGGACTTTCTAATTGTGGAATGTCGAGGATACCTTATTCTTTAGAAATACATATTATCTGGTGGAAAAAAAGTTAAATTGAAGTGATTGTTTAAGGTTGAAAAGTTTAAAAAAAAATGATTACCAAAAGGTATAAATCAGTACATAGTTCGTTTTATATACCAACAAAATTTTATTTACTTTATCCTTTTTTTATGGCACAAGTTCGAAAATGGTATTATTATACATTTTCCCGCAATAAATAGAAAACTATATCTGCAGCCAAATTCTATTATTCAACAATAAATTAAGTGATAATCATGCACGTAACTAGGGAGAGGGGACTTAGGGGGCTAAACGCTCCCCCAAATATTCTAGCCTTCCCCAAGAAGGGTGTTCAGAAAACGTTAAAAATATTGTTGTATTTAGAAAATGATTAATGGCTGTTTAGTCTCTCCCCCCTCCCAACAAAAGGCTAGTTACGTTACTGGTGATAATATCAAAGTATGAAATTCAAAATTTCAAGTACCGTAGAGCCATCTATAACTATAGTCTACGAATAGACGATTAACGTATTATTTTCGAAAGTTTTATTGAAATCGTTATTTTAAAATACATGCAGCAATAAAGAATCTAGCGCTAATTAATATATACTACTTCGTAGCGTTTAAATAGTTATTTGTATATCAAGGCCGCGAAACTGCTTTTTAGCATACCGAGAGAAAGTTTATCGCACAGATCGCTTGCGACGGAAGCAATATAATTTCGAGTCGCTAAAAAAATTTTGTGGTCAAGGTGCAACTTTATATAGTGGCTTTACATCACACGTTGCGATGGAAATGATGTCTTTAAAACACCAACAGTATTCTTAAAAATTCCTGAAAAATGTTACGCTACTCTAGTACTACATAGTTCAATTTCCTACACCATTTCAGAGCTCACAGTATTATAAACTCAGCTTTCTGATTTACTATTCAACATCTGAAAAATCTAAAAGCCGGTGCGAAAATTTTTAGAGATATGTATTTTACTTAATAAGAAGTAATTAACTCTTTCTTGTAATATCTTCGCGAGCAAATTTAATGTTCTCAATAAATTTTTAACTGCCAGGTTTAAAATATGCTAAGCATCGAAAGTGCTGATTTTCACAATCGAAGTCTGATATTAACTGCCCGAGTTCCTGCATAAAAGTAGTGTTAACTGCTGCATTATCTTCAGTAATACCCTGTGTTTTGGATTCTATCCCGTACTCTCGTAACGACTTTACGAAAATTTGGCAATATATTTGCCAGAATGTTGTCCATGAGAGGGAACAAAGTCAATTACAATAGACTGAAGGATCCAGTTATTGTCAATAAAATGGGCTGTTATTCCATAGTATGATATACCGTTTATGGCAGTCCATCCATCAACGGTAAAAGATATTTTTGAAGTATTATTTTGCAACATCTTCATAACTTTTTCTTGAACGGTTGTAAAATGCGAAAGAGTCTTCTTTTAAGAGCTCTACGCCCAGGAAGCTTAATTGACGGATTAACACGCTCGAAAAATTTCTTTGTAGCTTCGTCATCGAAAAAAGAGAATGGAAGATATTTTGTAGCTATCCATTCAACAACAGAATCGCCGACATCTTCATTTTCGTCCTTTTGGAATGAAATCTGTAACAATACAGAAACAGGCTTGTATAACTGTTAAAAAATATAAAATTTTATATTATTGCTAACTTTACGTTGTATTTATACTACGGCTGGCAAAATTCGAAAAAATGTAGTCAACTAATACAAGTTTTCAATATTCAAAAACCGATTAAATCGATATTAGGTTTTCTATCGAACCACCGCTTAGTCGATTGGTCGACTAATCGATTAGCTGACGTTAATCGATTGGTCGACTAATCTAATGGAATATCGTTTCCAGCACTAATTTATTCGTTGTTTTCGTTTCGCAATGAAGTTTAGTGGTAGCCAACATAAAAACTATAACTCTAATGGTATTTATTTAATCTAATATAGACCAACGGCTATATAGCAAATATATTTAAAGCATTGTCGCTATCGGGGATGAGTCTCTACAAATTCGCATTTTGAATCAGTTTTAAGTGGGAGTTTTTAGGTTTTAGTTTTAATGGTATTCAAATTCATCTTAATCATCTTGTATAATTCTACAAAAAGTTTCGAAGAATTCTAAGATATAATTTAGAGAGGTCTGAAATTTTATTTGAGGATTGACAGGGAAAATCCTAACAAAACTTAATCAAAATGAATTAAAAGTTTTTAGTTTTTTTAATACGAGTTGTTACGTTTTTTCGTGGCAGCCACGTTGGGCGCCAAATTTATGCTACATTGGCTCGTAGCCGTGCGTAACCCAAAGAAAATCAAAGAAATGACCGGGCTCAATCGGAGAGTAAGGGGGTTGTAGAAAGCAGACTGACCTATGATGTATGCGGCGGTAAGGAGTTAGTAACAGTACCTGCAATAAAAGAAATTAGAATAGCAAACCTGAAAGAAAGAAAAAGATTAGTCCTGCAAACCTGAAATAAAGAAAAAGCATAGCAGCAATGCATAGTCTAAGTTATTCAGTACTTGGTAGAATGTAAAAAAAAACTGTTTAGATAATCTTTATAATATAACAACGGTAAAAGCAATACAGAAAAATGTGTAGTACAAAGTGAGGTAATATTGGGGAGTAGCAGAAACGTTTCCTCACACACCAATTAAACATAAATCAGACAAAATATTAACAAAAGATAAATAGATAAGACACAATCGATATGAGTAATTCAGCAGTATTGATTTTTTTTTTTTTTCTATGTTTTAAAATAGCATGCAAGTCTATTGTAAAAGGTATCAGAACCACAAAGATATGGTAAAGCAACGGATAGATATTTAAAGTAATAACCAGTAGGAAATAGTTCAACTTACAAAAGTCCTTCAGCAACGCTTCCTTGCAACTGAAATGTGGGATTCAACGATGTCCTGCACTAACGAAGCACTTCACCCTTGACTGTGGGGGTGTGTTGATGGAACTTATCACACGCTACCCTAATCACACCTACCTGTAGCATTGATAAATTTCTTGTTACTTCTATTTCCTGAGGCAATAATTTCGAAATATGTTGTAGCACTAGTTTAATTTCAACTGGGACCAGATGTATATTATTTTCATAAACATCCCAATAAGCAGTGAGAAACTTTAACCAATACCTTTGTAAGCCGGTAATGTGTTATATTTCGCAAATAACGAAATTTGCGCAAGTAATGATCTATTTTAGATTCTTTGTTGTTAGAAAATTCAGAAACTACAGTATCACTGTATTTAAATAATCCAAAGTATGCGCTATTCTGCGAAGGAAAGGACCGCAAAACTAGATTCCACACACAGTTAAAAAAATAAAAAGACAAATCAACTAAAAAAACACAATCAATAAAGCAACGCGTATCGCTAAGTCAATGTTCCGTAAAACAAGCACGTGCGGTCGAGTCAACAAGTTATATCACTTTTTTTTCCAACAGAAAAGCAACAAAAAGAACAATTAGTAAAGCTACGCGTATCACTAAAACAATCCGACCCTTTTCAAAGCAAACAGCACACACTATGTTTTACGTAATTCATTCGTAGGATCGAAGAGCAAACTTAAAACTACTCCTCTGTTAATAATACTATCGTTGTTACTCCAACCGCTTATCGACTCTTATCTAAACTTGTATATCCACATAAGGAAACATCCAATAAATGAATGCAGCCATCATATCTACTAAATAATTACGAGCTGTTTATCATATTTCAAGAAGTTGGAAAGTAATTTACGAATAATCCATTTAACATTCGTTCCTCGCAATTTATTTATTAATGAAAATCAAACTTCAATTCATCTATCTTTAAAGTAATACCCACGAGTTAAATAGCGTACAAATCTGAATTATTCTATAGTATTTCCTTTATACAAACAGCGATCCCAAAGAAACGATGTATTTTTAAGTACGTTAACAGAAAGGGAGCGTAAAATGTTAAGCTATAAAAAATGCCCGTTACAGAGTTTTCTAAAACAAACTGGAACCTGCTCAAGCAAGTAAATTAGAATAAGTAATAAATCACTTTCTAACGGTTGAATAGCGTGAGCGATAGGAACAAAAGTGCGGGTACAAATTGGTGTAGGTAAGGTACCTATTTGGCATTTTAGTGAGGTAAACTATCACTTTTGTTTAAATACAATTGAGAATGTTCAACGAACAAACATAGTACCACCACCTGCATCATAATCCGTGTGATGTTATTTGGAAGAAAAACTATTATCTACCTGTGATCTGAAGGGTTGGTTGGACACCTCGGAGAAGCTATAACAGCTGTTGCTTTTATTCTAAATTTGTGTCATTGAATAGGTGTGAGCACATATATTATTTTTGGCATATATGCACACAAAAATTTACTTTTGTAGGTAATTTATATCTATAGTTCGTCTATACACAAACACCTTATTTTGAAATTTTAAATTCTTAATTATAAGAATCAGTAAACAAAATGCTTACCTTTGACTGGTACATCTCCTTTAGTCTTCTGCTTATAAAATAGGTCTTTACTGGGTCCGGTCTGGTCAGCATTTGCAAAGAAAACTTTATATTCACTTTCATGAACTGATTTTAAATAACATTTTAAATTGGTGGTACTTGAATATTTAATTTTAAATTCCACCTTGCTTTTTTTCTTTTTACACAACAAACAAGACGCAGTTTTTGTATCATTTGAAATAACACTAAACTCAAACAATTGTTTAAATTTGCTGCAGGATGTCGACCCGGTTTTCATATCAAAACGTAGGTTTGTTTGTCTATCAACAGCACTATTACCACTTTCATTGGGATTATAATTAAGGTCTTTCAGCACGCTTAGTTATTATATCAAACGACACTATCATATATGAAGTAGATAAATATTATTTTATTTGTTATATATTTGTTATACTCGATAGTCTATAAACTATACTAGAAATAAGTGTTATTATTAAATTCAAATAAAGGCAGTCTTGAGTATAAAGTCGTCATCGACGAACTGAGACTAAGAGACCTGAGCAAAATTTTTAAACGTCTAAGAAACTACAATAAACAATTCCAAGGTAGTACAATTACCATAAAAACCAACTGTTTCCTACACAGACTTGCATCTGCATGAAAATATTATGTACAAAATATACGAGGTATTATAAGGAATGGGTACATCCAGCTTTTCGGCAACCTACCAATACGTGACGTTTGTAAACAACCTTACCACATTTTTAACTTGTAACTGTAAAACTATAAATTTGAACTACAAAAGCTATTAAAGACAACATGTGGCTGCAAAATTTGCGCATATAAAAATATAAAACAGGCGTATGATTTTATGGTGTGAGTAAATCAACAGGCAATTTTTGAAAAAAGGGTAGACAGTAAATCCTACAATAAATTGAAAATAGAAGTTTGTTGCAAGAACGCATTGACATCGATTGGACTTTTATGTAAATTGAGTGTAGACTTAACGTACCTTATAACCTTATCATAAATTTGGGTTCGCTTTATTTTCTCGTTCCTACTTCAAAGAATTTTACTAAAATTACCTACTTGATATTAGAGAGTTATTGCAAACTCATTCCAAGCAGACTTTATTTAAAGAATCTTCAAATAAAGTACTCTTTATTAAAAGTTTGCATCCAATTTAAAGGAGTGTTATTGCAAGTGTTTTTTCCTTTACTCTTTATTTTGACTTATATGTTTAGTATTCTATATCTATAGGTTATGTTTTAAAAATGAATAAAGAATTAATCTATTTTGTGATAAAGTGACCTATAATACATGTTTAACTATATTGGAGAAGATCAAAAAAATTGTATTCACACAAAGATGAACCTTTTTTTTATTATTTGAGTCTTTCATTTCCCACTGATTCGATAACATTTTTTGTATGTGTTGTCAAAGTGTTTTCACGGAATACTCTTCGAGTTTACTTCAAGACACTGTTTTCTACTTCTTCTCAAGCATATAGCATATCTGTTTTCAAAAGGATTTTTACACCTTACGTCTAGGAAAAGCATTACAAAACAGCATCCTCGTATTTAGAGCGTTGACGTTTTATATCTTTTTCGTGTTATAAACTTGAACATTATATCTCTAAATTTAATTACGGAAACAACACTACAAAAAGCCATTTAATTTCACAATATTTATATAAAAAGCAGACAATTAAATGTAAGTTTGTACGTTAGGCATTTGGTAAGACGCCTTAAATAAAAACCTGTATTTAAACTAAATAAAGATGTCCTGTATTTTAATAAAGTACTAACATTAAAGGTGTGTTAATTTTTACTTCATTAAAAAATTGGTAAAATGAACGTTGCAATAACTCACTAGTGTTTTAGGCGGTAGACATTAACTATACACGCGATTGATAATATCGACGTTCGCCGCATGATTGAAATTTGAAGTGCAAACTTTTGAATTATGAATAAATCACCTGATTTGATGTTCCTAGGCATTTTTAACTTGCCTAAAGTACAACATGAGAAACATTAAATTGTACTAAAAAAAACTTTCGGGATAAGAAATGAGTTATAATATCACGCCTCCTTTACTCTAAGACAGCCGAAAAACTGATTATTAATGGGTTCATGAAGACACTGCTCGAAAATATAATTAGGAGAGTTTACTTACTCAATGTGAGATAGAAGTGAAAGGACGGTGGAGTATCTATCTACTCGTGCATTTTTCAGCCCGAAAAGTTCGGGCCGGCCCGAATCGTTTGGCCCGGTCCGGCCGAAAAAAGATAGGCCCGGTCCGAATAAAGTAGTCCACGGCACGGCACGGATTCGAGCCCAAAATCGGGCCAAACCCGGGCCGGGCCGGTCCGAAAGCCCGAGCCCGAGTCCATCCCTAGAAACGGGTGTAGAAAAAACAAAACTTTTTAAGGTAAAGTTTTATTAGCTTTAATTTTGGTTACCTAAAAATTTTGGATAAAGTGAATCCAGGCCGAGTTATTTATAAAAGATCGTAAAAGCAACACTTTTATTGTCCTTTTTCCAATACAATGGTCAAATCCGAGATCGACAGAGCGTGCAAACTTAGTATACCGTTGTAAACATTTAAAAAAAGTGTTCAAAAGTTATTGCAGCCTGCCCCCATTTATGTCACACAAAATCTCCTTTTCGGCTGACCTAATTACTTGTCATGATCATGAATTTCAGAATATAACTTTATTACGCTGTTATATAATTAATTTCTTTAAAACTATTGAATATTTAGCCATTATTTAGATAAAGCCTTAAAAACCTTTAATTCCCATTATTACTGCATTAAAGGTTATGTCTACAAATAAAGATTTATTTTGATCATAGTAGCCTAATCCCACGTATTAAAAATAACATAAAAGCTTTAAAATTTTTGAAATTATTGTAAATTGATTTATGTTGAATGAGACATCTACGATTTTAAAAAAATGTTGGTGTTTGTTCGTCTTTTTTCGTAAATAAAGCTAATTTGCGTTTGTCACTTAATTATGCAGTGGAGCCTGCAGTCCTTTTAAGACATCAAGCACGTGTAGTCAATAATGCATGGTAGGTCAAGTTGCACTAATTAACAGCAGATTCAGTTTTATAAAATCCTTATAATTCCAAGAACAAAGTCGCGTGGCATTGATGTTAATATTATAAAAGTCTGTAGGAATTCGGCCACCCCCTAAATCTTCGATTAAGTATTATTATTCAACATATAAACGCTCTCAAATAAAGATTTGATTTGATGAAGTGACATGATGAATATTCGAACGAAGGGTCAAGAGTTTTGCTTTGCTACGTTCAAGTTCCTGGATTGTTTACTTGGCGGTCTCCTCACTTCTTTCATAACGATGACTTACGGATTCTCATTATTTATAGCTTAAAAAGTTTTAAATGAACTAGACGTATGTCAAATTCTTAACTCGCAACTAACTTTCACTAAGCTGTTGAGTTACGTTCTTAATTTTTTCGTATAATTTCCGCTATGTAATGTATAAAAAGAAATTACAAAACTGTTAATTATAGAGTTTACTGGCTAGCAAGCGTCCAAGAGGCGTAAGTCCCGTTTAAAACAGACCCTCCTTGTTTTAAACTAATGTTCCGTGTAAATTGCGAGTCTTTGATGATAACTTACTAAAAGCTAATTGCTCTGCGTTGATTTGTTAACCGTTTTTGCCACCGTTTCTATGGTTTATGGACTTTCTAGCAATTTATCTCTCCCCACGTCAACTTTTACAGTTTTATTTAAATTCAGTCAACAATCTCAAGAATATTCACCTAATTTTTTTACGACGACATCTGGCTTCTGTTACAGCATTGTACTTGAACTAAACCAGGCAATCTAATCAACTTAACTACTACATAAACATTAATTTAATTATCGTTTGGTAAATTGTACTTAATGCAACCACCATAAGATGTAATTTTAGTTTTATAACCAATAAAAGCAATGTGCACCGAGAGGATAGTTTAGAAGACATTTTAGTAGATACTAAAATTTTGTGTTCAAAATTTTTAAACTACAGGATGTAGCGATGACAAACATCGCTCAACTAGTTATACGTTTGTCTAATCGTTCGATATGTGAACAGAGTTTGACTGAATGGCATTTTAATAAAAATAACACAATAATTAGATTTTGAAAGACATGAACTGAAAAGGCTCCAATTCCAATGTAAAAACTACATTCCATGGAATTATAAAGTGAAACGCAAGATACATTTTGGGTCCTTGAAAGCGTCTTTTTAAAAAGTTTGCTACGTTTATTTTTCAACATAAATTAAATACCCTATACCCTGTTCAGAATAAGCTTACATAATTTTAACTCAAATCCTTTTTGCTTTTAAAACGAAAATTTATTCGATAAATTAAATAGTCAATACCTTGTTTTAGGTATCCGTTAATTTGTTAAACATTCCGATAACATATAATTGCTTTCTCTTGGTTTCTCATCTTTAAGACTTGTCAAAATAATGGATTCTACGATTATTTGATAGCGTGTTTTCCAGTTTGCTAATCGCGTTTTGATAACGCGAGGATTGCAGTTCAAACTCGTGTTATTTGAACCAATTTTTAATTTAATTCTGCAGCTTGTGCATTGAAATATTTTCTACATTACTCGTCTCAGTACTTCAAGAGCGATGCACATTTTTTGTTCGACAAGTAGGAAGTATCTTGCGTGTATCGGTGAGTTTTTCCGTGTTTACCCATCCTAATCAGATTCTCTTTTTAGCTCTTAGCTGGAGGCCAAAAGATTCTTTCTTATGTAGGCCGAACTGTTCTTTGCCACAGATCAACTGCCGTTGCCTGTAGATCGTTAGTGCCTATATGGTAACAGGATAAATAGATCCCGACGACCGTGGCGATGCAGTGCTGATTCACTCCCGATGGCGTGTAAGCTAAGTATCCCGACACATACAGGTATACAACTTGTTTTCCTGTGTGTATATCAAGGGAATATTCCTTACCAGCGTTTGGTGCAGTTACGTGATAAGAGACGTGACATTGTAGGACTATTGTTTGTTGCTGCGAATGGATATTATCGCTCTACATGTGTGATGTACCATTGTTAAAAATGTTTGACAACAGTTCCCACGCACTTATTCTTTTCTACTGATTAGTTTATTTTACAAAAGGTATTATGTACAATTTAAAAGAATGTTTGACAGAAGCTCTCACACGTTAATTCTTTTCTACTGATTAGTTTATTTTACGAAAGGTATTATGTCTAATTTTAAAAACGCTTAACAAAAGCTTTCACATGTTTATTTTCTACTGATTTATTTTGTGTAAAATACGAGATGCGCACTTCGTATCTAAAGTACTAAATTGTTCGTATCGTATAATTGTTAGCTGTGAAATAGTAACGCTTAATTTATTTTCTTTTTACTTGTTTGTACATAATCCTTTATTTATTCTTATGGTTAATAGATAATCGTGGCTGATGTGTTATTTTGGTATTTAGGTAAATCCCCCCATTCTCCGCGTTTGGTAGTTAGCCTGGTATTTACGTTTCTTCCGGCTACGTCTAGGTACGTAGCATAATTTGTTACGCCCTGGCGTGGGGCCTCAATTTTGTTTTAGTTAACGGATACTTCGAGATGGTTTTGATTAATTTCTGCCCCGAGTTTGTATTAGTTAATTTTTGCTCCGATTTTTTTTGTTGTTAGTGCTTAAGTTCCTACATTACTCGCGCTCTCGACCTGAGGCTACTTGTTTTTTGTTCCTTTATGTTCGACCTATTGTTTATCTTTTCTTTTTCTTTCGGCTCTTTGGTGTTCCTCATGTGAGGATCGGTTTTCTGTATTTCTTGTGTGAGTTCGATATTCTTGAATTTTGATTTTGTTCTCTTCCGTGATTGCTAAATATCCTTGGTTAGCTTATGTCAGATTATTGGACTTGTGTTTTCGCCAATAATTGTAAACCCTTTGAAAGCTCTGGCGCCCTATTTCTGATTGTATTGCCTTTATTCTCTTAAGTTTAGTACTTTTTTTTTCGAAATTTAATCCGTTTGTTACTTCCGTATTAAATAAAATCGTTTTGTTTCGATTCACTTCTAATATTTTATAGTTTATTCGGTTGTTGTTGGTACTTTCGCATTACTCTGATGTGTATTTCTTTTGTCACAATGGTTACGTGGGGGTTGGATGTAAATAGGCTGTTAAAACCCGAACTCCAATATGAGTTATTTTCTCGAGGATTTGACTCTGACATTAAAGTCGAGGGGTTGCGTATAGCCGTCCCCAACGCGATTCAAGTGGAAACGAATCAGTCTTTTATTCCAAGCCTTTACACAATTACGTTTACAGAGGATCATGAGGCTATTAAACGCGCGCTTACTGAGCTTGGACCGTCTTCTGACGATTTTACTAGGAATATTACGGATAATAAGTTTGCTCGTTTACGTTCCTTATGGGTACACATTCAGCGACGTTGTGAGTTGATGGCGACTAGCTCTGAGGAAGAAGCCCTGATGAAAAATATATTGTTATTCGCTTTACAGACCGTGCATTCGAATGTTGAGGCGACTGTTAGAAAATTCAAACGTGTTACTTTTGCTGATTTTAGTCAACAGCCATATTCCAGTCCTCAAACTCTTAATGTAGCTACCGTTACCAAAGAAGTTCCTTATCTTTCTTCTGATTCCGAGGAAGAATTGGATACTTCTACTGTTGCTAATACTATGACCCCTACTAAAGGATATTCGCTCGCTAAATTGAATGTCCTTTTTCAGGTGAAGGTTCTCTACTGGAATTCTTGTTTCGTATTAAGGAATTCAGTGTTTCGCGTAATATTTCTGCTCAGCAACTTTTTCGTTTTAGTCCGGAATTACTTACTGGAAAGGCTTTAATTCTCTTCCTGATCAAATCAGCGTTCACTCAAATGTTGGGACGACGTTGTTACTTTATTAAACTCGAAATTCCTACCCCTGGATTTTACTTATAGGTCTGCTACTATTGAGGAAAATACTTTTACTTCACATAACCGAGTTGTTAAGGTTTCGCTTACGCCTACGGGTAGATAGTTACTCCCTCCGTACTTTCTACTGTTCTTCCTTCTAGTTCTACTTCTACTCGTCAGGCCGTATGCTTTAATTGCGACAAACCTGGTCATGTTTCGACCCGTTGTACTCGTCCTAAAGTACTCCACTGTTATTGTTGTGGATATAAGGGAGTTACTGTCCACAACTGTCCACACTGTCATCCTATTCCTAATAGGTTTTCAAATAATCCTTCAAATTCTGCCCTCACCTCTAGATGCCTAATTTCTTCTGCTTCTCACTCTACGTTCGCTCCTTAACCTCATTCGGGTCATCCTCCTACTAATATCAAAACATACCCTTCCTCGACAAATATAGCTTCGAACAAAATTTCTTCCGTTTCTAGTTCTACATACTATTCTACTCCTCCATCTGCTGTTACTACTTATTCACTCTCACCCTAAACTGTGCCTCCACCACCCTTACAACCCATGCTTCGAATTAGTGACTTGCAGCTAGCTTCTCAAGAGTTTGTTCCCGCTTTCTTGAACGATTCTACCCAAAAAATTCCTGTCGTGTCTGCAACCATCAATATAGCTGAAGTGACGATAATTTCTAATTTAGTCAGCGAAGGTTCTGTTGAAGTTCACGAAAACAGGTTTCTTTAATGTCTGTTGCTGTTGCTGTTAAAATTTTACATGTTCCTGTTTTCTTAAATTGTTCTACTCGGGAAATTTCTGTCGTGTCTACAATAACAACTGTAGCTGAAGTGACGATAACTTCTAATACAGATACAGAAGGTCCTGTTGAAGTTAGTGAACCCGTAGCTGTGATGCCTGTTGCTGTTGTCGTCAAAGTTTTACCTGATCCTGTTTCGTTACCTACTATTACTCATTTTTCTCATGCTAACAAAATGCTACTTGCTTTTAACTAAGGTTGGTGAAATCTTAGCTGATGTGCTGTAGTCTAATATTGACGAAGGTCAATCGGATTCTGTTCCTTTATGTAATATGGTTGAAGTGTTATAGAATTCTGCTCCTTTTCATAAGATTGATATTCCTACAGCCAATGCTGTTTTCTTTCCTAACGGTGATATTTCCAGTCCTTTATCTAACGTCGTTGAAATTTTATTTAATTGTCTCTATATCTCACGTAACTTAAGTGTGTTCTGCTTGTGTTTCTCTTCGTAAGATAGATTCTCGTTCAGCAAATACTTCTTCTCTTTCTACCGTTGGCTTTCATGCAACCCATTCAAAAAACAAACTCCTTTCTTCTGTGTCGCGTTTTGAGTTTTCTAAACTACCCTTGCCACCTTCTATATCGCGTGCTACAACTACTACACCCCCTGCTGTTCCTGTTTTGCGGAAAACTGCCCATAAGAGGCAGAAATTTGTCTATGCTCCTTCCGAACCGAAGGATGTATGTCGGCGAAGTCCTAATGTCCTTGATCTTGTTCTGTTTTTCTTCTGGCGGCGTAGACGCCTTAAGCCCAAGATTTAGTCCTCGCGCCCCAGATTCTTATGCCGACTTTTCTCTCCTTAGGACTTGATTTCTGGACTTAACGATTTCGTCATATACTTCCATGTATTGCTGGGTTTTCTTTTTTTCTTTTTCTTCCACTCCATGTGGGTCCGGGAATAGAATAGCCCCACGGTACGACCTGCCTGTTGTAAGAGGCGACTACAGCGGTCCAACACAGACACACACACACACACACACACAAACACACTTTACTCCTTGCACCCGTGTGGGTCCGGGAATAGAATAACCCCACGGTACGACCTGCCTGTCGTAAGAGGCGGCTACAGCGGTCCAACACATACGCACACGCATACTTTATACACGCACACTACATACACACACACACACACACACATACACTCACCTACTCGTACATCAACAACACACCCACATACACACACGCGCGCACACGCACACACATACTCATACATAACTACACTGAGATTCTGTTTTATTTTCTTTTGTACAATTCTTAGTTTTTTTTTGGTTTTGTACTTGGTGCATGGTGTTATTCTTCTTAATTTTTTGGCTCATTCCTTTTGTTCCACATTACTCTCCTTTTCCTGTTGCTGGTCTTCTTTGCTGTTGGTCCCTAGTCCGATTGTGTTTCGTCAATCCACTTCGGTGGAAGGTGCTTTTTAGTCCGTTTTCTTTCTTCGGAAACCACGACTTAGTCGACTTTAGGTCTAGTAAACGTATCTTTTTTTGGTTCTTCGCTTTTGGTTACCACAGTTAGTGGTACATCGTTTCCTTTTATCAGCGCTCTCCCTCTTTTCCTCTCGTTCTCCCTTGTTGTCCCTTTGTTTACTTGAGGCTTCGCCTTTGGGTCCTGTTTTTGTTTGCACTGTTGGTTTTCTTCCTCGTTTTTGTTCTTCTCTTGAGGTTGATAACCTTACTGTTTCTTCTAAGAAACATCCGTCTTTTGAAGTCTCCGCAGTACTGAGGCCGTACCACCTTAGTCCTCCTTGATTGCTTATTACCCGTCTTCCCTTCCTTCCTTCTTTTTTTTCTTTCTCTCTTTCTATTATTGGCTCTTCGAGCCGGATTTTGTTTGGTGTTTGTTTTTGTTTTCTTTTCTATCCGGAATCTGTTGTGATCGGTCTTATTGTTATGTTGGGGTTTCTTTTTTTCTTTTTCGGTGTTTTTGTTGTTTCCGTAACGAATGTTCTTTTAATTTGAAAGTAATTTTTTTTCCTTATCGTTTTGTTTGGGGTTTTTGGGTCCTACCCATTCCCGAATTTTGGTTTTCCTACCTCTACCTGTTAATTTTGCTGGAGGAGAATTTGTTACGCTTATTTTTCAACATAAATTAAATACCCTATATAGTGTACCTGTTTAAAATAAGCCTGCTTTAACATAATTTTAACTCAAATCCTTTTTGCTTTTAAAACGAAAATTTCTTCGATAAATTAAATAGTCAATACCTTGTTTTAGGTATCCGTTAATTTGTTAAACATTCCGATAAAGTATAATTGCTTTCTCTTGTGTTTCTCATCTAAAGACTTGTCAAAATAATGAATCCTACTATTATTTGAAAGCGTGATTTCTAGTTCGCTAATCGCGCTTTGATAACGCGAGGACTGCAGTTCGAACTCGTGTCATTTGAACAAATTTTTTATTTGATTCTGCACTTTGTGCGTTGTAATATATTTTCTACATTACTCGTCTCAGTACTTCGAGAGCGATGCACGTTTTTTTGTTCGACAAGCAGGATGTATTTTGCGTCCATCGGTGAGTTTCTAATCAGATTCTCTTTTTAGCTCTTAGCTGGAGGCCAAATTGGTTCTTTCTTATGTAGGCCCAACTGATCTTTGCCACAGATCAACTACCGTTGTCTGTAGATCGCTAGTACCGTTGTAGTAACAGGGTAAATAGATCCTGACAACCGTGGCGATGCGGTGCTGATGCACTCCCGATGGCGTGTAAGCTAAGTATCCCGACACATACAGGTATACAACTTGTTTTCCTGTGTGTATATTAAGGGAATATTCCTTACCAGCGTTTGGTGCAGTTACGTGATAATAAACGTGACATTGTAGGACTATTGTTTGTTGCTGCGAATGGATATCATCGCTCTACATGTGTGATGTACCATTGTTAAAAATGTTTGACAACAGTTCCCACGCACTTATTCTTTTCTACTGATTAGTTTATTTTACAAAAGGTATTATGTACAATTTAAAAAAATGTTTGACAAAAGCTCTCACACGTTAAGTCTTTTCTACTGATTCTTAACGGACTTGCACCTTGACGACGTTCTAAAATACTGGAACAGGTAGAATGGCTTGCGCGTTTCAATGAGCTAAAGAGCCGAACTATAGGTTTAACCAAATTAGTGGGGTGTTTAGTGAGGAACCAGACTAAGACAGGTCCCCAAACGTGGGCAGCAGCTTTTTCGGTACTTAGAGTGGCAGAGACCATAGGGATCGGTATGACATTCTAAGACACACTACTGCGATGTGGAAGGCATTACATTTGATTTTCCAATGCTCCACCCGAAGGTACTACATTGGCCAGGAAGCGAGTTTTTTTTACCTGGAAAATTTGGAATTTTGCCGAACCCTTGCTGTTCCAAGCAAGGTAGGGATCTTTAACGTGTGTGACAACATTCACACACGTGACCTCTATTTTACCTCTCATCCGAACGAGGGTGTATTTTTGTGAAAAATGCTCGCCTAACATTTTTCAAGCGGACCGTGTCGGGATTTGAACCCGAGACCTTGGGCGTAGTAGTAACACACATACGACTACGCCACGGTATGTGGAAGGCAACGGGAAACCACTACATTACCTCCCAAGTACTCAGCATACAGATATTGTTAAACATGATGGCATCCTCTGGGGTCAAAAATTCCGGAGGTAAAATAGTACCCCATTCGGATCTCCGAGAGGGGACTACTTAGGGGGATGTGATCCTAAAGAATAGAAAAAGGTCCGTGAACATTCTACGAGTCGGAGCGTGGAATGTCAGAAGTATGAAACAAGTAGGTAAGCTAGAGAACCCGAAACTCGAAATGGATAGGTTAGCATTAGACATAGTAGGAATTAGAGTAAGTGTAGGACAAGGTTTTTGGCGCCTCATTTACTCCAGAATCCCACATTTTCTCACTCATCTGGACCAAATAGTTTTCTTCGACTAGCCATTTTCATCTTTCGAGCTAGCATCTTTTGAGATAAATATATCTTGCGTTTTCATCTTAGCATCCTCATTTCCTCCCACATCTGCACCAAATAGTTTTCTTCGACTAACCATTTTTCACCTATCTTGTTTGGTATCAAGATTTTTCTCAGCTACCCGAATTTTTAGGAATTTTTTTAGATGGCATCACCCCCCAGAGAGCTACCCCAAGTTTAAGAATTTTTTACCGCTAACATTCTGAACCAAATAGTTTTCTTCGACTAGCCATTGCATCTTTCGAGATAAATGTACCTTATTTGGTATCAATTAATATTAGTTTTTTGTCAGCTACCAGAATCTCTAGGAATTTTTCAGATAGCGTCATCCCCCTGGGAGCTACACTGATTTTAAGATTTTTTGCTGGTAGCGATTTTTGCCCGTTCTTATAATTTTTTTAGCCATGCGATACATCAAATTAATGTAGAACGTTACGTACAATCCGAATCTGCAAACAGATTTAAAATCGGACCACCCCTGCAAAGTTATACCCCTTTAAAGTCTTGAACCTCTAGATTTTGCTCTTTGCTCTATAAGCTAACCTAACAAATAGTTTTCTTCGACTAGTCATTTCCACCCACAAGATAAATCTATCATGTTTGGTATCAATTAATATTAGATTTTTCTCAGCTACTCTAATTTCTAGGAATTTTTCAGATAGCATCATCCTTCAGGAGGCTACCCTTATTTTAAGATTTTTTACCGGAAGCGATTTCTGACCGTTCTTATAAATTTTTTTAGCCATGCGATACATGAAATTAATCTAGAATTTTACGTAGAATCCGAATCTGTAAACAGATTTAAAATCCAACCACCCCTTACAAAGTTACACTTTTAAAGGTTCCACACCTCTAAATCATCGCTACCCAAGACATATGCTTTAACCAACCATCTCCGAAAAACTAAAACCGCGGGGATTTTAGAAATGAGTCCTTTATGGGCCATAAGTGTTTAATATTTAAAACCATGTTCAAACGGTAATGTACTGTTTTTTACAATATTCAAAATCATGACTTTTAAAATTTTAAACAGTTATCAATTTTCTGGTTTAACATTTTTAATTACTAAGCATGTCATAACATAATTATATAGTCAATGCTAAATATGTACTTGGAAAATACAATTCGTTTCCAAACTAATTTCTTGACGATTATGGATTACATGTGAAAGCGGTGTAGACCTTTCTTTTTATTAATTATATTATAGACTATATGTTTGAGAAATACAAGTAATATATTTCAATGCCGTACATTAGAAATCGATGCATCATTGCTTGTAGATTATTAATAACACAAGGTGCTTTCTAGTATGTCCTCGACTACGTATTTAGGAAAATAGAAACTTCATTTTTAAAAGTGTATATCTTCTCCAAACAAATGCGTTAATTACAGAAGAAAAGTACGCTGAATGCAAGCCAATTAATAGCAATTTAATACGGTTTACTGACCTATCTTAATTGTTTGTACAAGGAAACACAATAAAATATATACAAATATAGCAACTATCTTATATATTTATGCCCCCCATGCCTAGGTTGCTCTACTATTCGGAATGATGTACCCTTTGTCGTTCTCGCCCGACAAACTGGTTTTATTAATTAATTGGGTATAAAGTTGGTATTTCATTTTTATGTCTGTTGCTTCTCAAGTGTGCGGCATAGGTAGTCTTCTCAATTTCGAAATCGCATACATTACACATAATTCAAGGATGTTTCGTACAAGATACTTTAACAGCTGTCGGAGCTGAGCGTTTACGGCTTAATGACATACAGTGCTATTTTTCCTTGTGTCGCAGTAAGTTGTCCATTCTCTTAAAAGCAAAACCGCAAGACACGCAGTTTAAGTACTTTGCTGCTGACGGATGTATAAGCTTAACCGTGGGCGATGTTACACCACAACATTTGTTCTGGTGCCGTTTGAGAGCATTTTTCCAGGTATAGGAAGCACCGCAAAAGTTGCATTTAAAAACGTTTGCAGGTACCATTTTAGTACAAAACAAAATCCGCACTATAGGATTTTGGTAAAACTTGAAAGCAAACTAACTTATAAACTAAAAAGTTTACTCTTGCGTAGCTGCTTTAGTTCCCTATAGAATGCAAACCGAAGGTTTTCGAAGACAGCCGAACGAAGTGCATATTAAAATTCCAAAAGGGTGGTAGCACTGGCACACAAATTGGTTGCAAGTCTTGCGATGAAAGATGTAGTGCTACTATAAACAAAAACTTAATAAAACACTTTAAACCTTTACTAAGGGTATACCAAACTTGTTGTTTACAGAATACTTACTAATAGAGTAATTTAATTCTAAATAACTTCTACGTCATATTTTCGGAAATGGTAGGTTTGAATATTTTCTTTGGAAACAAGCGAAGATTGCCGAAAACACCCGAAGAGTGCACAAGCGCGGTCACTAAACCAATTAGCATTAATACCGAGTATTCTGTGCTTTCGTAGGTTGCTCATTTCCTAGAATCAAATCTTCTGCATAGCGGTCGGTAGCACGTAATGATTTATAAAACCGGCAAGTACTCGATATCGCCCAAATAGAGAATTAGATGCTCGATGTCTGTCAACTTCCGATTCCCTCGTAAAAAGTAGAAAAAAACTCGGTCAATCATCCATCTAACTTATACTTCGACCCGCTCCCGTTCTGATAATTTTCAAACATTCTTTAAACGACAATGGTCTCAGAATTTTTAAACCTCCGAGGGATCTATAAGTCTTAATCAATTACACGTTCGAGCTACCCGTAAACTAACATATTTTATAGTAACAGTGCGCTGTATAATACATGCATACCCCTTCTCTGCGCTACTGCTATTCTTGTAGTTGCTTGAAAAAGTCAGTCACCTTTTTTACTGCTAGGACCGCTGCAAAGCACCATTCTATACTTTCTTTAAAAGTATAGCACATCGTGCACCTTTTTGCCTGATAATTAAATTTTGCTCATGTAGGTTTTTACTTTCGCATATTTAAACATCTAATACGATCGATTAACCACTTTCGATTATTCTAACGGGAACCACATACATTCCGCCGCACCGTTCTTTTTAAACCCAACGATCCGATGGGCTTCCACACACTAACACCTAACGTATCTTTCCTACTATTTGTAAAACAAAAACTACCGTCATCGCCATGTCCGTATGCGGACGTAAGCAGATGTTTGTGGATGTGTACGAGAATATGTAACCATATACATTAATCAGCCCAAGCTATTTTATTTAGTCCCAGAAAACTACTATTTTTCTAAATCACAATTACTAATCACCTTTATAGGTTTAACATTTCTACCATTTCCCAATGACTGGTGCTACGTACATGGAAACTTTAATTTCTTATTGGAGAGAATCCTTATTCTCTCACGAACTGTTGCGTAGTTGCATGCCCGTCCCTTTTGGGAATATATGCTCGTTATAGGTTGTAGGATCCTCGGTTTTACTTAACTACACTTCGTGAGACCCCTTTAATCTTTTTAATCGTGTCTTTCTCGCTTACAATACAGTAGGACTTAGCCCTACAACCAACAAATTCTAATACTAGACCCCCATTAAATTCGTCTTTAAATTTCCTTACAACTTTTTTTTGTTGACAAGCGGTATATTGTATTTATTATCCACGGGTTAGTCACTCTTTTAAGATAACTATATTTTGTTTGGTATCAATATTAGATTTTTCTAGCGAGCCCAAATCTGTATATAGATTTTAAATAGGATCACCCCTTACAAAATTACGCCTTTTAAAAACCCAAACCTCTAATTTTTACCCATCTTTATTTAACTACATCTTTAGAACCTTTTTTTTTCGCTACCCAAGATATATGCTTTAACCAACTATTTCCCGAGAAATCTAAAACCGCTGTGTCCCGCGAACACCACGTGGAGACAACACGTATACTCTGTCAACCAGGATAGAAGCAGGAAGGATTTGGAAGAAGGGAAAGTGGGGCAAAGAACTTAAAAATTATGGAATTTAAAAACTAATATATACCATAGATTTACAAAATCTATACAAATATAAACAACTATCTTATATCTTTATGCCCCCATGCGTAGGTTGCTGTACTATTAGGAATGATGTACCTTTTGTCATCTTTGCTCGATAAACTAATTTTATTAATAAGCTGTGTGTGCAAATCGTGCTTTTACTCCGAATACATACACCGGCAAGTACTCCATACCAAATAGGGATCAGATGCTTGGTGACTGTTAACTTCCGCTTCTCTCGTGTACGCCCAGACACATCCCAGCCCATGCGCACTCCTGACCATGCGCACCCCTGACCGTGCGCACCCCTGCCCATGGGCATTCCATTTCATGCGCACCCCTCTCTGTGCAACTGCTATTTCGTAGTAACGTCACAGCCCTTTGTAAATAAAGAGCAATGTAATACTATTCTAAAATTTTTATTCTGACATTATACATAACAATATTTAAAAATATTTAATACCAAGCATGGAGCCATTTAAGCTTAATTTTAGTACAAAGTTATACACAGAAAACAGTCCTCTCTTTATGTTTGTTTGGAGTGGTTTTAATTTTATCTAATTTTATTCGCAGCTTAAAATTTAGATCGACACCCAAGTCCTCTATCTCCTTTTCTAGCCAATAGTTTGATACATAGAGACCGTCTAGGTTTTCGAATTGTAAAATGTACCGAAGTTTGTCTCTATATATAAAGTATTTGATTCCGCCGACAACCAGATCCCTCGTGTAATTCTTGCAGCTTATGACAATCTTTTAATTGCAGCTTTCCCACTATATCCTGCATACGTATCTTGCTAGCTTGATCGACTTTTTCTTGTCGGTATTGGAGGGGGTCCTTATTTTCCCACTCACTATTACGGGCGGGTCGAAGTATAAGTTAGATGGATGATTGACCGAATTTTTTCTACCTTTTACGAGGGAATCGGAAGTTGACAGACATCGAGCATCTAATTCTCTATTTGGGAAATATCGGGTACTTACCGGTTCTAGAAATCATTACGTGCTACCGACCGCTATGCGGAAGATGTGGTTCTAGGATATGAGCAACCTACTACGAAAGTAGGGAATACTCGGTATTTATGCTAATTGGTTTAGTGACCGCGCTTGTGGCAATCTTCGATTGTTTCCAAAATGTATATAAACCATGGCGCTATCCATGGCAGCTGGTCGAAGAAAAATGTCTTCGAAAATATTTTTATTTGCAACTATTGCGGTGCTTCCTATATCTGGAAAAATGCTCTCAAACGACACCAGAACAAATGTCGTGGCGTAACATCGTCCACGGTTAAGCTTATACATCCATCAGCCATCAGCAGCAAAGTACTTAAACTGTGTGTCTTGCGGTATCGCTTTTACGAGAATGGATAACTTACTGCGGCACCAGGAAAAACAGCACGGTATGTCATTAAGCCGTAAACATTCAGCTCCGTGAGCTGTTAAAGGGCCTTGTACAAAACAACTACAAATTATGTGTAAAGTATGCGATTTCGAAATGGAAAAGACTACCTATGCCGCACTCTTGAGAAGCAACAGACATAAAAATGCCAAAGTTACCGCTACTGCCGAAGATGGTGTAGAAATGGTTAGCACAGCGTTTAACAACCGTATGGATAGCTATCGCATAAAGAACGCCAGTGTCGAAGATGGAGTGACCGAGTTTCTTTGAAAGTAGAAACAGCGGTTTATTCGATTACTTAATGAAAAAAGAACACAACATACAGCAATAAAAGTCTATTGCGAACTCTACGGCGTGTACAGAAAAATTAAAGAATAGACTACCGATGTGAAATCCTTTAACACAAAAAATATGGTAATAACATCTTCTAGTAATCTGGAAAATATGTACGAGGTCTTAAACAAAACCATTTAAACACCAACTTTATACTCAATTAATTTTTAAAATTAGTTTGTCGAGCGAGGACGACAAAAGGTACATCATTCCTAATAGTACAGCAACCTACGCATGGGAGGCATAAATATATAAGATAGTTGCTATATTTGTATATATTTTATTGTGTTTTCTTGTACAAACAATTAAGGTAGATCAGTAAGCCGTATTAAATTGCTATTAATTGGCTTGCATTCAGCGTACTTTCCCTCTCTAATTAACGTATTTGTTTGGAGAAGATATACGCTTTTAAAAAGAAATTATACTGCGCTCTCACATGTAATTTGGGTAATCCATAATCGACAAGAAATTAGTTCGGAAACGAATTGTATTTTCCAAGTACATATTTAGCATTGACTATATAATTATGTTATGACATGCTTAGTAATTAAAAATGTTAAACCAAAAAATAGATAACTGTTTAAAATTTTAAAAGTCATGGTTTTGAATAGTGTAAAAAACAGTACATTACCGTTTGAAAATGGTTTTAAATATTAAACACTTATGGCTTATAAAGGGCTCATTTCTAAAACCCCCGCGGTTTTAGATTTTTGGAGATGGTTGGTTAAAGCATATGTCTTGGGTAGCGAAAAAGATATTAAAAATGGAGTTAAATATAGATGAGCAAAAATTTAGAGGCTTGAAGCCTTTAAAAGTGTAACTTTGTAAGGGGTGGTCGGATTTTAAATCTGTTTGCAGATTCGAATTCTGCGTAAAATTTAAGACTAATTTGATGTGTCGCATGTATAAAAAATTTATAAGAACGGTCAGAAATTGCTGCTGGTAAAAATCTTAAAATGAGGGTAGCTCCCTGGAGGATGGTGCTATCTAAAATATTCCTAAAGATTTGGGTAGCTGAGAAAATTCTAATATTTATTGATACCAAACAAAATACATTTATCTCGAAAGATGAGCTAAACAAGATAGAAAGTGTGGTATAAAATTAAAGGCGAGTAGTGGTACGGTGGCGGTATGCTCACTAGAAGGTATGTGTGTAACACCGTAAGGGGTGGTCCTATTTTAAATCCGTTTACAGATTCGGATTGTACGTAAAATTCTAGACTCATTTAATGTGCCGCATGGCTAAAAAATTTATAAGGACGGGCAAAAATCCCTGCTGTCAATAATTCTTAAAATGATGGTAGCTTCCTGGGGGATGATGCTATCTAAAAAATTCCTAGAAATTCGGGTAGCTGAGAGAAATCTTATATTAATTGATACCAAACACTGTACATTTATCTCGTGGGTGGAAATGGCTAGTCGAAGAAAACTATTTGATTCAGAATGTTAGCGGTAAAAATCTTAAAATTGGGGTAGCTCCCTAGGAGCTGCTGCTATCTAAAAAATTCCTAGAAATTCAGGTAGCTGAGAAAAATCTAATATTAATTGATACCAAACAATATAGATTTATCTCGAAAGATGAAAAATGGTTAGTCGAAGAAAACTATTTGGTCCAGATGTGGGAGGAAATGGGGATGCTAAGATGAAAATGCAAGATATATTTATCTCGAAAGATGCAATGGCTAGTCGAAGAAAACTATTTGGTCCAGATGAGTGTGGAAATGAGGATGCTGGTGGAAATGAGGTCACAGATACCCTGTCAACCATCTACTTATTTTTATTGTATTAAGTATAGATTATTAAAAGATGTGATACTGGTTTTTAGTAGCGGTACGAGTTAAGCCGTTGAAGTATTATAACCCGATTGATTTTATTATATAATTAGAATACATCTATAATAAAAAAGGTGTTATGCAGAAAATAAACACTTTTTAAAAATAATTATAATTACGTTAAATATATTTACGTTCAAAATACGGTAAACACGTAGGAATCTAAAAGGAGATTGTTAAAATCATTGAAATTGTTGATAGTGCGGGATAAATTAATACACAAAATGGTAAATTTCTTGTTAAGATGGAGATATGTGCAGCATTTAAAAGTTATTTACGTGGAACGCTCTCGAAAATTTGTGTCAGCTATACATGGCGCAAAAGTCAAAACATGTAAGTGTAACACATAATTATATAGAAGGGTTGGAAAATATTAACGAGAAGTATACACATTTCAAGCGTTTCGTGTAAGGCAGGATAAACAGACGTTAAATAGGAAATTTCTTGGAGGAACTATTGAAAATGTATCAGTACGAATAAAGAAGACATATAAAGTGTATTAAATACAATATTTTGTTGTGCTTATGTATTTCTATGTAAAATTTGTCTATCGCTTTCGTTGTTCCTTACTCAATCTCCGGACACGATCGGAGTGGTTTTCGACAGCTACTGATCGATTCTAATCTGTACAAGACAATTGTTTCAGCGCTTGGGTGTTTACACGCAAAATTAGTCCTATTACTATTGTTTTTCCCTACCCAATCTCCGATTATGTTTGGATGTCTTCGACATACTTTGGTTTCTTCTAAAATGTATAAGACGATATATTGCTATACTTGCGCTCTGATGGATTTACACCACACTTTCGTTTCCAAAGTAATCTTCGACTTTGTTCGAATGCCTTTGGCATCCTTCGGCTCTTGCTCTATAGAGTATAGATCAGCATCTTTTCTATGTAAGTTACTATTCGATCGTGGTAGAGATAGATTGCATAGGTTTAGCATTAGAGAATTAAAAAGTTGTTTAACGTATTATAGGGCAAATGTCGAACTCGAATAACCGAAGATTGTATTAGGGAATTAAAAATTTTGAATTTTTTGTTGGAAATTTAACTACACCAAAATGACCTAACGTATAACTAGGAAAAAGATGGAAATCATAGAATGGTTCCTTTATCGGTTGTACGGGTGCACTTAGATCTTGTTTGGTTAAGGAATATGGTATAAAGATACTTCTGAAATGTGTCTATGTATTCGGAATAACTTGTGGAGTTACAGTTTAAGTTGTTGGGAATATTGGTGTCGGCACACCGGAATCGGGTTTTGGCATGTTGAAATGGAACGCGCCGGGGCCAGGTGGTCATGTTGTCAGTTGATTATGTGGTTAGTCATGTGGACAGGTTGTAATGCGGTCATCATAATTTAAAAATTATGGTAAATTCCTTGTTTAGAAAGAGATATATTTAATAGTTACTTACGTGATAAGGTTTTGAAATTTGGATCTGTTAAGCCCGGAGTGAATGTTATACTCTAATTCCTACTACACTGCGAAAACACAAATGTTCGTAGAGTAATAACAAATTATTGGGACTGAAGGTCTGGAAAGTATTAACAAAAGTATACAAACCCTATATGTATTCCCTATAAGGTGGACGGGCACATGTTGAGTTGGAGATTTTATTGGAAGAACTACCAGATGTCTTGGACGGACTCAAAACAGATGATTAGTATCTTATTGACATAGATATAACCCAGGATTTTCCTGGTAGTTTTAGCAAAATGGAGATGTGTAATTATTTAATTACCAACCATAACTTTTGATACTAGGGCAAATACGATCAGAAGTGCAATATTTTAGTTGACAATGATAATCCTTGAGAAAATCGATTTTTAACCTGACTAAGAGTTAATGCAAGAATTAGAAATATACAACAAATTAATTTGTCAAATAACAAGTCCTGGTGTTAAAAATCAACTTGGGAATCATATACTAGATTTTCTACATTGTCCAGATGTACGTTTAAGGGAAACATTAGCATCTACTTTGGCTAAACAACATTACACGAATGGTAACGATTAATATACAACTGCACAACTGGAAATTTGTCAGTGTGGAACAGGTCTATAACCCCTTAAAAGACTGTATAGTCTTATTAGGAGAATGCAAGTTATACTTCCTAAAGACGTCAATGTACTCGGTGGGGCTTGCCAAATGCGGAGTAAGGTGTCGGACAAGCTACAAAATACCTGCTGCTTAGTGCATAATAATCTACTACAGTACGCATATTGGGGAACAGCAATACAAGAAGTTGACTGGCTTGTAAATTAAGTTGCTAAAAAACAAGAAGAAAGAGGAAAAATTGATAAAGTATTGCGCTTTCGGATTTTAGTTTTAACTATTTACCTGTAAATTACTAGGAGATAGTAAAGGAAGAACACAGGCAAGATAAAGTAGAAATCTTACACAGGTGCTACATTAAAGCAGGTGATAGATAGGCTACACAATTTGCAACAGCATATTTTATTATTTATTTGATCAAATTAAACATAGTTATATGGGGACGCTCTGAGTTTTTATACCTTATAAGGTATAATTTTGAAGAAAATAACCCAATTTTTAGCAACTACGAGTAATAAATTTACAATAAGAGTAATATATTTCCGAAAGTGTTGGACATACAACTATACAACAGTGTGAGGGAAAATCAGAATTGCCCCCAGCACCAGCAAGAGGAAATCGAGCAAGCCAACAAGATACATATAATGTAGCGCCTTTAGATCTAGCATTGACTAGAGCTTAGTTTATAAATTATATTTAAGGATTAATTAATTTTGAAGTTAGATATATATGCAGCATGTAATTATTTGCGTTTAAACACAATGTAGTTCCGTCGGGTGGAGCATGGTGGACTTAGCCACAAGCGTAGTGATCCTTACTTAAATTATACGATAGGAATTGTGCTGAGGTACTGTTCCAGAAAACCGAAGTCCGCATTTTGGCGTGTGGTTGTAATCCGAATGGTACGGCGTCTACTACGAGAAGTACTGATTATTGTTACTTCTATCAACAAAGAACAGTAGAAGTGATTTCGACTATCCTTACCGCCACAGGGACTTCCAACGGCCAGGTCACAGAATGTTCTGGGACAGAACAGCTTTAAGAAGAGGGCATTGTACCGACTTTTAGTCTAGCATTTACTAAAGTAAGTATGTTAGAACGCAGACGAAGAGTTTAATACACAAAGGACGATAGACGGCTACTCGCTGCGTTATACCTTTTGGAATCTGTTGAATGACAGGTACAAGACTGAATTTAATATTACAATAGGTATATTCGAGAAGATATTTAAGATTACAATAAGAAATTTCGAGAAGATCATTTGCATACTCTGGGTTGTTTTAGATTCTTCGAGGACGATTAAAATGCGTATAGATTTTGCCGCTATAGGTGTTGCAGCCAGTTCTAATTGCCACTTCGATTATAATACTGGAGTGCTAATGTAAAGCTTTATGCTGTAGTTTAGAGCTTCAAAATATATGACTTAGGTTACTCTACTGTTGATATAAGTCGCCCTATTGAATATAAATTAATTATAATAATCGTTCTTCCTATATAAATTATTGTAGTGCTTCGTAATGTTAAGAAGATGATATTTCTACTGCTAGTTAAAGCTTTGAAAGTAAATCGTTGTGAACTTTTAGAAATTTTATAGTACTACCAGTTTTAAAAAGGCTTTTGTAACCAGTTTGTTGCAAAAAGTCCTTTCGTTACACTAAATTATGGCAATCAAAATATAACCCTGCATAAACATCTCTAGATTTTTGTCAGCACTTTTTAAATAAATAATAGGTTCTATTTCCGACACTAGTTCCTTTTGTTATAGGGTTTTAAAATCACTTTTTCTATGGGAAAATAGTGGAAATATTTAGATTTTTTTGTCAGCTGTTTGTTAAATTAACTATGTCAGATTAACATGATGACCATCTCCCACAATCAACCTTTTGTTACATAGTTTTAGAATGACCTTTTCTAAGCACATGTCAACCGGCTTGCGCGAGAAAATTGTGGAAAACTGGCAATTTGCATACAATTTTCCTGCGACATTTCGACCCGAGTTTTTGCTCCCCCACATCCGACAGTCATCCAATTTTATTATAATGTCTAACATGTCAATAACATTCTACAGTTTCAAATGCTTGCATGGAAAAATAAATGAAAAATAAAAAAAAATCCGTTAACTACTTACCTATTTGTACCACTCAAGCCATTTATTTTTCGGGCTAGTGGTGATGTACGTTTTCTTACTTTCAATGGGCTTGTGCAGAAAAATCGTTCATCATCATCATTTTGTTTTCGACCTTACTTAAGGTCGGTTTGACGCAGCTCTAAATTCTTTTCTATTCTGAGCTAGTCTAAAAAGGTCTGCATACCCTTCACAACCTAGATCTCTAATAATTTGATTAATATCGTTCAAAATCTTAATTTTTCCCTACAAGATTAGGTCCTCATTTTAACTCTTTAGCCACCTGCAACACTAAAGAGTTTGGTTTTCCGACGCCAGATGTATTAACTAACCATTTAGCAAAGGCGGCTTGAGTGCAAATATAGGCAACAAACGCCTTTTATTTCTGTTAAGGAAAATCGAATATTTCATATGTTATCCCCAGGTGCCACTCCTAAATTTCCCTTTATTTTACTCAACCCTCTTCGACGCTTATATGCGAAAATGAGGTACCTATATCTGCCACTATCTTGCCGGTCTACTATGATGGGTACTGAAAAGTTTAGTTTTGGAGCGGCATCCATTACTTTTTACAGGCTACTGTACAGCTGACTATAAAAGTATTCATATCTGGATTAAATTAGTTGGCACAAAAGCTTGGTACAACGTGCGGTTTTGCCGATTAAACTAAATTTTAAATTCTGTATGATAAACAAACAAAAACCAATAGAATTATTTTAAAAATATAGGAAAATTCTGAAGATTCGTAAAGATCCTAGGCCCTAAGCAAGTTTTATTTTCATTTGTGCATTAGTACGTAGAAGGAACAGCTAATAACGCGTAACTAATTAATTAACCACATAATTAGAACGCAGGAGAAAAAGCGCTTTGGAAGTCTTTAACCCCACATTTCAAAAGCTTCTGCTAGAATGTCGACTTTTTGTACTTACAATTACAACATAGTTCATTATCAACTACTGTCGGCCAACTGAGCTTCATATAAGTGTTGAAAAAACGAATCCCTTAATCTTAATGAAGCTGCTTTAAACATGTACCTACTACTTAATTCATCATCTGGAGTGTTTCATAGTGCTTTTAATAAAATACTAACGCACTTTTTTTACACTCGTTGTTAGCCACTAGGCGTACTCATAATAAAACAGAACAGCTGGTAATTCTTTGTATTTATACAAATTATTTACTTACACTGCTGATAATTATAAAATGTATGGAACTAATTAATACTATATTGAATTACAAAACAAAAAAATTAAAAAATACAAAATAGGAATAAACATAATATAAAGTACAAAAAGATCTGCCACAAAAAAATCAGTGTATGATGGTTAAAATAATATATAAAACAGAATAACATAATATGTGTAAAATTTGTTTTTTACAATAGTCTTTTCTAAACATGTCTCTCTTCAGTATTTTTAGAGATGTACTAAAAATTCAAAAACTAACCCTGCGCTAAGAATATTTGCCATAATTTTACTAAAGACACTAATAAATATACAAATAATTGGATGAACCATTATATCGGAGTAGTATTTGACAGAGTAAGTGGCAATTGAACTAAATTTTGCCAACGTTCTTATAGTATTTAGGGATTACGTTTTTTAACCGATTAGTGACCAAAGGTGCCACACAGCATTGCCGTAAATATTATTTACTATAGATTGGCAAAATGAATACACGAAATTTTTAAGTATAAAATATATTACAAATTTCATGACTTATAGTTTAAAAGTATGTGTTTATTCGTGAGATGCCACATGGCACCGATGGCCGCCTAGAGGGAGATGAGTTTTCCTATTTTCGTATGATGTTATATATTATATATAGTAAAGCTCCACTATTGTTACATGCCTGAATTGTCTTTGCAAAAAGCTTTGGACACGTTAGCAAGTATTCCTGATAGTAGAACAAATTCGCTAGTCAACATTTTTATAGAACCTCTTAATCCAGCTGCTATATCAAAGGAAGATTATGGAAATGAAGATTATGGTAACAATGTCAGTTATTTAGCTGGCAATCAGTTACTTGCGCCTGCCAAAATACTAATTGGAATTGAGAGAATTCGAAGTCTAGTTAAAAAATAAGGTTTGATAATGGAGCTGAATCAGCAACACCGGAGAATGCATCTTCCGTTAAAGTTTGATGTCAAAATAGCTAAGAAAAATATTGAATAAACATCTGAAGGAGATTTTGATAACAACGTGACGATAAAGACGTAAAACAATTTTCTACCAGTAACTATTCAAACTTTCCTGAATTAGCTGTTACAGCTTTTGAACAGTTCTTCACAGATACAATTTGGACGCTACTAGAACAAAAAACCAACAAGTATCTCAAATTTAGAAATGCTGATGCAATTACTAGAGAAAAAATAAAATGCTTTGGTGGTATTGGAAACAGTTATTGGAAACAAACCCTGATCTTCATAATGAGCCAATTACCAATGCTATGCAAAGAAGTAGATTTACCGCTATCCTTCAGTATATACATTGTGCCGATAATACCGATCTAGTTAAAACTGATAAAGTGACTAACCTAAGAAAATATATGGACATTGTGAAGGATAGATGCATATGTAATTTTTTTCCAACAGCTGATATAAATTATGACGAAAGTATTGATTAGGTATTATGGAAAAAATCCAATGAAACAATTTATTCGGGGCAAACCTATATGGTTTGGTTACATCTGATGAATATCTTATCAATTTTAATATTTACCACGGTAAATTTCAAAAAGTAAATCCCGTACACACTCAATTATTGGAGAAAATATCTGCACCTTTATTAAAAATGCTAGAAGAGACTCCGCCAAAAGTTTCTGGATAATTTATTTTGTAGTCCACGTTTGTTCTATTTTCTTGAGAGAATATGGTTATTCAGCGACTGGTACATTTCGCGAGATCACAATGTTGAATGACGAAGTAGAAAATAAAATACAAATAATAAACAAACTACAAAAGCAAAAAGGTTCAGTATAGAAAAGTGGGTGTACGAAACGTTAGGTTTCCCAACAAAAAAGAAATTGGCAAAAAAATAGATGTGCAATTGCAGCTGCTTTAGATAAAAACAATAGAATAATTTTTGTGCGCTGGAAAGACGACGCAGTTACTGATGATTCAACAAAATTCTGTGTGTAACAAAGTTGGACTTGGCGTTGAATGCTTCGCCTTATTTCACTCAAAACTGTAATTACGTAGGTTTTAATACGGTTTTTTTGTGTACTTTTTTAAGTTAACAACAGTATGCTGCATTTACTGCAGCAATAAGTTATATCAACTACAAATAAAGTTGTCTTTCCATACAAAACGACTTATGTAAACAATATTTTTATAAGCTATTCATCTACTAGAAGATCCTTAAATGCTCAGGGGTGCTGTTTGGCACATCGTGTTTTTGAAAAGCTTAGCGTTAATAGTTTTTTTAAAATAATTTTTCATTGGTTTAAAAATCAGTCTTAGATGATATACAAAATTTCATAAAAAAATTTTTACCAAAATAATTACGGACACTAATGGGTTAAATAAAGTTTGCGTATCTTCAATAATACAGATTTGTTAGACCTGTAAACGTTCTATTTCGATTCGTTGTATGGTGAAATTAATTTATTGGGAGGATGAATAAGGGCGAGGAGTGTAACCGGGTGGTCGGGCCGAAATTGGGTCCCACAGTTTCAGGTCTGCTAGTGATGTTACATGGCAGTCGACGGAAGCTAGTGGAGTGAGAAACGCGGATAGCTAGCCATTGTCCTGTGTAAATTTGTTCAGTTGTGACGAGTGGTTTTGTATTTTAGTTATTTTTTGTTTCAATTGTCCATTGATCTGCCGAAGTGCTGCAACAGTAACAGTGGGATTATTTTGATCTATTTTAGATTCAGTTTTATTTTATTCGAATCGGCTGTTCTTCTTTGCCCAGCATCTTGAGATCGTGTATGTGTGTGAGGTAGGACCATTCCGTTTTACCCCATCTATTCAGCACTGAAAACATTTCTTCTACAACAGAACGTGAATGGGTAACTGTTATTATGTGAAATACAATAAATAAACAAATGGCCGAATTCCTACTTAATGTTTTGAAAAAAGAGATGCGTCCGTCTGATGATCTGCAAGAACAGTGAAACCGGTCACGGGTTTTTCTTTTTGCAAAATAACCAATAATTTATATTCATTTTCGTTTTCTATGCTGGAATTATTTTCCCATGCCAGGCAGAATTATTCATTATTGAAATACAACTTTACGTTGTGTAAGTTGCATAGCTGTTCATTTGTGCAATTAATAGTCTTGAAGTATTGTGTTTACAATTTCATTAATTTTTTTGCAGTTTGTTTCTGGAATAAAAATGACCAGAACGTGCATGGTAAATTTAAAAAGGCGGCCATTGAGATACAAAAGGGTAGATAAAAATAGTTCACTTTACATGCATTTTTCCACGCAGAATCTAAATCCAAAAAACATATTTGTAAGTTCTAAATATCATTTATCCCACTTGACACACGCATTCAACAACCCCACATTATCTATAATTCACATGGCCTCATCGGCCGCTTAGGGCTCTCGACGCCGACATGTCAGTCACCTAGGGCGCCCTAAATGACGCCCGACACCAACATACGGGTACCTAGAACGCCGGGCGGGGTATGTGAGCGATGGATTATGTGGTTTTTGAATATAGATGTCAAATGGAGTGATTGACCAATGGAACTCACAAAAATGGTATTTTTGAACCATAGATCTTCATATGGTAATATACATGTTAAATGAACGATTTTTTATCTAATACGAAGGCAGCTTATCTATTCGCAAATTATTTAAAAATATAAATAAGCTACAAAATAAGATGGGCTAGAAATTAGCAGAAGGAAATTTTTATTTTAGATGAAGTATACATAGAGACGCCCTAATTAGGCCGAGAATAATATTAGACTAAAGGTTAACAGTAGGAAACTCAGTAATGGATAATTATAATAACTTTTAGTAATATAGTCTGGGGTATATTGTATAATATTTTAAAGAAGGCAGGAATTAATTATAGGAACTGGCAAGTAATATACTTCATAAAAGAAACAAACAGCAGTTAGAGAAACAAATAATGTGGAGCAGAATCAAAACACGTAAGTGTGTAGGACAGAGGTGTTCTTCTTCGCCAATCTTTTTTAACTTGTACATGAAGCAAACTTATACAATAAAAGGACTAGAGAAAATAGATGTTGTAATTCCGGGGTGAGAGGGTGGGATTGGCGTGGGTGGATTTGGGCCTCAAAATAAATAAACACAGAACAAACGTCAGAGTAAGTAGGAGAATTAGGCAGAAGATGATGGATCTAAGATAAGATACATTATATTCGCAGGAGTATACAAGTATTATTACTTAGAAAGTTAGATCAACAATGACAGGAGGCAATAAAAGCAATGGAAATGGAATAAACAGTTCAGCGATGGAAAGCGTTCAAAGCTGAAGGAGAAATGTTCAAGTTTATGATTGAGTAGAGGTTAGAAAGTGATTGTAAAAAGCTCACGTATAAAATCTGATGCGAAACTGTGACATTAGACAAAAGAGTTGGAGGATAGAAGCTTTGGAAATACCATGTTAAAGAATGGTGCTTTAGATCAATGGACATAATGAGTGAATAATACAAAAGTATTAGAAATAGTCCAGGAAAATATAAATTCTACCACTGTAACTAAAAGAAAATGCTATAGAATAAGTCATATTTTGAGGAATGCAGAAATTGTTAAGACGGCAATAGATAGCAAGCCAGAATGCAATAGAGGTTCAAATATACA
This sequence comes from Platerodrilus igneus, assembly GCA_036346225.1. Taxonomy (NCBI): domain Eukaryota; kingdom Metazoa; phylum Arthropoda; class Insecta; order Coleoptera; family Lycidae; genus Platerodrilus; species Platerodrilus igneus. The sequence continues at coordinate 2,122,398 of JARFIW010001146.1, forward strand.
GATTATAGTAAGAAAGCTCCAATAAAGTTACAAGACACTTAAAAACCTTCTTTAAAGTAGGAAACAGCGAAGAATTGTATCAAACCAGTCCTGAGGTGAAACAATGAATAAAAGTAAACGTATTTTTTACCATTAATCTGTAAAGTGCGAGAAAAAGGCGTAAAATTTACCAATGTGTGGGCTGAGCAAATTTTTGTTTACAAATATAATGTGATGGTACTTTCCGAATAGTATATTTTGTCATGGAATGCATCGGCGTTAAAATCAGCTAAATAACGAAGGTAAAAATGGTATAGACTAGATATTGAGACTTAAGTACCCACTTTCTTTTATTTTGCAAATGATTATTTCTTTCTTTCTGCGTGTGCTGTTTGTAATAGAGGAACAAAAAGGTAAAAAAGAAAACTGAAAGGAAAAAATTAGTTTCTAAACCTATTTTACACTCCCAAATGAATAATTGCTGTCAGTTGACTTCACAGACATTCGGCTCCAACCAGATCGTGATTATAAGTTTGTAATGGTCTAAATAGAGCACCCTGCAAATTCCGTAATACTGCGAGCATTTAAAACCAAGAAAGCAGAATAGGTAGATCATCAGCTAAACGATATTTTTTTAACTTTTTACGTACCGCGTATTCTGTAGTCAGAAATCGGTAGGATACTTTGTGAAATGCGTTGCAAGCAAATTAACAACTACAACTGAAGTCAAAAATTATACGTGGTTAACCCAGAATAGTCGAAAAAGTCTCAGTTGAAATTCAGCTTTGTGGATGAAAGATGAGAACTGAAGTATTAGGTTTGTTCAATTCATGAAAAATTCTACCAAGAGCGGGTCTGTATCTCAGAATGTAGTTCGAGATATTCATGATGAAAAGAACCTTTTTAATGTTCTGCTGAAACAAAATGCTGAAGTGATAAGCAACGTTGAGGTTGAACAACACAGTATATCATTGAAATCTATTGATCATGACGGATGCCTACAATTCTTTCCATGAGAATATACAAAACAAAAAAAATACATGGGTAATATGTGACAAAACTATCGTCAATTCTTCAACGTAGGAGAAAATGTAGCGATCCCATTATAAACGTCTAGAGATCAAAAAATGATTTGAAAGATTTCATTAGAATCGTGCTCTAAAGACTGTGAATTTCGACAAACTATATTTCAGGTAATTGTATAATTTAAAATCTTTCCAAAAATTCTCAGAAGTACAAGTACAATGAATGTTAATTTTTGCAAATCCTTTCTTGTCATCTAGCAACATTTTTTTTTTAAATTTCAAGGAGATAAAATTCTGGAAAATTTTATCCTAATAGATTTTTGTATCACAGTCATTTGGAAAACTATGTTTGAACATACTGTATCAAATGTAGAACAATAGTAAAAACTAGTTCTATTGTCAATTACAAGCCTGAAATTTTATTATGCAAAATGGTTTTCCTTAAAAAGGAACAGGTTCTATTGGATAAACAAATATATTTCAGACCGTTAAGGCAGGCTTTATTTGGTTGCAAATTTGTAATTTGTTTTAATTGTAGTGTGTCTGTCTGTTGCTGCACTTTTTTACTTTAATAGCAGTAAGCATATTTCCTGTTCTAAAATATTATGTTATGTTGTCATGGATATAAGTGAGAGTTGTTGTAAAGTGTCATAATAAAATGCGTGTAAAAAATACGGTCCACAAACATAAATAAACAAATTCGTACCAGAACAGCATCTTGAGCAAAGAAGAAGTGTACCATAACTTGGTAGAAGAACAAATGGTTCTCACGAGCTAAATAATTATCATAGTCAATGAAACAGATAATTAGCATGGTCTACAAGCTAGGATTGATTACTTCAGTTGAAAATTTGAAGGTATACAATTTTTAATTGAAAGCCAAAGTTGTGTGCCTAAAATAAACGGAACGGTGCCGCTATTTTCAACAATTCCATGGTTAATGAAAGTATATGAGGGTCTTGTGCTGGATAACCTAAAAAGGATAACAATTAGAAAAGTCTAAATTGATATTTTATATAACTACAATCATATATTCGCTCTGCGTGTGATATTGCAAGGTGGTTTAGTTGCACATTTTTTATAAATACAAGCTGGGTTTTAGGTACAATGACAGATAAATCAATTTGAATAAAAAGCGTTCTGCTATTCAGGGTCACGTAACTCGGTTTGTGATTTTGTAATTGAGACTCAAAGAAGCCGGCCAAATGATTTAGATGTGAAAATTGTTGAATCGTTGAAATTAAGATTAAATAAGATAGTCTTTGTGGAGCGAATTTGAAAATGTTCGAATATCTATAAAATCTGAGGTTAAAGGGTCTAGAAACTCAACGGTAGACCGAAAAGGAACGTGAGAATATTTTGAAAATTCATATTTTGATTTAATATCGAATTTTAAAGGTTTGATGTCTGAATTTTAAAGGCATACACCAACTTCTAAAGAAAAGTTAGATTGTGTACCTAATGCGATCAATTCTACCAATGTAAGCCTACCGTCACTACCTGAATATTTAGTGGTACAGCAAATGGCAAGACTTTCTAAACATATTTAATACGCTTATTCATACAAATAGAGCACTGACGGATGTCCAGTGATTTTACCACCTCCGTAAATGCCTTAGGAATGAGGCAGCAAATATGATACACAATTTGATGAATAGGGCTTCAAATTATTCGATTCCACTAGATTTATTGCGGGAGAGGTATGAAAATAAAAAGTTAACTATTCATAACAATGTAAAGGCAATAATCAGTTACTGAATGTCGAATGGTTTTGTCAAATTAAATGTTAAGTTGTAAGGCAGTAAAATGCAGTTATGGTTATGTTTGATTTAATTGAAGCATTTGCAGTTAAACTACAAGTTTTCAACGCTAAGGTTATTTTTAACACATTTCTCAAATATAAAAATTCTTAGATTTAAAAGCCAAATTAAAAGACTTTTCTGCAGTAATTTAGGTGATAAGAAAAATATTTTTTCCAGGTTTCAAAATTTCAGGGAATTTGTAGGAACATCGAAATTTATTTTATATCCGGAAACCACACAAGTAAAGAAACTCAATATAGAGATTTTTGAATGGCTCAACATCAAAAATTAAGAAATACAAAATTTATCGATTTATGAAGGGATTGGAAGCAATTGAAAATGATCGGCTATTGGGCACAATTAGAAAGAACGCATAATATGAAATAAGAAGAACTTGGAATGCCATTTCCGAAACCTCTAACTGTTAACAACTAGGAAACGCTATATATACTGTCTATTTTTTCCTCAACTTATGCTTGTGAGTCGTTATTTTCCGAAATAAATTTTATAAAAGGTAGTTACAGAAATAATCCAACTGATGAATCATGCGTGGCGTGTGCATTGCTTAAAGTTACGGCATTGGCATTCAAAATACAGGGAGTTTATAAAAGAATTCCTTGATTTAAGAAAATTATAATTAAAAAATGAAACCAGTAATAAACTTTCGGGTTTTGAACTTGAGTTCAGTATATTGTTAAGATTGTTTTGCTAATTTTCGACCGCAGTCAGTGGCCTTGGAGCGAGCGTGGTGGGTGCTTCCGCCGTCTAGCAGTCGCCACTCACCAGTCATGACTACGCCACAGCAGAAAGCTCAGTGTGTGATTTGGTTTAATCAATCGAGTTCAGTTATCGACGGTGATGCACCTACTGACAAAACCATTCTGCAGTGGTATAATCACTTTCGGTAAACTGGTAGTATCTTAAAAATTAAGCCACCGGGTAGGCCTTCAGTCTCTGAAGAGAATGTGGAACAGATTCGTACATCTTGTATTCATAGCCCTAAAAAGTCATTGACAAGGCGAAGTTTAGAGTTGGGAATACCTATGTCTACGGAGTACAATGCGAAAGATGCTTAAATTACGTGGGTATGAGATTCAACTTCTGTATGAAATCAAGTCCAATGACAAAGTAAAAAGATTCGATTTAGCAGTCTACATTTTGAACAGGATTGAAGAAAATGAGAACTTCCTAGAAAGTGTTATATTTTCAGATGAGGCGACTTTTCACGTAAGTGGGCCTGTCAACCGATACAACTGTAGGATTTAGGGGTCTGAGTCACCGCATGAATTCATAGAACATCAGCGAGACTTTCCCAAAGTCAATGTTTGGTGTGGATTGATGCATGATCGTATCGTAAGACCTTTCATCTTCGCAGAGAAGACAATTAATGGGGATATTTATTGTGAAATGTTTGAACTATACGTTTTCCCACAGATAGATGATATCGAACTAGAAAAGGGACCGATTGTCTTCCAACAAGACGGCGCGCCACCTCACTATAGCAACCGTGTCCGTGATGAGTTCAAGTTGCGTTTCCCTGACAGGTGGATTGGTAGACGTGGGCCGATTGCATGGCCACCAAGAAACCCAGATCTGACTCCACTAGCTTCTTTTTTTTGGAACAAGTAGAAAACATTGTTTAATCTGAGAAGATCCGTGACATTGCTCATTTGATGGAGAAAATTGTAGCAACTGTAGCATTCGTCACGCCTGATATGCTACTGAATACCTGGAAAGAAACTGATTATCGTTTAGACGTGGCCAAGGCAACAAATGGTGCATATATAGAACTTTATTAGGTATCAAAAAAAATTGGAGAAGATTTTCTTTAATACTATATAGGCTTAATAACTATTATTTTAACTTTACTGTGTACAAATAAAACTTTAAATCAAGGAGTTCTGTTATAAACTTCCTGTACAACAATCAAAATTAGTAATGACTTTTATGCAGTAAAATGTATTGCATATAATTATTTTGTGAATTTTTAAGTCAACGCCTTAATGTAATTGAATAAAATTTTATAACAATTAAATTTATTTCTTACTAAGGACTTTACGACACGCCAGAGTTTGGACAAAAAAAATAATTGTAATATATGGTACGTGCATATGAAAAAGTTCTTAGTTTGGCCGTAGCCTTCGATGTATAAGATCTATTTTTTGTTTTGCCGGAAAAGTGATGTGATTTAATACAGGCACGAATTGTTGTAAAATTTCATATGAAAGGTGGAAAACCGCTACTGAAACTTGTCTTTTATTAAAAGAAGTAAATGACAATGAATACTTAACGCATGTGCGAGTTTTTGAGCGGTTTAACAGTTTCCAAAAGGCCGAGAAGACGTTGAGAATTATGCACGTCTAGCAGAAAAAACGTTGAAAACGGTGAAATCCGATATGCCCATCCCCGTGAAGAACGGACACATGGAAATAATGGTTAATCTGGTCCGACCTGAGCGTCGCACAGTAACGTAGTGTCTTAAAAAGTTAGTATTAAATGAAATTTTTATTTGACATATTTATATTCCGTCATCTATGAAAACGCTAGCGCAATACCTGGCGCGTAAACTGACATGGTACCTCTCCGTGATTATCCGTCATGTCACCCACAGCCGTCAGCTGCAGTGAGTTAAATCGCCGTAAGAACACGTGTATTTTAGTATAGGATTTGTTTGCGACCGTAGCCACAAACTAAAAAAATAAAGGATGTTTGTGATGTAAGCTGAAGTTCAGCTACGTGTGAATACTTCAGTAAATATAAATTAGTACTTAGGAGCTTGTCATTTTGCAAATTCATCATTAAGTAAGCTACGGTAAAATGCCTTTGATTTTATTATACCTTCAGATATACTGAAGCTTTTAGTTTTGTTTCAATGCCGATCAAACTTTGGCTTTTACAGTTCTACAACGCTTCTTTATTTCTTATTACAGTATGAACTAAATACGATGCCCATATCTTGCCCTTTCTAAATAAAATAATTTTTTGAAGACGAAGCTAAAGCTCCCTTTTGGTTAGTATTTATTAATACGTACCTAATTCTGTTTTACAGACGAGGTAAAACACAACGTTTGTAAAAAAAAGAGTTTACAAACATATTGGGAAGCTCTGGTAAGCATAAAGTCAAAAAGGAATTTTATAATTTAGCGAAGATGTGAAAAAGCGCAACAAATGTTCTGAAGCGCACGGCAAATTGAAAAGAGATTTAAAAACACAAAACAAGAAACTCGTAACTTAGGTAAGAACTACGGAATGCGCTTGGGTGGATGGGGACCGGTCTGGCAGAGGAGCGGAGTTAGGCCGGACTGCCCCTCCGCCGCTGTTTGTACTGCCACTTTAAGTGCCATTGAAGATGGTCCAAACTTAATGAAAAGCGGTAACATGTAATGAATCTTGGTTTGTCACTTATGATCCAGAAACTCAGCAGCAATTCATGCTTTGGAAGTCCAAGTTCATCAAGCGCTAACTAAGCTTTAATAAACAAATCAAAATTCAAAGCAATTATGATGGTTTTTACGATATCCATGGGATATCTGCGTTCTTGAAGGCCAAACCGTTAATCAACATTATTAAATTTGAGGTTCTTGCTCAACCCTGAAGAAACAACAGGAAAAAGTGTCAGAATTATAGACAAGCAAGTGATGGATTCTTCATCAGGACCACGCACCGGAGCAGATTGCTTTGTCTGTCAAGATATTTCTAGACTAGTAGAACATGCCGGTGTTAGATCATCCGCTTATTCACCTGATCCTGCACCATGTGCCTTATATCTGTTCCCCAAGGTTAAATCTGCATTAAAAAGAGCAAGATTTCAGATCGTTGAAGCTAAGAAAGAAAAATCTGCAGTGCCATGAAAGAACTCACTGAACACGATTTCCAGTACTGTTATCAACTATATTAAATTCGCATGCAACGGTGAAAACATCGCGGGGAAAGGAGTGTTTATTGATGGGCACAATAATTAAATATGTATAAATTTAAAATAAAGTTTTACAGCATGGTATTTCATATCTCGTATTTCAGTTAAATTCACGATATGAATGGTTCGCTGTTTTACTTAGGTAAATTTATAAACAAAAAGTACAACAGCACTACTCACTGTTAATGTTTGATAAGTACAAATAGTAAAAAACTATATCGCATAGGGATTCCACTTATCGGGTGTAGTAAAACTATTTGAATTTGTGGAGTTAGAAGGACACGCCGAATCATTGTTAAATGTTCCTGCTCTCTGTGGTAAATATTGGTATGAAGGAAGGTACTGGAGATGGTTGCCATTTCCATAGTACCCTGCTGTATGGTAAAACATAGTTTGCCCACGTTCAGTTTTAATCAGTCCTGAAGGGTTTGTTTGTACATCTTGGTACCGAGCCAAAGAATTTTGATCAAATTCTTCATCTACAGCAGCTTTTTTACCTTTATAGTTGTTATTGCTTTCATCGTCTTCACAACTAGATCGCTTTGTATAATTATCGTGGTATAAAGGATGATGATAACTAGGGTAAGGACCTGCCCCTGGTAAATACTGTTCTAAATCCTGACTATCGAGACAGTCTTCGGAAATGAAAGAATTATCCATATCGGGTAATCTATGAAGGTCTATTCTATTGTTTTGCTGATCTATCCATGAAGTTAAATGCTGTGGAGAAGAGCAGCTAGAAGGAGAAGTAGAAATTAGACTCCGTGGACTTGTGCATGGCGATTCTTCCCGTTTTAAGACGTGAGAGAAAGTAATATTTTGATTATGACCAATTTGGTGAAGATGATCATTTACTGTTTTTAATTTTCTACGCCGTGGTTGATATTTATAGTCAGGATGTTCTCTTTTGTGAATTACGCGTAAACGCTCCGCTTCTTCAATAAAGGGTTTCTTAGTTTTGTCAGTCATATTTCTGAAACAAAAGAAAAACATTGTTAGTTTATATGGATATAGTACTGCACAGTATGTGTAACGCAGCCTTCAATGTTGTTACTTTTGAATTCAAACAAAATAATCAATGTGACATTTTAAAATTTTAAGTACAATTATAGCTACGTGTAATATGAGTAAAATTGGGTGTCACTTTTATCCGTGGTGCACTTGCTTCTCAAAAAACTGCTAAATAGTAAATTGTGGAAATTATAATGATCTTCATTTTTCTATAATAGAGAAAAGTGCTACTCTTCGACTTGTGACTATATAGGTAGTTAGTCAACGGGGAAAAAGCATTCGATATAATTTTTCCTACTGTTTACTGTTACCTACTGTTTAAGTACTTCAAAATATGAGTTTCAATCATAAGAATACCCACCATCAATAATAAAAGAACTTTGCACATTGTTACGCTTTATTTTAACAAATCTTATAGTGGAATGGTATTTTCCAGCATAATTTAGTTAGGTATAAGTAGGCCCTAACTCATAAGAATTTTGAATCCTCTTGCACTCTTAGAAGAATAACCTATAGTTTTATTATATATATATATATATATATATATATATATATATATTGTGTGTGTGTGCTTATTTCATGTAAATGGAATGTTTCTTACGCTCAAAGTAATGTGCGCCATTGCTTCAACCAATGAGAACAATAATGAAGTGGAGGGGTGTTTACAAGTTCCTGTGAACAAATGCCATGATCGTGACAGATTATCTTGGATTACCTTAATAAACGGACGTAGTGAAAATCAGTGCGGCTAATGCAGTTAAGTTACCTTTTGAAATTCCTTGCCGTTCTTACCTCTTTAATAACCTTTTTGTTCCATTATGTTGCAGAATATCTACAACCTTCGTTGTATCGTCTGAATAATGCCATGTAACTACTACGACTCACGTTAACGCAGTTAGAAGAAAAGTGCGCATTAATCCGCGAGGCGTTTACCGAAATACAAGGACCGAGTATTTAGATGTACGGTAAATATCTATATTAATGAAGGTAAGCTATGTCATGCTGCTAATTAGTATTCATTTTTGTATTACAAATCCGTGCAATGTTACTCCCTCTATACAACTACACCTGGTACTAAAATACGATTAACTGTAGCTATATTTTAGCTGCAATAATTTTGGCGCCTAAATTTGTGGTTTATTTTATTTATAACGCGCTGATTGTTATAGATTCGCTCTTTTCCAATTTTGAATACTAAAAGCAATATATTTCTTCTTTAAAATAAAAAATTTATTTCGTCTTTCTGTACTTAAATTGTCAACATCTCAGTTTATATTTACCCCAACTTAAAACAACGACGGTCATGTTGAATTAAATATTGGTACCCTTATGAAATATTAAAAGCTGCTTGCTATGTTTATACAAAATTCAGTTTTGTAACTAATTATTCATAGTTTTGCTTATTTTGTGAAATGGTATGAATTTTGCTTACATTCTAGAAAGGTGTGAATTGGTTGGTGAGTACTCGTCGTTTCGTTCTTTAGACCCCCCACTTCCGTCTGTGTTTAACATTCACTCTTCCTCTCTCCTTCCTTTGTTACCCGGTAATGCGGGCGAGCATTCTGTCACTGATTCGTTCTTTTCTAACTGGTCCGCTCATATTGCAGGTAGCACTGTCTGTGCCACGTTAGAAGTCACGTGACCAATTAGTGCCTTCTCTTAACGTCAAAAATGGCCCGATAGGTTCTTTTCCGTAAACGAGCACTACCTTTAAGCATACTGTTAAGCATGTTACTCGGACGAACTTGTAAGAATGTGTGTGGTGTTAATATGACACAGAAGTAATTTTGATACAATATTAGTCTGACATTTGACCACGTACATATTATAGTTTGGGACGGATTCAGGTTTAATAAAAAATTAACCAAAAAACTGTTTGGTTATTAATGTTTATTTACTTTGCTAGCACCTTTAGAGTAAAACAATGTTCTAACACAATAAAAATATATCTTTAAGCTATACAATGCTATTTTAATTATGGAAATCGGAATAAAAATGACAAATTTACTATTAAAATATGTTGACCGAGGACGTGAACTAAAAGCTGCGACAGTTACAGTGGCAATTGCCGTGTTGTAGTTTCTTTTCAGTGGTTGTTCATGTAATGTGAAGTTTTATCGGTAATCTGTTGATAGTTTTGTGTGCTATGGGATATTTTTATAAGAAAAAACTCTGATACATTGACCGTTTTAACTAAAAATTGTTTTAACAGGTAAGTGTAAGTTTTTATTTTTGCTTAACGCTGAAGTAGTGGCGTGGTTTGGTAAAGTCCTAGACGTCCATATACCAGTAGTGGTCTATTTATAACAGTAGGTATGCATGCTAATCTTATCCAATACACTGATACCTACACTTATAAGGCGAAAGAAAGTTTTATTTGTACTTACCCTTATGCGTACTTATTTACTCACCGACAAAAATAACGAAGCCATGCCATAAGCGACTATGAAAATTATGGCTGGAAAACCTACTCTTACACACCAGAGGTGGTGACCTGGAATAGTAGCATAATTAGCCAAACAAATGACCACCAACATTTAATTACTCCAGCAGGTAGCGAATTCGAAAATTTTAGTTCTATACCAGTACATTTGCGGTATGAGAATAAATTTCAAATTTTTGTGGAAAATAATGTCAAGTATCACAATGCATGCAGAGTCAGATACAATTTACAGAAAATTACTCGACTCAAAACAAAATTAACTGACGCAACGCAGTTACCTTCAATAAGTGAGCACGGTGAGCATAATATTAGTACGAGATCAAAGTTTTTACAAAGCTCAGCAAAAAGCAAATGTATTTTTTTGATCAACTAGAAAACGAAAAGGGGAAACTTGCATCTAATACTCACGGATACGCAGTTATGGTACAACTTTAATAAAAAAAATTACACTCTACAGACTTAGTTGCGATGGAGGCCAAGTATCACAAATCATGCTATATTAAACTATTGAATAATGTTCGAAGTCTTGGAAGGCAGCAACCACCATGTGAAAGAGACGTCAGTTGAAACGACATATAGTTCCACTTTTAGTAAGTTGGATACGTACATTCGAGCTACAATAACAACTCGCATATTGTTTTCGATATGGGACCAAGGACTTATTAAAGATTGAGAATCTATCTAATTTTGCATATTCTTGGCGAATTTTTTCCACTTTTTTCATTCTCTCTTGCCTTTATACTTCTAAGTTGTTCCAACTAGCATTTTTTCTTTAAAAAAAAAGTTACAAAAGTTACAATAAGAAGCACCAAAAAGAGGACTTTTCGCAATGACCAAGCTGCACCTTTATCGTCTAAATCATCCCTTTCTTACACAGTACCAGTCTAGGATCACACATTTGACATAAACTAACCTTCGTGTTCGAAATCATCAGACGCAAATACTGCAGCTCTTCAAAATTCTGGCCACAATCTAAAGCAAGCGTCACTATTGTCTCCTTTTGATAACAGCCCGGTTCCCATCTCAAAGGAAACAATTCTAATAAAAGACGAAAAGCTGTCGGAGTTTCCCTGATACGCCATCTCCTTATAAAATAGAACTTAATGAGTCCATAAATAGGAAAAAATGAAAAGAAGGTAGAGGCTTCTAGAAGAAAAAGGAACCTAAGTCTTGGAAATTCTAGGGGTACGAAAAATATGAACTCAAGAACCATTCGAATATTAAACGTAAACTCCCTACAAAATCAGAATAAATCTGAGAAGAATGATGATGTGGGCCTAGTAGATGATTCTAACGACAATGTGGATGATACACCAAGAGCTTCCTACCCTGACGATAATGATGCATAATTTTGTGATAAAAAATTGTCATCAAGCCAAAGTGGCGAGTTATAGATGTAGCGCCGCATGTACTCCATGTGGGTACATAATGAGTGCGGAGGTGCGGAGAAATATGAATATGTCTGTGACTGGTGCAAGTAGTTAAAATCGAATGTGTTGTATATATTATACTTTTGGTTCTTAATAATAAAAAATTCACTTTACAAATTTATTTATTAATTTGTAATGGTAGTCCATATTTACACCCAATATTTTCAAAGGAATTTTGACATTTTTTTAGAGCCCAACCAAATGTAGGTTTCACGTGTCTATTCGTTTAGAAGAAGTATCTAATAAACAAAATGATATTCTATATTTGCATCTTCTTCTTTATCTATATAAGTTTACACGAGTGCAAAGAACCGTAACCATGCGAAATACACCCCAAAAAAGTCGCATACTTAAAATACAACCATAAAATTAATGCGATGATGCGGATAGAACTTTATCGATCTCGAAAATCTAGCAGTTTAAACGCACATAGTGTGAGACTGAAACTTTTGAAGAAGTGAGAAAAGGGCAAGTTTGACAAAAGTTAGCGAAAAAGAAATACTGGTTCAGTGACACAGGGCGTGTAGGTCGTATGCCCTCCGGGTTAAAGGTGTCCGACAACGAATTGTTTTGAATTTTGCTGGATAACTAGGCCAGAAAGCTCGAGCACGTGTGTAAGAAGTAGAATTTAAATCGGATCGGTGCTGCATCAAATAAAGGAATTAGGTAATGAAAGGGGATAAACGGGTTTCGCTCTACAACAAAACATTGAATTTGGATAGATGGAATGCGGGACCTAACGTCCCGAGGAAGTGAAAAGTGAATCTGACGTACTTGGATATGCTTGAACTTTTAAACCATGAGTACAATATGAGGTTGTCCTCCTATGATTTCTAATTATGTACCTGTATATTTTGAACGTAGAGGGCTTCTATTTATGTAATAAGAAATTAAAATTTCGTTAAATAATTATTCTGTTGGACTGACGGAATTGGTTTTGTTTGAATTTAGGCACCATATTATGGGGGAAGGAAGTTTGGATATTTTAAAAAAGTAAGAAATATATAAATGTAAACTTATTTGTGAAATTATTGTTAGTCAAAGAGCGTATACTCAAGATTTTTAACGGACATTAGAATGGTTAGAGGAAAAGTTGGTACTACGCTGTTTTCTATGCACTGCTATTGAGGGCATTTCACAAAGTGAGATCTAAAATGTCGAATAGGTCAATCAAGTCGATTAATAGTATGGTAATATTATTTATGGATTAATGTTTCTTTTTATAAGCATTTCTGTTAATAATACCTGACCAGTTGTTTTATTTTTAAGTCTTAATAGAGTATGAGCTTAAATGGATTTTTATTTGGAGTCATTTATAATATAGGAAAAGGATACATGATAGTGAAGGATATTCAGCTACCCCAATGATGAAGTCGTATTTGGGAGAAGCTTTTATTGTGAAAAATTTCCTTTTTAATAAAGAATTAATGGGTGTTTTTAATGTATGGTAGAAAAAGATAACGTATGATGTGACGAGATTTTAAAATATCGGAAGCAGACCTGTCCGGAATAAACATCTTTCGGGTAGAGTAAATATCAAAGAGATTACTGCTGGGACAAGAAGGTTTGTCGCCCATTTCTTTTGACAACCAGTAAAATTTTTCTAAGTAAGTGGTACTTGTAAAGTAGTTTTGTATTGCGGCCCTTTTACATTTTATTTTAATTATGTTTATCATTTTTTCTTCCATAGAAACCCATATCCGCTCCCCTGTAGTTATCTGGTGCACCTTTAAAGTTGTTGCGGGTTCTAGCCTCTTCTGGACAAATCGAAATTTGTAACGTAACCTCATTTTCACCCGTAACATATACCAACAACAAATTTTTAGTCAATTAGAGAGCTTATCAATGCTGTCATTGTTTATCGCTTTGAAAGCGAAACTGGTCTTGAAGTATTGTTTCTAGGTAAACTACTAACATACAATTCACAATTACCATTGGTCGATTTTGGCTAAGAAGAAGATTTATTTTCACATATCAAACGAATTAGGTTATCTTTTTCCTTAGTTTGTTCGACCAAGTAAATGCTTTATGATTCCTTCCATAGCAATACAACTTTTCATGTTTTCGATGTGATTTTAGATAGCAAAACGTAAAAAAAAGAAATACGTTCATCTGAGAGCTGTAAAAACAACAAAACCAGTCAAGAGCATCTGCTTCGTTTTAAATTACCTATATGTGTGCAGCATCTAATAATTAGAATGCAAATTGCTGGTTTAGGCATTCAGAGATTATCGCAAATACAAGAGCTGTACCAAATTCAATGCAGTTTAGTGCTATTACCAAATAAGAAAATATTTCCAAAAATTAATTAGACGAAATTGCTTAATAGAAAAACGTATTATTTAAAGCGAGCATGTGAATTCCTATATATAAGACACCGGAACAAAGAATGTTTTCTACCAGGAAGTTTACCTTACCCTCAACGTTTATGAGTAGATTATCGCCAATGTTTTTCTTTCAAATGTATACAATTATTTCTTATCTCCCCTATTCAAGTTTTCTGCTTTTATCAATTTTTATTCCATTGTGACTAGTTTTATACATATTTATTCGTGTAGTTTAAATCCTTATATTTGTATATGCTAGACTTCATGTATGTCACACCTGGCGTAAAAATATCAAACAAAAGCATTTTCAGGCGCAAAATTAACTTTTTTTGAATTAACTTTTTCGCCAATATATATAAATACTCGATTTTGCAGATACTCGATAAGCTTTAATAAAATGCAGCTTCTTCAGTCCATCCTATTAAAATTACAGACAAAATATTTTGCAAAATCTGAAAATTCAGTTCTCACTTCATACCTTCACATCACGTAAGCAAAATTAAATCGACTTTACAAGAACCCTAAACAGAATAAGCGGTAAATAATGAATATGATACTCTTAGTCGAATTTGTTTATTCTCAGAGAAATAATTTTTTTCAGATTTTGCTTCTTGGTTTATAATAATTTTTATTTTATTTACATTAATGATAAATAAAATATAACGTCACAGACTTTCGTAAATTGTGGCATAGTAAAAACATAAGAGTTGATACACCTTACTGTAGGAAAATCCACCACACGTAAAAATTGGTACGAAGGTATTCGAGTGACGCTTCTTTATTTGCATAAGCAAATATCGGTGTAAGCGTCCAAGGTCTTACAGAATTCAGAAAGAACCATTAACCATTTTGGTTTTCTGTCAATGACTTAACCTAGTAGTCCAGTCAACCAACGAAAGGGTTTACCTTCAAAAAAACCCAAAAGTTTTGAAACTTTCTGTACCTATTTGTACATACCTACTGATGAATAAACCAAAAGTTCTAATGAATCAGATGTGAACTCTAGCAGCGATGATCGAAAAAATATTAATTTTTTCGATTTTTCGGAGCTAAATCATTACTATATACAAAATCAAAGCTGATAAAATTTGCAAAAAATTAATTGTATGCATGTTTTTTTGGATTCCTTGTAGTTACCGAGTTATAAAGCATTAAAAACTGCGCTTTTTCCAAAACTGTAACGGGGCTGGTATTGGTGCAATTTAAAATTGGTATTTTAACAATATTTTATGAACTTTGACCAACATTTGAATTTCTGTATCCAATTCACAAATAATTCAAAAGATACGGGCAAACTTTGTTGCATTAATTCCAAAAAGCGCTTAATTAAAAACACATCCGTCAGAAACAGCACAGGCATGTGTGTAGAGAAATTCCGAAAAGGTGTATATTCCATTGACAACAAGACATACCTCGAATGAAGTTTTCAGATTTTTAAAACACAGGTGGCCGATTATAATAAACAATTTCAAGTAAAATTTGAAATGCAATGAATATTTGTTTGTGACGTCGGAACTTTTCGGATGTACGATATAACGAAGAAATTTTAGTTTCTTTTTCTATTAATCCCTGAAGCCTATGAGACCCCTAAATTTAGTTTTGGCATACGAAATCGCTTGTTCTAAATCTAAACTTTTAGTAGTTTACAGTGATATAATAGTAAGTTCCTTTAGCAACACACTTTGATGGGTAAATCATTAAATAATAAGGTTATCCATTATGAAATGTGGCTTGTATAAAATTTAAGACATTGATTGCCATGAATTTAATTTTATATGAAGAACAAATTTTAAAGGTTTTGTATAGTTAAAAACTGGAAGAGAAAATTTATAATATAAAATTAAATTGGGAACATCTGGGATCCAGCTCACTGACCGCATTAAAACGACACGTCGCAGACATTCGAAGACGCAGTAGCAGCAAACAGTCGGGTATTTTATTGATATAGCGCTTCTCGAATTGGGCCAAACATCTACAAACTACAACTACAAAGGTCAACTTGGTGCTTTGGCAGAGTAAGCATGCCATAGCTTTTGGGGTCTCCCACCCAAGACTATTCTGTTCCTGTACACCACGGTAGTTAGATTAATGCTTTGCTATAGCGCTTTAGTCTGGTGATTCAAGACCAGGCTAGCCCGTGCAGCTAAAGAGCTGACTAATATTCAAAGATTCGCTTATCTAAGCACCACGGGTGCAATGCGATCCACACCCACGACAGCCTTAGGAGCCATTCTAAGTCTCATTCCGCTGGAGCTGTATGTAGAGGAGATGGTTCGAAGGGCGGCTCTTAGGCTGCGGTCCAAAGGTTTATGGATTGATAAGGGCGGTGGGGGTAGACACAATAACATAGATGGGGAAACGGTGTGCAACACGCCCCTTCATGGAGGAGTGGTAGATTTTATCGTACCCGCAATGATTTTCAGGAAGCGCTTCTGGGTTTGACTTAATACTGAAGATACGTCTTCAACCGAGATTTCCACCTACACTGATAATTCCAAAACAAATAAGGGTACAAGGACAGGCATCTTTTCAAATGCCCTAGACCATCATGAAAGTGTTACAGTGGACAAACTGATAACGTCTACCAAGCGGAAATCATAGCTATCATGCACAGTGCTAACACTATTTGGAACAGAATCTAAAATAAAATAATACGCACTGTCATAACGACAGGGGGGCTTGTACGACAGACTGCCGACAGGCAAAATGTTTATTAGATCTCCTATGGGTAAAATAAAAAATTTTGTCATATGCTTGCTGAGACGGACGGCTGTTGGTTGGTATCCTGATTGGCAACTGCAAACTAAAGACGCATCAGCACGACCCCACCTATCGTGAATGCTAATAAGAGAAAGAGACGTTGGTGCACAATATATGCACATGTCTGGTACTCGCCCTACTTCGAGAATCAAAACTGTGAATTTCTGGCTTGGCAAGGACAGAGCAAAAGACACCCCCGTGGTCCGACACCCTCAAATTCACCTGCAAGTTTGGGTGGATAAGTAATGAAGGACTAATTTAAGACAAGAAAGGCAATACAATGGGCCCATTAGCAGGACTAAGCGTGTGGCGTTTGCCGCCCTTACCAATACAATCTATGATATTTAGCCAATATGAATTTATAATTACACTAGAAAATATAACAAAAAAGTAGAAAGCAGTTAATCACACAGGATGTGTTACGTGGACATCATTTTGTCTCAACTAAAATATAATTCATCTTTAAACACCGCTAAAAACATTTTAAATTGTCATTTTTAAACGGTTACAGTCACAAATCATTTGCTTATTTTTAAAGTCAAAAGATCATATGGCGAGGCATTTTAAAATTTTTAAAAATCTAGTCGAAAATCAAACCAATCGTAAAATAAAAATTTTGAGAGCAGGTGGAGGAGGTGAATACTTTAATAAAAAGGTAAATACTATTCTTAACTGCGCGGACGTATTGCACAGACTACCTGCTTTATTGCAAGTCACCATAATGGAAGAACTGAACGTTTTTTCCGCAGCTTGGTGGACAAAGCAAGATGTTTACTGGCCGATGCTAAACTGCAACACTAGTTCTGGATCGATGGTGTAAACACTGCGTCTTATCTGATGAATCGTCCACCAAGCAAAAGTATTGAAAATACTCCAGAACAACTGTGGTCAGGTAAAAAGCCTAATGTATCACATACAAGATTTTTTTGGGTTCAAAGCGTTTATTCATATTCCGATCCTAAAGAGAAAAGAAAACTAGATTTTATAGCACTACCGTGTATATTTCTAGTGGGATCTAAAGCATATAGACATCAAGAGCTGTGAAATTCCCTGAGAACGAAAAGGGAAGTTGTTTGTTGTCGGAAACTTGAAAAAATTTGACCGGTATTTATGTGTCTTTCCTGAAAGTAAAAATGTATAGAGAATGAAGTAGCAGATGATATTGATGATTTCTCTACCAATTGTTTTGAGAGAAGGAAATCAAATAAATCACCTCCAGACAACTAAAGCAGAATTCTTAGATATTTTGAAAAATAATCAAGATCCTATTTTTGAACCACCCTTTAGTAAGACAGTTGAGGTAACAGCGTCCGCACCACAGAACGTTCAGAGAACACATAAGAAACCGGCTGCATTCGATGACTTTATTACGTATTTAGCATTCACAAGTGATATTTGTGATCCATTGACTATGAAAGAAGCCATGGAACGTTCAGACAAAAATTTCTGCAAAAGTTCTATGGACGGAAATGAACAAATTGAAAATGGTATATATGGGATATAGTAAACCTTCAGCTAGTAAAAAATCCATTAAGAGTAAATGGGTGTTCCGTACAAAAAGAGACGCGCCGATTAAAAAATTATTAAATACAAAGCTCGGCTCGTTGTAAAGCGTTGTGTTCAAAAGGGAGGGATATACTTTGATGAAACTTTTTCACCAGTACTTCGGTATTGTTCTATAAAATATTTATTATCTTTAGCAGCTGAACATGACTTAGAAATTGATCAAATGGATACTATATCTACTTTCCTCCAATGTGATCTGACTGAAGAACTATATGTTTCAACAAAATGGATATAGTATATCATATAAAGTGTGCTTTCTTAAAAAAAATTTTTACGCTCTTAAACAAGTAAGTCGTGCGTGGAACACAAAATTAAATTCCTGTATAAAAAATTAAATTGGATCAGAGCAATCCAGTTTTGATCAGTACATATCTGAAAAGGGTATAATTATTATAGCACTATGAGTCGACGATCTATTAATATTTTCAAGCAATTACAATTTAAAAACAAGTAAAATCTCAACTAGCCAAGACCCTCAAAATGGCAGACATGGATGAAGTAAGATGCATACTAGGTTTCCAAACAGAAAGAAACAGAAAAAAAGAAAGTTTCAATAAGCATATATTGAAGAAATATTGAGACGTTTTAATATGGACCAGTGCAACCCAGATGTTCCACTAATTTTCTCGAATTTGAGGTTAGCTAAAAAATCACGTACCACGTGAGAATGTGAAAATGTTCCTTATTGTCTAGTTATAGGTAACCTGCTCTTTGCCTCCCAGGTATCGCGACCTATACAAATCTTATGCTGTAAATTATGTCAGCCGTTTTAGTAACTCTACAGGTATTGATCATTGGGTAGCTTTGAAAAAAATCTTGCGTTACTTGAAAGTCGGAGTAAATAAAAAATTGAAGTATAATGGATAGTATAAATGGCAAACCAACTAAAATCGATGGTTGCATTGATGCTGATTGGGCTAGTGACCCTAAAAGTAGACGATCTACAGTCGGTTTCGTATTTCCTAAAAATGATGGTGCAATTTCGTAAAATACAGAAAACAACCTACAATAGGTGTTTCTACAACGAAAGCCGATACATGGCAATGCAAGCAGCTACTCGGGAAGACATGGCTTAAAAGGTTATCAAAAGTGATCTTAATGCGGTCTGTTGCTCTCAGCTTGGTCGATCCTGGACTTCTCAGGTCGAACTTTTTTCTACAGCATTACTCAATTGATTTTGGCTGTCTCGTAGCTAACTGATTTTACTGCTTTATAAATCTCCGGTTCTCTGCCTGCAGAGGGTGTGAAATGGTTTCTTTGCATCAATCTTGCTGACGGAAGGTTTTGTGTGCTTGGTGTATGTGTTTACGGCTCAGCCATCTAATATGCATCTGGATGTTTTCTTGCGTTTGTGTTGGTTTCCGAATGTTTGAGTTGTCGATTTTCTCGTATATATTTGACGCCAGCATCTTAAAGTGGTTTTATAAAGTTTGTAGCCTAAGGTCCTGCCTTAGGGTTTCATTTCTAACGAACCATGGTGCTCTGGTGATGGTCCTAACGGTCTTGTTTTGGAATGCTTCAAGTTTGGTTCTGTTTGTTTTGAAATGTAGGTGTACCATGCCGCCGATGCGTAGCTCAGTATGAGTCGTAAGTATATCTTGTAAGTCTGTAGTCTGATGTACATTGGTAGTCTATTTTTGTGGTCGAGTATTCCGTGGATAAAGCCTTTTGCTCTTCGGGCTTTGTTTGTCGTTTCAGTGACGTGTTTGCTGAACGTTAATTGCTTGTCGATGTGTATCCCTAGATATTTTATTGATTTGCTCCAAACTAGCTCTTGATCTTCTAGCGTCGGTGGTGTTTGCCTTTTCTTGCGTCTGGAGAATAGTATGGCTTCAGTCTTCTGTACGTTTAATTTTATTTTCCACTGTTGGAACCAGTCCGGTAGTGTGTCGAGATGTTTTTGCAATCTTGCTGTTGTTTCCTTAGCGTTTCGTCCGATTGTCAAAAGCAGGGTGTTGTCGGCGTACATGGCGCAGAAGATTCTTTGGCGGCATGGTAGGTCTGGATGTATGCGTTGAATAGTGTTGGTGAAAGGCAGCCTCCTTGTGGGACGCTGGATGTGACGGGAGTTTCTGGTGACAAGATGTCTTCTACTTTCACCTGTATCTTCTTGTTGGTCAAGTAACTTCGTATCAGTTGGATGTAAGGCGTTGGAAGGTTGTGAATAGTGGCAAGTTTAAATAGCAGTCCGTTGATCCATACCTCGTCAAAGGCGTTTTTGATGTCGAGGGCGATGGCGACTGTGGTTAGTCCTCGCTTGTAGTTCGTGGCTATGTTGTTTATTACCCGGATGGCTTGTAATGTGGTGGAATGCTGTTGCTTGAATCCGTTTTGTTCTGGTCGGTCTTTAAGCAGTGGTTTCAGTCTTGTCAGTAGTAATCGTTCGAAGATTTTGGATAACGTGCTCAGTAGAGAGATTGGTCGGTAGTTCTCGGCGTCCATCCTTTTCTTCACTGGCTTCGGAATCATTACCACTATTGCCGTTTTCCATAAGGTTGGGAAGTATTTGTAGTTGATGATGTTGTTGACTATTTTTGTGATGAACGCCAGTGTCTTTTTTGTTATATGTTTTAGTGCTATGTGCGTGATTCCGTCATTTCCTTGAGCTTTCCTGTTACTTTGTTTGGCGATAGTTTGTTTTATTGCTTGTGGAGTGATTTGCAGAATGTCGTTTGCTGCAGGTGCTTGTAATATTCGATTTACTCTTGTGTTGATGAAGTTGGTGAATATGTTGTCTTATTGGGTTTTCTGAGAATGTATTTTGTGGAACGTCGGCAAATTTGGCTGCTCGCTTTTCGGCGCTGTACAGCATTCCGTTTTCTCCTTGTAGCGGTGCGGGGCCTGGGTTCTTCCGTGTCATAAATCGATGGTTTAATCTGCACAAGTTTCCTTCTGTTTGTATTGTGTGGTGTTGACGTGGTTGGTCCACGATTCGTCGTAATATTCATCCAGCATAATCTTGATTGCGCGTTGCTTTCGGTTAAGTTATGTTTTTACTTGTGGGTCTCGTGTGTTCTTCCACCTTCTGACGAGGGTTTCCTTCTCGTTGATGGCTTCTTTTATGTATCCTGGGATGTCAGGTCTTTTGTCTCTGGTAGCAGTCTCTACGGAACACTGTTGCATTGACTCTTAGATGGTCTTCGTAAGGTACTGTAGTGACTTGTCAATATCTTGTGTGCCTTTTATGTCTGGGTTTCCGTCGGTGATTTTCCTTTGAAGAGCCTCGTTGAACTTTCGCCAATTATGTTTTATCTTGGTGGGCCTGTGTGTTGTCTGTGGTTGTATCTGTATTTCAGTGATGATTGGTAGATGATCCGAACTCAGATCTTGAATAATTTCTATGTCGAGTGGGTACGGTAAGTCTATGATTGAGATGTTGAGGATGTCTGCTCTTTGTATTCTGTCCGGTGGAATTCTTGTCGATGCGTTCGGTGTGACGATGTCGAAGTCCTTGCCGAGAGAGTGTGTGTAGAGGATGCGGCCGTTCTTGTTGGTAGTTATTGCTCCCCAAGCTTTGTGTTTGGCATTTAGGTCTCCAGAGGTTATTGTTGGTGTATCCTCCTGTAGCAGGTCGTCGATTTCTTCAGGGCGTATTTCCGTGCTGGTTGGACTTCTGTAGACAGCTTTTGCTTTAAAGAATTGTCCGTTGGCTTTGAACCTGACGCCCATTTTGTCTAAAGCAGTCGAGTGTAGGTTGGAGTTGTTCGTGAAGTAGTCGGTTGTGTATCAGTATGGCAACTCCTCCGTGTGCTGGTTGTCCTGGTTTTAGGTCGCGTTTGTAGATGTTGTAATTCGCCAGGTTGAGTTGACTGTGTGCAGGTAATCTTGTATCCCCAATCATTGCGACGTCTACATTGTGATGCTGCAGGAAGTATTTCAGTTCGGTCATCCTGTTCCGTATTACGTTGGCGTTCCAGGAGAGGAGTAGTAAATTTCTTGGCGTTGGTCTATTGTCCATTATAGGTTTTCAGTATGTCGCACATTGCCGTCCATAATAAGACAGTTTTTAATGTTCCGGCCATATAGGCACTTATGAGTCTTTGTGCCCATTGCAGAACTTTATTAAAAAGTAGTGTCATCGTCGGGGTGAAACTCATGAACGGCCCTGCTTGTGGTTGTGTGAAGGTGTTACAGTCGCTCTGTTACTTTGCTGCTCGTTTCTGTTGCTTCTTGTTGTGTTCATCGGTGCTTTTGTGTCGGTGGTGGTTGGTGGCTTTGGGTTGGTGTTGGTTTTCTTCTTTCCTCGTCGGCTATTGCTTTTGTTCTGTTTTGTTTTTCTGCGTGGCTCTTCTTCGAAGTTTGATTGTTCTTCGTCTTCTGTAGTACTTGTGTCGTCTTTGGCAGTGGTCTTTGGAGTAGTTTTTGGGGCGGTTGTTGGAGCTCCGTGTCGTCCATTTTTGCTTGTATCGAATCCGTCGTCATCGGTTTCTTGTGCTGTTGGTGGGTTGCTGAGTAGCGGTGGTGCATCTCTTGCGGCGGCTCCATGGCGTAGTGGTATGTGTGTGACTACTACGCCCAAGGTCCCGGTTTCGAATCCCGACACGGTCCGCTTGAAAAATGTTAGGCGGGCATTTTTCACAAAAATACACCCTCGTTCAGATGAGAGGTAAAATGGAGGTCCCGTGTGTGAATGTTGTCACGTACGTTAAAGATCTCTATCTTGCTTGGAACAGCAAGGGTTCGGCAAAATTCCAAATTTTCCAGGTAAAGAAAACCTCGCTTCCTGGCCAATGTAGTGCCTTCGGGTGGAGCATTGGAAAATCACATGTAAGGGGTATCTCTTGCGCAGTTGTTCGTGGTATGCAGGGCAGTTTCGGTAGTTAGTCGGATGTGGGCCACTGCAGTAGGCGCATATAGGTGGTAACTCCCTGCTTTTCTTGCAATCCGCTGCTAGGTGTTGCTTGGCGCATTTAGCACAGCGGGGTTTGTAGCCGCAGTTTAGGGTCAAACTTCCAAATTGTTGGCACGACAAGCATTGTGGGAGCTCCACCCTGCTTTCGAATGCAGCTACTTTAATGTGGCTGCAGTACAGTAACGTTGTCAAGTAGTAGATACCAGTCGATGTCCGGTTGTTCTCCAAAGATACGAGGGCGGTGTTGCAGTATTCTCGTTCTTTATTCTGTAGCTTAGTCACGTAGTTGATTTTGTACCCCATGTCGGTGAGTTCGGTCTTGATGTTTTCTGTCGTAATGTTGGCGGCTAAACCCTTGATGACTATTTTAAGTTCGCGTTCGGTGCTGATGGTGTGTGTGTAGAATTTGATGTTGTTCTTCTTTAAGTAGTTCCTGCTGGTATCTGAATTGCGTACTGTCGGTGGGTATTATTCTTGCTCCTTGTCCAGTTGCGCGGATGTCGACTTTGTTTTGTAGATGTTGGTTTAGCTCCTTGGTGTGCTGAATGAAGTTAGGGAACTCCTCGATAAAAATAGGAAGGAATGCGGTTGCTGTTTTCCGTGTCTGAGGCTGTGAACGTCTTTCGGCATCAAAGGTGTCCATGGTAGAGATGGTAGCGGCGGCGTTGGCGCAGCTTCTGCTAGTCGATGGTTTGTCCTTGTCTGCGGTGATCGGGGTAGTGATGGTGTCGGGGCCTGGTGTGGTAGTTGGGGTGGATGTTCGGTTCGATTTTTATTTTGTGGGTGTCGGATTTCTGCTTCTTTTTGTGTTTTGTTTCGGAGGATAAACGGTCGTCACGTCGTCTGCGTGTAGATGCGTTCTCGTAGTCCATGTCGGAAGTGCCGTCGGTGATGGTAACTGTTGCTCGGGTCTTCAGAAAGTCCTTCGCTGCATTGGTATTGGTTCGCTCTGAAAAGAGCGGTTAATAACGATGGTGTACACCGCCGGGACTTATGATGTACACCGCTTCAGCAGCGTGAAGTTCAGCTCACTCGAACATCTTCGATGAAAACCGTAGAGATGATCTGAAGTTTCTCACTGTAAGTAGATTCTAGTCGTTCTCTCGCGATGTTAACTCTCTCGAGGTCTGACTGGAACGAGCCCGTCTGTTGCTCAACCCAGACATAGTATTTGTAGATAATGCTGGAGCAAGAAATTTAGCTATGAGTGTAAGAGCAATAGGTTGAGGACCAAACATATTGACATACGACATTACTTTATTCGTGAGTAAGTATGCAATAGTAAGATCGAGTTTCGTAGTATTGGGACAAAAGAAATGGTGGCGGACTCATTAACCAATACACTTGATACGGAGAACAAATTGAATTTCTGTACGTTGCCTCAAGGACTTCCAAATAAGGGAGGATGTTAAGTTATATTTGGCTGTCTAGACTACTTGTGTTTATATAATTACAGAAAAATAGTAGTTACCTCTGCAAACAATAACTCCACATTCTCGTATTCTGAGAGTTAACGTTACGAGAAATTGGAAATCACGCTTCGTCAGTAAACATTGTCTTCTCAGTCATTAAGTCGATTAAGAAACCATTGACAGAATTCTATTTCTCCTTCTATAAATATAGCAAGTAATTCATGTATTACTTGCTCAAAAGGTACGTTAACTTTCTTCAATTACTCGCCGCACTTCTTTAATAATCATTTGATTTCTACCACTGCTCTTTTTACGATTAACACTGCAGTCTCCCAAAATAAGGTAGAAAACTAATTTTTGATAGTAATTAAAGAGAACAGCTTGAAAAGGAAATTCCTCCAAGAAATCTTCATATACATTTCGAATTCATCATGATCAATATTTCGACATTTTTTAAATAAATCTCTACCTTTAGCCCTGAGTCAAAAAATATGGCGCTTAATTCAATCCTAGTAAACGTCACAGAAATTTTTTCATATTGTCAAACTCTTGATTGAAGTATATTCAGACATAACTCTTTGTCGATCATGGATAACTAAAGAGACCTATGATATGGATTACGTGTTATAAAAGTGTTGCAATGATTTGTCTAAAATTGCTTTGTAAGAGCCTCATTACATCATTTATTTGGCACCGTTTCAGTAGAATAATAAAGCACATTACACAACTAGTGGAATAATATGACATGTTACCCCACTAATGGAATATTAAAGAAAGAGATCAAAGTTTAATGATTATTTTTATTAAGAATGAACACGTTTAATAATTTAACAATTAATAGACAATTTAAATTACTCCAACTTATATATTGATGTAAATGGAAGTCATAGATAGGTCATACTGCGTCATCTCATAAATATCCGACGTCGTAAACTCGAGAAAATTCAAATTAATAGAATATTTATTTATATAGAAGACGTATTTGTGAAGTGCCCGATAAAAAAATGTATAAATGCATAAAAAAACGTGATGATTACAGTTCAATAACGAAAGCATTATGTTTTAGACAAGAATAACGGTATTTATTACGTTTGACGCGTAAATAACAGTTTTTAAAAAATATTCATTCACTTTTTATAATAAAAACATTTAAAAAAACTCAATTATGTGTAATGCTTATAAAATATTTCAGTTTTTATAAGTTTATAGCAATTTGCGTTCAAACGCATCAAATACTTCAAAAGAGTATCATTTGTACTTAATCCTGTTTAAATGCGTAAATATTCTAAAGGGGTTTTACAGTTAAATTTAATGTCAACTTTATGTAATACCTCGTGGATAAATATTTTAATCTTCGCGTAGTAGCAAAGAAATTTTACGTTGTTTGAAAGGCTCTTTGATTAAGCTTTGAATATTAAATTTCATAACAAAATAGCGTTAATATTTTGAATTAAGGCGAATAGTCGCAAGGCAAGAAAGAGCTAGTTAATAAACCCGTGCTATAGAAAACAATGATACCTCGAATATTTATAAGATAAACAAACTACATCAATTATGTATAGCTCGAGACAGTAATAAAGCGATAGATTTTCAAATGTTGATAAAAGACACACCTAAAACAAACCAATTCGAACGTTCAGGAAACAGCTAAAACGTCTAAAAGTTGTAGCGTCAGGAGAGGTTCGCCTTAATAAACACAATGATTATTGAACGAAGAGGCAGTCTTGATTATAATGTTACTATACTGTCAACCTAATCAGATAATACGTTGCATAGTTAAAGTTTTGTCCAACGTGTGCAGTATTTAATAGTGAAAATTATTTAAGCAAATTTACGAGTGTTGCTTGACACCTGATGATAAGGTGTTATTGAACGCTCTGAAGTGAGCAGATTATTTGAAGTACTTACAATGGTTTCAAAATAGAAAATAGAAAATTAAAAATAATTAAACTAACCCAAGATAAAGCTTTCTTAATTGAAATAATGCATATATGGCTGGTATGGTTTGTTATATGTTATACGGATCAATTTTGGATAAAAAGGCATACTTTTGAAGCGATTTAAACGATTTTGGAGCATGTATTGGTAATTATGTTCTGGAAAAAGTTAACAGCAAGCAGATCTGTAGCGGTAAAATAAATCTATCTTGTTTAAATTCCTAAAAAGACTCAGATATATCGATTAATTAGTTAAATTGTATACTGATAATTATTGAACGAAGAGGCAGTCTTGATTATAATGTTACTATGCTGTCAACCTAATCAGATAATACGTTGCATAGTTAAAGTTTTGTCCAACGTGTGCAGTATTTAATAGTGAAAATTATTTAAGCAAATTTACGAGTGTTGCTTGACACCTGATGATAAGGTGTTATTGAATGCTCTGAAGTGAGCAGATTATTTGAAGTACTTACAATGGTTTCAAAATAGAAAATAGAAAATTAAAAATAATTAAACTATCCCAAGATAAAGCTTTCTTAATTGAAATAATGCATATATGGCTGGTATGGTTTGTTATATGTTATACGGATCAATTTTGGATAAAAAGGCATACTTTTGAAGCGATTTAAACGATTTTGGAGCATGTATTGGTAATTATGTTCTGGAAAAAGTTAACAGCAAGCAGATCTGTAGCGGTAAAATAAATCTATCTTGTTTAAATTCCTAAAAAGACTCAGATATATCGATTAATTAGTTAAATTGTATACTGATGATTATTGAACGAAGGGGCACTCTTGATTATAATGTTACTATGCTGTCAACCTAATGAGATAATACGTTGCATAGTTAAAGTTTTGCCCAACGTGTGCAGTATTTAATAGTGAAAATTATTTAAGCAAATTTACGAGTGTTGCTTGACACCTGATGATAAGATGTTATTGAATGCTCTGAAGTGAGCAGATTATTTGAAGTACTTACAATGGTTTCAAAATAGAAAATAGAAAATTAAAAATAATTAAACTATCCCAAGATAAAGCTTTCTTAATTGAAATAATGCATATATGGCTGGTATGGTTTGTTATATGTTATACGGGTCAATTTTGAATAAAAAGGCATACTTTTGAAGCGATTTAAACGATTTTGGAGTATGTATTGGTAATTATGTTCTGGAAAAAGTTAACAGCAAGCAGATCTGTAGCGGTAAAATAAATCTATCTTGTTTAAATTCCTAAAAAGACCCAGATATATCGATTAATTAGTTAAATTGTATACTGAAAGTCTTGTGAATTTAGGAGTAGACGGGTGTGTGTGAAAGTCAAAATAATGTAGTTTTAAAAGGTTGGCAAACCAACGATACGGGTTTTCGTCATCATACAAGGTGATTATTTAACCTAGCTGAATTCAGATAGTTTAATATGGTTTTTAAAGGGTAGGATATTAAATTACATGACTTACTAAGATAAATTTTGTACATGTTAAGGAAGATTTAATTATGGAGTTGTTTATGAATGATAATTATGAGACTAGATTTGTGTAGAATAAGTGAGTGATAATCCCAGTTTAAAGATATTTTGGGACATTATTCTTTAGTATATAAAATTTGTGTTGAAAGAGTTATTTTTCATCGACGTTATATCTAAGATATTGAACGCTGTTGTGGATGTATTAATTAGCATCGGAAAGATTTTTATAAGAGAATATTTCGTATTATTATAAATCTGATGTATGATTGTGGTGGTTTTATTAATCAGAGAGCTAGCTAAATAATCAGACGGACAAATTTGAAACATTCACCCTAGCAATCTGTTTTAGGACCTGGGCCTTTTGCAGAAATAAAATTTGGCTTCCCACGTCGGGCCGTTCACAGCAATATATTAACAATACAACTTTGACAATTCGCAAGATTAATACCATACAAATGTAGCTGGTCTGTATTTTTATTATCAATGTCTAAGTTTTGTTTGTAAACACGTCGCTATACTAACGGCATTCTCGTCTCCGAAAACTTTTATAGCCATTTTTTAATGTTTTCAAAGGACGTTTCAATATAGCGTTCACACACAGTATGTAATTTTGATGCCAGAATTATTGACATTCTTCATCAAAAACATATATGAAAGTATTTTAATCTTAACGCATTGCATAAGAAATAATACGTAATTTGCAATCATCTATTATTAAATTTTAGTAAATTCTTTTCTTTACAAAAATGGTGTTTGTAGAAATATTCTCTATTCATTAGTATCAATTTAAGCACGAGATTCCTGCTGCGACCGTCAAAGATGATTTTGTCGGGAGATTCTGGTTTGGAAAATACAGTTGAACGATGGTTACGAAGAACATACGATCATTA
Organism: Platerodrilus igneus; assembly: GCA_036346225.1. NCBI lineage: Eukaryota > Metazoa > Arthropoda > Insecta > Coleoptera > Lycidae > Platerodrilus > Platerodrilus igneus. The sequence goes on from JARFIW010001146.1 coordinate 2,151,214, forward strand.
AAAACAATGACTGGATTAAGAAACTCTGTAGTCAAATATTATGTAGATTTGATTTCATCGGATCGTTAATCATCGCACCCTAATAACAATTGCATTGATTAACGGATTACCCGTCTCTCATAACGAGGTAGTTACATAAACGTACTTTAAGCCGCTTGCCGAAAAAATGTAAATTTTTGTTCATAATTTGCTTAGGTTTTTAGAATAATAAAACAAAGCTACCAATTGTTAATCTTAAAATGTATTTTTAATATAAAATATTATGATGGCGATCATTGCCCCGGAGGTCGTTCCTAGGGTTCATAACACCCATTTGAGAAGTTTATTACCTATGTCACCTCCTCACACACTTACAAATAATGTTTAATTTTAGCACATTTTAAGACATTTTTAATTCTTATCTAAAAAATGAAAAATTTCTTTGAACATAGTTAATATAACACACATTTATTAATATACAAAGCAACAATATAATAAAAATCAAGAAACTTACATCTAAAGAATAAAATTTAAAAGGAATATTGAAACGTATTATATTTTCTTGATCGCTAACCCCAAACGGTCACATTCTTTCCTTAATTGAGCTTAACTAATGCTCTCTTCTTAATACATACATCTGACTCTAGAAGTTGGGGGTCAGCAAAACAAAGTCTTCCGACGTAACTAGGGGTCTATTCCTTGGGTAGAGCTATGAGCAATGGGGGGGTAAGTCGAAATCTATGGAGGGTTACACTTAACAAAAAAAACAAACAGGCGCCACCAAGTCCAAATTGATTTATTTTAGGGGCATAGCTATTTTTAAGGGCGGACTTGGAGACCCAAAAAAGAGATCGCCTTCGTTGATACACAAACTTGTCTTAACAGAATAAGACGCTGTTCCTGTAAGAAAGAATAATAATTAAGTCACATAAAAATGGGAACACTATTTGCGTCCCTCAAGTATACCTAAAAGTATAGAGAATATTTTCTGCATAATGGGATCATAAAATTTTAGTTCTTATTGCTTTTTGTTTACCAAGTCTGATCAGACTAGATCAGAATAAAAAAACTTTAAATGAAGAATATTAATTTACTAATAAGAATTTTCTTGGTTTCAGTAAATAAAGTATCATTGTAATTAAATAAAAATAAAAATTTGAAGTACTTGCAAAACTGGTAGTAAAGGTTATCAACTAATCCTTACTCAAATATTTTATAATTCTATGTAACTAAAAATGCTAGAGTTTCTTTATAACCCAATCAGATCTGTGTGAGTCATTTACAAATGAATATACGAAATTTTCTCTTTAGGTTAACAAACTTAAATTTAGTTTGAAGTCAAAATAATCACCAAGATATTCTCTAATGTTATCTATAGTGGTTGTACTAAAATGCTAAACATGTGTTAGCCATTGGGCAATTGTTGACAATAGTGAACAAACAAACAGGTGATGTAATAGCAGCTGTTAATTTACGTTGCAGCCATATGTAGTCACATCTTTACAAAACTAAGTGAAATCAAATTTTGATACTGGGGAAAACCAGCTTATTTACAGGTAAACTGAATAATAATTTTGTACGTCTAACAAACAAAATGAAATAATGTACTTTCAGAAGGAAAGTACTCAGGAAATCATAATTCTATTACGAACCCAAGAGCAGCAGTTGTCCCTTGATGTAATGGAAATTACCTCGCAGCGCGGGAACAGCAACTAATTATACTTGCTCTCCATGCTTTAACACAGGTGTAGGAGCAAAGCGGATTCCTTACTTGGATCACGGCAGCATTACTTTGTAACGTAATCTTCCGTTGTCTAAATTTATTTACTAAAATAATTTTTCATTGCGTAGCCAACAAATTAAGCTTTCTAAATTGTAACTTCAAAGGGATCATGTTGTCTCAAATTTTACAGTTGCGATTTTCGACGTGGTGTGCGATATATACGTTATCCATGCAGTTTTCTAATTTCTCGTTGGGATTTCAAATGTGTCGTTGCGAGTTCAAATGGGTCGTTGCGCGTTACTCAGGAAGTGTTTCACAAACATAGAGCGACTCGGAGGTCACTCGCCATTCTCTTAGAATGCATGTTTACGCTGCTTTTAACTATCGACGAGTGCGCTCGCTGCTTTCTTGCATGGTGGGAGGTTCCGGATTTTAGGTTCTCGGACCTCTCACGCGCGCGCCAGTGGCTGTGAAATTACACCGAACTCGGAAACAACTCAACTAATAATCCTTGATATTATAACACTATAAAAGTTTGATTGTTACTCGAATATTTATTTTAATTAATAAAGGTATTTTACTATTCATTGTACGTTTAATGAATGGATTCTCCTACTGCAAAAATAAAATTGTTACACTACCTCTTTCCTAAAAGAAAAAATTTTTCTTAAAAACTTCAAATATAACTAATACAAAAAATTTTTTTACAACAATACTAGCCTTTCCTATCTTCCTAACCAACTATGCAATTTTATAAATTTACTCAAATGGGGGACCTTCATTTATAATTGAGAGTGTGTTGGTAACTACGTGTACCTGACGTCCATCGGGAGACAAAATCGGGGAGTCACAATCGGTAATAATCAAAATTGGGAGGGTCAAATTAGAGAGTCAAACACTCCACGGGACAAAAGAATTTAAATTTACAAAATTTCTTGACTTGAGATTCCTACTTCTAATAAGGCTAATATTTCTGACCTAAAATCAAACACTTACAATTTACTTCTAATTTCAAAAAACTTCACTTCCAGGAGCTCATTTAGCTCTATTTACAAAAAAACAGGAATGCTTCCTCATCAGAACAGCATTACCATTCAAAATATCATCACTATAAGGTGAGAATCAAAAGAAATACCCTACTAATAGGTCTAAATTTAAGCATCATCACAAGGTGATAACCAAAACAAAAGTGACCTAATCAAAGGTTACTTATCAAATTCAAATACAAAGTATTATCACTTTATTACAAAGAGATAATCAAAACGAAGGTAACCCTAACCATACGGTTACTTAACAAATTCAAATACAAAATATTATCACTTTATTACAAAGAGATAATCAAAACAAAGGTAACCTGACCATACGGTTACTTAACAAATTCAAATACAAAATATTATCACTTTATTACAAAGAGATAATCAAAACAAAGGTAACCTGACCATACGGTTACTTAACAAATTCCAAACCCAAAATAACCCAGTTAGGGTTGTAGAATCCTACACCCTACTGATCATCCTATCACTAATTGCTAACGAACAACTGATCTCATTAGTGATGGACCAAACGGTGAAAATCACCAAGTCAACTTTGACCTTATCAAATCTAAGAACTTCTAACGGTCAAAAGGAACAAGGAAAGAACAATTCATTCTCTCCACCTTGACATGTAGAAATCAGGACCAATAGTTAAATAGCCCACCTACTTCTACATTGTAAGGATATCTGTCAAAGACATCCTCCAAACACATCTCCGAGCAACGCGCGAGCAAAACGACCAGCGTGCACCAAGGCACACCTCAACTTACAAAACTTACAAAATCTCAAACCACTTATTTCACTCCTCAAACAAAATACTCAATATTAGTGGACCGACACTAGATCAAGAATTGGAACAAAACAAAACAGACCACTACGTCATTACTTAATATCAAAGAGATGACCGGACCGGAATTAATCGTCAAAATCATCATTTTCATTTGGATCTGATACTCAATTGGTTTCAAGTCCTTTAGTGCCATTTCCTGCTCTTGTTCCATCTTCGTTTTCTAACTCATATACTAAACTGGAATGTTTTTTCGAATTTTACTCATAACGAACTTAGGAGCTAACTTAGCGGAAAATTTATCACTAGCACTCGAGAGGACCTTATTAGTTCTCCAAACATACTCTCCGACTCGGAATGAAATGTCTCTTCTCCGAAGATTGTAGCGTTTACACGAACGTTGATAAGCTACATGCAAATTTTCACGGACACTTCCAAAAATATCAAAAAAGTTGACGATCCAAAACATAAGAAGGTCTACTACTGGAGACGACATCAACATCCTCACCAGGTATAAAATTATCCTTATAAGCTTTTCCACTTAAAGGTACCTGACGACCAAAAACTAAAAATTTGGTGAATAGTTGGTGGACTCATGTTTTGCTGAGTTGATCGCGTATTGGATCTTTGATATCTCAACATCCCACGTATCATGTTCTTCTACGTATGTACGGATTGCTGTACCAACTGTCTTATTGATTCTTTCCACAAAATTGCATTGGGGAGCATAAACAGCGTTATACCAAATTTTTGAATTTCGTACCTTGCACACAAAGCTTTAAAAATACGTCCAACTAATTGTGGACCATTATCACAAATAACAAATTGTGGTACTCCGTAGACAAGAAATACCTTTTCTTCCAAAAACTTCTCGATCAAATGTGCGGTAGCACTACGTAAAGGTTGCAAAATCGAATACTTCGAGAACCAATCACCAACAACTAAGAGCCATTTATGTCCGCGTTTGGAACGAGGAAACGGACCCATCAAATCTAATGCAATGGTTTGGAATGGTAGTCCAACTTCTTTCTCCTTTCCCATCATTCCAAGGGGACCTCTATTGGGTGGTTTTTGAGCACCACAAATCAAACATTTCCTACAAAATTTACGTACGTCAAAGATCATCTTTGGCCAATAATACAATTCTTGGACTCGAGACAAAGTTTTAAGGAACCAAAATGTCCTGCTGAAGGGGGTCATGACATGATTTAATGACATCTACGCGCTGAGACTTTGGCACCAAATATTTCCACTCTACAACATTCGCCGAATGCGGTAATAAGGAAGGTATAAACTTATAAATAAACCCATCTTCTACTTTCCATTGTGGGTAGCTTTTCGGTGACAACAAAATTTTCTTTCTCAAAGACTCATACCACAAGTCTACTGCATCAAGTTTAATCTCTACTAAGTTAACTTCTGGATTTTCTAAAGGAACACCACGACTAAGACAATCTGGAACTATATTGAACTTTCCTTTTCTATGCACCAAATCAAATGAGTGTTGCCTTAATCGAACTGACCATCTGGCGAGTTTTCCAGTTGGATTCTGAAGATTACTCAACCAAAGTAACGAAAAATGATCGGTGACAACGGTGAATCGAACTCCTTCTACCCACGGACGAAATTTCTCAATTGCAAAAATAACCGCTAAACACTCTCTTTCAGTGGTGGAATAATTGCGCTCAGTACGGCTCAGGGTTTTGCTTGCGTACGAAATTACACGCTCTTCTCCGTTTACATTCTGAATCAACACAGCTCCTAACCCAGTGTTGCTTGCGTCACACTCAACGATAAAGGGTGCCGAGTAGTCTGGCTGCGAAAGAAGAGGTGCAGAAACTAATGCTTGCTTGATTAGCACAAATGAATTTTCTGCTTCCGCACTCCAGTTTACAGTTTGACCTTTTTTCTTACTTTTAATGAGGTCATTAATAGGCGAAACTAAAGACGAAAAATTCTTTATAAAGCGCCTGTACCAGCTGCACATTCCTATAAACCTTTTAATTTCCGTTGTGGTTTTCGGACGGGAAAGTTAACCATCGCCGACACCTTATCGGGATCTGTACGAAGTGAGTTCGAACCTACTATATAACCCAAAAATTTAAGTGTTTTTAAAAATTCACATTTACTTATATTTATGGTAAGGTTAGCTTCTTTTAAACGTTGCTTAACCTCTACTAATAACTTTAGATGATCTTCAAAAGATGACGAACATAATATTATGTCGTCCAAATAGCAAAATACATGGGGTTCAAAACGTGGACCAAAATTGCATCTACTAAACGCTGTTGCGTCTGCGCAGCATTCTTCAACCCAAATGGCATGCATGTAAATCTATATTGTCCTCGTGAGATAACACTGAAGGCAGTCTTATCCTTAGACGATTCACTAAGAGGATTTGCCAAAACGATTTTCTCAAATCCAGAGACGAAATGTAGTTCGCACCTCTCAACATATTGAGAATTCTATCTACGTTCGCAAGGGGTACGAATCATGAACAGTTAAGTCGTTCAGGGTTCTACCATCAAAACAGAAGCGATATTCTCCATCTGCCTTCTTAACCAACAAAACTGGAGAGGACCACGGACTAGTACACGGTTCTATAACTTTAAGTCTAAGCATGTCGTCCAATTCCTCATTCAATATCTTACCCATATATGGTGACATGACATATGGTTTCTTGTGGAAGGGTTTGGCATTGCCTGTGTCTATGTCCAATTCGATTAGGTGAGTTCGTCCTAATCTATCGTCGCTGCTAATCTCACTAAATGAATTTATTAACTCTTGTGCTTGCGCACTTTGAGCATCTGAGAGGTCATGTAAACCACATAAAGAATCTTCAGTGTTCAAAGGGATGGAAGACGGACCTATATACCCTATGTCGTTCCCAACATTGCTTTGGATAAACCAATTATTACTTCTAAAGTCAGCAACTACACCAAATAATTTTGCAAAGTCACTACCGAAAATAAATGTATGCGGTAGGGACGGAACCACTAATGCATTAAGGATGCGGCAATCATTACCTATACAAATTGGCAAATCTACTGAGCCTACAACAGACTTTATTGAACCATCAGCTGTAGTGATACCTGTTTTGCTGAACTAAAAATTTTCAAGTCTAATTCTCTAACAATTGAAAGTGCTAAGGATCCTACTACTGAGGTAGTGCATCCCGAATCCAGAAGACCGGTAATGTCTCTATCTATTAATTTCACCATAATGTAGGGTCGATTATCACACTGCTTCTCAATGAACAGAGTATTATTCTTAGGCTTCGAAGAGTCCTGACAAAAATTTTAACAACTGTAAGCCATCTCGACCACTCGTCTTTACTAAAGTATTTTCTTGTTTACAAATCATAACTGTAGCCTTATGACGCGGAACAGGATACCGACCACTATGTACCTGCCGCCTTACTGGTTTTTGAACAATGTGGACATGACGTTGCCTTAACGCCTTTTCGACCACATCCAAAACAAAAATTTTTTTGTTGCTCTACAATCTCTAAACCAATGTCCACTACGGGAGCAATTCCAACAAACAAAATGATTCCTCTTATCGGGACTAAAGGAATTACAAACCGAAGACTCTAAAGAGCTCTTATCCGCTACTGTTACTTGAGGATTGACTAATTTATTCTGAAACACCCTACTCTTAACAGCATAAACTTTCTCATTCAACCCAGGATGTTTGTTCTCATATGGATGCTTAGAGGTTGCAAATCTTATTAGGTTTATTAGAAGACGCCAAAACCGAGTTTAGTTTCATCAAAGAAGCTTCTTCTAACCTTTTACACAAATTTACTAGGGTCGACAAATCTTGAATGTCCGACAATGCAAGTGCCGAAATATATTCAGGAACCAAATTTCTTCTAATCATCTTAACTTTAGTAACTTCTGCTGGCTCGTTGGTCAGTCTACTAAAGAGGGTTTGCATATGCGCGACAAATAAAATAATCCTTTCGTCTTTACCTTGACGACGATTTCTGATCTTTTCCCAAATGTCATCATCCGAAGAACCAGGTAGAAAATCTTCCTTAAACGTTCTAACAAGGAGTTCCAGTCTCGCAAAGAATTTTCACTGTTCTAAACCAAACCAAAGCGTCACCCACAAAAGTTCACATGCTGATCCAAATAAGTCAGCTTCGGATACCTTACGAGATTGTGCTAAATCACTAACTCTATCTAAAAATGAATGTAGTTGTTTGGGGTCACCTGAGAATTTTACAGGCCATGAACCTATAGGTACTGAAGGTGTTACATACGAAGTCGAATGGATAGGTGCACTAACTAAAGGAGATACTACAACGGACCGATCTAAATAGGTGGACTCTGTACTTTTATTGATTTTATCGTACAACTCAGCTTCAAGAGTTAATATCGTTGCTACGGTCTCATTTCTAAACTTAATTGCTTCATCGGGATTTATTGAAGGATTTTCATACGCTTAGCTCGTCCCGAAAGGTGGTTTATCCTTGAACAAGCTCTTCTAAAATTGAGTCTGATGAGTCGCCCTCAAACTCGGACACAATATTACGAACTGACTCGACTGAAACTGAAATTTCTTTACTTTCCGTTGCAAAATCTACTTCATAACACGAAAGGTCAACCAAACAACCAGGCTTATCTATTTCTTTAGCTAACAATCTACCTAAAATTTTCCGTTTCTCCAACACTGGCCTCTCACTTACCACTCCTCTGATTCTTAGTTCATACTCCAATTCTTCTTTAAGTAGACAAACAATTTGGAATTTTTCCGACATGGTTACTACAACCTAATGGAATCAAACCGATAAATCTAACTAATCCGAATCTTACAAAAGCTATCAAAACAAATTCGTACTACTAAAGGTAAAAATCAAAAAATGTTTTTGGTAAAATTATTTTTGCCAAAACAATATCAAAAAAATTTAAGGGGTCAAAACAGAACTAAAGTCAAAAGTAAATTTGACCAAATTAACGAATTGAGTGTATGGGGATTACCGTTACAACCAATCTTTTATCAAAAGCAAACAAACAAATCTAAGTGTCAAATAAACCTTAAGCAAACAAATTTCGGAGCAAAATAATTTTTGGACAAATGGACTTCAAAGGAAAATAAATTTTGAGCTAACAAACTTCGAATCAAATTAAATTTAGAACAAATAAATTTCGAAGCAAATTAATTTTAACAAATAAATTTTAAGGTAAATCAAATTATGAACAAACAACTTTCGAGCTAAATTAAATTATGAACGAACGAATTTCAACAAATTACTCGTTGAACAAACAAATTTCGAGCCCCAAATAAATTTTGATCAAACAAATTTCGAAGCCCCAAGCGTTGGGCGCTAGTGAAACGTATTATATTTTCTTGATCGCTAACCCCAAACGGTCACATTCTTTCCTTAATTGAGCTTAACTAATGCTCTCTTCTTAATACATACATCTGACTCTAGAAGTTGGGGGTCAGCAAAACAAAGTCTTCCGACGTAACTAGGGTCTATTCCTTGGGTAGAGCTATGAGCAATGGGGGTAAGTCGAAATCTATGGAGGTTACACTTAACAAAAAAAACAAACAGGCGCCACCAAGTCCAAATTGATTTATTTTAGGGGCATAGCTATTTTTAAGGGCGGACTTGGAGACCCAAAAAAGAGATCGCCTTCGTTGATACACAAACTTGTCTTAACAGAATAAGACGCTGTTCCTGTAAGAAAGAATAATAATTAAGTCACATAAAAATGGGAACACTATTTGCGTCCCTCAAGTATACCTAAAAGTATAGAGAATATTTTCTGCATAATGGGATCATAAAATTTTAGTTCTTATTGCTTTTGTTTACCAAGTCTGATCAGACTAGATCAGAATAAAAACTTTAAATGAAGAATATTAATTTACTAATAAGAATTTTCTTGGTTTCAGTAAATAAAGTATCATTGTAATTAAATAAAATAAAAATTTGAAGTACTTGCAAAACTGGTAGTAAAGGTTATCAACTAATCCTTACTCAAATATTTTATAATTCTATGTAACTAAAAATGCTAGAGTTTCTTTATAACCCAATCAGATCTGTGTGAGTCATTTACAAATGAATATACGAAATTTTCTCTTTAGGTTAACAAACTTAAATTTAGTTTGAAGTCAAAATAATCACCAAGATATTCTCTAATGTTATCTATAGTGGTTGTACTAAAATGCTAAACATGTGTTAGCCATTGGGCAATTGTTGACGGCATTGTTCAAACAAACAGGTGACGTAATAGCAGCTGTTAATTTACGTTGCAGCCATATGTAGTCACATTTTACAAAACTAAGTGAAATCAAATTTGATACTGGGGAAAACCAGCTTATTTACAGGTAAACTGAATAATAATTTTGTACGTCTAACAAACAAAATGAAATAATGTACTTTCAGAAGGAAAGTACTCAGGAAATCATAATTCTATTACGAACCCAAGAGCAGCAGTTGTCCCTTGATGTAATGGAAATTACCTCGCAGCGCGGAACAGCAACTAATTATACTTGCTTTCCATGCTTTAACACAGGTGTAGGAGCAAAGCGGGTTCCTTACTTGGATCACGGCAGCATTACTTTGTAACGTAATCTTCCGTTGTCTAAATTTATTTACTAAAATAATTTTTCATTGCGTAGCCAACAAATTAAGCTTTCTAAATTGTAACTTCAAAGGGATCATGTTGTCTCAAATTTTACAGTTGCGATTTTCGACGTGGTGTGCGATATATACGTTATCCATGCAGTTTTCTAATTTCTCGTTGGGATTTCAAATGTGTCGTTGCGAGTTCAAATGGGTCGTTGCGCGTTACTCAGGAAGTGTTTCACAAACATAGAGCGACTCGGAGGTCACTCGCCATTCTCTTAGAATCATGTTTACGCTGCTTTTAACTATCGACGAGTGCGCTCGCTGCTTTCTTGCATGGTGGGAGGTTCCGGATTTTAGTTCTCGGACCTCTCACGCGCGCGCCAGTGGCTGTGAAATTACACCGAACTCGGAAACAACTCAACTAATAATCCTTGATATTATAACACTATAAAAGTTTGATTGTTACTCGAATATTTATTTTAATTAATAGAGGTATTTTACTATTCATTGTACGTTTAATGAATGGATTCTCCTACTGCAAAAATAAAATTGTTACAATATCAAATATTTTACAAAAATGAACGAACCCTGTCATATACAAGTCGCCTGATATAAAGTGCGTTCTATTGGTTGTAATAAAAATAAAAATGAACGTAAATATCTAGAAATCTACTTAATAGTGATTTCAATCCAACGACATAGATGTCGTAGCTCTATTGGTGGATTTTCCTTCTTAAAATAAAGTATATATACCAGTTTTGAGTCGCCATTAAAGCCAGGCACATGCTTTAAGTGCGGGTGATTATTAGTACCTTCGACATACCCTAAACATGTGAATGTGGAACATCAATTAGAGTTCAGACACACAGGTCGTGCACATCCTCCAGCTGCAAGGGAAGAAATCAATATCTTCAGAAGAGCCACGTCACGACATTTAGCCGCCAGACAAGTAATGCCACGCGATTTACCGGAGTTCTCAGGCAATCCGGAACAGTGGCCCATATTTATAAGCCGCTAAAATAACTCTACTTCAGCTTGCGGATACAGCAATATAGAAAATCTCGCTACATTACAACAATGTTTAAAAGGCGGCACCCTCAAGTCAGTCCAATATTAGTTGTTGAGACCAGAGTCGGTACCAGACGTTATGAAAACTCTTCCATAATGTACAGACGCCCCGAAGTGATAGTGAATAAGCTAATTAAAAATGTGCTCGTACCCACCTCCGCCTCCTACTCCCCAAGCAGAAAAGTTAGAAACATTAATCAAATTTAGCATGTCAGTTAGAAACCTTACGACAGCATCTTACCGCAGTCGGACAACATGCGCACCTTTTAAATCCAGTTTTTCTGCGGGAACTTCTGGAGATAATTACCTGTTAATGAAAACTTACAGTGGGCACATTGACAGTTCTCACATTTCCCCACTTAGAACGTTCAGCGACTTTATGTCATCGGTGGTAGAATCCGTTAGTAGGGCGGTATTGAACCTTGGAAGCCAGTGCCATAAGAACGAAAAATGTAAAGCAAGTAGTGCGAGTTATCTCCACACCCATGACCAACCGGAAGGCGCAAAACCGATCCCAACAAGCGGCAAGATCCATTGTTGCATCAGTCGACGATGAAAGAAATAAAGTGCTGAATGCACCTTCAACTAAACACATTCGTACCTCTGTTTAGCCGATTCCGTGTTATTCCGCATACTACCCATTGTCTTACATGGAACGTCAACTTTCATTAGTGTTTGCCTTTCTAAACGAAAGGTCGTCAGCAACACTTGTTGAAAGAGAAGTTGCAGAACAACTAGGGTCAACGGACCGAACTGTACCTTTGTGCTCAAAATGGACGCCAAATATGTCACGTTCAGAAGAATTTTCGCAGATTCTATCGTTGAAAGTTTCTGACGTAGGAAAGCAAAAACGATATCATGTAGAAAATGTTAGAACGGTGGAACACCTTAATTTGCCAACGCAAACACTGTGTCTCGTAGAGATCGCCGCGAAGTTTCCGCACTTGAAAGGCGTGCCTGTTCTAAATTATGAGGAAGCGACATCTTCCTTTTTCCCGGGTCTACGTGACCTACTTCTAGCGGTTCCATTAAAGGTTAAAGATGGCAAATGTGGACCTGTAGCTACGATAACAAGATTAACATGGTGCGTCTACGGAAATCTTTGTGATGACAACGCAACCGAATAGTCTAGCTACCACATATGCGAATGTGATTCTGAAATAATACTTTAACGTAGGAATTTTCCAATTACGAACTTAGAGTCTGAAGAACATAAAAGGGCAAGGTGTATACTAGAAGAGATGACCACCAGAGATGACGACAGGGTTATTATGTAAATACGATCAAATAGAGTTCCCAAATAGCTATCCGATGGCAGTGCGTCGCCTGGAATATTTAGAGCAGCGTTTCAGCCGAGATCCCCACTTACAAGGAAGTGTGCGTATACTGTTGCAACAATATCAAAAAAAGGGTTATACGCTCCAGGCGACTGAGTAGAAGTTAAATAGGGAGGATCCCGTCGAACTGCCTTTATGTGTGATTTTGAACCCAAAAATGCCAGGAAAAGTGCGTTTGATTTGGGACGTAGCAGCGAAAGTAGGTGGGGGTGTGGCTATACACTCTACTACTTCCAGGGACCTGATCTCCTAGCACTCTTGCTATCAGTTTTTTTCGCTTCCGTCAGTATCCTGTCGCGCCAAGCGTGGATAGCAGAGAGATGTTCCACGAAATTCAAATAGCGGAAGACAATCAACATGCGCAACATCTTTTTATGGTACGACAGTCGCAAGGACCGACCTAAAATCTATCTAGTGGATGTTGCTACATTTGGATCGGCTAGTTCTCCATCGTCAGCCCAATTCGTCAAAAACAAAAACGCTCTAGAGTTCATAGACCGTTTCCCCCAAAGCCGAAAAACGAATCTTGGAATGCTACTACGCAAATGTATATCTCGATAGTTTTTAGACTACTGATGAAGCGAAAAGGGTTACCACGGAAGTAAAACAGGTATACTCTAAGGGCGGATACGAGACTCGCAACTGGTCTTCAAATAGTAAAGCTGCTTTGGACTGCATAGCGGATCAAGACGTCCCAGAGATGAAAGAACTTGTCCCTCATAAAAGTAGCTGCTCGGAACGGGTCTTGGGAATGCTTTGGTAAACTGGAGAAGACTGGTTGGAATTCTCTGACACATAACAAAGAAATCGAAATCTTGATCAGCTCGCAATTAATACTAAACGACAAATTCTGTCATGCATTATGAGTCGTTTCGATCCCCTCGGTTTGCTATCTCATTTGTTGGTGCATGGCAAGATTCTGATGCAAGATATCTGAAAGACCGGTATTGGTTGGGATGAACGTGTAAACAACGAACTGTTTGAGCGTTGGAGGAAATAGTGGACTCTACTGGTTCAGGTTGATGAAGTTACAATGCCTAGATGCTATTTTACAAAAACTAGTAGCGAGATGTACAGTTCTTTACAAATACATACCTTTACTGACGCAAGCGAAACTGTTATGCCACGCAGTATACTTTCAAGTTACAAATCACTATGGAAGTATAGACCGTACGTTAGTTGTGGCCAAAGCAAAAGCCGAGTCCTTGAAATATGTATCGATTCTTCTTTTGGAACTAATGGCAGCGGTTCTGGGTGCTCGCTTGACTTCACTCGTTATCGACGGTCATTCAATTACAGCACATCAACAATTTTTTGGACATATTTTAAGACTATTAGCATGGATTAAGTCGGATCATCGTATATGTCGACAGTTTGTGGCTTGTCAAGTAGGAGAAATTTTAACATCTACTGCGGAAAACGCTTGGAGCTGGATACCTGGTTCACACATCGTCGCCGATTAAGTAATCAAATAGGGGAAAATCGCAGTCTAGTCTATTCAAGCCGATGGATCCTGGGCCAGATTTTTTGCACTCGTCTGAAGACTACTGGCCTAAGTCAGAACAAGGTAACTTAGTTCAATAAACCTTTATAGTGTAAGTATGTTATTTCAAGAAAGCTTTAACATTAGAAAGTAGATAACTATGAAGCTACCAATATGAATATTTTCTACCATAATCATTCCATTTGTAATTAAATTTGTAATTAAAAACACATACAGGAGATGGAAAGTAAAAGACAAGTAATTACATCCGAGAGGAAAAAACCACAACTTAATTACTTACACGTCATAAGCACCAACAGATGTGCGCGTAAACAGTAAAAGGTTTAGTTTGTCGTCAAATACCACTTTGATTATGGAATTAAATAAGGGTCTAAGTGGTGGTTATGGATTTTGGACATAACCTACCATACTAACAGATATCGAAACAGGTTGGTGCCCAGCAAAGTCAGTTTTAGAATTGAATATACCATAATTAAATAAATACTTCTGGCTTCGATGAGCTTTTGGCAAATCATTGAAAGAGACGTACTTATAAGTCAACTATTAGTAGAATTATGTTGTTTTTGATTGACAATTATGTATGATGGTCGTGGTATAAGTTGTTGCTAAATGTATAGGGTTATCATTAGAAGTATAAGATATGGGCATTGTGAGTTTAATTGCAACTGATTGTAATATTTAAGTGCAAAGGTTAATGCATTTAGAATGCACCGAAAATAAATTTTACCATTTTTTGTATGTATTTTGTTACAGGAAAATTTCTAGGTCACTGACCTGAATACTAATGCAAGTAAATCTAAAACTGTTGTATACATACTTGTTCACAGAAATCCTGAAATAATGATATTTTAAAATAGATTTAAGTAAGGTGAGTTGAGATTTGTTATTTTGTTTGTTCAAACATACTGGTGACTTTTAGTTTAAAAAAAATTTCACCAAGAGAGCACTCCATATTTAAAACCCCCTGGATTACTCGTTACGCAGAGGGAATCTTACTAGACTAGACGAAGTTGGCGCCCATAAACTTAACGAATTAAAAACATTAGGTAATTGTTGTTAGTAACGTGGCTTGAAATTGCACCTAGGTAAATTTTTGATCATTATTCAATTTTGTTCAAATTTTCTATAAGGACCAACTCCCGCACGACTGCAGTTGTCCTAGGGCATCCCAGCAGCTTTTGGACAATTCCAAATTTAGTAATTTAACGCTCCAAACACCCGTCACAAATTTTACGACTTATCGTTCTACATACGGATTTGTCGTTTGATAACGATGTTTGCAACAACTACAACAACCTATCTTGATATCGAAACGTTTCGACTTTCGGAAAAAAGGTGCCAGCTCAAAAATAAATATTTTGTATCATCACTCAGAAAACATTTAGAATGAATCGATATATCTTTGGATCAATGTAGTACAAAGTCAAAACGATCTGGAACAACTTTCATATATATATATATATATATATATATATATATATATATATATATATATATAAATAATTTCGTAAAATGGAATGCCACCTTCATACACCTTATGTATAGGGGCAAAAGCAGTTCTTGTTAATTCTTGTCTATTTCTGTTTGCACATTTTCAGTTCATTGCGATGCGCTTAAAGTCGTCTCGACTAACCGACGGATCGAGGCTTTTTCATACTGCACTTTTAAATTAATTTGTTTATAAATGTAAGTTGCGTACTTACGTAATAACATATAAATATAGAATAATTACCATGTTTAATCTAAATGATTTTACATTCGATTACATTACTCCTTTAATTTATGCAGACCTCGTGTTAATTTGTTTTCAATTTAAATAGCTAGCTTCTTACACCCTTCTCATTCCCCAAGCTAACAACACCATCTGCACCAGTCTCACTCGAGTTAGAACTCCCATGTATCAAGTAACGAGCTTTCAGTAATTTTTTCAAACGGCCTTTTCGAAAACTACTGAGTAGACGTTTATAGTTCAATTCTACAAAATTTAAAAAAATATATACTCTAACGAATACAGGTTAATTTCTGCTTACACTTTTAACCTGTTTTCAAACGTTTCTGTCATAAACTTAATGCTTCAGTTTTCAAGTTTCTGAGTAGCTTTTGAAACTAGTACTTGCTCCGGAACCGTGCCATACTACTCAGAAATCTATAACTGAAATTTTATCTGATTCTTTTTTTCGTACTATAACAGTAATTTCTTTCGATTTGTGTACGAAACGTAAAAATTAAAAGTGACCGGTTCTTGAATAAAAATAACTTGTACGAAAATGATGATACAGTATTCGCTAAGCGGCAAATTTCTTTGAGCTGTATGCATATTTATCATTATCGCCAATGACGCTGACCATCATCCTGTCGGAGTCTGTTGCTAAATTGCAACATACACACTATATAGCGACTCGGCAAATAAACAGTAGTAAATTTAACGCATAATTGAGAGAAATTGCTATATAAAATGGAATTTATTCACCTTTATAGTTGTTAGTTCATCAACCTGAAACAGTCTATAAATCAGAGGCGAGCAAATAGCAGCTCGCGGGTCACATATCGCCCCGCCATAGAGTTTTGTGGCCCGCCAAGCGATATGAAAAATCCGGTTTGAATCGGGATTTCCTACCTTGCGCGACAGAAGATTCAGGTGGCTCGGTGGATCAGCTGTTTCGCGTACGACTGCAGATTCCAAGGTTCCGGGTTCGATTCCTGACACGGACCGCTTGAAAAATGAGGCGAGCATTTTTCACAAAAAAAGACCCTCGTTAGTATGAAAGGTAAAATGTAGGTCCCATGTGTGAGTGTTGTCACGCACGTTAAAGATCCCTACCTTGCTTGGAAATAGCAAGGGTTCGGCATAATTCAAAATTTTCAGGAAAAAAATGCTCGTTTCCTGGCCAATGTTGTACTTTTCGGTGGAGCATTGGAAAATCAAAGTAGAGGACCGAAGATTCGTCTAGTATTTTTTACTAGTACGACTAAAAGGTGCGGTTCTCTGCCAACCTCCATTTCCACAAAATGGCCCCGGGTCAAAATAATTGCCCATTTCTGCTATAGGTAGTGTTGATCAAAGAGGTTCCAATACTACTCCAAATAATAGGGAATATGTTACAATTTGATACGTCACAACCTTCACAAACTTGCATCAAAAGCGACATGTCAAAAATTTACATTTTTAAAAATAGGTACAAACTATTTCTAACGTTAAGAGAACTAATGGTGGGTTCACACTACTTGATTTTCCATATTATTAGTCATATAGAAACACAAGGTTACAATTTTCGTGCTCAAACATATGATTTTGTCATAATGAGTTCATTCATATCGAAATAATAAGCAAAATCGAGCGAATTTGTAAAATAGAACTGTACCTAGTTTGATATTTTGGCTATGATATATTCGAAAAAGGATGCGTACAATAGTGACGTACTAAACTTCACTTTTTAATTTCTACATGGACATTTTGTGTTATCAGCTTGAATTGTCGAAAAATTAAAATTTTCCGTATGTAGATTAAACTTGTGCATTATAGCTTTATGTTTCTTATTTTTTTGTGTGCACTAATCTGCATAAGGTAAGACGTAAATATGTTTAATCTTATATAAGTTGTCCAGATTAATTCAGCGGTGATGTCACAAAATTTGAAAACGTTAGGTTACCACTATAAATTTATTTCCAGTAAATACACATAATTAATTAATTCTACGGATACTAGACTTTGGATTGTTACGGTAATCTGTGCGGACATTAAAGAAAGTGGTAAAAGTACGCAAAGAAAATAAACCACACCGAGTACCGCAACAAAAAAGGAATCGAAAGAAGTAATGCCGCGCTAGCTAAAAAAACGCCGTAGAGTGGGGTGGGTCACACAGAAAAAAAAGGAAACCTCAAGAAAGAAAATTTATTTACAAACGCTTAAAGAAATCAACATGCTATAAAAGAAAAATCAACTCGCATAGAAAACAGCATTTTTCCAGCACATCTTGAAGGATTTACATGGTGCAAAAATCTTCGCAAAAATAACTAATATCATTCTTTAAATACCTTAACCTAATTTTCTACCTTAATCCTAGTATTTATATAAAAAAATTAAACAAAAACATGTACAGTGGACTGTTTTAAGTCCTGTGATTATCCAATATTAAATCCTTGATATCAAAATAGTCATAACACCATATACTACGTATTGCCACAAACTCTTGATAAGTAATTACAAAAAAATTGTAGGGGTAAATTACAGTATTAAAGAAAAGAACCACCTACGAGTCAAAATGCATTTCGTCGTAGCTCTAAAAAATATTAGAAGAAAACGTCACACTATGCGATTATACTTCTGTCCTATCAAGAACTCCATGTTAAATATATCAGTGAATTTTCATAGAAGTATCTCGTAATTCGGACCGTTACAGGTCATAAGATAAATCTAAAATAATAATTCGACAACGAATACCTGAATATTCCACATTAGAAAACTCAGAGCCAAGACCAATCGATAAGGGAAAACTCAATTAGTAATTTTTATTCTATTGCAATGTATGTTATATTTCAAGAAACATCCATATATAGATAAACAAATCGGTAAATTCGAATTGAGTCGAACTCACTAATCACCAATATAGAAAATCTATTTTATATATCGAACTTGTGATAATACTTTTAAATAATTCGAGCATATGTGGTTTTGGCCAACTGATCGCGGTCTGTTGATACTTTCACCAACATAGAGGAGTTCCTTTGTGCTTATACATTGAGCTTGTTTGACGAAACCCAATGAAAATTGATACCTGGTCAATAGATGTTTCAATGGGTGTTTTTCCCTCTTATAAAACGATCAAGTAATTGTTTTGTAATGAATATGCAAAACCAGTTCGATATGTATAGGTAAATACACTGTGTGTATTTAAAGATACATCTCATGTAATTGGTTAATTTAAACTGCAGATTGCAGAGAAAATTTTGCTATATGTTGCTGTGATATTACTCCAGCCCCTACGATGTTTTATTAATTTTAGGCCCCGCGTTTGAGTATGTCATAAATTGTTGTGATATCCCCTTTATATTATGCCCCGCGATTTGGGCCTACATAAAATACTGTGTTACTCTTTATTTGCCTCTTAGATCAATCAAGTACCTATGATGTGAAATGTTAAGTTATGGATTTTCTTTGCCTCAACTAGCTGATTCAATTAAATAAAGCAATTCTACAATACACAATATAATGATTAAATATTTACAACTTTTAAAGTCTTCCCCTTTTCAGAATATTTTCATATACCAGATTTAAGAAATTGAAGCCAGCAAAACTAGCCTTTTTGCTTATGTTTAGAGACCTTTTGAAACGTTTCAAGATGCCTATTATCTTTTGATAAATTGATCAATGAACTACTGTGTTTTGTTAACTTTTACAGATAAGAAAAATATTGAATTAAAACAGTTTTCAGTAATAAATTATATCAATATCGCTAACCTGGAATGGTTCAGTAGTTCCTCTGCATCCCCCAAGAGTGTTCGTGCTAAGTCTGAATATTTAGAGTCGAAGTTGGAAGTCGACATCAAAACCAAAATACTGTCCAAATCGCTATTAAAATCCAATTTAATAAAAATCCCATTTAAATTTCAGTTTGAATATCAGTAATAAAAAGATTTTCCATCTCGGTAATTAACAAGACAGTGATAGAACATTTACCATGTCAGTATTTAACAAGAAGTAATCAACAGTAATTAACAGGAAGTAATTCACCAGAGGTAATTAACAGGAAGTAGTTAACCAGAAGTAATTAACCCGACGTAATTAACCAGAAGTAATTCACCAGGAAGTTGCTTTTATTTGTTCTACGACCCCTGTGACTTAACCTACCCTTAAACAACCCTATAATTATAGCATTATATATATATATATATATATATATATTGCTGTGAATTTCCCTACGTTGGTATGTCATATAAATTTTGCTGTAATCTCTGTCCACGATTATTTTGTTATAGAACCTTGCTATGTCACAGCCCCTAACGTTGCCGTCGCCTTTTAAAACTTTACTGTTGTGCTCGTACTCTGCCTTTATCCTCTGCGTCTCTAAATCCTATAATCCCTTGAATTTGTATGCCTCGGCTAGCTTAATCTATTAAACACAGAGTGCCCTACGTCACGACAATAAAGATTGTTTAACCCCTTTTTCCTTCTATGACCTATCTGTTAAAATAATATAAATGAGAATGAAAAATGAAGCAATCCAAAATTACACGATATAATAATCGATAATATGTACACTTTTATGTCTATAAATTATTAATTTGTTTAATATTCAAAAATCAGCCCCTGAATAAAATATTGATATTTATCTCATTCCACCAAAATTTAAGTTCCCTAAAAGTCAGCAAAAATTCTACTGTAATTACTTTTAAGTGCCTTTTGAACGTTCAAAACGATCCTTCCTCTATTTTTCAAATTCTCAAATGATTTTTGATTACCCTTACAGATATTTGATATAGCAAATATTGAATGTTAAAAATTAAAAAACATACTCCACCCGAAGGTACTACATTGGCCAGGAAGCGAGTTTCTTTTACCCGGAAAATTTTGAATTTTGCCGAACCCTTGCTGTTCCAAGCAAGGTAGGAACCTTTAACGTGCGTGACAACACTCGCACACGGGACCCCCATTTTACCTCTCATCCGAACGAGGCTGAATTTTTGTGAAAAATGCTCGCCTAATATTTTTCAAGCGGACCGTGTCGAGATTCGAACCCGGGACCTTGGGCGTAGTAATCACACATACCAACTACGCCACGGAGTCGCCTACACATACCAACTACGCCACGGAGCCGCCTGGTGTTGCATACCTAGAGTTCTTGGAAAATACTTTACCTGAACTTTTGGAAGATTTACCTCTAAATCTTAGACTGAACCTCTGGTTTATGCAAGATGGAACGCCACCGCACTTTACGCTTGCTGTTAGGGAATATCTTAACAATGAATTTCCTGGGAGATGGATAAAGAGAGCAGGTATCTGGGGTTACTTAAAAAGTTTAGTGTACGCAACACCGGTAAACGATCTTCCAGGGTTGCGCCAACGAATAGAACACGTTTGTTTCAAAATGGACATCTTTCAATCAATCATCACTATACGCATAAACTTTAGTTTTAGATGGTTCACTATCAATAACTTTCAACTTGTTTTCATCACCTGTAGCAATTCTTGATTCTCAATCTACCAATTCGGAATATTCTTCCTTTAATAACGACTCCACTTTGTTCCTGACTCTACCTGGACGTTTAACAACACTTGATCCCTTTTCTACATTATCCTCTAGGTCTCTCTCAAACTGATTTAAATTTATACTCTTCACTCCCTCATCCTCTTTCACTTCACCAATCCCTTTCTTTTTCTTGCTCTTTCAGTTCCTTCTTACATCTGCGTAATTAAATGAATGTTTCGACAAACCAAACGCCAATCCTACATATTTGTGTATACGCCATATCACGGAGAGATTTGATTCTTCAATAAAAATTATCCCAAATGAATTATTAAGCTCTGCTTTCCAAATTATTCTATCATTATCTAATATTTTACTACCTTTATTCATTTTATTTTTCAAAGTTGCATTCACATAAAGATTCTTGATCTTCTTTTCAACTCCTAAAATAATACTATTTTCATCCATTTCACCTGTTATTCCACTTCTTCAACAATATCTTCTGCACTTGAGTAACACATGTCAAAAAAATACTTTCAAAGTCGTTGTAATGTAAAAAAAGATAACCAAAACCGGCAAATACGAATACATTACGCTATTCAAACTTGCATATTTTTTAGAAAATAGAATTTGTAGATAACCGAGCATGTTTTAGTGGTATGAAGATGAGCTTTACAGAAACAAGTCAAATTGTTTAAGTAGGACGCATAATCAGGAGCGTCTCCTTTATCCGGTAGTTACATAAAATATCGAAGCGGAAGCGTGGGATTATTTAAAAAGAATCCTAAATTAAATGAAAATATTTATTTCGGTAGAATTGGGTATAACAACGTATAATGGAGATATGAACAGACATAGTGAACAAAGAGATTCTAGAAGTGGTAGGAGAGGAAAGAAATATGTGGAAAACAATAAAAAATAAGAGAAATAGGATGATAGTTTACATACTAAGGCATATATTAGAAGCAGAGATAGGAAAAAAGACAGGTAGAGGTAGACTTAGGTTAGACTATTGCATAGAGATAGTCAAAGATGTAGGCTGTGGAAATAGATATCAATGGAAGTACGCGTTCAACCAGTTCCAAGACGGGAGACCTAATGACGAAAAAAATAATTGTACTTAAATCTGATTATTATCATAAGCAACCACAGGTGTTTGTTTTACATTGTTCTCAACCAATGTTAATTGTGGAAAAGGATTTAATGGAAACTATTAGTTCGGCCAGTGTCTAATTGCTGGGGGATCTTGGTAGCCGCAGGTTGCTTAATCCCTTTTACATGCAACTGAATATTGGTGAATTAGGGCATATATTTAGAGAACAATAGAAGGGGAACCGAGCTATGTCTAGGCTCTGGGAATTTCATGGAATGGTGTAGGCTCGCTCAGAATAAGAATTAGTGGAGGTACCCGTCCAACCATTTCCAAGACAGAAACTGAATGACGAAAAACGTAATTGCACCTAAACCTGATGATTATTATAAACAACTACAGGTGTTAGTTTTGCAATATTTTCAAGTAATCTCTTGATTGTGTGAAAGGATTTATTGGAAAAGTATTAATTCAGCAAATGGTCAAGTGTTGGGATCTTTGTAGCCGCAGGTTGCATAACCCCTTCACATACCACGAATATCGGTGAAATGGGGTATATACTTAGAGAACAATATAAGGGTAACCCAGTTGTATCCAACAAGAAAGAGCAGCGGCTATGTTCGAAGACAACAAACATAGAAACAAGGAAAAACTTGTTGAAAGCACGTGTGGAGCACAGCACTGTACGACTATAAAATAGGAACGGTAGGAGAAGCAGACAGGAAAAAGGTTGAAGCATTTTGAAAAGTTGTACTTCAAATTTATGATGCTGATTGCATGGACAAACAAAGTTAATAACAAAGAGGTTCTAGAAATAGTAGGGAAAGAAATATATCTGTGCAAAACGAAAAAAATAGGAGAAATAGAAAGACGGGACACGTTCTAAGGCATTTGGGGAATAGTGCGATATACATTGCAAGTAGCTATAGGAAAACGAGAGGCAGATGTAGACCTAGATCAGACTATTGCACGCAGACAGTGAAAGATACAGACTGTGGGAATTTCAGGGAAATGTGTAGATTAGCTCAGAATAGGAAACAATGGAGGTGCGCGTCTAACCAGTTCCAGGACTGAAAATCTAGTGATGACGATGACCCTTTTATTCGAAATTTTTATCTGTATAATGCATCAACTGTTCTGTATGAGTAAAATATAGAACATTCTCTACGTCAAACAATGTTATTATAAATAAATTTTGAACCAAACAACATAATATGGATTATTGAATAATCTTTTTCATAGTTATTTGGGAACCCTCACATGTCCATCGAATTAAAAGTTTTATGGAACTAAATGTTCATCACATTTAACCTTTAAGATAGGGTTATAAGATAGCCTGTGCAAAGAGCTTTCATATGACATTGACTGAAAAATCTAAATAAGCACGGTTTATCGCAATCAGTTTTTCTTCATTTCTGAAAGGTGGTTTGAACTTGTAAGGTTTTTCAAATAAGCGATTCAATTATTATGATGGTAGTCTTGACCATACGAAGAAATACTCATGGAAAATAGAAGATTTTGAACAAAATTTTTCTTATTCGCCATCAGTAATAAAATATGGTATAAAATGGAAAGGTAATTGAACGTGAAATTCAATAATCATCGTTAATCCTCTGATTAGTTACTGTCTCAATTTGCAAAACGTTAACGGATTCTCTCTATAACAACATTAGCTATCAGTCTATTAAGCTATCAAGTTATTTAGTCATATCAGCGTCATATTTTAAATACCTCTGCTGAGAAAATAATAAAATTTATCATTGGATAAACCATTAAAACCATTTCAAATAATCACGATAACATATCAAAGACAGGTCAATGATAGGTCCCTACGGTCAATGATCGACTCTGTGACATAGGATACGATATCCGCTGCAATATTAATTTTTAAATTATGTGTTTCTAGTACTACGATCGGGATAACGAAAACATTTTCCATTCATATGTATGTATATATAAGAAATAAATATTACATCACACGTTTTTCAACGTCAGCAATACATTACGCACTTAAGAAACATACAAACTTTTTGTATGCTGACAGACAGCCTGATGATATCTAAATTGCTAGACTCTCTAAGAAGGGGACCAACATGATAATGCAAAAAAAGGTAACTGGTGTTTGTTTCAATTTACTTACTTCCATAAACTTCCCAAAGTCTTCGACAATTGTGCGTTATGAATCTGTGGATGTTGGTCGGCAAGCTTCCTTCTAGCTGCTTGAGCCCAAACCATAAAGGCATTCATTGGACGTTTAACGTGAGTTTTTCGTTTATCGGAGGTCGATCTGTAAAGAATAGAAGTGTTAATTGTATCAATTCAGACAGGCAAACTGTATCCAAACACCCTAACTTTAACAATAATCATTTATTCAGTCTATACAGCAATGGCTACATTTTTAACCTATGGAAGATTAAGAAATCACGATACCTTTGTCTCAGTCGGAAAGTTACATCCCACGGTCGAAAAGTTGTTCAGTTGTCAATGTAAAACTGACAGTTCCGCATTTAAGCAGTGAAATTGTGTAAATCATATTTAGTACCTAGTATGTCTGAGAAAAAATTTTGAATTTTGTGCTCCACATGGATTAACGAAAAATGCAGAAGCTGGAATTTAAAAGCGCACCCAGGTACGAGAAGAGTTGTGTCTCTATTTGATATATCTTCTAGAAAAAAAGACAGCTAATATCATTTATTAGATTAAGTAAATTCGAATAACAACTAATTATCACTTTCAATAACAAATCTGATCCTCAATTCACTGCTTGCTTGTTTTTCAAAATGTAACTATTCTAATGAGCCATGAACATAGGTCTCCCCCGCTATTCTTGTTCCTTTATTCGGTACGATGCAGTCATATAATCTTGGATATATCGTAGATGTCGTGTCGATCGTTGTATCTGCATCGTATAGAATACCATCCCGACACGATCCGCTTGAAAAATGTTAGGCGAGCATTTTTCACAAAAAAACGCCCTGGTTCGGATGAGAGGTAACATGGAGGTCCCATGTGTGAGTGTTGTCACGCACCTTACTTGGAACAGCAAGGGTTTGGCAAAATTCAAAATTCTTCAGGTAAAAAAACTCTCTTCCTGGTCAATGTAGTACCTTCGCATGGTGCATTGGAAAATCACATGTAGAGCTTGCTCAGGGGCGGTATCTTGCACGCAGTGTTAGTAAAGTAATATGCAGAAAGATTTGGGTTTGCTCGTTCTTCTGCTCATTCTCAACACTCTGCTCTTTATCGTTTGCAAACGGTTCGTCTTTAGGTATTACTGATGAACGACGTTAGTCTGTATCATTCGCACGTGCAATCGTCGTCCAATCTAACCTAGTAATGTAAATATACATATTTTTCATGGTGTCACCCTTCCAAGACATTTAATTTTTTTTTCATAAAATCTAGCTTGCGCTCTTTTTCCACGCGTGCATTACAATAATGATTTTGAACACTTTGATGTCTGTGGGGTCGCATTGCATCAAGCTGTATACGAAAAGCTCTGTTTAGGTACATTTCGCAGGCAATTTCTCATTTTCAAATAATGTGATCCTATACTGAAAGAGAATCCCTTGCACCTTCTTGCCATGCTTCCGGGTTCATTTGCCAATGGCATCTAATCTATTTTTGAATGTTTGCACATTACGTTCTGCTAACCCTTGTGTAGCAGGGTATCCCAGTGCCGTAGCTTTTTGACGAATGCAATT
The DNA here is from genome assembly GCA_036346225.1 of Platerodrilus igneus. Lineage (NCBI taxonomy): Eukaryota > Metazoa > Arthropoda > Insecta > Coleoptera > Lycidae > Platerodrilus > Platerodrilus igneus. The sequence continues at coordinate 2,177,207 of JARFIW010001146.1, forward strand.
TTTCTTGCAATACAGTTGCTTAAAAATATTGTTGAATTATCGGATACGAACACTGCTAAAAATCCATGAAAACAATCGATGTCTTACAATAATCTGTAGCTTTTCGCCGATGTTGGACATCACGAATGACTAACTTCCAACTATTTTGACGGGCGCACATGCCTGGCAAGGCCTCACCACGTGTTCAATGTCTTTATCAATATTCACCCAATAACAATATTTTCTGGCTAATTGTTTCATTTATACTATCCCTATGTGGGTACTGTAAAGCTCAGCCAGCTGGCGTTTTGAAGGTATTACGACCCGTTGACCCTTGAACAAAATTCCATCTTATAACATGTATCCACCGTCAGCTTATTGATTGATTTGATAAGAACTTGGTCTTTAATGTTGATAAAACCGCATCTTCAGCTATGATATTTTTTATAGAATCGACTATCAACTGTATGAACCGGATCCGGGGCTTAGTTCGTTTGCGTATGACTACTAAGCCTAAGGTGTCAGCTTCGGTTCCTGACACGGACCTCTTAAAAAATGTTAGACGATCTTTTTCCACAAAAATACGCTCTCATTCGGATGAGAGGTAAAATGTGGGGTCCCGTGTGTGAGTGTTGTCCGCAGGTTAAAGATGCTTACCTTGCTTGTAAGCAAGGTTTCGGCAAAATTCAAAAATTCCAAATAAAAAAGGACTCGCTTCCTGGATAAAATGTAGTACCTTCGAGTGGACTATTGGAAACTCGAATGTAGAGTCAACTTCATGGGGTAGCGCCGTACATCAGTCAGATTAGCGTATGACTGCTGATCCCAATATTCAGGGTTAGATTAACGACACGGACCGCTGGAAAAATGTTAGGCAAGGATTTTTAACAAAAGTACATCCTTGTTCGGATGAGAGGTAAAATGGAGGTCCCGTGTGTGAGTGTTGTCACGCACGCTAAAAATCCCTACCTTGCTTGGAACAGCAAGGATTCGGCAAAATTCCAAATTTTCCAAGTAAAAAAAAATCGCTTCCTGGCTAATGTAGTACCTTCGGGTGCAGCATTGGAAAATCACATGTAAGGCCAATGAGTACCTTCGGGTGGAGCATTGGAAAGTCGTATGTTGTAACGATTTTATTTTCTGTCATTATGTCTACAGATATTTATCCTATTTAATTAATAATAATCAACTTCATGCATAATGATGCTACACAATCTAAGAAATACATATTACATATTTATTGTCAAATACAATATTAACTTCAATCAATTCGGAAGTGTAAAATTTTAAAATTATGCGGTGACAAAAGATACTTTTTGTTAGTGTCATCTTAAGAGTTCCCTCTGTTAGACAATTGTAAGATTAAGCTTGTTGTCAGGCGGTAACCCGCGTGATATTATCACTTCCAACTCAGCTGTCGTCAGAAGAGGTCAATTGTTCCTTGAACACAAGGACGATGACGTTTATTGAATCCACGTGTTGGAAGCACACGAAATTTAAATTGTTTTCTTGATAGGATATCGTCTCGGCGACGCGCACTTTTGTTGTCCACACTTGCTGGAAAATAGCTCGCAGATGACGAGACGTTATTTTGTTTGAAGGGCCTTTGGTTAACAGTAAGTAGTACTGCTTTTGTAATCTTACTAAATAAATATTTTCAGTGCAACTTTTGGTTAACTTGCAACTTTTGGTTAACATGAAATTTTTAGTTAGCATGCAATTATAGTTAACATGCAACGTAGGAAAATTTAGGAAAATTTAAGAAGTATAACTAATTTATTTGGACAAGAAATGAAATTTATCAGTATTTAGTAAAGTTTAACCTTTGTACGAATGTTGATTTGGCGTGCATCAATTATTTAATATGGACGCTGTGATATGGTTTGGAATTTCAGTAAGCAGCTAATTTGGTTGTATGGAATTGGAGATTTCCTGTATTTAAGTGCTGAGGCAAGATGCCTAGCAGGTATTTTCCATCGGATGAACATCTGGTATGTAAATTACTTTCATATATGTCAGCTGCAGAATGGATATAGCAGACAAATAATTTTTTTGTTTGATCACGTGATCTGAACTTCAAGTTCGTTAGGTGAATGACAGACTATTTATTTTTCAAATTAAGCAACAGGAACCTGTAAATTTTCACTTTAAATCTTTTTATTAAATTAAGCAACAGGAACCTGTAAATTTTCACTTTAAATCTTTTTATTAAATTAAGCAACAGGAAACTGTAAATTTTCACTTTAAATCTTTTTATTAAATTAAGCAACAGGAAACTGTAAATTTTCATTTTAAATCTTTTTATTAATACATTTAATATACGGAAGATGTCATTATGAGATAAGAAAAGTTAAATTCTATATTTTATGAAAATTGATTTAATTATTCGAAACATGATTTACTCAAATCTTAGAAATTAAATTTTTACATTTCATTTTCCACTAATTGCTGGGTGGAATATTTTTGTGAGGTTAAGTAGTACTACCCAAACCAACCGAAATTGTTACATATAGTTAATTATTCAGAAAGTAAACTCATTCTCATTCATTTTTAAATAAATTTTGCTAGACATTTCTAATAGAAATTACCATGTTTTAACGGTGAGAGGTACTTATACTATCAAGTACTTATGTACATATTTTTCAAGAATTTAAATTAATCAAACTTATATTAAAGAAAAAAGATGTCTTGTAAATAACATGCTAAATACTGAAGGAATAGATTTTTATTTTGGTCAAGACTATTCTTTTTAATTGGAATGAATGAAGGCTGATTCGAATTAATTTTTAAATTTTGGGTATAAATGCACAAACAGTGCTATCTTTGTTTAATCTGTTCACAGGTGTAGCCGTGCATCTATAAAAGTCAAAGTCGAGCCATAAGGTAAGAAACTTTAGGGATTGTGTTGCAGTAATAAATTGTATAGCGGTAATTGAATAAAGGTTTCCGCATTCGCCTTGTACAAGGGACTTGTAAGGTCTTCTTCGTATAGAAAAATTCGGTGGCGCCATATTCTTTACATTTTTGGTCGCAGTCCAACCCCGACCCACAGCTCATGTTCTACCCAGAGCAAATAGTTCGACTAGCCGCTTAGCCTTTTGAGGTTTCCTCATCTACGAGCCATTTTCCACCGAAACTTGCCGTGGGCTCTATACACTTACTGGAAATCCTCGTAAAACTTTCTTGTGCCTTTCAGCTGGTCACATAGAAAAAAAATAGGAAAAATCCCTTAATATAAATTAAAAGGCTATAATGTAAGGTCAAATAAGGAGGCCGTGCCGTGGGTTAGACAGGCTAGCGTATGATTGCTGATCCCAATGTTCCGGGTTCGATTTCCGATTTCATATAAATACACCCTCGTTCGGAAGAGAGGTAAAATGTAGATCCCGTGTGTGTTGTCACGTACGTTAAAGATCTCAACCTTGCTTGGAAGAGCAAAGGTTGGCAAAATTCAAATTTTCCAGGTAGAAAAAACTCGCCTCCTAGCTAGTGTAGTACCTTCAGGTTGAGCATTGGAAAGTCAAATATAGGGGGGATTTACTGTATAGTTAAAATTTCTTATACTGCAAAGTTGATTAATGTCACCATTTAAAATCTTTTTGAATGATGGACTCATATGGGCGACGACCGTTCTAGATAAACAGGCAACATTTATATGATTCATTTCCTTCCTTGAATTTTTATGAAAAATCTTCGTTAGGAAATTGTTATCTGTAATTAATTTGAACCTTCGAACAATGGAAGAATATTGTTTCAGATTATCGAAAAAAGAAGTGCTGGAGCTTTATCAAAATAAAAACACCCTTGGGTTCAACAACAGGAAAAACTTATCAAAAACACCTTAAACTGTTGAGGTCGCAAGGAAAAAAAGTTGCATTTACAACAAACGAATATTTCGAGCTATTAGAAGACACTCTTAAATCCTTACCAGTGGAATATTGTTCTACAAAAATATTTTGATACAATCAGCTTTTGTACCGATACTACTAAAAACCAAGGTAGTTAGAGCAAAAAACATGCCTGTCACTCGGGAAGTCAATGCTCCATGGAGAAGCAACATTACTGTTTTAATTGCAGCCTCTGCCTTCGGAAATAAAATGCCACTTCTCAATATATTTAAGTGAAAAATATCTGGGTCCAGTGACATGCACAAGAAAATACTGGATTTGCGGAACCACCTATGCTGCAACGGAGTTTCTGGATGGAAGGCGGCTCCGTGGTGTAGTTGGTATGTGTGTGACTACTACGCCCAAGGTCCCGGGTTCGAATCCCGACACGGTCCGCTTGAAAAATGTTAGGCATTTTTTCACAAAAATACACCCTCATTCGGATGAGAGGTAAAATGGAGGTCCCGTGTGTGAGTGTTGTCACGCACGTTAAAGATTCCTACCTTGCTTGGAACAGCAAGGGTTCCACAAAATTTCAAATTTTCCAGGTAAAAAAAATTGCTTCCTGGTCAATTTAATACCTTCAGATGGAACATTGGAAAATTACATGTAAAGTTTCTGTTTTTGAGAATTACTTGAAAAGCTTCCTAAAATCAGTTGAATCGGAGCGATTTTAGTTCACTTCTACTGATATATGATGATCGTTCCACACATTTGACAATAAGATTTACAGCAATCAATGCTACAATTCTGAAGTTACCTCCGCACACTAGTCATTTACTACAGCTTTAAATTTCCAAAAACCATATGAGACCAAGAATTAATAAAATAGCAAAGAAAGAATGTTGTCCTGAAGCTTTCAAAAAATGAATTTGCTAGAATGGTGGGGAAAATTTGCCAAAATTTAGACCCAGCTATTATTATGAATGGATTTAGGAAAACTAGAATATATCGATTTACAAAAATGTGGTCCCCTATGAAGTGTTTAACCCCATTAGCTTGAAGCAGTAGAAGAAGGCAAATACGAGAATATCTTAGTATTAGCATCAGAGTCAGAATCAGAACACCAGGAATCAGTAAATTCGCTTATAGGAGAAGCTGCGTTGTACCCGCCTTTATTTCTAGAAATTTCTAACAGAAATGGTGATTAATCAAAATAATTCCTCAAAATGTTTTACAGGCAATTCCCCGTTTGTTACCCTGAATGTTAGTCCTTATTGGCTTCTATCCTTTGAGCAAAAGAGTTTTGATGATTTTCTTATAGAACAGGTAAATCAAATATTTCCTCAAATGCAAGAAAGGAAAAGAAACAGGTAGAATCAGGAGCGAAAGTAATAACTGCCGATGAGGTAAAACAAAAGTTGAGAAACGCAATCACATACTGATAAGGTTAATAAGAACAATATCTTGTGCACCATCCGCAAATGCGGCTTCCGCTTTTATATCAACAATCCAGAATGGATTCAGTGCGTCAATTACAAACAGTGGGTGTGTGGTATATGCAACAGAAGAAGCAATATGAATGTAGAAAGTGTGTTGACGAAGACTATTAATGCATAACGATGTGCAAAACTAACAGTAACAATTTACTTTTTAGATTGTAACTTTCTACACAATAAAATTATTTAAGATTTTTAGATCATTCAACAACTTTTTATTACATTAAACCTATTTTTATATTACTAAAAAGTTCTTGCTTTGTTTAAAAGTGTGTAAGTTGTAAACAAGATCTCTTAATACAGTAAAAATCAATTTTTGGCTGATTTACACGGGTGTGAAGTTAGCAACACTCACATCCATCCACACATTTAAAACCAGTGGCACCTAAAATGTGGTTGTTATACATCATTATTATGCGGAGATTAACATGCATAAACCCATCTTAAAAAAATTGTATCGTCTTTACGAAACAATGTCCGCTAAATATGTTTGCACGAATAATCATTTACCTAAAGAAACTTCAATTCATCACGCTTCAATTGAATGTAACCACCGTCGTTAAAGTAAGGGTAAGTAGGGAGTAAAGCAGTAAACCTTAAAAAATTGTACCTCCTCTACAAAACGTTGCCTGCTAAATTTATTTGCAAGAATAATCTTTTACCTAAAGCAGCTTTAGTCCACCACCCTTCAATTCAATATAACCACCGTCGTTAAAAAAAGGGTAGTGGGTGAAGAAATACATCTTAAACAATTGTATTTCCTTTACGAAACGTTGTGTGCCAAATTTTTTGCGAAAACCATCTACCTAAAGGAGCTTCAATTCAGCTCCCATCAAATTAATGTAAACACCGTCGTTAAAGTAAGGGTAGGAGGTAAAGTAATAAACCTTTAAAAATCGTACCTCCTTTACGAAACGATGTGTGCTAAATTTGTTTATGCTAATAATTATGTACCTAAAAGAGCTTCAATTCAGCACCCTTCAATTCAATGTAACTACCATCATTAAAGTAAGGGTTAATGGTGAAGTAGCATAACTTTAAAAATTAAATCTCCTATACAAAACGATGTCTGCTAAATTTGTTTGTGAAGTAATAAACCTTAAAAAATCGTATCTTTACGAAGCGATATCTGCTAAATTTGTTTGCGCGTATAATCATCTATCTAAAGGAGCTACAATTCAGCACATTTCAATTAAATGTAACCATCGTCGTTAAAGTGAGGGTAGGGGTGATGAAATAAACCTTAAAAAATTGTATCTCCTGTACGAAACGATTTCTGCTAAATCTGTGTGTGCTAATAATCATCTCCCAAAAGGAACACCCTTTAATGATACTTCGCGCAAAAGGAATTTGCAGACATCGTTTCGTAAAAGAGAACGAATTTTAAAGATTTATTGCTTCGCACCTACCCTTACTTTAATGACGGTGGTTACATTGAATTGAAGGGTTCTGAATTGAAGCTCTTTTAGTTAGATGATTATTGGCGTAAAAAAATGAAGCAGACATCGTTTCTTAAAGATACAATATTTTAAGATTTATTACTTCACCACCTACCCATACTTTCACGACGGTGATTACATTGAATTGAAGGGTTATGAATTGAAGCTCTTTTAGTTAGATGATTATTGGCGTAAAAAAATGTAGCAGACATCGTTTCTTAAAGATACAATGTTTTAAGATTTATTACTTCACCACCTACCCATACTTTCACGACGGTGATTACATTGAATTGAAGGGTTATGAATTGAAGCTCCGATAGGTAGATGATTATTCGCGCAAACAAATTTAGCAGACAACTTTTCGTAATGGAGATACGATTTTTTAAGGTTTATTACTTCACCCTACCCATACTTTAACGACGGTGGTTAGATTGAATTGAATGGTGCTAAATTGAAGTTCCTTTAGATAGATGATTATTAATGCAAACAAATTTAGCAGATATTGTTTCGTAAAAAAGAACGATTTTTAAGATGTATTATTTCACCGCCTACCCTTACTTTAACGACGGCGATTTCATTGAATTGAAGGGTTCTGACAGCAGCTGTTTTAGGTAGGTGATTATTCGCGCAAACAAATTTAGCAGACATCGTTCCGTATAGGAGATTCATTTTTTTAAGGTTTACTACTTCACCCCTTACCCTTACTTTAACAATCGTGGTTACATTGAATTGAAGGGTACTGAATTCAGACTCCTTTAGGTAGATTATTTTTCGCACAAACAAATTTAGCAGACACCTTTTCGTGATGGATAGGTGTGTTTAAGGGTGACTATTTCACCTACTACCCTTACTTTAACGACGGTGGTTACGTGGAATTGAAGGGTGTTGAATTGAAGCGCCTTTAGGTAGATGATTATTTGCGCAAACAAATTTAGCAGACATCCTTTCGTAAAGGAAGTACAATTTTTTAAGGTTTATTACTTCACCATCAACCCTCACTTTAACGACTGTTGTTTTATTGAATTGAAGGGTCCTGAACTGAAGCTGCTTTAGGTAGATGATTATTCGCACAAACAAGTTTTGCAGACTTCGTTCCGTAAAGGAGTTAAGATTTTTAAAAGTTTATTACTTCACCCCGTACCACACTTTAACGACGGTGGTTATATTAAACTGAAGTGTACTGCACTGAAGCTGCTGCAGGTAGATGATTATTCGCGTAAACAAGTTTAGCTGACATCGCTTCGCAAGGGAGATACAATTTTTTGAGGTATGTTACTTCACTCTCTATCTTTACTTTAGCGGTATTGGTTATGTTGAATTCAAGGGTGCTGATTTGAAGCCCCTTTAGGTAGATGATTATTAGCGCAAACGAATTTAGCAGATATCATTTTGTAAAGGAGATTTTTTTTATTTATTGCTTTACCCCTACCCTTATTTCAACGACGGTTGTTCATTGAATTGCAGGGTGCCAAATTGAAACTGCTGTATGTAGATGATTTTTCGGGCAAACAAATTTAGCAGAAATTGTTTCGTAAGCAGATACAATTTTTTAAGGTTTACTACTTTCCCCTCTTTCCTTACTTTAACGACCTTGGTTACATTGAATTGAAGGGTGCTTAATTGCAGTTCAGATGATTATTCGCGCAAACAAATTTAGCAGACATCGTTTCGTAAAGGAGATACGATTTTTTACGGTTTCTTACTTCCCTTACCCCTTACTTTAACGACGGTGATTACATTGAATTTAGGGGTACTGAATTGAAGCTCCCATAGGTAGATGATTGTTCGCGCAAACAAATTTAGCAGACATATTTATACGATTTTTTAAGGTGTATTACTTGATCCACTACCCTTACTTTAACGACGGTGGTTACATTGAATTGAGGGGTGCTAAATCGAAGCTCCTTTAGGTAGATGATTATTCGCACAAACAAATTTAGCAGACATCGTTTCGTAAAGGGGATACAAATTTTAAGATTTAATGCTTTACCCTCTACCTTTACTTTAACGTCGGTGGTTACATTGAATTAAAGAGTGCTGAATTGAACTTTCTTTAGGTAGATGAATATCCGTGCAAACAAATTTAGTAGACATCGTTTCGTAAAGGAGATACGATTTCTTAAGGTTCATTGCTTTACCCCTACCCTTACTTTAACGACAGTGGTTACATTGAATTGGAGGGTGCTGAATTGAATCCTCTTTAGGTAGATGAATTTTCGCGCAAACAAATTTAGCAGATATCGTTTCGTAGAGGAGATACCTTTTTTAAGGTTTACTACATCATCCCCTTACTTTGACGATGGTGGTTACATTAAATTGAAGGGTGCTGAATTGAAGTTCCTTTAGAAAAATGATTTTTAGTACAAACAAATTTAGCAGACATCGTTTCGTAAAGGAGATACAATTTTTTTAAGATTGGTTTTAGCATGTTCTAAAAAGTGTGAATGCTCCTTCCACACATTAATGATGCCTAATAGCCACATTATGTGTTCTACTGGTTTTAAATGTGTGAATGGATTTGAGTGTTGCTAACTTCACATCGGTCTGAATTACTACTAATTCTGCTGCTGCCATTTAGCCTACAAGAATTAATTTACATTCGTTTAATATTTTGACTATAGATGCAATTATGTATATTTTTTCCCTAATAAATAGTTCAAAAATAAATCAACAATTTAAAATTAATAAATTCGTACTGGATACATATAGTAACACAAACCAACACGATTTTTATTTCCTGATGTCTTGTGGGCGTCTTTTATCTATTTTTGATCGTTGAAACCCAATCTACCCTAGGAATTTTTATATCACGCTCAGGTATCAAGCTCCGCCTTTGGAATGTTACAGACAGAAGAAAGAAATATGTGGAAAAAGCAAAAAATAGGAGAGATAGGATGATAGGTCACATACTAGGGCATGAGGAAATAGTGCGGAATATATTAGAAGCAGAGATAGGAAAACAGAGAGGTAGAGGTAGACCTACGTTAGACTATTACACACAGATAGTCAAAGATGTAGGCTGTAAAAGTTTCAGGCAAATATATAGGCTAGCTCAGAATAGAAATCAATGGGAGGTACGCGTCCAACCATGTCCATGACGGAATACCTAATGAAGAAAAAAATAATTGTATTTAAACCTGATAATTATTATAAACAACTACAGGTGTTGGTTTTGCAATATTTTCAACCATTGTTGATTGTATGAAAAGATTTATTGGAAAACTATTAATTCGGCAAATGTTTAAGCATCGGGGGATCTTGGTAACCGCAGGTTGCTTAACCCCCTTCACATACCACTGAATATCGATGAAATAGGGTATTTTAGAAAACAATAAAATGGAAACCGAGCTGTATTTAGGCTGTGGGAATTTTAGGGAAATATGTAGGCTAGTTCAGAATGAAAATCAATGAAAGTAAGCGTCCAGCCAGTTCCAAAGCGGAAAACCTAATGCCAAAAAAATAATTTTACTTAAACCTAACAATTATTGTAAATAACTACAGTTGTTGGTTTTGCAATATTCTCAACTAATGTTGATGGTGCTAAGGGATTTAATGGAAAACTATTAATTCGGCAATTGTCTAAGTGTTGGGATCTTGGTAGCCGTAGGTTGCTTGCCATTTTCGACGACAACAAACATAGAAACAAGAAAAGAATTGTTGAAAACACATGTGCGGAGCACAGCACTGTACGTCTATGAAATAGGGACAGATGGAGATGCAGACACGAAAAAGGTGGAAGCCTTGCGGGATGTGGTGCGTCAGATGTATGATGATGATAGCATGGACAGACAAATTTAGTAACAAAAAGTTTCTAAAAATAGTAGGGGAAGAAAGATATCTGTGGAAAACAAAAAAATTAGAAGAAATAGAAGGACAGGACACGTTCTAAGGCATTTGGGACATAGTGCAGGATATATTACAAGCAGGAATATAAAAAAAGGGAGGTGGAGGTACACCAAGATCAGACTATTCCACGCAGATAGTGAAAGATGTAAGCTGTGGAAATTTTAGGGAAATGTGTGGGTTAGCTCAGAATATTAAGCAATGGAGGTACGCGACTAACCAGTTCCAGGACTGAAGACCTATGATGATGATGATAATGCTCAGGTATGAAGATATTCGTTAAATAAGGTTTACACTATATAACATATTGTAACGAACCTAAACGGACGGGTGACTCACCATTGGAATGTAAATAGCGGCATGTCAGGCGAAGGTTTTAGAAATCGCTGGAAAAGCTGGACAGGATGAGTAGCAGTTGATATGCTAAACGCGTCTATAAATAAATATAAAATATAAATAAGGAAATACTATTTTACTGTATAGCATATGTCGCTGATAGACTTGATAGAAAGTCGCAAAGATATGTAAATCAAACGTATTCGTGTTGTTACGTATGTGGCGAGTTTACGATTAAATCTCACAAAAAGACAATAACTCGTTAATCAAAAAAGCTTATGAGCTTTATTTTGGAGATCAGGATAAACCTTGGACATCGCACACCATTTGGGTAACGTGCCCTGTAAATTTAAGGGGATGACGCAACGGTAGCCCTAAGTCAAAGCCTTTTGCAGTGTTTATTGTGAAGATAGAATCTAAGGATCATGCTACAGATTACTGTTTTTGCTTCACAAATCTATCTGGAATTTCACTGAAATCGAAGCACACACCTGCAATCAGTTTTCAGACCAGTACTTCACAGCCAGAATTTACCTGTTCCCAAACGCCCACACTCGCATACAATGATATGAATGCTACTGAAGATAATATTGTTGAACCTATGGCGGAAGATGCGGATCCTGATTTTCAACCATTTGATATAAGCACTCCAAGTTTACCTTTACGAGATAAACTTAGTACGAGATTTAAATTTGTAAAAGCTTAAGCCAAACTGTTGAGATCCAGGTTGCAAGGTTGGAAGAGCGGTATGTATATTTCCACATATCGGAGACGTGAGCAGGATTTTCTTTATTTTTTTATATCGTGTGGTAAGTTTGTGTATTGTGTAGATGTTATTGGACTCATGGATGCAATATGATGTAAATACAAATCTAATGAGTGGAGACTATTTATTGATCTATTTACTCTAAGGTTGAAGGGAGTTCTCCTGCACAATGGAAATTAGTACCGCTCTGTTCCTATTGTCCACGCAGTACATATGAAAGAGAACTGGGACAATTCGAAAACCTTATTTGAAAAAATTAAGTATACAGAATATAGACGGTGCATATGTGGTGATTTAAAAGTCATAGCACTTTAGGAATGCAATTAGGTTACACTAAGTACTGCTGTTTTCTCTGCAATTGGGACAACAGAGCAAAGCATAAGCACTACTTTGTAAAACACTGGAAAATGAGAGAAAACCGGGTTGCTGGAGGGAAAATGCTACAAATCCTCCTCTCGTTGATACAAAGTAAGTTTTGCTACCATCTCTACATATAAAACTGGGACTGATAAAAAAAGTTTGTCAAAGCTGTAAATAAAGATGGTGAAGGATTCCAATATTTGAGAGAGAATTTTCTTAGACTAAGCGAGGCAAAAATAGAAGAAAGAATTTTTATTGAGCCGCAAATTCGTCGCATCATATAGGACAGTGTATTCGATTTAAAACTGGCTGAGATTGAGACTGCTACATGGGCATTATTTAAAAAGGTGTTTTCCAATTTCTTGGAAAATACAAAGGCAAAAAATTACGAACAAATTGTGAATCGTTTAATTTCCACATACAAGCGATATGGGTAAAAACATGTTTTAAAGATTTATTTTCTCCACTCGTATTTGGATTTCTTTCCTGCAAATCTAGGGTCGGTGAGTGACGAACATAGTGAAAGATTTCACCAAGGCATTATGTTTTGTAAAAGTCGATACCAATGGAAGATGAGCCTCAAAATGTTCGCAGATTATTATTGGTACCTAATCAGGGATGTTCCAGAAGCACCATACAAACGAAAATCACAAACAGAGAAATGTTGAGATTGGGTATTGACGTGGTGTGCATAATTTGTATTATAACAAATGTACACATTACACAATAAAACGTTCCACTATAAAAATATAAATAACTTTTCACTGGAGGGCGACATTAAGAAACAAAAAAATTACATGTTATTATCCAACGTAATTTAATTGAAAAGTGTTGACAAATTAATACCATTGTATACCTTAGCATATATGAATAAACGTGACACCTAACCTCAAGTATGAATCTTAAAGTAAATATTGATCTAAGCGGCTTTAGACGTAATCAAGTTAAAACAATTGTACAAATACAAATTTGAGAATGTTAAACGTGCCGGCAATTAAAATGTAATTAGCATGTGTACCACCTTCAATTAACAAGTTTTAAAAAATACTTTGATGCCGAACTTTCAAACAAATATTTTAGAAAAGTAATTTAGATTTTATGACAAAACGATGTTTGTTAAAAATTGTCCTTTACTATGTATTCAATTTCACAAATTGATTTTGCAATACATAACTGTAACTGTCTTGAAATTAACATTTTATAGTATTCGAGTCACTCCTTTTTTTGTATGCCCGGCCTTATGCTACTGTTGAAGAATTTAGGACAAGAAGAGTACCCAGAAGCTTTCCGGATTGCAGAAGTGGTACTCAACATTCTTGCTTAAAAATCAAGCAACACCGTATTTCTAGTACAATGATCAGAATTTTTTATTGATCTATCAAGTTTAAAGCTACTCTTTCAGTTTCATATTAATTCATGCATTTCCATACATTTTATATACTCTGGATCATTTGTGCATATCTGCAAGATGCAAAAATGGACCATACTAAGCTAAAACGATTAATGTTAAAAATTATGTCCAATATGGAATAAAGGTGATTAATTAGTTAATTAATCTCAAATTACAGTTCACAGAAGCAAGCATGAGATCCGGAAAATATGCGAACTAAATAGCTGAACTAAACCGTCATCAAAATATGTAGCAAATCAAAAAATGAATCGTTGACAGAAGATAATTTTCCTCTTTTCCAGTAGCGGGATAAATTAATAATCGAAACGTTGGTTAAAAATGTCAAGATTTGTAATTGGCAGTAATGTACTTTTACACTTAGTACACAATTAATTAATGAGTTGTTTTGAACATAACCACTATTTTGCACTATTATTTGTTTGTATGCATCGATATTAAGTTAAATTCTCAAATATATCAATTCGATACTATTCCAATAAATCGAAATTCAAATCATCACCCATCACTATAACTGCAAGCTTGTGCACTGAATTCTATAATCTATGAATTTTTTTAATTGTTATTTGAGCTACGTCCACATTTATTTTACATTTTTAATAATTTTTGCGTTAATCCTTTTTACTCAACAGTTTTTTCAAAACTATTATTTTCCGCACTTTTATGCAGGTCAACTTAACCTAAAAATATATTCTAATTTTACAATAAATTGGAGAACATGTTACGTTTATTTTCAGCATAAACTAATTATCCTATTTTTCTCCCTAGTTAATGCCCGCTCAAATAAATTCCGTTTCTATTGTCAAATAAAATCGTTAATTCATAATTAACAAGTTGAAAATGCAAGGCATTGTCGCAATGAACTTCCAAATGTAGACTTACTTTAAAACAATTTAAAGAAATTAAAATTATTATGTTGTAATAATTATAAGTATTCAGATAAAATACAAAAATTTATAAACAACAAAAGAGACATTTTAATATATTTTATTTTATTGAATAAATATTTTAAAAGCTATATATGTGTGTATGTATGTATGTATGTGTGTTTGTGTGTGTGTGTGTGTGTAAATAAGGGGGCATCATATTTCGATTCAGTTTTTTCAGAGGATTCTAAATATGTATCGCACATTAATTTTGGACCTATTTGAAATTTTTGATAAAAATTAATTCCGGGGGTCGGGTATCCGTGGTCAGATTTTGTGGGGGGTACCATATTTCGACTCAGCTATGTTAGGGGAGTCCAAATATGTATCGCACATTAATTTTGGACCTATTTGAAATTTTAATTTTCCCGACGGAATATCGCGGGGGCACGGCGTCCCCGTGGCCCGATTTCAACTGACATCAAAACTTAAGCTCAGGACACCGAGCTGAATCGATTGATGTATCACACATTGATGTCCGACCATTAGAAAGGCCTCGGACGGACAGACGGACGACAAATCGATTTCATAAACGAACGAAGTTCGTTGATAACAAATACGCAGTACAATAATTTTCAACCCAAATCCCTTTGGGCGTTAAAAACGAAAATGTATGCGGTAAATTTAAAATAACCCTGTCCGTTGCTAATTCACTATCCGGTTGTTTAAATTTGATTTCTATTGCTACATCCTTCCGCTAATTAATAAAAAATACCCTTTCTAAGAATTCCTTAACGTAAAGTTTCCCCTATATTTAGATAGTCAATAACGTGTTTTCCAGCGAAAGCTTCGTCGAACTGACGCTGCGTATTATCCCAACAATCTCGGGTTTTCCAGTTTAATCGTTCGATAACAACAATATTACTTCGAACTCTGATTCTTAGTTAAACAAAGGAATATTCACTTTATTCTCGAATAGCAAGACGAAAACATCTATTCTGGTTTTCTACGTGTCGTTTTCGCTAGAAAATTTCGAGCACGCAATACAGCGTGGTAAGTATTTAGGGTTTTTAGAAAATTGTACTTTTCGACGAAATTAAATAAATTTTATTTATAAATACTATAACTCCTTCCGGTGGCCCTTAAAGCCACGAAGAATGGTCGCCCCGGGTTGTGATTGGAGGACCACCCCAAGGCGGTATCACGCGCACTTCTTCTCTGCCCCGTTATTAGAGACGTCAGCAACTCGAGAATGAGTGTTTTCTTCACTACTTACGTTGGGACCATATCGGTTTGGATTTTACTGTTTAAGCTCATGCATTTCCAAATTTAATTCGTCTATACGAAAATTATTGAACTATTTTGGGTATTTATTGCCATTATATTAAAGTATTACTATTTGTTTTAAATAACTAAAAAATGTACGACTTATTAATGTGAAAATGGCTTAAAGACTTGTTGGCACATTTGAAATTGTTGTTACCATTATATTTATAGACTTATTTTTAAATTTACCATGCTGATTTAGAGCTGTTCGTTTTAGAGGGGTAATTTTGTTTCTCTTTTTTTGGTTGAAAATTAATCTAAGGTAGTAACCTAAAACCGGCAGCTCACCATGTAAAAAATGATTTGTTTTTTTTGATATTTTTTTGCTAAGTTTAGGGTGTAAGGATTGATTGTTTGTTTCTTCTTTTGGTACAACGATACCTTGTACATATTGTGTTTAATTATAGGTTTCTTTTTTGGTATGTTTTGTTTTGTGTATGAATGAGTGAGTGTAAATTTTTTTTTCTAATTTTTTAGGCTTTCCTTTATTTACTTATATGTATAATACACCGCCCACTCGCCGATTGAGCCCGGTTATACTGTTTCGTTCTGGTTTTTTTTTGGAAACGTTACTGCACGTAGCACATATTTTTATAAATGTACAGTATTATTTATATCACTTAAAATTAGAATATGTATGTTTTTGCAGGTTGCCGTTAAGAATCAACATCATAGATCCCAAATTCAAAAAGACCGTTCACTCTGAAGCTAGATCTATTATTAAATCTTTGATTGACTTTTTTGATAAACAGACACCTGCTGGTGAATTGATATTACCGTTGGACAAAGCAAGTGAGTCAGCTGCAACTGTTAATGGGAAGTATGTAGTATTCATAAAAAAAATTCGAAAAGAAGCTGCTCCTGTAGAAAATCATCAAAGTCGTCGTCTAAATAGAAACGAAACAACAGCAGCACGTAACGAAACAATTCATGATTGTCCTGACAATAAGGTCATACATGCACCAGACAATATGTGGAAAGCAGAATTATTGAAAGTTTGAGTTCGACTTCGGCAGAAGACACGTAGTTCATATACCAACTTCGAAGATTGCGATTCAAATAGGTTCCATTTTCACATGTGTTGAAACGAACGCTATCTGATAGGAAAGTAAGCCATTTAAGAGAAGGGAGGCGTATTTGCTCCTAAGGCATGTCGCTCGGTTATTTTCACTAATATTACGTCCATTGACATCGCAATGGAAGAGAAAACCAAGCCGACGAAAAAAGCTGCCTTGACAGTTTCACTTCCAGCAGTTCTTGTTAGAATAGTACAGGATGAAACCGGAATAGTTAACCAACATAACACCAAGGAACGTAACGGATCTCGCGCATGCATAAGGTTTAACAATATCGACAATGACACCATGGACACTACTAACACTACGATTGAAGAACGGCCGACCCTTATAAGAAGAAGAAGATGAAGCGACCCCAGACAGCAAGTCATTTCTGACATCCGACACGATAAGCTAAGCCACCACCGCCTAGTCACCACCAACCTCAGGAAGACCTGCATCGCCTACCAGTCCAAACGGCGCGAACTCGAATGCCGACGACAGAACAGCAACAAGAATACCACCTAGTTTTAGCGACCATTTTTCAAACTTCGTACAACATTCAGAAACCAGAGAAACAAGAGAATAACTTTGTATTCTAGAGGATTTTTTGAAAGAATCTTCAAATACAAATCCTGCTGAATCATAAAGTTTTTGCTAAAATAATTAATTGATTTTAGTTCAGTTGTTTTAATTAGGTTGGGCAGCACTTTACTCATCGTTAGATACTTAAGAAAACGTTTGGCGTAGTTGAGTCTAAAATTGCTTCCATTATAGTTAGGTTAAATCTTTCTTAGTTTGTTTAGCACACTCTGGTGGTAATTCAAAAGTTCATTTCCATATAAATGCATGATAAAAAGAAGACATAAGTCAAAAACTTGACACTGTCAGATATGATTGACAAAAATGCCGAAGGTCATTGAAAGTTAAGTTGATGTATGGTTACGTACATGATTTAAATTTGTAAATCATTTCGATTGTAATCACTCGTTTGGGTGACGCAATTGATTAGCGCATCGGTCGCGAAAACCGAAGATACAGTTCGAGTCCTTTCTGGGACCTTTTATATTTTCCATTTATCAATTACCAGCTCAATTTGAAATGAATACTTGGGCTTTGTATAAAAGTCTAGTTATTATTTCATCTTATTAACTTATACACATATGCTTTGATAATGTTCTCATAATATGTTCCAAATTGTACTATTTAACGGCTTTTATTAAACATATTTTAGAAAAATATTTTAATTTTTTTTTCCACAAATTACTTAACTCATTTTCAAGGAATCGAGTACCTCTAGCTTGTCATTAATATTAAATAAAATATATGAAAATGACTTTTTTGTTGTGGTGAATTATTGCGACAATAAAATGTCGTGGCGGTGAATTTTCGTGGCGAAGGAATTGCGTTTCGGTGAACTGTTTGCGGTGAATTACTGCCGGTGAAATTTTCGGACACCTGTATTATTATGTATCAATAACTGCACTTCTTCTGTGTCATCCTACTTCAAATTCATAAACCAATAGCTGCGGATAATCAACAGAAAGAAGATTACGCCTATACCAAACATTGTTTTACAGTACGTCCAAAACGTGAACATTTATGTAACTATTCAAAAAGTACAATTTTTCTGCAGATTTTAACAAATATTAGACTTGGAAATTTTAATATTAGTCCTTCGTGAAAAAGTGGTGGCGCAATGTGTTACGTTCAATTGTACCTTCCTAAATATTTTCATTCGATTTACGATGTTCTCAAACATTCCCACACGTCCACTTCGATATTTTGTATAACTACCTGTTGCAGGAGACGCCCCTAATACAATTGGAATAAGTGCTTGTTCAACACCCTGTAGAATATTATTAGTGTATTTAGTTTAAGTTAAAGTAGCACAATCTATCTTTGTTTGATATAACACAGCAATATATTCGATTATCAACAATGTTTGCTTTCTGAAAGGATATGTTGATTTTATTTAAATGTAGTAATATAAGTTTCAATAAAATAGATTTTCTACATGAGTGATTAACAAAAGTTATTGAATTCGACTTTGCCGGTTTTCTTTATCTATTTATGCATTAAAAAGACTGCAGAAGTGTTGTTTTGACATGTGATATCCTAATCTTAGAATCGATTATCATATCGTTTCTTAAACTGGGTTCACTTTGATCCTGCTTTTCATCCTAGCATGTGCTTTCTGCGTAGCTAATTCTATTACTCCAAAAGTAATGCACGTTTTCCGCAAGAAGCTAATATCCTCTGTGCATTGCTCTTTTACGTAGACTCAAGTGCTCTTTACGTAGGTCCGATGTTGCAGAGATGGTCGCAGCCCTAAAGATCTGACTACTGTTGTGACGCTGCATCGGGCGTAAGAATTAGTACGCTTGGCTGTTTCACATTCGTGGATGCAAATGCAAGATAAGTATCACGGCACATATATATTCCGATCTTTTCTTTTTTATCTTCTTTGTCCATTCTTGAATATTTGTGTATACCAATGCACTCGGATAAACTGTAGCAGCCTTGCCCCGACTGACGGAACCAGTTTCCAACTCGTTCAAAAATTAGGTTCCCGAACGTTTCATATTACGTCTTAAAATACTACTGGAAATGTTTCTGAATTCCATACTTTAATTTAACATACTTGTTATTTAGACAATTTAAGTATTACGTTTTTTTTACTGATTAGTTTTCTTTATATGTTAAACGACGAAACGCGCACTTCGGATGTAAATTCATAAAAGTTTGTCCGTAGAATATAATTCTTTTGCTTATCGTAAACAAATATTTTTTCTTGTGTTGTTTTGTCAATAAAAATTCGTTGGCAATATACTTTTCTCTGTATTTGTGAACCACCCTACTCTTCATTTCTATAGTTAGCCCGGTATTTCTACGCTTCTTTTATCTTTTTATACGTGATCGTGATTCGTGCAGGTTCTTACTTTGCTTTCTTTTCTGTTTCTGCCTGACCCATACGTTTTACTGCTACAAATGTCGTCTATGGTATGTTGATTCGTAGACCAGAAACTTTATGCGAATTTTTGAAGTAGTTTTTTTTCGCCAAATGTTATCTTCAAAGACACGTTAAATATTAGCTAAATCTAAAGGAATATTAGGGCCGATTTCGGAGTTGAAAGGTATTCTGGATAATTTTTTGGATGTAGAATTTAAAAGGCTAAAATATCTATTTGGGGTCAATTGTTATTATGATCCAATATACGTCCGGAGATTTCATTTAGAAGTAATGAGAATCTATAACGCGCTCTACAATTATAGTTTTTTTTACACACAATCTTTTTATTGAGTTTTGAACAAATTGTTTTGCTTTTCTGTTTATTTGATTGTGGTATTTAGTTTCGAAATATTTTATTTAAGATTATGGGGGATAAAAATGAGGCACTTAAAGTTCGAGGTAAAAGCAACACTACTTATGCCACCTGTAAGTAAATTTATCGAACTGCGTGATCAAAACCTTAGCTGTAATGTGTGATCATTTTCAGATCCGCATAGAGAGGTGTAGCAGATACCAAAAATTACATTGTGACACGTAGTATTTTAACCTCGAAATCTTTCATATCCGCATATAATACTTTTGTTATAAATGCGACTGATAGACAATATTAAAGTGCAAATTGTGTTAAGTAGTATTACTAGACGATTCCGAATATTCTGTATTTTTATGCAGCAAAATTTTTATTGTATGAGTAAGTACGCGATGAAGTTTGTTAATAAACGAGATGTGCTTGTGGGTAAAAATGAGACATACAGTCCAAAGCCAGAACAATATTTCTAAACTGATCAATTGACAGCAATAAGTGAAATTAAAGAAGGGGTCTTAAATGAAGAGGGGCAGCATAGTATTATGGAATTGGTAAGACCCTATTAGTAGAAGGTGTCGTGGGATAGAGTTAAAACACAGGGAAGAATATGTGCACTGTGTCTGTAGAGGCAGAAAAAAATATGTGTGAGAAAAACCAAAATTTAAGCCAAACAGAGGTTATCTTTATCGCGAAAGGAAGTTCTAGAAAATGTACAAGGGCATATTGTACAAAACGATATTAAAACAAACTTCAAGAATTCTAAGCCAGGAAAAAACTGATTTGTAGCTTCTTGCCAGAGAAACCAGTTGAGCTTAAAAAAGTTGAAGCAACTAGAGATCTGTCGTTTTAAGGCAACCAGCGATCCTTTTATCGTTTTTCTCTTTTACGACATATTGGAGAAAGAAATACGCAGACAGTCTGGAAAATTCGCCAAAAGTTTTGTAGAATTTAAATGAAACTTCATTTTCAAGCGATCCTTCCAGAAAAAAGGACTGGCTAAGAAAGAACAAAATGTTTATCGAAAAATTGCTGACAGCGTTTATGGCTTGTACTTCAGTAGCCGTACCATGTTTGACACCTCTAGTTATATATTAAAGAGATCATTTGTGGTCAACGTGGAAAAACGATCATGATTTGGAGGGTAAGTAATTTTTTTTGTTAGAGTAGTTATATTTTAATCAATTTTGAACATGATAGACACTATGTACGCATACTTGCCAAAAGGGTCGATCACCACGGAGATTTTTAATGATTGATTTAATAAATTTTATTTATTTAATTGTAATTTTCGATGATCACGTTAGCCATTTAGATGACGAAGCAATAGAAAAGGCCATTCATGAAAACATTGTGATTATTAATCTCCTATCCCACACCACGGACATTTTACAAGCACCCACCCACCCACCCGGACTGTATCTCGTAAACGAAAATATATTTCATGAGCACGAGCACCTGTCATCGTATGTGACGGATCGTCTTTTGGATCCACGCTGCGACTGTAGAAGAACGAATCTTATGCTATTCCCATTACCTCGTCTGCAGATGTACTTCAATCTCGCTACAGCCCTCTTACTACAATTGCACCAGAAATGCAAAGACCATATCCGAAGGCCGTTCCACGAACAAAATTAGGAGGACGGCTTAGAGGCAAATCGAGAATACTCATGGATGCACCATGGAAGAGAAAAATATTGGAAATGAAAGACAAAGACAGTAATACAGAAAAAGTTTCTAGACCGTTAGTGAGAAAACCCAAGTAAAAGAAAAAAAATATGAAAAGGAAAAATCCTGAGTTGGAAGATGAAGCTGAGGAACCAGTGAAGACGAAAGTTGGCATGATATAATTGCAAGAGAGACAGAACAACAGGTTGAAAAGCAATTAGAACAAATTGATGACACCAGCTGTAATAGATAAAGGTGCCTTTCTGTTAGTGAAAGTAACAGGAAGAAGATATTGCGGAAATTATACATATAGAAAGCAATGAAATCAAATATTTACTACGACTCGAAAAATCTAAGAAGTTTGTTAATGATGCTATGCAAACATATGATTTTAATTTAGAGGAGGTCAGGTGTAAATTACCTACACCACATGGTAGAGGAACAGCAAGGCATTCCTAAATCTTACAATTTGATGTGGGTTTTAGCGGGTATGACGTCCAATAATTAAGTTATACATCTTGTTTCTTTATATTTTAATGAGTTGTTTTTATTTTGATTATCAACTATGTTTGTTCTGGCCCAAGGTAAATTGTTCGGGAGGTCTAATGCACATGATGCTTGTTGCGCCTTGGACCATTTATTTGTAACTGCAAAAGTTAATTTTTATACTTGACTGAACAAAAGCGTTTTAGCCTAATACTAAAGTAGTCAAATGCAATAAGAAATTTTGTTTTTAAGTAGGAGATAAAAACATAAAGTGTCCCAAGGTACAATAGTTTTCCCTATAGTTAGGTTAGGTTTCTTTCAGGTTCTTGAAAGCTTGAGATTTCTCAAAACAAAAGTTTAAGAAAATGTTAGGCCCCTTTTTCATAACATTTTGAAAATTTTTTCATTTTCTCAAATTATTCAGTATCTCAGGAATGCTCTTTTGCGGTAGGGGTTTATTTACATACTCTTATGAAATATTTTAATAGATATTTGTATTTATGAAAATGTAAATATAATCTCTCAAGAAAACTTTCGGATACAATGTCATGTTAACAACACCATTTGTAAAATATTTTTTATCTAGGCATATTTCATCTGTTAATCAAGAACTTTATGCGAATTATTGAAGTTGTATATTCTTCTGCAAATTTAACTTCCAAAGGCATTTTGAATGGTAAGTAGCTAAATGTAAAGGAATATTAAAACTTGTTTCGGAGTTGAAAATTTTAGATTGGTATGCCTTCCCTGTCGAAAGAAGGGTATACCAACTAAAATTCACTTTGGTGTCAGACTTGAGATCCCTTGCTATACACGTTTATAGGGATCCCGTCACTAGCGTCCCTGGACTAGGTCCTTCACCCACATCGCGAATGGGAAAAACATGGCTTTATGGATAGTTCACTCCTTTCACGCGTCTGATGTTCCTGGAATCAAAGCAAAGATTACTGCTGGAGCATCGCTCTGGGGTGTCTATATCACTACCACAAGACATCTACATAAACTACCAAGGCTTGTATGATCTGGTTTTTGTGATCTTCTAGAAATTCGTATAACCTTTCTGCGTTCTATCGCAGCCACTCCTTGACGAGTGGCAGATATGTCTCTGCGTGAAGCTGAACGTTTCTAATGAACAAGGGAGTTCGAAAGATTCCCCTTAGTGACCTGTTCTGGATCACCTGGAGCTTATTACTGCTAGAGCATATTTCTGGGGTGTCTATATCGTTGCCTCAAGACATGTACATAAACTTCCACGCCTTGTATCAGCTGGTTTTCGTGATCTTCTAGAAATCCGTAAAACCTTTCTGTGTTCGATCAGAGTCACTTCTTGACGAGAGCAGGTATGCATCTGCGTAAAGCTGAGCGTTTCTAACGAACAAGAGAGCTCCAGAGAATCCCCTTAGTTGCTCTGGATCACCTGGAGCGTACGCATGTACGTTTTCGCTGCGCTACCCCACACCGCTGACACATATGCAAGCGTCGGTCTGGTTATCGCCTTGTAGAGCATAAGCTTGTTTGAAACGCTAATCTTAGTTCGGCGATTGGTCAAGGGGTATGGCAGAACCATAACTCCCTTGTTTGCCGCATACTCGAGCTGAGCTTTTTAAGTGAGTTTCGAATGAAGAATAACTCCTAGATATCTGACGTATGAACGCCAAGGGATCGGTTCATCAAACACTCCGACGTCGTCTTCATGTCGGTAAGGTTGCTTCGAAAAGAAAACTGTCGTGCTCTTTTCTGGATTGACTTCGACTCTGCAGAGTCTTGGCCATTACCCGAGAGCGTCTATCGCCGTTAACAGTCTCTGCTATGATGAAGTGTAGAGCAGGGGACCTGTCTAGAATGTCTATGTCATCGGCATATAGTGTCATCCTGGTATCGGCCGTTTTCGGTAGGTCGCTCACGAAGGTGTCGATGAATGCATGCGAAAAGAGAAAATCTTGAGAAACCCTAGCCCTAATTCTCCGCCTCGTCGACCGCACTCCGTCCAGCCTAACGCAAAACCATCTATCGTAAAGAAAGGATTGCGTTCGTTGAACGAGAGCGCGTGGTAACCCTATGTACGAACGAACAGACAATGCTTAATTTTAATTAACCCATATATGTCTATTATCATTTTAAAAGGACATATAGGTTCATGTAATTAACTTCTAAGTGTTTGCGTATTAATTCAGAGGTGTCGCTTCATATTTCATTAACTAAATATCAAAACAGCCATTTTACATTACCTGCATCAGTTGTTAAAGAGATTTGGAAAAGAGAACATTTATGTAAGTTTAATAATCAGCAAAATGGGCATGCCAATTGATCTTAGATTATTTGGTAAGTGCAAAAACGTTGAATCAGTTACGGCTAGGTTAGTTTATAGTAAATACTATTTAAAATAGTTATTGTTTGGTACATTACTTATTATTTTCTGATTTAGATATTTCATAGATGTTATTTAAGTCGCCAAATGTTGACGTCTTTTCAAAAGGACAATATAAATATTCATACATATTTTAATTCTTCAGTTATCTTTGCTCAAACTAACTATCTGAATGGATTTTCTTATATCAGAAATCACAAGATATTGTAAATTGTTTTCTTATCTTTTTTATAGAAGATTAATGTTTGTGT
This sequence comes from Platerodrilus igneus, assembly GCA_036346225.1. Taxonomy (NCBI): domain Eukaryota; kingdom Metazoa; phylum Arthropoda; class Insecta; order Coleoptera; family Lycidae; genus Platerodrilus; species Platerodrilus igneus. Next base: position 2,202,001 of record JARFIW010001146.1, read on the forward strand.
TTTCTGATATTTAGTTATGTATCCACGAAGTGGATATAACTTTGATACCTCAATGCTTGCGACAATTTAATCGACGAAGATTCGGGCACAGAAGATTTTGGAACAGTGAATAATTTGCCAGTCAACCAGCTTAGAGCGGAGGCTGAAATCCGTAATTTTAATGATGACAACGATAATGTACCGCCAACCATCGTACGGTTAGGAAGTAAAAAATCAAAAACTATCAGTATGGAGCATTGAAAACATGAAATCCATTGAAGTTCAGTTGCTAGTGTTTTAAAGCGCTCAAAATAATTTGTCACCGGTAGAAAATGTCTGTCAGTTTGTTTAACGACGAGATGGTTGATTTGTTTGTTAAGTATACGAGCCTCTATGCTGTCAAGAAAAACAAACTAGTAAACGTAACAGTCGGAAAAATAAGAATCTTTTTGTAATTTTACTTCTCAGTAGCTATCTGTCTCTATCCAGGATGAAGATGTATTGGGAAGTTACCGAAGATACTCTTAACGAAGTAGTTCCATCAAGAACAATGTCAAGAGATAGATTTCAATTTATAATTTACTTATAATTTTCTGTCTTAGATATTTCAGAGATTTTATTTAAGCCGCCAAATGTTAACATGCTTTTAAAAAAACGATAAGAATATTCGTGAATATTATAATTTTTCAGTTATCGTTACTCAAGCTAACTGAATGGATTTTAATTTCTTTTTTCGAATATCAGAAATAATAAGATATTGTACATTGTTTTCTTATATTTTTATAGAAGATTAATGTTTGTGTTTTCTGATATTTAGGTATATTTTCCTTTTAGGGGGTTTATTCTTGATGAATTACTAACCAGTTTAAAGGAGGGATCTGGATTAAATTGACAAATTTGCCAAAACCAGCCATTTCTTCACGCAATATATAAAAAAATTTTCGGTTTGTTACTGCGACTGAAAGTCATAGTATCGACGAATGCATGGTGCCATATTTTGGAAACAAGTTTCAAGCAGTGTTCTGAACAAACCAGTAAGATTTGAGTTCGAAGTTTTTATGGGATGTATCAGCAGTGGTTATGTGATGGGTGGGATCATAGCAGGGATCCAAGTCTTTTATTAAGGATACATATTGAGATTTTTGTTTAGGTCCATCGGTTGTATTAAAATACGCTGATATAATAGCTAGATGTGTTCTATTTACAAGTAATTTCAGATCATTTTAAGATTGAGTGAATGAAGATTTATCTGGCTGTTAGTGAAGTAAAAAGTACGACATTTCACATCATAACCACAGACCACACATCATAACCTTACTTCTGTTCATAACCTGATTTATTAATCAATTCGTCCTACGCAGGAAATACGAGTTTTCCCCACTTTTACTAAACTGAGATGAAATTTCCTTTGAACGTAATTACGAGGTCGTGCTTTAAGGGAAAGAAGGAAAGTGATTTTCTCAAATCCTCTCTCTAAAAAGAACACGTCAAATTGACATCGTAAGTAAAGTGAGATTACTGGTAAAAAGAACTCGGCTAATATGCCCAGTTGCGGATTATTCTTATTACTTTTTGTTCCATAATTTTTTTACCACTGCCCCCTACTGGAAGCACTATTACGAAAAGGTTTACATGCAACAGGAACCATTCAGAAAAAATCGGGCCGAAATTTGCCCAATAAGTAATAAGGCAGAGGTTAAAAAGAAAGCTAAAAGATTTTACGAATACCAATCAATAAAAGAACATTATTGTAGCAAAATGGTATGACTATAATGTAGCAAGTATTGCTTCAAACGCTATTCCAGTTTACCTTGTACAAGATTTTGTCCAGATACAGTAGAAAGCAAATGAAAAAAATTAATATCAAACAACCTCTAAATATTTATCAGTACAACAAAAATATGGATGGTGTTGATCGTAACAACCAGGATATCAGCCTTTATAAAACAAATATTCGAAGCAAAAATTGTATTTTATCTTGAGTTGTGTTGCGATTAGATCTCTTAGAGCAGAACGCGTGGCTACTTCAAAAAAGGCAAGGAGAAAAACTAGATCATCTCACTTTTACAAGAAGAATAGTCCTTTCTATTTTGGAAAAATCTGAGAACAGAAAAAGAGGAATGCCATCAGCCCTCGAAAACATAATTCACTGTTATAGCCCCTTGGATAATCTAGTAGACCAACAGGAAACCAGACAAGATACCGATTGTGTCATAATAAAGTGAAAATATGTATGAAAACTAAAGTCACACTACATATTTATTGTTTTGCACTATATCATACACACACATAGTTATTTATTATACAAGGGAAAAAGGTACTAGATTTTAGCTCGTGGTGTGTTTGTCTCCCGACGCGAAGCGGAGGGAGACAAAACACCGACAGTTAAAATCTTTCATTTTTACCCGTGTATAATACACTGTTTTTTCTGTGACAGGTAATACCATGATTTAATATTGAAAAAAATATTACAATATATTAAAGTCAAAAAATCAATCGATGTCAAATTTGAAGTTTCAAACAAGTAGGTTGTTGTACTTATAGGGACAGTTAGACTTGCGTTGCTAAGAAAACCTTTAAAGTAATCAAATGTCTGTCAATTTAATTCTGCGAGTGGTTTATATCGGTTGTTTTGAACGCGACGAAGTTATGATACGATATTATGTTACACACAAATGTTACAAGTGTGGACCCAGCTTTAAATTAAACATATTCGTGTTCTTACTTATTTGCACATACCCGGGAAAAAAGTACTCATTTTTTTTTCCGGGGAAAAAGTAAATTCATAAAAAGTGACATTTTGATACCTGTCAAGAAACATTAAATGTCACTTTTTATTTTTTTTTCCCTGGGAAAAAATTAGTACTTTTTCCCGGGTATATGCAAATAAGTAAGAACACGAAGATATTTAATTTAAAGCCGGGTCCACACTTGTAACATTCTGGTGTAACATAACATCGTATCATAACTTCGTCGCGTACAAAACAACCGATATAAACAACTTAAGTAAGCAATTTTTGAAACCACACGCATAATTAAATTGACAGACATTTGATTACCTTAAAGGTTTCCTTAGCAACGCAAATCTAACTGTCCCTATAAGTACAACAGCCTACTTGTTCGAAACTTCAAATTTGACATCGATTGATTTTTTGCCTTTAATATATTGTAATATTTTTTTCAATACTAAATCATTGTTTTGCCTGTCACAGAAAAAAATAGTGTATTATACACGGGTAAAAATGTAAGATTTTAACTCTCGGTGATTTGTCTCCCTCCGCTTCGCTTCGGGAGACAAACACACCTCCAGCTAAAATCTCGTACTTTTTTCCTTGTATAATAAATAACTATTTTTTAATTATAAAGCAAGCGTTAACATTTTATTATTCATTTATTATGGTTATTTCAAGTAATTTATTTTGTACACGCGCTTAGAAAAAACCATGTATTTTTAAGGGTATGTTCTCATCCGTCCTTTAAAAAGGACGTGCAAAATAAAGCACTTTCCAAAGTATTTAGGTAAATTTTGTTATATTTTCATTTCATTTATCAATTTTAAGTTAATAGTATGACAAAGAACAAACTAAAATTGACGACAAAAAATAATTCAGACATCTGGGTTAATCAAACAGGCAAAATTCAGTGCAAAAATACAATTAACTAAATTAAAATCAGGTGTTAATGATGAGCTTTGCCGAGAAAATTATAGGATCGGGCAAATTTGTGGCGATAGAAAAATTCAAAGAAAAGATGAACCCAATCGGCACCTAAGTGTGCATGGAGTAGATCTTTGGAAGGATAATGATGAATTTAGAAAAAGTAATCATTTGGTTTAAGTTGCCAAAAATGGACTTCTGGAAAACAGTCATTAAAACGCTTACAAAAAATATATATTTAGTTATTTACCTAAGTTAACTTGTCAATCGAGTTGAGCAAAGCAACATGCCAACCCAATCGAAGGAATTTGGAAATACACTCGAAACTAAAAAAAAGTGTGTTTTGGGATAGGGTTTGTGAAATATTCTAAAACTGTTGAATGATTTAAAAATTATTACAAGAATCGATACTGATCTGAATTCTAATCCAAAAAAATATTTGTTTAAAAATTTTCAAGAATTTGATGTTCTTTCGTTGAGCATTGTATTAAATTCAAAACAAATTTTTACCTGTCTAAGGTGTTCGAAACTGCTTTCACTACGGGTATGGTTAGGTTAGGTTCCTTCCACTTCCCATAAGAAGCTTTAAAAAAAAGTTAGGTTCCTCTTCCATTTAAATATAGAAATTATTATTTTTCTTCAAATTATTCAATAACGTAGTAATACTTTTTACGGCAGGAAATTTGAAAAAATTGCAGTATTAAAAAATGCGATTTAAAAATTAATACTGTAAATGTGTGTTTTCGCCATAACGTCAAAACCTGGTGTCCTTAGATTCGTGATTTACCTGAGAAAAAATTGTCCTTAATATTGCTACTCTGGTATTATTCGCAAGCATTTCCCTAGTTCAAATTTGTGTCCAAAATAAAAACCGCGAACTTAGACAATATAAGTTAATTATAAACTGAAGTTTCATCTCTAGATTGGTAATATAAATAAATAGGTTTTGTCATACACACAATAGAAGATTTGAGCAAGGGAGAAAATTTTAAAAAATCTTACGCGTTCCGTAGTTCTCGTATGTTGATCGGTAATCATTCTAGAAAATTCGTCTCGTTTCCTAGAATCATAGGACACTGTAAAAACATGATTGCAATATTATTGTTCTGCCAATAAAAAAAAATTTCTTTTGTGAAATTCAATTGTAAAGGTAGCTGCGTATAATAACCCTACCCTACCCGCTAAAGGGTTATTCTTTAGCAGAACCTTATACGCATTTAAAATAAAGATTTGGATCACTTCTTGTGGATTTTTAAAATTCATCTTATTGTAAATTTTTAAACGAATCACTTGCGAAAAAATTCGGTCATGGCCAGATAAATTTTTGAATCAAGCTCAAAGTATAAAAATGTTCGGGTTGAAGTTTGAACCTGACACGAATTAAGTGAGAATATCGAAATAAATTATTTAGTAAATTCCATAGCAATGTTATCACATAACTTATAAAAAAAATTAATTATTACTACTATAACGACTTACTTTGTTGTTATTGGTTCAGACGTCCAATCATAGCCTTCGAGGACCTTGGTCACTGTATCAATAATTTCAGTCTTATCATTTTTCACATGATCATTCGATGGAATAATATCATTTGATGGACGCAAATTATCACAAGCCGACGGAGACGATGCGGAGACCGATGGACAAACACCATGTTGCATCGATACCGTCACTGCCGGCGACGACGATAGACTTAAACTGTTTGTTAAAGATAACATTATAAGCGACTTAATATTGTTAACTTGATTCAATGAATACTAAACAAGCACCTGATTTATGATATAACAATACCCGACTGTTCTAAAGCACAACGCTTGGGCACCTCCACGACTAATTCACATAAAGAGCGCTTTGAGAATATTCAAATCCCGGAGCGGTCTCATATACCACACGATACTTGGAGATAAAAATTCATCTTTCTCAAATATACGTCAGTATAGCTGTCTTTGTTACTTCCTCTACCCACTTACGGACTAGAGAAAACGATATTGTTTCTGTTCTGACAAATACTGTTGCCAAGAAGTTAAACTTTCTGCCAATAAAGAATAGACTGCTTAGTTATAAGTACGCCTCGTGAAATCTTATTGGTTAAGATGTTCCTTAATTAATTTTAAACAGTAATCACTGCCAAAGTAATGATGGTTCTTAGCACAACAGATTTTATCTGAAACGGTGAAGCTTCTACATCACAATGTTTAGAATCTTAGAAACACGGAGATAAAGATCAATTTTATTATCAATCTTATTTTTAACATTATATTTTTAATAAACCTAATTTTAACGCAACGTCAAAGAAAAAATTAAGTGTACAGCCCTTCAGGCTAATTAAAACTAATTAAACTAAACTAATTGAGAAAACGTTCAAAAATTAAATGGAGTAAAATTTGTGGCTAAAAGATGATATGATTTAAATTCTTTTTAAAATTTTTAAAAACCCTTTCTAGCAAATTTTGGTTTGAGTAATAAAACGTGTTCCGGGTTTGGACTTGTGCATATTAAATACTAATGAAATCGATATTTCGCCCATTTCTGCAAGCGGTGCCATCAGGGCAAAACGTGGATCAATCCTTCTGAACACGCTGATTCACACACCTATTAAACCAATAAAATGTCTGAAGCAAAGTTGTGGTTGTACATAAACCTACTTACCGGCGTGAACTTAGCAGCTAATTTCCAGCACGAATTTACGAGTTTTGCCGAACAACCAATGGCTTCGGTAAAGAAGGGTACATACAAACACACTGCTCAACAGCGAATTTCAAAACACATTAAACCATATAAATCGCATAAAATGCACTGCTACTAAATTTTAATTAACCTTATTAGAATGCCACAAATTCAAACTATGAACAACTTAATTATTTATTAATAACATACAACGGAACAATTTAAAGTAAATAACATAAAACATTTTAGATAGCAATTCGCCTTTAAACCCGGGGATACACGATTATTCTAATGTACTAGATATTTACAAAGGTATATATAGAATGAAACAGATAAAAAAAATCACACACACAACATGCGTAACAAACCCCGAATAAAAAAATCCGCAATTCAGGCAAAAGTGGAACACCACGGCAAAACTTCGAGTTTCAAGTTGTCGATTCTGGCCTAACTATAAAAATTCAGAACCGTTTCTTTTTCTAAAACTGCGTAGGTCGGGCGCGATTCAAACTCTTTATGACAATCCGCTGCAAGCCCCGAATAAAAGAAACATACCCGCAATTCAGGCAAAAACAGAATACCACGAACAAATCTTCGAGTTTAAAGGTCTAACTATAAAAATTCATAACCGTTTCTTTTTCTAAAACTGCGTAGGTCGGGCGCGATTCAAGCTCTTTATGACAATCCGCTGCAAGCCCCGAATAAAAGAAACATACCCGCAATTCAGGCAAAAACAGAATACCACGAACAAATCTTCGAGTTTAAAGGTCTAACTATAAAAATTCATAACCGTTTCTTTTTCTAAAACTGCGTAGGTCGGGCGCGATTCAAGCTCTTTATGACAATCCGCTGCAAGCCCCGAATAAAAGAAACATACCCGCAATTCAGGCAAAAACAGAATACCACGAACAAGTCTTCGAGTTTAAAGGTCTAACTATAAAAATTCATAACTGTTTCTTTTTCTAAAACTGCATAGGTCGGGCGCGATTCAAGCTCTTTATGACAATCCGCTGCAAGCCCCGAATAAAAGAAACATACCCGCAATTCAGGCAAAAACAGAATACCACGAACAAATCCTCGAGTTTAATGGTCTAACTATAAAAATTCATAACCGTTTTTTTTAAACTGCGTAGGTCTGATCCGATCCAAACTCTTTAGGACGATCAGTAGCAAGCCCTGAATAAAAGAAAGATACCCGCAATTAATCAACAATAGAGTACCACAGGAAAAACTTCCAGATTAAAGTTGTCGATTTTGGCCGAACTATAAAAATTCAGAACCGTTTCTTTTCTTAAAACTGCGTAGGTCGGGTCTAATCTAAACTCTTTAGGACGATCTGCAGCAATCCCCGAATAAAAGAAAGATACCCGCAATTCAAGCAAAAACAGAATACCACGATCAAATCTTCGGGTTTAAAGTTGTCGATTAAGGTCTAACTATAAAAATTCATAACCGTTTTTTCTAAACTGCGTAGGTCTGATTCAATCCAAATTCTTTAGGACGATCAGTAGCAAGCTCTGAATAAAAGAAACATACCCGCAATTCAATCAACAACAGAATACCACGGGAAAAACTTCCAGATTAAAGTTGTCGATTTTGGCCGAACTATAAAAATTCAGAACCGTTTCTTTTCTTACAACTGCGTAGATCGGATCGAATCTAAACTCTTTAGGACGAACCGCAGCAATCCCCAAATAAAAGAAAGATACCCGCAATTTAAGCAAAAACAGAATACCACTAGCACACCTTCGAGATTAAAATTGTCGATTAAGGTCTAACTATAAAAATTCATAACCGTTTTTTTAAACTGCGTAGGTCTGATCCTATCCAAATTCTTTAGGACGATCAATGGCAAGCCCTGAATAAAAGAAACATACCCGCAATTCAATCAACAACAGAATACCACGGGAAAGACTTCCAGATTAATGTTGTCGATTTTGGTCTAACTATAAAAATTCAGAACCGTTTCTTTTCTTAAAACTGCGTAGGTCGGGTCTAATCCAAACTCTTTAGGACGATCCGCAGCAATTGCCGAATAAAAGAAAGATACCCGCAATTCAAACAAAAACAAAATACCACGAGCAAATCTTCGAGTTTATTGTTGTCGATTATGGTCTAACTATAAAAATTCATAACCGTTTTTTTTTTCAAACTGCGTAGATCGGACCCGATCCAAACTCTTTAGCACGATCCGTAGCAAGCCCTGAATAAAAAAAACATATCCTTATTCAATCAACAACAGAATACCACGTTAAAACCTTCAAGATTAAAGTTATCGATTTTGGCCAAACTATAAAAATTCAGAACCGTTTCTTTTCTTAAAACTGCGTAGGTGGGGTCTAATCTAAACTCTTTAGGACGATCCGCAGCAAGCCCAAGAAAGGTACCCGCAATTCAGGCAAAAACAGAATATCACGAGCAAATCTTCGAGTTTAAAGTTGTCCATCCAGATCTAACTATAAAAATTCATAACCGTTCTCTTTTAAAACTGCGTAGGTCTGATCCGATCCAAACTTTTTAGGACGATCCGTAGCAAGCCCCGAATAGAAGTAACATACCCGCAATTCAAACAAAAACAAAATACCACGAGCAAATTTTCGAGTTTATTGTTGTCGATTATGGTCTAACTATAAAAATTCATAACCGTTTTTTCTTTAAAACTGCGTAGGTCGAACCCAATCCAAACTCTTTAGCACGATCCGTAGCAAGCCCAGAATAAAAGAAATATACTCGCAATTTAATCCACAACAGAATACCACGGGAAAAAACTTCCAGATTAAAGTTGTCGATTTTGGCCTAATTATAAAAATTCAGAACCGTTTCTTTTCTTAAAACTGCGTAGGTCGGGTCTAATCCAAACTTTTAAGGACCATCCGCAGCAAGCCCAAGAAAGGTACCCGCAATTCAGGCAAAATCAAAATATCACAAACAAATCTTCGAGTTTAAAGTTGTCGATCCAGATCTAACTATAAAAATTCTAACCGTTCTTTTTTAAAACTGCGTAGGTCTGATCCGATCCAAACTTTTTAGGACAATCCGTAGCAAGCCCCGAATAGAAGTAACATACCCGCAATTCAGGCAAAACTAGAATACCCGAGCAAATCTTCGAGTTCATTGTTGTCGATTATGGTCTAACTATAAAAATTCATAAGCGTTTTTTCTTTAAAACTGCGTAGGTCGAACCCAATCCAAACTCTTTAGCACGATCCGTAGCAAGCCCAGAATAAAAGAAATATACTCGCAATTTAATCCACAACAGAATACCACGGGAAAAAACTTCCAGATTAAAGTTGTCGATTTTGGCCTAATTATAAAAATTCAGAACCGTTTCTTTTCTTAAAACTGCGTAGGTCGGGTCTAATCCAAACTTTTAAGGACCATCCGCAGCAAGCCCAAGAAAGGTACCCGCAATTCAGGCAAAATCAAAATATCACAAACAAATCTTCGAGTTTAAAGTTGTCGATCCAGATCTAACTATAAAAATTCTAACCGTTCTTTTTTAAAACTGCGTAGGTCTGATCCGATCCAAACTTTTTAGGACAATCCGTAGCAAGCCCCGAATAGAAGTAACATACCCGCAATTCAGGCAAAACTAGAATACCCCGAGCAAATCTTCGAGTTCATTGTTGTCGATTATGGTCTAACTATAAAAATTCATAAGCGTTTTTTCTTTAAAACTGCGTAGGTCGAACCCAATCCAAACTCTATAGCACGATCCGTAGCAAGCCCTGAATAAAAGAAATATACCCGCAATTTAATCCACAACAGAATACCACGGGAAAAAACTTCCAGATTACAGTTGTCGATTTTGGCCTAATTATAAAAATTCAGAACCGTTTCTTTTCTTAAAACTGCGTAGGTCGGGTCTAATCCAAACTTTTAAGGACCATCCGCAGCAAGCCCAAGAAAGGTACCCGCAATTCAGGCAAAATCAGAATATCACAAACAAATCTTCGAGTTTAAAGTTGTCGATCCAGATCTAACTATAAAAATTCTAACCGTTCTTTTTTAAAACTGCGTAGGTCTGATCCAATCCAAACTTTTTAAGACGATCCGTAGCAAGCCCCGAATAGAAGTAATATACCCGCAATTCAGGCAAAACTAGAATACCCCGAGCAAATCTTCGAGTTTATTGTTGTCGATTATGGTCTAACTATAAAAATTCATAACCATTCTTTTTTTAAAACTGCGTAGGTCTGATCCGATCCAAACTTTTTAGGACGATCCGTAGCAAGCCCCGAATAGAAGTAACATACACGCAATTCACGCAAAACTAGAATACCCCGAGCAAATCTTCGAGTTCATTGTTGTCGATTATGGTCTAACTATAAAAATTCATAAGCGTTTTTTCTTTAAAACTGCGTAGGTCGAACCTAATCCAAACTCTTTAGCACGATCCGTAGCAAGCCCTGAATAAAAGAAATATACCCGCAATTTAATCCACAACAGAATACCACGGGAAAAACTTCCAGATTAAAGTTGTCGATTTTGGCCGAATTATAAAAATTCAGAACCGTTTCATTTCTTAAAACTGCGTATGTCGGATCTAATCCAAACTTTTTAGGACCATCCGCAGCAAGCCCAAGAAAGGTACCCGCAATTCAGGCAAAATCAGAATATCACGAACAAATCTTCGAGTTTAAAGTTGTAGATCCAGATCTAACTATAAAAATTCATAACCGTTCCTTTTCTAAAACTGCGTAGGTCTGATCCGATTCAAACTCTTTAGGACGATCCGTAGCGAGCCCTGAATAGAAGTACCATACCTGGAATTTAGGCAAAAACATAATACAACGAGGTTTTGCCCGTGGTATTCTGTTTTGATTGAATTGCTGGTATGTTTCTTATATTCGGGACTTGCTACGGATCGTCCTAAAGAGTTTGGATCGGGTCCGACCTACGTTGGTTATGAATTTTTATAGTTAGATCTGGATCGACCACTTTAAACTCAAAGATTTGCTCGTGGTATTCTGTTTTTGCCTGAATTGTGGGTATCTTTCTTTTATTCGGGGCTTACTGCGGACGTCCTAAAGAGTTTGGATTAGACCCGACCTACGCAGTTTTAAAAAAAGAAACGGTTCTGAATTTTTATAGTTAGGCCAAAATCCACAACTTTAATCTGGAAGTTTTCCCGTGGTATTCTGTTGTCCATTGAATTGTGGGTATATTTCTTTTAATCAGGGCTTGCTACGTATCGTGCTAAAGAGTTTAGATTGGGTCCGACCTTTGCAGTTTTAAAGAAAAAACGGTTATGAATTTTTGTAGTTAGACCATAATCGACAACAAAAAACTCGAAGATTTGCTCGTGGTATTCTATTTTTGCCTGAATTGCGTGTATGTTACTTCTATTCAGGGTTTGCTACGGATCGTCCTAAAAAGTTTGGATCGGATCATATTTTTATAGTTAGACCTGAATCGACAACTTTAAACTCGAAGTTTTTCCCGTGGTATTCTGTTGTTGATTGAATGAGGATATGTTTCTTTTATTCAGGGCTTGCTACGGATCGTGCTAAAGATTTGGATCGGGTTCGACCTACGCAGTTTCAAAGAAAAAACGGTTATGAATTTTTATAGTTAGACCATAATCGACAACAATGAACTCGAAGATTTGGTCGTGGTATTATGTTCTTGCCTAAACTGCGGGTATCTTTCTTTTATTCAGGGCTTGCTCCGGATCGTGCTAAAGAGTTTAAATCGGGTCCGACCTACGCAGTTTTAAAAAAAAAATGGTTTTGAAAAAACATAATTGTCAGTTTTACAGTAAGAACGAATTATCAAAACTAATGACTCAAATATGGAATTACTAATTGTTATGTATGTATCATATACAAACTATGATTAATTTGTATTTATAATTACCATGTGTAACTCCACCTTACATCCAAGTGCCCTCTACCTTATTCTTATTTGAAATGGACTATAGTCAGACATGAGTTCACAAGTAGGTAATAAAAACATAGAATTAAAAGAAAACATTTTTATAATGATACACAAATTCTGCACGTATAAACGTAAAGAAATCAATAAAAAATGAATACACCTCTCTATACAAAAAACATCTTAACGTTAGAACCTAAACTGATCACCGTACAGTAAGGCACTAACCGAATAAGGTAGTTATTTTTATCGTCACATATCACTTTTTTTCTTCCCCTACCATTTTTAGTACCTCTTCGTTCTTAACTTTGTCTGTCCATGATATCTTCATCATACGTCTGTAGCACCACATTTCAAAGGCTTCTACCTTTTTCTTGTCCGCTTCTCCCACTGTCCAGGCTTCACAGCCATACAGTGCTGTGCTCCACACATATGTTTTGAGCAATCTTTTCCTTGTTTCTATGTTTGTGGTCTTTGAGCACAGTAGTTGCTTTTTCTTGGTAAATGTAGCACGACCTTGTGCTAATCTTCGTTTTATATCTTTTGTGCTTTTCCCATCTTGCGTTATTTGGCTTCCTAGGTAGCAGAAATCCTTAACCTCTTGTAAGTTCGTGTTACATATTTGTATTCTTGTTTTTGATTTATTTTTCCCTCCTTTGCATACTAGTACTTTAGTTTTACTTTTGTTAATTTTCATACCGTATCTCTCTGTTAGAACCGTTTCCATTTCATTGAGAGCAGCTTCTAACTCTTCCTTGCTAGATGCTAATACCGCTATATCATCTGCAAATCTAAGCATATCTATTTTTTGTCCCTGCATAGTAATTCCAAATGTCTTCCTGCATTTGACAGTATTCATTGCCTCCTCAATGTACAAGTTAAAAATCAATGGGGATAGGGCACATCCCTGTCTCGCCCCTTTCCTGATGTTTACTTCTCTACGTTCCTGCTCTAATTCTATTACTCCTGTTTGCTCTTTGTATAAGCTATGTACTATCCGTCTATCCCTATAACTCATTCCAATCTTTTTGAGTATTTCGAACATTTTTTTCCATTTTACATTGTCAAATGCTTTTTCCAGATCTACAAACCCTATATACACGCTTTCTCCTTTTTCTATTGTTTTCTCCATTATCACCCTCAGAGCTAAGATAGCCTCCCGTGTTCCCCTGTTTCGCCTAAACCCAAATTGGTCTTCTCCTAGTATTTCTTCAGCCCGTTTTTCCATTCGTCTTTGTACAATTCTAGTTAATACTTTTGATACGTGTGCTGTCAAGCTTATTGTTCGAAAATTTTCACATCTATCTGCGCCTTTCTTTTTTGGTATAGTTACTATGATGTTATGTTTGAAATCTTTGGGTATCTCGCCTGTCTCATACATATAGCTTACAAGTTGGAAGAGACGTTCTGTTACTGCTTGACCAGCGGCTTTTAGAGTCTCCGCTTGCACCTTATCTGTACCCGGCGCCTTACCATTTTTCAGACCCTTTAATGCTATTTCAAATTCATCTCTAAGTATAGGATATCCCAAGTCATCATTTTCAATGTCTGATTCCTTTTCTAATGCAGTTAGTTCTTCTCCTGCATATATGAACGTAATACGCACTCTTTCAATTTAAGGCGCAGACCATTAAATTTCAAAGTAGGGGATTTAGTGTGGAAGCGCAATTTTATATTATCAGATGCTTCTAAACATTTCAATAAAAAATTAGCCGCGAAGTTCCTAGAAGCAAAGGTGATGGAAGTTTTAGGTTCTACCACTTATAGACTATCTTCTATGGACGGAAAACCGCTAGGGTGTTCCACGTCCAAGACCTAAAACTTCACTAATATTTTATTTTTTCAATTTTTTTATTTTTTCCTTCCGCCAATTTTCTGAAAAGACTCAGTTGTCTTAAACATAATTGCGGTTGGATGTGTTAATTTCTACATTTATTTTATTTCAATTTGCTTGAAATTCCTAAGAGCAATTTCAATTTTTCGAGGGAGGCTGTGTAACATACTGTTTTAATACGCTCTAATTAGTTCTATGATTTCTAAAAATAGTTATTTTCTAGTTTAATTTTAGCATTCTAATTATTAGAATGAAGGTCTTGTAGCATAAATATGTCTGCAATTGTAACGGCTGCAAGACTACCCAAGTAGCGTCCTAGCGAAGTTTCCAGGAAGATCTAATCCAAGAGTTAATCAATTTTTCTAACGGCACTTTACTTCAAAGGCACTAAACATGTCAGATTAGTTGCTATCTATGATTAGATGTCAATCATATTTTAGGATCCTATTTATGTCAGGGTGGTCGGAAGCAATTTTTCAATTAGCGGAGTACTCAACTAAAATTAGTTCCGAGATCTACTTGTGTGGCTATTTTAGGGCAATTGGCAGTTTAATTAGTCTTAAAGATTTACGACCGGCGTATCCTAAGCCGAGTATGAGAGCCAAGAAAGGGGTTATCCTTCAATTAACTTAAATGTATATAAGGATACCAGCCGGTGGTAATCGGGGTTGTTTATTTCCAGACGCGTTAGAGTCTAAAGCTCGCGGACTTGCAGATTGAGTGAAGTGTTTTATTTCTCTGAATTCAAGTGCGTGCCGTTATGTTCAAAGTTAGTTATTTCTCTGAGTAAGTAATTATTATATATGGTATTACCATGAACTCAAGGATGTGTTATGCATCATCAGTCATTTAATTGTTTAAATACAGTATTTGTCGACTTCCATAACATACAACTTCGGGTTAAAGCTCCGCTCAAGTAATTTAATCCCGTTAGGTTATTGTTTAAAGACCGCATCTTTAAAAGGGTTTCCTATTTTATTGTGTTTCGACGTTGTCCGAGGCTTGTAATAACTAAGCCACGAATTCCGTTACTGTACTATTTGACCAGTGTGAAGGTCGTGTTTTTCCTGTTATTGATGACCCCGTGATTAAAGGAAGGTCGTTTCAGTATGCCAGTTAAGTAGACTACGGTAGCGTTAATTAATTATATGTATTGGGGTGTTTGCACCCAGAACTGTTGTTAATATTCATAAAATAAGGACTTTAGAATTGTTTAGTTAAGTTGTGTTTGTGCTAGCCGGAGACTTTAAAAGATTTGCCCCTGTGAAGTGAAGTATTTTCTGTCCTGCAATCTTGGTTCATCGCCCACGAACAAAGTGCGACGAGAGCTATTACCGCGATCGGTCCATGGGCCGTTTAATTCCCATGGTGGCGCCCTATTGTAAATAATGTTAATTACTGTATAATTTTGTATGCATATGTAATTAGGTTAAGTTAGTTAGAAGCCCATTTAATAAAACAATTGGAATTTTGTCTTAGTATGTTGTTGTTTAATGAACCTCCCCTTCTCACCGACTGCAGCAGCTTGCGGGGCAATGTCCCGAAACGTGAGGGTACTATAGTGTTAGAGGTTCTTCCCATTTATTATTAATTGTTTATTGGATACCCTCACGCGGTAGGTAAATATTCAAATTACAACCTTCAGTTCAAAATTTATTAAATACTCATTTTCGTAGTATCCGCTATACAATATGTGCAAAACGAATACAATGACAGTAAGCGACACTACATTTGATTCTCCAATGCTCCACCCGAAGGTACTACATTGGCCAGGTAGCGTGTTTTTACTGGAAAATTTTGAATTTTGCTGAACCCTTGCTGTTCCAAGCAAGGTAGAGATCTTTAACGTTTCGTGACAACACTCACACACAGGACCTCTTTTTTACCTCCCATCCAAACGAAGGCGTATTTTTGTGAAAAATAATCGCCTAACATTTTTCACGCTGACCGTGTCAGGATTCGAACCCAATTCTGACCTGTGATGACGGAAATCAAAACATCTTTGTTTGCACATGATGAATCAAGTCAGTTTTTCGATTATTTAATATTCACTTTCGTAGTATCCTTTATACGATAGCTATTGCTCAAAATGTTAAGAAATGGAATACCATGAGACTTATCAACACCTTTTTGTTTGCACATTATAAAACACATCACCCTTTTGTTTTGCATACCGCAATAACTCAAAAATTGTTTACAATTGAGTAAGAGAAGCTAACTTCGCACTTGTCAAATGTCACAATTTTGCAAACTTCTGGCTAGTAAGACGGAAATCAAACCATCTTTGTTTGCGCATCATGAATCAAGTCAGTTTATCATTTGCACACCTTTAGTTCAACAGGTATCCTTCACCTTCGTAGTATCCGCTATACGATATCTACGGTATAAAAAACATTGAACACCTACAATTAGCCTAATCGTCACTTTTTTGTTTGTACACCGCTATAAGTCAAAAATTGTTTACAGTTTAATAAGAAGAGCTAACTTCATGCTTGTCACATATCGGATTTTTTGCAAAATTTTGATTGGTGATGACGGAAATCAAAATACCTTCGTTTGCGCATCATGAATCGAGTTTATTTTTCGTTTGCACACCTTTAGTTCAAAAAGTTTTTTCACATTGTGTTTCATAGGATCCACTGTACAATAGCTACTGTTGCTAATATGAAAAATAGAATACAATATCGCATTTTGCAAAATTCTGACTTGTGATGACGGAAATCAAAATATGTTCGTTTGCACATCATGAATCAAGTCAGTTTTTCATTTGCACACCTTCAGTTCAAAAGTTATTTAACATTCATTTTCGTAGTATCCGCTATATGATAGCTACTCTTCAAAATGTGCAAAATGGAATACAATAAATCTAATTAACACCTATTCGTTTGCTCATTACAAAATACATCGACATTTTGTTAACACATATAAAAATTATTGGGGGAGCTAACGTCACACATGGCAAATATTGCGATTTTACAATACAACAATTTTTTCACTCAAATTCCTTATGTGTACGTGTCAACAAACCGCATTAAATTGTCATAATATGTATAATTTATTCATAAAAAGCCGATGAGCAACATAATTCGTTATCCGGCTTTGAAACCACTATTTACTTATTGTTTGTAAGAGGTGAACTATCTTTTTTACACATAGAATCAGTGCTTATTCGCTTATACGTTTTAATTTACTATGAACTAAATTCTAAAAAATTACAAAATGACACTTTTTTATTATGTTGACTAGTTCTACCAGTAAAGCACATACTGGTCAATAGACACCATTCACTCTGCATATATGTATATTGTAGATAATGATAATCTAGAAGAAGACACTTGTGGGGCGGATCTGTCCTCCTTGGTACGTTGTGCGTCATAATGGGTCTTAAATTACAAAGGATAAAAATGGAAGTAAATAGCATTGTGTGCTGTCTGCGTTTCACAAGTGTAGTCCACAGCCCACATTTACAAACAAAATATTAAACAATTATTTAAAACTTATCGTTCCATTACTTTTCTGTCAATTGCATTTGGAAATCCATATCATATTTTTCCGTTTAAATTAAAACTCATCTAGCAGGAAGTTATCGTTATTCATTCAAAAAATATTCTATTATTTACTTTAAAACCTTACTTCTTATAATCTCAACATTAAATCAACTTTCAACGTCGTTTGTTATTCCAAAAACCGGTATTTAATACTGGCCATTCAAACTCAACTCGACTTTCAACGTTATTTATCAGTTTTAAAAACCCATACGATTGATTAATATCTTAACAACCAGTAAAACGCTCAGACGTGAACTGAACTCAATTAATTCCACGAATACTCTTTTTTGATGGGTTTATATAGTATAAATTTTACTACTCATAGAAATCTGGAAACTTTATATTTTTCTGGTTGGTTTCATTCATGTGGAGGATGTATTTTTTGCGAAATTAAGATTCAACAACTCCCAGGAAACATAATTGGGCATTTACCCACTTATCTTATCTAAATTGTTGTTGTTCGGTCGTTATCTTTAATTTATTACATGGTTGAATGTCATATATCATTTATAATTCTTAATTGAGATATTTATTGAATGATTGTTTAATGCTTATCTGTTATGGTTAAGGTTAATAGCCGTCACTTTATTTATTGGTTGTGTAGCAATTTTAAGTTTGAACCTAGATTTTTTCCAAAAAATACTCTTCTCTATCCAAAATACACAACTGCAGGTTTTACATTAAATATCGTTTTACAAAATTCTTTTATCCAATACATTTTAGTAGCAATTGATGATTTCCACGTTTTGTGTTATTTTATACACTTTTCAATTTAAAATACACAATTGCTCGTCTTTCGAATGAAATGATACGTTTAAATAATCTATGATATGGTTCCTCCATCCAGCATTTTTTAGTAGGAGCATTTTTACGGATTTTTACTTACGTAAAATGCTCTATTCTTATTAAAGATACGTTTGAGTTAAGCAAAATAAATTAAGCTTAAAATATCACGAGGTTTTTGCATATTCTACAAAGTGTTCCTATTTAGAAAAGTTTCTAAAATTACCAAAATATTTACAAAATTTCTTTATTTCCTCAGGTTTGGCATGTTGTATCTACACGGAATGGTGCTCAATGACCATTATATCACCCCTTATTACACACACACACACACACACACACACACACACACACACACATATATATATAATAGAGAAGAATAATCCACATTTGGAATGCAAATGAATGCTTAATATATATTAATAGTTATTAAGATGAAATGAAAACCCAACTTTGTTTTTTTTTAACTTGAACCTCCATATATATATATATATATATATATATATATATATTAGGTAGTTAATTACACAAGGTAAGGTGATAAATACTATCGTATTACAGTGAATAAGATGAAATAATAACGTAGACTTTTATGCAAAGCCCAAATGATCATTTCAAATCGAGCAGTAATTGAAAGATGGAAAATATAAGGTCTTGGACAGGACTGGAACCTGTATCCTGGTTCCGGCAAAACCAGGATACAGGTTCAAATCCTGTCCAAGACCTTATATTTTCCACACATCGCATTTATTGTTTACAACAACCTTAAAGACCCGTTTACTCCTTACATCAACCCTTTTATGTCATTTATTAACATTTTTAATAAATAAAATACACCCCGAATGTGTCAAATCACTCAAGCACAAATGTTCGAGCAAAAGCAAGAGAAATTAATTTCGTTACCTGCTTTTTTTCATCATCACCTCTGAAGATGTGTTCCAAAAACTTCGTCGTTGCATCCATACATTTCGCTGTTATACGTAGATCACACCCATTTCCATTCGCTATCCAAATCTCTGCAGCCGCCTTCAGTGTTTCTACCCCCATACTTGTCTAGACGAAGCTAATCACCTTCCGTAATTACTAAACCTCACGCATTCTTGTTTCAAACACTACTCAACTCGCTTACCCTAGTACCATCCTTCCATTGATTTGTTGAGTGTAGTAACAGCACCGTGTATTAACTAGCACTCACTTGTGCAATTCATACGTTTAATACACTATCGACGTACTGTACTAACACCGCTTTATACACTTTTAAATTAGGATGTTGTATTACAAGCAAAACGCAGTCAACAGATAAGCGACGTACGAGAATAAGTAAGAGTAAGAGATCTTTACTACATCTTCTAGTATATTTATATTCTTTGCTACACCCCTCTTGGACCCTATTTCAGTCGAAAAGCTCATTTCATAAAAACTAATTCTAAAAATTTTGCACGTAACGGATTAGTACAACCGAAAATTCTCATTCCACCGTGCTTTTAGCCTGAAAACTGCTAAATAACATATAAACGTCGCGAGCTTCTTGAAAATTTTTAGCATTCGACCAATTATAGTCCTTTCCCTCATTTTTACGTCCAGCCTTTAGCTATCTTCCCTTGTTTAACCCATATTTGCTGTCTGTTTTAGAATCCCACTCAAGCAACAGAAAATCGATATTGTGGTTGACCTCCAAACCTACCGCGTACTTTAAACGAGTATTTTAACCGACGTTTATTATACGTGCTCTCTGTCTGATTTACACTACTGATATTCCGTTTCACTTTGCCTTCAAACTATCTGTTGTTTTAGTAGCTTTTGTATCGACCGTTAAATACAATTTCACAGAATTCTGTTCCAACATTCATTTAAGTTTCCTTGAACTTGTTATTTTAACTGTCAGGTTTTTATATAAAGCAAACTGTCCATTTGAAATTATATTTCCAAGTTTCAGCATTTCTTAGGATTCGTATTTAACGAACGTTTAGTTTGGTTAAATTGAAAATATTCGTTTACATTATTGATTTTATATACTGGAAAGCTCTGTTTATTATTCAATGCGCTTCATTTAAAATATTAAAGCTAATTATGCGTATCCTTGAGTTTTCACGTACTCCAAAGCTTCTACACGTTATGCAAATTTAACGTTCCAATTTAGAAATACAAAAATATGTTATTATCCGTCCGTATTCAATGTCACAACTAATTAATTTGGCGCGTAAATAAATTGTTCCTATTTCCTATATACACGGTCGTTAAAAAAATTTTTTTAACCTATTTATCCTTCTTAACCTATAATTTCCACGACAATATATTTATATATATATTAATATATAATATATATATATATATATATATATATATATATATATATATATATATATATATATATATATATATATATATAGCGACGTTGATGGTAGTATTTCGTGGGATTGTCGTTCGTAACCAAAAAATAACTATTATGAAATAATCATTTATTGTGAAATCTACGTATTAACCATGTATTAACATCAAATTGTGTGTAAGTTTCTTAATTTTAATTAGGTTAATGACTGTGTTTTCACTCATAATTTTTAAATTTTAGATCTTGATAGACTTTATATAAGTCGAAACGTAATATTGTTGTTAGCAGTTGTAGTTTGCTCTTCGTTCTTATATATTAATTACGTTGAAGATACGGTTTTATTTGCTTACACGTATTTTACTAATGTGTGGTTTTAGTTGTTTGTCTTGTGAGATAGTGAGTCGTGTTTTGTTCTTCATTGCTAGATACTAATTACGTTGAAAAATACTGTTTCTTTACTTTGACAATAGTGAGAATTACTGCGGTCTAAATTTTCGTATTGTTATGAACAAACACGGCACGATTTTTAGTTGTCTTTCTTGTGAAATATCGTGATGCGCGTTGCTTTACTAATTGTGTTTTTAATTGATTTTCTGTTGGAAATAGTCCTTGTTAAACCCGACCGCACGTGGTTGTTTTTACGGAAGATTGACTTAGTGAAACGAGTAGGTGTGAGTTATGTGAGTGAAATCTGCTGCCACAGCCTGCTCCTGCTGTCATTTTTATTAAAAATTAATTATTTTTCTTGCCTTTGTCCTTTTTCAGATCTGTTACTTGTGGATTTGAAAGGTGTTTATTTGGAAGTTGATAGTGCATGACATTAATTTTTGTTGTGGCTACATATTTCAAATTATCTACCTGGAATTCTTGATTGCTGTAAAGTTCCATCAGCATGAGAATGTCTGCTGCTAACACCAGTGAGTAGTGATTAGTGTAGAGTGTAAGAAATTCCATCAACACCCTCACAGTCAAGGGTAAAGTGCTTCGTTAGTGTAGGACATCGTGAATTCCCCACTCCAATTACAAGGAAGCGTTACTGAAGGACTTTCTGTAAGTTGAACTGTTTCCTACTTGTTTTTACTTTAAATACCTGTCCGTTGCTTTGCCATACCGTTGGCGTTCTGATACCTTTTACCATAGACTTGCATGCTATTTTAAATATAAGAAAAAAAAAAGAAAAATCAATACTACTGGACTACTCATATTAATTGTGTTTACCTATTTATATTTTGTTAAAATTTTGTCTGCTTTATGTCTAATTGGTGTGTGAGGAAACGTTTCTGCTACTCCCCAATATTACCTCACTTTGTACTAAAGATTTGTTATATTGCTTTTAACGTGATTATATTATATAGTTTATCTAAACCGTTTTATTTATATTCTACAAAGTACTGAATCACTGAGACTTTTCATTGCTACTATGCTTTTTCTTTATTTCAGGTTGGCAGGACTAATTTTTTTTTATTGCAGGTTTGCTATTGTAACTTTTTTTTATTGCAGGTATTGTTACTAATTCCTTACAGCCCCGTACGTTATATGTTGGTCTGCTTTCTACGACCCCCCCCTACTCTTCGATTGAGCCTGGTCATGTCTTTGATTTTTTTTGTGTTACGCACGGCCACGAGCCAACGTAGCATAATTTTGGCGCCCAACGTGGCTGCCACAAAAAAAACGTAATAAATTTGGCGCCCAACGTGGGGCCACGAAAAAAAAAACGTAACATAACTTTGGCGCCCAACGTGGCTGCCACAAAAAAAAACGTAACAATGCTGCCGTCTAGTAGGTTCCCAGTCCATCAACTAACTCCTCGGTCGAATCACTATATTTGCCATGCATCCAACCCAAAAATTCCAATCTCCAAAATTTCGTTCCTCTTATTCCAAATTAACTTTTCTTACTCAACATCGCTTTTTCCATCATCCAAACAATTTCAAGTTCTAATACTTCCGTGCATTCCAATACTAAAATAATAAGCTACGTACTTACATACCACTTTAACGTTTTAACAAGATGCTCTATTAGCTTCTACATAAATTTGTATTAAACTGCACTAATTCACTTGCAAGTAACTATATCTATCACGAATGATGGATGAAATCAAAGCGACCTCGGCCGCTCTCTGCTAATCTTTAAATAAGTATGAATTCGCCCCAATGTTCCAATGTACGAGTAATTATTACACATATTATCAGAGCTTTGGGTTCTGCAATAAAGCTTTTAGATTCTCCAAACCACTATCTATATATTCTTAGGGGTCAGTAATTGAAAAACACGTTGTTTTTACTTATATTCACAATATATTTTACTCTTATTAATATTTTAATTTTCCTTTTCCAAAAATTAGTTTTGGAAACGTTTACAAAAACATAGAGTACGCTTGGCAGGTTAACCAGGTATTTTAAACGCCGATGAAACAGATAATAGCGTAGTTTCTATTTATGTCATCATTAACGAAGCAGATTTGTGACTAGATAGCCGAAGATCATGGGCATCCCGACAAGCGACGACATGCTTCAATTAATGGCATCGTATTCTTGTTACACCTCATGAACTTAAACGCCATGCAAACACAAAAATACCTCATTCGTTATAAACTCGCAATAAGTTTAAAACCTCCGTATACTTATGAGTAGTTACGCAAAACGTTTCGTGTACATAAATCAATGAGATTTAAATAAAATGAATTTTAAATAAAATGTTTATTGGATCTGTTTTTCTTATTAGTGTATGAAATATTTAGACAATAACTAGTCAAGCATAAATCAGGTGCGTGAAATTGGCACCACACAGGGCCGCGACGGAGCTTTTGTCCCCATACATTTGATTTTCCAATGCTCCACCCGAAGGTACTACATTGGCCAGGAAGCGAGTTTTTTTAACCTGGAAATTTTGAATTTTGCCGAACAAGCAAGGTAGGGATCTTTAACGTGCGTGACAACACTCACACACAAGGGACCTCTATTTTACCTCTCATCCGAACGCGGACGTATTTTTGTGAAAAAATTGTCGCCTAACATTTTTCAAGCGAGCCGTGTCGGGATTCGAACCTGGGATCTTGGGCATAGTAGTCACATGCATACCAACTACGCCACGGAGCCGCCTGGAGTTTTTTGCCGCTCGTGTGCGAATGATTGTTCCCGCCCCTCATATACTTTTGCCTTTTTGAAAGCAATTTTTAAAATATATTAATACATAGATACGATCATAGCGATATTTTGGTGGAAATGTATACATGTGTAATTTAATATCAAATTAAATTTTTAGCATTTTATAGGTGTTCAATTTTAATAGTAGTGAACTAAGCGAAATTATAAATTATAATAAACATCAATATAATAGTATATTATTTAACAAGCGAACTATGATAGCTATTACTCATTTAAAAATTTTGCGCTGCGAGTCTGCTAGGGCGAAGGATGTAATGCGATTGAGCAATGGCCATAACTCGCGAGTGGTATACTATGCTTTTCCCACGACTGCACAAATCTTTATTATCAGATATTTTCTAAACGTTTAAAGTAATATCACAAACACTGACAAGCAAAAATTCATTTTTCAAAGTGTATAGAAATGATATTCGTGGATTGTGAAAAATTAAGGTTTGCGCTAATTGGTCAGAGTTATTGGATTATGATTATGTTCCTGATCTGACTTGGATTTTTGTCATCGCCTACCAAGTAAAGTAGAATGGGTAAGACCTATTATTGCTAGATTTTTTCTAGATTTGCAAGATACCAGTCCATTACTACGTTCCATTTCGTATGTGAAAACTTATTGCCTCCTTATTTTCAAAACAATTTTAGTTTCTACTCATTTAAATTTACGGGTTGCTACACTTCTATGATTTCAGGTCGCTTAGTCAGCTTTGCATGTCCTTTATTAAATTCATGCGTTCGTTTGAAAATATGCTTTGTGGTCCCTTATCTAGACATATAACCTTTACTCATTAGGAATTTCCTGAATGTTGCTAGGTTAAGGGTAGTTAGGTAAAGCAACCACGCTATCTTGGCAAGATAAACACCTGCTCAATTTTATTTCTATTATATATATGGAGTTTCTGTGATTATTTCTTCGGAAAACAATTATACAACTACATTGGTTAAACGATTTCACTACACATTTAGAGCTCGGTCGTGTTGGTTCTTCTCTGCCAAATCGGACAGTTGAAAATACTTATGACGACAAACGTGATATCTTTATTTAAGTAACTGGTAGGTAATTAAACAGTGAAATTCCTTTAATATAACTATTAGTATCTTCAGCCCGAACTTGTACTCAACATTCTTCGATTCGTTTGTATCGCAGAAATTTACTTTATCAGTACGGCACATTTTGTCTGGCTGCCGTATTATATACAGATCAAGTTAAAATAAGATGCGTATCCATTGTAGCTACTCATACCTTTCAAGCTTGTTGGAAGGAATATTATATGACGATGACCTACAGCTGCTTTCTTTACTCCTGAATGGTATGTAGTTGGTCTACATTCTAGCAATGTTAAGAGCAACACTTTAGATTATAAGATTTATCTAATAATTTGTGGTATTATTTTTAAATGTACTATTGTAAGTATGTGTGGTTTTTGTGTACTTATACGTTTCAGTAGCTCTAGTAAGAACGAATTTGGTCTAGACCAATACAGTAGGTGATGAGATTATGTAGGCCTATACCGCTGTGTATACATGATGTATCAATTGCTTGCTTTGCCAATACAGATTATTATTAATTACGGTAGTTAAATCCTCTCAGTTTGTTATCCTAAATTGTGCGGCAATATTTAAGGGGGTGCACACGTGCATAGTTCTGTTGTTTCCAAAACACCCTCTAATTTGTTTGTTACGAGATATAATTAGTATTTAAAAAAGAACGGAAGATAAAAAAGTTCGTCTTTACAATTGAATTTTGTTTTGCTATCCAAATTCTTAGAAATTATTTATTAGTTATATTGTGGGTTTTGTGTTTGATTATACTGGCAGGTACAGACGCTCGAAGAAAAAGGTGATTTGGGTGCTGTTTCGTTCTTTAGAATCTCACAACCTCTTACAGTGTTTAGTGTGGCATTCGTTTCCTACTCTTTAAACACCCTTACCCCTTACTTTGTTACAGTGTAATATTTTATTTTTTGTTTTAAAATGTCTCCGCAATTAGGATTAGATAATTTTATATATTTTATTCAAGTTCGAGATGAGCATAATTTAAAGTAAATTTTATAAATTCTTATTGATTTTAGAACGTTAATTGATGTTACGATATATATATATATATATATATATATATAGACACACACACACACACACACACACACACACACACACACACACACACTATATATATATATATATATATATATATATACATATGGATGTAATAAGGAGATCACGAAAGGTCATTGAACACTCAAATTCTATGAAAAATTCCATCCAAAGAGAAGAAAATGTAAAAAATCAAAATTTCCCAATATTTAACTTCTTTACCCTGTATAAGTATAAGCGTATTTCATTAGCACATAAAAAGAAGTCCTTATTAATTATGTAATTAAATCCCGTGTATTGCATTTATTGCAAAGTGCGATTAACTCGTGAAACGAATATAAACTGAACATCCAATTATTAAATTAATTCGTTTCAGCCGTGTAAATAATCATACTATACCTAGTAAAAACGAGTTTCAGCGTAAGATATACGCGTTATTTATTGAAAACGTAATATGCTGAATTACTGAAAGGTAAATTGCATAAAATTCGTGTCGGCTGAAAGTAAGTTGCATACTCTTTTAAAAATACTAGATAAATTCCATGTGCAGATATATCATTTAAATTCATTTTAAGAGTTTTGATAAAACATGTTTATTGCAGAATTTCATTATTAATAAGCGAATACGTTAATTTACTAAGAAATGTTTTAAAAGTGAACTATTTTCAATCAATGAACAAACGCCCCGTGTCATGTTTAAAATATAGCTGGAGGAAACGATAATATGACGTATAAAGAATATTTAGTATATAAACCGGAATAGAATTGGAACGATTCGTTCAGAATGAATTCTTTTTACGACATCGAGCATGTAAGATTCGAGCAAAGTTTCATGTTTTAAATTATTTTACGACATGAAATTTATACGTTTGAGAACAGTCCACGCGTTTATATACTAATACCAGATAAAACTATCTGAGGAAAGAAACAAATAATAATAATAATGCATTTATTTAGCTATAAGCATGATCAGGTGTAGTCATTCACGGTCAATGCTGATAGTTCGCTAACTCAAATTGAAGACAACGAAAATGATATTAGATCATCAGTCATTGAGGAAAAAGTGTTATCTTTAGATGGTTATCAAGTTCGAGTAATGTTAGATCATAAATACTGTGCTTCGGATACAAGCTTAACCGATTTAAATCTAATACAAAATTATCCTAAAATATTAAACCTTGACAATGGAAAGGTAGAACAATAAGCCAGCCAGGTAAAATTTACCAACGTATATGACACCGAATCTAGCTTAGGGCTGATTACATCAGATTCTCATAAGAATTCTCCAGCTGATGAAGCTACTTGTAGGCCTGCAATTAATCAGGATCATTTAGGCTTATGCGGAAGAGTGAAAACCGAGGTAACTCATATTAATAAAGCAAATGGCTTACTAACAACTGCAGAAATAGAACCCAGTGTAAATAGCAATAATGAACCGTCAAACAATGTACCTAGCAGTTGTAAGCGAAAAATACGCCACCAAGTAATGAGTGGAGAGAAGGCTTGAAAGCATGGAAAGGGATGTTGTGGAAAGAAGAAATATAATGAGAAGTCATATCTGTGCAATATTAAAAAAATTGCAAGAAAAATGAAAGAACGATGTAACTGTGATAGAAATAATAATAGTTTGCTCCGGTGTTCAGTTCTTACAGAAAAAGTAGGAAACAAAATTTTCAGGAATTTTGCAATTTGGAGTGGGAAGGCAAAAGATTATTCCTCAAATTTCTAACAAAAAAAAATTAAGTGGTAAGGGTACGAGACCGAAAAGAAGAAAAGAAAAGCAAAAGGAAGAACACTTGTCGGTACTTTCTGGAGAAAGGTCACAGTATCATACAATTGTAAAACTATGTTTTAAAACTCAATTAGAGAGTGCACTTCTCTCTGATGGCAGCAGAAAAGTAATGATTTAAAAGAAGAGCTAAAGATAATAAAAACTTGATGGAAAATAAGAATATTGAAACATTAGCAGAGCCGATTCACAAGAAAGTAAAGGAACCAACTGAAGTACAAGCGCGACAGGAATTTTTCTCAGCTCTGTCAAAAGTTGAGTCAAGTTATAGGAAAAGGACTACTAAGTTGTACCTTGAGCCTTTTTGGAAATCAAAAACCAGCTCTTCCTTATCTATATAAACAACTGATGCGCTGAAAAGAATATTTCTTACTTTCTGAGTGTAGGTTTGCCCAGAATTTTGATAACCACAACTGATCCTTATACCAACCAAAGAAAAGTGTCTGTGATACTTGTGAAGGATTCAAAACTGGCAATTTGACTACGGAACACATTCTTAAAAAACATCAAGCTAAGCCAGAAAAGCCCTAAAAATTATAACTCAGCTGCCTCGAATTTACAATGGATTTACAATAATTATCATAATATCCTCGATGTAATGCTTCTATACTGTACTACAAAATGAAACTGTCTATCCACAATTTTTAACTTTCAATTTAGGCACCAAATGCGCTTCTGTTCCTTTTGGAACGGAACTGAAGGAAAGTTTACCTAAAATGATTTTTCAACAATCATATACCCTTTCAAACTGTCACAACTACCCAAAAGGAGCATTGGAAAATCAAATGTAGTGTCACAACTACCACTACCCTAAGAAAAAAGAAAATAATACTGTAGAGTCATGGTTGTGTTTATCAAAACCGTAGTACCAATTTGGCTAATGCCCTGTTGCGCATATCTTCCACCAAGAAATTTATAATAGAACAAAAATATTTAGATGTGGGGCACACTCAAATGGAGAGACTCCGTGCATCCACTAATTGAACGGAAGCTCAAAAATACATAAATTAAACACACTTTTTTTAAAAATTTTGAAAATGACCTTTTCTACAAGTGGTAAAGGACTTGCTTCGCCACGTGTTATTGATATCACAGCTCTGCAGTACCTTTCTAATTGTACAATAAAATACAAACTGGATTGTCCTACCCGAAAGAAAAAACAAAAGAGTAATACCGACAGTTCTAGGAGACTTTCCTAACCTCTACAAAGAAAGACAACCCTTTACCGCATGCTGTGCTTAATTTGGAACACTAAGCAATTATCATCATAGAATACTATTTGCACTATCTGTATACTTAATCCTAAAGTTTTTCGTTACTATAATCCGTGTCCTGCTATAAACTGCACGGTGCTGACGTAGCAAAACAACCAGTAAGTACAATAAAGCCCCAAGGTTGGCAGTTCTCGCGACTATCGCGTCGAAGTGACATTATGTGTTTTCTGCTTAGGACTTTTTACATTATTTTTAAAAAATCGAAGTGAATTTGTTTTGTAAAACTATGGATCCCAAAATTTTTTTGACAAAACATGTAAGCAATAAAATGCAGATTATACTAATTCTATTCAATAAAAATTGTTCCAAATTCGGAACTGTATGCATTAATGTCATTTTCTTTTATTCTAAATCTGAAACATGATGCAATGTGGTGAATCTTTATATACGGTCATATTCGGAATACCATGCAGTTGTTAGTACTTACATACATATTCTCATATACCTACTTATTTATTATTTTGTTTCAGATAAAATAGCCACTCGACCTCATACTGCAACCCACATTCCAGAAAATAGTGGGGATGGGATATCAGACGATGATGACTACACAATCCCTCAACCTTTAGAGCGATATGTGGCAGATGAAAACTTCAGCTGTGGTACAGAATCAGATGAGGGGAAAAGTGAGTATGAAGAGAATTAAAGAGAGGGCGAACATGAAGATTTGATAGAGCACGAAGGCATGGTAGGGCAAGAAGCCATGAAAGAGCAATGAAGGCGTAATGAAGCATGAGGATGAGATTATTAATCAACCTAAACTTCAAAGGCAAAACATAAAAAACAAAGATAGTATGGTCTAATGAAAGCATTATATACTACGAGACACAAGTAGCTTTCTAGGATGCGCAAATCTTCTAGGAGAAATAATGTAGCTGAATAAACCGATGGATTGTTTTCAAATTTCTTTTTCCATCATCTGCTCTAAATTTAATATAAAAAGAAAGCAACGTTTATGCAACTCAGACTGCACCGAAAAATTTTAAAGAAGCGCCACAAGAAGATATGCGAAAATTAATCGGCATAATAATTAATGATTGGCCCATAAACGTGTAATAAATTCGAAGATATTAAAAGATTTTACATTTTTTCGATAAAAACAAACTAAGGCGTAATGCTTCAAATTATGACAGTCTTCAGAAAATAACACCATTTCTGAATATATTTCGAAAAAGATTGCTACTAGTGCCAAAAGAAAAATTTCTAGCCACTTCAGGTATCACATAATACAATGCCAACAAACCCCATAAATGAGGTTATCTAAATTATGTTCTAAGTGGAGTTAGTGGGTTCAGTTACAATTTTGAGTTATTCTCAGGAAAACATAGTAGTCCACCTGGTGGCTGTTCTGATCTCAATGTTCTTGGAAATATAGTACTACATACTGTTCCACAAAACCTGAACTACAAAGTTTTTTTGTAGAACTGGTACACCAATCTGCCACAAACGGCCACTTTGCATAAAAATTGGATACTCCCTCTGTGGACTATACAACCCAGAAGAGCAAATGTTACAAAAAAAAAGATTTAAAAAAGGCAGAGGGTATTGGGTGGAACACTCTACGATTGTAGACGAAATTTAGTTATCAACAAATACTTGGATCTATGTTCTTCCTATGTAGGCAAACAACCGAAGGCTATGGTGAAGAGTTTATAAGATGAAGAAGACTAAGATAGATGTGCCCTGCCCAAAATCAATAAGAGTATACAATAAATACATGGTAGGAGTTGATCTGTTAGATTCAATGTTGAAATTTTATAGAATAGAAATCGGCTGCAAAAAGTGGTGCCACAGGCTATTTTTTCATTTTGTCAACCTCACCCGTGTTAACAGTTGGCTGTTATGAAGACGACGCACAGCATAAAAGGGCGATAGTACATATATACCTTTGTTGAACTTCAAATTAAACTTGGCGGAAATCTTGATGCAACAAGATGTCAGTGTATACACCTCTAGTATGTGCAAAAGGAGACGTCCACTGAACCCCACAATTCATAATAGTAAAGAAAGCGGAAGACGATGCATAGAGGTGCCTCCAATCGAAACTGCTGAAGATTGTTTCAATCATTGCCGTAGCGGAAGTCATATCGTGAAAGATGTAAATTGGGATGTGGTCAAAAGTCTCAAACAATATGCAATATGCTATTTGTGTCCGAACAGAAACCACAATTGTTATTCTTCATTTCATACTCTTGTATAAATAAACACAAATAAATAAATATAGATATGAAATAAACCCATTTAGAATGAACCTGTACCTTGCCGAAGTTCTAGATTACTAGAACAAGTGAAATGGCTTGCGTGTTCGAATGAGCTAGAGAGCCAAACTACAGGTCCAACCGCTAGACAAGCAGTAACAGAACGTCTCTTCTAACTTGTATGCTATATCTATGAGACAGGCGAGATACCCAAAGATTTCAAACGTAACATCATAGTAACTATACCAAAAAAGAGAGGCACTGATAGATGTGAAAATTTTTGAACAACAAGTCTGACAGCACACGTGTCAAAAATATTAACTAGAATTGTACAAAGGTGAATAGAAAAACGAGCTGAAGAAATACTAGGAGAAGATCAATTTAGGTTTAGGCGAAAGAGGGGAACACGCGAGGCTATTTTAGCGCTGAGGGTGAGGAACCAGACTAAGACAGGTCCCCGAAAGAGGGCAGCGGCTCTTTCGGTACTTAGATTGGCAGAGACTATATGGGTCGGTATGGCAGTCTAAGACACACTACTGCACATTACCTCCCAATTACACGGCGTACTTAAATTGAAATAAACATGATGGCATTCTCTGGGATAAATGATTCCGGAGTTAAAATAGTCCCCCATTCGGATCTCCGGTAGGGAACTACTTCGGAGGATGCGATCGGAAGGTCCAGAACAAAAGTCGGGAACATTTTACGAGTCGGAGCGTGAAATGTTAGAAGTATGAAGCAAGTATGTAAGCTAGAGAACCTAATAATGGAAATGGATAGGTTAGCACTAGCCGTAGTAGGGATCAGCGAAGTTCGGTAGCCAGAGGTTGAGGATTTTTGAAGTGAAGACTTCAAGGTGATTCATACAGGAGCAGAGGAAGGAAATTTGTGTGTGGGGATAGTTATGCGAAAAAAGATAGGATACTGTATATAAAATTACTCACAAAAGAACGAAAGAGTATTCACGGTTAGATTAGAATCTAAACCGGTAAACACAGTAATAATACAAGTTTACATGCCCACCTCTAGCTACAGTGACGAAGAGGTAAAAGCGATCTACAAATCGAAGACATGCTAAGATACGTAAAAGGACATAAACATTTATTAATTACGGGGGATTTTAATGCAGTGGTAGGTAAGGGTAGGGAAGGAGCGGTAGTAGGTTTATTTGGTTTAGGCACGAGAAACGACAGGTGAAATAGACTGGTAGAATTTTGCGATAAGAACAATTTAATCATCACAAACACATTATTTCAACATCATGCTAGAAGACGATTTACGTGGAAGATGCCAGTATATATAGGAAGATATCAAATAGATTACATTCTGGTTAGACAACAGTTTATGAATCAAATAAAAGACTGTAGAAGCTACCCAGAAGCAGATATAAACACTGACCACAACATCGTAATTATGAAGGCCGCACTTAAATTTAAAAATTTGAGAAAAAGGCACTTTGACTTTCAGAAACTAAAAAATAAATATATTCAAAAAAGATTCGAAAAAAGACATTTGGAATTACTATGCAGGGACAAAAAATTGATATGCTTAGATTTGCAGATGATATAGCGGTATTAGCATCTAGCAAGGAAGAGTTAGAAGCTGCTCTTAATGAAATGGAAACGGTTCTAACAGAAATATACGGTATGAAAATTAACAAAAATAAAATTAAAGTACTAGAATGCAAAGGAGGGGAAAATAAATCAGAAACAAGAAACAAATAGGTAACAAGGACTTACAAAAGATTAAAGATTTCTGCTACCTAGGAAGCCAAATAACGGAAGATGGGAAAAGCGCAAAAGATATAAAACAAAAATTAGCGCAAGGTCGTGCTACATTTAACAAGAAAAAGCAACTACTGTGTTCAAAGACAACTAACATAGAAACAAGGAAGAGATTGCTTAAAACATATGTGTGAAGCACGGCACTGTACGGCTGTGAAGCCTAGACAGTAGGAGAAGCGGACAAGAGAAAGGTAGAAGCCTTTGAAATGTGGTGCTACAGATGTATGATGAAGATATCATGGATAGACAAAGTTAAGAACGAAGATGTTCTAAAAATGGTAGGGGAAGAAAGAAATATGTGAAAAACGGTAAAAAAGTAGAAGAGATAGGATGATGGGCCACATACTACGGCATCAGGGAATAGTGCGGAATATATTAGAAGCAGAGATAGGAAAAAAGAGAAGTAGAGGTAAACCTAGGTTAGACTACTGCACACAGATAGTGAAAGATGTTGACAATAGGAATTCCAGGGAAATGTGTAGGCTAGCTCAGAAAAGAAATAAATGGAGATACGCATCCAACCAGTCCCAAGATGGATAAACTAATGACGAAAAAAGTAACTGTACTTAGACTACAAGTATTGGTTGGGCAATATTCTCGAATAATGTTAATTGTGTCAAAGAACTTACTGGAAAACTATTAATTCGGCAAATGTCTAAGTTTTGGGGGATCTTGGCAGCCACATGCTGCTTAACCCCCTTCACTGAATCTCGGTGAAATAAGGCATAAAATCATAAAACAATAGAAGGAGTCCCGAGTTGTATATAGGCAGTGTGAGAATTTCAGGGAACTGTGTAGGCTAGCTCAGCATATAAATAAGTGCAGGTA
Organism: Platerodrilus igneus; assembly: GCA_036346225.1. NCBI lineage: Eukaryota > Metazoa > Arthropoda > Insecta > Coleoptera > Lycidae > Platerodrilus > Platerodrilus igneus. Next base: position 2,235,799 of record JARFIW010001146.1, read on the forward strand.
CGTGTCCAACCAGTTTTGAGACAGAAAACCTAATGACGAAAAAATAAGCGCAGATAAATCTGATGATTATTATAAACAACTACAGGTGTTGGTTGTGAAATATCTGCAACTAATGTTGACCCTGCGAAAAGATATATTGGAAAAAATATTAATTCGTCAAACGTTCAAGTTCTGTGGGAACTTGGCAGCCACAGGCTGCTTACCCTCCTTCACAACCACTGAACTGCATCTAACAAGAAAGAACAGCGCCTATGATGAAAGACTACATGTGTGGAGCACAGCACAGTATGCCTATGAAATACGGGCAGTAGGAAAAGCAGACAGGAAAACGGTAGCAGCCTTTTGAAATGCTGTGCTTCAGATTTATGAGGATGATAGCATGAACAAACAAAGTTAATAACAAATAGGTTATAGAAATAGTAGGGGAACAAGGATATCTGTGGGGAAAAAATAGGAGAAATAGAAGGGCAGAATACGTTCTAAAGCATTTTGGGGGAATAGTATGGGATATATTACAGGCAGAGATAGGAAAAAGGAGGCAGATGTAGATCTAGATCAGATAGTAATAGATGCAGACTATGCAAATTTCAGGGAAATGTGTAGGTTAGTTCAGAATAGGAAACAATGAGGGTACGCGTCTAACCAGTTCCAGGACTGAAGACCTAATGATGATGAAATAAACTTGGGACTCCTAGACACCAGTGCATGCTGTTCCTATTCCGACACCTAGCTATTTAGAACCGTAAGTACATATTGTTCCAAATATGAAAAATGCGAATATCTTTTTTGTGTTACATTTGTATTTTTTCCTACTTTTCCTAGGTTACATTTGATGTCTACAATGACATATATTTAATTCGTACAAATAAAGCATTCCATGGAGTAAAGAGTTAAAATAAAGAAGAGAAAGTATCGTAGTCTTCAAGAGCTAAAGTTGATTTTAGAAAACGATTACCAATCATCTACGATAGCGTTCTTTCATTATAATAACCGTTTTTGCGTCTATAGTAAAATAAAAGGTGCTATATTTTTAGGCGTGTATATTGCAGTTTAATATGTTTAAAAATAGTTTAATATGTTTATAATAAATAAAATAATATGTCTATGAAATAGGAGCAGTAGAAGAAGCAGACAGAAACACGGTAAAAGCCTTTTGGAATGTTGTGTTATAGATGTATGAGGTTGATGGCATGGACAGACAAAGTTAATAACAAAGAGGTTATAGAAATAGTAGGGGAATAAAGATATCTGTGAAAAAATAGGAGAAATTGAAGGGCATGATACGTTCTAGAAAATTTTTGAGGAATAGTGCAGGATATATTACAAGTTGAGATAGAAAAAAGGAGGTAGACGTAGACCTAGATCAGTCTATTGCACACAGATAGTGAAAGATGCAGACTGTGGAAATTTCAAGGAAATGTGTAGGTTAGTACAGAATTGGAAACAATGAGGATACGCGTCTAACCAGTTTCAGAACCGCAGACCTAATGATGATGATGATGTATCAAAACTTACAAAATTATTTCATTTGAAAACCGTAGTATAACCATCCCATAGCTTATTTTATAGGTAAAACATGTATCTCCAACATAAATGATTACAAATTTTCTAACTCTTATATAAAAGTTTTGATGTAAAAATTATTATCTGATCTAGCATAATATTGTGCATACTTTGTAAGGAGCAGAAAAGTTGATACATTCAGCTCTACTAACTGCAAAGAAAATAAACTACTTTTTCTAGGTTTTGACATCTTGCTGTTTTGAAGTTACGGGTTCACTAATTCAGGTGGCCATATTGCCCTCTATAATACCGCTACCTGGATTCTTTTATTTTGTTTACCTTTAGTAGTAATAATTTGAACGTGTGCAATTTTTAAAAAAAATACAGTTTGCGCTATCTAAGTTTCTCAGAAACTATCTAAATATTATCTTATTAGCAACATAGAGCTCATTATTTAATATCCTCGCATCCGGTGCACGTGCATGGGATTTCTGATATGCCCTTCCGCAACAAGATCCTAAGAGCTTCAGGTTTGTACGGGATTTAAATGTTTACACAATAATTATACTTTTTTTTTAAAAATATTTTTTATACTACGACAACGATCTAAGTTACTTAATTTCTTGTTGATAAACAAGACGTTCGAGATGTAATTGATTAGTCGACTCAGGTTCCGTGTCAACGTAATGAAAAGCACCGTTGATGTAAACGAACCTCCTACGCACGAGGACTCTCTCAGCATTCATTCGAACCAGCTCGAAGTGAGCGTACCCTTTTGTAGGTTTTTTTATATCTAATACAAAAGAGAATGTAAATATTCTATCAAAATCCGTTATTATGTTTTAGCTATAAAAAATGTTCTATTCAATCTCCGCTTTACTTCAAGTCGTAACACCATCGACAAGAGAAACTCACATATAAATATTAAGCTGGTTCGACTTCGTTTAATTTCTGTTATGTTTGTGTTCATGAAATAGTTAGCCAAGATTTTTATGTTGCTAGGAATCCTGAAAATAATCTTGTCATGTAATGTCAATTCATACCATATACAACCTTGGACCAAACCTAGTATTCGTATCGTTAAAAATTTTTGGATTTGATTGTGCTAAATGATAGTACTTTCAATCCTGATTCCAAATATGTAATCGATTTTGCGCGGAAACTATCGGCTGGAAGGGTATAGCCTTGCAAACTCTTAAAACTTCCTATTTTCATATGCAACTTATATGACAACGGGAGCAATTTTAAACTTGATGCATTGAATCGCTATGCGATGCAAATTCTGCATTCATGCCTAACCTAACCAAAATATAAAGTTGACTCATCTGAGTGTGGATAAGAGGTTCAAAATCTGAAATTTTGTTTAATTTACAAATTTAACATTTACAACAATTAACATTTGTATTGAAATTAATTTACATTGCGTGATTACTGGGTATCAAACTTAATAGTGCTAACTAATTTAAAAAATTCTGTCAGTTCGTCAATATTTTCAGTTATACATTTTTTTCAAAAACATGTAATGAGCAAGGTATCCTGGAAATTGAGATTTTCTACGGTTGTAATGAAACACAAATCATTTGCGTGGCGCCAAAGTAGTAGGATTTCTCGGTCCTGTGACCATATTTCCTCCAGAATCCCACATTTCCTCACACATGTAGACCAAATTTACATGTAAAATCCCATAAGGAGGAAATCTGGAGATGAATCTCCTAGGTGGAAATGTGGAGATGAATCTCCTAGGAGAAAATGTGGAGATGTAAATTCCCATAAGGAGGAAATGTGGAGATGAATCTCCTAGGAGGAAATGTGGAGATGAATCTCCTAGGAGGAAATGTGGAGATGTAAATTCCCATAAGGAGGAAATGTGGAGATGAATCTCCTAGGAGGAAATATGGAGATGAATCTCCTAGGAGGAAATGTGGAATGAATCTCAGTTTTCTTCGTCTAACCAATGCATCTTTTGAGATAAACCTATCTTGTTTGGCATCAATTAACATTAGAATTTTCTCAGCTACCCGAATTTTTAGGATTTTTTTTAGATAGCGCCATTCCCCAGAGAGCTACCCCAATTTTAAGAATTTTTACCGGTAGCGATTTTTGACCGTCCGCATAAATTTTTTTATATATGCGATACATCAAATTAGCCTAACATTTTACGCACAACCCGAATCTGCAAACAGATTTAAAATCGGACCACCCCCTGCAAAGTTATACCCCTTTAAAGCTCTCAAACCTCTAAATTTTGCTCTTTGCTCCCATATCTAAACCAAATAGTTTTCTTCGTCTAACCAATGCAGCTTTCGAGATAAACCTATCTTGTTTTGTATCAATTAATATTAGATTTTTCTCGGTTACCCGAATTTCTAAGAATTTTTCAGATAGCATCATCCCCAAGGGAGCGATTTTCGACCGTCCTTAAACATTTTTTTAGTCATGCAATACATCAAATTAGCCTAGAATTTTACGCAGAATTCGAATCTGTAAACAGATTTAAAATAGGACTACTCCTTACAAAGTTACACTTTAAAGCTCCCAAATCTCTTTAAAATTTTTGTTCATTTATGACATATGCTTTAACCAAACATCTCCAAAAAAAAATTAAAACGCGAGAGTTTTAGAAATGAGTGCCTTATGGCCCATAAGTGTTTAATATTTAAAACCATTTTTCAAACGGTGATGCACTGTTATTTAGAATATTCAAAACCATAACTTTTTAAATTTTAAACAGTTATCAATGTCTGGTTTAAAATTTTTTTAATTACTAAGTACGTCACAAATAATTATATACACAATGCTTGGAAAATACAAGTCGTTCCGAATTAATTCCTTAACGATTATATGCTACCTAAATTACATATGAAAGCTGTATATAATTTCTTTTCTAGGACTTTCTATTAATTATGTTTGAATACAGTGCACTAAAATTGATGTATAATTGCCGGGAATTCACACAAGGTACTTTCTAGTAACCAGTATCGACCACGTATTTAGGGAAATACAAATTTTAAATAAACACTTTAAACCTTTACTAAGGGAATACCAACTTGTTGTCTACAGGATACTTACTAATAAAGCAATTTAATTTTAAATAACTTCTATGTCATATTTTCGGAAATGGTAGGCTTGAATATTTTCTTTGGAAACAATCGAAGATTGCCGAAGACACTCGAAGAGTGCACAAACGCGGTCACTATACCAGTTAGCATTAATATCAAGTATTCCGTACTTTCGTAGGTTGCTCATTTCCTAGAACCAAATCTTCCGCAATGTACAATGTTCTTAAAACTATCTACATTAATATTCTTAACTACACTTCGTGAGACCCCTTTAATCTTTTTAATCGTGTCTTTCTCGCTTACAATACAGTAGGACTTAGCCTTACTACCAACAAATTTTAATAGTAGTCCCACATTAAAGTTGTCTTTGAATTTCCCTACAATTTTTTTTGTTGACATGCGGTATATTGTGTTTATTATCTGCGGGGTACACCACTTTAAATCTAAAAATAAAAACAAGATAGTTTAATACGTCTATTAATAATTTTTGCTAATGTTGGCGATACAAATATGTAAAAACAAACTTTATCAAGAAATATAATGTTTTTAATAAAATACATACATGTATTGATGACATCTATAAACAGCTGTGGTAACCAGTCTGACGAATCTGGGATAGCCAAATCTATAAACATTTGCGCAAGCAATTGCCTTGCAGTCGCATCTTTTAAGTATTGGTGGGGTAACATTTAATAATTTCCAACACTGTCAAGTAATTTAAATTGCTGCAATCATTAGACAGAGAAATACTGGCACGGCTCTTTTCCTCTAATAACGTTTGAACCCTTTCTTCCTCCGTCGTATTTCCACATACTTTTTTTATATCACCAACAAATTTTTCGTAAAATTCTGGAAAGTTTCTACACCTTAACTCTACCATTTTAAAACAGATTAATTCTCGCAAATTTAATAGCTTGATGCACTCGTACGCGGGTAGCACAATAACATTCCGATCTTTCGTAATCTCCATATTATATAAATTCTCTTTTTCAAAATTGTTCAACAGCCATATACTTCTATTAAAGGCTGTGCTCAGCTGCAATTTTAAATCTTGATCCAATTGTATGTCAACAACGTCGTTTCCAGTAGTCAAACCATTTAATCGAGTGTTTAACACGTCACCAGCAAATTGGTGAATTTGAAATTCCACTTGAAAAGTACACAATTTTTTCCAATCGAAATATGAGAATGTTATTGTAGAATCTGCACACATACCACTACAGCAAATAACTTGAATGACAGGTTGAAGCCCACCATATAAATCAAAACCAACTTCTATTATATGGTGCTGAGAATTTGGAGGAAATTCGTCTAACCTATAGGTTGTCTTACCAGTTGGTTTATATTTAATTGTGGTACTCGCACATCACTTGTAACGTTAACACAAGAAAAATCCATCTTTAACTTGTAATTTTAATCAAACTCGACGATACTTTGACGACTAATGCACTGGAACATGCCTCCATCGCCTTTTATGTCGATGGTCGAGCGTGCGCAGCTCCTTATTATATTAATTGGCGTTATATACAAGTCTTGACTGGAAAAGTGACGCGTATAATTGTTTTATAGTGGGTTTCACCTGTATGTATTTAACCACCAACACCATTTTTAGAATTATTATACAAAATTACTCTCAGCAGTATTTTTAATATAACTCCGTCGTGTAACCTATCAAATTAGTATAGAATTTTCCTGGGGAATCGAAATTAATTATATCGTCTTTTAAAATTAGCTCCAACAAGGACCCGCATGGTGTTTTAATATTCAAAAACCTAACAGCAAAACACCTCTACATTTTTTATTTAGATTTAACTCGATAATACGGCAATTTTAAAAAAAAAATATTTATACAATATTTATACAATATTTATAGTTATTACTATTTCTATGCACCCGTCTGCGCGGACGAGTCCATTTAATTAGAGAGGAGCCTAGCATTTACTTTAAATAAAAAATATTCTACACCATACGTTTCACCAACATGTAATTTCAAGAATGTAAGTGACGCGCGTAATTAAATGCGATCTTGAACCAAGTAATTAGATTACTAGAAATGCACCCTATTTTCTGTTTGAGGAAATTCAATACAAATTGGGTAATAATCAAATAATAGATGTCTGTCGAATTCCGGGGCTATGTTTAAATTTTAAACCATAGATTTTAGAGAAATGTCTGTCACTATAATCTTGCATATTACAGCTTGTTCTCTTATACGTTTCTAAATTGTTGTACTTCAACTACAGATATAGATCGAATTATGTTAAACTCGATCGGTTTTATATTCACTGGCTACAATATTATTACTTTAGTTTTTTATCTCGGATATTAAAACGTAAAGCATTGTAACTTGAAAATGATTTCTAGAAAAACGCTTACCAAGGAATGTTTGCAAGAAGCTCTTAACGAGGTTAAACGAGGTGTTGCAACAATGTACTCTGCTAGTAAGAAGTTTAGGATTCCAAAGTCGACATTGCGCGACCATCTCATACGATTGCAGAGTAAAAGAGATAAAAGTGTAGTCAGTTACATCTCTGATATACAAACAACTAATTTACAAAACTGCGGAAATGTGCATAGGAAGTACTCTAAGATGTAAAGCAACACCTACCTACTCAGATGGTAAAGATGATAAAGAAGTTTGGAAAAGAAGTTTTAAGATGCAAAACCAAAGTTTAATATTGAGGAAATGAACTCTGCAAAAAATAATGGGAATGCTCGTCATAAACCATCAGAGCAAATAATAAATGAATCAAGTTCTATGGATTGCACCCCAAATTCTGAAGATGAGGATTCAACACAGGAAAGCAGTAGTCGAGGTACGAAAAATATCGATGTATATAAAAAGGGGTGTTGTATTAAAAAATACACATCGTACTGAGCACAGTTCAGATGATGCATATATTCCCCTTAATGTACGTGGGTTGATTGAAAGACTGCAGTTGCTAGTTACTGTTGATTATCACAACCATCGAGATATGCATAACCTAAATGAAATTATCTCTATAATATCTAAACTTCGACAAAAAGGAATTATAGAATAGACGACAACAAAGTTAGATGGGGGTAAATATTTATACATATTTTTCAAAATTGTAAAATTGGAATAGTCTGCATCTGCATTTTGATAAGTAAACATCGTAATAAAAATGACCGGAGAAAGAATTATATCTTTAGAGGCTATGAAAATTTTAGAACAAGTTGTCGAGGAGATGAAAAAAAGTTTATCAAACAATTCAACTAGCAAACATCTTAATGGTATGTTTAATGAATCTCTGGCAAATACTAAAATAGTGCAAGATAAACCTGCACATGATAATGTTGATGTGAAAGATCAGAACATAGACTTCAAGTCAGACGTTTCTAACAGAAAAAGAAAGAGACAACCTAAATCGTATACTAAAGAGGATTTAAATAAAGCCCTGACGAAATAAACAAAGGATGGATTACTGGTTCAGAAGCATTCGAAATCTACAATGTTCCAAAAGCTACACTCTATACGAAACTCAGATCAAACGAAAATCGTATACAAAATTTGGATATGTATACTACACATTTGCCAATTAAAAGGAGGAAAAAGTGACTTTTGTGTGTGTGTATTAGTTTTAATAAATAAAAATATATTTCTATGTGTAGTGTAATTGTTAAGTATTTGAATTGAAATATAAATATGGTTTCAAACGTTTTGGTTTTATTTATATATAATGGTATTGTTAGGAAGGAATAAAAATACAATACGCCCGTTACTCGGAAGCAGTAGCGGAATCTTGGTTTATGTAATATCATCGAAGTTGAACAAAAACAAAAATTTTAAACTAAAAGGTATGTTTCAAACAGGCAGTTGTACTCATTTCTATTAAAATTAAATGTAGCGCTCTTTGTTATAATTCTTTTCATAAGAACTTAGATACCCATTTCAGTTGCGGGGGCATTTGAAAAATTAAACAATACCAATGTATACTTTATATTTTATAACATAAACAACCTAACATATACAAAAATAATTTCTAAATTCACATCATTCATTTCTTATGATAATAGTTGAGGTGGTTAAATTTTTACTTTAAAACTTACAATTTAGTATATATTCCATTTGAATATCTGCCAACAGTTTTATAAACCCCATCTCCTCGATTATTTCCATAAAATCATCCAAATCCTCTGGCAATACTTACACAGCAGTACAGTGCTGTATTGCTTCCTCGTATGACTGACACATAAAACATTTTTCTCCTTCTATCGAAAAGCGTTGCCCACATTCTGCTTTTTTACTCGTAGAGCATTGCGAAATCTTCGAATAACCTCCCCAAACTCTTTATACATATTTGTTATATCGTCTCTTTAAACTGTACAATTAACAAATAATAACTTCTACGCGAACAGTCCTTTTATATATAAGCTACTCCTACTCGGATATGTACCGATTGTAACCGATTTGTGTACACGCACGAAGCAACAGGTAGAGAATGTATTCTACGAATTAATCAATTACACTCCTTAAGAAAATGCTAAGGACTTTAAAAATAATTATAACTCTTGTTACACCTCTAGCCTCCGGATAAACGTTATTATTTTAGGTTGTATCACTGTTTTCTGAATCAATTTCCTACACACTTTTCCCAAACTATGCGTATCAATTGGCGGTTATACTTTACTCCATAAACCGACTTGTATATATTTTCGTATTCGTCTCGACCTAACACGTCCGTATAATAAGGATGTATAGGCTCATCATCAACTGGTAACTTAGTCTTTTTTTTTAAAAGCTCGCCTCTGTTTTCAACTTCAACCTCCTTTATAGCTTTTGACATGCTTTCCGCTATTCCTTGTGACTAGGAATCGGTGACTTGCAAGGGATCGATCAATTGTTTGTGCACCTCTTTGGATTTTTGCAGAGATGTAGTGCCTCCTTTTTTGTATCCCGCAAACTTCTTTCGTACGGAATCCTGCGTAAAATGAAGGTTACGTTTATTTACAATAAAATCTTTAATGTTCGTCATCATGAAACTTTGGATTGGGGCAAATCATTAAACGCCTTCTTCTATATTTATATACTCCTCGAAATTTTTTACTATATCGCCCCCTTATCCAAATCAAAATCTTTTACAATAGTAATAAAACTATGTTTCAAGTCACCCCACCCCAACACTGCAAGCACATTTGTGTAAATGTCACCACTTATATGATCAAGAAAGATATGACGAAAGTTTGTGTGACCCTGTTTCCATAATGCGATTACATTGGCCTCATCTCAGAGTCTATGTTTTAAGGTACTGGCGTAAGTTTAACATAAGTAAAAAGAATCAATGATCTTATGTCGGAGACACTTTCAGGTTATTGGGCAATTTCACCCTATGGGGCAATTTCACCCTATGGGGCAATTTCACCCTATGGGGCAATTTAACCCTATGGGACAATTTCACCCTATTCTGATGGAGCTAAATGCAAGGAACTTTGCCATTAATGCACCCCACAACCAGACCTAGATCCGATTATGCAAATAAAAAAATAGTTTAATATTATTGCAATATCACAAAAGTTATACGCAACAACCAATTTTATATAAATTGTCTTTGAAACTTAAAATGGATGTTATGACTAAGTTTTATCATTACAGTGGTACCATAGCTGGTTGAACCGAGAAACAGTGCAATTAAGTTGATGAATCGATATGAATTTGTGTAGCTCCGACTCCCAGTAGGTGGGGTTGGGCCTGTCTGACCGCAGAGTAGTCGTAATAACTGTATTTGTAAATTTTGGTGTATATATTTTTTATTTAAAGTAAATGCTGGGCTCCTCTCTAATTAAATGGACTCGTCCGCGCAGACGGGTGCATAGAAATAGTAATAACTATAAATATTGTATAAATATTTTTTAAAAATTGCTGTATTATCGAGTTAAATCTAAATAAAAAATGTAGAGGTGTTTTGCTGTTAGGTTTTTGAATATTAAAACACTATGCGGGTCCTTGTTGGAGCTAATTTTAAAAGACGTGATAATTAATTTCGATTCCCCAGGAAAATTCTATACTAATTTGATAGGTTACACGACGGAGTTATATTAAAAATACTGCTAAGAGTAATTTTGTATAATAATCCTAAAAATGGTGTTGGTGGTTAAATACATACAGGTAAAACCCACTATAAAACAATTATACGCGTCACTTTTCCAGTCAAGACTTGTATATAACGCCAATTAACATAATAAGGAGCTGCGCACGCTCGACCATCGACATAAAAGGCGATGGAGGCATGTTCCAGTGCATTAGTCGTCAAAGTATCGTCGAGTTTGATTAAAATTACAAGTTAAAGATGGATTTTTCTTGTGTTAACGTTACAAGTGATGTGTGAGTACCACAATTAAATATAAACCAACTGGTAAGACAACCTATAGGTTAGGCAAATTTCCTCCAAATTCTCACCACCATATAATAGAAGTTGGTTTTGATTTATATGGTGGTCTTCAACCTGTCATTCAAGTTATTTGCTGTAGTGGTATGTGTGCAGATTCTACGATAACATTCTCATACTTCGATTGGAAGAAATTGTGTACTTTTCAAGTGGAATTTCAAATTCACCAATTTGCTGGTGACGTGTTAAACACTCGATTAAATGGTTTGACTACTGGAAACGACGTTGTTGACATACAATTGGATCAAGATTTCAAATTGCAGCTGAGCACAGCCTTTAATAGAAGTATATGGCTGTTGAACAATTTTGAAAAGAGAATTTATATAATATGGAGATTATGAAAGATCGGAATGTTATTGTGCTACCTGCGTACGAGTGCATCAAGCTATTAAATTTGCGAGAATTAATCTGTTTTAAAATGGCAGAGTTAAGGTGTAGAAACTTTCCAGAATTTTACGAAAAATTTGTTGGTGATATAAAAAAAGTATGTGGAAATACGACGGAGGAAGAAAGGGTTCAAACGTTATTAGAGGAAAAGAACCGTGCCAGTATTTCTCTGTCTAATGATTGCAGCAATTTAAATTACTTGACAGTGTTGGAAATTATTAAATGTTACCCCATCCAATACTTAAAAGATGCGACTGCAAGGCAATCGCTTGCGTAAATGTTTAGAGATTTGGCTATCCCAGATTCGTCAGACTCTGGTTACCACAGCTGTTTATAGATGTCATCAATACATTTATGTATTTTATTAAAAACATTATATTTCTTGATAAAGTTTGTTTTTACATATTTGTATCGCCAACATTAGCAACAATTATTAATAGACATATTAAACTATCTTGTTTTTATTTTTAGATTTAAAGTGGTGTACCCCGCAGATAATAAACACAATATACCGCATGTTAACAAAAAAAATTGTAGGGAAATTCGAAGACAACTTTAATGTGGGTCTACTATTAAAATTTGTTAGTAGTAAGGCTAAGTCCTACTGTATTGTAAGCGAGAAAGACACGATTAAAAAGATTAAAGGGGTCTCACGAAGTGTAGTTAAGAATATTAATGTAGATAGTTTTAAGAACATTGTACATTGCGGAAGATTTGGTTCTAGGAAATGAGCAACCTACGAAAGTACGGAATACTTGATATTAATGCTAATTGGTTTAGTGACCGCGTTTGTGCACTTTTCTATTGTCTTCGGCAATCTTCGATTGTTTCCAAAGAAAATATTCAAGCCTACCATTTCCAAAAATATGACATAGAAGTTATTTAAAATTAAATTGCTTTATTAGTAAGTATCCTGTAGACAACAAGTTGGTATTCCCTTAGTAAAGGTTTAAAGTGTTTATTTAAAATTTGTATTTCCCTAAATACGTAGTCGATGCTGGTTACTAGAAAGTACCTTGTGTGAATCCCCGGCAATTATACATCAATTTTAATGCACTGTATTCAAACATAATTAATAGAAAGTCCTAGAAAAGAAATTATATACAGCTTTCATATGTAATTTAGGTAGCCCATAATCGTTAAGGAATTAATTTGGAACGACTTGTATTTTCTAAGCATTGTGCATATAATTATTTGTGACGTACTTAGTAATTAAAAAAATGTTAAACCAGACATTGATAACTGTTTAAAATTTAAAAAGTTATGGTTTTGAATATTCTAAAAAAAAACAGTGCATCACCGTTTCATAAATGGTTTTAAATGTTAAACATTTATGGGCCATAAAGCACTCATTTCTAAAACTCTCGCGTTTTTGATTTTTTTTGGAGACGTTTGGTTAAAGCATATGTCATAAAAGAACAAAAATTTTAAAGAGATTTGGGAGCTTTAAAGTGTAACTTTGTAAGGAGTAGTCCTATTTTAAATCTGTTTAGAGATTCGAATTTTGCGTAAAATTCTAGGCTAATTTGATGTATTGCATGACTAAAAAAATGTTTAAAGACGGTCGGAAATCGCTCCCTTGGGGATGATGCTATCTGAAAAATTCCTAGAAATTCGGGTAGCCGAGAAAAATCTAATATTAATTGATACCAAACAAGGTAGGTTTATCTCGAAAGATGCATTGGTTAGACGAAGAAAACTATTTGGTTCAGAAATGGGAGCAAAGAGCAAAATTTAGAGGTTTGAGAGCTTTAAAGGGGTATAACCGATTTTAAATCTGTTTGCAGATTCGGGTTGTGCGTAAAATTTAAGACTAATTTGATGTATCGCATGTATAAAAAAATTTATGCGGACGGTCAAAAATCGCTACCGGTAAAAATTCTTAAAATTGAGGTAGCTCTCTGGGGAATGGCGCTATCTAAAAAATTCCTAAAAATTCGGGTAGCTGAGAAAATTCTAATATTAATTGATACCAAACAAGATAGGTTTATCTCAAAAGATGCATTGGTTAGACGAAAAAATGGAGATTCATCTCTACACTTCCTTCTAGGAGATTCATCTCCACATTTCCTCCTTATGGGAATTTACATTTCCACATTTCCTCTTAGGAGATTCATCTCCACATTTCTTCCTTATGGGAATTTACATCTCCACATTTCCTTCTAGGAGATTCATCTCCACAGTTCCTCCTAGGAGATTCATTTCCACATTTCCTCCTTATGGGAATTTACATGTAAATTTGATCCAGATGTGTGAGGAAATGTGGGATTCTGGAGGAAATGTGGTCACAGGACCGACAAAAACCTACTACTCGCCAAGTACTTTCGATTCCATTCGTGTGAGCACCGGAGGTTGGGTCAACAACATTCACTGAATGATTAACGGTGAGGTGAGTGTATTCTAGTTCTCCCAAATGTGAGTAGGATTTCCAGCAGTCTGACATTATCGTCGTTCCTTCATCGATCCACAGCTCTATTATTCCAACTAGTGTTAAGCCAGCTCTATCTTCTACTGCGACTAGGAAGATTTGTCCCGTGTTTCGGTCTAGACCACCCTTCAACTTTATGTCCACGATTGTATTTACGTTTGCCAAATTTAGATTCATCGATTACTACAATGTGCCCAGGTCCACCGATTTTGACTAATTTCATCATGCACCATTCTTTCAGTACCTTTTCAATGTAGCAATAGTTTTCGGTAAAATATTTCCAATATAAACCAGAACCTACTACCAACCAGTCTCACAAATGAAAACCAGTCTCGCCAGTGACAATTCCCGCATAACATTTCCATGAGGGTAGTTCCTTAGAATCATGTACGACAGCATCAAAATTGACCCATATCCAACATTATTTTTGGAAAACCACGATCCAAATTTCAAGGAGATGATGGTGTCACAAGTCTTTGGTTTTGCTTGTTTAATGAAACTTTAACCCGATAACGCCAACGATTTTCTTTCATAGATAACTTCATTGGAGTGCTGCATCGAGGGCACTTTTCACGCTCCAAAATGTTGCAGTCAAATAAGTATTCGAAAAGTTTAGATTCGTTCCAAGATAACTCGTATAATTAAAGTAAATTCCATTTATCCATATTTAGAGTTTTGGAATAAAGTACTATATAGGACTAAACAATAAATCTAAATGACTTGATCAAATTAATTTTCACCAAAAATGAAAATACAATTAGCAGAAAGCAGAAAATGTCGTTTCCATGGTGAAATATTCGAAATTTTTATATAACGTACGTAATCTGTGTAACTATAACTTGCATATGAAGATAGTGATACGAGCTACTATTAGGCAACCCGCCAAACATACAAGCGCTGTAAGCAATGTATATTCTACGGAGGCCTCGAACTTTCTAGCATATACCGGAGTATGAATCATCTATTTTATTCAGGGTATATATAAGACCGCTGATGAAGTACAGAGTTAGTCTATATCTAAATATCGAATATAAATTATATCGTGTAAAGTTAATTAGTTACGCTTTTAAAAGTCCATGAGTAAATATAAATTTGTGTTATGTGAACATATATATTGTACCTCCAGCTTGTAGAAATACATAAATAGACAAAAGTGTAATAAATAAATAATAGGAGTGTTAGTGTTGTTAATAGACCTAGGTTAAGAATTTAGTTTAAGAAGATATTAGTGCTTGTAAATAGCATTAACGTTATAGTGCTTCATCATTAATTGGACTGAAAACATCTATAAATAAGGCATATACTGTTAATTAGACTTGTGAACAGTGAGTAATAAAGACTTGTTATTACTTGTTTTAAATTGGTGAAACGCGTTAATAGTAACCCGCTACAATAGGACCAATTTTAAAGTTTGCGCGGCTATACCGGCGCAGCCGATAATTTCCACGGAGAATCGATTACATATTTGGAATCAGGATTAAAAGTACTATCATTTAGCACAATCAAATCTCAAAAATTTTGACGGTGCGAATACTAGGATTAGGAATGGACACGAACCGAACAGGTTCGAGGTTCGGTTCGATTTTTCGAACCGAACCGAACATTTTATTTTCGAACCAAACCTCGAACCGGACCGGCAAATTTTTCGAACCGAACCGAACTTGATCAAGGTTCGGTCCGGTTCGGTTCGAAAGGTTCGATTTTTAAATAAAAATTTAGTTTAAACATTTAATTTTCACTAAAAACATACCATTTCTCCCAATTTCTAGTCGCAAGCATATAAGAAATACAACGATTTTCTAATGTACATGGTCATCGAGTTTTAAGCCAATAGGTAAAATTGTAATAGGTATTAGTTAGTGTTACATATATAATAAATTTTGTCATCGAGGCACGTTTGTAGATCAAAAAATTCTAGATTAGTTCGATTTATTTGTTTAATGCTCCTTATTTCAAATTAAATACTCCCTGTATGTTTGTTGTGGCTTGTTTAGTATTCTTCTTAATCTTCTTTGGGAATTAAACCACTCATAGTTTTTAAAATCTACTTTATTTACGTTTTGATCCATGACCTAGGATCGTATGAGTGGTTTAATTCCCAAAGAAGATTAAGAAGAATTATTTCAAATTGTTGTTTGTTTATAACTAGTATTAGATATTAAAGAAACTCGAAATGATTTTGAAAATTTGGTTTTAAAAACGAGCTTATTTTATTTAATGAACAGAAGTCGTGTTGAAAACCATCTTAAACATATACAAGCCGAGGTCACGGTCTAGAGACTACAGAAGTTTTCAGAAAAAACGAAACAATTTAATTCTTAATTAAGTATGTATTACTAATCCATCATTTTGAATTTTTTACTTTTGTATGAAAACCAGCTCTCAAGCTCTCAATTAATATTAAAAAATGTGGCCTTGTAGCAAAAACTAATCTCCTTTTCTTTTGTACATAATTGCTCAACAAATGGTGTTACAAAACGCATGGTAGCAAAATATTTACTGTTTATTTAGAGTGGCCATTACCACCAACGTCTTTAAAAGTAGCCGATACTCCAGAAGGATGACCCCGAACTTTCTCTCAAAACCAAGGGTTGAAGTTTATGACTCATAACTTTTCAATCAATGCCTACATAAAATAACACAGCATAAAGCAAATAATAAGCAGACATAATGTCCGTGCCATAAATACTGTTATATTTTATTATGAAAAACGTAACCGCTGTTTGAGGTAGATTTACGATTCTTTCCGAGAACCATCTGATATTGTCTTTTAAAAGAAATAATAATAATAATAAAGATAAATTGACAAACAGCTTTTTGTTTATACTATATAAGAAATCAGCAACACCTTATTGTCTTGATACTCTTTTTATACTAACTAAAACTAAAATAAAAGTAATCGCAAATATCGTGCGATATCGTTCTTTCACGGTAAAATTACATTAGTAAAAATCATCAATTATTAACACATTCTAAATTTTAGAGGTGACTTTCACTATTAACCTAATTGTAATTACGTTTTGTTAAAGATAGTACGTATTGAAAAATCAAACCTGGACAAATAGTATTAATATGATTTATGCTACTAAAATTTAAAGCAAGTTAATGTTGGGTTTATTTGAAAATAGCAACTACTAAATATAAAAACTACATTAAACATTTAAATTGTTCTAGTTGAACGCACTAGTTGTTTAAAATATCAAAATGTCGAACCGGTTCGGTTCGGTTCGAGGTCACTAACTAGGATTATACGACAACTTTTAGAGTTCTCCGATTAAATACTTTTACTACTTCCAGAATTGTTTAATATATTTATAAGACATACATTACATAATTGGCGACGAGAATAAAGTTATGGCTAATATTGGAAAAACTGAAAAATTTAATACTACTCAACCTGAGGCATAGAAATCCTATGCCGAAAGATTAGAGTTCTTCATGGAGGCTAATAATATTAAAGAGGACAAACTTAAACGTGCAACTTTATTAAGAGTTTGTGGTTTAAAATGCTATTTTACGATTAAGTCGATTTGTGCTCCTAAAAAAGTAATGGAACGTTCTTATGAAGAAATAATTACAAAAGTGACTGAACATTTTTCTCCGAAACCTTCTACAATAGTTCAGTGCTATAAGTTTTGTAAAAGGGTTTAAAAACAGAACGAATCAATTGCTACTTTTGTTGAAGAATTGCCATCGATGGCCGATAGTTGCGAATTTCCCGGTAATTTCTTAGACGAAGCCATACGAGACCCAGTTACAGGACTGAAGACTTGATGATGATGATTTAATAATAATAATAATAAAATAAGTCAT
The DNA here is from genome assembly GCA_036346225.1 of Platerodrilus igneus. Classification (NCBI taxonomy): domain Eukaryota; kingdom Metazoa; phylum Arthropoda; class Insecta; order Coleoptera; family Lycidae; genus Platerodrilus; species Platerodrilus igneus. The sequence continues at coordinate 2,253,396 of JARFIW010001146.1, forward strand.
ATATTTGCCAAGATTTTGGTATTTCAAAACAGTTTTTCTACTCCCGTGTATAAAGTTCCACTTCGCACATCAATATTTATACGTGAAGTACTATTTCACGCACCGGTGTGTTTTTGGAAGAACTGCTGGTGATAGCAGATTGATACTGCAGAACTGTTTTCTAGGCTTAGAACAGCTCAGAACAAAAAGTTATTCATTGGAGCAAGAAGGGAAAGGTATGTGTACTCTTGGCCAGGCAGTCTTGTTTGTCAAAAAATGTTTTTTTCCGTTTTTTTGAAGAATCGTTTAGATAGAGAGTTGTCCTTTTGGAACAACTAGAACAATATTAAGCGATGGTTAAAACCGCGATTTTCGATAATTGGGGTGCCAGTTACAAAATGGGTTTTTTCCAAATTTTCCAGGAATCCTTTGGAATAAAATAATGTCGAATTGGAACAATGCAGTACAAGATTAGAACAATTTGGAACAACTTTCAAAATCATTATTTTTTAAAAAATGGGGTGCTAACTTCACACATATGTAGAATTTGCAGTTTTTTTTGTGAAGAGCGTTTCTGGACATTCTGTGTAAATGATGTTTTTTAGAGTATTTTGGAGTTATTTTGTTTTGTACTGTTTTTTAAGTGGTAGGAGGTAGTTTTTTAAAGTTTGTCGATAAATGGCACAAATGGCATACTATGCAGGTCGAGAACTGGTATGCCAAAGGCCAATAATAGGTTAAATGACCAACAACAGGTAAAATACATACTTTTGTATTCTTCATCAAATTTGACATATTTTGTTGAAGTCATTAAATTTAATTTGTTGAAAACTATTAAGTACTTCCCAATAAAGAATTTGTTGGAACATTATTGTATACAGACCAAAACATTAGTTGTAAAAAAATAACCAACATGTATTCATCTACGTTAACTGACCGATAACCGAAGGATTTATCCTAGTGAATCAATAAACAATTTCATTTTGAAGACGTGTATGGCCCATTTTGATGGCAACAAAATACACCAGTTTTGAAAATGCGTCATATCTTGTTGTTGCAACTTCGGACATTCTTAAGAGTTATTCGACAATAAAAATTAAATCAGCTACAGAAAATGTGAACGCATACCAATACAATACTAAAATAAGTTTTTTGCAAAAACCTAATAATTTTCTCAATTTAAGTACGCATATGTTTTACTAATGATTGAAATCGTTACCTTAATCCGCAAATGTCGTAAGTCCACTTTTGGTCAAATTATAGATTTTGGCGGAGTCTTATGGAGAAACATGAAATCTACCTACAAAAAAAATCGCATAGTGATCTTACAGCCGACTGCATTGTAATTTGCGTTAAGGAAAATATCGGTTGTCCGGTGGCACCACATAAGATCTAGAAATTGTCGGAAGTCCTTCAGTTCATATGACTTAGTTAACCGAGTTGACACGCTCTTGATGTTAACGTTAATAACAATTAGTATTTTAAGACCAATTACTTTTTACTGTTGCTGGTAAGTATTTCATTCATATCAACAACAGCAATAAACAAATTTGCACTGTACGTTGCTGAAAACACGCTACAAACACGATTTCGCGTTTAGAGAATTTTGTGGTTTTAATGAAGCACTATATTAAAAGTGGGATAAAGTTGGTGGCATTCGTTTGTTCTAAATCAAAATATCTTTTTGTCAGCTTTAATATCATTTTAATTATACTGTCTACGTTCAAATTTTAGTGTGTTTTCGGAGTTGTTTTATAAATAACGAACAAAGTTGATTAAGAAGTAAACAGGTCCATGTTTAAGATTAGTTGAGTCTTAGCAACTAGCCTGACGACGAGTTTGTAGAAAAATGTCTATTATTGCAGGTTCGATGAATTTCTTCCTAGTCTTCAAGATCGTAATATTTATTAACTTTCAAATCCCTGTTTTTTTCTTTTATTTAGATCAAGTACATACAAAATGTCAAGATACTTTAGTGGAACTTAAAAAATATTTTCAATGTTTGATGATAACAGAAAACTTATTTCAGAAAAAGAACATTGTAGAACAAATGAAGCGTTAGAAACAAGCAGATAACAACGTTTTAATAGAAGCTGGTTCCAGTGCACTAAAGTGCAAAGCTAATGTTGAAGACAACTCACAAGACCGACTTGGTATCTTAACTGAGAACTTTATTGCTGAGGAGCAGCAAGTAATAGAAAGTAACGAAGGCAGAATCAGAATAGACCAATTAGTAAAATCAATTGACTGTGACGGAACTGCGTTAGACTTACATGAAAAAGAACATATTATAATACAAGAGCAACTAAGATACTGAAAATTGTAACCTTACTGTTTTGGAAAACTGTGATCTTGAAGACATAAATATTTCTGAATTAAACTGTGATCCTGGTGACTGTATTATTTATGACTTAGAAATCATGCCAGTTTCTGTACCAGACGAAGGAAATATTATTACAATTCAAGAACCTCCCAAGGACGTAACTGAATTTACAGTGGAATGCCCAACTATAGAAACGAAGTGTTCAGAGGCAGAAGTATCTAATGCTGGCAACCCAGATTACAAAAACAAAGTTGTATATCATAAAGACCTATAAAAACCAAACCAACATTGAAATTGACTGTTTAAATATTGAAGCAGAATTTTTAGACGAGGAAATTTTTGGTAGCAAACAAATGACGTTAACGACCCAGACTACGTACAAGAAAGTTCAGATGGTGGATCATCGACAGCTGAAGACAGCAAAAATTTACAAAAGGTGCGTATCATAGAAGAGCAAGTTACACGTAGAAAAAGAAAAAAAGAGAAGACACGTGGATGAGAAGTTATGGAAGTATAGTGAGAACAAGAGAAAAGTCGCAAAAGGTGAAGATTATTTTGGCAAAAAAAAGCTGAGGACCGCTGGAATTATAATGTGCGCAGAGTAAAAAAATGTATTAAAGATATGTGCAATTGTAAAACTTTCTCGTATAAAAGTCAAACTATGCAGTGTAGAGCAATAACAAATCAAGAAAGAAATGTGATCTTTGAAAGATTTTGGTATAATATGACGTGGCGAAAAGTTTATATTGACCTCCTCGTTAAGAAACAGGATACCAAAAGGAAAAAAAATAGAAAAGATAAAGACAAATCCGGAAGAAAATTTTCTTGGGTGTACTATTTGAAAAAGCCAAAGGAAGAAAAGATACAAGTATGTAAGAAAATGTTTCTAAATACTCTTGACCTAAACGAGCGAACAGTTATTGATTGAAAAAAAAACAACGAAAAACCACAGAAAGAAAATAAATTAGAGAAGAAGAAAACGGAGAATTAATAAGACAATCTACAAAAGTTACTCAAAAGCCTGAAAAGGACAGAAAAGACATTTTAAGAGACTTTTTCAGAGACTTACCTAAGGTGGAATCTCATTATTACAAGTCACGATCTTCAAAATTATATTCAGAGCCTAACTGGAATTCTAAATCTGATTCTATAAGTCTTATTGTGGAAAACAAAATACTAAACTAGTTTCAAATGCGTTATTTATGCATATTTTTGATGACTTAAATTTAAGCCTTTTTAAACCGAAGAAAGACGAATGTGATGTTTGTGTTAGTTACAGGAGTAAAAATTTGTCTCAAAAGGACTATGCATTCCACCTTTTTAAAAATACTGAAGCAAGGGAAGCGAAGGAAATCGAAAAACTCTCTGAAAATAGAATTTTCAGTATATGGACATGCAGGCTGTTTTACTTAGCCCCAAATCCAACACTTGTGCGTTGTATTTCAAAATGAAATTAATGGTTCACAACTTCACAATACTGGACATGAAGCTAAACATAGGATATTGCTTTGTTTGGCACGAGGCATCGGGGGGTGTTTTTGATGACAACTTTGCTTCAATCGTCTGTTCTTTCCTTGTTGACATTGTAATAAGTGATTTAAAAGCAAATCAGAGTATCATTATTTACAGTGATGGATGTTGTGCCCAAAACCGAACGCCACTCTTTCAAATGTCCTTTTAAGTCTATCCATGCAGTACAAAATTACAATAGAGCAGAAGTTCTTGGAGAAGGGCACACACAAATGGAGGCTGATCACATACACTTCCTTATAGAACAACAGCTTGGCAACACCAACATTAACGTCCCTGCAGATTATGTCGATGTTTTTGTTCGTGCCAGACAAAACCCGACTCCATTTGACGTGAAATATCTATATTACGACATTTTTAAAACTTCTCTTCCATAACAATGCTAATATCAATAAGACTAGGTAGAAAGGTTGGAGATCCTGTCGGTACCGATCTGAGGGCTCTCAAATTGTTACGTGCCGAAAAATTCGGCACTAAACATCCCAATTAAGTTTTAATTTGTAAGAATTTCGTGCCATAAATTTAAAAGGACGTGCGCGTATTTCCGTCGCTTCAGACAGTGCGTTTGCGCCAGATTGCGCAAACGGGTGTGCCAAGAAGGAAGAAGGGGGATTTCCAGCATACGTGACTGGACTAGCCTCCGAGATGTGAACAAGTATTGTTGCCTTTTGTGTCTTATCGTATCTTTTTTTGATATGTCGGTTTCCTGTGACTCCAAATTATATGCCTGTTTTTTTGGGTTTGGCTTTTAAAACTGTTTCCTTAGTAATTTAAATAGTTGTAAGCTACAAATGCCTTTTTAAAGAAAATTTTGCCTTTAAATATAGCTAACGTAACCAATTGAGTTTTAGTGTACCTTTTATCTTCCGAAATATTATAGTATCTTAAAATTCTTATATTTTCTTGTCTTAAATACTATCTTAAAATGAATATCATTCATCTCAAGTCATCCGAACTAATTTACGAAATTCAATCTAGGAACATTAAACCAGCATCTAACCAGAATCACAGGCGTTTGCAACTTAAAGCTATACTAACGCAAGAAGCTAAAGGGGTACCCATTTTGAGAGTAATCGTTTCTGATATACCTCAAAATATGTGCGAAATTAAACAATCCCTTGAAGATATAGCTAATATAGTAAACAAAATTAATCCAGACCCAAGCGAAATCGAATTAAAGCGTGTTGTTTCTCGCATAGCTCACCTTAAGCAATAGAATAGAGTTGTTGTGTTTATTTGACAATAAACAAGCGAACCAAGCTAAACAAACCTTTCTATCGGACATTCTGTTACTCGAAGGAATAGTTTTTGATAGACTTAACCTGGATGTAGACACAGATATACCTGTACCTTTAACGAATCTCGCAATTTCTCAAGCTCTGTCTTTGGGGAAATCCATACCTGTCTACAAATGGGGTTTAACTTTCCAGGGTTTTGACTTCCAAATTTCTTTAATGTCTTTTCTTGATAGATTAACGATTTCAGGATTTCACGGAACTGTACAGATCAAGATTTATTTGTTTCAGCGGGTGAATTATTCTCTGGTTCCGCCTTGATTTGGTATCGTAATATTAGAGGTCAGATTTCCACCTGGGAGGAATTAGTTACGTGTTTAAAACGGGATTTCTTACCCCACGGTTATATTACCGATCTTTGGAATGAAATAAGAAACCGAACGCAGGGACCTGACGAAAATGTAATTTCCTTTATTACCTCAATAAACCATCAGAGCTTGAAGTTATCGATCAATTTCGTAGGAATTTAAACCCATATTTTTCCGAACGGTTAGCGTTACAACACATTTCTTCTTCACCTCAATTCAAAGATTTATGTCGCTCGCTCCAAGAAGTAAAATTGCGGGTGGATAAATACCGTCCTCCCCCAGAAAAACAATCTGGCCTAATAGAACCCGATTTAGCTTGTCAAACTCAGCCGTCTCGTAAAGTATCTACCTTTAATATTCCTTCTACCTCGACAAATAACTCACTTACCTGTTGGAATTGTAAAACAAGTGGACATAACTATAACGTTTGCACATACTCCAAAAATATTTTTTGCTATGGCTGTGGTCGCGCTAATATCTATAAATCTAACTGCACAAATTGTAATTCTAACGTATCGGGAAACTCCCGTTGAAATATTCCTATCCGGGACATGAATATCTCAAGGAATCAAAATCCTCCTCAACACCAACCATTCAACGGACCCAGACGTCAATAAATTTAAAGCATAAAACTACCTCTAACGCTGTACCTTTATCAAATATATCTAAGAATAATATCGCTACCTTGAATTTACAAAATGACTTGCCTCCATTAACTGAATTATGTTATACTACCCCGTCAGAGTGGTCGAGTTGGCTACAAACTGTTAATTCCTTTTACCATAAAAAGTCTGCAGCATTACAACTTGTTAAAAAACCCTTCGATAATCGCCCTTATGTACCCATCTCGATTGGTTCCTTAAATGTAATAGCCTTACTGGACACAGGTTTCTCATGCTCCCTCATAAACAACGAAGGTCTACAACAATTATCTAAACAAAATATTAAAATTCAAATTGTTCCCAAAAAAACTTCCATAAATTTAGCTGACGATAATCAAATATATGTAACGGCTTCCCTTAAACTAAAAATTCGAGTAGAATCACTTGAACGTGACGTCCCATTTTTGATTGTACCTACATTAGCTTATCCATTTTTACTAGGTGTAGATTTTTGTAAACTTTTTAATTTGTCGCTTTACTTTCAAGATTTTTCTTGGCAAACTTCCCTTAAAACAAACTCCTGTGCATCTGCGGGAATATCTAATAAAATTTCTCTTACCGATTCGCAAAATATAATTCTTTACTCTACAATCGACAAATTGCGTAAATTTAATACCTCTGAACTTGGTTGCGTTACTACTGCAACACATATTATCTCTACAGGTGATGCCCTCCCTTTTAAGCAACGTCAGTATCCGTTATCGCCTGCATTACAAAAGCATTTGCAATCCGAAATAGATAAAATGTTAGAATCTAGTGTTATCTCGCACTCAAATTCACCATGGATATCTCCCGTGTTATTAGTCCGTTAGAAAAATGACGAATGGCGTGTTTGTTTTGACGGCAGAAAACTTAATTCTCTAACTGTCTCCGATGCTTACCCTCTACCTAGAACTGACTCGATTTTAAGCCGACTTCGAAACGCAAAATTTACCTCATCTATCGATCTTAGACAAGCTTTTTATCAGATACCCTTCGACCTATCTTCCCGTCCAAAAACTGCTTTTTGTGTTCCAGGCCGAGGTCTTTTCGAATATAATTTTTTGCCATTTGGTCTCTGTAACGCACCACAAACCTTACAACGTACTATGGATCAAACGTTAGGTCCTATCTTACATCAGAAACGTGCCTTTGTATTTTTAGATGATATTTTAGTTACCTCAAGTTATTTTAACGAACATTTCGCCACATTGAATGAAATTGCAGAACGCCTAAATGCAGCAGGTTTTAAGATAAATTGGTAAAAATGTCAATTTTGTTGTTCGTCCCTTACATTCTTTGGTTTTATTATCGATGGAACTGGTCTACGAGCAGATCCTCCTAAAGTCGACGCTATTACTAAATTTAAAACACCTAAAACTGTTACCGAAATTAAACGTTTAATTAGAATGATTAGTTATTATCGCATCTTTTTACCTAACCTTTCAACTATATCTGCACCCATTCCCGCTTTAATTAAAAATAAAAAGAAGTCCCAAACTATCGAGTGGAATTTGGACGCTCAGCAGACTTTCGAACAAATTAAAACGTTAATCACTTCAGCACCTATCTTAATCTCGCTCAATTTCTGCTGAACAAAAATACTCAGCTACCGAACGAGAATTATTGGGAGTTATCTTTGGCATTGAAAAATGTAGAGGATATGCTGAAGGTACACACTTTACCGTAATTACTGATTGTGTAGCTCTCACGTGGCTAAATAACTTAAAACAACCCGCAGGTCGTTTGGCAAGATGGAACTTGCGTATCTCTCAATTTACCTTTGACGTTAGGCATAGGCCTGGCAAATTAAATATTGTACCTGATGCCTTATCTCGTGATGTCGTCTCTCTTATTCTTCCAGATCTAATTCCTGATACCTGATATCTTAATATGATTAAAAAAGTTTCTGAAAATCCCGATAAATTTCCTAGCTTTCGTGTAACCAACAATAGATTATATAAATTTGTATCTTCTTCACCTCGTAAAATATCTAGCATCCCTGAATGGAAACTTGTTGTCCCTACCGTTAATCGCAGTGAGGTTCTTAAATTGTGTCATGATGATCCTATAGCTGCTCATCTTGGTGTTACAAAAACTCTCGCTAAAATATCTGAATTATATTATTGGCCCACACTGAAACAATCTGTCTGTCGCTATATTAGGAACTGTAAAATTTGTGGTTCTCATAAGAGCTCACAAGAGGCTCGTTCTGGCTTAATGGGTAACTTTAAACGTGTAGCTTATCCCTTTCAATTAATATCGCTTGACTTATTAGGACCTCTCCCCCGATCAAAAAAAGGTAATCAATATCTTTTAGTTGTCACCGATTGGTTTTTTAAATTTGTTATGGTGCAACTCTTACGTAAAGCTACATCTGCCGCTATAATTAAATTCCTAGAGCAAAATGTATTTTTTATCTTCGGTGTTCCTCAGATTATTCTTTGTGACAATGGGGCACAATTTATCTCAAATGATTTTCAAAATTTCGTCAAGAGTTACAAGGTACAAAAAATTTGGTTTAATGCAAAATACCATCCCCAAGTAAACCCTACCGAAAGAGTAAATATAGTTTTAATTACTGCTATCTCTTCCTATATCAATTCAGACCATACTACATGGGATGAAAATATCTTTAAAATTGCACAAGCTTTGCGTACATCTAAACACGAAGCAACCCAATTCACTCCGTCATTTCTTGTTTTTGGAAGATATACCCCAATCGATGAGAGTTATTATGGTTTAGTTCCTGACGATACAAACGTAATTGAATTTGACGAGAAAGTACGCTGGGACAAAGACCAATAATCATTACCTTCTATCTTTAACGACGTTAGAAAAAAATTGTTAAAAGCTTACGAAAAAAGTAAGGACCATTATAATCTACGTAAACGAAATATTTCCTTCGCCTTGAGCGAACAAATTTGGAAAAAGAATTATGTCTTATCGGATGCATCTAAGAAATTTTCTTTAAAATTAGCCCCTAAATTCATTCTTTGTTAGGTCACTCGTGTCGTTAGTCCACTTATCTACGAACTTCAAGATGCTGAAAAAAAACGCCAAGGAAGGTGGTATATTAAAGACCTTAAGCCATTCTCTGCTGACCCAAATGCTAGTTAAGTTTTTTCATGTTTCATTCCCCTAACGATTTACCTAATATTTTTTGTTTTTAGTACCAATTAGTAGCTTTAATTACTTATTCCTGCTCTTATACAGCATATACCTTTTACACGTTTAATTTATTTACCTTAAACTTTTTGCTTCTGGTTGACTTTTCCTTGAACTTACCGTTAGCTATATATCGCTTTATTGTCTAGACCCACCAGTATCTCTATTGTTTCATTTAATTAACTCTCGCACCTTTCCTACAACATATTATTTTGTTTACAGTATTTATCTTACATCGTTTAATTGTGTGGTAATTGTCGTAACTTTGGTTGAAATAACTCATTGAATTTTTATGATTGGTTTTAGCTGATGTTAGAGAGGATGCTTTCTACTTTGGGCTCACATAGGAGACGCGGCCTATGCCATTGTAGAAATAGTTCATATTCGCAGTTGCAAAAAACTAGGGCTTTCTATTCCATGTGTTTTTCCTCTGAATTATTACAGTCGCTCACATTATCCTATACTATTATTTGTTTCTTTTTTTAATAAATCATCATAACGTATAAACATTTTTTTCGTTGTTTTTTATTGAACTTCGTGGTGAGGTGCTATTGCTTTTTATTGATATCTTATTAAATTCTCGGTTGTTTTAGCATATTGGGACAGTGTGTCTGTATTTAACTGCTTATAATAAGGCACTATTGTGTGTTTAGGGCGTTACCGTTTTAAAAAATTACCTTGAAACAGTTTGTTTTCGTGTGATTGTATCTGTAGTTATACTTTTAAGTTGTTGTGTCAACTTTTGTCTGATTTTCTTATCGTAGTGGATGCACTCGTTAAGAGGCTAGCGATTTTTTTTACTTATGATATATCTTAACTTGCCGGATTAATATCGCAGGTGGTCCTTCAGACCGACTCGTGTTTTATAGGGACAACTCTCTACCTTCTCTCGGACGCTTGTCCAAAAACTCTACTTTTTCATATCCCGCTGTCTCCGTTTCTGCCTTATCTTTCTTTCGGTAGACCTGTTCTCGTCCCGGAACACCCGTCTACCACATAAGAGTGATTTTTCCCTCACTCCGGGCTACTGACCACATTGGCTGGTTGAGTAGTGCTTTGCTATCCACCTTTTCTGTCTCTTTAGCTCAATGCGAACCCTTCCTCTATTTTTTTCTACCTGGAAGTGCCTCTTATGCATTCCAAATACCTACCTCCCTCTTTCTACCGTTCCTATTTCCACTGCCTTTTCATTTCCGTTAGTCACCGTGTGGTTGCGCGGGGGGTTTTCACAGACACACGGACCACGTCTCTGGGAATTTTTCGTGAGGTCATGCGGTGCCGCTGTCAGCGCACATGGTCGCTAACAGTGAAGGTATGTATGAGTGTGTGAATGTGTGAGTGTATGTAGAAATATGTGTGGATATCGTGTGGGTATCGCCGATATCGATTAACGCCGGGTGCAGGGATGCACCCAAATGCCTTTGCCGATCCCTCGTGCCGTTTATTGCAAACGGGCCTGCTTCACAGGTCGCCCTTTTTAGGGGGCACGAGAAATTTCCATTTAACGGCTCCACGGAGCCATTCTATCGCTATCCTACCTATTATCTTTGGTAATAACTTAAGTTAATATCTTTACCTTATTTATTATCTTGGATAATAACCTTAGTTTAATATTTTTATCTTACCTATTACCTTTAGTAATAACTTTAGTTTAATATCGCGTTATCTTACCTATTATCTTTGATAATAACTTAAGCTCAATATCGTTATCGTATCTATTATCTTCGATAATAACTTGAGATTTTTTTTTTTTTTATTTTCCTAACGTTTGGTATTTATGACCAGACGTGGGAATTATTTTTTTTGAATATTAAGTGAAAAAGCTAACCTGATGGTAGAAATGTAATTTGTTAGGTTAGCAATGTAAGGATTTAGTAAGGTGGTACGTTTGGTAAATTTGTTGATTCACAAGCATGTCATGGACAAGTTTTGATGTGTATTGTTTATTAAACCAGAGTACCAGTAACTAAAAATTTGCTAGAGTGTAGAGTAACTCACTCTGTTGAACATTTTTAAATTTGCGCATTTTTTTGCCAACGAAGAAACAGTCTAGATGCAACGATCATGTGCGTCTGCACTTAGGAAACTGTAATGTTAGCTTTAGGTTAGTATATAGGTTAGGCGACTTGTCGCATTTGTTTTAGTTTAAGTAGTGTTTCATGCTCCCCGACAAATTTGTGCTGTCGACTACAACTGCGCTACACCAAAGACTCGTGTGTGCACTTTTCCGATTCCTGGTAATCCGGGTGGCGCCTCAAATAAACATTTTATAGGATTTAAGTTAGGATTCATGTAGGTTAGTTAGGATTTATGTAGGTTAGTTAGGATCTAGATTTGAAGCTGTTACTGTGCTAACAGTCTTTTTTTAAAGTTTTTTCTTTTATGGCTTTGTCGCGATTGTTACGTGCCGAAAAATTCGGCACTAAACATCCCAATTACTTTTTAATTTGTAAGAATTTTGCGCCATAAATTTAAAAGGACGTGCGCGTATTTCCGTCACTTCAGACAGTGCGTTTGCGCCAGATTGCGCGAACGGGTGTGCCAAGAAAGAAGAAAGGGATTTCCGGCATACGTGACTGGACTAGCCTCCGAGATGTGAACAAGTATTGTTGCCTTTTGTGTTTTATCGTATCTTTTTTTGATATGTAGGTTTCCTGTGACTCCAAATTATCGTGCCTTTACCTGTCTCCCTTACCTTATTTGTATCTACATATAGAAAGAAGACAAATTTCAATTTGGATTCGACCAGGGCCCAGTAAGAATTCCCGCGCCCGAGAAAGATCAGCGAAGCAGCCACCGCCGACCATCATGGAGTAGTTCCGAAGGAAGCCCTACATATTCACGTGAGTACCCCGTTGGGGGTTTTCTTTAAAAATTGTATTTCTTTAAACTTTGTAATTGTGTTGCAATAATTTGCATATTGTGTGACGTCATCTATAATTAGCGCGTCATTTTTAAATTATCTAACAGTGTTACCAACTGACGTAGTGGCTCGCGTACCGGCACGTCGGGGTTGTAATAAAATATGATGAAGATGGCAAAGTTCACTTCAAATTAAGACACACTGAAGACTATGTTCTGTTAGAACAAAGGCATAAAGAACACAGGAATAGTGTAGACTTTAACTCTCTGCCTCACCTGTACTCTAAACCACTTTCAATTAAAAACCAAAAGTGGGAACATCTACAGTCACTAAAAGAAAGCATACCGAGGGATTCCACGCTTTTTATGATAATTTAGATCATAACTAAATACCGTTTTTGTTTTTTACATTTTCCTGTTTCTCAATAAACAGCTTTTTCTACATACCTGTTATTTACTTAAAAAGCTAAAATGTCGTAACTCCTTTTATTCCAGTAAGCAAATGTAGTAAGCCCTTTAATAAATTTATAATGCAATATCTTTAATAAAACTATTACAAAGAGCATAAAATACATTACTATTTTTCCAAAAAATGTATTCTGTTACGAAAGATTTTGTCGACAGGTGGTTTTATGTGTCTCCTGTAAAATTGGTAAAAGGACTTATGACATTTGCGGAATAAGACAACGAAATGTATGTTAAAATAATTGGCGTACCCGCTATTGTCTTATGTGCCACTTTCTGAATTCTTTTATTTCGCCTGTAACGAACGTGATATAGCGTGTCAGCAATTTTTAATCAGAATGCGAACGTGATAACTAAATGATTCTCAGGAACTAATCTTAAAATTATCTAATTAGCAATCTAGACACATTATTTGATATTCCCAGCATGAAATTCCATGGGAACCTTGTGTAACTTATATTTCAAGTTTGGTATTTGTTTGGATGTAGATATCATGCATAGTAACTATGATTTTAAAAACGCTTTCCTTAAATATACACGTGATATTTATATACCTTACACTTCTTGCTCGAGTCGCCTCATACGATTTTTCAGCTATTGTACGTCATTATTCCACAGTTTATATTTTTCAACAACTTTTCAAAATTAAAGGTATTAATTTTCCTAACACACTTTGAACTGGGGCTAAACATAAAAATTAATTCTACAATTCGTATAGCATTTGCTGCATCCTTGCTATTCTAATTCCTCGAATAGTAATCTAGTTGTGCGAAGCAGAGATTGGGATGTCAGCAATTTTTATCAGAATAGAGCTGATTACTGAACTACTGAGGAACATTCTTAAACTTATCTAAATTTCAACAAGAGGCACTTATTTAATGTCTTTGTATCCGGAGCCGCTTCATAGAATTTTTACCATAAACAACTGTAGTTAGATTATCATCAAAAGCTTGCCGTTTGTGTGAGTTTTGAAGGCCACATAGAAATATCATATTCTCAATTTAAGTATAGTAGTAGAATTGTTTAATGAGAAAAATATCGGCAATGTGAAATCCAAAATGCTTCAATAGCAGTGCACAGATGATTTTAACGATACAGAGTATTGAAATTTTGTAAATCGTTATCTTTTAATATCCCGAAAATACTTAAGATATTATTTTCAATTCTAGTATGTAATAATCCCCGCAAATATGTCTTAGATAACTATTTTTTTTTAAAAAAAAGGGGTTCGCACTGTTATTTTTCTATGTGGACTTTCTGATTAGCCTAGTTAATTCTATATGAAAACACCCTTTCGTATTTCTCTTGAGTAAAACAATTAAATTATCATTAAAACTCATCATTATTAATTAACGTTGTTAGAAATTGCCAGTTTACGAAATAGACATTTAGTCTAGTCACTGAAGGTTTTGGGGTCTCGATTCGTTGAACCTTCATCGAAATTTTGGTAGTTGGTGAAGAATAGCATGAAAAGCAAAAGTGACCCAGTGCCAATATGAGATTTTTCCCTAGGGTTGGTCGTCACCCCTTCTAAGGGGTGGGGACTGCTTTATTCCAAATAACGCCGGAAATCGATAGATGGACTCATTTTAAGCAGAAAAGTTCATATCAAATTTTTTTGTATACCCCATAGTTTTTCAGTTGTGTGCGGTTGAAAATACTAATTTTGGACCCTAAAAAAAGCCTGTTTTTGGGCGGTTTTATTGCAAATAAAAAATTCATGTATATTATATGTATTATTATTTATATTATTATATATTATATGTATATATATATATTTTAGATAGTTAATTACACAAGGTAAGTTGATAAATACTATCGCATTACAGTGATACGTATATTTAAACTAAAGGTTCCGATACGTATCACTATATATATATATATATATATATATATATATATATATATATATATATACATATACGTACCGCTACGTATTGATACGTATCGATACGTATCCATACGAATCGATACGTATCGATACGCACCGATACGCATCGATACACGTTGATACGAATCGATACGTATCGATACGTATCGATATACATCGATATTCGATATAGAACATGTATCGATATTCGATACGCAAAAATTCCGTATCGCCCACCCCTAGTTATAGACGGTTGAAACGGACTTTTTTTCACGAAATGTCGAAAATGAAATGTTCAATGTCAAATATCAGCTGATGGGTCAGTTTTATCAAAAAATGTTATTAGATACTTTTTAAAGTGCTTTAAAATACCTTCAAAATTCGCTTTGATAACTGTCGATCGGATAAAAACTCGCCGAGTTATGATCAAAATAAGGCGTAGTACTCACATTTTTATGAAAAAATGAGCGGTGAGAGTGATGCCAAGTGCTGATAAAATGTCGATTTTGGATTTTTTTTTAATAATTGAACATTTTTTTAAAATTACTTGAAAACTATCAATTTTAAGCAAAAATAACAAGAGTAAAAAAATTTAGATTTTTTTAGAAAAAAATTTTGGTTTTTTATAATTTACTATACGATGACAATTGGTTGAGATATAACCGTTAAAAGTGTGAAATGAAATGTAAACGTCGCCCTTTTTCATCCCTCCAAGCTCTATAATAATAAAAATAAATGATCCTACAGTTTTATAAGTAAAAGGATGTTATAGAGCATAAAATTACCTACAAAATGGTTTTTTATAAACTTTTTTATCTTCAAAATTGAGGGAGTTGAAAAATGATCTTTTGTAATTGCAAAAAAGGATGTGGTGCGTCGTGCGGATGCAGAAAAGTTGGACTGTTTTGCAATCGAACATGTGGCACTTGTTCTGGCGATAATTGCCAGAATAGTGCCCCCGTTGAAGACGAAGAAGAAGATGTCGACGGAGAAGACAGCGGAGATGAAAATTAATAAATTATATTTACAAATAAATTATTTAGAAAGTTTTCATGTTAGTTTTAAATAAACATATTTTTTTAATTCTTTGAAAAAAAAATTATTTATGACATTTTTAAATAGAGTTTTATTAGGGGATGATTTTAAGGGATGAAAAGTAACATCCCCAGCTTACGATGTAACATACACAATTTCTAATAATAAAAAATGTTCTTTATATAAAACATTTTTAATATAAAAAAAAATTTTTAATGAATGTTTTGAATAAACTTTCATTAGGGGATGATTTTAAGGGATGAAAGGATATTACTTTATACAAGTAGCTAATAAATAGTAAAGATATATTAAATAAGTAATTGCAATAAGTTATTTATGAGTATTATAATTTTTTTCGTTAAAACTCAGCAAAATGATGCCAAGGGGCTGGCTTTAAGGGTTGAACATGCACCATTTTTTAAATTTATATTCTAGGGCGTGTAACTGTTTTTATCTATTATGTTTAAATATAATTAAAGTCAAATATTTGCTTATTATTACATTATTATTACAATTTTACCGTTTTTCATACAAAGGGGTGGTTTTAACCCCTAAAAAATAAAAAGCTCAAATTGGCATAGGGTCACTTTTGAATTAGGGGGCAAGACGAGCTTACTCCTACAATTTCATAACTGTGATTCACTTAATATGCTCACCATAAACCAGTTTGGCGAGCGAGTGTAAACGGCGGGATCCATGAGGGTTCAACGAATCGAGAGGTCGGACCCCATTTTTACCTTCAGTGACTGGACTAATTCTTCGACACGCTTTCGTATCGAATCGCGCACTTTATCTTCCCAGTGTATACCGTATTGTTTCACAAAAACCAACGTTTCACTATCCTCTTCGAGGTGAGTGAAGTCCTCCCCGCCTTTTTAGTTATTCATTTTTACTAGTTCATTGAATTGTGCTCGTTTTGTGCTCAATTCTGCGGATGTTTGTTTCAATGGTGCTCATTTGCTATAGCGATAAAAGTGAAAGTATATACGTCGTGCTATGTTGACGGCTAGCCCCCCAATATTTTTTAATTTTTTTCTTGATACATTGAATTGTGCTTGCCGTGTTCTCAATTGCGTCGGTGTTTGTTTCAATTTTACTCATTTGTCTATAGCGAAAAGAATGAAAATATATCCGTGGGGCCAGGTTGACGACTGACGACTAACCCCACTTTCACATTTTTGGAGTTTTTCGATTTTTTCTAGGTTCATTAAACTGTGCTCGTCTTGTGCTAAATTGTGCCGGTGTTTGTTTCAATTGTACTCATTCGGTTATTGCAAAAAAAGCGAAAACGTATCCTGAGGGTCAAGTTAACGCCAAGCCCCTACTTTTTTGAATTTTGTCAATCTTTTTCTTGGTCCATTGAACTGTGCTCGTTATATGCTCTATTGTGTCTGTGTTTGTTTCAATTGTGCTCAATTGTTTATAGAGAAAAAAATTAAAATATATCCTGCTTCTTCTGACTTTTCCAATTTTTTCTTGATTCATTGAATTGTAGTCGTTTTGTGTTCAATTATACCGGTGCTTGTTTGAATTGTGATCAATTACTCATACTAAAAAAAGATGAAAACCTATACGTGGGGCCAAGTTGACGACTAGGTCCTCGTTGTTTTTCGAGTTTTCAATTTAGCTTTCACTTTTAACGGACTGACGAAACTCGATAAACTTTTGAGAACATCCATGTTACATAGGCTCATGCGGGTGCCCCGGTGCGTTCCATTCTCATAAACGATTTTGTGCACAACATTCGAGATTAGGCCAATCAATTGTACTCATTTTGTCCTCAGCCGGTGCTTGTTACATTTGTACTCATTTGCTTATAGCAAAAAACCCACGGGGCTGAGGGAAGGGGGAGTGGTATTACTAGCCTCCGTTTTTTCAGTTTTCAATTTTTTCTATTTCATTTTCTCGTTTTGTGCTCAATTGTGCCGTTGTTTGTTTCAGTTGTACTCTGGTATAGTTTCAGAATTTTTTTCTATTTAAACACCTGACGGATGATTGGCTTATCATCCATGCTAAGTTGTTATTGACTACGTCCATCCCAACATGGTTACTTCCAACACAAGGGTTGATTATATTAGAACCAATGTGCTCCTAAAATTGAAACCGACCAACTTCACTTGGCAGGAAATTTAATTATAAAGTAGCAAATAATTATTTTGAAAATATATTTACCAAACTTCTGCCAGTTGTTGTTAAGGGTTAAATGTATTAAATTTGGATTTGTCCTGAAAGAGCAGGGACCCCGTATTAATTAAGATGCGTTGGTTAACTGCAGAGATGCGGGAGTGGGTTCCTATGGGTAATGAAAAAATAAAGAAAAATAAAAAATACAAAATAATAAATAACAAGACACAAATTTGAAAATTCTACACTACGTTAACACTTGCCCTTAAAGGTTTCCCTACTGTCATAATCGAGGGGCGCCAAACATTCAATTACCGCAATACTTTTGAAGTAATTTCTGTATCAAAGACTGTTCGTCTGCATAAATCTCCCTTGCTTTGGTGTCCTATAGTTGGTTATAATTAAAGAACGTTCTCAAAATAGAATGCCCCATCCAAATACGACTATCGCCGTGGTAGCTGGATATCCTTTACAATTCGCTGACTTTAACTGTTTCCTAAATAAATTAAATAAAAATTAACCTAAACTTAACCTTTATTAACATAAAAATAATTTCCATACACATACAAATATCATTTCCTAAAAATAATGTCCTAACATAAAATCTGACCAGGTGTTGCTAAAATATTTCCTACAGAAACTATTATAAACAAAACTTAATCTAAGTAGTCAACAAAACTATTGACCTCTCCAAATTTTTTTGCATTCCTATTTAATTATTAAACATTCCTAAATCCCAAATTATTGGTAAAGTGGTTCATAACATAACAAAAAGACAGTTAAATCCGAAATTTTCTGTATATTTTTATTGTCCATTCCGAAATTACTAAATTTAATACTTTTAATACTCTAAATGCCACTAGTGAATCTGTTGTTTCAAATCACTAATTAGTCCAACTAAATATGTATTTATTTGTACTTAATCAATACCTTACTACATAAATACATACAATTGACATTCAAATATCCATAACATTGTCCTTAAATGTTACATAAAAGTTTGTAAGAGTTGTTAGAAGAACCGCAACTGAGTGTTGATTACTGTGAAGTTTATAAAAAGAGAATAAATCATGAGATCAGGGCTTCTCGTTAGCGACATTTTGAACAAAACAATTTTACAATTTAAAGACTGCAGATTTAATACTTTATTTCCAAACACGGTAAATAAACCAAATAAGGTTAATTAGTTGTATGATTATTGTTATGTAACCTACTAATATGTACTATTTTAGGAAGCTATACAATAAATTTGAAGTTGGGTTATACACTATACGTGATTGTTCTTCTTTTAAATTTTAATCCTAACAAAGCCTTCAAATTTATTACATCGTTTAACATGGAATCTAATACCGGTTTATGTGCTCTTCAAAAGGAATTACATGACAAAATCAACAAATTGAAAGCAAATAGTTGCAAGGAAGGTAGACCGAGGACGTGCCAGTACGTGAAGAAACAGTTGAAATAGTTGGGTGAGATTGGGGAACAATTTGAAGAAAATAACAAGGCAATACATAATCTTCCCGATTTTGAATTTGATGTGGACTATGTATGTAACAATCGTTTTCGTGAAACCAAAAGTCTCTATCTCGAAACTGAAGAAAAGTTACAAACTTACCTGTCCGAAGCTAAACCGAATCCAGTGCTGGTAGTACCAAAAAACGCGGTTGCAACAACCGTAACCGAACACGTAAATAGACACAAGAACTGAAAAACGTTGCAATTCACGAATGCACTATTTCACAAGTTGTTGCAAATACGAAAGCATCAAGCTCTAAACATTCCCGCTCATCACGTTCTTCAATAGCAACGCGGAAACTTCAGTTATTGATGCTGGAGAAGCAACGTAAATTGATTGAACAACGCGACCAGGATTACTTGCAGAATATGCAATTTTACAAGATGACCACTGGACGACGTCACAACTGATTACCAGAACAATGACATCTCTTACAGAGTTACGGAGTGGATCAGTCAAAGCGAAAAACTAACGGCAGTGACAAGTTAATCCCGGGTATAGTTCCGTAATGAAGAAACCGCTTTATTGTCTGGTTTTCAAGCAGACACATTCGTACCGAGTAATAACATTGACGTGGCTGTCCATAACAAGCAGTCTGGTCTACCATACGAAGACGCAGTGTACAATACCACATTCTGGTCAACTAGAGTACTACCTTCAAAAGTCGAACTTGTGTTTCTATCTGCATTTCCAACATGGATGGGATCTACAATCCTGCCACAAGACAATCATCAATCTTTGCAATTTTTTAGTCCTAGAGTTAACGAATTGCCAAAAGACCTATTATATGCAACACCTCCCCAATTAAGTTCACAACAGTTGGCTGCCCGACAGTCAATACCCAAAGAACTACCTCATTTTAGTGGTAATCCCGAGGACTGGCCTTTGTTCATTAGTACTTTTGAAGGGTTTACTGCAACATGTGGGTTCTCAGAAGCAGAGAACTTAATTAGGCTGCAAAAGTGCTTCATAGGCAAAGCTCTAGAAGCCGTTAAGTATCAATTACTACTTCCGAGCACTGTACCTAACGTAATTGAAACGCTTTAGGTTTTATATGGCCGACCAGAAATTATAATATATTATTTTATGCAAACGGTTCGCAACTGTCCACCACCTAAACATGATAAGTTGGATATACTAGTAAGTTATGCGTTGACTATTCAAAATCTGTGTGCAACTATTGAAGCTTTTGGGTTGGTAACACATATATCCAATCCGATGCTGCTGCAAGAACTCGTGGATAAGCTTCCACCATCCATAAATCTAAATTGGGCTATGTACAAACAGATGGTGCCAATGGCAAATCTCCTTACATTAATTGGCTGTTTCAAATATCTAAAGCGGCAAATGACGTTATCATACCATCGACAGAGTCCTATCATTCAACCATAAGGTCAGATAGGCGTAATAATAAAGAACGCAACTATCTGCATGCACATTATGAAAAAGTGTCTCAAATCAGTCCAGTTAGTCCCAGAAGTGGGTACATGAAATCTAAGACAAATGTGTTGTAGCGTTGATCATACCACTACTGCATGCAACAAGTTCCAAAAATCTTTATCATTTTGAACGCTGAAACGTAGTAAAAGAAAACAAGTTATGTAGGAAATGTTTAAAAGCGCATAACTGGTTTCACTGTAAAATCAGTATTGTATGTGGAACAAATGGTTGCGTATTTAAACACCACAAGTTACTTCACAATTACAACAAAGATAAGGTTAACGGTAATGTAAACATAACTGCTGTAAGAGTTGCACCAGAATTAGGGTCGAACTGCAACACACATCATAACACTCGGCAAAAGGTCTTATTCCGTATAGTGCCAATATTTTGAATAATAAAGAGATTAACATCAAAACATATGCGTTCCTCGATGAAGGCTCCTCAGTAACACTGATGGAAAAAGAGTTTGCAGAACAACTTCAACAATAAGGTACTCCCGAAAGGTTATGTTTAAAGTGAACCGCAGACACAGTACGTGAGGAGGTGAGTTCTAGAAAGGTTTACCTGAAAGTATCTGGTACCTACCATAACGCTGCTAAATACAGCATTTCGAATGTACGAACAATACGCAAGCTGCAGTTAGCAATGCAATCCATGTTGACAAAACAACTTAGTAACAAATATTCACATTTGGACGGACTTCCTCTCAAATCATATCACGAAGTAACTTCTAGATTGTTTGTTAGACTCGATAACTAGCATCTCGGACTACCACTTGAGATACGGAAAGCAAGATGGAAAGAGCCTGTTGCCACTAAAACATGTCTTAGATGGGTATTGCACGGATTTTACAACGGACGGCATTTCAGGTGTAAGTGAACACGTTCAGCATCACAGTGTACATCGGTGTGAATGTTTGGCCAAAAAAGACTATCTACATCAAGAAGTCGGAGTTTTTCTCGCTTGATAGTTTTGGTACTACCATTGCAGACCCAATAGAGAACAATAATGACAAAAGGGCACGAAAAATATTGCAAAGTACCACCATCTACAAAGGTAATCACTATGAAACTGGGTTACTATGAAAGTGTGATAGTATTGCGTTTCCCGACAGCTACGGTATGGCGTACAAACGCCTAATTTGTCTTAAAAGACAAATGGAACTTAACCCGAGTAGACCATTTTCAAGAATCCTGCTGCCTCATTTCCTCCAGAATCCCTCATTTCCTCACACATCTGGACCAATTTACATGTAAATTCCCATAAGGAGCAAATGAGGGAGATGAATCTCCACCTGACTCCTCCTTGCTCTCCTCCTTGCTCGGACACCCCCACAACCATTTTGATTACATCACACCCGCATTCTTTCCATCCGCGAGATAAATCTTTCTCCACTTTTCCACCCACGAGATAAACCTACCTTGTTTGGTATCAATTAATATTAGATTTTTCTCAGCTACCCGAATTTCTAAGAATTTTTTAGATAGCGCCATCCCCCAGGGAGCTACCCTCATTTTAAGATTTCTTACCTATAGCGACTTTTGAGCGTTCTTATAAATTTTTTAGTCATGCGATACATCTTGTTAGTCTAAAATTTTACGCAGAATTCGAATCTGTAAACAGATTTGAAATCGGACCACGCCCTGCAAAGTTACACATATACCCTCTGCGAGATAAATCTTTCTCCACATTTCCACCCACGAGATAAACCTACCTTGTTTGGTATCAATCAATATTAGAATTTTCTAAACTATCCAAATCTCTTTAAATTTTCACATAGCACCATCCCCAAGGAGCTACCCCAATTTTAAGATTTCTTACCTGTAGCGACTTTTGAGCGTTCTTATAAATTTTCTTAGTCATGCGATACATCTTGTTAGTCTAAAATTTTACACAGAATTTGAATCTGCAAACAGATTTGAAATCGGACAACGCCCTGCAAAGTTATACTTTAAAGCTCTCAAACCTCTTTAAAAATTTTGCTCGTATATATTTAACCCCATTTTTTAAAACCTTTTCGCTACCCAAGACATATGCTTTAACCAACATAAATAAATTAAACACGCAAAAGTTTTAAATTTATTTATCCAACTTACAGTTTAATAAACTTATAGAATGCAATTTTACAAAGTATAACATTATTTCTCGTAGCAAAGTTTAACCTGTAACAAAAAAAGATTAATGTGTTGTTTAAATAGACCTGTAACAAAATGAGATTAATGTAAAAGAGGAGACGTTTTCGGTTAATAAGACATATTATCGTTAACCTAACAATATGTTTTACCGTCCAGCAACACCACGTGAGGTAAACACATTCCAATGTAATGGGTTCTTAAATAGGAAAGTACGCTAAATCAGTCAATTAACAGCAATTAAATATTGCTTACTGACCTACCTTAATTAGGTTGCTGTACTATTAGGAATGATGTTTAAGACCTCGTACGTATTTTCCGGATTATATGTTGTATTCTTTTTATTAAGTAATCGAATAAATCGTTCCTTCTGCTTCCAAAGAAACTCGGACACTCTATGTCGACGCTGGCGTTATTTATGCGATAGCTAGCCATCAGTTGTTAAACGCTGTGCTAACATTTCTACGCCATCTTCGTTAGTAGCGGTAACTGATGCATTTTATGTTTGTTGCTCCTTAATGTGCGGCTACGTAGTTTTCCATTTCGAAATCGCATACTGTACACATAATTCGTGGTTGTTTCGTACAAGACCCTTTAAAGCGTGGCGTTGAACGTTTACGGCTTAATACATACCGTGCTGTTTTCCTTGTGTCGCTGTGAGCATTCTCGTAAAAGCGATACCGCAAGCCCAGTTTAAGTACTTTGCTGCGGACGGCTTAACACCTGGGCGATGTTACACTACGACATTTGTTCTGGTGCCGTTTGAGCATTTTTCCAGGTATAGGAAGCACCGCAAGGTTGCACTTATAAACGTTTGCAGGTACCATTTTAGTACAAAACAAAATCCGCACTTAAGCACTTTGTTAAACTTGTAATCGAACTAACTAAAAAGTTTACTCGACGTACCTGATTTATGTTCCTTATAGAATGCATACCGAAGGTTTCGAAGACGACCGAACGATGTTGAGGATTCGGCGGGGAACTAAATGAGTCATATCCTTGCTGCTCGTCCAATACATTTAGCGCTAATGCATGCACCTGGTTCGCTTCGTCGATGGTGCGAATGCCGTTAGTAGAAACACCGGAAAACGTCTTCCATGTTATACGGATCGCGTGCATATTAAAAATCCAAAGGGTGGTAGCACACGCACACAAGTTGTGTGCAAGTCGTGCTGTAGAAGATGCAATGCTACTATAACCAAAACACTTTAAACCATTACTAAGAAAATACCAACTTGTTGTCTACAGGATACTTACAACAATTTAATTTTAAATAACTTCTACGTCATATTTTAGGAAATGGGGGCTTGAATATTTTCCAAATGAATCACCAAGCGAAAGTATATGTTAACGGTATTAAATTACCCATTAATTTCCATTTTACGACCGTGGTTAATTATAGATTGAAATTTAATTTGTGCACGTTCGAGCTTCTCGTAAACTAACATATTTTAGCAACAATGCGCTGTATAATACATGCATACCCTTCGCCGCGCTACTGCTATTCTTGTAATTGCTAGAAAAGTCACTCTCCTTTTTACTGTTGGCGATGCAAAGCACCATTTTTATACTTTCTATAGCACATCGGCCTTTTCGTCTGATAATTAAATTTTGCTTCTGTAGGCTTTTACACTTTCGCATAGCGGTCGATCGCACGTAATGATTTCTAGAACCGGTAAGTACTCGATATCCTCCAAATAGAATTAGATGTCGATGTCTGTCAACTTCCAATTCCCTCGTAAGGTAGAAAAACTCAGTCAATCATCCATTAAACTTCGACCCGCTCCTGTTCTGATAATTTACAAACATTTTCAAACGACAATGGGCGAGAATTTTTAAACCTCCGAGGATCTTTAAGTCGTGATCAATTACACATCCGAGCTACGCGTAAACTAACATATTTTGCAGCAACTGTATAATACATGCATACCCCTTCTCTGCGCTACTGCTATTCTTGTAGTTGCTTGGAAAAGTCAGTCGCCCTTTTTACTGCTAGGGTGCTAAAAGCACCATTCCATACTTTTTTATAAGTGTAGCACATCGCCACTTTTTGTCAGTTAATTAAATTTTTGTTTATGTAGGCCTTTACACTTTCGCTTATTTAAACATCTAATACGACCGATTAACCACTTTCGATTATTCTAACGGAACCACCATACATCCCCCGCATCGTTCTTTTGAATCCAACGATCCTATGGGCTTCCGCACTAACACCTAACGTATCTTTCCTACTATTTGTTAAACAAAACTACCGGTATCGCCATTGTGGATAAACAGATGTTTGTGGATGTGTACGAGAATATGTAACCATATACATTAATAGTCTAAGCTATTTTATTTAGTCCAAGAAAATTATTATTTTCTAACACAATAATAATCGCCTTTATAGGTTTAACATTTCTACCATTTCCCAATGACTGGTGCTACGTACATGGAAACTTTAATTTCTTATTAGAGAATTCTTATTCTCCGCTGCTGCGTAGTTGCATGCCCCTTGATATATGCTCGTTATAGGTTGTAAGACTCGGTTTTATAACTACACCCCCCCCCCCCCCCCCCCCCCCCCCCCCCCCCCCCCCCCCCCCCCCCCCCCCCCCCCCCCCCCCCCCCCCCCCCCCCGGTTTTAATGATCCGAATTCTTTAGGAAATAACAATGTTTGGAACCCTTTGGGGTTAGGAACAAAGCATCTTAGCCTTGTTATTGCATTTTGATAAATACGTTTTTAACCTTTTACGGATTTAGACATCCTTTTCGCAAGAACGCCTACATAACTAAAAAGTCTTTCTTTAACCAATGCAACAGCAGAACCGGATGATTTAAGTCTCATCGACATAAAATAATCTTAATTCTTCCTCATTTTCTCTAATAAGATTTGTTAACACATCTTGATTTCGCGTTTTCGCTGTTTCCGTCATTTCTTTTATCCATTCCTTCCATTGTTTTTACTTCGATATTTTAGCGTAAACGGGACCTTTAGCGTCCCTCTGAGGGCGATATCCCTTGAATAAATTAATTGTGTTTAAAATATGTCCTTTGCTTTTTTTTTTTTTTTTTTTTTTTTTTTTTTTTTTTTTTTCCAAGCTCACATTTGGCAATGTACCGTATAGCATTGGACCGCCCCTTGTAGAAAAAAGTACATTTCCTAACTTAAACCATCCTTTGAAACGATTATACACCCGTTCCAATGCAGCTTCAACACCGGTGTCTTTGTCCGCAAATCGCCATTTCTCAGTAGACGCATGTTTCCTAAAGCACATCTTTGAACAACGGTAAAAACAGATATTCCCAAGTTGTCGTATCGGACATTTTACGTTGTATATTTAATTTTCCCATTGGTTAGCCATTTAAACATAATTCATTTTTCGTTGTCAACTAAATATTACACCCCTTTTTATCGAAATATTTGATAGTATAATTCCTTCCCTCTTGCTAAATTACCCGCAAAATCTTTTACATCCATGTAAAGATAAAAATATCTTTTCTTTCTAATTATCGGTGTTCCTTCCAATAAAGTTTAATTTTACTCGAGTCCTAAACTAACATAATTTTACAACAATCGCTGTAAACATCATACCTTGCCGGCTACTGTATTCTTGTAATTGCTAAAGCACCTCCTTTTCTTTAGGCATGAAAGACCATTTTCTTTTAAGCCAGTGCCTTTTCTGAATTAATTTCTTCTGTAGGCTTTACACTTTCGCATGTCATCCATAATTTTTAGAACCTAATTCCTATTCCCAAAAGGAATTAATTTCGATTTGTCAACCAACCCCTAAAGTAAATCACAACATCCATAACTTCGACCCCCTTCGATATTTCAAATTTTTAAACGACAATCGAAATTTTTAAACTCGAGATCTTTAAGTCGGATATTACCATCCATACCGTAAACTAACATATTTTCAGCAACGAAATAATCATCTTCTCGCCACTTATTCTTTATTGTTAAAAGCATCCCTTTACCTAGGCGTGCATCAATACTTTCTTTAAATGTCCATCGCACCTTTTTGCGGAAAATTTTGATGTAGCCTTACCTTTCGCTTATTTAAACTCAATAACGATTAACCACTTTCGATTTTAACAACCCTACATCCCCCCACGTTCTTTTAATCCAACATCTAACTTCCCCACTAACATAGTACTTTTAATTTTAAACAAAACTTTTATCGCCATTGTATATTAGCAATGTTTTGATTGGCGAGAATTTAACAATACATTAATTATCTGCTATTTATTATCCAAAAAATTATTATTTCAACCACAACTTAATGCTTTAAGGTTAACATTTCTACCATTTCCAAGACTTCTTGTCATGAAATTTAATTCTTTTAAAATCTTATTCTCCGCATGCTTAATTCATCCCAACCTTTTAAATGCTCGTTATGTTGAACACCCTGGTTTATACTCACGGAGACCAATTTTAAGTTTCCGCTAAAATAGGATTAAATATAAACAAATTAAACTACCCATTAAATTTTAATTTTACCCAATCGAATGTTATATTGATTATTACTTGTCATCTTTGATAAATATTTTTTAGGTATCAATTATTTTTTCTGGACCCAACGAAAAGTTTAATACCACCAAAAATTATGCTTTAAGTAATTTCCCTCTTTTACCCACTTAAACCCTTTTGCACCGCATGCACCCCATCCCCGGTCAAACCTGCCCTCGCCCCTGGCACTCTCTGTCACCATGAAGCAAATTTAATGGGAAAATTAAAATTATAATTTAAACTAATTATACAAAATTTAAAAATTATACAAATAACATACTTAATTTTATACAAGTTTACAAGGAGTCCTTTATTTTCGTTAATTTTATTAATTCGAGCTTATTTTATCGACACCAAAAAAAAAAAAAACCCCCCCCCCCCCGCCATGCGCCCTGGTCACACCGCCCATGCGCACCTGCCGTACCACCCTGCCCATGCGCTGCCCTGCACCCTCTTGCGACTGTATTTCGTGGTAACGTCACAGCCTTTATAAATAAAGAACAATGTTATATACTATTATAAAATGTTTATTCTGACATTATACATAACAAATTTAAAAATTAATCCAAGCATGGATCATTTAAACTTAATTTAATACAAAGTTATACACAGAAGACAGTCCTTTCTTATGTTTGTTTGCGTGGTTTTAATTTTATCTAATTTTATTCGCAGCTTAAAATTTAAATCGACACCAAGTCTTCTATCTCCTTTTCTACCAATAGTTTGATACATAAAGACCGTCTAGGTTTTCGAATTGTAAATGACCGAAGTTTGCCTCATATTTAAAGTCTTTGATTCCGCCGACAACCAGATCCATTCTTCGTGTTCTTAGCGACAATCTTTTAATCGCAGCTTCCCACTATATCCTGCATATCTTGTTAGCTTGATCGACTTCTTCTGTCGTATTGAGAAACTTTTCTCCACACCGTTGCGTAGTTGCATGTCCACCACTTTTGGGAATATATGGTTGTTATAGGTTGTAAGACCTCGGTTTTAAATGATCCGAAAGGTTCTTTACGGCAAATATACAATGTTTAGCGAACCCTTTGCGTGGTGTACGCAACGAAACCCGCATTCCTTAGTTCTCTTGTTATCGCCATTTGATAAATACGTTTTAGAATAACCTTTAAAAAGTATACGGATTTAGTACCATCCTTTTCGCAAGAACGCCTACATAACTAAAAGAGTCTTTCTTACTAACCGCAAATGCAACAGCTTGTAGAACCCGGATGTATTTAAGTCAGTCCATCGGCACATAAAATAATCTTTAATTCTTCCTCATTTTCTCTAATAAGATGTTCTTTGTTAACACATCTTTGTATTGTTCGCGTATTGTCGCAGTGTTTTCCATAGTCCAATTTTCGTCTTTTGCATCCATTTCCTCTAATTCCAGTTGTCTTTTCCTTCCACTTACAGCGTATGGTATCATAATGGGCAATTTCCTTTAGCGTAAACGGATAAGTTTACTACCAATATTTACGCGTTGTCGTACAACCTCTGGACGAATGTTAGCGATATCTCCATTCGAATAAAATTTAAATTGTAGATTGAAAATATGTACCTGCTTTAATGTAGCACTTGTTAAGATTTTATTTTATCTGGCTGTCTTCCTCTACTATCTCCAAAATTTAGGTAAAGTTAAACAAAGCGAAAGCATACTTTATCAATTTTCCTTTCTTTTTTCGGACAACTTTCAAGCCGTCAATTCTTTTTCATCCCCAATACACGTGTAGCAGGTTATAACACTAAACAGCAGCTATTTGTAGCTTGTCCGATAGCTTACTCACATTTTGGCAAGGTAGTACATTGGCGCCTTTAGAAGTATAACACTATCTTCCAAAACGTTAAACAGTCTTTAATTATACACCGTTCCGCACTGACATGCTTCCACCGTATATTGTCGTTCAATCGCGTAATACCATGTTCTTGCAAGTGACGCAATGAACGCCTACAACGAAACAGTATTGTGCCAGATTACACCAGATTTATTGACACACAATTTTGTTCATTCTTGCATTGTTGTTAGCCATGTTAACAAATTTTTTTTCTTTCCATAATTTCTTTTCTCTTGCCATCGTTATGTTTAGAAATAACTTACTTTACATCTCCATCTTGCTAAATATACCCGCAAAATCTTGGGTTACATCCATGTCAAAGATAGAAATAATCTTTTCGAGTCTCTAATATATCGGTAGTTCCTCCAATAAAGTTTCCAACTTACATCTGCTAGTTCCACTTTGTATGGAACACATAGATTTTGGAATTTTTAAATGCATTCGAGGTCTTCTTTCCGATATTTCCTTTTCTCTCATTCCATCTTGTTAGTGCTTTCCAGAGAAAACGGAAGCTAGCTTTAACACCATGTTACGACAATCGGCAAACTTCTCTAGATACGTAAATGCACCAAATTTCTTTAGATAAACATCTTTGCAGAGTTTGTTCGGCGTAGAAAGTCGCATTTTACCAACATTATATTGTCACAAAATGGTTCTGTAATTGGTGTGTAGTCCACCACACTGTCGCCTTCGACATAACAAATATTACCAATATCTGTTACCAGATTTTGTTGCACATTTTTCTACCAAAAGCCATAATCCAAATCGCTCATTGTCGTTCATTTATTCCCAAGAGACGAATCACCTGGAGACGCTCATGACGTTCTGACGCTACTACGAATACTAAATTAAATACGAAAATTGTTCTCTATGTATTCTACAGAGTGGCGTATATTGCCGAGATAGTCGAATATGTTGTTATCCGACCTAAGCCGACAGGGATGCGCACGACATATATCCGGATATATGTAGGAATGTAAGTTACGGCGGGTGAAATTACATTTCCATAATTACCAGGTCCACACTTGGTTTTTAATGAAATTACCCCATGAAATACCACATGTAGTGCTAATGGTGAATTGATGACACATATCATAGACCACATGACCAATGACCATATGCCACATGACCATATGGCCATATGACCATATGGTAATGTGGTTCATAATGAGTTGGTTCATTAAAATCCATTAGCACTAATTGCTTTTTAATGAGTTCATTCCATTCATCCAAGTGTGGACTAATTAGATCAAATGGAACATACATATTAGGTCAGCGCCGGATATATGTCGATGCGCATCCCTGTCGGCTTAGGTCGGATAACAACATATTCGACTATCTTCGGCAATATACGCCCCACTCTGTAGAATACATAAGAGAACAATTTTTTCGTATTTAATTTAGTATTCGATAGTAGCTAGAACGGTAAACATGAGCGTCTCCAAGGTGATTAACGTTTCTCAACTTCTTGGGAATAAAGTGAAACCGACAAATGAGCGATTTGGATTATGGCTTTTGGTAGAAAATATGTGCAACAATAATCTGGTAACAGATATTGGTAATATTTGTTATGTCGAAGGCGAGCAGATGCTGACTGGTGGACTACACACACCAATTACAGAACCATTTTGTGACAATATAATGTTGGTTAAAATTTGCGACTTTTCTGACGCCGAACAAACCTCTGCAAGCAAAAGGATGTTTATCCTAAAAAAAGAAATTTGTGGTGCATTTAACAGCTATCTACGAAGAAAGTTTGACCGATTTGTTTCCGCTAGACATGGTGTTAAAGCTAAGCTTCCGTTTTCTCTGGAAAGCACTAACAAGATGGACCAGAGAGTAAAAGAAATTATCGGAAAAGAAGACCTCGAATGCATTAATAAAAAATTCCAAAATCCTATATGTGTTCCATACAAAGTGGAACTAGCAGATGTTAAGTTGGAAACTTTATTGGAGGAACTACCAGATATATTAGACGAACTCGAAAAGATTATTTCTATCTTTTGACATGGATGTAACCCAAGATTTTGCGGGTATATTTAGCAAGATGGAGATGTGTAATTATTTAACTACAAACCATAACTTTTGCTATAAGGGCGAATACGAAGAAAAGTGTAATATTATAGTTGACAACGATAAAACTGTAGGAATTGATTGTTTAACATGGCTAACAACCAATGCAAGAATTAAGATATACAACAAATTTGTGTGTCAGATAACAAGTCCTGGTGTTAATAAACAACTTGGCAATCATATACTAGATTTTTACGTTGTCCAGATGTGCGTTTAAGGGAAACATTTGCGTCTACTTTGGCCTAAAGAACATGGTATTACGCGATTGGAAGCGACAATATACAATTGTGCAATTGGAAGCAATGTCAGTGCGGAACGGTGTATAATCCCTTAAAAGACTGTTTAACGTTATTGGAAGATAGTAGTTATACTTCCTAAAGGCGCCAATGTACTCGGTACCACTTGCCAAAATGTGGAGTAAGCTATCGGACAAGCTACAAAATAGCTGCTGTTTAGTGTTTAATAACCTGCTACAGTACGTGTATTGGGGAATGGTAATACAAAGAAATTGACGGGCTTGCAGATTAAGTTGTCCGAAAACCAAAAGAAAGGGAAAATTGATAAAGTATGTGCTTTCGGCTTTTAGTTTTAACTATTTACCTGTAAATTATTTGGAGATAGTAGAGGAGGAAGACAGCTCAGATAAAATAAAAATCTTACACAAGTGCTACATTAAAGCAGGTAGTACATATTTTACACAATCTGCAACACCATATTCTACAATTCCAAAAGAAATAATCATTTCGGAATTGGGATTGATAGATACGCATAACATTCGTCCAGAGGTTGTACGACAACGCGTAAATATTGGTAGTAAACTTATCCGTTTACGCTAAAGGAAATTGCCCCATTATGCATACCATACGCTGTAAGTGGAAGGAAAAGACAACTGGAATTAGAGGAAATGGATGCAAAAGACGAAAATTGAGTACATGGAAAACACTGCGACAATACGCGAACAATACAAAGATGTGTTATACAAAGAACATCTTATTAGAGAAAATGAGGAAGAATTAAAAGATTATTTTATGTGCCGATGGACTGACTTAAATACATCCGGGTTCTACAAGCTGTTTGCATTTGCGGTTAGTAAGAAAGACTCTTTAGTTATGTAGGCGTTCTTGCGGAAAAGGATGGTACTAAATCCGTATACTTTTTAAAAGGTTATTCTAAAACGTATTTATCAAAATGGCAGATAACAAAGAAGAACTAAGGAATGCGGGTTTCGTAATCTTGGCGTACACCACACGCAAAGGGGTTCCGCTAAACATTGTATATTTGCCCAGTAAAGAACCTTTCGGATCATTTAAAACCGAGGGTCTTACAACCTATAACAACCATATATTCCCAAAAGTGGTGGACATGCAACTACGCAACAGTGTGTGGGAGAAAAGGATTTCTCCAATACCGACAAGAAGAAGTCGATCAAGCTAACAAGATACGTATGCAGGATATAGTGGGAAAGCTGCGATTAAAAGATTGTCACAAGCTGCAAGAATTACACGAAGGAATGGATCTGGTTGTCGGCGGAATCAAAGACTTTAAATATAGAGGCAAACTTCGGTACATTTTACAATTCGAAAACCTAGACGGTCTTTATGTATCAAACTATTGGCTAGAAAAGGAGATAGAAGACTTGGGTGTCGATTTAAATTTTAAGCTGCGAATAAAATTAGATAAAATTAAAACCACTGCAAACAAACATAAAGAAAGGACTGTCTTCTGTGTATAACTTTGTATTAAAATTAAGTTTAAATGGATCCATGCTTGGCATTAATGTTTTTAAATTTGTTATGTATAATGTCAGAATAAACATTTTATAATAGTATATAACATTGTTCTTTATTTATAAAAGGCTGTGACGTTACCACGAAATAGCAGTCGACAGAGAGGGGTGCGCATGGGCAGGCGCATGGGCAGGTGCGTACGCGCAGGGGGCGCATGGGCAGGGGTGTGCACGCGCAGGGTGCGCATGGGCACAGGCGTGTTAGGGCGTACACGAGGGAGCGGATGTTAACAGTCACCAAGCATCCAATTCTTTATTTGGATGGTATCGAGTACTTGTCTGCGTATGTATCCGGAGTAAAGAATACGATTTGCATACGCAGCTTATTAATAAAATTAGTTTATCGAGGAAGATGACAAAGGTACATCATTCCTAATAGTACAACAATCTACGCATGGGGACGTAAAGATATAAGATAGTTGTTTATATTTGTATAGATTTTGTAAATCTATTGTATATATTAGTTTTAAATTCCATAATTTTTAAGTTCTTCGCCCACCTTCCAAATCCTTCCTGCTTCTATCCTGGTTGACAGAGTATACGTGTTACTCCACGTGGTATTCGGGGATACATCGGTTTTAGATTTCGGGAGATGGTTGGCTAAAGCATATGTCTTGCGTAGCAAAAAGGGTTTTAAAGATGGAGTTAAATAAAGATGGGCAAAAATTAGTCTTTAGAAGGCATAACTTTGTATGGGTGGAGCTATTTAAAATCTATTTACAGATTTGGGGTCCCTAGAAAATTTAATATTAGTTGATACCTAGCAAAATATATTTATCTTAAAAGAGTGACTACCCGCGTATAATAAATACAATATAACACTTGTCGATAAAAACTTGTAGGAAATTAAAGACCAATTTAATGGGGGTCCAGTATTAGAATTTGTTGGTAGTAGCTAAGTCCTACTGTATTGTAGGCGAGAAAGATACGATTAAAAGATTAAAGGGTCTCACGAAGTGTAGTTAAGTAAAACCGAGGGTCTTACAACCTATAACGAGCATATACTCAAAAGGGTGGGCATGCAACTACGCAGCAGTGCGTGGGAGAATAAGAATTCTCTAATAAGAAATTAAAGTTTCCATGTACGTAGCACCAGTCATTGGGAAATGGTAGAAATGTTAAACCTATAAAGGCGATTATTAATTGTGGTTAGAAAATAGTAGTTTTCGTGGACTAAATAAAATAGCTTAGACTAATTAATGTATATGGTTACATATTCTCGTACACATCCACAAACATCTGCTTTATCCACAATGGCGATACCGGTAGTTTTGTTTAACAAATAGTAGGAAAGATACGGGGTTTGGAAGCCCATAGGATCGTTGGATTCAAAAGAACGTGCGGGGGATGTATGGTGGTTCCCGTTAGAATAATCGAAAGTGGTTAATCGGTCGTATTAGATGTTTAAATAAGCGAAAGTGTAAAGGCCTACATAAACAAAAATTTAATTAACGACAAAAAGTGGCGATGTGCTACACTTATAAAAAAGTATGGAATGGTGCTTTTAGCGCCCTAGAAAAAGGGCGACTGACTTTTCCAAGCAACTACAAGAATAGCAGTAAATTGTTTAGGAAAATGGGAAGGGAATTAAAGAAATTGGCCTTTTAAATTTTAAATTTCCCCGGGTAAAGAATTCGTTTTCCTTTGGGGGTTGGCCGGAAAAATTTTATGAGATATCGATATAGGTTAAAATATAGGGGTTGGAAATTAAGCAGGATTACAGGTAAACGATGTGTAAAAGTTATCTTTTGACACGTCTCAGAAAAGGAGTTTTTAAGAATTAAGAAACATACGCAGGGTCGTATTAACAAGATTTTGCTGCGAAAAATGTAGTTTGGAACGGCAAAATAAATTCAAATATAATTAACAATCGTAAAATGAAATTGGGTAATAACAACTTTATTTTCTTGGGTCTTTGGAAAATTGCCCTTTCTAAAATGGAGTAGGATTTAAATAATTTGTAAGTGCCGTAACAAAGTGGTTGAAGTAATGGTTAAAGTTTTGGTTTAACATGCGATTAGACACTTCCAATGTCTGTGTACACCTTGGATTTTAATTACGTGTCAAATGGAAGATTTCGTTTTCTACTAAGGCATGTATCGGAAGCGCAATCAGGGATGCATTAGCGGTAAATGTATTGCGAACAAAAGATGATTGTCCCCGTCTCACATGTTTGTTTCGGACAACTACTGAATTCTTTAGGAAATAATCAGGACGCTGAGTAATTAGTTCGAAAGGTTTCAAAAAAGGATAGGGTTGTTTCTAAAGTACCTGAAATTATGGAAGGTGATACTAAAACTTAAAATCGCAAAACAATGTGTATTACATCGCATTGCTCACAGCAAATATTCTAGATTCGTATCTTTCCAGAAAGTTACAACAAAGGAAAACTACTTACCAAAGTAAGCCACCTGAAGGTTGGAGAAAAACACTGAATATGAAGAGGATGAAATGGAACTATGCACACTATGAGAACATGAGAAAATAAGTTAAGTATAAGTGATGTGAGAAATGTTCAGGTTTCCTGCTGCGATGAAAGACTTTTAAGCGTCACTGGATTCCGTTCTGGAACAAAGGCGTTTATAAATTCTTAAAAAGAAAGAATGGGCGAAAAAGTACGGGCAAAATATTCCTAATAGTACAGCACCTAATTAAGGAGGTAAACATTTTAATCTTAATTCAAATTGGTAATTTCTATTTAAACCTGTAGAGATTCAATACCTAGTAGTGTAGTAACATATTGTTGGTTATATAGTCTTAACCGAAAATCCCGTTTGCAGTACCTTTTGACAGGCATTCAACTAACCTTTGGGTCATGTTCAAACTTTGATCGAAAGGAGAAAGGTTCTTTTAAGTGATAAATTTATACACCCAAGTGGAAAAATTCTTAATTTTGTGTTTAATTTATATCTTGGTTAAATATGTTTGGGTGCAAAATAAAAATGGGTTAAAATTGGTTTTTAAAGGTTTGAGTTAAGTAACGCAGGGCTTGCCGATTCAAACTGTTTGCGATTAATTCGAAAATTTGCTAAAGGGTACGAGCTAAGAAATTTTAAGGAACGTCGCGTCGGTAAAATCTTAAATTGAGCTTTGGGGATGAGGAAAAAACCCTTGGCCCGTGGGAAGAAAACTTAAGGTTTCAAAACCAAATTGGTTTAAGGCAAAGGAAAACAAAGTTTAAAAATTTAAAGAAAGGGTTAAATTTTATATTAACCGGTTTAAAGTGTTACGTAAAAAAAAGTTTAAAGGGGCTTTTCCGAAATTTCCCAAAAATAATTGGAAACTAAACTATTATCAAAATGATAAAAGAGAAAAGGTGCGGTTTCGTAATCTTGGCGTACACCACACGCAAAGGGGTTCCGCTAAACATTGTATATTTGCCAGTAAAGAACCTTTCGGATCATTTAAAACCGAGGGTCTTACAACCTATAACAACCATATATTCCCAAAAGTGGTGGACATGCAACTACGCAACAGTGTGTGGGAGAAAAGTTTCCTCCAATACCGACAAGAAGAAGTCGATCAAGCTAACAAGATACGTATGCAGGATATAGTGGGAAAGCTGCGATTAAGATTGTCCGTGCAAGAATTACACGAAGGAATGGATCTGGTTGTCGGCGGAATCAAAGACTTTAAATATAGAGGCAAACTTCGGTACATTTTACAATTCGAAAACCTAGACGGTCTTTATGTATCAAACTATTGGCTAGAAAAGGAGATAGAAGACTTGGGTGTCGATTTAAATTTTAAGCTGCGAATAAAATTAGATAAAATTAAAACTCAAAACATTAAAGAAAGGACTGTCTTCTGTGTATAACTTTGTATTAAAATTAAGTTTAAATGGACCATGCTTGGCATTAAAGTTGTTTTAAATTTGTTATGTATAATGTCAGAATAAACATTTTATAATAGTATATAACATTGTTCTTTATTTATAAAAGGCTGTGACGTTACCGAAATGCATGACAAGGGTCATGGGCAGGCGATGGAGGCGTAGCGCAGTGGGCGCATGGGCAGGTGTGCAGCGCAGGGGCGCATGGGCGGCTGTGTGTGGCGTACACGAGGGAGCGATGTTAACAGTCACCAAGCATCCAATTCTTTATTTGGATGGTATCGAGTACTTGTCTGCGTATGTATCCGGAGTAAAGAATACGATTTGCATACGCAGCTTATTAATAAAATTAGTTTATCGAGGAAGATGACAAAGGTTACATCATCCTAATAGTACAACAATCTACGCATGGGGACGTAAAGATATAAGATAGTTGTTTATATTTGTATAGATTTTGTAAATCTATTGTAATATTAGTTTTAAATTCCATAATTTTAAGTTCTTCGCCCACCTTCCAAATCTTTCCTGCTTCTATCCTGGTTGACAGAGTATACGTGTTACTCCACGTGGTATTCGAGGAACATCGGTTTTAGATTTCGGGAGATGGTTGGCTAAAGCATATGTCTTGCGTAGCAAAAAGGGTTTTAAAGATGGAGTTAAATAAAGATGGGCAAAAATTAGTCTTTAAAGGCATAACTTTGTATGGGGTGGACTATTTAAAATCTATTTACAGATTTGGGGTCCCTAGAAAATTTAATATTAGTTGATACCTAGCAAAATATATTTATCTTAAA
This sequence comes from Platerodrilus igneus, assembly GCA_036346225.1. NCBI lineage: Eukaryota > Metazoa > Arthropoda > Insecta > Coleoptera > Lycidae > Platerodrilus > Platerodrilus igneus. The sequence continues at coordinate 2,290,900 of JARFIW010001146.1, forward strand.
AGTGACTACCCGCGTATAATAAATACAATATAACACTTGTCGATAAAAATTGTAGGAAATTTAAAGACCAATTTAATGGGGGTCTAGTATTAGAATTTGTTGGTAGTAGGGCTAAGTCCTATGTATTGTAGCGGAAAGATACGATTAAAAGATTAAAGGGGTCTCACGAAGTGTAGTTAAGTAAAACCGAGGGTCTTACAACCTATAACGAGCATATATTCCTCAAAAGGGTGGGCATGCAACTACGCAGCAGTGCGTGGGATAATAAGAATTCTCTAATAAGAAATTAAAGTTTCCATGTACGTAGCACCAGTCATTGGGAAATGGTAGAAATGTTAAACCTATAAAGGCGATTATTAGTTGTGGTTAGAAAGATAATATTTTCTGGACTAAATAAAATAGCTTAGACTAATTAATGTATATGGTTACATATTCTCGTCACATCCACAAACATCTGCTTTATCCACAATGGCGATACCGGTAGTTTGTTTAACAACTAGTAGGAAAGATATTAGGTGTTAGTGCGGAAGCATAGGATCGTTGGATTCAAAAGAACGTGCGGTTGATGTAGGTGGTTCCCGTTAGAATAATCGAAAGTGGTTAATCGGCGTATTAGATGTTTAAATAAGCGAAAGTGTAAAGGCCTACATAAACAAAATTTAATTAACCGACAAAAAGTGTGCGATGTGCTACACTTATAAATAAAGTATGGAATGGTGCTTTTAGCGACCCTAGCAGTAAAAGGGCGACTGACTTTTCCAAGCAACTACAAGAATAGCAGTAGCGCAGAGAAGGTATGTATTATACAGTTGCTGCAAAATATGTTAGTTTACGCGTAGCTCGGATGTGTAATTGATCACGACTTAAAGATCCCTCGGAGGTTTAAAATTCTCGGCCCATTGTCGTTTGAAAATGTTTGTAAATTATCAGAACAGGAGCGGGTCGAAGTTTAATGGATGATTGACTGAGTTTTTCTACCTTTACGAGGGAATTGGAAGTTGACAGACATCGAACATCTAATTCTCTATTTGGAGGATATCGAGTACTTACCGGTTCTAGAAATCATTACGTGCGATCGACCGCTATGCGAAAGTGTAAAAGCCTACAGAAGCATAATTATCAGACGAAAAAGCGCACGATGTGCTATAGAAAGTATAAAAATGGTGCTTTGCATCGCTCCTAACAGTAAAAAGGAGAGTGACTTTTCTAGCAATTACAAGAATAGCAGTAGCGCGGCGAAGGGGTATGCATGTATTATACAGCGCATTGTTGCTCTAAAATATGTTAGTTTACGAGAAGCTCGAACGTGCACAAATTAAATTTCAATCTATAATTAACCACGGTCGTAAAATGGAAATTAATGGGTAATTCTAATACCGTTACATATACTTTCGCTTGGTGATTCATTTGGAAAATATTCAAGCCCCCATTTCCTAAAATATGACGTAGAAGTTATTTAAAATTAAATTGTTGTAAGTATCCTGTAGACAACAAGTTGGTATTTTCTTAGTAATGGTTTAAAGTGTTTTTGGTTATAGTAGCATTGCATCTTCTACAGCACGACTTGCACACAACTTGTGTGCGTGTGCTACCACCCTTTGGATTTTTAATATGCACGCGATCCGTATAACATGGAAGACGTTTTCCGGTGTTTCTACTAACGGCATTCGCACCATCGACGAAGCGAAGCAGGTGCATGCATTAGCGCTAAATGTATTGGACGAGCAGCAAGGATTATGACATCATTTAGTTCCCCGCCGAATCCTCAACATCGTTCGGTCGTCTTCGGAAACCTTCGGTATTGCATTCTATAAGGAACATAAATCAGGTACGCTCGAGTAAGCTTTTAGTTAGTTCGATTACAAGTTTAAATAAAGTGCTATAGTGCGGGTTTTGTTTTGTACTAAAATGGTACCTGCAAACGTTTATAAGTGCAACCTTGCGGTGCTTCCTATACCTGGAAAAATGCTCTCAAACGGCACCAGAACAAATGTCGTGTGTAACATCGCCCAGGGTTAAGCCGTCCGCAGCAAAGTACTTAAACTCTAGGTCTTGCGGTATCGCTTTTACGAGAATAGCTCACAGCGACACAAGGAAAACAGCACGGTATGTTATTAAGCCGTAAACGTTCAACGCCACCAGCTGTTAAAGGGTCTTGTACGAAACAACCACGAATTATGTGTACAGTATGCGATTTCGAAATGGAAAAACTACGTACGCCGCACACTTAAGGAGCAACAAACATAAAATGCATCAGTTACCGCTACTAACGAAGATGGCGTAGAAATGATTAGCACAGCGTTTAACAACTGCATGGCTAGCTATCGCATAAATAACGCCAGCGTCGACAATAGAGTGTCCGAGTTTCTTTGGAAGCAGAAGGAACGATTTATTCGATTACTTAATAAAAAATAGAATACAACATATAATCCGGAAAATACGTACGAGGTCTTAAACATCATTCCTAATAGTACAGCAACCTAATTAAGGTAGGTCAGTAAGCAATATTTAATTGCTGTTAATTGACTAGCATTTAGCGTACTTTCCTATTTAAAACCCATTACATTGAATGTGTTTACCTCACGTGGTGTTGCTGGACGGTAAAACATATTGTTAGGTTAACGATAATATGTCTTATTAACCGAAAACGCGTCTCCTCTTTTTACATTAATCTCATTTTGTTACAGGTCTATTTAAACAACACATTAATCTCTTTTTGTTACAGGTTAAACTTTCGGCTACGCACAGGAAATAATGTTATACTTTGTAAAATTGCATTCTATAAGTTTATTAAACTGTAAGTTGGATAAATAAATTATTAAAATTTTGCGTGTTTAATTTATTTATGTTGGTTAAAGCATATGTCTTGGGTAGCGAAAAGGTTTTAAAAATGGGGTTAAATATATACGAGCAAAATTTTTAAAGAGGTTTGAGAGCTTTAAAGTATAACTTTGCAGGGCGTTGTCCGATTTCAAATCTGTTTGCAGATTCAAATTCTGTGTAAAATTTTAGACTAACAAGATGTATCGCATGACTAAAAAATTTATAAGAACGCTCAAAAGTCGCTACAGGTAAGAAATCTTAAAATTGGGGTAGCTCCCTTGGGGATGGTGCTATGTGAAAAATTTAAAGAGATTTGGATAGCTTAGAAAATTCTAATATTGATTGATACCAAACAAGGTAGGTTTATCTCGTGGGTGGAAATGTGGAGAAAGATTTATCTCGCAGAGGGTATATGTGTAACTTTGCAGGGCGTGGTCCGATTTCAAATCTGTTTACAGATTCGAATTCTGCGTAAAATTTTAGACTAACAAGATGTATCGCATGACTAAGAAAATTTATAAGAACGCTCAAAAGTCGCTATAGGTAAGAAATCTTAAAATGAGGGTAGCTCCCTGGGGGATGGCGCTATCTAAAAAATTCTTAGAAATTCGGGTAGCTGAGAAAAATCTAATATTAATTGATACCAAACAAGATAGGTTTATCTCGTGGGTGGAAATGTGGAGAAAGATTTATCTCGCGGATGGAAAGCATGCGGGTGTGATGTAATCAAAATGGTTGTGGGGGTGTCCGAGCAAGGAGGAGAGCAAGGAGGAGTCAGGAGGAGATTCATCTCCCTCATTTGCTCCTTATGGGAATTTACATGTAAATTGGTCCAGATGTGTGAGGAAATGAGGGATTCTGGAGGAAATGAGGCAGCAGGATTCTTGAAAATGGTCTACTAACCCGAGATTCGCTAAGGGTTTGTATCAAAGCGTGCGGGAACGTTCAGAAAGGTTATGTCCGAAAATTGAGTGCAGTAGAATTAAATGCTACATATTCACGCACTTGGTATTTGCCACTATTTTCCGTAACTTAACCCAACAAACCTGGTAAACACCGGATCGTGTGGGACGCCGCTGCAGAAGTAAAAGGAATTTCTTTGAACAGGATGCTATTAAAAGGGCCCGACTTGATAGTTCCCTTGACAAATGTGCTGTATGAGTTTCGAGAACGTCCAATTATAACTGGTGACATAGCCGAAATGTTCCGTCAAGTCATGATTCGTAGTGAAAATCAACATACCCAAAAGTTCCTGTAGCGTGAAGATACAAATAAAGAACAGGAAGCCGATGTATATATCACACAGGTGATGACATTTGGAGCAACATGTTTGCCTAGTTCGGTTCAATTTGTAAAAAATCTTAATGCTAAAAGATACTCAACAGTGTTCCCACATGCAGTACAATTAATCTTAGATAACCACTATGTGGATGATTTACCGACACCGCTGCAGAAGCTACTGAATTAGCTAAAACTATTAGGTTCATTCATCAGCAAGGCGGACTCGAAATACGTAATTGGTAGTCGAATTCACCGGAAGTATTAGAGGCGATGGGTGTTAAATGTTTGGGAAATGGCCCAGAAACGACATCTTCAAAAGTTCTTGGGATGTGGTGGACGACATCAAGTGACACATTTACATACTCCTTAAAGTATAGTAAAGTAAATAAAGACGTGTTATCAGGGCAACGTAGACCAACTAAACGAGAGGTGTTACGCACTCTAATGTCTATATACGAACCATTAGGACTGTTGGCACCCTTTTTAGTGTATGTAAAAATACTTTTACAAGACAACTGGAGATCAGCTTTAAACTGGGATGAGCAACTAACATACCAACTACATGAAAAATAGATGAAATAGGTGGGCTTTTTGCCAGAAGTTGGGAACATTCGAATTCCTAGATGCTACACACAGTATGAATCGTCACAATTAAAATCGATTCAATTACACGTATTTGTTGAAGCTAGCGAAAATGCCTTTGTTGCGATGGCATATTTTAGGCGAGAAAGCGTACATGGAGTAGAGTCCACTCTGATTGGAGTAAAAACAAAGGTAGCACCACAAAAGTTAACGACAATCCCACGTCTTGAGCTACTAGCTGCGCTACTAGGCGCTCGGTTTGCCAAGAGTATTTGTAAAAGACATTCATTTAAAATTGATAATCAGTTTCTGTGGAGCGATTCAAGAACTGTCCTAAGTTGCTTACAGACAGAACCAAGGACGTTTTGACAATTCGTGGCATTCCGCATTGGAGAAAACCTGGAATTATCAGAAATTTAGGAATGGCGTTGGATTTCCACTAAACTTAATGTTGCTGATGAGACAACCAAATGGAACAAATGTCCAGATATTGGTATTTCTAGTCGTTGGATAAGCGGTCCTGAGTTCTTAAAGAAACATCAAAGTACATAGCCATGTGAAACGGTAGGTTTTAGTGATATGGGCGATGAAAAAATAAGAACAATACACGTTCACGTTGCTAAGACAGTTGTCCAAATCGTTGATGTAGAACGGTTTTGGAGTTGGATACGATTATGCCGTGCTCAAGCATTTGTATTGATATTTATTAGCATACTCAAATCAAGAACAACGGCACGTCACTTCAGGGGCCTATTTCTGGACAAGAATTTCAGAATGCAGAAAATGTAATATACCGTCAGATTCAAAAGGAAGCGTACCCAAACGAGATATTAGCACTTGAGCAAAATTGCCTCAATGGTGTACAAACCATTCCCATAGAAAAAACGAGCCCAATTTATAATTACTCACCGTATATAGATGAGTACGGGGTTTTAAGAATGAGGGGTCGGATCGATGCTGCACCAGTCATCGATATTAATATGAAAAGGCCAATACTGTTACCAAGAAATCATTACGTAACGTCCTTAATAATCCTTGACTATCACCACCGATACAATCATCATAATAACGAAACTGTCGTGAATGAAATTCGCCAAAAGTACCAAATTCCACATTTACGGAAAGTGTTAAATAAAACGTTAATAGGATGCCAGAAATGTAAAATTGCAAGAGCTAGTCCTGTGCCACCTGAAATGGCGGATCTACCTCCGGCTAAATTGACATCTTTTACTAGACCGTTCACTTTTACAGGCGTCGACTATTTTCGACCACTATATATAACTGTCGGGAGACGTACAGAAAAAAATTAGGATGCATTATTTACTTGTTTAACTGTCCGGGCTATTCACATAGAAATAGTTTACAGCCTATAAACTGACTCTTGTATTATGGCATTGCGTAATTTTATAGCAAGACGCGGCATACCAAAAGAAATATTTAACGACAATGGCACAAATTTTTGAGGAACGGATAGCGAAATACGAGTAGCTCTACAAAAAATAAATCACGAAAAAATCCAAGAAGAAACTTTTCCGGACTCAAAAATCAAGTGGAACTTTAATCCTCCTGCGTCACCTCATGGGAGGAAGTTGGGAGCGTCTCATACGATCAGTTAAAAAGAAGTTGAAATCTATTATGGTCAACAAAAATCCATCTGATGAGCTATTACGGACGAGGTTGATGGAAGTTGAAGATATTGTAAATTTTCGACTACTTACATATATATCCCTGTAGAGTCACAGACCGACGAAACATCACGCCGAATCACTTCCTACTTGGTTCTTCAAACGATTATAAGAGCATGGGAGAACTAAATTACAACGGGGTCTTATTAAGGAAAAATTGGAAAACAGCTCAACAACTGTCAAATCTGTTTTGGACACGTTGGGTTTAAAAGTACTTAGCGGATCTGACCAAACGCACAAAACGGTTCAACCCAAATGTAGAACCAATAAGAAAAGGAGATGTCGTGATAATCGTGGATGAACACAACCACGAAACTGTTGGAAAACAGGCGTTGTTATTGATACCACTATCGGCAGCAATGGTCAAGTGCGACGGGCCGTGGTTCAAACGGCGACTGGGGTCTTTGTTCGACCGGCAGTGTAACTTGCGGTTTTAGTAAACTAATTTCTCAGTGGAGGATGTTAGGAGAACCGTAACTGAGTTTTGATTACTGTGATGTTTATAAAAAGAGAATAAAGCATGAGATCAGGGCTTGTCAGTAGTGACATTTTGGACAAAACATTTTACAATTTAAAGACTGTAGATTTAATAATTTTATTTCCAAACACGGTAACTAAACCAAATAAGGTTAATTAGTTGTATGATTATTGTTATATAACCTACCAATATGTACTATTTTAGTAAGCTAGACAATAAATTTGAAGTTAGGTTATACACTATACGTGGTTGTCCTTCTTTTAAAGTTTAATCCTAACAAGAGTATTTACTTTATTTTAACTCCAGGATTTTCAACAACGATCCGCATTTTCCCTTTCATTATTATCTCAAATACAGCAGTTTCCTGACTCAAAACACGCCATAAAGTTACAATTGAATGGAGGCATGACTCGCCAGCTCCCCTTTGTTTTAAAACGGTTTTCTGACATTAAATCCGCACTGAAACTGAAACAAAGGGGAACTGGCGAGTCATCCCTCCATTCAATTGTAACTTCGTGGCGTGTTTTGAGTCAGGAATACCACATTTATACAAAAAAATTTACTAACAAATACGTCCTACAGTTAAAGCTTACGTTTAAATTAATGCGTACAACTTTCGTAGCGTTTCTAAAGTTTCAAACTTCCTTTCGAATAATAGTAGAATTAAATGTAAACATAATATCCGTCGCTCTACGAACCAATGACAATTTATATTTACAAGTTCGCATGTACATATTTATCAGTAACAAATAAAAAGGAAAAGCTCAAATGGTACTCACAATCAAATTCCGCCTCTTAATTTTTGTAATTAAGTTAGGCACATCCAGAAACACCAGAAACGCTTGTTTATTAACTACCGACACGTTAGGTCATTCTATTTCATGTATTTAAAGTCCAGCATTTGCTGAAAGAGTGAAATCGATTCATCACCCTTTTAAGAACTAATACCCTTTTACCGATTCCCGACGGACGTAAATATAAATTCCACGATACTACGTGCAATAAATGCCTGGCCTGCTTATCCAGTAAAGTTCGAAACAAATCTACGTCTGCCACTTTTTCGAGGGGCCTTTCCTACGGTCTACATATCCGTTGTTACTTTACCATTGCTTATTTCGTAGCTTAACTTACCAACTTCTTCAACCTTAGTCCTATATTTAAACATTCCTCGCTGTTAAAGATTTGGTCTTATACTTTGTGCGTGTAAAGTATTTTTGTGGTCGAGTTCAATATCATTCATATGTGTGAACGATCACTGTTCCCACGCTTGACAGTTAATACAGAAAGCTGGCCATTTGAATTAAATTTTATGACATTTTATAATTCTATGATATTTTGAATCCTATGCGAAATATACAAATACGATTGTGCACGGCGAAGTCACCAACTTTTACGGGTAATTTTTCTTGTCCTAATTTAATACAGCATTGGAATAGTTCCTTTATGAACTGTAAACCATCCCAGCTTCTATAAATTTTTCAGGATGATTTCTATATTCGAAAAGATTCTGCTATCTGTCAAGACACGATTAGGATATTTTTTCTGATACGTACGGCTGACTTGTATTGCATTACCGTTAGCAAGACCATATTCGTAATGTATTATCGCCATTTCCTCATTCATATAAAATACCAAATGTTACGTATAGTTTCAGCATCGTACATTTTCTAATTACTCCTGTATTTCTTATTGTATTAGTGAAGATACGAATTTTTTATTAACAAGCTTTTACTTTTCTTCAGCATCCAAGGTCGACCTCTTTACAATAGCAGGAACTGATAAACAGGTGGGCAATTTATATAGCTCGTAAACTGAGATATTCGAATAAAAACAGCGAAAAAATAAAATTAATTCAATGAAACACTAAAAATCGTTGAAATAGTACGAAGGGATAACTTTAAACACCAGCAACCCACTTTATGCCAATAAATATTGTTTTGAAAATAACGTTTATGTGTCATTTATTACAATTGAACTAGACTTCTGTTCAAAAATTGTTCGTGAATATTGTTTATTGAAGCAATTTTAATTTGATTCTTTTAATTACAAACGCTGTATCTTAGAAGTAAAACGCAAAAGACCCTTTTCATATAGAATCACCAGGCTAATCAGCAAAAATATCCAGGTGAAAAAGTATTATTTGCCTACCATTCTCTTTTTGTAAAAATTATCAGAAGTCGTGGGCACAGGCGCCACTGGTGGAACAATAGAATAGCATTTCTATATCTAAAATATCCTATTAATAGATTCCAAAATTGAATAAGATCTAAAGTACTCTCAGAGATATTAAGTGAAAAAAATTTCAACATCCTGTGGTAAAACATTTCAGTCGTTTCGGATACTTCATCTGAGAAAGCATACCCTAAATTATTAGCACGTCATTAAGTAACACACAATTATACTCACCTGCCCGCGCTTATTTATTTTTAGTAAGGTTTATGTTTATGTAAGCTAGCGTTAGGGCTCTGTCTGTTTGTAGTTTAAATACCAAATAGATAAAAAGAAACTAGGATTATTTAACAAATATATTAAATATTCATCGGTATGTGAATCTGATCACGCTTCGCAAATATGATCAAACTTAGTGATAATTTGGAAAGTGTAAATTTCAGATATTTTAAAGCAATTTTTAAAAAATATTTCCAGAAATCCGTAATACCTTTCTATGATTGATATTAATATTTTTCATTCTAGAATTATATTGAATTAGGGAGTTTAGTGTTGTCCAATTTCACTAGTATGTTAAGACCTCCACGAAGACAATTCGAACACGTGAGGGTTACTGGTATGTCTGTCGGTGTCTTTGAAATGTTTGTCTTCGGTTCAGCAAACTTTCAACCCCACACAACCTATTCCGCTTTCATTTTGTATCTATTTCCGTACAAACTTTTGGCAAGTTAATATGCGTATCAAGTTATCTGCTACACATAAATTCTACTTAAGAATTGGCAGCCCGGCGGGAAAAGTGGTAAAGTCAAATTATTAATAAAATGATAAAACGATATTAGTTCATGTTTGCATAAAATTACAACGAAAACAGGTGTATCTAAACAAATACGTATAAAGTTCGAATTTAAATGTAGATATTTATATACTCGATGCGAATTTATTTTGTTAGCTAAAATTAATTCATGCTATTTATTTTAAATTAAAAAAATATTGCTTATAAGTGTGACCCGTCAGTGGTACGTTAAATAGAAGCCGGATGCTAGAAGAGGAAAATTAATCTTAAACGGACAAATTAATATTGATATACCTTGTATAATTCTGATTTCATGAATAGTAGTGTTTATTAAATAAGACATTTCACTCCAAATTTTAGTGCTATAAAAGTCATAAACATGAATACCGCAAAAGTCTCTGTTAAATACATATTGGAACGGAGCATCGGCCCATAAACTATTTTAAACCACAGAAAGGCTAAACAAAATATTTGTAACAACGAAGTCGTGTCATGTCAAGGGAATTTTTAAAATAAAGAAGTATATAACCGTGAAATTATTAAAAGGCACGAGATAAGTTTTGGGCCTTTGGGAGCTTTTTTTAGAAAGATTTTATTTCCAAATTAACACTCCTATCAAGTGTATTTTAATTTATACAGAAATTACAAGTAATTTTACCAAATGGTTACGCTATGTTCATTACGTTTAAAAATAAAAAATAATCAAAGTTACTTTCACTAACTAATTTAATTAAAACTAGGGTGAGTAGCTTGAACAACCAACAATGTTAAAGTTGTGAAGCTCGAGACTGACTGGCCATTTTAGGTTTCTGAGGGTATTTATGCTATCCCTGCCCCTCACATTGCTTATGAGAGCTGCACATCTCGTGTCTGCTATTTATTTATTCAATACAAAGTATTACAGTTTAATAATCTTAATTCTAATAATTGCTATCTTATTGTCTACTGTGACCTGCACCTGCAGTATTATATTACGTCTGGAATACAAAGTAACTGTTTCCGTTCTCATGTCTGTCTGGTTAATGAACTTTCATTAACCTTTTATTATGTCCTTCAATTATACAATGTAACAATATTTCTTAAGTCTTAATAATTTCATTTAAATATACAGCTATATTGATTTGGGGGGATATTTAAATCCTCCCGACGTTTATGAAAATTAAGGGTCTTATGACTAAAATTTATTTCCTTGTTTCTATATCTAAGATACATTTTGTACAATAAATATACAGTTAATAAAATTACTACAATAATCAATAAAATTGTTCAAACACTGATACTGTCGTAATGTAATTTTGGCACTTTTAATTCACTTAAGTGTTCTTTATAACTGTCCATTAACTTTACGGCTTGGTTGAGATCGTCTAGGTCTAGATACTCTAGTTGCATTGGTTTCTTGATGATTTCGTCGTCTACGGGTTGCGTAATCTTGAACTGTAGTTCGGGTAAATTTGTGAATTTCTTCGTTACTGCTGGGTCTTGATATACTCGAATAATTTCGTTTTTTAATTTTAAATAGCAATCTTCTTTTATGGTGATTACTTTACTTTCAATTAAGGCTCGACTGTTTTCATCTTGGTTGCAATGGGTGGTTGCTATTACTTCTTGCGGAAATACAGCAATCCATTTGTTTTCCGTAACTTTTTGCATTTTCATAATCGTAATTTGTACTGGTTTTGGATCATAATTCTCATAGTGATTAGAGAATCTTAATAATTGTACTTCACAAGGGCTATCTGTTTGAATAGCAGTTGTCGTTAATGATTGACATAATTATTGACTGGGTGCTACTTCTTTGCATTTTTCATTCGTGAAGCCATACCTAAGTTCAGTCAGGAAAGGAACTTGGTTTTAGGGATAATAACTTGGTACTTGTTAGTGACTTTCATGGGGAAAGCAAATAAATGATAATAATTATAAGTATTAATCTATACAATGGGGATTTCTATTAAAAACGTAATTTCATGATTCTTTACATAACCTTTTGCTATAGCTATTTTCTCAAATATAAGTATGTTAGATTCTGTTACTTCAAAGGGTAGTTTACTATTAGTTATAAGTGATCTAATTCTTAATAATTCATTTAATAAATCAATTGGCTCTATAATACTAGCGTGTAATGTGTTTAGTTTAGCAAATGTTACAGCGTTTTCTAATGTTGTAACGAATACGATTACATCCTTCATTAATATACACTTTTGTTATAATTATTTATTTAACAAATATCCTTTACTGTATAGAATACACCAATTTCTATTTCAATACTATAATATCTTTTTGTTACTTAAAACTCTATCTATGTTTATGTGCTTGAAGTACAATCACGGTTCCCTTCATATTCACGTATGTGTTGATGCAATAATTCGGTCCTCTGCGCGTGCTCGAGTAATAAATTGCTTTGATGCTAAAGTTCTCCATTAAATGTTCGGATGTGATCGGATAAACAAGTTTGTGGCGTGGGCCAGCAGGTTCTTTGCAAACATGCAGTCCCAAAGGCAGGTGGCATGGTCCCAGAGAATACCGTTAGTATCGATCCATAGTTTAATCGACCTATAGTGGTTTTAGAGTAAACACCATCACGGTAGGTTAATTGTTTCAATTTTGCATTTAAATTATTTCCTCGATTCTTTTTAGCGCAAGCTTTATTTAGTTACCCAGTAGATAAAGAATTTTTAATTATGGAATATAGCACAGTCTAAATTGTTAAGGAACATTGAAACGCAAGTCTTTTTTTGTTATGCAGTATTGAAAGTTCAAATTGTCGAGTATTGCATATTCTATGGAGTATTGTGAAACGATCCGTTAACATTTTTTTTTAAATGGAAGTCAAGCTGTAATCCCAATCAAGTGCAAAGTTCACACACTTGTTGTTATTGTTATTGCACACGAAAATTAACGAACGATGGTATAAGATTTAGATCCCAATAAATTGTTTAGTAAGTGCTACTGAAATCATTCAGATGTCTGGAGGATTATTGGGTGTTAGTGCTTTCCAATTCTAATTCAATTTTCGTTTCACCGAACCATTACTGGAAATGTAATAATTTTTTGTAAATTTTATATAGTGATTTAAATTGGCGCACGTAAATTTTTTGTTCAAGATTTAATAGTTAGATGTCATATAAATGTTCGTAAGAACGCAAAGATATTTCTCTCAGATAGCTTTCTAGGAATTTAAAAGGTTAAACTAAAATGTGTTTGTTACTAAGCAGGTGACATATTCGTGTTTGTTTGTCACATTATAAAATCTAGTTTTTTTTGACAGTACAATTAAAATACAGATTAGTTCAGACCATATGGATATTTGACCTTTAGTTCAAGAAATAAATTAATTAAAAATATAAGTTCTACAGTTTATGAAAAGCCAATACATTTAATTAATAATATGTAAATCAAAACAGGATCCTTTTTCGGTATTAAGTACAAGTTGTAGAACATTATTAAAAACACAATATTTTTCCTAAAGAACTCTAAAAAATTAAAACTTTCAAAATTCATAAAATTAATATGAGACAACTCTTAGATATTTTTAAATATAGATAGATAAAAAGCATTAATACGTGTAGAATTGTACAAATGATGTGTGTGTGTGTATATATATATATATATTTCTTTAAACTAATAGAAAGTGGACTAAGTTGTTTTAAAGCTTTCTTTCATTAAAGTTAATAATAATTTTTCTGTAAACGAAAACAACCAAATTCATAAAACTTTTGTAGTGTAGAAAGAAAGATCATTGATATTGTATTGGTATGATATTTTTTTGAGGGATAATCTTAATTAGCTAATCTTTTTGGAATTTATTTTTTTGTGATCAAATGACTAGGCTCTAATGTAGCCCTAGTTCTACAAATCTTTTTAAAGTGATTAAATTTTCAGATACTACGAGATCGTCGTTCCAATTCCAGTTTGCAGAGTCACAAGTAAGTATTATGTTTCTAGGTTTTGCTTGTTAAGGAGATTTTTTTCTTTTCGAAGATTTCCGTATCTTATCCTCGGATCGTTACTCATTATAGCTATTATTAAGATACGGTGGTGTCCATAAAAAAAAATTCTTTTAGTATGGTATACCATCCTACGACCCTAGCTCATAGCCCTGCCCTATGTTGAAGAAACTTTGCTGTCTGGAAGATTTCTTTAGAGGGCCCTATTGTACTCAAAGCCGTTTTCCATACACTTTACCCTGGGTTTAAACTTTAGACAGGAACCCCTCATAATTTATAGAGGCTCTGCCGCTTATAAGGTAGAGTAGCTACATTATAAATAAAAAGTGTAACAATGTGGCTAAAATTTGTTGAATTACAGTAAGGGTTGATATCATTTGATTAAATATCGTGTTAAATTAAGTCTTGCCTTTGTAGCATCGTGGTTTGCATGTTACTTTCAAGGGTTAGTATTCTATTGGTTATAATGTCTTGGTTCTTTACTAGCTTTCTTAGTGTATCTGCGTTATTGTTATACATTCTTTTTTATATATATAATTTCATAGCCGTATTTTTCTAGTCTAATCCTCCATCTCTGTAATTTTGAATTCGGTTCTTTGAGTTTGCATAACCATACTAATGGTCTATGCTCGGTGTATATGTAGAATTTCCTCCCATAAAGATATGGCCTAAAATATTTTGTTGCCCAAATTATTGCTAATAGTTCTTTCTCAATTGTGCTGTACTTTTGTTCTGTTTCATTTAGCGTTCGTGATGCGTAGTTGATGGTTTATCGCTACCCACTTTTCCTTAGCTCAATACTGCGCCTAATGCAACGTTAGATCCGTCGGTTGTTAATATAAATGGTTTTGAAAAATCGGGGTACTCTAATATAGGATGATTTGTAAGGATACATTTAATTTTTTCTATTTCCTTAATAAATTCCGGGGTGTGTTCGATCTTATTGCCTTTCTTTAAACAATTTGTCAATGGTTTGGTTATTTGTGCGTAATCTTTGATGAATTTTCAGTAATAACCACTGAGTCCTAAAAATCCTTTAATTTCTTTATTAGTTTTTGGTAAAGGGGTAATTTAATACTGCATTTGTTTTATCTGGGTTTGTCATAACACCTTGTGGGGTTATTATGTGTCCTAAAAATGATACTTCTTTTTGTAAAATTTCACATTTATCTAATTGAACCTTAAAATGAGCTATTCGTAATCATTCAAAAACTCCCCTTAGTCTTTCGATGTGTTCTACGAGTGATGTCGAATATTCGATTATATCGTCCAGGTACACAAGACATTTTTTGTTGTATATCCTTCCTAAAAGCGGCGGGTGCGCTCTTTAATCTAAACGGCATGCGGTTGTATTCATAGTGTCCTCTAGGTGTACTAATGCTGTTTTGGTTGTCTTTCTCGTCCATCTCCACTTGGTGGTATCCTGAGGCGTGGTCTAATGTCGAAAAATATCGACACTTTCCTAATTTCCTAAAATCTCGGTGATATTGGGCAGTGGGTATTTATCGTCTACCGTCTTCTCGTTAAGTTTTCTGTAATCTATAACCATTCGATATTTGCGTTTGCCTGAGGCGTCTAATTTCTTCCGTACTATTAATACGGGGCTACTCTATGGTGAATTCGAATGTTGGATGATATCTTGCTTCAATAGGTCTGCTACCTGTCTATCTGCTTCTTCTTGACTTGCTTAAAGTAGGCTATATGCTTTGGTGAAAATTGGTTTATTATCTATTAGTTCAATGTTATGTTTCACTGTGTTGGTGAAAGTTAAAGGTCTTGCTTCGCAATGGAATATATCTCGGTATTCGAAACTAAGTCTTTAATTGCTCTCTCCTCTTCGTTATTAAAACGATTGTTAATTAAATTTTTTTAGCATCCTATCCTGTTCTGTAGGGTTAGAATTGTTTTCTAAGTCTTCGTCGATTTCCATATCGCTAAAGTTTACTTCTTCTACGTCTATAGGTTTTGTTAATGATACTTCGATAGGGTAATCGTTTGAGTTCAAAATTGTCGTAGTGACGTAATTGTCTTTTATTCGTACTAACGCTGTGGGTGTTTCTACTCCGGGTTGAAATGACATGTGATTTATAATTTCTACGTCGTTTTTTGAGTTTACTAAAACTTTTATTTGTTTTTCTGTCCTAGGCTCGATGGTGTTGTTTTGATCGGTTTAAATGTTACTGTTTTGGAATTTAATGGGAATTTGTCCGTGTTTCTTTCTTAATAAATCGTTTTTTTTATATCAATATTTGCTCCTAATTTTCTTAGAAGATCCATGCCTATTAATCCGTCGTATTTATCATTAAATTTAAAGATGCAAAATTTGTGTTTCATTTTTACGTTAAAAGTTTTGGGTAAGGGTATATTTGCTTTAATTTGGTGTAATGTCGTTTTGTGTGCTGTTTTGATTTTAAAAAGTTCTCTTTCTACAAAATCTAAATAATGTTTCTGTACGGCTTTGGGGCTAATTAAAGTTTTTCAAAATCCTATATCGATTAGTAATTTGAGCTTCGCATGAGGTGTTTCTATATAAGATAAAATTTGTTGATTAATGTTATTTAAATTTATTGTTTGGTCGTATTTGAATCGGTCCAACTGAAAATTCAAGTACGCGTTTTCTTCGTAGTCCTCTTGGTAGTTTTCATATGGGTCGTTACTTTCATAATTTTCCGAGTGATTTGTTTCATCGTCTCTACTGGAGTTTGCATAACTATCCGTGTCATGATTATTAAAACCTTCCACTTCTTGGTGGAATAGTTCCTCGGAAGTGTAGTTTCGTTTTTGGGTGTAATCGGGTCTAATTTGAGATATTTTTGTTTTCTGTCTGGTGTTACCAGATGAAGTGTCCATAGGAGTTGGTTTGTTTATCGTCATCGGTGTGTTTCTGTCGGGGTTTGAGCCAAATGTTTGTAAAGTTTGAGTTAAATGTTTGTTTTGGAAACTGTCTAAATTGGTTGTGGAAATTTGTGTTATTAAAGTTTGAATTGTTCATTTGGGATTGATTCGTTGGTACGTTAAGTGGTGTTGTAAATTTCGGTTGCGTTAATATTTGTCTTGCGACTTGTATCGTTTTTATCGTTGAGTAATTTTTATTCGCGTTAGGATTATATAGTCTATTTCTGTAGTACATAACGTTTTCTTCCTCTACAATCATGTTCATTGCTTCTTCTAAATTTTGGGAATGTTGGAATCTTATTTTGTCAGATAAGCTTTCGGGTAATGCATTGATGCATGTGTCTAAAGACATTTCGTCGTACATCTTTGTCTTTAGTAAACGTATGTTTTGGTCGGGTTCTTGAATTTTTAGCTTGATCGAAATTAAACTTCGTACGTCCTGACATTTCATACCGAATTGGTAGGATGATTGGTTAGTTTTCATCCGTAAATTTATTAAATCTCGGACAAGACATTTGATATTCCTTTGATCTCCGAAATATGCTATTAATATGCGTTTACAGTCGGCCCATTCGACGAGGTTATCGCGGCTCGCAATCAATGTTATGCTCTGCCGGTTAAAGTAAAACGTTGCGTTCGCTGTCGCCTGGTTTATAAAATGATTTTAAAATATCTCGCAAGCAGTGATGAAGATACCTAATATTGTTTGATTTCAGTCGTATAGGGGGATTGAATCGAGATAAAGTTTCATATTGTCAGAGTTCATTGTTTTTATATAAATTAAGAGTTACTTCAGTCGAGTTTGTATTGAGTTATTTAAAGAATCACTTATCTTAACGTATATTGTGCGTAATAACAATATAACCTTGGTTATAATTACATCGGTTTCAGACTTCCTCTGAGTAATTATTTCATTATATTGTTGCAATGATAAAGTACATAAAACGCTTTTATAATTATACACCTTTGTTAATTTGTTTGCACTGAAAGTGTTTAATTATAAACCTTTATAAAATGTGATGAGAATCGAGTTTTCAGTTTTTTCTGAATAATAATTGCTGTAATAAAATGGTACAAAGATTTACGTTATACATATACACTAAAGCTTCAGACTTTGCTGAATAAATCGTTTCATTTATAAATCGTAATAAATTGTAATAAATTGTGCATAAATGCGTACATATAAATTTCTTTGTTAAAATAAATTTGCATAAAAATAATAAACTGCGATAATAAAATTGTACATAAAAATTCTTTTTGTTTCTTACTAGCTAATATCAATATTCAGTTGACAATGGTTAGACAAATAAACTTATGGTACTCACAAGAATTTGTTTGCCGTTCCATTATAGTCTTTTCTCTTTGCTATTGGACTTGGTCGATTTTTGTACTTCGTCCAATTGGTTTTCTGTTCCAGATGAAGAATTAAAATTCAAAACCACCAGTTTCTCGATTTTGGATTCTCTAGTGCCCTTTTGGAATACTACCGACCGCGACAGATAGGTTTTGGACTTTTGGGAGCTTCTTTTTAAAAAGATTTTATTTCCAAATTAACACTCCTATCAAGTGTATTTTAATTTATACTGCAATTACAACTGATTTCAACAAATGGTTACGTTATGTTTATTAACTTTTAAAAAATAATCAAAGTTACTATTCACTAAATTAATTAATTAAAACCAAAATGAGTAGCTTGAACAACCAACAATGTTAAAGTTGTGAAGCTCGAGACTGACTGGCCATTTTGGGCTCCTGAGGGTATTTATGCTACCTGCTCTTACATCACTTTGTGGGAAAGGTAGATTTCAAGTCTGCTATTTCTTGATAGAATACAAAGTATTACATTTTAATAATCTTAATTCTAATAATTGCTGTCTTATTGTCTACTATGACCTGCACATGCAGTATCATATTATGTCTAGAATACAAAGTAACTGTTTTCGTTCTCATGTCTGCTTAGTGAACTTTTATTAACCTTTTATTATGTCTTTCAATTATACAATGTAACAATAATTCTTAAGTCTTAATAATTTCATTTAAATATACATATATATTGATTTGGGGGATATGTAACTCACGTTCGATGTTAGAGGAGCTTTGTACAAATTTTAGTTAAATGGAGTAGAATTAATGTTACATAGTTGTAATGACAAGTAAACCCCAGACCGTATCAGAAATATATTTATACAATGTAGTAATTACTTAAAGCACAGACACTTCATTAATAAAATTCACAAATATCAGGTTGCAGATAATTTAATGATTTCATACAATACAATATATTCAGTAAAATTGCTGAAGACATTTACGAGAGACGCTAACTTAAGTAAACTATAAGGCATCATGCTTGATTTACATGCATTAGGAGTGTTATACAATAACATAACGCCTCGACCACATGAGAGTGGGAGAAATGCAGAAGCTAGAAAGCCACGCGTAATCAATGAATTAATTACTTGCGAACCAGTAGCGTATAAACATATGAGAGGCTGTTATAGGTAAGAGAAGTCGAAGCACCCCATTTGCTAGGAAGTAGCAACCAGGCGTTCAAGATGATGACCCACAGATAATAGATAAACACTATATCGAATTTGGACAGGGTAGTCCCAACACTTTGGTAGGAAATTAAAAATAATCCTTTTTTAATATGGTTTTCAGCTAGTGAAATAGATGACTTTAATTAAATTGGCACTCAATTGTAAGGTTGGTGTAGGTATTTATAAATTGTCGTTTTGTTTTGTGGTGGCAATTGTTTATGAAACCTATTTAGTTAAACATTAAAAGTGTAAAACGTCCATCGTAAGTTATATAGTTTACTTTATTAGATTTACGAAGCCTGGATATTGTAATTAAAGTAAACAAAGGAAATAATATGATTAAATGGTTATGGAAAGATTATTATTTTTACTTCCATTGAATTGGATGTAGCAAACGTTAAATTTTTTATGTATCTGTTCTCAGGAGTATCGTTATGCAACTTGTGTTGAAATTTATTTAGTTAACCTTAAAACCTATATATGTACCTGTTTACAGGAATAATACTATGATATTATACTACCAAGTAATTGGACTAAAGACTGCTACCACGTCTTCAATGCTCTTCCCGAAAGTACTAAAATGGGTTTTAACGCGAATAATTGCGTGCTTCATATAAATCTGACTTCAACATTAATTAATAGTTAAATATAATTTATAAACTAAAACTAAACTTAGAGTTTAATTATTGCTACCTACGGTATTGACTTTGAAGTGTGTCTGATTAACAAGACACCAGCAAAAAGTAAAAGGGGAAGGGATCCGTAATACTGGATATTATAATTTGAATAAGGGCCGCTATGTTTGCGGCCACGTCCCCAGTGCTCCACTCGAAGGTACCACATTGAGTTTAAACGCGAAGTAAACGTTCTTCAAATTAAATCTAACTTCAAATTAATCGATCCAAATAAAAATGTACAAACTGAAAGTAACACTAAAAATAGGGTTTAAATAATGATATTCCTAGCGTTGATTTTGGAGTGTCCGGTCAACAGCACACAAGCAAAAATGAAAAGGGGATGAGATCCGTAATACCAGATAGCAGCTGCCAGCTCTGCTCACCGGAGCGACCTGGTCTTAAAACTATCCAAATCTAGCTAACTAATTTAAAAAAAATGGATTCAAATTTCTAAGCATTCGTCAAATATTTTAATAGTAAATCCAGCTATTTTGCCTGCTCTATAAATTTACAAAGTCGTGCCCTTGGTCTAAATATTTTATTCTAAGTCAATCCTATATTCGTCGCTAACGTTCCCCAACTGATTTGTATTATAATAACAATCTTCCTTCCTTTAGGTATTGCAACCAAAAATAGGCGGCAGAACGTCAGACAAAACAATCAAGCGGCAAAATAATAAAGTACATCATCATCATCATTAGGTCTTCAGTCCTAGAACTGGTTAGACGCGTACCATCATTGTTCCCTATTCTGAACTAACCTACAGATTAGCCTGAAATATGCACAGTTTGCATCTATAACTGTCTGATCTAGGTCTACATCTACCTCTTTTTTTTCCTATCTGTGCTTGTAATATATCACATACTATTCCCCAAAAATGCCTTAGAACGTATTCCGCCCTACTATTTCTCTTTTTCCCCAGATATCCTTGTTCCCCTACTATTTCTGTAACTTATTTGTTATTATCTTTGTCTGTCCATGCTATCGTCCTCATACATCTGAAGCACAGCATTTCAAAAGGCTGCTACATTTTTTCTGTCTGCGTTTCAGACTACCCATATTTCATAGGCATACTGTGCTGTGCTCCACACATATGCTTTCAACAATTTTCTTCTTATTCTACGTTTGTTGTCTTTCCTCATAGGCGCTGTTCTTTCTTGTTAGATGCAATTCGATCACTTTCTATTGTTTTACAGTTATATGCCCTATTTCTCCGACCTTCAATGGTTGTGAAGGGAGGTAAGCAGCCTGTGGCTGCCAAGTTCCTCCAGCACTTAACCATTTGGCGATTTAATATATTTTCCAATTTATCTTTTCGCACAGTCAACATTAGTTGCACATATTTCGCAACCAACAACTTGTTGTTTATACTAATCATCAGATTTATCTGCGCTTATTTTTTCGTCATTAGGTTTTCCGTCTCAAAACTGGTTGGGCATGTACCTGCACTTATTTATATCCTGAGCTAGCCTACATAGTTCCCTGAAATTCTCACACAGCATGTGTATTCAGCTCGTTCCCTTTCTATTGTTTTCTAATTTTATACCCTATTTTACCGAGATTCAGTGAAGGAGGTTAAGCAACTTGTGGTTACCAAGATCCCCCAACACTTAGACATTTGCCGAAATAATGGTTTTCCAGTAAATCCTTTCACACACTTAACATTATTCGAGAATATTGCCCAACCAATTCTTGTAGTTACTTATAATAATTATCATGTTTAAGCACAGTTATCTTTTCGTCATTAGTTTATTCATCTTGGGATTGGTTGGATGCGTACCTCCATTGATTTCTATTCTGGGCTAGCCTACACATCTCCCTGAAACCTCCACAGCCTACATCTTTTACTATCTGTGTGCAGTAGTCTAATCTAGGTTTGCCTCTTCTTCTCTTTTTTCCTATCTCTGCTTCTAATATATTCTGCACTATTCCCTCATGCCGTAGTATGTGGCCTATCATCCTATCTCTCCTATTTTTACCGTTTTCCACATATTTCTTTCTTTCCCTACCATTTTTAGTACCTCTTCGTTCTTAACTTTGTCTGTCCATGATATCTTCATCATACGTCTGTAGCACCACATTTCAAAGGCTTCTACCTTTTTCTTGTCCGCTTCTCCTACTGTCCAGGCTTCACAGCCGTACAGTGCTGTGCTCCACACATATGTTTTAAGCAATCTTTTCCTTGTTTCTATGTTTGTGGTCTTTGAGCACAGTAGTTGCTTTTTCTTGTTAAATGTAGCACGACCTTGTGCTAATTTTTGTTTTATATCTTTTGTGCTTTTCCCATATTGCGTTATTTGGCTTCCTAGGTAGCAGTAATCCTTAACCTCTTGTAAGTTCGTGTTACACACTTGTATTCTTGTTTTTGATTTATTTTCCCCACCTTTGCAAACTAGAACTTTAGTTTTAGTTTTGTTAATTTTCATACCGTATCTCTCTGTTAGAACCGTTTCCATTTCATTAAGAGCAGCTTCTAACTCTTCCTTGTTAGACGCTAATACCGCTATATCATCTGCAAATCTAAGCATATCAATTTTTTGTCCCTGCATAGTAATTCCAAATGTCTTCCTGCATTTGACAGTATTCATTGCCTCTTCTATGTACAAGTTAAAATCAATGGGGATAGGGCACATCCCTGTCTCACCCCTTTCCTAATGTTTACTTCTCTACGTTCCTGCTCTAATTCTATTACTGCTGTTTGCTCTTTGTATAAGCTATGTACTATTCGTCTATCCCTATAACTCATTCCAATCTTTTCGAGTATTTCAAACATTTTTTTCCAATTTACATTGTCGAATGCTTTTTCCAGATCTACAAACCCTATATACATGCTTTCCCCTTTTTCTTAGAGCTAAAATAGCCTCCCGTGTTCCCCTGTTTCGCCTAAACCCAAATTGGTCTTCTCCTAGTATTTCTTCAGCTCGTTTTTCCATTCGTCTTTGCACAATTCTAGTTAAAATTTTTGACACGTGTGCTGTCAAACTTATTGTTCGAAAATTTTCACATCTATCCGCGCCTTTCTTTTTTGGTATAGTTACTATGATGCTACGTTTGAAATCTTTGGGTATCTCGCCTGTCTCATACATATAGCTTACAAGTTGGAAGAGACGTTCTGTTACTGCTTCTCCAGCGGCTTTTAGAGTTTCTGCTTGCACCTTATCTGTACCCGGCGCCTTACCATTTTTCAGACTTTTTAATGCTAATTCAAACTCATCTGTAAGTATAGGATATCCCGAGTCATCATTTTCAATGTCTGATTCCTGTTCTAATGCAGTTAGTTCCTTTCCTGCATATAAATTCCCTATATATTCTTGCCATCTACTCACTTTCTCTATGTTTTCTATAATGACGTTTCCTTGTGCGTCCCTTATATTTTTGCTATACGGTTTTATATCCCTAAAATTCCTTCTAATTAATTTGTATGCTTCGTCGGTCTTTCCTATTTCCATCTTAGTTTGTACCTCTTTGCACTTTTCATCAATCCATTGTTCTTTAGCTTTCCTGCATTTTCAAATAATTTCCCATTTTATGGCTTTGTATCTCTGTTTTCCTGTTTCGTCTGATTTATTTTTGTATTTTCGTCTTTCTTTTATTAAATTCACGATATCTTTTGTTATCCATGGTTTCTTATTTTCTTTTTGTGTATACCCCAGAATATCTCTGGCCGCCATGTCTAGGCTGGATTTAATGTTATTCCATTCTGTTTCTACTTCCTTAGTTTCAGATATTTTCCGGATATCATTCAGCAATTCATTTGACTTTTTTTCGAATCTTACTTGATAATCTTTATCTTTTAGTTTCTCTAAGTCCAAATGCCTTTTTCCGTTCCTTTTATTCAGATTTTTAAATTTAAGTGCGGCCTTCATAATTACGATGTTGTGGTCAGTATCTATATCTGCTTCTGGGTAGCTTCTACAGTCTTTTACTTGATTCCTAAACCGTTGTCTAACAAGAATGTAATCTATTTGATATCTTCCTATATCTCCTGGCATCTTCCACGTATATCGTCTTCTAGCACGATGTTGAAATAATGTGTTTGTGATGATTAAATTGTTCTTGTTACAAAATTCTACCAACCTATTTCCCCTGTCGTTTCTCGTGCCTAAACCAAATAAACCTACTACCGCTCCTTCCCTCCCCTCACCTACCACGGCATTAAAATCCCCTGTAATTATTAAATTTTCATGTCCTTTTACGTATCTTAATATGTCTTCGATATCTTTGTAGATGGCTTCTACCTCTTCGTCACTGTAGCTAGAGGTGGGCATGTATACTTGTATTATTACTGTGTTTACCGGTTTAGATTCTAATCTAACCATGAGTACTCTTTCGTTCTTTTGTAAGTAATTTTCTACACAGTATCCTATCTTTATCCGCATAACTATCCCCACACGCAAATTTCCTTCCTCTGCTCCTGTATGAATTACCCTGAAGTCTCCACTCCAAAATCCCCGCCTCTGGCCACCGAACTTCGCTGATCCCTACTATGTCTAGTGATAACCTATTCATTTCGATTTTTGGTTCTCTAGCTTACCTACTTGCTTCATACTTCTAACATTCCACGCTCCGACTCGCAGAATGTTCCCGACTCTTATTTTAACTTTCCGATCGCATCCTCCAAGTAGTCCTCCCGGAGATCCGAATGGGGACTATTTTAACTCCGGAATCTTTTACCCCAGAGAATGCCATCATGTTTGTAACAATTTAAGTACGCTGTGTACTTGGGAGATAATGTGGTGGTTTCCCGTTGCCTTCCACATTGCGGTAGTGTGTCTTAGACTGCCATACCGACCCCTATGGTCTCTGCCAATCTAAGTACCGAAAGAGCCGCTGCCCTCTTTCGGGGACCTGTCTTAGTCTGGTTCCTCACTAACGACCCTACTACTTTGGTTGGACCTGTAGTTTGGCTCTTTAGCTCATTAGAACGCAAGCCATTTCACCTGTTCTAGTAATTTAGAACTTCGACAAGGTGCAGGTCCATTTGAAATGGAATAAAGTACATGCAAAAATATAAATATAAAATAAATATAAATGTAAATCTATAAATTAATAAATATCTAAATAAGCATAAGTATGCAACAGTGCATAAATTAGCAAAAGCATTACCCAAATCATCAGTTGCACTCGCATAAGCATTAAGACGGCTAGCGCCATTACACACAAAATGTGCTCGTTAAATTATTACAAAATCTTCCTATTAATGCAAATCAATGCTTATGCGAGTACAGCCGCCACAATTTGATTCTTACCTCGTGTATAAATTTCTCCAACATCTGAAGATCTGGTCGTGTGCGTACATGTATTTGTATCTTACTTCTAAGGGGAAAAGAATACGCACTGTTAAAGTCCTGGTCGATATGCACTAAACGTCCTGGGGGAGTCACAATCACTATCACTTTTAAGTCGGGCGGGGGGGTTGCTCTATTTTATATTCTTTGTTTGCTTAATTGATTTAATTTAGTTAGGGTTTTTGATTTATGTTATTATTTATTTGTTACTATTTATTCCCGATTTTCTGCGCGTATAAGGCGAGACAGTGATTGTTTTAGTGGTGTGGGGGTTCGTCGTGCATATTAGACTTTTGATTATTTTTTTTATATTTTTTTAAATTTTTTTTAAATTTTTTCCTTTTTTCTGTTTTTAAATTAACAGATTTAGTTAGATCGTGTTCACTTGCCATATCATGCCAAGTTAAACTCAAAAATTTTTCAATCCACCCCCACCCCCTCAACCTCCGATTTACGCGTGGTTATCACCGACCAATCCTGCGACTCTTCCCACAAATTCTTTGACGGCTGTCCACAACGTCTTCAGGTTAGCCACTTCCCCGACTTCCTCTATACTCTTTGTCCATGCTAGCCCTACTATAGCTAACTTCCCATCAGCTAACCCTCGATTTGCCACCTCGAGTGGGCAGTTGAAGAGCACGTGATCTGCGTTTTCTGTGCTCTCACCGCATTCGCAGAAGTCGTTGTCGGTTAAATCGAATTTTTGCAAATACGCTTTCAAGGTGCCGTGCCCTGTTATTAGCTGCACCATTTTATGATCTGACTTCATTTCGATTTTATCTCTAGCTACTATACGCGGTATGAATTTATGTGTCAGCGTAATACTGGATTGCAGCCAACTCTGTTTACAGGCATGACCTGAAAGGTTCGACTTAAAACTATTCAAACCTAGCTAAATTAGTTTTTACTAATGGATTCAAATTTCTAAGCATACACCAAATATATTAATAGCGAATCCAGCTATTTATTCTTACTCTATAAATTTGCGGTATCGTCCGCCCTAGTCTTAGTAATTTATTCAAACTTTAACCTAAATTTGTCCCAACGTTCTCCATCGTTCCTAACTAACTTATTTTAATTACAGTCTCCCTTTCTATAGATACTACGACCAAAAACAGTCAAAACAACAAACAAAACAATTCAAGCGACAAAACAATAAATTATACAAATGTTCAATAAATACAGGTATAAAATGTAAATAT
This sequence comes from Platerodrilus igneus, assembly GCA_036346225.1. Lineage (NCBI taxonomy): Eukaryota > Metazoa > Arthropoda > Insecta > Coleoptera > Lycidae > Platerodrilus > Platerodrilus igneus. The sequence goes on from JARFIW010001146.1 coordinate 2,317,254, forward strand.
ATAAATAGAGCAATTCATATAAGCATACAACAGTGCATAGAACAGCAAAAACTTATCTCTTAAATTATCAGGTGCACTCGCATAAGCACTATGTCGGTTAGCGTCATCATACTAAAACGTACTTGTTCAAAATTAACTAAAAATTTATATAATAATCTAAATCAATGCCGACCTCGGAACAGTTGCCGCATTAATGTACCCTCTCCCTATAATCTACCGATCTATAGTCGTATTCGTAGCACCGGTAGTACTGCGTCATCGAGAGGTTGTCTCTGGCTCATACTCTTCACACCTGAGGATTAAAAGCATAAGCCTGTATCCACCTTCGAAGTGTATGTGCCACTCCGAAGGCTATGATGGCGAAGGGATCCCTAGGATCCCTCCGCCAAACCTCAATTCCTCCTTCAGGTGGTCTTCCAGTTTTAAATCGCCGATTCAAGAATTCTGGCTGGTGACAAGTTGTACTAGCTCATCTGCCTTTATTCCCGTAGCTGAGAGTAGAAATCGTGCATTACTCGATACTGCTCGCTGTCTACTCTTAGAATCCAGTTTACCACATTCCTTTTGGGTTGAAGCCATTAATACCGGCAATTTATATTCGTAATCGTGTACCTACGAAAAGTCTAAATGAGAAATCTCCATACGAAATTTGGACGGGAAGCCCACCAGATGTGAGTAATTCTAGACAATTCGGTTGCAAAGTTTTCTGTGGGAACAGAGATCCGAGCAAAGGAAAAATTGATGAAAGGGCACACGAAGGTATATTTTTAAGTTATTTGGAAGAATCAAAAGCATTCAGAGTATGGTTACCTGAAGAGCGAAAAACTGAAGTAACTCGTGATGTAAAATTTGTCGAATCCAATAACAAACAAAATTTACAGCAACCTTCTGACGTTTTTTCTGAAACTAAAGTTAACAAACTAGAATCTGAAATCAAGTACGGACCCCCTAATACTCTTGTTTTGTCTGAAGCCACCGAAGTTGATAACTCGGAGGTAGATGTAACAAAAGAAATTAGTTTGGTTAGAGGACCAGGTAGACCTAGAATCAATCGAACCGGACTTAGGGGATGTACTGCGAAATTACATCATATGGTGCCAGAAGCAAATATAAGCTTTGAAATGACGGAACAATCATTTTTGTCGAAAGTGCCAATGAAACAAACTTTAAATTCGGCCGAAGCTAACGAATGGTACAAAGTTATGGGAAATGAGATGGTTTCTATAATAAAGAACAAAACTTGGTCTTTAGTCGATAGGCCTTGTGAGTAGAAATCATTGGGAGTAGAATGGTTTTACGAAATAAACTAAAAAGCGACGAAAGTATTAAACGAAGGAAGGCTAGATTGGTTGCGCAGGAATACTATCAGCAACCAGGCATAAACTTCAATCAAACTTTTGCTCCTGTAGCTCGCTTGAGTTCAGTAAGACTAGTTACTGCCATAGCGGCTCATTATGGAATGCATATGCATCAATTAGATGTAACGTGTGCTTATTTGAATGGAGAATTACAAGAAACAATATACATGGGACCTCCAAAACAATTATCACAAATCTTAGAAATTATTTCACTAAATGACAAATCATATATCGGGAAAATATCTCCTGATATGTTGAAAATGATGCAGAGTGGCAACAAAGTTTGTTTGCTGAAAAAAGCCTTATATGGTTTGAAGCAAGCTAGTTGAACTTGGCGTGCTAAATTAAACAAAACATTACAAGAATGTAGTGCTAAACCAACAAATGGTGATCCTTGTTTTTATCACATGGGTCAAGGTGATGATTTAACTCTGATAATAATCTATGTTGACGATATACTAATTGCCTCCTGGAATCTTGAAATTATCGGCAATTTAAAATTGAAGTTATGCAAAAAGTTTGAAGTCAAGAATCTTGGTAGCATTGGGTACTGCTTAGGAATCAAATTTTCTCGAAAATGGGATAAAATCATGCTTCATCAGGAGGGTTATATTAATGAAATATTGAACAGATTTGGAATGTCTGAAGCTAAACCTATCACTACGCCCATCGATCCGGGCATAAAGTTGTCTAAATCAACTGAACCCGCATTGGATGAGGAAGAAGAATTACCGTACAGGGAACTGATCATAGCATTGACTTATCTATCAGTTGCAACGCGACCTGGCATTAGTTTTGCTGTTAACTATCTTAGTCAGTTTAGTAATTGTTACAGGAATTGCCACTAGAGTGCTGCGAAGGGTGTTCTTCGATACCAGAAAGGAAGTATTAATTTAGGGTTGGCGTATTCCCCCACCAAAGATGCTCTAAAGGGTTACATAGATGCCGATTGGGGTGGATGAACAATCGACAGAAGATCTTTTACCGGATTCTCTTTTATGTTGTCAGGTTGTCCAGTCTCTTGGGAATCCAAAAAGCAACATATCGTGGCTCTTTCAACTACAGAGGTCGAATATATGGGATTGACCGAAATTGCTAAAGAAGCTATTTATCTTCGAAACACATTTATAAAACTTGGTTTCGAGAGACTTGCTCAAATAGTCGTTTTCAATGACAGCATTAAAATTAGCCAACAATCCCGTATTGCATGCACATTGACGTAAAGAATCACTTCATACGTGGACCCTTGAACAACAAGCAGTTTGTTCTGCAACATGTCCCTTTGGAAGATATGCCTGCGGATATACTTACGAAAGCCTTGTCTCATAATAAGCACGAAAATTGTGCAAAGATGATGGGTATGTTCAACTCAACACAGTTGGTCGTTCGTTTGGCCGCGTGTGTATCAAGGGGGAGTGTTAGTAATAGCGTTAGGGGTGGTGATGTCACACAAACTGGATACGCCATTGAAGTGTCGAGCTTGTTCTATAACCCACCAATGTGCAGCTGTAGTGCAGTTACGTCGTGACTATGACATACAATAGATGTATACAGGCTTTAGTGCAACGTATTACTTTTAATTATTGTATTCATGATTATACTGATTGCTTTATGTATTAACCAGAGTTCATCTTGTTTGCCTTCGTGTATTGTATTGCTCTGTTCCATCACATCCAACAGCAAGTAACTACAGAATTAGATATTGGTAGAAAGTAGCTGTATTAGATCCTAAGAACAATAAGTTTGCCCGTATATAAGTAATGTTGAATTGTTCTATTGTAAATGGTATTTTATTGGAGTCAATAAATTTATTATTATTATTATACTCTTTTCTTTTCTCAGTGATTTCTCAACTGGTGTTACAGAATTAAGGGGCTATTTGCAAACCTTATTCTGTATCGGCATGTGATATATTTAACACTGTGAGGATAATACGGCATGTTTCAAGAATAACTGATTTTTGAGCTGATGGTATGATTATGTTGGGGTTTAATTTTAATTTTGTAATATATTTTGAAAGGTGTTTGTTAATAAGTCCATTTGCAGTAAATACTATAGGTATATTTCTATGGATTTTAGTTTATATGTTTTTCTATATTTGGTTATAAGTGGAATATATTTGGTAATTTTATCAACTTCAGCTTTGTTGATATTATGATCATTTGAATGAGTTATATCTATAACAAGAGCTGTCTTATCTTGAAGGTTATGCAGTAATATATCAGGTCTATTTGCCTTGACAGTTTTATCTGAATGTATTGGAACGTCATAATACAATCTGTATTGATGATTTTCCAATATTGGTTTAGGTTTGTAATTATAGTATGGCGTTTCCTCTTTATTTGTAATTAATTTGTGTTTGATTGCTAATGCTTGATGGATTATGTTTGTGGTTTTATTATGTCTAGAAAGATATTCTGCATTAGCTAGCATTGAGCAACCGGAAGTGATATGATCAATGGTTTCTGATGCGTGGTGACACAATCTGCATTGATCTTCAACCAAATGCTTCTCAACATATTTTTTATAATTGTTAGTCTCGATAACTTGGTCCTGGATTGCATGAATAAATCCTTCTGGTTCGCCAAAAAGGAAGCCATCTTTTAGCCATCACACTGAACCTTCTTTGTCTGCATTTTCTAGGCTATGAGGAAATTTTCTATGTATGACTTTACATTTCCATGTTTCAATTCTTTCTTGGATGGAGAGTGTTTGTGGTAAAAAGTTTTTATTCGCGAGATTTAATGGTGTGTAACTTTTGTCACACTTCACTATTGCATTATGTAAATCAGAGACAAACGATTTTGTGTAGAAGAAATTTTTTAATGTAGATACTTATTTGTTGCACATGTTTTTCATGTCTAGCAGTCCTCTGCCTCCTTCATTGCGTGGTAAGTATAGCCTTTCTATTGCTGACTTTGGATGATTCATTCTAAATTTTGTTAATGTTGTTCGAACTAATCTGTTAATGTTGTCTAAATCTTTTTGAAATCAGTTTACAATGCCAAAAGTATACGTTAATACTGGAATGCACCATGTGTTGATAGCTTTAATTTTATGTTTGGATAGTAGTTCTGTCTTCAATATCTTATGTAGGCGGTGTTTAAAACTATTTTGAACAGCAAGTTTGGTCCCCTTAGTTTTTACAAGATATTGTTGAAGGCCAAGATATTTATAGTTTTTTTCTAATTCTAGTGCATGAAATTTTAAATTATGAAGTGATAGAACTAATTCTGGTGAGCTTTCAAGTTTTCCACGTTTAATGTTGATGTAAGAACATTTTTCCATTCCGAATTTCATTTGTATGTCTGTATTAAATTGAGTGATAATATTTAGTAGAGATGTAAGTTCTTGTTGGTTGTTGGCATATAACTTTAGGTCGTCCATGTACCATAGGTGATTTATAGTGTAGAGCATCTTTTTATTGCTACTTAGTTTATATCCCATATTGCTGTTGTTTAGGATATTTGATAATGGGTTAAGAGCTAGGCAGAACCATAATGGACTTAACGTGTCGCCTTGGAATATTCCGCGTTTTATGGGTATTAGTTTAGATTTTATTCTTTGGTCATTTATCATTAAACTAATTTGTGTGCGAAAAGTTTCCATTACCGTTTTTAATAATGATATAATTTTTGGATGTATTTTATAAATATTTAGGGTTTTTAATAGCCAGTCATGTGGAATAGAGTCATATGCTTTTTGATAATTTATCCAAGCTATTGATATGTTTTTGTGTTGTCGTCTAACTTGATCTGTTATTACTGCATCAATTATAAGTTGTTCTTTGCATCCTTTAGAATTTTTCTTACATCCTTTTTGTTCTTCTGATAGAATAGCATTTTCTGATATGTAAGGTTCGATTTTATGAGCTATTGCAGATGATATGATTTTGTAAATGGTATTGTTGCGAGCTACTACTAGGCAACCCATCAAACACACAAGCGCTGTAGACTCTGCATACTTTTCAGGATACGAGAATTCTTCTAGCAATCAATTATATACAAAACGCTCGGGGCACGGCGTATTCTCAAGGATTCCAGAATTGTTCTAGAAATTACGGGAGCATGAGTCATCCTTGTAATCCAGAGTATATATAAGACCGCTTATGAATGTAAGAGTTAGTCTATTCTTGAATGTCTAATATAAATTATATCGTGTACAGTAAGCGTAGTTGAGCTTTTAGAATATATACATAAATGATATGCTGTGTCTAATGTACATGCAGCTTGTAGTGTACATAAATAAATATAAGTGTATAAATAAATAGTTGTGTTAGTGTTGTAATGAACCTATGGTAAAGGAGTTAATTTAAGAAGATATTAGTGCTTGTAAATTCATTAGTGTAATAGTGCTTCATTGTTGAGTGGACTGAAAACATCTATAAATAAGGCATATACTGTTAATTAGACTTGTGAACAGTGAGTAATAAAGACCATTATTATTACTTGTTTTAAATTAAAGAAACGCGGTAGCAGTAGCCCGTTACACTGGTGTCAGGCATTTGTGGGGTATATAGTGATTAATTTAAAACACAAGTCTAAAGACATTTAAGTAGTTTGTATATGCCAGTTACAAGAAATCGAAGTAAAATGGAGGCAGAAACTTTAATGAATTTCCTCAAGGATTTTAAATCCGGTATGGAGGAGAGGTCGGCTAAACTGGAAGTGACACTAAATGAAAAGTTTACTGAAAATGCTGCAAAAATAGATGAAAGGTTTACTGAAAAAGCTGAGAAAATGGAAAGGTTAAGTGAAAGCACAGCCACGTTAGAACAAAGATTAATGGAAAGTTCCATTGCATTGAAAGAAGATTTCACTGAACAGGTAAAAACAGTTGAGCAAAAGTTGGATAATAAATTGGTAAAAATGGAAGAACATGTGATGAGGCTTCAAGAACAAATGATTTCACTAACAACGCGACCACTCGAATTACCAAGCCAAGTTGTTAATCAGAACATTCCAGAAATAAGAACCATGGAAAGAAGCGAGTCAATTCTGTCTAAATTTAAAGTAAAACCACTTACATTCGATGGTAAAACACCTTGGCCCACATATTTGAAACAATTTGAAGCTGCTGCAATAGCCAACGGTTGGTGCAACAAAGAGAAGGCTATCTCCTTAATAGTGGCCCTACGGGGGGAGGCTCTTAACATCTTACAAACGATTCCCGCTCACCAGCAGAATGATTACGGCCTCTTAACATCAAAGCTTGAGATGAGATATGGAGATGCTCACCTTCAACAGGTTTACCACGCACAAGTTAAGAACCGCTCGCAAAAGACAAGTGAAGGCCTGCAAGAATTCGAAGCTGACATTGCCAGGTTAGTTAGATTGGCATACCCAACGGCACCAGATAGCTTCCTCGAACAACTTGCTGTCCAAACATTTGTGGATGGCGTTAAGGATGGCGAAATACAGCAAGCGCTAAGACTAGCACGGCCAAAAATGTTGGATGACGCACTGGCCCATGCGCTTGAATTTGAAGCAGCTAAGCAGACATCACACAGGATGGGTCACAAAGTTCGGTCTGCCTTAGAGGAACCTGGTCAAGTTCAGAACAGCATAGATGAAATAGTCAACCGTGTGGCAGAAAGGCTGGAACTACAACGACCGCGGCGATTGCGTCTGCGATGCTGGAACTGCGGTGAAGTTGGTCACATACAGAGACGCTGTACTCAACCAAAAAAACAACCGGTTGAGCAGCAGGAAAACTAAAGCAAGTCGACGTAAGGGGCGAACGTCGACAGCACAACGTAGTGCCCGGAGATTATCATCCGTGCTGCATCGTCAATGGGAAGTCTGGACAGCATTTATATCGATGGTAGAATTAATGGTAGGGTTGTCCGATTACTTGTGGATACAGGAGCGACAAGAACTATTGTGAGACCAGATTTGGTTGGTCGTGGAAAAGTGCAACCTGTATCGGTGTGTCTCCGAACGGCAAGTGGTGAGAAGATTGGTACTCACGGAGAGACTGCCGTTATGATGACAATTGGGGACAAATTAATTAATCATCGAGTGTTGGTAGCTGAAATTACAGAGGAAGTGATCTTGGGAATGGATCTCATGAGAGAATATGGGTTTCATGTAAACATGAAAGAAAATGTGCTTCGGATAGATGATGATGAGATTCCATTTCAAGGTAGGAGTAACCAGACGATGCAAGTTCGAATGATTTGCGATATGAAAATACCCGAGAAGGCGGAAATGATAGTAATGGGACGCCCGGATGGTACGCTCCGGGAAGGACAAGTATGCATGATGGAGGCAACTGAATCGGGAATGGGTCAGGAGGGATTACTGATTGGAAGAACGCTGGTAAAGTTTCGAAGCATGATACCAGTAAGGGTGCTAAACATTAATCCCCATACGGTGACCCTGAAGAAAGGCATGATTGTGGGAAGTTGCATTCCAGTATGTCATATTAAACGTTGTGTGGACGACACGGAAAATAAACCAGCCAACGGTTGCTCACAGAAATTGCTGGATATGTTAATACCTTCGTGTCAAGGATTAAACGGCGATCAACTGGACAAGGTAAAAGAACTGGTCGGACGATCTCGAAATGTGTTTGCACTGGATGATAGTGATAAAGGAAGGACGAATGTTGTGCAACACAAGATCAATACTGGAGATGCGCAACCGATAAGACAACACCCCAGGCGGCTTCCTTTGGCAAAACGTAAGGAAGCTGAGCAAATTATTACCGACATGGAAGAACAGGGAGTAATTGAACCCTCGAATAGTCCATGGGCATCCCTGGTAGTGCTTGTCAAGAAAAAGGACGGGTCGACAAGGTTTTGTGTAGACTACCGGCGTCTTAACAATGTGACAAAGAAAGACAGCTATCCCTTGCCCAGAATTGATGACACCTTGAATACTCTATCCGGATCCAAATGGTTTTCGACCTTGGACTTGAAAAGCGGATACTGGCAGGTAGGCTTGGAGCCAAACGATAAAGAAAAGACTGCGTTTACAATTGGAACTGGATTATGGCAGTTCAAGGTCATGCCGTTTGGATTATGCAATGCTCCTGCTACTTTTGAACGGTTGATGGAGTCGATACTGCGTGGACTGTCTTGGAAGACTTGTCTGGTGTACCTAGACGACGTGATAGTGTTAGGCCGGTCTTTTGAAGAATATCTTAATAACCTAGAGGAAATATTCCAAAGATTAAGCAGGCAAACCTTACATTGAGCCCCAAGAAGTGTCACCTATTTGGAAAAGAGGTGAAATACCTAGGACATGTCGTTTCAGAGACCGGAATAAGAGCTGACCCTGACAAAATAAAAGCGGTACAAGAGTGGCCTACACCAGCAGATATACACCAACTACGCAGTTTTCTAGGATTGTGCACATATTACCGACGTTTTATACTTGGGTTTGCAAACATTGCCAAACCGTTAACAAAATTAACGGAAGATGGAAAAGAATATGATTGGAATGACGACTGCCACAGAGCATTTGAACAACTGAAACGGCTACTAGTTACAGCACCAATTTTGAGTTATCCACGGATGGAGGGGAAATTTGTGTTGGATACCGATGCCAGTAACACAGCTATAGGAGGCGTTCTTTCTCAAGTGCAGGACGGACAAGAAAAAGTTATTGGGTATTTCAGCAAGGTCTTGTCGCGGCCAGAAAGGAACTATTGTGTGACAAGAAGGGAGCTGTTGGCCGTCGTCAAATCCGTAGAGCACTTTTATAAGTACTTATACGGCCGTAAATTCCTGTTGAGAACAGACCATGCTGCACTAAAATGGTTATTGCAGTTTCGAAATCCTGAAGGGCAAGTGGCAAGGTGGATAGAGCGGCTGCAGGAATATGACTTTGATACAGAACATCGTGTAGGAACTAGCCATCGAAACGCAGACGCTCTATCAAGGAGACCTTGTCCGGTGGACTGCAATCATTGCTCCAAGATGGAAGAGAAAATAAGTGTCATCCATAGAATGACGGTAACCGATGATACTTGGCAACCCGAGAGAATGCGAGAAGACCAGGAGAATGACGCCGAATTGGGACGAATTATTGAGTGGAAAAATAGAGGACAACGACCAGCTTGGGAAGAAATTAGTATTTTAAGTAGGAGCCTGAAGGCATACTGGGCACAGTGGGACTCCTTGATGATGGAAAATAGAATCTTGAAACGACGCCTGGAATTTGAAGATGGCACTGAGAAACTTCAAGTGATAGTGCCGAGAAGCAGAGTGCCGGAAGTGTTGCAGCACTTGCACGACGGTATTTCCGGAGGGCACTTTGGCGTGAAAAGAACTCTCGAAAGAGTGAGAGAAAGATTCTATTGGGTGAACTGCAAAGAAGATGTGAAGGAGTGGTGCCGGAAATGTGAATTGTGTGCCTCTGCAATGGCCCGGTCTCAAAACGGAAAGCCCCAATGAGACAGTATAACGTGGGGAATCCTTTTGAGAGGGTAGCCATTGATATAGCTGGTCCGTTTCCTGAATCAGAGAAAGGAAATAAATACATCTTGGTTGCAATGGATTATTTTACCAAATGGCCGGAGGCATATGCTATACCTAACCAAGAAGCCGAGACGGTTGCAGATGTACTAGTCAGGGAGTTGTTTTGTCGTTTTGGAGTTTCGTTGGAATTACACTCCGATCAAGGTCGAAACTTCGAATCGGCGTTGTTTCAAAACGTCTGCAAACACCTTAGAATCAGGAAAACTAGAACCACGCCACTTCATCCTCAATCGGATGGAATGGTTGAAAGAATGAACAGGACGTTGGGAAAGTACCTGGCCAAAGTTGTCTCTGAACATCAACGAGACTGGGACCAATATTTACATTTATTCCTACTGGCGTACCGATCTTCGGTACACGACAGCACAGGATACTCGCCCGCTTGCGTAATGCTAGGACGTGAACTGCGGCTACCATGTGATCTTCAGTTTGAATTTAAACCTGGAGAAGAGATCGCCGGTGAAGATTACGTTAGTAAGCTTCGTGAAAGAGCAAGTAGCATTCACGAAAACGTCCGAAAGAATATCCAGGCAGCAAGCGATCGAATGAAATCACAATATGACACGAGAGCACAAGAAGGTGGTTATCAACCTGGAGATTTGGTGTGGTTGTATAATCCACAAAGAAAACGTGGATTGTCGCCAAAATTACAAAGACAATGGGAAGGGCCGTACGAAGTGTTAAAAGGATTAATGATGTAGTGTACCGGATCAGAAGATCCCCTCGTGGTAAACCGAAAGTGGTACACTTTGACCGTTTAACATCCTACGCTGGCCACAACCAGGAAGACTCGAATAATGATAATGGTGTTCGGCAAGTTATTAATCATGAGCCAAATGTAGATTTTGAGAGCTTTATGGCGGCGTATGGTGGTTCCGCTAAAGCGAGATTTGGCGTTGTTGTTGAAAACAGCAAGATCTGTTTAGAGCACCAGAAGAGTATTCCCTTGCACATTGCGTAGCTCAAGATTTGGCAATGTCAAGAGGAATAGCTGTTGTTTTTAAGAAAAGTTTGGATGTGTGGATGAATTAGTACAACAGCAGCCCACTGTAGGAAAAGCTTTGGTTCTTCAAGATAAAATCGTTATGTTTACTATCTGGTCACCAAAATTCTTCATGGCAAAGACCTAGTTATGGACATCTATGGGAGGCTTTGCTAAATCTTAAGGCGCAGATGATGGAAAATGGAGTAACAAGACTAGCGGTGCCCAAGTTGGGCTGTGGACTGGATCACTTGATTGGAGGATAGTCCGAAATATGCTAGAAGTAGTTTTCCAGGAACCAACATCCAGGTCCTTGTTTGTTGTTTTCAACCGGTTGCCTACCAAGACCAAGAAAAGAGTGTTGACTGTTATTTCCAACGACGTGGTGGATGCACCAGAGGAGATAGCTGCCGATACCGTCATCAGTCATCGAATTGGCGCCAAAATGTATCTACAGTTACGAGACGTAACGGTTTTAAAGAGGGGGCAGTGTTGCGAGCTACTACTAGGCAACCCATCAAACACACAAGCGCTGTAGACTTTGCATACTTTTCAGGATACGAGAATTCTTCTAGCAATCAATTACACACAAAACGCTCGGGGCACGGCGTATTCTCAAGGATTCCAGAATTGTTCTAGAAATTACGGGAGCATGAGTCATCCTTGTAATCCAGAGTATATATAAGACCGCTTATGAATGTAAGAGTTAGTCTATTCTTGAATGTCTAATATAAATTATATCGTGTACAGTAAGCGTAGTTGAGCTTTTAGAATATATACATAAATGATATGCTGTGTCTAATGTACATGCAGCTTGTAGTGTACATAAATAAATATAAGTGTATAAATAAATAGTTGTGTTAGTGTTGTAATGAACCTATGGTAAAGGAGTTAATTTAAGAAGATATTAGTGCTTGTAAATTCATTAGTGTAATAGTGCTTCATTGTTGAGTGGACTGAAAACATCTATAAATAAGGCATATACTGTTAATTAGACTTGTGAACAGTGAGTAATAAAGACCATTATTATTACTTGTTTTAAATTAAAGAAACGCGGTAGCAGTAGCCCGTTGCAGTATTTAAACATGTAATAGGTCTATAGTTCATAACATTTCCCGTATCAGTACTCTTTGGTTTTATGTATGTTATTGCTTGTGTCATAAATGTTGGAATTATTGATGGGTCACAAACTTTTATTTATCAATTTTGTTAGGGGTAAATGTAAGAATGTTAGGTACTTCCACCAGAAGTTTTGAATTCCATCAGGTCCTGCTGTTTTCCAGTTATGAAGTTTCTTTATAATGAAATCGAGTTCTTCTATTGTTGTTATGAGATCATCCATTTTGATATGCTTACTGAATTCTTCTTCAATCCATTTCGCTTCGAGATTATAACTAACAGGGTTGGCCCATTGCTGATGCCAAAATCTTTCAATTGTTGTTAAATCTGGGGGCGTTCCTTTAAAATTCTCTTCTTCAAGTTTGTTGTAGAACAATTTCTGATTAAAACCAAATAATTTGTTGTCGCTTTTCCTTTTGTGTGATGTATTGTATCGCCTTAATCTTTTGCCTAAAGCTGATATTTTTTGTTTTAATGTATATGTCAAGCTGATCTTCGAAATCGGTATTTGTTGTGTTTAGCTTTTGATCTTTAAAAATCTTTTGTATGCGTTTTTGAAGGTTCCATTTAGTATTATTCCGTCGTTGTTTCCAAACAAATAATTTTGATAGATTGCTTCGAAAGCATGATATTTTGTTTTCTATTCTAATTTTCCATTTAGGTACTTCTTCATTTCTTTTCTTACTAGTGTTGTGAGGAACTTTAAATCCGATTTCTTATAATAGAGTTACAGAAGTGCAGTGTGCATGTAGTTGAAGAGATTCAAAAGAAGTAATACTTTCATCTGTAAGAATTCCGTTTAAAATGTCTAGTCGCTCAAAAGTGTACTTATTAGGGTGTATTTTTGGTAATGGTGGGCGGGAATTAGGATCTGTACCAAAGTATTTGAATATGTTGGATTTTAAACTATCATGCAAGTCTTGTTTAGTTTTAATTCTTCATTTGTGTATGTATGGATAGTAATTTGTGATGTTTTTCTATTAAGCACTTGTTCATTAGGTTGTACTTGTATTGAATCATCTTCTATATGTTGAAATTTGTCGGATGAACTTGAGTTTGGTGATGAAATACAGAATATTTCACCTTTAATAATGTTTTGTTCAGTAATAACTGGTTTGCCTACTATGTATCTATATCGATTATTATTATTATTATTATTACTATTATTATTATTATTATTATTGTGACCGCTTGCCACAAACTGACCATTACTGTTATGCATCATACAACTCGTATCCACATATACATTCCTATTCCATCAATTATTTGAGTTGTTTTAATATATACTGTCAATTTTCCTTAAATATTCCTCAAGTTTGTTTTTTAAACCCCCAATCTTGGGCTGATCCCCACAAGCAATTTATAACAGTGAATATTTTTCACTCCTCTGGAATAGCGACTTCTTGAAACATAGTTTCTAATTTTTTCATAAAAGTCAATGTATGAACCGAATCCTCCAGCAAAAAGTGTAAATTTGCACTACATAAGTCCTTCTACAGAGTTATGTAATTTCTGTTACTACTATTACAATCATGAATAGGGAAGTTATTTGGAAGCACACGCTGTTAAAACACTAAGATCTGGGCCCATTTTGTTAGGCTCATTCCTAACCTCTGTACCCCTTTTTACATTTTGTGAAATCGTACATGAATCATCAGATGATCTATACATATTTTTCGACATTGCAACATTCATATTTTCGATAGACTCAGTCCATCTTTGGTGTTCGCAGTTAGATTATTCAAAACAACTATTGTTTTAAAACATGACCAATCTCGTTTTGATTCATTTTTTTTTGACTGCTTGATTTTCTTGGCATTTATTTTGAAATAATTTTTAGGGGTCTTAATATCAAACACTCACTTACTCACTAACGTAAATTCTATACAGTGATAAATGTTTATAATCCATCAACTGTGGCTTACTTAATTTACCAACAAATACTTTTATTATGTTAAAGTTCGCTAATTTGCCGGATCGAACTATAACCTTCCTTTCTTAGTAATGTCTTATTCGGAATTTATTTTGCACACTACAAAAGCATCGCCTATTTTGGTTGTTTTTACTTCATAAATTGAAGATAATAAAGTGACAGTATACAATCACCCCATATTGGCTGCCAATTGTAACGATTGTACCTGGAACTAATACAATTCTCAAGAAACTCTTTGCAGGCGCCTTATTAAGGAAATAAAATATCAATCAAGATAAACACGTCTAATAATAACTCCAAAAATATAGGTAGTGGTTTCAACCGCTGGTATTAAAATAATACAGCAATCCTTAAAATAATGAACATTGGGGCAGCAAGGCCAACATATAATAATAAAATAGGGTTAACTCGCCTAGAGACGTATAACCATCGGTCATTCGCTTATTGGAGGGGGCTGCTGCTACCGACCTAATAATTAATGACTTTAATTTTTGTTAGCAAAAATTATTACTAATTAATGTTGTCAGCTTAACAACACCCGAACAAGGCTGCATACATATTCTATAGTCACGTAATTAAAAACATACTCCATTTACTTTTAACAGTCTTAATACATACATTTTTTGACACTTACTTCGTCCTCTACTATATTTCACGTTTCTCAGATCAGATAACTTTCCTATACTCTATCGCATTATTATTCCTCAAACCACTCCACTTTTTGTTGAATCTCATTAATTGTGGTACTTTTACGAATATGGAAAATTACTGCTTTAAATGTGGCTAATTTAGCATAATGTTTTATACGATTTTGGTAATTTAAATTTTTAGTATGATACAAGCATGGTTATTTTTGATATTCATCTATTAGTACAGCAACTTCTTTGATTGTCAAAGAACAGAAATGTAAACTATATTATTGAAAACATTGAATTGTATTACCTTTAATCCTTGTTTTTATCTTATTCAATAATAAATTATTAACCCCAATTATGGAAACAGTCTAGATAATATAGAAGAAAAGCAATAACCAAAGCAATTCACACTCCATCCATAGACAGGCTAGGCTCCATCACAATAGAGAGTAGGTAATGGTACAGCAAGTGTACTGCACAGGGCAGATGTGCAGATTATAAATCAGCCAAAAATAGAACATGTTCATTTTAATAATAAATTTCATTATAAAAATGACACTTTCTAAAAAGTTTCGTTTTACCCAATCATAAAATTTTTATTATAAATTTGATAATAGATATTACTGAATTTATGATCGTCTAAAGCAGGCTTTAATTGTTTTGCCCAAGAAATGCAAGACAAATAAAAATTCTTGTTAGTAACGTTACAGTTTTACACTGTCAAAAATAATTACCACAAACATAAAACAATTTATTTATTATAAGTTTTTTATAGTTTTAACAAGTTTCATTCAGTCCAAACTTCACTAATACAATCACAGTGATTACATACAAGGTATTGTCAGGCTGCAAAAATATTTTCTAGTAAGACATTATGTATAATTATTTACAAGATATTGAATTGCTAAAAATACAGCAGCAAAAGACTTTGCAATTTACATTTCCTATTTGCAGTACATATTTGACATTATATAACTAGTTGTACTAAAATTAGTATTTATTAATAGTTCTACAGTGATATAATCAAAATCCAATGAAATAATATTGCAAATTCAATAACCCTGTTAACAATTAGCTTCCTTAAAAACTACTTTCGCAGATTACACCCTACTTAAGCATGTTCAAAGTTTGCAATAAGCATAAAACATTTGTTCAAATTTTTGATAAAGTTCTTACTTGTTTTTTTCTCTCAGACTATAATGCCATATTCATCGAATATGGTACCAAAAATATGGTTTATAATTCAAAGATTACAGGTAATAATAAACCTTTTTGAAATTTGTAAACTTTTGAATATTTAAAATCATTCCGCTTCATTTAGTTGGAGAAATCATGAATTTATAAACCAGGAAAACTTTTATATTTTATTATAGATACCTACGATGCCTGATGCCATGGTAGCCCATGTCGCTTGTCACTAATAAATCTTATAATATATGTTTTTGGAATTTCACCCTATTGGACTTATGTAGCATGCTACTGTACTTCCATTTCAGTATAAATTACAACAATATTTAGTACAAACCTTGAACGTT
Source organism: Platerodrilus igneus (assembly GCA_036346225.1). NCBI lineage: Eukaryota > Metazoa > Arthropoda > Insecta > Coleoptera > Lycidae > Platerodrilus > Platerodrilus igneus. The sequence continues at coordinate 2,333,301 of JARFIW010001146.1, forward strand.
TTATCATTGTTTTAAATTTTATAACAGTTTGGTACTAAATCTTTGTGGTTAGTTCTATAATCTTACAATTCTTTCATGAGCGGTTGGTCTGACTGAAAGTTATCATCATCTTTCTATTCATGATGTGTTTTAATATTTTTGCCGTAATTTTCTGGTGTTGAATGATTTAGTACCATAGAATAATGCTGGGAACATTAAAGCGTATCACAAATACAAAAATAAACAAGGCTTCAACAAGATACTACTTTTAATTTTCCAATGTCCCATCCAAAGGTACTGCATTGGCCAAGAAGAGAGTTTTTTAACTTGGAAATTTTGAATTTTACGGAACCCTTGCTATTCCATGCAAGATAGGAATCTTAACCGAACGAGGGTATATTTTCGTGAAAAATGCTTGTGTAGCATTTTTCAAGCGGTCCGTGTTGGGATTTGAACTCCGAAGCTTGGACTTAGTAGTCATGCACATACCCACTAAGCCACGAAGCTGCCTTTCAACAGGACAACCAGCCTAAAGAAAATTTGGTATTAACAGATGTAAGTCTATCTATACAATTTATGCAAAGTAGAAAAAATATATAATTATGCACGTGAGCAAAATTTATTAGCAGTCAAAGCCTTTCAAAGAAGTTATACTTGTCATCTGCGGTCTGTTTGGTGTTATTTTATATTGCAAACAGTTTTTGAACCCATAACCTTCCATTTTGTAGTATAGAAAATCAACTATTACAGCAAAAACACGTGAAAATTATGCATTTAAAAAGTCTAAGAGTTTATTGGGGATCATGGCACAATGCATAGCTAATTAAAAGGTTTTATTAAATGCCAACAGCAACAGTCGAAAGTAAAGCAAAGTAAATAATGTTCTTATTTATTTATTTATTCAATTACTGCTTTAGCAACCAGCAGTCATTTGACCAATTAAACGTTGCCTCTATGTAACAATGATAATTGATTATAGTAATTGATTGCACGATATCAATAAGCCTATTTAGAGAGTGCAATACTATTAGACTAAGTTATACTAAGCGACAAATAATAATTGCTAACTAAGAAGAATTGTTTTTATGTTAATTGAGGGAGTACTACACATCAAAATACATCGGACACTAGTGTTGATGATTATTACAGACATTTCCTGCAAAAAATCTTTCGCCTAAGAATTTGTCACTTGCTTCTAGGAATGCTAGAATTGGTATAGCAATACCATACGTTGATGCTGTGGTTGCCACTGTTCTGAAGGAATACAAGCGAGAACGCATTACCATTCAAGATGTAGCATAAATTTGAAATCTCCCGACATTGATCTAATCTCTAAATTGATATAGCAATTAAGAGGCATTTGATTTCCTTTCTTAAAAAACTTGAATCAGAATGTAATTCCAAAAATTTGTAAACTCAACAATAACAAGATGTTAAATAGCATTCAATTGTTTGGAGAATAAGAAGAAACTGTAGCCAAATTTGTTTGTTCTGTTAACAAAGAATATTTCTCTGTAACCAGCTATGCAACAGAACAAAACCAAGATATATACATACATATTCTATATTGCAGAAAGAAGATAAATTCAGAATACAAAATCTGAGCTAAAAGATTACATACTTTCCATAATGTATCTTATGTTTGAATAACACTTTTGCTACAACGTTTGTTCACTACTCTAATTCTTTGAGAAGTTCTAGTACTCAGAAAGACAGTTCACCCCATGTCAAATTTCTTACAAAAAGTACTAGCAAAGCTGTTATTTCTAGCCCAAGCGTGCCACAGAGAAGTGCTATTTATGGTTGCTGAAACTATTCTAAATCTGATCATACCTTCTGTTTTTCTAAATTCCTAAGAAATTTTTTTGCTGTAGTAGGGGTAGGAAAGGAGTTATTGCTGTTAAGTGTCCTGATTATTCAAAAAACAAGTAAAAGGGTGGATGTTAAGTAGCCGGCGTCCACTTGAGTCCTTTGGTGCCACAATGAATTTGAGTGAAGTTCAAGATTTTTTTGTAAAGAACATTGACCTAACATGAGTTCAGACATTGTAATGTTTTAGTTAGTAGTGCGCAAAAGCGTTCGAATGTTAAACCTTTTGGTTTATTGGGAAAAGAAAAAGCTTAGATTTCCATTTCAAAATATTGCACTAGTTTTTAGGGGATCGTTTCCATGATATAAGTTAGGTAATAATTGGTTACTAGTTGTTGGAGAGTGGTTTTCAAAATTTACCATCCTGTTTTCGCTGGAAAGTGCAAAGACACTCCAAGTTGAAAGGTTTTTAGAAGAAAAAGACCTTCTTGTCTATGTTGTTTGTACAATTTTGAGGTCATGATAGACTTGTAGTGATCTGTTTTATTGTAGAAGTTAAGAGGAGTAGAGTCCTGTTTTAAGAATTTTCCAGTCAAGTGATTCGTGAATATTAAGTTATTATTTAAGATAATTAGCGAGAGGGTTTGCTCATTTGCTTAAATTTTAGCGAATTTGGGATTAAGGCCAGTCCTTGCTGATTAATTTTTTTAGTTACGGTTTAAGTTGTTAGTATCTTTAGTTATGGTATTTGTTCATACCACTCCTTGTTGCCATTTTGTTGCCACGGGCAGTTGATTTTTGTTTGCGTTTTGGATCATCGAATGTTAGATCTTTCCAATTTTGAACTTTTCTCGAATTATGACTTACCGATTTTTGTTCCATCCCTGGGCGTTTTGTACATGTAGGTACAGTCACATTCACAGATCCTTGAATGGATTTAATTTTTTGATTGATAAGATTTTGACACCTTTAGTTTATAAGTCTATTTTTGTTGTGCTTTTAGTGCATAATTGCTGAATGTTGTTGATAGATATTTTTCTAGAACTCTGATTTTGGGATACTATTCCTTTGAAACTTTAGTTTCTTTTAATTTTATATTAAAAGATATTTATTACAATGGTTCTTAAACATCTCTAAAAACTATTTTCCACTTATAGAATAAGGATGTGTAGCAATTTAGTTTTCTTAACCCTGTATTAATGAGTTTTACTTTGTATGGGAAACCACTGTTCATTTTTGAATGCATCTTTACTACACACTCTGCTGTTGTTGCAACTTAATTACTCGTTTAGAAATTATCACTTTTATTCTTGATCTGGAGACCAACTTGGTAACACATGTTTGGCCTACAATGAATGACTCCGCCTGGTCTTGGCTTTTGAGAATCGCTTGACGAGATTGACAGTGTAGTGATGATTGGAGTTCTTCTACTTTTGTAATCGTTTTGTTGGTTTTACAATGGTAAAGAATCTTACATTTGTATTTAGAAAGTTACCATTGATTTTATTATAGCATAAATTATTATAATCTACACAATCGAGAATTTAATGCTGGTAGTTTAGCAAACAAGCTTATCTGTGAAACTACATTCAATTATTTCAGTCCGTTAATTTACTGTGTAGTATTCATTTGTAGCCAACTGAGTTGATTACTTGAGCCTAAGGTGCAGATGCTGCTATTCAAAGCAGTGTTGGTTGTCTTTTAAATCAATGGAATTAGATGCGTTTATGTAACAGAGTCTGGAAATATTATTCATCGTCTCATAATTCAATGCTTTTATTACTCTAAAAGAAGATTTCAAGCATACCATGGGGATCGCCTTTAGTAGATACGCATGTCAAGCACATGTGTTGTTGGCATGTGAACTAAAAACATTTCAATTTTACTTATTCTGCTGAATATTTCTTAATGCTTTAGTACATTTATAGTTTAATTAAATGCTACTGGTGTGTTTTCGAGTCATAAATTTTTTGTGTGAAGCTATTTTTGCACAAGACTGTTAAATGTGAATGTCTGAAATTATAATTATTATTTATTTAAAAATATATACAAAGAAAACAAATGATATACAACAAAGACTACAAACAATTCTATTTTTGAAATTATATGAAGTTTTATGAAAACTGAATTGTTTTAGTGCCTCACAAGGGTATATTGAAATTATTTGAGTGAAGTTCAAAATTATACAAGGTGTACAGGTAATCCAGAGGTAATTAAAGATATTTCTAAGTTTAAATTTCAAAATGGGTGAGCTTTATATTTTTACAAATTATCTCTTTTTATTACAGTGCAGATTGAAGTCATTTGTGTTCAAGTATTTAGATTAATCCTTAGGTTCTCAGCATTGAGTCTACTTTCCTGCTCATGTCAGTATCCATAAGTGCTTACAGTTTTAAGTTATTTTTCATATTTGTGTCTTAGCTTTCAAGTTTTGTGTGCTCTTGTTTTTTATTTGACGGTGTCCTCACCAACCGTCGCTTGTCTGTTTCCGTTTGTTTATTTTTTCAGGCGAGGTGATGCCACCACTACTCTCTGTTTATCCATACCCACCCCCATCTCATTACCCACAGAGTTGATGCCCAGCTAGCTTATCCTCTTAGACTTTTCATTTCTGTTGGTTATCATCTCCATCTATTTTTACCCAGGGTTACTCGTTTCATTGAAATTGCTCAACTTTGATTTGGTGTACTCATCCCTTTGGTGTTATAACTGAACGTTCGCACAAAACACTGGATAAATTTTGTAAATAAAACTACACGTAACAGCATTTCCCACTGCTATTGAAGTATTATTACATAAGTTGTCCATATGCCAGCACAACTATTCAGTAACTATAACAGATTCTGCCATGTACTTCTGAATCTTATTCCCTATTTTTTGTCTTATGGATTTGCTGTAACCTGAAGTAATGAGCTGGGTACAAGAGCTGTAATATGACTGGCACTAAAATGTGGATGAATAAATAAATAGAAATTATAAGTTTTCAAAGCTTTAGTTAGTAGAATATTTAAATATTCTGTATTAATTAGCATTAGTCAAATATTTATGTGGCCGTAAACAATTCAGCATGAAAATTATACTATGTAGAAAATCTTTTTAATAAAGGCTTTCTAAAGCATTGGTATAAATTTTGAAATAGTATATCTATCGATCATGTTATTGAAAACAATAATCGTATGTGGAATTTAGTTGTACAGAAAATTGTTATAAGCGCAAATGATGAAGACATGGGGGTTAATGCTGTTTCATTAAATCGTTATAGAGTATGTGTTTATATTTGTTTCAAATAGGTTATTGTAATGCTGAAAAATTATTGTTCTTTATTAAACAAATGGGTTTTATTATTGTTTAAAAGTTAATCTAAAAGTTCTATTCATGTTCAAAAACAATATCTTCAATAAACAAAACTAAGCAACTGTTCATAAACATTTGAATGTTCTATCATTTTTTGTCTTTGTTTTAGTTGTATAATATGAATTGAAGAACCCCTACCTCTTCTCTACCGTCTTGCAATATATATTATTTTCTAAAATATACTTTATCAAAAATTTGATACAAATTGTCAATAAAAGACTATATGTTGCACAATTAATTAGTAAAAGGTAAGTTAGTCAAGCCGTAGTCATTCCTTAAAAGTTTAATATTTCAAAATTAGTAAATTCACTTAACAAAATACAATTGCATTTATACATTGCTCTACAAGTTCTAATATTTGAGGCACATGTTTTAATATATTTCAAACAGCAAGTTCTTTTATGTTAGTAATAGCTTTTTGCCCAAATCTATCATTAATTTTTCATAGTAAAAATTACTCTACATTGCTTAATATTACCGAAACTTTTGTAAACTATGCGATTACTCTGTACTACAGAAAACTACCTTGTTCAGAACAGTACACCATTAATGCGCATACATACCTAAAGAAAATACTGTCTATATTGTTTTATCTAATACAATATACCGCTTGTGTTTCTATTATTAAACTATATTGCTGGCTGATATACTACTATTATGTGAAGACATTTTAATTCGCTAGTGAAACCATTTTATTCAGCAGTGATGTGTTCTATACCTAGACAGTGCAACCCCTTAAAAATGTTAATTATATACTATAGTCTATAACCAATGGCAAAGTGATTTTTAGTATGCTTACCTACACCTCGATTTTTCTATACCGAACTTCAACAAATCACAACAAACAAAATGGAATGCAATATTGCAACAATAAAAAATAATTAATAATATCCTATTATGCTAATTAAGCTATCATTTCAATTATCTACGTTTCTCTATACCTGTCGCTTTTTCAGAAACCAGCTTTCATTAAAGTGTGTACATCTTCATCTTCAATTGAACTATCATCTGTTAATGTTGGTGATGGTGATGAAAGCAATGCTTCAGTTACACCTACAGTTTGCTGTCGTTGAACTCTTGGTGTTCGTGAAATTCGTGATGGCGGTGGTAACCATGAACTACGTCTTGATGATGACACATTAGTAACTTCTTCAGGTATTACATCTCTCGTTATAGACCTAAGAAATAAAACAAAATATTAATAAAATCTAAATAAAAAACTTTTTTAAGGTGAAATAGGGCATGAAATTAGAAAACAATAGAAGGGGAACGGAGCTGTATACTGGTTGAGAATTTCAGGGAACTGTGTAGACTAGCTTAGAATATAAATAAGTGCGGGTACGTGTCCAACCAGTTTTGAGACGGAAAACCTAATGACGAAAAAATAAGCGCAGATAAAGCTGATGATTATTATAAACAACTACAGGTGTTGGTTGTGACATATCAGCAACTAATGTTGACTGTGCGAAAAAATATATTGGAAAAAACATTAAATCGGTCAATGTTCAAGTGCTGGGGGAACTTGGCAGCCACAGGCTGTTTACCCCCTTCACAACTGAATGTCGGAGAAATAGGGTATATAATTATAAAACAATAGAAGGGGACCGAACTGCATCTAACAAGAAAGAACAGCGACTATGATGAAAGACATCAAACATAGAAACAAGAAGAAAATTGTTAAAAGCATATGTGTGGAGCAGAGCACAGTATGCCTATAAAATACGGGTAGTAGGAAAAGCAGACAGAAAAACGGTACCAGCCTTTTGGAATGCTGTGCTTCAGATGTATGAGAATGATAGCATGGACAGACAAAGTTAATAATAAATAGGTTGTAGAAATAGTAGGGGAAGAAGGCTATCTGCGGAAAGAAATAGGAGACATAGAAGGACAGAATACGTTCTAAGGCATTTTTGGGGAATAGTATGGACTATATTACAAGCAGAGATAGGAAAAAGGAAGTAGATGTAGACCTAGATCAGATAGTGATAGATGCAGACTGTGCAAATTTCAGGAAATGGGTAGGTTAGTTCAGAATAGGAAACAATGATGGTACACACTAATACTCCCTGTATGTTTTTTGTGGTTTATTTAGCATTTTTCTTAATCTTCGTCCTTATTTTGACAACGATCTTAGGTCATGAATTGAAACGTAAATAAAGATGATTTTAAAAACTATGAGTGGTTTAATTCCCAACAAAGATTAAGAAAAATGATCGTACACGTCTAACCAGTTCCAGGACTGAAAACCTAATGATGATGGTGATTATGTAATTAAGTATTAATCTATACTTAACGTTTCGAAACAATTGTTTAATATTTTATTAAAATAAAATTAATTATGCATATAGATATTAAATTGGAGCCATATACATCACATGTTGCTGCCAAGAATGAACAAAAAAATAAAAATATTATACAAAAAGAAAGTTAAACATGCACTTTGTAATACATTGCCATATGCTAACTATAAATTAGATGTAAAATAAATTTGTAAATTTAAATGAACAACCTAAAATATGGACGCATTACTTTATTCAAATAATTAATTCAATAATTTTATTTCAAATTTTCGTTGGCGTTTAAAATGAAATTAATTCAGTAAATTAAAATAACCATTTCATTTTAATTCATTTACCTGTTTGTATAAATTGATTCCTATTGGTAAATCCTAGAGCCTATTTAATGATAAATACCTTTAAGAATTCCTCAACGTAAAGTTTATCTAAAATTAAATAGGCGATAACTGGTTCTAAGTATCCAATGATTGGTTCGTATGTCTTTTCCATTGAAAGCTTGTCAATTAAAACCGCGTATTTAGTCCCAATAAACCGTGTTTTCTCCAGTTACTAGCTTAAAACAATATTACTTAGAGTCTGATCCTTAGTTAAACGAAATGAATATTCACTTAATTTCGAATAGAACGAAAACATCTATTCTGGTTTTCTCAGTACGTTTTCGCTATGAAAATTTCCACACGCAATACGGCGTCGTTAGTATTTAGGGTTTTAGAAAATTGTACTCTGGACATCAATAAATTAAATTTATTTTGTAACATTACTTTTTGTAGTTGACCGTAAAGCCACGATGAATGGTCGCACCTTGTTGTGATGAGAGGACCACCCCAAAGCGGGATCACGCGTACCTTTCTCTGCCCCTATTAGAGACACCCAATTGAAGTGAGTGTTTAACCATTTTCTGATGTGGGTTTTATATACTTGTTGAAACACCGATTTATAAGGTTCTTCTATTGCTAATTTAAATTTTGTATGGGCAAAACGATAACTTTATGTGAGAGATATTGACTGAAAACTTTAATAATATCCTGACTTTTACTGGGATCAGTTCCTGAAAATATTGCATTAAATAATTATCCTGTTACAGGGTAGATTTTGTTCAAAATCACGACCAGTTCCAATCAGCTTATAGATGTAGTTTTAGAGTTTCAGAGCTGAGGTTTATAGGATTGATTTCTTTTGTGTAACTAACATAAGGGATGGACCTAAAACTACAGCTCTCGTTTCTTTGGTTCTAATATTATTTTTTTGTGTTCTACCTAATATGTGTAACTTGTAAGTATAGATTGTTTAATTTTTGGCTAATTATGCTTTTTTAAATATTTTGTTAAATAATAGGTTCTTTTTGTTTTTGGTATGGTTTGGTATGAGTACGAATGAGTGCGTATATTTTTATTTCAAGCCTTTTCCTTTAATTTGGTTTTGTATGTATAATACCCCGCCCATATGCTAACTATAAATTAGATGGAAAAATTTTTTTGTAAATTTAAATGGACAACCTAAAATATAGACGCAATAATACATTTCAGAAATAATTAATCTTAATTAAGCATATTTCAAATTTTGTTAGTATAGAGGTCATTTAGCTAACAAACTTTAACTTCAAAACATATAACATTAATTCTTTTAATTACATTGTGAACGTAATAATCCATGACTATAACTTATTTTAAATCCTCAAATGCAATTAACTTTAAATGTTATAATATACTATATAGGCATTTCCCATGAAAAGATAATTTACAATATACATTTGTCATCCGTCCCGACCTCCAAGGACATAAAATGATACCATATACAATATAATACTAATTACATACAAAGTATCACTTTCATACAGTTAATGTGGCAATAACCTCTATACAGTGTAGATTAAAATTGATACTTTGTATTAATGGATACTGATCGCAATTAATAGGATATTCATAGACGGAAAGATTTGATATATCAATTAACCTTGACAGTTAAAAGGGAAGTCAAACAGTAGACGTAGAAATGTAACTGTGGCAAAATGTTGGTCGCGGGGCTGTGCTGCAGGCGGCTGGAAGTATTTTGATTTGCAGCAAAGTAATTAACCATTTTTACGTGTTTTGTAGATTTTACCGTCACACTGAAACTGGCCGGGGGCTTTTCCCCACCTTCGAGCTATAAGACTTCTTTCTTTATACCGGATTAATGAGAAACACTAACCCATCTAAGTAATCCCAGAGTGTCAAATATTTAGTTCATAAATATTAAATAATATTCTACTTATCGGGTTCCCTACAATACTAATGATTGATACAAAACACGAATTCCAGTCAACGACAACTGCCAAATTTAATAAACTCTTCGTTGATAACACAAGAAATAACCTTACATCAAATAATAATCTAATACTAGCCGCCTATTACAGTAAACCATGAACCCTAAATAATGTTATGCTAATAACTTGTTTAAATCAAGCGCAATAAAACTTACCAGTTCCATTCCACTCACTCCTTTGACGTGATGAACGTTTACAGTTCCCACGATGAGCCGGCTTACTCACCCCTCGCCGTAGTTAACAGCGCAGCACCAACCTTCAACCTAATTATGGAGTGCAAACAACATCCCGTTGTGATTCAGCTGGATAACGTGGTAAATTCGCGTTGTGTACGATAATGTTTGTCACCTTGATGCGTGTTTCACGATAGACGTTTGTTAAATAATTAAAACCAACTCCAAGACTTCGTTTCAGTTATACTATACTGATAACACACGCGTAATCTTATTCAATCATAAAGCACGCATGATTAGCACTATTATTGCAAATCTACCTCGACAAAACTTAACTCAAATCATCCCGAAGTCTTTACCGGTTGAACGTTTAGCCTCTACTCCCTTTCGTTTGCATCTGTCGATCCGCGCAACCTCCATAACAACCTGCCGTGTCCACATGATGCGAACGTCTTCATGTATGTAAAACGCTACTACCCGACACACTTAAACTTATCATATAACAGGAATAACATACTTTAAATTAATAACTACGATTTATTACAGGGCGGCCTGTCACAACACCGGTGAAAGAAACATATCAACGTAATTATGGGATTAGAAATAAATGAAAGCGTTAAAATTTCTAAGTATATCAGTCCAGAATTGGGAATGTGTTATTGTTTCAGGGAATTGGTGTCTAGTAGGAATAGGTGTTTTGAATTTTCTTATTAAGAGATTTCAAAATAAGTTGTAAGTAAATAAATCTTTTTAAATGATGTAGCAATAAGTTAATGAGAAATTAAGATGCGTCTTATATATGGTTTCATTTCAAAGAAGTTGGCATAATGCTAACACTATTGTTTTGCTTGATTGTTTGTATAGTGATGGGCTAATGAAGTACTCAGAATGAGAGCTTGTTTAATTTTAAGTATGCTAGTGTATAAAGTTGAAATTACCAATTTTTAGTGGTTAATTAAGATGTGAATAATTTTTAAGGTAGGTTTCATATGTGGTATAGCGCCAATTATGAAGTAAACATCAAATTCGTATTTTCTAACGGTCTGTGGAATGCGAACATGAAGAGCTGCATTCACCGACGTTTTCTTTTATTGCAAAGTTGTCATTTCCAGATTGCGATTCAGAAATTAACTACCAATATGCATATAACTTAAGAGAGTCGGTTAGGTAATAGCAAAATTAAATTTAAGGTTTTCTTTTTTAGTAATACCTGGTCAGAATGAGATTAAGAAATCACTTTTTAAGAAGGTATATTTGTATGTATATCGCAATTATTTAATGTCAATAGCAGTTAAATGTAGGGTGAATTTTATTGAATTTATATAGGAACCAGGTATAATCAGCTAATTGTAAAAGGATATCCAGCTACCCTGGTCGTATCTTATTTTACAAGTTTTTTTATATGATCAAATTTAATGAGTGTTTTTAAGATATTTTAGAAAAAAGTTAAGTATTATAATGTGATAAATTTAGGAAACTAGAAGCAGAGGAGGCCCATGTGGAATAATCGTTTTCCGTGTAGGGATAATATTGAAGGGCATTTTTCCATTTTTATTTTTTCCATAGGAACTCAGTCCCTCAGCACATTAGTTGGCCAGTGCACCCTTATTTTGGTATGATATTCCGGCCCCTTCTAAGCAATTCCAAATTTAATAATTTAACGTTTCATTCACCCATACCAACTTAAATCTAATAAGAATTGAAATTTAGTCACACACTAAAGTGGAAAGCTAATACTATTCCGATTAAAAGGGAGAAACATGCCTTGTAGAAAAAGAGATTGGATTATACAGTGTGGTTCACTAAAAACAAAATGTACTGATTTTTAATATTTAAATGCTCTGACACATCAATTTTGTTTTTAAGGGAGATAATTTGATACTGAATATTTACAAAACTTATTTCATCCTAAAGAGCTGCATAATTTCAAAAGCAATTGAATGTCATTTACAGGATTGTTGTTTTATAAAATTTAACTGTCAAACATAAAGTGTTGAATATATTAATTTAATTACCAAAACTATTCAAACGCACTTTCAACCTTTAACCGTTCTTCATTGATGGATCATTTAAAGACGTTTTACAATGATAGTGATGGATACTATGCAATAAAAAGCGGCTGTCACATACAAAATAATACAATAAAAAGTGTGCTAAGCTAATCGAAATGGTAGAATTTTAATATACACTGGCAATTTCAAATAAATCTTATTTTAAGTATTGAAAAAATAACATTTTAAAAATGTTGAGGATAACCATTGTCGCTTTGTTTAATTCAAATAACAAAATGTTGTTACAAAGCATTGAAAGACTTCAAAATGTTAAAAATGAAACAAGTCGCTAGATTTTAAATAATGATAATTATGATAATCTGCACATGTATCTTTGTTTTTGTGAAATATAGAATACCTTTCTTGACATTCACAGGCTAAGTAATTATTGGACACGGTAAGTGCTCGCACTGTAGTAATAGTCTTTTACAATTAACATAACTTACATTTGTTATCCAATTGTAATGCTTAATTAAGATTATAGTTACTCCACTCCATTAAACAAAAGGTACTCATTAATGAGCTCTCTTTTGAAAATAACAAACACGTTAATCAAATGGCAAAATTATTTAACCAACAACATTTGGACAACCATTGGAAAGCATGTTTTAGAATCGGTATCTATATTTTGAGAATTTGATAGCAAATAAATAAAGGGAGAATACCAAGAGGCCTGTAAGAAGTAAAGACTATTATATAATGTTGCTGTTGCTTCAACTATTAGTACAAGACAATAAGTTGAGATATCTGGAATCAGTCCAAGAACAATTCCATCATGGGTGGGTAAAGGAGTATAAGTCAACAAATTGCGAAAATTAGTTTAATTCAAATTTTGATCAGAACTGCTACAATTGCATCCAATAGTATAAATCAAATAATTATTTTAAGGTGAAGATATTAGTCCTGGGTTGTTTAGTATATCAGTAAAATGAGGAATTGTTTGTGGAAAAACAGTATAAGTTGACTATACATTCTCGCAAACATGCTGACTTACACTTGTTTACACAGACCAAGTACAGACCTGCATGAACATTGATGGTCATTTTAGTCGGTTCTATTAATACGTGTGTCATTAGATAGTTTTTCATGAATAGCATTTTAAAGAGTTTTAAACTTAAAATAAGCGGAATACGAGTTAGAATGTTGTTAAACCTGACAAGAATTGAGTTAGCTTAGACTGAAAACTTTGTCATACACATTAATTTCTGTGAAGACAAGTAGTGGCCGTGAAGATATAGGTAACGGTTTGAACAACAGAATATATAATTATATTTTTTTCAATATCAAACTAACGTATTTATGTGTGTACAGGCCGCTCGCATGTATAAGCCACACCTGAATTGTGACCCAACATTTGTGGTGAATTATTTTTTCTGAATTCCATTGTAAACTCAAAGTAGTTTCATTCTGCAAAATGTAGCAGTGTTTATACATTCGTTAGAGTTCAATGCTTACCTATGAGTGATAAAGTCCAAGTGATGATGAATACCTAAGTACCTTAAACTATTTTAATCGTCATTGAATGCAATAGATTGTGAGGTATGTAGATACCAATGTTTTATAGTACAAAGTGTACGAAACTAAAGAGCACTTACCATATTTTCTTTTTAAATTCTGAGAACAAACTGCATACCACTTCTATCTCGTATTTTTAGTAATAAAAGTGCAACCTATACACAAGTAAATATGGTATTTGAATATACGCTTTAGTAGATAAGATGCATTCATAAAAATATTATTATGTTTCACATAGTGTAATTTTTTTGCCTTTAGGGATGGAGTGTGAATCAAGTAATAACCAGGACCACAATTTATTAGAAATATCAGTTGGATGTTCCTTTTTGGGAGATTCTGTAAACGCCAATAAAGAAATAATTAACAATAACTCTGATGATCGTGTAAGAGATAAAGACTATACAGCGGGCAATCACAAAACTTTTTCTAAAGAAGAATTTGATGCAAATGTTTGTCATTTGCCAAAAGCTGAAAGAAAATATTCGTCAAAGTTTGTAATGGAAAAATGTAATATCCAGGAGGAAGTAGCCACAAAGAGAAATAAAGATGGCCCACAATCAAGACAAAACCGTAACGAAAGAAAGAAAAAGAAATTTCGGACATGGGTATATTACAAGTAAGGAAGCAGAAAGAGAACCCAGGTGGATCAGAAACTTTCCAAAGTGTCGAACAAACTGCAGAAAAGGATACATGATTCCATCAGAACTCGCATTTTTGAAGAACATTTGTCCTTCGGAGATTGTAATAAATAAGTTAATTATATTGTTAACCACAATGAAATGACAAAAACAGAAATTAAGAGACCGCAAAAACAAAAATGCGTGAAGTAAGTCATGCATTCTTTTTAAATCAATGACAAACACGTGAGCTCTGCAGAGGATGTTTCCTGAAAGTTTTAGAATGAAACTCGTATGTTTGTCATGCAGACATTAAATAATTGCGCAAACTGTAGTTACAGAATTATTCGTGAAGGTACAAGAGAAATCGTATGCCAACTTAATAAACAAAACACTGAAATTATTAATACTGTTATAGAATACCTTAAACCGTTCCTTGCTATAAGTCTCATTATACAAGAAGAACAAATGACAAAAAATATCCCACTCCACATTTGACATCACAAATAATGTACAATTTTGTACTTTGAAAATCGAGAACAAAAGGTTTCCAGAAGAATTTATGAACGAGAGTTCCATAAATTGAAGTTGGCGTTTGTGAAGCCAAAAGTGGATACATGTCACAAATGTGATGAGTTACAAGTGAAATGGAAAAGCGAAGTTGTAGATAAGATGAAAAAGACAATACAAAAAAATCAATGATCATCATCCTGAAACTGATAATGCTTACTTCAAGGAGGAGAATAAAAATGGCGGTTGACACAAAAATATTAAATTCTTACACTTTGGACTCCACAACAATGCCACCCTAAATCTTATGTAAATTCTTCAGTAGCTTTTTATAAAAGACAACTGTGGACTTACAACATGATCTTACACAAATTAGGAAGTGGAAATCAAATAGATCTTGCTTCAACTCATAAACATACCTCCACATGTAGATCATATAATTATATATTCTGATACATGTGGACAGCATAATAGAAATTCACATGCTGCAATGTATTTATTTCTCATACTAGAAAAAATCAATCATCACAAATTCATTGTTCCTGGTCATAGATATATGGAATGTGACGTTAACCATGCTGCAATCGAATGTAAGAAAAAACTTGCAATAGACATTTCACATCCGCATGGCTGATATTAGCCAGTAAGAAGTATACTGAACAAACATAACTTTGCAGTAAGGGCGCTTACTTTTGACAAGTGCTTGGATTTTGAAATTTCTATAAAATCGTCTTGGTTTTGAGAAAATATACCCAGAAATAGACCCTTTCAAATGGCATAAAGTTTGGTGGTTAAGATATACTAAAGAAGCTGGAATAGTGTTTTTCAAAAATTGTTTAAATACTGATGTTCCTTTTAAAATAATTTGCTTTTTGAGAAGGGGTACCACTCGTTTAAGCCCTAATCAATGCTATGATCATAATCCACACATTTCTGTGGAAAAAGGATTTAATGGCATTATTACCTTTAATATCGCCACAATTCTGCCAGTTTTACCTGGATTTACCAACTTCAGTTGATACGGTAAATGGTTATCCTGATGTAGAAGAGTAATACTTTATCTATTTTTTTCATATGAGTTTTGATGTTCTTATATTCAGTTATGTATTGAAATGTTTCAAAATACAAATTCGTTCCTTCTTTAATGTTTTATTACTGTTTATCATTATAGTATAAGTCTGACATATGAGTGTACCAAAGAGTATGTCAATTTGTTTTTAATAAATAAACAAAAAATAATAATAATAATAAATACCTCACCAACGTTCCAATTAATCTACTAAACTGAAATCAGAAAACGTTTAATGACAAAAGAATGACAATCTATCAAAAATATCACATTTTTATATTTTACTATTACTTCATTTGGGAAGTATTGACTTATATTCTTTTTTCCACTAAGGATAGAATTTAACAAATTATGAAAGGCTACAAACTTCATCCATAAATAAATAAAAATAACTTTGACCGCTTTTGAAATTTTGCAATGTATCGAGCAAAATGACAACCAACAACCCTAATGTTATATACAACATCTCATTTTCTTGATGACTGCTCGTCATTCTTAAATGCTGAAACTAGACGAATATATTAAATTTTATAACAAAGAAAGCATTGATGAGTCATCCAAAATAACTATTATTCAATAGTGTTGTTAGTATTTACCAATTATGTTTATTCAATTTGTTTTAGCAAAACGAGCATGTTACAAACGATAGAAATCGTATTGTAATAAACTGTCATTTTTGCTCATTTTTCATTTCAGTATTTGTAAAATTAAATAATTAACAAATTAATCTAACGAAAAATAATTATGGTTATGTTAGCTAACATCATAGACAAGATTAGAATGTAATAAAGTGATGAAATTTTTAAAAATTGGAAAGTTTGATACTAAACGTGCATAATCACTAATTTTAAAAATGCATATTAATTGAGTAGTGCAGTCTTATGTTAAAAACTTATGTCTGTCAATTATAAAAAGGATAAAAGTATCTAAAATTATATATGCATAAAACTAGAAATGTTATTTCAGCCTTAAGTGATGTTTTTAAAACAAAGAAGAACTTCTTTGGACCAGCATCCTGTATTAAATTTATCAATTCACGCAAAATTGTTAGTGTTGATCAAAAACTTTAAAGTGATAGTGCGCGATGGACACAACAAGGTTAACAACAATTTGGACGCTTAGTTATCTAATGTAACTAGCACATGCATGATACATTCTATACCATTATTCAAGCAAGCATTCACAACCACTAAACGTATATACGTAAAGTTTGTGACCTTGCTTTTTACCGCATAATAAGTGCGTGTCGAGATAATCCTGCAGCATAATCTGGCGAGTTTCTTTTATTGTTGAATGTTTATAAACCTAATTATTCATTGACTACCGCCTTTATCACACTCACATATTTTTTCCTGAACAATTAATTTTAAGTTCACATTTTTATTTTTTCCCAATTTTTTTTGTTACCACTCTGTTTTCTTTTGCACTGCACCGCTATCCATTGGAGGAATTTACGCCCCTCCATTCTTCAATATAAGATTTATACTAAAAGGTGTTTTAGAGTTTGTGCTATTAATACATATTGTAGGAACGAACTTGAAATTTGTTAAATTGAGTGAAAAATTGCACTAGAATGCGTTCTGTACATTATTAAATGACACCATCTGATATTTCGGGTAGTGGCTATTTAAAAACACCAACAACATGTTCTCAAAATTTAAAAACAAGCATAATGCGAAATTCATGTTATGGCTCATTCAAAATGTTCAGAACGCATTCCTGTTATTTAATATTTGTCACGTGTTGTGAGTTGCATTTCAGCTTAAATTTAGACTTTCATTATTCTGAATGCAAACTTATTCCAAATAAAAAGTATCTTATTATTTAGTATAATTACTGGCAATACTGTTTACACATAAAGATAATGAAAACCTAAAAATGTACCATCATCTAAACAATAGCATAATTTATTTGTTTTTGCAGGCACTGTTAGAATGGCACTTAGAGTTATATGTAATGTTCTTTGACCTACATTTGCATTTTTCATCACTGCAGTACCATTTGCAGCAGCAACTTGCAAGCCTTGCTTTAAGGATAAAATGGAACGAAGAGACACAAAAGTCGAAAGGACATCTGTAAGAGTGCTAAAGTTTGAGTCTGCAGTTGTAAATTCATTACAAGCGTAAAGCTTCTGTAAAGTTCCATCTTTGGTTTCTAATTGGTGCAGCCCAGAAGCATATGGTTAGCACGCTCTTAGGAGCCAGACGTTCATGGTCCGTATCGGGTGCTCTAACAACGTTTTTCTCTATTTCAATAAGAACAAATCTTGAGTTTGAGATCGAAATTATCTGTTCGGCCTGTATTTTCCTGGTGGATTGTGCAACATCACGCTCAGAATGTATTTGATATTTCTTAAAACACAAATCGCATGTAAGTTTTTAACCAAAGTTCTTATGGCAATCAGTGTATTTTTCGCATATTAAGTGAACATATCAATCACATTTGAAACATTTGTGTTCCATCAAAGACTCTTTAGCGCAATTGCACAGTAGATTTTTAGTTTGCCATTTTCTGATGGGTCATATGTAACATCATCCTAGATGCTGAGCTTTGACAATTTCAAATTCGTTCAACTCTATTGGGTGCCGAAGAATTTGCATTATCGTTGGCTTTAGTCAAAGTGCTGTTCTAGTTCCTATTCGGTATTTACTGAAAAATACACGTTTTCTAGAAAAGCAGAATTCCTATATGATGAGAACCATTTTCTTTACTTTGAATAAAACGCAGACTTTCAACCTTTTTTTATAGTCGTTTGACATCCACACCACAAGCATATCTCGAATTTCTTGGTTGAATTTCTCGACCTATTCTTGGTTTGCCAAGGTATGCCATGGGCGATTGTGATAATATGGTTTGCAAGTGCCCATCCATTGCTGCTCTGAAGAATAAATGGATCACCAAAAATGCAAGAGATATCTAGGATTTGATAAGCCACTTCTTCAACTATTTTGGTTTATAGTGGGCAAAAAACAGTGATCATTGTCAAATGATCCTGGTAGTTTAAAATTAACTTATATTTACTCTAAGGTTCTGAGTGCATATCTATCAGATCAACTTGGCTCTGAGGAATCATTTGATCTGAAAGAATCGGACACACTACCAGTCCTCGTCTCGGTACTTTCTTCTTTAACTGACATTGTCTGCAAAGGGTCAAATAAAGGTCAATTACTTGACGAGTTAAATTGCATTACTTTTCCACAAAAATATGTTCTCGTTCGCATTTTGAACATCATTGTCTGGAATGGCAAGGGTTTGGCTAAATTCTAAATTTATAAGTAAAAACAAACTCGCTTTCTGGTCAATGTAGTACCTTCGGATGGAGCATTTGAAAAACTCAAATATATGGCCAACTATTATTACCTATATAAAACTGTATATTTTTGAAAAGCTCTTGAAAAGAACTTTTAATAATGTGGCAGACGAGAGCAGGTTTCATTTAAAAAACTTCAAGTTAATATTATAATCTCAAAAATTTTATAAATTTAAACATTTATGTACCCCACTGTACTAGATGTAAAAAAATTGTATCAAAAACTTCAATAGCAATTTTGAATATTGTTCTAAACGAATGATTTATACCAATTAATAAAATTGTTAAAAATATCAATCACGAGAGATCACTCATCTGATTGCACCATTCAATTGATTTCAAAAAATTGACCCATGAATCTGCAAACGGTTGTATTGTATCGTTAATAATAACAGAGTTAGTTGCTCATTAACTGCACCCTATTTGGAACATCAACATTTACTAAAAAGTAATTCCTTGCCAAACTAACATTTGAATTTACACGAGTTCTACTATCAATATTCATTGAACATGTTAACTATCTAGTTAAAAAATCACATCAGACAATGGGTTTCATTATCCACAATTCAACTAGTTTCTCAAATCTTTCTACTTTTCTTACATTATACAATGCATATATACGTTCTCGTCTGGAATATGCTTCAATTATATGGTGCCCTCACTATGTTATACACCTTAACTTACTGGAAAATGTTCAGAGGAATTTTTTGAAGTTAGTTATGTTGCATACTCAAGGTATTTACTCGCCTATTGGATACCCACATAACATTTTACTAGCTGCATTTAATGTTCATTTGTTACAAAACCGTCGTCTTTTGCACTGCATAATATTTCTGAATAATATCCTTTCACTATCTCACTGCCTACAATTCTCCATCCGATACAATTTTCTATACCCGTCGCAACCCTATTACGTTTCATTGTGTCTTACCGCGTACTAATGTTCTTAAATTCTCCCCATGGCATGTGATTTATTGTAATTACTCAAAAATTCAAACACAGTAAGACATTTTCTGCACCTCAATCAAGAATATTAAAAAAGTTATATTAGCTAAATGAATTGTATTCACAATGCCCACTATAGTAGTTATGTTTTATTTATCTTCTTTGTTTGTAGCTCTATTTTGTAAGTGGATTAATTTCTGTAAGATAGATGTATGTATAAATAAATAAAAAATAAATAAATAAATCATTATTATTATTAGATGGGCTTTATTGATCTCCAATAGTACAGAGCAAAACAGAAAATAAAGCACATTCCTTGAGGCGAAGTTCAGCATCCAGCACGGAAGTTGCTTTTGCTGTTCTACCACTTAACCTCATAACCACATATTGCATATTATATAGCAGCATTTTAAGCATAAACAACATAATATAAGATAATATTTTCAATTTAAGATTAAATGTTAGAAAACCTATAAATATTATATTAGTGAAAACTATATCTAACTAATTAGAAACTACAGTTGGCTATAACACACGTAGTCCCCCATCCTGTTGCGCCAATAGTATTTCCTTGAAGCGTATTTTTATAGGTTTCGGGCTTAGGTTTTTATTAGCGTTTGGTGTGCTATTAAGGATAGAAGGCATTTGGTATGTAAAAGATTTTAAAAGTTTTCTTTCCCTTGTCTTGGAGTGGTTAATAGGCCCATATATCTTATGCTAACATTGTGACAATATGATCTTAAGTTAATTTTTTAAACAAATATTTAGGGTACTTTGAATTAAAAATAGTAGAATGTAAACATGTAGCGAGCATTAAGTTTCCATTCAACCAATTTGCTTGCCTTAAGATATGGGAAATTCTTTGAAATTTCCTAATTCCTTAGATATATCTTAAAGAAGAATTCTGAACACCTTGAATTTTAACTGAGTCTATGACACTTTAACAGGGTCCATAAATTAAACTCCCTTAGTTGAACCGAGATAGCACAAGTGACTCACATAAAATTTGTTTAACGTTCTGTGAAAATTCATGTCTGTAATTCCATAAGATGCTCGTATTAGGCTTTTCACCTGGCTTATAAATATAAAAATTTTAGTCTATTTATATGCACAAGTTTGTAATACGTTTGGAGATTGGAATTATTTCCTTATTCATGCTAAACCTAACATGTTGTAAAGAGCCCATGTGTTGCCTAGCATTTCCAAACAACGACAGTAAATAGTGGTTAATTAAAGATAGAGCCTTTCAGAGTACCTTACAATGATTTCAAGATCTCTATTCAGTTTAGTACATGCATTTTGAGTTTCATAACCTGAAAATTTCCTTATTCATGCTAAACCTAACATGTTGTAAAGAGCCCATGTGTTGCCTAGCATTTCCAAACAACGACAGTAAATAGTGGTTAATTAAAGATAGAGCCTTTCAGAGTACCTTACAATGATTTCAAGATCTCTATTCAGTTTAGTACATGCATTTTGAGTTTCATAACCTGAAAATTTCCTTATTCATGCTAAACCTAACATGTTGTAAAGAGCCCATGTGTTGCCTAGCATTTCCAAACAACGACAGTAAATAGTGGTTAATTAAAGATAGAGCCTTTCAGAGTACCTTACAATGATTTCAAGATCTCTATTCAGTTTAGTACATGCATTTTGAGTTTCATAACCTGAAAATGAGATATATAAATGAGAGTCGTCTGCATATTGGCGGCACTTAGTAAATTTTAATGATTTAGGGATATTAAGAGTATACATAATAAAGAATAGTGGACTGAGGATAACCTTAAAGGACTCTCTGATTTACAACTACTGGATTGGAACTAAACTCATTTAATTTAACTGTTTGGGTCCGATTATTCATGTAACTTTTAATTAAAGCAATTGCACCAGCTGAGAACCCTATGTGCTTTAATATTAAAAAAAGAAGTCGTATTTAATGCGTCGAATGGCTTACTGAAATCCAACAGCACTAGAATAGTATTCTCGTTGGCATCTAAAATGGTGGTTGTACAACTGCAACCTGGTGTAAAGTCTGACTGGGAGCTAGGAAGAATATTAGGCGAAGGAAATGCCTAAGTTGTTCGTTTATAATCTTTTCTATAACTTCAGAGAGTATTGGTAAAATACAAATTGGCCTCAGGTCTTTAAAATTTATCAGGTTGTTAACCTTGTGCAAAGGCACCACCGTGGCACACTTTCATAATTTTGGAAACGTTTTTTCTGCAAGGCAATGATATACGATGTGTCAGATGTGGTAAAATATGGAGTCAACACATTTTAACCATGTTTATACTAATCTTATTACAACCAACGACACTTGTTTTAATGGAGAGTATTACTTTTTTTACGCCATCTTCATTTATTACAGCAAATTTAAAATTTTTCACTCCGTTTACCATTTCATGGTTATTATAAAAATGTACTGTGTTGTCGACACTCATCTTGGAATCTGGACCGGACATGATAAAGAATTAGAAATTTTTTTGCACTGCAAAGATGTGTAGGTATTTCTGATTTATCTTAATTGTAGATATTAAGTTTTTAAGTTCTTGCCATCGGATTTAAGGGCTTGTGGTTTATACCTCCTGCTAAAAAGTCTTGCCTTCATTCCTCATTGCTTATGTTGTATAGTTTCTAAGCTGCCTGTTGTAATCCCAATCTATGAAATTTTCATGCTTTTGAATTTCTGCAAGGTCCGATCTTGCATTGACATTATATACTCGATGTTATCAGTTAACCAAGGTGTATATTGTTGTATAATTCTATGTGTTACAAATGGCGCATAGCAATTAAAGAAGTTGCGAATTTCCGCATTGAAAAATTTTATTTTATCGTTGACATTTATGCATATCATGAATTGCATAAAAAGGAGTTTGTTGTAAATCTACCAGGAAATCTTCAGCATTGAAGTTTTATAGGATTGATAGGTGCGATAATATGTATTGACAGATATATTTTTGTTATTATTATCATATCAAAGTTACATCTTCGTAAACTAATTCATGATCAGCAATATAAAATTTTTCATATCTCTCGTCCTTTTGTGTCCCGAATACACGTGTGCAGTAAAAAATATATCAAAGAGTTCTCCAGTCTAACAAAAATAGCATATATTCTAATCACTGTGCTCACAAATAATGGTGTCTTTGATTTTCACATTTTGTATTGTATTGTATTTTTATTTGAACCCATATATACATGGTAGTGTCAGAGACAAGCAATATAACATATAGTGTACGACAATGTTGAAAGTCTTCAAATAAATACAATAAAATATATTATAGTCATGGCCAATAAAAATTAACTAACAATAATGATTAACAAAGTATTTGTCCTGATAGGTCTACTTGAAAGACTCATCATTCAAAAACTCCTCCACCTTGTAATAACCCCAGTCGTGCAGCGAGGCTAGTAGCAACAATTTAAAATTATGAGTACTCTTAGAGTTTTTAATGCTGTTGGTGCCATAAAAAGTATTTATTTATAAAACCGGATTGAAGTAGGTGTAATTTTGTAGATATCTCTTGAATTTCTTGTAATGTGTGAAGAATTAGTGTTGGCACTATTATATTTACGAGTGTTTTTACGGAAGATTAGCAACGTATCCAAAATGAATAGGGAAGAATATGAGAGAACTTTCAGTCGTTTAAAGAGCGGCCTGCAGTGTTCAGCTCTTGGTTTATGGCAAATAATACGGATAACCCGTTTTTGCAATTTGAAGATGAGAGACATCTTTTCTAGCATGGTATATCCCTAAAAGGGTATACTATACCGCATCCTGTATTCAAACAAGGCATAATACACTTTAAGCACAGAGTCAACTGCTAGTTCCGTGGATATATTTCTCAGTACATAACACGCTGATGCTAAGTTAACGACAAGCAAGGATATATGATCCTACCAAGTTAAGCCATGGTCGATAGTTAAGCCTAAGAATTTAGTATTAGTGACAATATTTAGTGATAAATTGTCTAATATACTTATAGTTTCAGAGGTGACTTGAGGTTTGAAAATTATATAGCAAGTTTTTTTAGGGTTGATAGAGAATTTGTTTATTTTGAACCAATTTTGAGTAGAAACAAGATCCGACGAAATGCAATTGTGAAGTATAGGAGCAGAAGAAGAGTCCCAATACAAAGTAATATCATCGGCAAATAGTGTACATAAAGCATATTTAACAGAAGATGTAAAGTCATTAATATAAAGTAAGAATAATAAGGGTCCCAAAACAGAACTCTGGGGAACTCCTAAATTTACACGTACCATATTTGATACAATTGTTTTACGTTGACTAGAGAGTTTAACGGATTGAGTTCTGTTTTCTAAGTAAGATTTAAGCCATGAATTTGCCACACCTCTAATACCATAATGGTCAAGTTTATTTAAAAAAATGCCATGATGCACGCAATCAAAAGCTTTACTAATGTCTACAAATACAGCAGCAGATGCAGACTTTCTTCTATTCGACATTATATAGAGACCCATTAAAAATTGATGTATAGCATCTGCTGTGGATTTGTTAGAACGAAAACCAAACTGATTAAAATTTAGAATATCAAATTTGTTAACAAATCTGGTAATAGGTTCCTTTATAAGCGTTTCTAATAATTTAGACGATAATGTGACGATAATGTTTTGTAGACAATGGCTGATTGTTCTTTCGTAGTTGTTGCACTTCTATTACCTCATTTAAAATCGTATTACAACGATCATTATTAACAAGAAGTTCTTTTCATTACTGCATTAGATCAGAAGTTGTAATTTTTTTTGAAAATTATCTTCTCGCTATTACTGTGCAGATGGCTGCAATCTTGCAATTTCATAACATTCATTCATTAACTGGCCAGCGGAAATAAGTCAACTAATAATGTAGTTTTAGAGTGGACAAGCTCAAATGTGCCATCAACGGATTTGTTTGGGAGTTTATCATAAAGTCATATTGTAACAATTTTTTAAGGGAAAGAGAAAATAAAAAAATTTGCTAAAATTACTTATCTGCAATAGTAAAATAAGTTTTCATATTCATAATAAAATTTTAGTCCCATATGCAAAACAATAAATGATATGTTCGTTATTGCCTATGATTTCTAAGCAAGGTTGTAACAATTTTATTTTCGCATTAAAAATCTCTTCATTAAAGGTACAACGAATGTTAAAACACCTTTATTAACTAAAGTAATAATACGTGTAACAATCAAATTTTTGCATTAATACAGTATCTAGAGTCGTTAGTCTATTTGTTTCGGAGGTCGGTGTATTCCACAGCCACAGGCACGCGCGTGAGAGGATTGACAACCCCCCTCGGGACCCTCCCACCATGCAAGAACGCGGCAGAGGCACTCGTCGATAGGTAAAAGCAGCGACAGCATGCATTCGAAGAGAATGGCGAGTGACCTCCGGGTCGCATTAATTGTGTGACACACTTCCTGAGTAACGGTTGGTATTGTATATTCGTTATCATAGTATCTAATTTAAAAATTTGTTTAGCGAAACTACAACTTACAAACTACGCAACGAAAATTATATTTATAACTAAGATTAGACCATGGAAGATGACGCTACAAAATTTATGCAACTTTGAATCAATGTAAGAAACCCACTTCGCTTCAACACCTGTATTTAAAGCATGGAAAGCAGGAATAATTAGCTGCAGACTCCGCACGGCGATGCAGTTCCCAATCTGGCCAAGGACAGCAGCCCGGGGTTTGGTTCGTAATAGCTTTAAGATTTCCTCAGTGCTTCCTTCTAACAGCACGTTATTTCGTTTTGTTTTATAGAAGCACAAATTTGTTATTCAGTTTATCTGTAGCTAAGCTGGTTTTCTCCAGTATCAAATTTAAATTTCACTTAGTTTCGTAGATATGTGACTACACGTGGCTTCAGCATAAATTAACAGCTGCGGCTACGTCACTTGTTTGTTTGAAATAAGCCGTCAACAATTGCACAATTGCAAGCAGATGTTTAGTATTACATTACTACCACCTTTGATAAAATTAGAGAATATCTTTGTGAATATTTTGACTTCAAATCGATTTTAATACTGTTAACTTAAAAGAAAGTTTTGTATATTAATTTGTAAATGACCTACACAGATCTGATTGGGTTAGAAAACCTTAGTATA
The DNA here is from genome assembly GCA_036346225.1 of Platerodrilus igneus. Taxonomy (NCBI): domain Eukaryota; kingdom Metazoa; phylum Arthropoda; class Insecta; order Coleoptera; family Lycidae; genus Platerodrilus; species Platerodrilus igneus. The sequence continues at coordinate 2,359,353 of JARFIW010001146.1, forward strand.
ACCAGTCACACTGGGTTGTAATATATTTGAGTAAGAATCAAGTTGATAAACTTTACATTAATTTTTCAAGTAATTCAATTATTCATTTTATTTTATTGCATTAAATTTTATTTACAGAAACAGAAAAATTCTTTCTAGTAAATTTATAATCCACGCTTAAAGTCTTTTTATTCTGATCTAGTTTGATCAGACCTGATAAACAAAAACAATAAGAGTTAAATTTTATGGTACCCTTATGTAGGAAACATTCTTTTGCATTTTTAGATATATTTGAGGGACACAAATAGTGTTCCCATTTTTATGTGACTTAATTATTATTTTTCCTTACAGGAACAGCGTCTTATTCTGTTAAGACAGGTTTTGTCAGTGAAGGCGATCTTTTTTCTTTGGGTCTCCACGTCCGCCCTTAGAAATTAGCCATGCCATTTACATGAATCAATCTGGACTTGGTGGCGCCTGTTTGTTTTAGTTTGAGTGTGACCCCCCACAGATTTCGACTTACCCCCCCATTGCTCATAGCTCTACCCAAGGAATAGACCCCTAGTTACGTCGGAAGACTTTGTTTTGCAGACACCTAACTTGGAGCATGGTGATTATAAAGTAGTGTCGGCCAGAAGTTTAGAAAAACGTTTCACTAGCGCCCATGCGTGAGGCTAGCGGAGCCAATTAGAGAGAAAAAAAAATAATTACACTGGCGCCGGCAACGTTTGGGGCCTCGAAATTTGTTTGTTCATAATTTGATTTACCTCGAAATTTGTTATTCAAAATGTAATTTGCTTCGAAATTTGTTAGCTCAAAATTTATTTTGCTTTGAAATCTATTTGTCCAAAAATTATTTTGCGTCGAAATTTGTTTGCTTAAAGTCGATTTGACATTTAGATTTGTTTGTTTGCTTTTGATAAAAGATTGGTTGTAACATTAACCCTCATACAGTCAATTGATTAACTTGGTCAAATTTATTTTTGACTTTCGTTCTATTTTGACCCCATATAATTTTTTTGATATTGTTTTGGCAAAAATTATTTCACCAAAAACACCTTTTGATTTTTACCTTTAGTTGCCCAAATTTGTTTTGACAATTTTTGTAAGGTTCAGATCATTTGGATTTAGCGGTTTGATTCAATTAGGCTTTTGTAATCATGTCGGAAACGTTCCGAATTGTTTGTTTACTCAAAGAAGAATTGGAGTATGAACTGAAAATTAGAGGAGTAGTGAGTGAGAAACCAGTTTTGAGGAAAATTTTAGGAAGACTGTCAGCTAAAGAAGCTGATAAGCCTGTTGTTTGATTTGTTTGAGTCAATAAAGAACATCTTTGTCGAAATTTGATGATAAGGCTAGAGATTCTATTTTGAAGGTACATTGGAGTGAGCTGTCGTTGTGTCGTTTGAGAATTGCTCTTTGTGCATAAGCACGTTTTTGATTTTGTTAGCAGATTTTGTTTAGATCGGCATTGCAACGCAATTTAGTCTAGGCGGAACTTGTCGTCGTGGTTGGTCGCTCAGCAGTATGTCAGTCCAGACGAGACTCAGGAAGAGTTGGTCGCTCGGCATTGCGTAAGTCTAGACGAGACTCGAGGTGAGTTAGGCGCTCTAGAATTTTTTGCATCTTTTTGATTTGATGTAAATTTTGGTATTGTTAGTCTAGGTGAGACTCGTAGAGGGTTTGTCACTCTAGCATATTTAGGCGTTGTGAAGCTTTATAGTTGTTTCGACAGTTCAATTGGTAGTAGGGTGTGAGTGTACCTGAACACTGATTTTTTGTTAGCTATTGTCATGATTAGTTTTTATTGATGACTCATAAGCAGGTAAATGACTTTTAGTTGTTGGTGATTGGTTTTGAAATATTCGATTTTGCAACCTTTGCGAAGTGCCACGGCACATTTGATTGAGAAATTTTGGAGGAAAAAGTATTTCTTGTCTACGGTGTACCACAGTTTGTTATTTGTGATATTGGTCCACAATTAATTGGACGTATTTTTAAAGCTTTGTGTGCAAGGTACGAAATTCAAAAGATTTGGTATAATGCTGTTTATGCTCCCAATGCAATTTTGTGGAAAGAATCAATAAGACAGTTGGTACAGCTATCCGTTCATACGTAGAAGGACATGATACGTGGGATAGTGAGATATCAAAGATCCAATACGCAATCAACTCAGCAAAACATGAGTCCACCAACTATTCTCCAAATTTTTTAGTCTTTGGTCGTCAGGTACCCTTAAGTGGAAAAGCTTATAATGATGATTTTAAACCTGGTGAGGATGTTGATGTCGTCTCCAGTAGTAGACCTTCTTATGTTTTGGATCGTCAACTTTTATTTGATATTTTTGGGAATGTCCGTGAAAATTTGCATGTAGCTTATCAACGTTCGAGTAAACGCTACAATCTTAGGAGAAGAGACATTTCATTCCAAGTGGAGAAAGTGTTTGGAGAGCTAATAAGGTCCTCTCGAGTGCTAGTGATAAGTTTTCCGCTAAGTTAGCTCCAAAGTTCTTTATGAGTAAAGTTCGAACAAAACATTCCAATTTAGTGTATGAGTTAGAGAACGAAGATGGAACAAGAGCAGGGAAATGGCACGTAAAGGACTTGAAACCAGTTGAAGCGTCGTAGCCAAATGAAGATGATGATCCTGACGATTAGTTCCGGTCCGGTCATCTCTTTGACGTTAAGTAATGCAGTAGTGGTTTGCTTTGTTTTGTTCCGATTTTTGATTTAGTGTCGGTTCATTAATTTTGAGTATTTTGTTTGAGAAGTGAAATAAGTGGTTAGAGATTTTGTAGATTTTGTAGATTTTGTAAGTTTGAGGTGTGCCTTGGTGTGCACGCTGGTCGTTTTGCTCGCGCGTTATTCGGAGATGTGTTTAAAAGATGTCTTTAACAGATATCTTTACAATGTAGAAGTAAGTGGGCTATTTAATTGTTAGTCCTGATTTCTACTTATCTAGGTAGAGAGAATATTAGTTTATTCTTTCCCTTGTTTTTTTTTACCGTTCGAAATTCTTTGGTTTGATAAGGTCAAGGTTGGCTTGGTGAGTCTCACCATTTGGTCCATCACTAATGAGATCTGTTGTTTGTTGGAACTTAGTGATAGGATAATCAGTAGGGTGTAGGATATTACAGCCCTAACTGGTTCGATTTTGTATTTGAATTTGTTAAGTAACCTTATGGTTAGGTTACCTTCGTTTTGATTATCTCTTTGTAATAAAGTGATAATATTTTGTATTTGAATTTGTTAAGTAACCCTATGGTTAGGTTACCTTCGTTTTGATTATCTCTTTGTAATAAAGTGATAATATTTTGTATTTGAATTTGTTAAGTAACCTTATTGTTAGGTTACCTTCATTTTGATTATCTCTTTGCAATAAAGTGATAATATTTTGTATTTGGATTTGATAAGTAACCTTTTGGTTAGGTCACTTTTGTTTTGATTATCACTTTGTGATAATAGTGTTTTAAATTTAGACCTATTAGTAGGGTCTTCCGTTTGATTGTCACCTTATAGTGATAATACTTTGAATGGTTATGCTGTTTTGATGAGGAAGCATTCCTTTTTTTAGAGAGAGCTAATTGAGCTCCAGGAAGTGAAGTTTTTTTGTGGAATTGGAAATAAATTGTAAAATGTTTGGTTACAGGTAGTAAATATTAGCCTTGTTAGAAGTAAGAACCTCAAGTTAAAGAATTATCGTGAATTTGAATTTTTTTTGTCCCGTGGAGTGTTTGACTTTCTAATTTGACCCCTCCCAATTTTGATTAATACCGATTGTGACTCCCCGATTTTGTCTCCCGATGGACGTCAGGTACACGTAGTTACCAACACACTCGCATTTGTAAATATTTGTCTCCCCATTTGAATAAATTCATAAAAATTGCATAGTTAATTAGGAAGGTAGAAAAGGCTAGTATTATTATAATAAAAAATTTTTTGTATTTGTTATATTTGAAGTTGTTCCTTAAAGGAAAAAACTTTTTCTTTTAGGAAAGGGGTAGTGTAACAATTTTATTTTCGCATTAAAAATCTCTTCATTAAAGGTACAACGAATGTTAAAACACCTTTATTAACTAAAGTAATAATACGTGTAACAATCAAATTTTGCATTAATACAGTATCTAGAGTCGTTAGTCTATTTGTTTCGGAGGTCGGTGTATTCCACAGCCACAGGCACGCGCGTGAGAGGATTGACAACCCCTCGGGACCCTCCCACCATGCAAGAACGCGGCAGGGCACTCGTCGATAGGTAAAAGCAGCGACAGCATGCATTCGAAGAGAATGGCGAGTGACCTCCGGGTCGCATTAATTGTGTGACACACTTCCTGAGTAACGGTTGGTATTGTATATTCGTTATCATAGTATCTAATTTAAAAATTTGTTTAGCGAAACTACGACTTACAAACTACGCAACGAAAATTATATTTATAACTAAGATTAGACCATGGAAGATGACGCTACAAAATTTATGCAACTTTGAATCAATGTAAGAAACCCACTTCGCTTCAACACCTGTATTTAAAGCATGGAAAGCAGGAATAATTAGCTGCAGACTCCGCACGGCGATGCAGTTCCCAATCTGGCCAAGGACAGCAGCCCGGGGTTTGGTTCGTAATAGCTTTAAGATTTCCTCAGTGCTTCCTTCTAAAAGCACGTTATTTCGTTTTGTTTTATAGAAGCACAAATTTGTTATTCAGTTTATCTGTAGCTAAGCTGGTTTTCTCCAGTATCAAATTTAAATTTCACTTAGTTTCGTAGATATGTGACTACACGTGGCTTCAGCATAAATTAACAGCTGCGGCTACGTCACTTGTTTGTTTGAAATAAGCCGTCAACAATTGCACAATTGCAAGCAGATGTTTAGTATTACATTACTACCACCTTTGATAAAATTAGAGAATATCTTTGTGAATATTTTGACTTCAAATCGATTTTAATACTGTTAACTTAAAAAGAAAGTTTTGTATATTAATTTGTAAATGACCTACACAGATCTGATTGGGTTAGAAAACCTTAGTATAACCAGTCACACTGGGTTGTAATATATTTGAGTAAGAATCAAGTTGATAAACTTTACATTAATTTTTCAAGTAATTCAATTATTCATTTTATTTTATTGCATTAAATTTTATTTACAGAAACAGAAAAAATTCTTTCTAGTAAATTTATAATCCACGCTTAAAGTCTTTTATTCTGATCTAGTTTGATCAGACCTGATAAACAAAAACAATAAGAGTTAAATTTTATGGTACCCTTATGTAGGAAACATTCTTTTGCATTTTTAGATATATTTGAGGGACACAAATAGTGTTCCCATTTTTATGTGACTTAATTATTATTTTTCCTTACAGGAACAGCGTCTTATTCTGTTAAGACAGGTTTTTGTCAGTGAAGGCGATCTTTTTTTCTTTGGGTCTCCACGTCCGCCCTTAGAAATTAGCCATGCCATTTACATGAATCAATCTGGACTTGGTGGCGCCTGTTTGTTTTAGTTTGAGTGTGACCCCCCCACAGATTTCGACTTACCCCCATTGCTCATAGCTCTACCCAAGGAATAGACCCCTAGTTACGTCGGAAGACTTTGTTTTGCAGACACCTAACTTGGAGCATGGTGATTATAAAGTAGTGTCGGCCAGAAGTTTAGAAAAACGTTTCACTAGCGCCCATGCGTGAGGCTAGCGGAGCCAATTAGAGAGAAAAAAATCGTTACAAGGTTAAATTCCATACTTCGTCCTAATAACAAAATTAAATACTGCAGGTGTTTTAAATCATAATAATAATAATAATATTTATTAACGGTTATAAAAAAACTATTTACAAGAAACAACTAATAATAATCACTACTAGTATTTACACCTGCAGAGAGTTGATCTAATTTAGTTCTAGACTTTTTATATTTTGGTAATAGACATGTATTAAATTTACCCGTTTGCGGGATTCATAATGGTGTTTGGAAAAAAGAACCCTTCAAAAAATTAAATCTCCGTATCACTACCCCATTCGGCCAAAATTCAGAATCATGTAACTGATTTTTACATTTCATTGGAGCACTAACCTTGAAGCATGGGTACTCACTATTTACTGTAAGACGAGAAACTGAAACTTCCTCATTTCCTAAGTTGGATTTTAAATAATTCATGATTGATTCTTCTGTCGTGCTTTTTGCAGTCCTTCCAATAAATAGCCATAGTTTCTTCTCGACCCCACATAACCCATCAGTCGTTTGTTTAGAGCCAACAATTCCTAAACTTGTATGTTTCATTTGAATTTTATGTTCAAACTGTCGATCAATTTTATCAGGCTCGTTTTGTTGTTTAATTTTGTGTTTTAGTGATCTTTTTCTTTTGACTAAAATGAAATTATCTTGTCTAATGTCCTGCTCAAGATTTATAATACTGTTCATACTTTGTAATTGTTTATTTTCACATTTGTTTGTATGTACATTCTGAATCGTATGTTTCACATCTGCTAATATAATTGACTTATTTAACTGGTTTTCTTGCACAATAGCTTGTTCTGGATATATAGAACTAACCATGTTATTTAGATTCTGATTTCATCATTATTAATGTTTTGGATAACTTGTTGTGCAACTACTAATTCCATTAAATTATTAGACTTATCTATATCAAATGTATTGGCATTAGAAGGTTGCTTCTTATCTCTAATGTGTTCTTCTGATATCTGTTGATTATTAATTGTACCTATTAACTTAATTTTATCATCTAAAAGCTTGTTGATTACCTTTAATTCAGTAATTCTTTCATCTTTCTTCTTGATTATCAGTTTATAAAGACTTTCTCTTTGTTTCCAATTTATATCACCATCATCACACAGCACACTAATAGTTGATAAAATCTCACTGCTGTCACAACATTTTATTAAATTATTACTGGAATCGACCACTCTTTGAGAGCATGCTAGGTGAAACACATTATCACATTCCACACATTTATTACCACTTGTTATACTACTTTTTTAGAGCAATAATTACAGAGCTTAATTTTGACCAGTTTATTACTGTCGGCCATCTAATGCTGTGAACATCAAGGTAATTGTTTAAAATAGGATTTTATCATTAAGAATTATAAGTAAATAAGTTATTGTTCTCAAATATGCCAAAGTTTTCCAAGGAGTTCAATATCTCGTTCTGGAAAATATTAAATAGCCAGAATGTGTTCTGAGTGTTTTGTTCAACATTGTACAGAACACGTAGTGGTTCAATTTTTCGCTCAATAAACGAATTCAATGTTTGTTCCTAACACACACTTAAATCACTGTACATTTTAGTTTTTCAAGAAACTTAGTTATTACATGCGAAGATTATGCAAAATCAGTAATTAAGAAATTGTATGTAAAAATACCACAATATATATTATTAAAAAGAGTATTTGAAAAAATTTAAATTATTATAATATAAAACTACTTTGTATAGAAGCCAATATTTAAATATGGTTTCAAAATCTTAAAATTTACAATACAGTGGTGGAACTAGGGATCGATATAGTTATGAAACAAGAAATAAAACTAGGCTAAATATTAAATATAGTACATAACGGTACGGAATAAAAAAAGTTTTAAATACACGGCATGTAATACAATAACTCGCAAACAAATCTAAAAAAAGTCACTAACATATACTAAAACAAAGTGGTCAAATGCTATATTAAGTGACATATTACAAGCAACCACACAAAGAGCACATTGATTTGTCATACATAAAAGCTTTTACTTTAAATTGAATCTATAAATATACACTTTCAACAAGAAAATATTGAAAATTCGCAATCAACAGTTTTAAGCATATGTTAAATATAACGATCTATAAATTGCTTCAATCTAGTGCATGCATAATAAATAGAAATAATTAATGTAGTACTGCTACTCAGAACCAGCCATAATACTCAAATAAATTACTCTTTAATAAAACCCTTTGCAAATCAACTGAGAGCATATTTAGCATATAAATTATCTTGAATACTATTTGTATTTCTTTCATTAACATACCCTGTAATTTCCAACATCGATCCACGACGAATTTGACGTCGCTGAATTGGTGTCAGTGGGGCTTGTACAATAGTTGTGCTGATTTCAGGTTTCACTATAACTCCTAGTGGATCACCTTCTTCTATTAATAGAATAGCATTAGGCCCTGTTACAATACGTCTTTCTTTTTGTGGTGATGACTCACTACTGCTAAAATGTCCTGAAGTTCCACTATCCCTCCTAAATAGACCTATTACGGATGATCTTGAATTTTCTAATCCACCTAAATCTCACATTAATAAATTCTTAATAAAAGTAGTTTAGTTTTAACCTAAAAAAGTGGCAGAAGGAGAATTGTATGCTAAATATTCTTTATTGGAAGCCCATGCTGGGAATTCACATTGTTGCAAAGGCTCTTCAGGTTCTAGGACATCATCACGCTTCCATGGTAACACTGTTTCAGTAGCTGTTGGTGTTGCAACATGAGCACCTTCACCACCTAAAATAAATATTTATTTTTAAAACGGAATTCAAATATTAACTGTAAAATACAATGTTTACCATCTATAGAAGGCCGCTTTTCATTATCTAAGGAACTGCTATCATCTGTAACTGAACAAATAATCAAGATGTTTAAAGGTATTAAACCTAAAGGTATTTGTGTTGTGCATATTTTTAGTAAAGGTACATTAATAAACTTAGGTGTTAACCAAGTTGTTACTCGTAATTAGTTTCATAATTATTAATATCTTATTTAAATCAAACCAATATATAAACATCAATAGTATGAAATAGTTTTAAATAGGAGAACACTAAATCTGCAGCTCTAGCAAGATACAATTTTTCCTATTTGAATTGATTGCGGTAATATTATAAATACATTTTTGTTTCTTCCTTTGATAATAAAAATTCTTGTAGTACTATAATGCTATTCAAAATTTTATGGTAACAAATATGAACAAACCCGTATGTAATATTAACGTTTCAATGTCCTTTATCAATGACACAATAAAAACCCAAAGTGTAACACATCACTCAATAAGTCCGTAGGATAACTAAGAAAAACACATTTTTTTGGCGAAATTCGATTTTATTCATCAACATACATTCCTTCAAGAGTGATACAATCAGTCCAACGCCGTTCTAGCATTTCGATACCTTTTTGTAAAACAATTCGTCTTTGGCCTCAAAATAAGCTTCAGTTTCAGCGATCACCTCTTCATCCGAGCCAAATTTTTTCCGGCGAGCATTTTTCAGGTCTGCGAACAGGTAGTAGTCGCTGGGGCCAAATCTGGAGAATACGGTGGGTGCGGAAGCAATTCGAAGCCCAATTGGTGCAATTTGGCCATCGTTGCGATCGACTTGTGACACGGTGCATTGTCTTGGTGAAAGAGAATTTTTTCTTCTTCATGTGTGGCCGTTTTTGGCAATTTCTTCCTTCAAACGCACTAATAATGCCATGTAGTATTCGCTGTTGATTCTTCTTCCTTTCTCAAGATAGTCGATGTACAAAATTCCGTGCGCATCCCAAAATACAGACGCCAAAACCTTACCAGCCGACTTTTGCGGTTTTGGCCGCTTTGGACGTGGTTCTCCGGCTGCAGTCCACTCAGCTGACTGCCGATTAGACTCTGGAGTGTGGTGGTGGATCCATGTTTCATCCATTGTCACATACCGACGCAAAAGTCCTTTTATTCCGGTTGAACAGCTCCAAACAGCTCTCAGAATCATCGACACGTTGTTGTTTTTGGTCCACTGTGAGTAAACGCGGCACCCACTTTGAGAACAGCTTTCTCATGGACAAATGTTCATGCAAAATAGTGTGCACACTGCCTTCTGATATCTTCAAGGTGTCAGCTATCTCACGCAATTTCACTTTTCTGTTTTCCAAAACGATTCGGTGGACTTTTTTGATGTTTTCCGGTGTAACCACCTCAATTGGCCTTCCAGAGCGTTCAGCATCGTCAGTGTCTGTACGGCCACGTTTAAAATCAGCAAACCACTTCTCCACCGTTTGCCTCGATGGAGCAGAGCCCGGATAACACTTATCAAGCCATGCTTTGGCTGCGATGGTATTTTTACCCATCAAAAAGCAATGATAAATCAACACGCGAAATTGCTTGGAATTCATTTTTTTGAAAAACTCAAAAGTATCGTCACTTGAACCTCTGTAACTTGTAAACTAATCGTCGGATTGTCATGAAATTTTGACAGATATCTTTTTAAGGTTAGTACTTCCTACAAATCATATGGATTATTACATAGCAACGCCATCTATGTATCATCCTACGGACTTATTGAGGATGTAGTATAATTAATAAAAAAAATTTTTAATCAAGTTCTACATTATTAATCAAAGCGAATTATGAAGATGTTCTTTAAAAAACTTGATTTGCAGTTGTAACGCTGGCACGTTACTTAAGTAAAGTTGCTTATCAAGTGTAGTAACGTGCTGTCAAATACTGAACAAATTTTATTTTTATAAGTGTTTTTATCTTTACATATTATATTATTCCTTTTTATTTTTGTTAATAAGTTTATGAAGATTGTGTACAAACGTTTGTGTCACGTTTCACATTATTTAATTTACAATTTTAAAAGAAATCTATAATTTTGAAGTGACGCCTGTCAAAATATTTTAATGAATTTACATATTACGAATGACAAAGGAACATAATATACATTTGAGTTTTGGTATTGGCATATATGGATAGATATGAAATATCCGATATTAATGATTTTTAAAATTGGGATCTACCTACGAATATAGTTTATATATTAAGAAATACCTGATCTACAATTGTGCTTCTCCTGGTACTAGTTCACACCCCATTGAGAATTACATATTTTACTGAAACATACCAAATTGCTCATTCTTCAACTAAAAGTAAACCAACTATAGAATGTTGAAGCAGTTAAGCGATAATAAAAAAAATGCAATATAAAGTATTCAGAAGACGATTTTCAAACCCTACAGAGTTAACTAATAATTCTCATAATCCCTCAAATAACTGGGTTACTTGCAATATTTGTGGTTACAACTCAGTTTCTAAATGCGGCTTAAAACAACATCACACAAAGTCACACTGTTTACCAAAAAAAGATGATCATTCTATGTCAGAACCAAAGTATGTTTTATCAAACCACAATACAGACGAAAGTTCGAGAAGTGCTGTTGTTAACACTGAAAATTGTGAAGTTCAAGAACTGATTGAATTACTATCCGGAGCTAAACAATATTTAAAAATTTTACTGCTTATACCCAAAGGTGCTAGAGTGGCCATTAGTGACGAACTGTCAAATCTACTCAGAAACACTAGGGCTAGAAATGATTTGCAATCATGGTCAAGGCCACTACTTTTTACTGTATGTGTTTTTCATATCCCAGCTAGAAAGCCAAAGCAAGTTTCACTTGCAACACTTGTGAAACAAAACTTAGTCTACTTTCAAAAGAATGACATTGATACCATAACACTATTACTTAAAACATCATTCAACGGAGCAGAAAAACTAGCTATAAGAACAATACCTTTAAAAGAAAGCACAAATAAATTGTGTAAACAAGTGACACAAAAATTATCAGAAGGTGACATTAGCGGTGCAGCTCGACTTCTGTGCTCAAATGATAAAGTTGCAAATAATTGTCCTGAAACATGGCTTGTCTTAGAATCCAAACATCCACCAATGGATTATCAGACAAATTATCCATCCAGTCCTTCTGATGATTATTTATCTCAAAATTACCTACGTCTAACATCACACGAAACAGTAAAAAAGGCAATCAACAGCTTTCTTCGAAGTTCATCTGGTGGAATTGATGGTCTTAGACCATGACATCTTTTAGATTTGTTAGCAATTTCTAACGGTGTCGTTACAGCAACCCTTTTAGAAGCATTTGCCAAATTTATTGACAATGTTTTAGATGGTAAATTACCAAAATCAGTTTTACCAATATTTTATGGTGCCTCATTAACCGCTTTAATTAAAAAAGATGGAGAAATACGTCCAATTACATGCGGTAATACTTTACAACGAGTTGGAGCCAAAATCGCTTGCAAATCAGTCCATGAGGTTTCAAGTGCAAAATTAAAACCAATTCAACTTGGTTTTGGTGTTAGAGGTGGCGCAGAAGCTGCTGTACATGCTACCCGCACTTTTCTTGAGATTAACACAAATGCCGAAGTGATTGTAAAGTTTGATTTTACAAACGCATTTAACACATTACGAAGAAATCACATGTTGTCCATAGTTCACCGCGAAATACCCAGTTTGTTTCCATTTATATGGCAAGCGTATAGAAATCCGTCCAACTTAATATTTGGCAACAGGCTCATAAAATCTCAATGCGGTGTACAACAGGGTGATCCATTAGGACCTTTGTTGTTTAGTTTATCAATTATGGAACTTACACATTCTTTAATCTCCTATCTTAATGTGTGGTATCTCGATGATGGTACAATTGGCGGAAAAATAGATACAATACTTCAAGATATAATGAAAGTAATTGAATATTCCAAAATAAGCGGATTAAACTTGAACACTACCAAATGTGAAGTTTTGGTTAATCAAAGCAAAAAAAAACATCAACCCTTTCATCTATAAATGAATTGATTCTCGGAATTAAACAAGTTAAATCTTGTGATTTTGAGATTTTGGGTGCACCAGCGTTAACTTTGGCAACTAAAAATGTCTTACTAAAGAAAATATCTACCTGCAAACTTATGTGCAGTAGATTGCAAATTCTTGACACACATGCATTACATGTAATTTTCCAATGCTCCACCCGAAGGTACTACACTGGCCAGGAAGCGAGTTTTTGTTACCTGGAAAATTTTGAATTTTGCCGAACCCTTGCTGTTCCAAGCAAGGTAGGGATCTTTAACGTGCGTGACAACACTCACACACGGGACCTCCATTTTACCTCTCATCCGAACGAGGGTGTATTTTTGTGAAAAATGCTCGCCTAACATTTTTCAAGCGGACCGTGTCGGGATTCGAACCCGGGACCTTGGGCGTAGTAGTCACACACATACCACTACGCCACGGAGCCGCCTGACACACATGCAGCTCTATATTTAATGAAAAACTGTTTAAGCGCTGGCCCTAAACTTACTTACATTCTACGTTGTTCACAATTATACCAACATATGGACCTATTAAAACCGTTTGATGACATATTTCGAAATTGCTTAGAAAATATAATAATGGATGATATGACATACAATCAAGCAACTCTACCATGCCATCTGTGTGGTCTTGGCATAAGAAAAATAACATACTTGGCTTTACCTTGTTTTATAGCATCAATACACGCTTCAACCAATCTTGTTTTAGACATTTTAAAAACACCTAGTTTAACCTTAACCGGTTTGTCTGAAGCATTGATTTTACTGAATAGACCCATACCAGACAAAGAAAGTATAATTTTGTCATCACTAAGCTCACAGAAATTTTGGGAATCGGATTTACTAGAAAACAAGTACAACGATTTGATAAAAGTCAGTGACATTCGTTCTATTGCTAGCTTAAAAGCAGTATCACAAAAGGAAAGCTACCAATGGTTACATGCACTCCCTTCTTCTCAGCTTGGAACAGTCCTACCGAACGAAACAATACGTATATGTGTAGCGTTACGCTTAAGTGCAAGAGTTTGTAAACCCTTTACTTGTTCTTGTGGTGCTTTAGTAGATTGTACAGCCTCTCATGGTTTAAGCTGTAACAAGAACACAATTGGTCGATTATCCAGACACGAATCGTTAAACCAAGTAATAGCACGATCTCTTGCTAAATTACAAATTCAATCCGTTCTCGAACCCTTAGGTACTCTAAGAGATAATAAGAGACCTGAGGGTGTAACAATGATACCATGGGAGAAAGGTCGGTCGTTGGCTTGGGACACAACTATAGTAGACACCTTAGCCCCTTCAAATTTAATTCCAATTAGTAAAACATGTGGGGAACCTGCTGCTGAAGCAGAAAGATGTAAAATTAATAAATATAGAGACATTGGCCAAAATTACACCTTTATTCCAATTGCTTTCGAGACTATGGGAGCCACTGGTGAGTTAACTCGGCAACTAATAAACAACCTAGGTCATAGACTTAAAATAGCAACATGTGAACAAAGATCCACAATATTCCTTTGGCAGCGACTCTCAATAGAAATTCAACGTGGTAATGCTGCTGCAATACATGACATTTTACCACAATGCACTACATTTCGAATTTATAACAAGGAGAATCACCAAATGATGACAAAAGTTCCAAATTTTACTTATCAAGTCAATAAATCCATATTAGAAGAAAATATACTCAAGGATATAAATATACAAAATAAAATACAAAAGCCATTTTCACTTAATGAACAAGCAGAAAAAGATCAACAAACAGATATTGATGGCAGTGGTAATAATTCGACTTTACATAAACATAATAATCGATGATCTCCATAAAGATATAAAAGATCTAAAACCACTACAAAATGCCCCAATTGCAAACATAACAGACCATAGCAAAGACAAACAGCCTAGTCCTGAAACGAAAGAACGGCAACCACCAACAAATACTAATTTAAGCCTTGGACCTATAATAAAAAATAACTTCCCAAAAGCATGTGGATTTGTAAATTTAGGCAATACGTGTTTTTTCAATTCCATTTTACAATGTCTTGGACAAACACCATACTTATTACAATTACTTCTTGAAACTTCAAAGCCGGGACAATATTTTAAACTTCCTGGCAGGAGGTTAAATCCAGATGATAAAGATTCATTGGTGTTAGGCCCGCTTAATGGGACTTTAGAAGAATGGCTACCATTAACACATGTTTTATCACAAACGTTAAAAGAATTACAAAATGATAGACAAGAAATTTATAATCCAAGTACGCTATTTTCAAGAGTCACAGAAAGAATACTACAGTTTTCTGATGGCCAACAACATGACTCACATGAACTATTACGACATTTATTAGAAAAATTGAATGAAAATGACTTTAAAAGATATCAAACCGTAATTTTAGAACAATGGAGATTTAGTTGTCAAATAGATCCATCATCTTGTGAAAGTGATAAAAAAAGAATTATAAAATTTTATGAAAAGCAGGCTTCTGAGTTACAATTATCAGCTGAACAAGTATTCAGAGGAATCTTAGTCAGTACATTACAGTGCCAAGACTGTAAACATATTTCACGTCAGGAAGAATTCTTTTTTGATCTAAGTTTGTCAATATCGAAAAGAGAAATTTTACAGACTTTTAATAACAATAAGGAAACCGATAATACATTTGCAAATGAATATTCTATACAATCCTGCTTTAGCCAATTCACAGACTCTGATCTGCTTTTTGGAAATAATAAAGTAAGTTGCAATTTTTGCACAAAAAAGGATGGTGGAACTAAAAAAGGATCTATTTATACAAACGCCACTAAAAAATTTTAATATGTAGTCCTCCTGCTATATTGATTTTACATTTAAAACGATTTCGGGTTTTAAGACTCCGATCTGCAAAAATAGATAAATATGTTTCGTTTCCCCTGTTACTGAATTTAACGGCATTTTGTTCAATTGCTAATCAAACTAAAGTGTTATATGCATTATATGGTGTTGTGCAACATAACGGTTCAATTCACAAAGGACTTTATGACGCATATATAAAAATAAGAACTGCTTTAGACAACAACAGTTACCATTGGCAATTTCTATTTCAATATCAAAATGGCGTATTGCCTTTATCTTGCGAAAATAACAAAGCCAATGCTGAAATTCTGCCAAGAAAGTGGTATTATGTTAGCAACTCTTATGTTTTAGAAGTACCCGAAAAAAGGGTACTTAAAGCACAAGCATAATTGCTATTGTATGAACGAATTTGAAACTGTAATTCTTTAAATTACCTATGTAATTAAATTAAATAAACAAATTATATATATATAAAAAAAAGTAAAGATTAGGTAGTAGGAAACAATCTGTAAAATTTATAAGCTTTGGCAGTTTACATTTAATAATATTGCCGTTTCAATGTAATATTAAATTAGGATGAAGAAATAAATAGGTACATTAAATAGAAATGATAAATATCAGTACTTTATATCCCTTTATATTAAATACAAAAAATTGCAAATGGAAACAAGAAATAACCGTTTATATTAAAGTTATTTCTACAAATCCACACAAGTTCAAGGAACTCTTAACCACAATACTCATAAAACACCCATAAAAAATATGTTGAGACCATAATGGAAGACACAGTATCGGTATTGCATGTAATATCGTGGGAAGAAAATTAGGGTTTACACAAACAGAATGTACAATGATCTCGAAAATAAACAGTTCAAATCAACGACCTATGAAATCTACAAGCTCATGCAATAACCCTAAGAAGTTGCATTTAACAAAATCAAGGACAGTAAAGGAGTGGATTAAATATCAGATAACAGACATCGGACAATAGTTTTTCGAATACGATCAACACGCAGAAGACATTGAGAACCAGGTACTGTTGTAGAACGAAATAGTATTTAGACCTGGAGCTGTTAGTGCAAAAATAGGTTTTTAAATGCGGGTATGTGTGGATGTAAACAAATACCGATTTCATCTAAGTTGCCCAACTGGAAACTTATGTTCAGTTGTAGTTGGATTTTTACCTGCAATAATTTCCTGCACTGACTGTCGATGGAGTTTTGAGAACAGAAAATTTAAAATGCGAATAGAATTGTAAACCAATTAAAATTTTTTTATCCAGTTAAATATCACATCGTTTTGTTTTATTTAATAACTGTTGTATATTTGTCATTGTCGCTAATAGTAAAATGCAAAGCTTATTAAAAAGGAATACCATATAATTTAGCACGTAAAATTCGGTTGATTAAATTTTCATGAAACTGTATGATTAATAATATAAGGTGTTTTTTTTGTGAAACGTGCATTAGGCGAAATAGAGGGAGATATTAGTACTCCTTTTCTTTGTTGTCATTTACTGTTAAAAATCATGTTTGGCAATATAGGTTAGGTATAGACAACGTGGAGTTCTTGGTTTTATGTATTCTAAACAGGGGTGAGAATTTTTCAAGGTGTAAATAAAACTCCATGAACCCCAGTGGTAGCAAGAATGCCACACAGCTATACGGCAAACCAACCTTCTAATTAGACTGAGTTTTTCTTCAGGTGCTCAAAGGCTTTAATATAAACAAGAGAGTTCAAAGACCTTTCAAGGTAAGCATATAGGTATTTGACAGAAATGTCACAATGTGTATACCCCAACGAGTATTATATTTACTTTCTAAAACCCATCTTGGACCACTATAAGCTAGCTTGTGCACCAATTACCTATTTTGTTACTCCATCTCCCATAGAGTAAAATTAATTAAGCAATGTAATGTCAATTCAGAATGTTATGCAGTTCTACTATAATAAACCATACACAATAAACTGTTCTATACTTTAACTTAATAAGAGATAAAAATTATAAGTTGGTTTTGATAATTTAATATAATATAGGAAAAAATTGTCACAGAACAGAATTTAGTTAATACGAAAGACAGGTGAGGTAGAGAATCAGAAAACAGAGAGTATAAAACACTCAGAACAGAATTTCAAAAACCAATAAGGCAACTAAAGTTAAGAAAATCACCAGGAATAAATCAGATGACAAGCGAGTTAACAAAATATAAAGATGAACATGTACAAAACATGTTGGATGCATGCAAAAGTAAAACTACATTTAGACTGCAAAAAGTAGATTAGGGATGCTTTCAAGGTCTGTTTGATCTCTTTGTGATACATTCCCCAAATATGTTCCAAATTTCAATGTTAAACTTATCTGTGTATGCCTTCGGTAAAAGATAAATCCAAAAGTTCAATGGTTCTGAATTGTTTATCTCAAGCTTACATTCACTCACTAACCCACTAATTTCGAGTATTGATCTAAAAACCAAACCACATATTCTTTGACTTCATCTGGACAATTCACAAACAATAAACTACTCCATCGCCCATAAACCGTTCTTAAAACGATTCAAGTTAATGCACTCAACATTTTTGTTGACATATACTTCATCTTCCCAACTAATTATATAATCATAATAGTCTTATTCTGAGTATATAGGTTTAATCTCATCTTACTTATAAGATGGTTCGCCACAACCATCTATCTTAAGCTCTGGTACAATCAAAAATTCATGCCAAAAAGCAGCACTGGTGTTAAATTTCAGGATAATCATTATACTAATTATTGCAAATCTTCCTTTTATTCACTGCAACCAAATTACTTCTCTTCATAGGTATCATTTAATCGACCAACAGGCGTTTGCTTTTGTTTATACATTGTTCTAGAATTAACATAGCTTCACTCCTGCATCAACATTTTCACCAATTTATTCTCTATTATTACATTAACAGTAGACAATACATTACCATCATTTATTTTAAAGTTACATTCAGAATCAAATTTTATAAAGTCTTTTCGGTCTCTACATGTATTTATTGTAAAAGATGTACTTGACTTGTCTCTAATTTAAAATTCGGGATTGTTGACAGATCGGACTGATTTGTTACTACCTCATAATGCAACTTTTTTCTGACTTCGTATTGTCAATTGTAACATTATTTTGGCTTAGTTTGCAGTTCTTAGATTATTGTTCAAATTAGTCATGCTATGTTTCGAGCCTCTAATTGAACCCTGGTTCTGTCTCCTTATTTGCCATTTCAATGTTAACTCCCACTATAATTACCCTTATACAAACTTTTATAATTTCAGGTAAGGGAGCCTAAAGTGGACATAATACTAAAAGTGAACATCTTCTCCTCAGACAATAACAATTAAGGAATTTGTCTATGATCTATTCAAATGAAGGTTCTATACAACATTTACCATATACCAACTATACTACCTGAAAGGATTTCTAACTTTAGTTTAACTTGATTCCTTGGTAAAGAAGTATTTTATTTGTGGGTGTTAATAAAATATCATTGTTATTTTGTATTTGCCTATTAATTTCTTATAAGTGATAAATAAAACACTATTTAAATAAAATTTATTCTATAATTATCGAATTAAACCTCCAATGTAAATCTTATGTGGCTATTAATTAACACGAATGTATAGATTATGCAGCTACTCCATTTCTTTAGTATAAGCGGCGGTTCATCTTAGATTTACTGAATCTGAAATATGCTTCTAAAGTGCACATAGGTGGTCAAGTTGAAATAATCAAAGTAAATATTTAAGCTCTTTGCTTATGTGTAAGTTAAGAGAAAAAAATTAATTTTAGCTGGTCTACGTAATTCTATGATTTATAGAACATAAAGGGAACATCCAGGTTCACTTTGGGTAGATAAGCCCCTCTTTTTCTGCCAAAAGCGAACACACCAACACTTTGTGCATAATACCTC
This sequence comes from Platerodrilus igneus, assembly GCA_036346225.1. NCBI lineage: Eukaryota > Metazoa > Arthropoda > Insecta > Coleoptera > Lycidae > Platerodrilus > Platerodrilus igneus. The sequence goes on from JARFIW010001146.1 coordinate 2,378,708, forward strand.
TTAATAAAATTTTCATTTCAGTGGCATAGATACTCAAAAGAGACATAACACAGTGCTCCAAAAGATGTTATTGGTGGAATGTGCTATAGGGCCGCAAGTAAGAAATACTGGTAGTAAATGGTATGCAAGATTTCTGAAGGACCAGCCAAAACACTGCAAGAAGAAAAGAAGTGGCCCAAGAAAATATTGATAGTTAGTTTCAACAAGTAAGCAATTACTGCATGGAAAATGAACAAATGCTAATTTTAAAAGATCATCTTCATTACAGATGAAACTGTGTTTTTCCTCGATCCTAAACCTGGAAAAGAACTAGCAAAAACATGGTCTAAAACTTTATACCCTGTTGTGGAAGTTGATGAGAAACAAACCTGACTGTTTTCATTACGGTTAATGCCACTGTACACCTTTACCTACTATTATTGCATATAGGTATGTTCCTATACCAGAGGTATCAACTGAGGCAGTACCGGAAAAGTGGGCAATGGAAAATCGAAAAGTTGCCGGATGACCCAGGAATTATTTCACAAATATATTTCATAAATGGCTCACAAGTAACAATATTTTACACGCCCATGCCATTTTTTATAGATGGCCATACTTCCCATATGTCTTTATTTTTGAGTCAAAAGAGCATTGAGCTTATTGCATTGTATCTCAATGCTACATATCTTTTGCAGCCACTGAACGTAGCCATTTTTCGTCCTTCAAATATGAATCGGAAACAAAAGGTAGTTGAATGGAGTATGAATAATAATGGAAGGCAACTAGAGAAAACTGACTTCCCTAAAGTAATGAAAAGTACTCTACAAGGTTTAATGCTTTCAAATATACAAAAATGCTTTGAAACATGCAGTTCTGTCTCATAGGATCATACTAAAGTACACATTACAAACAAAACACAGCACACTATCTCTAGGCCAGATACACCGAAAGTGGATGATAAAATTAATTTTTAACATTATTGAAAAAGTAGGCAAAGACAAAGTTTGCATTTAAAAAATATTGGCGATTTCTGGACAATGAAACGAAAAGATCAGTTTCTTTTTTATATGTGTGCTATCCAAAGGTCAAAAAATTTGCAAATGAAAAAAATTCAGATGATGTTACACCTTCCAAGGATCTAGCAGCTTTATCCGCAAGTCAAACAACAGATGCGATGTGTCTACAACTTAGCACCAATACGTGTATACCATCACCATTCAAAAGGGCTTAGTACTAGCCCGAAACTCCTATACACAAGAAATTAAAAAAGCAAGAAAAACTTCGTGCTGTTGGAACACTATCGTAAATGATAGAATATTATGAAAAAAAAAGCTAATAAAAAAAAAACAAGAAAGAGGGAAAAAGAAGCATTTAATTGAAAAAAAAGATGTCCAACTGAATTAAACAGAAAGAAGGAGCTCAGAGATGAGTCGACATCTTTTAGTTCTTTTAACCCATCTTTGGCTCACTCTGATGACTATGCCTGGGATGAACATGAAACAGAAAGCAATGACACGTCAGGGAGAAATTGCGAAAAGGAAAATAAATTAAAAGGTGATTTTATTCGTGTTAATTTTGTGGGTGGAAAACATAGGGCTTTGAAATATGTCTATTTGTATTTTTTCAGGAGTTTTTACCAGACGAGAGTATACGTGTTTTGGGGTTTAAATCTAATGGAAGTAGCAAGGATTTTCCTGCCAATTCTTCAAATGTATCGGATGTGTAAATAATCCTGATTTGAAATTAGTAGATAGAACAATAGTGATCTCATTCCAAAAGAAACTAACAGTGGAGATGTAAATAAAGAAATTAAATTTAGTCTGATTTGTACAGATCTGAATTTTAAAAAGACTGATTATAGCTTTATTTTATATTAAAAATGTAAAGTCAAGCACATATTTTATATATTGTCATTTTTGTTATGAAAATACTCAAATAGGTAAATAATTATGTTCGCTTTAGCTCCAATTTCATCAATTTCTTAAAGTATATGTTCTTCGTTTTCTAAATATTTAAATTAAAAACGTCCATACTATTGATAATAGGTAGAAACAAGCATTTCAATCTGCATGTTTGTAATGTTGAAATAAGTTGTGATTAAGATAATGTTACAGCCCGATTTAGCAATCGTCCTGTACATGGTTTTGTATATGTATATTTCGTGTTTAATAATTGTACAAGAGGTGATGGTAATCATTTGTTTATATAAAATAGGTATATAATTTATAATGAATTTCTAAAGTAGTTTCTGAAGACTATACAAATAGTTTAAATTAATTTCAGTTACCATTCAGGTTTACAATTTTGTAGGGCTACGTCTGTTTAGATTCATCAATGCCATTGTGTTTTAAATTTGTAGTTGAAGTTATTGCGCGATGGGTATAATAGGAAATAATGTAGATAGATTCGCTTTTAACAATCAAAAGTGGAGTCTATAAAATAATTTCATTAAATTCAATTTTCGTTTACCTGTAAGAAATTATATTCAGTCTTGTTTAAGGAGTATCGAGGTTAGTAATAGTTTTGCAGTAGAGTACAGGTTAGTTCCATATTTTTATTCTGCATAAAACAATATTTATAGTAATTTGAATCCTTCTTAAAATTAACGACAACTATGTGACAGGTGTGGTTTTCAATTCGAATCGCGTTATCAGTTGTTTTCGACAAGTGAATGCTCTCTTTGATTTTACATCTTAACAGAGCAGCACGAATGGTTTGGAGCTCTTCCTAATTGTTATCCAAATTTATTATTTGAAAAGTAAGTCATCCGTATTAGTTATTACGGGATATTATTAGTGGAGTTCTTAGAGTACAATAATAAGTATTTATTATTGTAGTTAATGGGATTGTTCCCGATTTGTAATTAACCAATTTCGTGCGAGAGGAGCATGCTTGTAAGTATGGCGGCACGCCATGTGCATTTCCTAAATTGATTATTTTAGGTACCCTTTATATGTTTCATGTAGTTTCAATTTTTAACGTTTTGTTCTGGTAATATTTTAATCGTAATTCTGGTTGAATTAACTACATTTAATTTTCGTTACTCGAAAATTGGAGTTTGGTATTAAGAACTTATTGGGTCATCGTTGGTTCGATGTTTCAGCTTTATTTTGGAAGTTATCTTCTTGAGAAAGTGCTACATAGGGAGATCCTAATTAACCCCATTCCTATCACCAGGAACAGAAGAAGTACACGACACCAGTCTTGAGGTTCGTGGAATTTCGTAGCGTATCTGCTAAGTTGATCCTGAGCCGAGGTTATTGTACTTACATCAAGGTGTTCCACCGATTAAATCACGTTTGGTATCGTAATGTGTATATATATATATATATATATATATATATATATATATGATTAATGTTCCCCAAATGCATGCACTTGGCCTTTGATATTTTGTTTAAGAAATTTATAAGTAAATGTATATAGGAAAATTATTAGAAAAGAATAAAAGATACCACAGGCCAATCTAAATCTTTATTTATTTTATATTTTTGTGTACTTTTATAGGGTCGATGGATCCGCTGAGGTATATGGGACTTAGGCTCAGAATAAAGTTAGCCGGTAATTTAGAAATAGAGTAAAGCAGTAGGTAGTGAACAAGATTATTCATCGTGGTGGTGAGTAGAGGTACTTATTTTGCTTCAATTTGAGTAAGCAAGTGGTGGTAATATTGGAAATTGTTATTATACTGTTGATCTAAGTACTTAAGAGATTTAAAGTGTTTTATATTACTTGTTCTAAAGTCTTGACAGTCTTAATTTTGAAAATATACTAACACCCCTCCCAGGGTGGTATCAATAATTTAGAACGGGATCCTTAACTTGGCCACTTTTGGCTCATTTACCTTATTCCCACTATTATGATTTTACTCTAACTTCAATAAAGACCTGGTATTATTGATTTGATTAGTACAAGCGCCACTTTCTGGATATTTTTGCTGCCTTAAGCCATTGTGTCTCTGTAGATGATTCAAAAGCATGTTCGTTGTAACATTATGCGCTGCTTAATTTCTAGCTCAAAATGATTGAACAGTATTTTATTATTGTGTATTTATATTATAGAGAAGGGTGTAATTGTTGGTTGTTAATTTTTTTATAATTGCATGTAGTTCGATACTTGTTCCATGCTTAGAATTATACGTTGCCATGATCAACTGGTCTCTCACTTTTAATTGCCCCTGCCCTACCCCCACTCTAAAATATTAATAAACTCTCCGTTTTTAAGTTTTGTACATTTATTCGAGATTCTTCTCCAACTTCCATCACCTCAAAATACAATAAGAAAATTTAATTTAACGAATTCTAATTTGGAATGTATATTAATTTTCTTACTCTTATTTTATGTTTTCTTCCTTATCATTTACATAAGCAATTCATTTCCTACAAAATTTTGTGATTTCTTATACTTTACTCCAAAATGTAATTTGTTATTTCTATTTTTGTAATTCTTATTGTAAATTTCTTAAAAGTAACATATTTCTGACCTGGGGCCACCCCTAAGTGTAGCTTTACCTTCTCTTGAATTTCTGTACCCATCGTATTAATTCTATCATTATAATATAAAGTGTTATTGTCTGAATCAATGAAGACCCTTTATGACCTTAATATTCCTCCCTACCTTACATAGTTTATGTAACAATCCAGCAAGAAGGAAAACACTTTTAATTCTTACAATAATAATTTTTAACAATTAGAATCCTAAATGTTGAATCACTATTTTCTAATGATGTAGTCCAGTTTTTCACATAATGTGCTGTATAAGTATGGGAGGGTGTCGCACCTAGGGACAAGTTCTACCTAGGGGCAGAGGCAATAATTTACAGTGGTGGATAGATTAAGGCTTGGTTTTGTGCAAGCAATACTGCTTCCTTGTCCTTCTATGGCTGTTAACAATTTCTGGTTGCAGTTCATGTGTGGTTATTATTGACAAATCTTTGATTTCGCGCCTAAAAAGTAAGTTGTCATTGTTATATTGGCGGCTCAGTGGCGTAGTGGTATGTGTGTGACTACTACGCCCAAGGTCCCGGGTTCGAATCCCGACACGGTCCGCTTGAAAAATGTTAGGCGAGCATTTTTCACAAAAATACACCCTCGTTCGGATGAGAGGTAAAATGGAGGTCCCGTGTGTGAGTGTTGTCGCGCACGTTAAAGATCCCTACCTTGCTTGGAACAGCAAGGGTTCGGCAAAATTAAAATGTTCTAGGTATCAAAAACTCGCTTCCTGGCCAATGTAGTACCTTCGGGTGGAGCATTGGAAAATCACATGTAATGTCATTGTTATATTCTGTTTATTACAGAATTAACAAATATATTTTATAAGTGTTGTAATGTCCCTAGGCACAACATGGCTTATTAAATTTTGTTAAAAAATTCACATCACATTATTATTCAGAAAGGTGATTAGTAATAAAATTTAGGCTTTGTTATTATTATTTAATTTTATTTTAGGTATTAAAAGTATACCGAGAAGTAAAATGAATAAGCGAAGGCCTTCGACAATTAAACTAAGTACTGAAGCAGCTGTTAGTGATATTGTGAAAAATAAAGTTTCTTTCCGTGTTGCTGAGGATGAATATAATATATCCAAATCTGCATTAGCTCGTCATATTCAAGAACTCGGGATTAGAATCGTATGAGTTCAGTGTGGAACAGGAAAAGATTCTAGTGGAATACTTGAAACAATCTTTTTTCTTTAATTATGGATTCGCTGTTCTTGATGTACATAGGCTAACCTTCCAGTTAGCAACGAAAAATTCGATTAAATATCCAAGTAATTGGGAAAAGGAACAGTGTGCTGGAGAGAGATGGGCAAGGTGGTTTAGGTTTCGTCATGCACAAGAAATTACTTTGAGAAAGCCTGAAACAACAAGCCTTTCGAGTGGAACTTCTTTCAACGGGGAAACCGTAGCTCAGTTCTTGAACAGCTATATCAATGCTCTTTAATGTCATTACTTTGGCCCTGCCAAAGTCTACAATACAGATGAGACATGCGTGTCAACTGTGCATAACCCTCCTAAAATTATTGCTCAGATGTTTGTGTCTCCCCAAGTCCATCTCAAGCAGCATATGTTGAAGGAAGCTCCACCAGGCTCCAAGGGAGCTGCTGCACCATTAGCGTAGTGAAACGAGATGATGATCTTTCTACAGTTTTTGCTGCACTTCATTAATCATGTGAAGCAATCACTAGAAGACCCAGTTATCTGTAAGATAATCATGAAAGTTATGTTTCTGTGTCAAGTATCTCTTGTACAAAAAATACTGGCATAATAATGGTAATATTTCACTCACACATTTTGTATAAGATGCAGCCATTAGATCATACAGTGTTTGGACCGTTTAAAGTATTTTACCAATCTGTGGCACATTGAATGTCTTCTCCAGGAAACCAAGGAAAGCTGGTAACAATTAATCATGTGGTCGAGCTGACTGAGAAAGCTTATTCTTTTTCATTCACCCCAGCAAACATTGTTAAGGGATTTCAAGTAACTGACTTTTCTCGCTAAATAGGTACATTTTCCAAGACCATGAATATCTACCCTCCAATGCCATTGGTCGTCCCTGTTATAACTCAAACAGGCCAGGCTACCAGTCAGTTAACAGGCCTACCAACCAATCGCATCTTGGTAACTGAACCAACTTCACCATCGCATTTCACTGAAACTTTATCATTTTCAAACTATCCTTACTTGTCAAACATGCAATCAGTCATCAACATCCAATCTGCCAACAACACCAATCACAATTCCTTTTGATCAGTAAATTACAGTAACTTCTGAACAAATACAGCTATTCCCTAGGGCCGAAGCTTGCAAACCTACTAAGAAATGCCCACCTTAAGGAAAGTCAAGGATTCTATTGGACATTCCAGAAAAAAATGAAATAGAACAAAAAAAGAAACAAAAACTAGAAACAGTTTGTTAAAAAAAAAACGGAAGTAAGGTTAAATTTGAACAAAAAATTAAACTCCATCAAACAATGACAAAATCAGGATAGTTCTTCAGATATCTCAAAGATCTTGCAACCATTGCAAAAGATCGTGAATTCTATTTTAAAACAGATGAATTGAAAGCTCATGACTGTTGTAGTAGAATTTCAAGGGAAAAAGAATATAAGTACACATTGCTAAAATTGTTGAGGTACAGAACAAAGATGTGTTTAATGTTGAATATTTGAAAAATGTCTAGATTCACATAAGTTTAAAATTAAAAATATTTGAAGTGAAAGTTAAAAACATCAAGGTCAAGCTTCCTACTCCAAATGTTTGTAGCGGAACTGAAAGGCGAGTAAAACCGTTGATGGCTTTTGTTTCATTTGCTGGATACAGTCTTGAATAGGCCGTTTGATGAAACTTAACTTACAATTTTGCAGATTCTTACATAATTTGGCTCGAGTTTGTAATAAATATGTCACTTAAGTTGATGGCTGTTACTTTGTATATGCACAAATAAACATTTTTAGAATGAGGGCAACTGCTACATTAGTTTGACAAAACTAAGATGTTAATAAACTAGCCTGTATAGCTGTTTATGACATGGTCAAGTCTATACAATGTACGCCATTTACTAGTGACAATATATAAACCACCGAAAGAGATTATTGCATGATTGTTATTTTTGTTTAAATAAAAGAATATTTTTTAACCGTACTAATGTTCTTATAACTATGTTTTGGATGCAGATGTTGTCATGGGATCAATTGTGTTAATCCAACAATGTCCAATTAAACACATTTTGTTTAAATTGTGTTCAATAAGTGTGTTATGACCGGTTTTGGTTAGGTATTAAAATTTTTACGATACCGCTTTGACTGAATCGGTATTGTGGCAGTTACTAGCAAGCATTAAAATGTACAGTGTAAAGAATTTATCGGCAGAAGAGGCAGTTCGCACATCTACTTTACTGGCTGAGAGGTATTCCATGCAACATGTGGCTTGTAAGTTGAGGAGATCGCATTCAAGCATAAGTCGACTGATCAGATCATTTAACTATTGAAGTCCAGGTTAAGGGAGAAAACACTGAACAAATACAAGGGATGATCATTTTGTTACAATGTTCATTATAAGAAGCAGGAGTATTACCAGCAATGTGTTAAAAATTAATTACGAATCTAAATGAGACTGGATTAAGTAGTAGAATACCAGCAAAGAAACATCAATCACTAGAAAGCACAAGCTTCAAAGATTGCGTTTTGTCAGAAATCGTGAACACTGGACTATTGACAATTGAAAGAAGATTTTATTCTGATGAGATGAGGGTTTGTTAAAAATCTCTCGATGGACGTGAGCGAGTCTGGCGAAGAACAGACAATGATTTGTAAGTTGCAACATTTTTGCAAGGATACGTATTGGTAGGGGCTCTGTAATGTTTTGAGGAGTAATCTGATTTCACACCTGTACAGAGTTATTCCCTATATGTATGAGGTTAATGAGTGTGAATTATTACTTGGAATGCATTGGGGTTGAGCACGTAATGACGTTTGTTCCCCTTAGACGACCCAATTTTTTTCATGTAAGATAATATACATCCTCAAGTAGTTAGACAAGTTGTAAACTACTTAAATGATGTTGATATTCCCATATTGGACTAGCCACTTGATAGTCTTGACTTAAATCACATTGAACACCTATGGGATGTTCTTAAACAGAAGGTCTGCAACCGTACACTAGCACCTGTCAGCCATAATTATCTAGTGGAAGCTGTAATTGAAGAATGGAAGAATATTTCTCAAGTTATTATTTGTAATTTAATGTTTAACATGGCATGTCCTGTAAATGTAGTGATTAGGAATAGAGGAGCACATGTTCAATATTCAGTTAGCGTTGGAACTTCTAATTTGACTTTTTAAGGTTTTTGAATTTGATTTCTGTTTCCATGTATACAAGTTTCCGATACACCAAAAGTTTTTCAAGTTAAAAACAAGTTTGCTAATTTCATTTTTAAAGTAAATGAGTAAACATTCATTACATTTGTAATTCATTTTGTTTAATTTAATTATATGCGCCATTAGGGTGTAATTATAATTAATAATAATTCATAATAAAAGCTTGAACTTTCTTAAAAACACTTTGTATATAGAACTGCTTTTTACATTATTTGAATAGATGGATATTTTATTGGTATTATTCGTTTATTATCAAGTTAAACTTTTACTAAGAAAAAAATCGTTAATTTCAATAAAAATTGCATTTATTGTTACTCTGACATTTGCAATGATAGGCCGAGATATCCAAGTAAATTTGCTATTTATTAAGACGCGTTTGGACAGATAGTAGTTTGAAATGGTCGAATTTACGTTTGGTCAATAAAGTTGATTTTCGGATTGCTGAGTGCGTTAAACCAATCAAGCACTTTGTTGTAATTAGAAACCACTATTATTGCAGCAACTACGTGATTTTTAACAGGACTAATACTTTTTGAGAACAGAAAATTTCTTGAACTATGTTGTGAATTTTGATAGGGGTTTAAGTTATAAATAGAACAAGTGTAATTTTAAAAGGGATTATTCCTGTTGTTCTGCTGATAAACGTAATTATTTAAAACTAATACAGTGATTAATAAAAATTAGTGCAAATTTAAAGTATTCATAATTATTATAAAGTGTCTACAGTTAATTTTTGCAAATTTTGGAAAAATTGACTTTTTCGTTCTTATTTTCTTTCACATTTGACTGCTAAACAAAATCTAGTATTAGTTAACAAACGTTAAGCAATCACGTTGTGACGTAAATTTTATTATTAATTTGTATGAGGATTTGATGAAGCATTACTATTTGTATTTTTTGAAATTTAACGTATTGGAGGGTTGATGAAGTTGAAGTTATTTCGATGCGCCAGTGTGTGTGTGTGTGTGTGTGTGCACGCGTGTGCTTGTGTACGTATGTGCGTACATGCGTGCGTGTGTGTGTTTATTATTTAAAGAACTGTGGATCAAATTTCAGGTGAACTCTACAAAACTATAGGCTTTATTTTTAACTCTTAATTTAGAAAAATTAAGAAAGTTAAAAATAGATTTTTAAACTATGCCAAACGGATTTAAGTATGTCACACACAATTTTGATAAGGTTGTTTAACTTAAATGTTTGAATTTTCATGTAGAAAGTATATCAAATGTTGTTTGCGTTATTGCACAGATTCTGCTTGATAAATTTCTATATATGGACCAATTTGCTTTTAAAAGTAACCAATAACAAAATTCTAAAAATATACACAACAATATTCAAACTCTATGGTACAATGTGCCATGCAGTAATGTTCTAGCTCAACCATAAACTGACTAAGTATATGCAAAAAGCAATTAACCTGCAATTCGGAAGAATTAACAATCAAATACATGTGCAAATGTGAAGAGGTTATTTTAGTATAAGACGTTACAGAAAATCTTACTAACCATTTTACCTATCACAAAAACATTTTGGGAATAATGGAAACGTTTCTAAATAGGTAGGTACACTAGTTCTACTCCTAAGACGCAACCATACTATACATTTTGAAGTAGGTAGGTATTGCTAGTTATTAAAGCTAAAAAGCAGTGTGTACCATTTAACAGATATATATCTGGTCGCCAAGGTAGATAACCCTCAGCTGCACGTTTCTTTGGTTTTAATCCAATTAAAAGACTTAAGCGACTATCTCCATTTTCTTCTTTTCCATTATTTAAAGGAGCTTCATTGCTCGCTAAAATGCCATTATGTCTTTTATGGTTAGAAAAGTTAAACTGGGTGATTTTGCAACTTTTAAGTAATAATAGCTAATATTTTGCTGAGCTAACTAGACCACATAATAAAACTAGAGATGTGTAAACCTACCTGATGATTTAGCTGTGAATGTAATTGGACTATCCCATTCCTCTTTAATAGATGTAGGTTCTTCAGTCTCTTCTTCATTTAAAACTTGACTAATGTAATCTGCTGCAAAAAGTTAAACATATTTAAACATTTCATTTTTAATTTCTAAATTTTAATTGAGAATAATATAAATAAACAACCAGAAGTCTAGCTCTTGCACCTTTAATGATTTATGCAAGCACTGATGAGTTTTACCAAACGTAATGGTGAAACTTCCACTGAATTACATGGGCATATTCTTACTGTTCTAATTTTACTATGAAAACGATTTATTTTAGATGATTATTGGAGTCTTTTCTTGTTATTAACAGTAAAAGTTTCAAAAGAAAAAAATAGATTAATACAATTTTGTGATTATAAAATTCCTATAGAAGAAATCATGAAAGAATGCGTTTACGTTATCAACCGTATTTGTATGCATTCAATATTAGTCAATTAAGTGTAAACTAGGGTTAGGTTGCGTTGTATTAAAAATGACATGTATTTAGAAACCAGGTTATTTGATTTAAAGACTTCTATTAATGAAGGTGCGGTATATGACAGTTTAATGTTCTCCTTGGTTACTGATCATAAATTCTACACAGTATGTGGTTACCCAGCTAGTTTACTCAAAGCACATGCTATTTATATTCTTTCTTTCTCTTATGGTTTAGTTACGCCAATATATACACTGAAGTATATCCTGAATTAAATCGTAAATTAATTATGTGAATGCATTCTTTCATGAATAATGAATCAATTTTGACATGTGAGGAGTTAAATGTGTACTTTACTAATATCGCTAGGAATATTATATTTAATTTAGCTCACACAACGTAACTGTAGATAGTCTATTCGCAAATATGGTAGTACCCAGTAATTTAAAATTTTCTTTTCATTTGGTATCTGTTGCGAAAGTTAGAGATACAATTAGTACATTAAAAAACTTAAACCCTAAGGATTTGCATGAATTGAATGCTAGAATGATAAAATCATCAAGGCAGTTAAGTCAACTGTCAAATACAAATGGCTGTTGTAGGACCATTCTGATTTGTACCTGTTGCTGTTGCAGAAATTTTAATAATTTCACTAAAAAATGTCAAGTTTTGTTGTATTGTGCAGTGTGGCAGTGGTGACCATGAAGTAAAATTCTTTTAAATTCCTGCATTTTAAGCATAAAAGCAACATAGATGAATTGCCAATGAAAAGAAGAAAACAATGGTCGAATGCCATTAAACGGGACAATTTTACAGAAACCACAATTAAGTATGCTATGGTATGTTCAAAACATTTTGTATCTGGAAATTTTATACTTTTAAAGTTTCACAAACAGATTTAAATTATTTCATTTATAATAGTAAAACCAGCTGAACTGTCTGACAAACTGAACCCAGATTAGATTCCTTTTTAAATATGAGTTACCCTTCGAGTAGTTCAGTTACACAAGCAACTACCAGACACTAGTGCTGAAACAAACAAAATGCAGAATAGAACCAGAGCAATAGAAAATTAGTAATATTTATTATGTACAATTTTGTTTCTTGACTTATTAAATGTAAATTTATTTACATATTTAAGCAGTATTTTGATTTTTTTTATTTTAAACTATTCCTAACTAAGAAATATTGATTGTTGAAGCATCTTCTCAAGGTACAACTTGTACTAACATTTTGGAATCGTTTGAAAATAGTAAGAACACACAAACAGGTTTAACTATCCAGGATCTAAATAACTTATGCCTAACAGCAGCTACAACAGACACCGTGTTAGGAAAATATTAGAAACGCATTTTATCTTGCAGTAGTCTAGAGAATGACGACGTTAAAACACGGTGCTGCATTGGTCCGAATACATTCCAGGTTTTTCAGATCATTCTTAGCATTCTACAACCATGTATTAAAACAAATGCAAACACAGTGTTATCTGCAAATGAAGAGCTGTTATTAACATTAATAAAGTTCAGGCTAAGTTTAGTTTTTAAAGGTTTAGCATGTAGATTTGGGGTTAGCCAAGTGACAGCTTCTTCGTACTTTAAGAACACTATTCATATTTTGTTTTTAAAATTCAAGAGTCTAGTATTTTGGCCAGAGAGATATGTTCTTTTAAAAACGCTGCCAGCCTGCTTCCAAAGTAGTTTTAAAATAGCACAGCAAATGTTATTGACTGCTTTGCAATAAGAATTGAAAAGCCATCGAATTTATTAACAGCTGCTCAGTCCTGGTCCAATTATACACACCATCAAACTGTCAAATATTTAATTGGTATAACACCTCAAGATTCTATATGTTTTATTAGTGAAGGACGAGGCGGATGTACTTCGGATATCTTTCTGACTCAAAATTCATCATTTTTGAACAATTTACAGCCAGGTGATGTTATAATGGCAGATAGGAGATTTTTGATACAAGAATTTGTTGAACTGTTTGGAGTGCATGTAAAAATTCAACATTTACTAAAGGTAAATCACAATTGCATCCACTTGATTTAGAAAAAAACAGAAAAATTGCAAATGCGAGGATATATGTAGAAAGTGTTATTGGTGTCGTTCGACAAAAGTTCCCACTATTGCACAATATAGTACCAATTACTTTGTTAAGTAGAGGTAGGGAAACTTATACTTGATGAAATAGTGAACATTTTGTGTGCATTATTTAATTTGTGTCCTCCAATAATTCCAATGTAAATAAATAAAAGTTATTACATATGTTAAATATTTGTATATATATATTTTGGGATGGCATTAGTTGTGATTTGGTAACTAGTAAAAATTTGTTGTTAATTTAGTTTAGATTAGATATATCATGGAAAGTAAAACTATTTAGTATAAAATGTAATGTTTATGGTCTTTATGCCAACGGTGCATAATGGTTGATTTAACAAATCTAGCTGGTCAAAAATAAATAAGAACAATAACATCGATATTTCATACAAATTTATGAAATGTTTCGAAAATATAATATTTGACAAATAAAAAAGAAACATTAACATTTACAAAAAAAGGAAATGTACAGATTGATCAAATGATAATAGTTTAAAATTTATTCCGAAGAAAATTTGATTTTAAATTACTTAAATTTTTAAATATTTATCGAGTGATAGTATTGGAAAAGGCGAAAGAAATGAGAATTAAAAAATTTTTCTTCTTTTTCGTTTAAGAGATCGTAGCAGCAAGGTATCCTACTGCCTACATGTAATCACTAAAATAAATATAAAAATGATAGATGGAAGACTATTGCTATTAATTATGAAATTCATACTTTAATAGTTTCTATATAAATTACTTGAATTTGAAAATGGAGACTGGTGGAGGAAGTATTTTGCAGTCCAATTTATTTATAATTTTTTAGTATTTTTTATGAAATATAACCCCTCTTAATTATCCGGTCATACAATGTATTACCAAAAAGTAATAATACGTATGTAACAATATGTACTCTAACTTATACACAATCCTAAAACAAGAATAAAACTTACTAAACATCAAAAAATTTTAAATTGATAACTTATTGTTTATATGAACACTAAATCATTACTGTTGTCGAATAGTTACATTTTACCTAGCCATAAATATAATTGTAAGTATTACACATCCTTAAATTTGTCATTTTAATGCTAATTAGGTATTGTATACACAACACCCTTCAATTTTCCATATTTGTCCAGCTAGATTTGTCAAATTGGCCACTATGTGACGCCTGCCAATGATGTTATAAATTTCAGTGGTAACTACTATTTGATGTTTGGTGTGTATTTCTTGACATTTTATCTCATTCCTGCGTTGTAAATAAGTTGCCTTGCTTTTCTTACAAAAATGGTATTTGCAAGGATTAACCTCAGGCGAATTTAGACATTCAGAGCGTGGGAAATATTCATCTATAAACTCGCCAAATGTTCACTTTAAATAAACTATGATACTTTACAATTTGTATAATTACCATAATTCTCATTTTTGTATTGAACGGAGATCAATGTACTTCGTTGCTGTAAAGTGAAAGCTAAATATTATCTTGCACATTACTAAACAACACATGTTACAGATAATATATTAATCTTTGTACTGTAAAATTAGTTGGTGTTATTATCATAAGTCCAGAAGTGCTTTTAGACAAAAGAATTTAATATAAATTTAAATGAACTGTGAACTTTAGCCACTACAATAAGCAGTGTTACAGAAATCCTCAGTGACAATATCGTTGGTAAGTTGGTTTTATCTTCTACCTAATAAGTATACATACATCATTAAAAATATTATAAATGTAAAATCATTTTATTGTAAATTTGCATGTAGGTAAACAGTACAATTTTGATTACTAATAATTATACTTATAAACATAGGCTACAGTTCTGAAACAATAGCACTTATATATGACACAGAGTTAGAATCAATACCATTATCACTTCTACTTAAAACTTAAACTATAAGATAAGTGTAAGTCCATTAGCGTATAAAATAAAAATGGCGAGATGTGTGTGTGTGTGTGTGTGGTTTTATTTCTAATGACAGTCAAAATGTAACTGACTGCGAACATTTTTCCACGGAATTAAACAATGATTAAAAACGATTTATAATTTTAAACAGTCCTTGTTGGCCTATTCACCCATTTCCAAAAGACAAAAATAGAATTTTTCTAATTTCTCTACAAGAAAGATTTTAAAAGTTATAAAACCGAAAGAATGTGGTTATGTTGATCTAATACATTAAACAAGTGTTATTGTCAACCTCCTTGATTGTATTCAAAACATTAAAATTCTCTTAATTTAGGTTCTAATGACTGAATGTATCTATACAAACTATTAATAGGCATGAACAAATCGCCAAACGTAACGAATGCTGTGCTATTTATGTTAAATGTCATTTAAAAAGGTAATTGATTTTGAAAATGAATCTATAATTTGCAAAGGAAATATCTTTTTGGTCCAAAATTCTTAAAAGAGTTATAATATAGCACTCTTACTTGCATCTACAAATATGCCATATAAAGGATTTAATGAAGAAATCGATTCAAAAATCCTGGAATGTTTTTGCTGATTATCAAAATTTGACCTAAAATTGAAACACCTACTACAAAGTAAAACTAAGAAATCCACAACTGATATTAGTCCTAGTATCCAAAATGAAATAATTGACTTAGAAAATCTGTTATAACTGATTTAGTGGGTAAAATTGATTTGTGTCCATTTTTTTAATAATTATGATACACAGGACATTTTTAAAACCACTCAGCTTCGTTTAGTAGAAATGTTGAAATAATTAAAACCAGTAATATGGTTTCAAACATTTTAATCAAGGAATCATTTTTAGGATTTATTTCAGTAGAAAATCAGACTGCAAATACTTTATGCGATAAAACAGGAATAGCGAATTTAAATCTATGTTTAGATAGATTTCGTAGTCAAGCATATAATGGTGCAACAATCACGAGTCGTATTTACCACGTCGCTGAAGCCAAAATTTCAGAAAAAATTAGAAATGCACCTTAAGCTCACTGTGTCGCTCATAATTTGAATTTAGTATTAAATGAGTCTGTTAAAAAAGTGGACACAATAAGGCATTTTAATTTTGTCGGAAAGGCGTATACTCATTTTGGAAATAGTGCTTCAATATGGGTTTTATTGTTTCCTGAAGATAATAAAGAAAAAGATCAGCACTAAACTTAAGGGACTGGTACCTAGTGATCTTCTAGATATGATGCATTATATACTACACATTTCAACTTTATAAGTATTTTAAAAAGACTTACCAATATAATATTAACATCCAAAATAAAAAATGAAATCGACAAAATCAAATCACTAGAAAATTTTTGAAAAATTTTGAAACAGTTTTTAAATTGTATTAGCAACAAAAGTTTTGCAGCCGATAGATGCTATTTAGAAAGTGCTTCAAAGTCAGTTCCAGAATATAGGCAACTCAGTTAAATTAATTAAAAATGCCTTAAGCAGTCAGATAGAAACAAGAAAAAAGTTTAAAGAAATTACAAAAGAAGCTTGTAGATTAGCACAAAAATGGGAATTATCTACAGAATTTTCAGGAAAGCGATAGATTCGTCCAAAGATAATTTTAATGATACTAAAAATTACCACCAAATCAAAAACCACGGAGATCATGTCAGAATTAATGTTTTCTTAAAAGTAATGAATATCGTTATTTTTCAAGTGGATAAGAGGCCTACAAGTCTTTGTTCAATAAACCAAACATTCAGAATCTTTATTCTGAAATACTCCTGAATAGCTCAGATGAGGAACTGTTTGAGATGGATAATAAATTACATAAAATTTATGAAAGTGATATTGCTGAATAGATTTGCTCACAAGTATTATCGTTTCAAGGATGTTTTGCGAGGAACTATATACAATTAAATCTGTTGAAGACTTTCTTAAATTTATTCTCATTAATATTTTTTCTTCTACTAGCAGTTTTCAGAAATTACAATAGTTTGCATACTGTTTTTGACAATGTCTGTTACAGTAGCCACAGTAGAGATCATTCTCAAAATTAAAACTAATTAAAAATTGTTTGTGACATACAATGTCTTTAGAAAGATAATGTAGAGATAATTTCTATTGAAAAAAAAACAACAGCAAATTTAGATGTATCTAGTCTTATAACTTCTTTTGCTGTGTTAAATGCTAAGAAGAAATTATATTAAATAATAATTAATTTACTACTACAATTACTATTTAATATAATTTTAAAACAGATGTGTCAGTCGATTATAGAATTACAATGCGCATTTCGCTCTCATTCTCTTAAGTAATCACATAATTGTATCTCATCCAGTACTTACCTTACATTTATTTAGGTATGATTGTTAATGGGTATTTGGAAAAATATTGTTTTAATGTTTATTGCATGTAAAATTGATTTTTATACATAAATTAGTGCTGTCAACAATCTTATTAATACATATTTTGTTGATAACAAGCTAATAAGCATCTATAATATTTGGAGCCTGTTCTAAAAACTTGAAACAAGCCCGTTAACCTGCCAGTAGACCACTTGTTACGTTCCGAACCCTGAAATTAAATAATTTGATGTGTACCGAATTTAAAAATCTCTTAATCCCGTATTATTTCTATGGTTAATTGCATGTATTAGCGATTCCAATAGCCTTGGATCAATTTAAGCAAGTATTTATTTATCATCCTATAGAATCTTATTAAATATTCAGTTGTAAAATTCAAGATACTTTGAACTTACTTTGGGCGGGGTGTAAAATATGCAATTGTTGTTACTAACAAATTTAAATGGGTTAACTCTATCCCATTGATAACATGATAGATCTCAAGTTGTATGAGCACATGTAATTATAATTTTAAATATAGGAAATTACTCTTTTGATACATTCATAAAAAGCAGATATTTATTTTATTAAAACGTGTACTTCAAAAACATCATAGCATTTACAATCTGGTATCTATTTTATTAAAACATTTTGTCCTTAAAGATTGTCAGGTGTTTTCCGAGAAGGTTGAATATATACGTTTCTTCAATAGGTTCATTTACCAAAGCATTTGTTTTCCACAAGAAGTTACAAGGTTATAACGTGGTCGATTATGAACATACTTCAAAATTATAAATTCTTATGGTCCGCTGCAGCAGATAGGCAATCTCTATTACATCTAATGCTATGGATCTGCAAAGCGGTTTGCAGGGAGTCTGAGTTTTTTGGACACGTGCTCTAATATGTTGCAACCAATAGGTTGGTGGGTTTTCCGATTATCACTTTTTAGTTTGGACTGGTTAAAACATAAGGACAGGCATGTATTCATTTGGGTTATGATGCTGATATAAGTAAGGCTCGCTGTGGAAATTTTATTTCAGCTTAATCTAATAATGTAATGATCTGAAATTAATAATTATTGTTACTATTGAATTTATGATTTGGAATCCTGGAATTACTTTATTAGAAGTTGTTCATTGCATAGGGTTTTTTTGGCCACTACATTAATTATAGCAATTGGTACTGATTTACTTTCAACTGATGAATTTGTAGAAGTTGTTCATTACGATTTGGAGTTGTTTTCAGCAACTACATTAATTACCGTAATTGGAGGTGATTTACTTTCGACTGATGGTTTGGTATAAGGTGTTCATTGAGATATGGAGTTTTCCCATAACTAAATTAATTACCGCAAATCGTTGCTAATTGGTTTTCTATTGATTCAATCCGTCGCTGTGAGGAATGTATGATGGACTTATGTTTGAGGTCAGATAATGAGGTGTTGCTGACTACCGGATAAGGTAACTAGTTGCTCCGTGCACTATTCCTTTTTTTTTGAATTTGTAAATATAAATAGATGCACCATTGTTTAGGTGCATCAGTTGTTTTGTCTAATAATATTTGTTTCAGCGGCAGAGAGAGAAGCGCTTCTATCTGTCGCTGATTCTTATTGATTGCTGTAATTATGTAAGTAGTGAAATTGAAGGTTAACGAAAAGCAACTCACTATATAATTTATTTCCATTGCTGTGGGTTTTTGTAAATATTAGTATTGGGTGTAAATATTATTATTGGAGGTAAATATAAGTGTAATGTAAGTCAAGAGGGTATTAAATACTTTTGTTTTGAATAATAGTACTGTGTAAATTCTTAAGAATATTTTTTTAGAAACGCTTTGTTCTATAGAAATTGGTTTTTTTCCCACATGGCATGTTTCACTTAATTATAGGATTTGTAAATATTCTCGTCGTATTATGGTTTTAATTAGAGGGTTTGTAAATGTTCTTGTAATATTATGGTTTTAACTAAAGGTCTAAAAATAAGGTTTATTTTTGGAGGTTTCCGATGATTCTTTCTGTGTGACCCATCCCACTCTACGATGCTTTAGCTAGCACGGCATAATTCTTAGATTCTTCTTTATTTTGTTGCAGTACTCGGTGCAGGCTACTGTTACTTGACTTACTGTACGTTACTTTTATCTTGTTTGCACGGATTACCGTAACACACTGAATCAGAATTTCTGATTGGTAGTTGGCGGTATGGTATATTTCAATACGTTATAGACATTTAATTTAGTTTAGTGATAATATTCGGCAAGACTCGTGGGTAAATTATTTAGTGCTTGAACTATGCAAATGACATAATGAATGACAAAAATTGGTGGTTAAATTAGCAATATGGTTAGTGACAATGTAGCATTGGTGCATTTAACCCTAAATTTTATTACATTATAATTGCATAAACAGGCTGACGTAATAAGAAGGCGTTCATCTGAAGCTATAACCAAACAGTTTTAAGTACTTTTTGAAGAATTCAGACGGCGAAAATCAAAATGTTTGTAACATATTTTCCTTACTATACTAGGTTATATAAAAAAAATAGTGACTGACGTATTCGTAGTTTTGTTAAACACGGTAGTTTTAAGAAACGTCAGATTGCACCAGAACAAAATAAATGTGCAAAACATCTATCGCACACTAGGATTATCACAGATGACATTGCACGTTACATCGAACTATTCAATCCAACGAACTCACATTACCAAAGAAAACATGCCCTCAGCCAATTTTCCTTGCCAAGTGATCTAACTATAAATTTGATGCATGAAAACTACATTGAAAAACATGCAATTAAAAATTGCTCTTATGAAGTTTAGAGAATGGTTAAATCCAAAAATATTTCTTTCTCAAACCTGGGACACGAAGTACGCGAGACTTATGAGAAATTTCAGTTAGATGGTACGAATCATTCTAAAGATAATTTAAATGTTACTTGAGAAATTTGACAAAATTGGGGTAAACACATAAGTAAAGCTAAAAAAACTCTTAAGAGAATTATATCGAAAAACCCAGATATGATAAAAGTATCTGCAAACCTTGAAAAAGTAATTGCACTACTTAACATAGACATGTTTAAAAGAGATATTCACACAAAGAACTGTTGTATATAACGAAAGTTTTGAGCCTTTAGGTAAATATAGATCTAGGAAACCATATGCAGCCTTGTGGCATGCAGCTTTATCTGGAAGGTCGAAAGATGACTTAATCACTACAATCTATGCCTTTCTTGTACACTACTGGGATACCAACCACATTATTTTTTGGTTGGATAATTGCTCCTCGCAGAATATGAACTGGTCCTTTTTGACATTCTTGGTGTAAGTAATAAATTCTAACAAGCTAACTACAAAAGATATTGTCATCAATTACTTTGAACCTGGGTATTCCTGCATGTCAACAGATAGCTTCCATCACCAAGGAGAGCTGTCTCTAAAGAGTTTTTGTGTATAAACAAGTTTGGCAATTTATGGTGTTTTCTGTAAGTAATGTTACTTGCTTATGCAGATTTTGAACTTTGTAACTCAAATTTCTGGTATTAGCAGTTAATTTATGAAGGTAATTTTTACGTAATCATTATCCGAAGCCTAAAAACCCTATCGTAGTTAATTTTATGATTATAAGATAAATCCTAACTGTAGCGCAAAATAAATATATTAAACCGCATTTTTCTAAAAATCATTTTGTCTGGAGATACAGAGGTCTTTCATA